>OX451740.1:1271580659-1272993724 GCA_948472305.1 Vicia faba | reverse complement strand
ATGTTAGTGTTGCGTGCATGTTCATAAGTGGCGATGTGAGCTTAATGGCAAGTGACAATGTGGTCTTAATGGCAAGTGACGGTGTAGCCTTAACGACAAGTGACGGTGTAGCCTAAATGGTAAAGAGACGTTGTTATGGTACCACATGCATATAGATAGTGAAGTGAGTCTCATTGCACTGTGATGTTGTTGGTGAATAAGAAGTGATCTGTTGTGTCTTATGTATGATTGTTGAAAATGTGTTGAGTGTTGATGTTGATGCATGAAGTATGAGATTATGATTATGTATGTCATACTTTACCTATTCATTATCAGACATTTGTTTATATTGTTATGATAGTTCACCTCTTCTGTTTGAATGTTGCCTATATGTGGATAACACGCAGGTGACAAAGATTAGATCGCTTGAGTTATAGAGTTGCCTCGTACTGCATACATTGAGTCGGCTCTTGCTCTGATACGTAACACCGGGGATGAACGCTCGTTTTATTTAATTGATGCTTTCTTTGAAGAATTTTTTTGGGAGCTTTGTAAACTCTCTTCTAATTGAGAATTGTTGGTCATATGACAAATTGATGATGTTGGAATTAAATTATGAATTCTTTTCCGTTGCGTTAATGAAGTCGATGTATTAAAAACTATAATGATGATGTTGTCGGTTCATCCGAAATACGTGTTATGTGTCAAATTGTTAAATATTGAACAAATTACATAATGATGAATAATGTGACATCCTATTTTGTTATGACGAAAAATTTTAATTTACTCTGATTTATTTAAATATGCAATGGAGAAAGCAAGTGACACTGGAATTTTGAATTTGTGTTTTCTCTAAAACTTCAGTTCGTTAATACTAGCAATTTGGGTCGAAAGCTCTCTCATTGCAGATCAATACACTTTGATGATCAACAATTATGAGTTACAAGAGATAATCGTTCAATCTCTAACTTATGACCATTTGCAATGATCCATCGCAAGAGAAATTTTTGTCATTTTTTATAAGACATTTGAAATTTTACAAGCTCAAATATGCAAATATGAAGAAGTAATTTTGATTTTTACTATCATTATTTTTTAGCCGAGTGGCAATTGATATATGGAACTAATTATGAGAAAAATTGGAGTACGCTTAAATACATAATACCGAGAGGCTCTCAAAAACTTTATTTATATCTTAATACTCCACACCAGCGCCATTGTCCCTATCTAACACAACTATCTCCTTTTAAGATCAACTATACATACTATTTAAATAATGGCAACATGACCGTCAATTATTTAAATTCTTATGTAACCACGTGAACATATAACCAATGAGCGATAAATCATTTAAGTTGCTACAATAAACTGCATTTCTAAAACCCAGAGCTATAATGAACTGCATTTCTAAAACCCAGAATCCTCCAGAGCTATCATGTTTCTTGTGGTCTGCACTCGTCAATATTTTATATACTTCAGGAATCTATCGTAAAAAAAAAACATTACTCAAATCTATCATAAAAATAAAAGCACTCCACAAAATCTAAACAAGCTAGATAATCCTTGTTTCTATTATTGCGCTAATTCAATGGACTCTGTACATATAACAGATTATCAAAATTCTAACCAATCCTGCCAAATAAAAAAAAAAAATCAAAGGAATTCTCCAATGTTACATTTTTTATTAAACACAAATGCTATTCAAATTAAACAACAAAAAGAAAAGAAAATAACTAGCTGCTAAACTATGAGTATCATCATTCATCAACCATATTGGTGGATAAATTAAGAAGCAAATCTGTATAATGACGTGAGAACATTAAGAGAATTACAATAACTTAAACTAATCACTAAGTTAAAACAGTAATTAACTAAAAGATTTTCGAGTTTGATAATCGAATGTTGAATTTCATCCTCCTGATCCGCGCAACTCATCGAGAGATGCTTTGATCTGATCCTGAACCAATTCCAATCTCTTCGAATACACTTCCAATTCCAAAATCTGTTGCTTCCTCCATTTCTCATCCATGATTTCTCCGCCTCCGAAACCTGAATTCATGAACTGAAACGGCAACGGATTCATGGAGAAACCAAAACCTCCTCGCGCTCCTCCAACCTGCCCTCCCATAGCAGCCGCACCCGCGCCTGCACCGGCTACCAATTCCTTTAACAACGGGGATAAACAACTCCTCAGTGTTTCTTCGATTACACCTGCTACATTATTCCCGATGCTACTGCAATTATTACTGTAATTATTAGCATTAATCGCAGTATTAGCATTAGGAGTTGTAGTAGTAGTAGCAGTAATAGTAGGTGTTATAGCAGCATTAACAGTAGATGTAGTAGTGGTGTAAGGATTAGGAATTGGATTAGGAAAAGGAATAGGAATCGGAATAGGAATAGGATTAGGATTTGGATTAGGATTATTGAGGTTGATATTAAGATAATCACGATCCCTAATTGAATTAGAAGCATCAATAGATTCGCGTTTCTCGAACGTTCTGATAACGGATCGAGGCCGCGAACGCTTCCTGGTGTTTGAATTCGCCTCAGCCTTGAGAATCACCGGACTGAAATTGAGGTTAGGGCTCTGACTAGGATTCAGGTTGATTTCTTCGTCGTCTATTGCAACATCGCCTGCAATCGGCGCGACGTTGTTCCAGATCTTGCGCGAGATTTCGAAAGTAGCTTGATCGTGAGCTGTTTTGAAGACGAATTCCTTACCGGAGCTGATTTTGTTGAGAACGTTACGGTATTTCTTCTTCAACCTTCGGATCTTCTCGACGAGCTGGTTCTTGTTGAAATCGAGTTGGAGTTTGGATTTGATTTGGTCGTAGAATTGAGCTGTGTCGTTGTGGTGAGAAGATCCTCTCTGCGTTGTGTAGTCGAGGAAGCCTTGTAAGAGTTCCATCTCGTCTTCGTCGGTCCATAAGCGTTGGAAGAGTTTGCGTGAATCTTCGAGAGGTTTTTTCTCTTCAATTTGATCTATACGTTGTTGTTGGCGTTTTGAATCGGAGGGGAAGGAATCGGGGAAGACGATGGTGGTGGCTGTTGGAGTTAAAATTGGGGGTCTGATAACGCCGTTGGAGATGACGGAGCCGGGGACGGCGACGGTGACGGAGGGGACGGAGCGGGTAGAAGAAGGACGATCGTTTTCTTCTTCGTCGATGACTAATACGTCGTCGTCTTCTTCATCTTCTTCATATTCGTGAAATTCGTCTTCGTCGTCGTCGATGTCTTCTTCGGGGAAAACGGTGTCGTGTTGCTGTGAAGCCATAGAGAGAGAAAGAGAGAGAGTTTGTTTGGTTAGTAGTTAGAGTTTAGAAATGGTTAAGTCTAGAGAGAGAGACAGTGGGCACACGGGTTTGGTTTATGGTTGGACTCATTCAGAAATGCACTTTGCTCGGTGGTAAGTATTAATGCGATTTCGTTGTATGAGTGAGTGGTTTTCGTTGTGGTTTTGGTTTAGGTAGTGGACTAACCAACCACTCCTTGTTGCCTCATATTTCTCATTTCGCTTTTTGTTAATCTTATTTTTTATATTGTATTATGATTTTTTTTACCAATACAAAATTACTTTATGGAAAAATATGCGAATTCTTGTGAAGAAAAAAAGTAAATTAATTTGTTTTTTTGTTTTTCTTTATAAAAAAATCAAATAATCGAGACAAATAAATATATTAGGGTGTGTTTGTTTGACGGATTAAAATTTTATTTTTGAAAATATTATTTCTAAGAATATCATTGCAAAGAATTTTATTCCTATCAATGTATTTGGTAAATAAATGTAATTCTAAAAAATGTTTTTATATTTTAATTTAATTAAATTTTAAAAATTAAAAATAAATATATTAAAATAATATGAGTGTAGGAAGTTATGGTTGGTTACTTTATATTCTCATGGGAATGTAAGATTTTCATTCTTTGACATGAGAATAAAAATAGAGAGGTTCTTGAAGAAATTATATTTCTAAGAATAAAAAATACTTAGAAATTATTTATTAAAACTTGAAACAAACAAAAGAATATGTGAGTTCCAATATCATATTTTTAGAAATAACTTTTATGTCCATGAAACAAACACACCATATATTATGTGTTTATTTGACTCAATGAAGATGAGCGTTGTACCCTAAAATTTGTCCTCTCAATTCTCAAGGCATCTCTCACAATGATTCTCAAAATTCAAGCTTGCACAAGTACATTAAGATTTTCCAGCACTAGAATTAAAAGGAATCTGTCAAAAAGGGAGAAAACAGATAAAAATAACATTTTGACAAATTTGGAGGAAAATAGGTCTCCTTCGATTCAGCCCCTTCGATTGCTCAAAAGTTGCTACTAGCATGCCTCTTTCGTCTGGGCATGTGACTTCTTGTTGTAGGCTTCGTTTGTGTCTTCCAATGCCTGCGTGTTTGCTTTGAGTACCAAATTTTCTGCCACAAGTGTCCCCTAGAAGGCAAGCCTTTCGATTGGACAAGTTTGTTGTCTGCATGCTTGCAATCGAAGGCCATGATCTGGTGGCCAAATGTGCCTCCTGCATACAAGCATTCATTTGGGCATTCACCTCCTGCATATCTGCGTGTAAGCCTTCGTTTGGGCATTCATCTCTGGCCATGCCTGCATCCAAGCTTCAGTTGAGCAAGGGCTTCATGCCACTTAGGTTACATCTTTCATTTGGGTATTGAAGCTTCCTTCGACTTAGAAGGAAATGATCTTCATACAAGCTTCAATTGAGTTTTTCTTTCCCTTTGAAACAGTGTCCTTCGACTCAGGAATGTCCTTCGAATCAGGAAGTAAAGGCCTCCTTTTGGTTTTCTTCAATTCAAATAGTCAATAATCTTCTGAAAGCTTCCTTCGAATCAGAAGGAAATGATCTTCATACAAGCTTCAATTGAGTTTTTGTTTCCCTTTGAAACAATGTCCTTCGACTCAGGAATGTCCTTCGACTCAGGAAGTAAAGGCCTCCTTTTGGTTTTCTTCAATTCAAAAAGTCAATAATCTTCTGAAAGCTTCCTTCGATTCAGAAGCTAATAACCTTCTGAAAAGTGTCATTCGATTGCACCATTCGCCCCTCACCTGTTTTCCTTGGATTCATAAGTTTTCGATTGGATGAACGGCTACCTTCCTGTGACTTTCAAATTCATCTTCATGTATGATTCGAATGCGCCTTCATATCACCTTCAAATCCATCTGTAAACCCTTCAATACGCCATAGTCCTGCATTATGACACACAACTTGGTGGTCCATTCGAAGGACTTGCCATAGTTGGGGAATAATTGTTCTCTTACTTTGGAGTTTGGTCGAAGGTTTGGGCCTAAGTTATTAAAAGCAAGAAGACTCAAAATGGCATATTCAGCTAAAAAGGGCCATTCGAAGAACACACAGTTGGTTCATTCGAAGGACACACAACTGGTGAAAACAAATGATGTGTTGTTCTAGTCTGGTCGAAAGGTGTAGAAAGATGGAGGATTCGACTCAAAAGATCAAGTTGAACATTTAGACCCATAGGCTAGGCTACGTGTTTTCCCTTTTCAGGCCTTAAACCTATGACTCACCCTATACTTAATTGTTTATGCAAGTTAAAATATGCCTTTACCCATTTGTTGTCCAAGACCACTTGCACTTAATAGCATAATACTACCTTTTAGAAAAGTTTGTCTTAAGCCTCGCGCCTATTTTCCTTCAGAAAGAAGCAACCATCTGAACCATTCATCTTGCTTTTATGGCAAAAGTGGACACTTACTTTCCAGACTGAGCCTTATTTTATTATTTTTGCTCCCCAAGCTTCCCAAAGACTTTCTCTATGAATAGAGAGTTCATTTGCATAAAGAAAGGGGGGAGGAGGGGAATGTATCTTCAAAATTCTCACACACCATAAAATTCTCAAACACTTCAACACTTGTGAAATAAAAAAAAAAACCCAGAATCGTCGTTACCTCCTTCAATTTTGAAGAACAACATATTCCAGTTTCCTTCGAATCAAGGAGCATCCCACTTGTTCCTTCCTTTGAATCCAACAAAGAAGGATATTTCACTTGTTTTGCTCTTTCGAATCCAGTGTTGAAGGCCTACCCTGGGTCTTTTCCTTCGAATCCAGAGGCATTAAAAGCAACCGCTTCAAAGTCCAGAACACGCACCAACCTCTAGCAAGGTAAGTCATTTTTAACCTTTGGCCCTTCGTTTCCAGCATAGCATGTAAATAAGTTTTCTTTTTCATTTAAAACATGTACACACTATTTTCTTCTTTTTGTTTTCACTCTCTTAATATGTGTCATGGTTAACAATCTTCTTGGCTTTTGCTCTTGGTACATTTAAATACGCTTTAAAGAACTAATCTAGTCTTAAGGTGATGTTGGCATGGCCTTGGGTCATGTTGATATTCAAACTCAAATGAAAGAAACAGGAAACAGAAAAGTTAGAAACGAAGCCTCTGGCTTCCATACTAACCTTCAAGCCAATCGAAAGGCACAACATGCTGGCCTCCAGGCCCCAATCGAAAGCCAAAATATGCCGACTTCTAGGCCCTAATCGAAAGGAACAACATGTTGGCTTCTAGGCCCCAATCGAAAGGCACAACATGCTGGCCTCCAGGCCCCAATCGAAAGGCAAAATATGCTGGCTTCTAGGCCCCAATCGAAACTCATTCCTTCACCCCTTTTCAGGTAAGGTCGAAGAGAGCCAGAAATGGCAGAATCGAAGGGTTTGCTGCCCTAAATTGAATGATCCATTTTTTCTTGATTTTACCTTATTTTTGCCTTTATATTTTCATGCAATTCAATATGGTTCTAATAGTGTAAGATTTATTTTTTCACTCTTTTATTACTTTTATATAAATGTTAAGTAATTAGGTGTGTATGGCAAGATAAAATCAACAAGTAGACAACCCAAAAATCAAAGACAAAATGCATGCAATCAAACACACTTGCACACATGCACCCTTAGGGAAATTCCACTTGTTGCCTTATAAAAATGGTCATGTTATGAATGTGGTGTATCTTAGCAAAAACAATCACAAATACAAGATCATATTCCCTCGATGACGCTACAAATGTTGCCTTACAAGTGATCTTAGTCCCTATAAGAGAATGCTAAGATATCTCACAACATTGCTATCATGACTATACGATGACCCACGTCTGTCCCTTCACATCCAACGATGGAGCTTATTATCAAATCAATGGTAAGGTAGCAATATCTAAAGGAGGAGGAAAAACACATCTAAAACCTTTTGAGTAGGTAGATTACTTTTAGTTACTTGCTCAATTTCAAAAAAAAAACATCCTTGCTATTTTCAAAACAATCACATACATCTTTCCAAAACTTGAAATATTTTCAAAAGCTCAACACTTTGCGTACATTCTTACGAACGGGAATCATTGCAAAGTTCGCCTAAACGATGGCACCTTTTCAAAATACTTTCAAAACCATACAAAAGCACAATTTTCAAACAAAATCAAGTGATCTAACAAGTAACTAAGAGCCCATGGAAAACCATGGATGGAAAGGGTGCTAATACCTTCCCTTTTCATAATCTACCCCCCGAACTTAAGAAAACATCTCGAAAGGTCTTTCCTATGCTTTTTCACCTTTCCTTATTAGATAAAAGAAAAATCGATGGCGACTCTTGCTAAACCGCAACATTTTGCAAACACAAACGCAAAACCCCAAGTCAGTTCTCCCACCGTATCACAGAACTGGTGACTCTGCTGGGGAAATAAAATCTTCAAAAAGTGGGGTTACCTTAGGGATAGATCATATTTACTTGCTTACATTATTTGATTTGCTTGCTTTATATTTTGGTTCCTTATTTGGGTTTGTTTTAAATCCTACACCCAGATTTGGGGGATACTTTTTAGGTAAGTAGCAATAAACTGTGAGGGAACTGTGCGGGGTATACCGACACGGTTGAAGCAATAGCTACGTTGATGTGGCACTTTGGTTGGTACCGGTAACCCTTGAGTCAGTCAAGGAGAGTACGGGGTCGCCGCGTGGTGTCATAAAGCATCAACTGACCTTAGAACCTTACTTGACCAACTTGGCCATTAGGACGTAGTGAGATGACCGACTTTGGTGCAATCCGAAGTTGGTTGATACTCGATGCTACGCTTATTGAGGTTTGACTCTTGAGTTTTGTTTGGTTGCGAGTCAATCACTTATTGAACAAAACTTGGGGGAAAGATCAGTGATATTGAGATCCCTTAGAACCCGATTACTTTTAACTAGGACAGGTTGAGCCAACTAAAACTTCAAGAGGGTACTTACCTGAAACCCCAAGCAAGCCTAAACCGCGGACTTGCTTGATTTGTATATACACTTGTACATAACATCATAAACATCATAAACATCATAAACATCACTAACCATTTCAAGGATTTTTGGATTTATCTTTGTTCTGTTTTGTAGGACATGGCCTCCGCTCGTAGGAGCACTATCCAAGTCAGTCTTGTGAGGATACCTCCACAACTCAAGGATTTAGTATCAAGGGTCCCTGAAGATTCACTGTTCACCAAAAGACATGGACGACTCCTTGGTTTGGTTACCTCAAGTATTGAAGAAGATATGGTAAAGGTGCTTGTCCAATTCTTCGACCCTTTGCATCATTGCTTCACTTTTCTTGATTACCAACTTGTGCCCACTTTGGAAGAATTTTCTCAACTCACGGGGATCCCTATTCTTAATCAGTTACCTTTCAACAGTATTGAAAGAGACCCTAAACCTGAGGAAATTTCTCGAGCTCTACATTTGCAACCATCTGACATAGTAGCAAATTGGTTAACAAGGAGTGGTATTAAAGGGTTACTAGCAAAGTTTTTGTTGGAGAAGGCTCAAGAGTGTTGGAATACTTTGGATCTACAAGCCTTCGAGGAAATTCTGGCTCTTATCATCTATGGATTGGTACTACTTCCAAATCTTGACCAATTTATAGATGTGAATGCAATTAAGGTTTTCATATCTTGTAATCTGGTGCCTACATTGCTTGGAGACATATTGCATTCTCTTCACTCTCGCACTTTGAAGAAAAGGGGGACTTTGATGTGTTGCACTCCTCTGTTGGCTAGGTGGTTTATTTCTCCCCTACCTCGATCCGTGGTGAAGAATGAACAAGGTATGAGATGATATAAAAGATTGATGTCACTTTCGCATGCTGATATCCGTTGGTATTATCGCTCCTTAGAAGACATTACCATCATTGACCGCTGTGGGGAATTCTCTAATGTCCCTCTACTTGGCATTAGGGGAGGCATTACTTACAACCCTTATTTAGCTTTGCGACAATTTGGATATTCTAGAAGAGATGGCCCTCATGAGGTACTCATCCAAGGAATTGCATTTTACTACGAAAGCGATACCCAAGGTTACCGTTAAAGATTTATAAAAGCTTGGGGTATGGTTAACAAAGTTGATAGCAAGACATTGGGGCGTAAGAATTCCATTCCTTTGGAACCTTATCTTAAATGGGTAAGGGCTCGCGCTCAAAGTCTCAAGATGCCTTATGAAGCCGTCTTACCTGTTATCATGGAGCCAGTAGTCGAGGGAGACATTCCACATACGATCCTCTATCCTGATATGCCTACTTCTCTTGAAGATTTGCAAAACGCTTGGATTCAGTTAAAAGGAGAGCGAGACACCTTCGAAGCTAAGTTCTATGAAAGCGAGAAGAAGATATTGGAGCTTACAAGGGAACTTCATGAAGAAAGGAGCTTAAACACCTACATTGCGCCAAAGAAGATGCGCACAACTTTTCAGTCTTAGGAGTTTACTTTATGCTTATTTCTGTTGTTGTAAGCCCAAGAGGCATGTTTGTATTCAAATCAAGATTTCTTTAATGCAAGTTAACGTTTGTTCACTCCTTGTCTATACAAATTTAAATTCTTTAAATCCTTGAAATCATTTGCATACTGCATATTCATGCATCATGACATGACAGGCGTCCGCATAACAAGTTTCCTCATCTCTCCGCTATTTATTTCAACAAGCAAGATGGATCTAGAGAAAACTGTGACGGAACTCCAGGCTCAGAATTCTCAATTTCAGGAAGCTTTACTCGCCCTGGCCAAGGGGCAGCAGGATATGATGGCCTTGTTGGCCGCTAAGAAAAAGCCAAAGAAGAAAGCTCTACTCAACATGGGTAAAAGGTTCAAGGAGACAATCCGTCAAACTCCAATATAGGAAGATTCATCCGAAGAGGACGAGAACCAAATTGGTGAGGTCAAGAGTACTCAGGCCGACTGTATCAATGACCAAGAATTGGATGATGATTATTTCAATTAACAATATCCACTCGTAGACATCAAATACAAGCAGCTAGAAGACAGATTGAAAGCAGTTGAAATCCAAGCTATTCCCGGTTTGAATTTTGACGATTTGGGCTTAATCTCTGGGGTAGTCATTCCCCACAAGTTCAAAATACCAACCTTTGCAAAATACGATGGGGTTTCTTGCCCAAAGCTCCATTTGAAGTCCTATGTGCGCAAGATACAACCGCACACTGCTGATAAAAAACTCTGGATTCACTTTTTCCAAGAGAGTCTGGATGGAACACAACTTGAATGGTTTTATCAGTTGGATGGATCTCGCATCAATACTTGGGAGGGTCTAGCCACTGCCTTCTACCATCAATATCAGTACAACGCCGACTTGGCGCCGACGAGGGTTCAATTACAAGGTATGACTATGGGGAAGGAGGAAGGATTTAAGGAGTATACGCAGAAGTGGAGAGACCTTACAAGTAGGGTCCAACCTACCTTGACTGATAGGGAACACATTGACATGTTCATGAGGACATTATCTGGTCCTTTCTTTAATCTGTTGGTTGGCTGCTCTTCCTCTGGTTTCACCGAATTAATCCTAACCAGTGAGAGAGTAGAAAGTGGCATTAAGAGTGGAAAGATCTCTGTGGCATCTACTTCTACTCCCAATCCTGTTAAGAAACCTTTTACCGCGAAGAAAGAAGTCAATGTTGTGTATAGAGCAAAGGCCCATACCAAAATGAATAATCATCCGTCTGTCAATGCTGTCCGAATCTGCAATCCGACTGCTACTCAAAGACCATCTACCAATCATCAACGGGTTGAAGCTCCAAGAAGACAGTTCACAAGGTTAGGCATGTCATTATCTCAAGCCCTTCAACATCTGCTCAGGGCCAATTTAGTGACATTGCGGGATCCTCCTGCCAACCCTGACACCTCGTCATCGAGATATAATCCAAATGCAAAGTGTGCTTATCATTCAAACAGCCCAGGGCATGAGACTGATTAGTGTTGGGCTCTGAAGAACAAAATCCAGGATTTAATTGATAACAAGACTATTGAATTTGATCCTCCTCCAATGCCAAATGTAATTACCGCTCCAATGCCGAAGCACGACAAAGGTGTTAATGCCGTCGAAGATACAACTTTCATTACCTCTATAAAAGGGTTAACTACTCCATTGAATGTAATCAAGAGCAATCTTTTGAAAGCTGGGACTTTCCCCGGCTGTGGAAAAGATTGTGTGGGTTGTACGAGACAATTTGATGGGTGTGAAAAACTGAGGAAAGGTATACAATGCCTAATGGATATCCGCGAAATTCTATTCGAAAAGAATCCTGCCATCAAAGATTTAGTCGACAAAGCTGAAGACTTGGCCATCATAACAATTTCAAACAAACCTCTTAGGATATCATCCAAAGGTCCTATCAGGATTTCAAATGAACCAATCATTGCTCCTCTCATAATCAGTGCTACCGGACCCGTTCCATACACCTATGATAAAGCGGTACCATGGAATTATGGTGTCGAGGTTTATTACCATGGGGTAAAACAAGATTCTTGGATTGATGATAATAAAGCGGGTGTTACTAATATTACTAGTTCTAGTAAAGTAACAAGAACAAGAAGAGTCTTTTCCCCTGATATCTCACCACCAACCACTACCGCAGTTCCAATCCGCATAACCAACGGCAATGCTGGTGCCAGTACTAGAGGGAAAGAGAAAGAAAGTGAGCCTTCCAGGGAAGAGGCACTTGCTAAAAAGACTGTTATGGAAGAACCATCCACTCAAGAGATGGAGGAGATTCTGAAAATCATCAAGAAAAGCGACTTCAAAATAGTAGAGCAGTTGGGACAAACCCCTTCTAAAATATCAATGTTGTCCCTATTGCTATGTTCCGACGCCCATGCACAAGCTTTGATTAAGTTCTTGAAAAAGGCTCACGTGCCTCAAGAAACCACAGCCGACCAGTTTGAGAACTGCGTAGCAAGTCTGACAGCTGACAATGGTCTGGGGTTCTCCGACGCAGATTTAACTCCCATGGGAAAGAATCACAATAAAGCCTTGCATGTTTCTGTTGAATGTAAGGGGACCACTCTGGAACATGTTTTGGTGGACACAAGCTCATCTTTAAATGTGTTACCTAAAGGCGCTTTAGATCGGCTAGATTGTGAAGGTTTGGTTTTGAAGCCAAGTGATATTGTTGTGAGAGCATTTGATGGGCCGAAAAGGATGGTTCATGGAGAGGTGGATCTCCCAATTAAGGTTGGTTCACAGATTTTCAACTCCACATTCTACATAATATACATACGGCCTACGTATTATTGCTTACTTGGGTTCCCATGGATCCATGGGGCAGGTGCGGTCACTTCTACTCTCCACCAGAAGTTAAAATACCCAGTTCAAGGGAAGGTTGTCACTGTTTGCGGTGAAGAAGAATTTATGGTAAGCCACCTCATTTCTTTCAAGTACGTAGAAATGAATGGCAAATTCATAGAGACTCCTTACCAGACATTTGAAGTTGTGGCCACCACCAAAATCTCCTCTGACACTCCAAAAGCCGACAAATTTATTCCCAAGATGGTTTCTCTTAAGGATGCTCGTACTGTGGTAGAAAAAGGAAACAATGAGATATGGGGTCAACTCCTCGACATCCTACTCAAGACAGATAAGTTTGGGATAGGTTTCACCTCCAAAGCTCAGAAAGAAATTAGAGGTGCTCGTACGGGAAAGTCGTCTCTCCACCTCAAGAGTCATGAAGTAAACGCTGTAGAGGATTCCGATGATGAGTGTGCTTTTGAAGACTGGATCTACCCAACAACCGAAGGGAAGCCCAACAATTGGCATGCGAAGGAATTTACGCCAATCTCCTTCATTGAGGAGTAATCTACTTGTTTTTGCTTTTAATCAATTCAAGAACTCGTTGTCTGTAATATTTTGATGTTGAATTTTAAGCCATGTGCCTAGCCTGGGGCACTTTGGTTCTTTTGTCAAGGGTTTTATATTTTGTTCATCTAATCATATGATCATTCAGTACATTGGACTCTTTTGCATTCAAATATTTGTGTTCATTGTCTTTCTTTTCTTTTAAATACATTTCCAAAAGATAGCCATGTATCTTACATGCACACACACACACACTCTTGCAGGTCTACATCCACTCTGGATCCTATTGCCAACAACTCTATTATTGCCAACTATGACTTTAAATGTCCTATCAACCAAGCCGAAGACGAAAGCGAGGAAGATTGTGACATACCAGGAGAATTAGCCAGACTTCTGTTACAAGAGGAAAAGGCTATTCAACCACATGAAGAGTCAATTGAGGTTATCAACCTGGGTACTGAGTCAAATAAGAAGGAAATTAGGATCGGTGCTAATTTGGAAAGCAGTGTCAAAAGCCGTTTGGTTCAGATGTTGCGCGATTATGTGGAAGTATTTGCTTGGTCGTATAAAGATATGCCTGGGTTGGATACCGACATCGTGGTTCATCGTCTACCAACTAAAAAAGACTGCCCTCCTGTTAAACAAAAAGTTCGTCGCATGAGACCTGACATGTCTGAAAAGATCAAAGCCGAAGTAATGAAACAGTTTGATGCAGGATTCCTAGCTGTAACATCCTATTCTCAATGGGTGTCTAATATAGTGCCAGTGCCAAAGAAAGACGGGAAAGTTTGCATGTGCGTAGACTATAGGGATCTGAATAGGGCAAGCCCCAAGGATGATTTCCCTCTACCACACATTGACGTCTTAGTCTACAATACCGCTCAACATAAAGTCTTCTCATTCATGGAGGGCTTCTCGGGCTATAATCAAATAAAGATGGCTCCCAAAGATATGGAAAAACTACTTTCGTTACACAATGGGGAAATTTCTGCTACAAGGTCATGCCGTTCGGATTAAAGAATGCAGGGGCCACATATCAAAGGGCTATGGTGGCTTTATTTCATGACATGATTCATCATGAGATAGAGGTATATGTGGATGATATGATTGCCAGATCACAAACCGAAGAAGAACATCTCGGTCACATGCACAAACTATTTGAGAGACTGAAGAAATATAAACCGAGGTTAAACCTTAACAAGTGCACATTCGGAGTACGCTCTGGAAAGCTTCTAGGATTTGTTGTCAGCAATAAAGGCATTGAAGTTGATCCTGCCAAGATAAAGGCCATCCAAGAAATGCCAGTCCCTTATTCTGAAAAAGAAATCATAGGATTCTTGGTTCGTCTCAATTACATTGCCCGTTTCATATCACACTTAACTGCTACCTGTGAGCCACTCTTCAAACTCTTGAAGAAAGATCAGGTAGTCAAATGGAACGATGAATTCCAGATTGCCTTTGACAAGATCAAGGAATACCTGCAAGAACCTTCTATTCCCATGCCTCCGGTTGAAGGAAGACCGTTGATCATGTACTTGACGGTACTAGAGAATTCTATGGGGTGTGTTTTGGGCCAACATGACGAGTCTGACCGAAAAGAGCATGCAATTTACTACCTAAGCAAAAAGTTTACCGACTGTGAAACCAGATATTCACTGCTCGAGAAAACTTGCTATGCTTTAGCGTGGGCTGCTCACCGGCTAAGGCAGTACATGTTGACTCATACCACTTTGTTGATTTCTAAGATGGATCCGATTAAGTACATCTTCGAAAAACCTACCCTTTTCGGATGAATAGCCAGATGGCAAATGATCTTGACTGAGTACGACATTCAATACACAAATTAAAAAGCCATCAAAGGAAGTGTACTAGCAGATCATTTGGCCCATCAAGCTGTGGATCATTATGAGTCAATGAACTTCTACTTCCCTGACGAGAATATTATGCTGGTAACCGACTGTGCAAAACCTAGACCGTATGACAAACCTGAACAAGGATCCCGATGGACTATGGTATTCGATGGGGCTTCCAACGCCTTAGGTAACAGAATTGGTGTTGTGATCATCTCTCCTGAAGGTTGCCACACTCCTTTTACCGCCAAACTATGCTTCGATTGTACAAATAATATGGCTGAGTATGAAGTATGCATCTTAGGTCTAAGGGCTGCTATTGACTTAAAGATCAAGCATTTGGATGTATTTGGAGATTCCGCTTTGGTGATCAACCAAGTAAAAGGATATTGGGACACTAAACACCCTAATCTTATCCCTTACAAGGAGTTTGTGCTATCCCTAATTCCCTACTTCGAAGAAATCACGTTCGAGCACTTCCCTAGAGAAGAAAACCAGTTGGCTGACGCTCTGGAAACCATGTCCTCAATGTTCAAAGTCAGATGGGACAACGAAGCCCCTATGATTACAATTGAAAGATTTGATGAACCTGCACATTGCTATGAGCTTGACACCAATGCGGAAAAGCCGTGGTACCATGAGGTAATAAGATACCTTGAAGCACAAGAGTATCCAGAGGGAGCATCTATCAATGACAGAAAGTTCTTACGAAGATTTGCAGCCAAATTCTTCCTAAGTAACGGGATATTGTACAAGCACAACCATGATTCGACTCTACTCTGATGTGTGGATAAGAGGGAGGCAGAGGAAATCATGGAAGACATGCACGATGGCCTTTTTGGTACTCACTCAAGTGGACATACAGTGGCTAAGAAAATCTTAAGAGCTGGCTACTATTGGTCAACAATGGAGACCGATTGCCATCAACATTCAAGAACTTGCCACAAATGCAAAATTTACGCTGACAAAGTCCATGTACCTCTGATCCCTCTGAATGTCATGTCCACTCCGTGGCCATTTGCAATGTGGGGTGTTGACATGATCGGAGAGATCAAGCCCACAACTTCCAACAGACACCACTTCATTCTTATTGCTATCGACTATTTCACCAAATGGGTCAAAGCCGCCTCATTTGCCTCAGTCACCAAGAACGTGGTAGCCAGATTCATCAGACACAATCTTATCTGTCATTATGGTATCCTCGAAAGGATCATCACCGACAATGGGACTAACCTCAACAATGCCATGATCAGGGAATTGTGCACTCAATTTAAGATCAAGCATCATAATTCTTCTCCGTATAGACCGAAAATGAATGGCGCAATCGAAGCAGCCAACAAAAATATCAAGAAGATTATGCAGAAAATGGTAGTGACCTATAAAGATTGGCATGAGATGCTAACATTTTCTCTACATGGTTACTGTACTTCAGCTAGAACATCAACTGGGGAAACTCCCTTCTCTCTAGCCTATGGCATGGAAGCCATTTTTCCAGTGGAAGTTCAAATCCCCTCGCTGAGGGTTATGATTGAGGCAAGCCTAAGTAAAGACGAACAGATTCAAACGAGATTGGATCAGCTGAACTTGATCGATGAAAAAAAATTAGATGCTATCTACCGTGGTCAGACGTATCAAAAACGGATGATCAAAGCTTTCAACAAAAAGGTCAAGCCTCGAGTATATCAAGTTGGTGACCTGGTGATAAAACGCATCATTTTACCACAAGGTGACCCCAGAGGAAAATGGAATCCCACCTATGAAAGGCCATTTATTGTCAAGAGAGTTTTCTCTGGCGGTGCCATGATACTGACCACCATGGATGGTGAAGATTTCCCACATCCTATAAACGCGGACATAGTTAAAAAATACTACGCATAAGAGACCCGTTAGGTTGACACACCTAAGCAGAAAGGGGCATCCCGGCAAACCCAAAGGTTTGGGCAAAAATTAGGGATATATACAAAATATTATACACCCGACAAGTTGAAAACCCAAAACGGAGACTTGGGAAAAAAAGGGTATCCTGGTGGACCGAAAAACCGAAAGGGCGGTTCAGGCAAAAATTAAGGATTAAAAGCGTACGACTATGTCCCGTGAAATCAACACGGTCAATACTATCACCAAGGTCTAAGTTCAAATGGTCCAGGATCAACCCAATCAACTTCAATCAACGACAAGGGACGTTCAAAGACATTGGAGCAATAGTAGAGCTGAAAGGCAATGAGATCATTTCACATGGCTATTTGTTTTTCATTCTCAATTTTGTTTTCTTTTCGGCGATTTCCTCTTACTAGGATTTCCGTCTCTATGTACAAAAACGCCTATTCATGGGTAAAATATCAATACAAATACACTTTGAAATGCAAAATTGTCTATCTCTGTTTTGAATGCAAATTTGTCAAATGACTGAAATTGAATGAACATATGCATATGAACATAATTAAAGCTATTTGGCACATGTGTCCTGCCAAGCAGTAACCTCAACAAGGCATCAGTGCACAACAGCAGTAAGCATCCCTTTAATGAATGTGAAATAGCCCCACATAGTTATCTCACCATTATTATCCCCACCAGGGCGTTGGCAATAAACCTTTCCCCAACGGAGTTTCCCACAAAATATCCTTGCACGGGACGATCCTTGGCCAGAGTCTCAATCTCTTGGCAGCTTTTTTTCCCCAGCTAAAGCCTAGGAGATCTCTTCCTAAAGGGAATCCACTTCCTTAGCAGATTTTATTCCCCATAGAGTCATCTCATCATCATCATCCCTATAGGGACAACCCCAATGCAACCTTTCCCCAACGGAGTTGCCTACAAAAATTTCTTCACATAGGATAAACCCCCGGCCAGAGTCTCAATCTCTTGGCAACTTTCTCTAGCTAAGTCAATTTCTATAAAATTGAAACCTAGGGGTCTCTGTCTAAAGGAAATTCATTTCCTCGGGCCAAGTGCAAATTCCTCAACGTACAAGACACCCCGATTTCCCCAGTCGAGTAAGCACTCCCCAGATGAGCCCATCATCCCCAGATGATCCCATCATTCCCAGCGGAGTATATCTTCCAACCGGGGTTTTTTATCCCCAGTAGAGTATATCTTCCAACCAAGATTTTATTCTCCAAGCTGAGTCCATCCTCCCCGGCTGAATAAACACTCCCCACTGAGTCCATCTTCCCCAGTGGAGTATATCTTCCAACCAAGTTTCTATTCCCCAGCGGAGTACAAATCCCTCAAAGGAACCCAAATTCCCCATTTGAGTCCGAATCATCCAGTTGCGTATATTCTCCCCAAGCTAAGTCTGCCTTGCCTGACTGAGTCTATACTCTCCAGTTAGAATTTACCCTTCAAATGACTGCAAATCATAGGGCCACAACCCCTGATACCTAGTAAAGTCTTCAATAAAGCCTTTATTGTTACCAAGAAATGTTATGAAGCCTGGATCCGACCAGATATTAGCACAATTTTCAAGTTATACTGAAGCCTGGACCCGACCAGATAACAATTTGACTTCTTCAATTTCTAAAGCCTGGACCCGACCAGATAACAGTTTGATATCTTCAATTACTGAAGCCTGGACCCGACCAGATAACAGTTTGACTTCTTGAGTTACTGAAGCCTGGATCCGACCAGATAACAGTTGATCTCATTTCTCAAAAAACTATGAAACCTGGACACGACCAGCCCAACTCTTCAAAGATATAGAAGAACCTAAACTTAATCCAACCAAGGTTTTAACCACTTGTTCCCAGTAGAGTTGCCTCTTTATTCCCCGACAAAGGACTGAGAAACCTGGATCCGACCAGATATCATTCCTCATTTCCATCTTTTCAAGAAAGTCATTGTGAAGCCTGGATCCGACCAGATATCAATCATCCTCAGGGATTCATTGTGAAGCCTGGACCCGACCAGATAACAACTAAATCCCCAAGCAGTTCATTGTGAAACCTGGACCCGACCAGATAACAATTAACTTCACCAGAAATCTATAAAGCCTGGACCCGACCAGATAACAGTTTTCAAGCAGCTCATTGTGAAGCCTGGACCCGACCAGATAACAATTAACTTCATCAGAAATCTGCAAAGCCTGGACCCGACCAGATAACAGTTTTCAAACGGTATATTGTGAAGTCTGGACCCGAACAGATAACAATTAACCATGATCCCCAGAAAGACACTATGAAACCTGGATTCGACCAGATAATAGTACAACTTTCCAAAAGACTATAAAGCCTAGACCCGACCAGATAATAGTCTTCAAGAAGTACTGTGAAGCCTGGATCCGACCATATAACAATTAATTCACCCTTACCTCCAACAAGTTACTGTGAAGCCTGGATCCGACCAGATAACAGTTAACCTCCACATCCCCAGTAAGTTTCCATGAAACCTGAACCCGACCAGATAGCAACCGACTACTTCATCCTCAGCAACTGTGAAGCCTGGATCCGACCAGATAACAACTGATCATTGAATGATGTTCCCCAGCAAAAGCATCTCTTCAAAAGAATTTGAAGATATGCATATTCTTTATTTCCAACAGGCAATCAAGGATTCAACCTCCGAAGATTTCCTCAGCAGTAGTCAGGGATTTATTTTCCCGGACAAAAACACACATTTCACATTCATATATCATAGCATGTACATAACAATGCATTTAGCATGATACCACATCTGGTAAGCATCATGCAAGCATCTACATTTTTCTAACCCCCTTTCTCACAGGTAAAACAACAAGTCTAGTATGGATCAACAGGATATTTGTGCTGATACTTCTTCCAGAGTTTACCAACATTCCTCCAAATGGCATCTATAAGCCCATTCACCATCTATCCTTGAGTGAAAATTTCTGGGCACTCTAGTGTTCAAACATCTTTCACCATCAAGTTACGAATGAAGAACCCGCCAATCTAACTCTTCAGGTTCAAGAAGTTTGAACAGGGGCAACTGTTGTACCCCAAAATTTTCCCTCTCAATTCTCAAGGCATCTCTCATAATTATTCTCAAAATTCAAGCTTGCACAAGTACATTGGGATTTTCCAGCACCAGAATTAAAAGGAAACTGTCAAAAAGGGAGAAAACAGATAAAAATAACATTTTGACAAATTTAGAGGAAAATAGGCCTCCTTCGATTCAGCCCCTTCGATTGGACTTTGCACCTCCTTCGATTGCTCAAAAGTTGCTACTAGCGTGCCTCTTTCGTCTAGGCATGTGACTTCTTGTTGTAGGCTTCATTTGTGTCTTCCACTGCCTGCATGTTTGCTTTGAGTACCAAATTTTCTACCACAAGTGTCCCCTAGAAGGCAAGCCTTTCGATTGGACAAGTTTGTTGCCTGCATGCTTGCAATCGAAGGCCATGATCTGGTGGCCAAATGTGCCTCCTGCATACAAGCCTTCATTTGGGCATTCACCTCCTACATATCTGCGTGTAAGCCTTCATTTGGGAATTCATCTCTGGCCATGCCTGCATGCAAGCTTAAGTTGAGAAAGGGCTTCATGCCACTTGGGTTACATCTTTCATTTGGGTATTGAAGCTTCCTTCGACTCAGAAGGAAATGATCTTCATACAAGCTTCAATTGAGTTTTTGTTTCCCTTTGAAACAATGTCCTTCGACTCAGGAATGTCCTTCGACTCAGGAAGTAAAGGCCTCCTTTTGGTTTTCTTCAATTCAAAAAGTCAATAATCTTCTGAAAGCTTCCTTCGACTCAGAAGGAAATGATCTTCATACAAGCTTCAATTGAGTTTTTGTTTCCCCTTGAAACAGTGTCCTTCGACTCAGGAATGTCCTTCGACTCAGGAAGTAAAGGCCTCCTTTTGGTTTTCTTCAATTCAAAAAGTCAATAATCTTATGAAAGCTTCCTTCGATTCAAAAGTTAATAACCTTCTGAAAAGTGTCATTCGATTGCACCATTCGCCCCTCACCTGTTTGCCTTGGATTCATATGTTTTCGATTGGATGAATGGCTACCTTCCAGTGACTTTCAAATTCATCTTCATGTATGATTAGAATGCGCCTTCATATCACCTTCAAATCCATCTGTAAACCCTTCAATACGCCATAGTCCTGCATTATGACACACAACTTGGTGGTCCATTCGAAGGACTTGCCATAGTTGGGGAATAATTGTTCTCTTACTTTGGAGTCTGGTCAAAGGTTTGGGCCTAAGTTATTAAAAGCAAGAAGACTCAAAATGGCATATTCAGCTAAAAAGGGCCATTCGAAGAACACACAGTTGGTTCATTCGAAGGACACACAACTGGTGAAAACGAATGCTGTGTTGTTCTAGTCTGGTCGAAAGGTGTAGAAAGATGGAGGATTCGACTCAAAAGATCAAGTTGAACATTTAGACCCATAGGCTAGGCTACGTGTTTTCGCTTTTCAGGCCTTAAGCCTATGACTCACCCTATACTTAATTGTTTATGCAAGTTAAAATAGGCCTTTACCCATTTGTTGTCCAAGACCACTTGCACTTAATAGCATAATACTACCTTTTAGAAAAGTTTGTCTTGAGCCTTGCGCCTATTTTCCTTCAGAAAGAAGCAACCCATCTGAACCATTCATCTTGCTTTTATGGCACAAGTGGACACTTACTTTCCAGACTGAGCCTTATTTTATTATTTTTGCTCCCCAAGCTTCCCAAAAGCCTTTCTCTATGAATAGAGAGTTCGTTTGCACAAAGAAAGGGGGGAGAAGGGGAATGTATCTTCAAAATTCTCACACACCATAAAATTCTCAAACACTTCAACACTTGTGAAATAAAAAAAAACCAGAATCATCGTTACCTCCTTCAATTCTGAAGAATAACACATTCCAGTTTCCTTCGAATCAAGGAGCATCCAACTTGTTCCTTCCTTTGAATCCAACAAAGAAGGATATTTCACTTGTTTTGCTCTTTCGAATCCAGTGTCGAAGGCCTACCCTGGGTCTTTTCCTTCGAATCCAGAGGCATTCAAAGCAACCGCTTCAAAGTCCAGAACACGCTCCAACCTCCAGCAAGGTAAGTCATTTTAAACCTTTGGCCCTTCGTTTCCAGCATAGCATGTAAATACGTTTTCTTTTTCATTTAAAACATGTACACACTGTTTTCTTCTTTTTGTTTTCACTCTCTTAATATGTGTCATGGTTAATAATCTTCTTGGCTTTTGCTCTTGGTACATTTAAATACGCTTTAAAGAACTAATCTAGTCTTAAGGTGATGTTGGCATGGCCTTGGGCCATGTTGATATTCAAACTCAAATGAAAGAAACAGGAGACAGAAAATTTAGAAACGAAGCCTCTGGCTTCCATACTAACCTTCAAGCCAATCGAAAGGCACAACATGCTGGCCTCCAGGCCCCAATCGAAAGCCAAAATATGCTGACTTCTAGGCCCCAATCGAAAGGCACAACATGCTGGCTTCTAGGCCCCAATCGAAAGGCACAACATACTGGCCTCCAGGCCCCAATCGAAAGCCAAAACATGTTGGCTTCTAGGCCCCAATCGAAACTCATTCCTTCACCCCTTTTCAGGTAAGGTCAAAGAGAGCCAGAAATGGCAGAATCGAAGGGTTTGCTGCCCTAAATCGAAAGATCCATTTTTTCTTGCTTTTACCTTATTTTTGCCTTTATATTTTCATGCAATTCAATATGGTTGTAATAGTGTAGGATTTATTTTTTTCACTCTTTTATTACCTTCATATAAATGTTAAGTAATTAGGTGTGTATGGCAAGACAAAATCAACAAGTAGACAACCCAAAAATCAAAGACAAAATGCATGCAATCAAACACACTTGCACACATGCACCCTTAGGGAAATTCCACTTGTTGCCTTATAAAAATGGTCATGTTATGCACGTGGGGTATCTTAGCAAAAACAATCACAAATATAAGATCATAGTCCCTCGATGACGCTACAAATGTTGCCTTACAAATGATCTTAGTCCCTATAAGAGAATGCTAAGATATCTCACAACATTGCTATCATGACTATACGATGACCCACGTCTGTCCCTTCACATCCAACGACGGGGCTTCTTATCAAATCAATGGTAAGGTAGAAACATCTAAAGGAGGAGGAAAAACACATCTAAAACCTTTTGAGTAGGTAGATTACTTTTAGTTACTTGCTCAATTTCAAAACAAACATCCTTGCTATTTTCAAAACAATCACATACATCTTTCCAAAACTTGAAATATTTTCAAAAGCTCAACACTTTGCATACATTCTTACGAACGGGAATCATTGCAAAGTTTGCCTAAACGATGGCACCTTTTCAAAATACTTTCAAAACCACACAAAAGCACAATTTTCAAACAAAAGCAAGTGATCTAACAAGTAACTAAGAGCCCATGGAAAACCATGGATGGAAAGGGTGCTAATACCTTCCCTTTTCATAATCTACCCCCCGAACTCAAGAAAACATCTCAAAAGGTCTTTCTTGTGCTTTTTCACCTTTCCTTATTGGATAAAAGAAAAGTCGGTGGTGACTCTTGCTAAACCCCAACATTTTGCAAACACAAATGCAAAACCCCAAGTCAGTTCTCCCACCGTACCACAATGATAATGGATGGAGACACTGACAGGGAGAAATTTTTAAAGAGTTAAATATACAAATCTCCCATGTAATGTTAGCGAGTTTAGGTTTTAGCCCCTGGTAATTTTTTTTTAATTCCCTCCTTATGTTATGTAGATCCCCTCACATAACTCCCCATTAGCCAGATGACATGGAATCTTTACCTATAATTTCATGCGTGGATTTTTCATTTTGTTATTTTTCAAATTTGTATCCACATGTGCATGATATCATGGCATAATTATTATGATCCAACACCATACAACATTAGGGTTTGTTTTTCCCCATTTCTCTCTGCATCTAAGGTCGTCATTTTGAAGAACTCGTCGCCTGCAGTCGTCCGCCTGCATCTGTATTCATGGGTGGAAGCAAGTGTTCATCAACGAGTAATTTGGGTAAGGGTTTGCCAAGATATGGGTGCAACGAAACCATGAAGTTGTAGGTATCTAACACCCTCGAAAATCCAAGCAGAAAATTTTGGAAATGTAGAAATTCTATGGTGAGTTGTTTATAAGGTTGTAATTCCTTTTATATTAACATTTTTCTGTTATTTGTGTGTTAATATTGATTAAAATTATAGAATGGTTGTGGATTGTTTATCTGGGACGATATGGTTAGCGAGGCTGAAGTGAATTCATCCAGATGTTGCGAATGTGACATGAACAAGGGTCATTTGAGAGAATTTGCGAAGGAGATCATTGAGGAGATTGATAGAAGATTAGGTAAAAAATGGAGAGCTGAAGGGGGTCAAACAAGCTAGAAAAATTGAAGAGAAAAGTTGTATTGGAAAAGACAAAGAATTTCTGGATGATGATTGTAATTGTTCTGTCATGGATGATTTTTGCAGTTTTGTATAATTTCAAGTAGTTGTTATGTTTTAAAATTGTAATTTGTACTTGGCCTGTTATGGGTTGTAATTGTAAGACATATTAGTTTGTGTTGAATTAAAGCCTAAGTTTTATTGTCCATTTCAATTATAATTTTAAGACAAACCAATTTGTGTTGAATGAAAGTTTAAGTCATGTTCTCCATTTCATTTAGAATTGATACAATTTAGTTCAAGTTATGTTCAATGACACTGATTTTACATAAAATCTTAACAACATAGTTGAAATAAATTAGATTAACAAAAGCTCACTTGATGCATATGTCTTTTACATCATTATCAAAAGGATACAAAAGGCACATATAGTTCATAGGTCTATTACAACATTACAATTTGAAACAAGCACACATTGATACAAAAGGCACGTATAATGCTTAGGTCTATTACAAGATAACATAATACTTAATCTCTAATTTTTTGGTCTTCCATGTCTTCATAAACCTTGTTTTCACTCCTAGCTTGGAGTCTTTTGAATCTGACTTCTCTCCAACTTCTGGTATGGTAATTGGCTGCTCACTAAATCCTGAGCCTATAATTGGTTTCTTAAACCAACTTAGTTTTATCCTTTCACTTTGCCTTGTTTTTGTGTCTGGCTTCTTTCCTTTATGTTTCTTTGATTGCCCGGGAATTGAGTTAGCCACAACAGATCCAGTTTGACTCATAACAGTTGGTACAACAATGTTAGTCTCAGTATGCCCATCAGTGGGCAATGCAGAATCAGTAGCCATTATACTTTGTCCATCAATAGTAATTGAACTTTGTCCATCATTTGGAATTGAATTCTCTCCAGCATTAGGATCTGAACTCTGTCCACCAGTAGAAACTGAACTATGTCCATCAGTAGGAACTGTCCTCTTAACTTCAGCATAATTTTTTACATTTTTAAATTTCCTTTACACAAATATAACATGTTATATTAGTCACAGACAAATTATATTTTGTACAACAGATTGAATTTTAAGAAAAACAGTCATACCTTTCTTTTCAGTGCATTGGGGTCCTGTGTTAATGCCTTGCAAGTCAATGTATTGTGACCAAACTTGTCATATTTAGTTCATTATATCTCTTATCCTAACAGTATCAGAAGTTTGCATCCTCTTTACCACATGCGTAGCCACCCATCTAGAGTTGGCAGATTTATTATTAAAAACCCTAGCACATGTGTGGGTATCTACAAGTGTTTTTATTGCAAAACTATGCTTGTGGCCTAATTTAGAGCATAAGACCAAAAAGACACATTTAGCCTTACACTCTACTCTCACCCTATAAATTTCATTTTTTACAAAGGTATTTTCTCTCCCATTGAGGACTGATCACTTAAGAATAGCCTCCCTAAATTCTACAAGTGAATTAAATTCCATACCCCACTTAAACTTATAGTCCTTGTTCAGGTGCTCTTTTCTAAATCTCTCATGCTTGGGCCTTTCATCACCACAAGAATCATATGGGTCATCACTATTCAATTCATCACTATGGTATTCATCCTCATCCATTTTCTTAATGGGCCTACCAAAAACCCCACTAAGACTTATATCTTTATTCAATGTAAATGTAACATCGATTCCTTCAAAGCCATCAAGAAGAGCAGTAGCCCTCTCATCTTCACTATCATCTAACCCTTCAACCATCTCCTCTTCCAACCCATCCATTTCATTCACTTCATTAACACAATTAGGTTCCCTATCATCAGCATCCATGTTTCCCAAAGAATGTTCCACATATAAATGTCCATCGATATTCATTGCACTGAAGAATAATGAAAAATCGTATGCATTGTCATCATTTTTTTATCATAATATATCCTTCTTGAATTTCTAAAACTTTAGTCCATAACCAAAAACTACCATCCTTATACCTCCACCTACTCACCAACTTTAGAATAATATCCATTGTCCAATTAGTAACATCTAGCCCAATTACAGTTGAATCAACCCCATCTGTAAATAATTTCAGTCGGGTTTACCCTAATAAATTTACCCCATGGTGAAAAGTAACATTAAAAGGTTGGGAATTTTGTGAATAAATCAAACTCAGTAATCAAAAGGTTACCCTAATATTACACGTTAACTATGATGAAGTTTAAAAATCAACTTACCTTAGACATTGCAAGCTTCGTATTCGTCTTCATCGTCGCCTGATGCTTCATCTTCGTCTTCTTCGTCGCCTGAGCTTCGTCTTCTTCGAACAAACTTCTTCACATGAATCCTAAATTTTGCAAAGAGGTTTTAAAAATATATATACCAACTAGGCTATCAATTGAATAAATGAAAATTCCATGTGTGTTAATAGAAATACCACGTGGAGAGAATGTCAAATTTTGAGTGAAGATTTCATACCACCTGGCTAATAGGGGGTTATGTGAGGGAATATACATAACATAAGGGGGGAATTAAAAAAACACTTTACCAAAGACTAAAACCTATATTCGCTAACATTACAGAGGGATTTATATATTTAACCCATTTTTAAAAATGAATTTGGTTTATTAGGGAGGAGAAATTTTAATGAAAATAAAGTAAACAATGACAATATTTTATCCTTTAAATATTTAATACCGTGTTAATTATAAAATTATTTAAATCCAAATTTAAACAAAATTATCATTTAATGAGTTTCAATTATTTCTCCTACATTCTCCATAAACAAAAGGGTTAAATAAGTTTTTGATCCCTCTAAATATCTCAAATTTTATTTTTAGTCCCTCTAAAATTTTCTTTCAAAGAATGGTTCTCCTAAAAAATTTAATTTTAACTTTTGGTCCTACTAAAATTACATAGATTATTATAAATTGAAAAAGGTAAATTTGTAAATAATTTTGTAGCGCCTAGGTTAATACTAGCATATAACGACAATATTAAAATTCCTACAAATATGATAAAATAAAAGTGATCATAATAGTCATACTTTTGGATTTACAACATTGACGTCCAAGTCTTCATTAGATTTATAATGAATTGAATTGAATATATCAATCTGAACCGGCAAACACCATACTAAGATGGAAAAACCAATAAACGCCGCACAAGAAGATGGAAACTTAAAAATACAAACAAAAAAACTGTAATACCCAGTATTATAATTAGCTCCTAATGACATTACTAACTTATGTTGAGTAATGGTTATTAGAAGATTAATGTATGATACATAATCCATATAGTTTTATTTTGGAATATAAATACAAGTAAAAGGGATGATGGAGGGTATTATAGTCTATTCCCAGTCAAATTAGAATTAGGATGGATTTTGAGTTATTATCCATTTCTCATTTAGAAAACAAAAATAGAATTGTGAAGAGATATAGAAAGAGAGGAAGAACGTAAAAGGGAGGAAGAAGAATTTTTCTTGCATGCAACCCAAGCCTAGCTCAGTCATCTTTTCTGTCCTAATCTTGCAGATTCTTCTTCATCAGTTAAAGGTGAGTCCCATAGATTAAAACTTGGGAAATTTAGGGTTTATGACATGTTGGGGTTAGGGTTAGAGACATTAAAATTGTGAATGCATGCTAGTTCTTGTGATTGAATAACATAATCCTAACCTTAATTTTGTAATTTCACATGATGGACACTGGTTTAGGAGGTTAAGAATGGGGTTTGTAGGCCTCATGACAGAACTGTGAAATTCTATTTCTTTTCTGTTTCGCATAGGCCATGCTTAGCATGCAGGGCTGCGCTCAGTGCTTCCCACTGGGAGTTAAATTTTTGGAGGAATTACAGACTACGCTTAGCGCAACATGGCCGCTTAGCGCACCTTACTGAAGCGTGAAAAATTAAATATTTTTAAGAGTGTGCTTAGCACGGGAGGCTCCACTTAGCGTGCCCTCCTGGACAGAACTGCATTATTTTTAAACCCTTGAGTGCAGTTCCATATGATGGTAGGTATTCAGACGCCTCTTACCTAGTGGTTGATTATCCCTTATGACATGATTATATATGTATATATATATATATATTGAATTCACATTATATGTTAAGATTCTATAACATGACTTGTTAGTGGATTATGCAAATATGGTATCGTATGAGATAATGGTGATTGTCCGTCGTTCCAGTTGAACATTCGGTGACGTGTATTCATATGTGTGGATGTATGCTTGAGTCTGAGTATTCCCGAATACTAGGACGTAAATCACTCATGATGTGGACCTTGTGTGTCCTTATACCATTGTGATGTTCTCGTGTGGGTCCATGTGTGGCGTTTCCACCAGCAGAACACCGCATCTGTGTGCTCGGTATATCATAACACCTTAGCTACTATTATGATGCGCTTGTGTGGGTCCATGTGCAGCGTTCCACCAGCAGTTAATAACATCACGTGCTTGGTACGGTGGGTTTGTAATTCCACTTAGGCAATATCATGACGCAATTAAACTCACAGCTAATGGTTCCATATAGGCTAGACTATTAGGCATCCCTCGGTGGGCTCGTGTTGTTGAAATGGCGTTTTGTCCCGGCAGTTGATCATATGTGTTTGGATGATGGATGAGCCGAGACGCCTTATCAGTGATATCACTCTTGGACTTATCTATGATGGAATTCCACTTAGTAATGATCTGAATCATTATGCTATGATTGAGACAAGTCTTCGATGCAATGTACGGGAGGAACTAACCGAGGATGTGAAAGTGTAACCTTAGTAGGGGTAAGTAAACTTACTCCTGGATTTCACGTACACGGGTACGGGTTTGCATACTTGGTTTTTTTTTGGTTATGTGTATTGCGTGCCTCATTGAAAAGTTATGGGATTTCAAATGACGGTGTACCCATGTTGTGTGCTTGTACCTAGCCGTGAGAGAAAACCCAGATTCACGGTGAATCTATTTGATGCATGCACCCTGTAGAACTGAAAGAACCCTTAAGATAGGGGGACTCACTGAGATTTAGTAATCTCACCCCATTCCAATTATTTCAATTTCAAGTTCTTCGAGGAAGGACCGAGGCAAGGGTAAGATGACTTATCTCGTCGATGGTGCTTCATGGCGATATCTCGTTTCTTTTGGGATTTCTTGTTCTGTTTTGCTGGATATGTTTTGATACTTTTGGAACTGTAATATTTTGGCCATGACAATTTCGGCAAGTTGTAATTTATATTAGTACATATATTTATTTTCCACTGCTTATGTATGGATGTTTATGTACCACATTAATACCATATGAGTATATCCTAGGCAATATATGTGTGGGGGTGTTACAATTGGTATTAGAGTAGGTCGATTCTCGTCTTTGCCATGAAAAATCATAAGTCATCCCAATTCTACCTCATATGTGTGATAGTCAGCATGATTCCTTATGTTCTACTTATGGCATTGAGCCTGATCAACTTGAATATATATGTAGGACAAATAGGAAGATGACTGATGGACGCAGAGGTCCTGGAAGGCCCGGGACTAGGAATGTCGAGTCTGAGGCTGAAACTAGAGATGCTAACATACCTTGGCTGCAAATGATGCAACGGCAGAATCAAATGATGATGCAAATGATGCAAGGCATTCAAGGAGAACAACCAGTTGCTCCTGCTCCTGTTCCACAAACTCCAATGGGTCCAGATTTTCGTGCCTTTTTCAGAATGAAACCCCCAGAGTTCACAGGTGGGTTTGGATCGTGTAGTTGCTCATGATTGGCTCTATGGTATGGAAAGAGTGTTCCAGGATATCTAGTGTACTGAGGAGGACAAGGTGATGGTTACTACTCAAATGCTGAAGGGTCCAGCTGGTAGGTGGTGGGATACTGCATCTACCTACTTCACCTCCCAGGCGATTTCGAAAGATTGGAAGCACTTCAAGACAACATTATTGGAGAAGTACTATCCTAATAGCTTGCATGTTCATAAGGAACGTGAGTGTTAACTTTTCAAGCAAGGAAATATGTCGGTGTCCGAATATGCTGAGAAATTTGAATACATGGATGCTTACTCCAGAAAAGTTGTCTACGCACCTGATGAATTGTGGAAGATTGACCAATTTTTGTTTGGACTAAATTCTGATGTGACCTATAGTGTGTCTCAGCGAGAATTTCCACTTATGCTGAATGTTTGAGGCAATGCTATATTGCTGAAAATAGTTTGAGAAGAGTCAAAGAAGAAAGAGAACAAAGTAAGCCTATGTGTAAGGATCATGGGAAGACGAGTCAATACCTTAAACCTCAGAATTCTCCTTGAGTAAGGAAGCCATATTATGGTAGTCGATATGTTCAGCTGTGTGATACGGTGGCAAAACCGACTGTTTAATACTGGTTTGCATTTTGCGTTTGCAAAATATCGCGGTAAGCAAGAGTCACCACCGACTTTTATTTCATCCAACAAGGAAAAGGAAAAAGAACCTAAATAACCATTTTTAGAGATATTCTGAGTACGGGGGGTAGATTATAGAAAGGGAAGGTGTTAGCACCCTTTCTATCCATGGTTTTCCATGGGCTCTTAGGTACTTGCTCATTTTTTCAAATTGCTTGTGTGTGTTTGTCTTGAAAAGTTTTACTTCGTGATAACCCTTGTATCGGTCCTCAAGGGTGTGACGAATTTGTTTTAAAAAACTGTTTTGAAAGGTGTTTGTGTGAAACGATTTGTTTTGAGCAAGCACCTACTAGCATCTACCTACTTGAAAAAAGATTGTTTTTGTTCTATTTCCTTTAGACAGTGCTATCCAACTATTAAGGAGTAGGTAGTACCATCGTTGGAGTTTGTAAGGGACATTCAAAAGGGACAAGTACAATCACTAAAGCAATAGTTAGAAAACCTTAGTAATAACCCTAAAGTCTTAAGATCTTTTCGAGGCAACGTTTCTGAGGCAACATTTCTGAGGCAACATTCGAACGAGACAATTTGATCTCTTTAGACTGGAGGGAAACCACTAAAATCTCCTATGCTTAATGATTGTTTACCGAAGGCAACCTAAGTGAGGTAAACCCTAGGAGTGAACCTGTGCGAGTTATTTATTTCAATTATTTAATTTTTGCACATTAGGGTTTTTCTAACTGTTTTAATTTTTAATGCATTCTTTCCATACAATCCTATTAATACATCTAACATTCAATAATTTGCTGAAAGTAAAAGCGGAAATAAATCTAGCTATTACATGGCTTTAACAGTTACATGATTGCCTTGAAAGGAAATAAAAGTGCGGGATTTAAAACCCTAATTAAAACTATTACAACCTTGAAACAGTTACAAAATAATGGCAAAAACAATAACAAGTGCGCGGCAAATTAAGTGCGAGGACGATTGGAATAATTTAAAACCCTAATTTGAGAGAAAAAGTATTTTTTTTTTGGATTTTTATTGAAGAAAATAGTTAATTGCAAATTAATTAAACCTAATTTCTAATTGTTTTTTAAATTATGAAAGGAAATAAATTAATATAATTTTCTAATTAGCCTAATTAATTAAAGAAATAAATATTTACGAAAAAATAATTTTTGATGTATTTTTTTAAGAGAAAATTAATTAAATCATGCAAAATCTCAAACCCTAATTCTACTTGTTTTAAATAATGAAAGAAATTAAAGTTACCCTAAATAAATATTTATCAAGAAAATAAAGATCACTCAGAATCATCAGATGAAGGACCAAATGCCAACTGTAACCGGAGCTTCCTGATCTTCTCTTTATAAAAGTCTTCCATCTCTTTCTTCTCAGCTACCAGTCGACCAAAGATTTCCTTTCGTGGATTAGGAACGAGAGCAACGCTTACCGAACCTTCCTTCTTTCTCTTCCTTTCATTAGCATATTTCTTCAGTAAAACATCCTTTTGACGAAGCTTCTCATCATGATCAATGAACCAGCCGTCTTGAATAAATAGAAAATCCTCCTTTTCCTTTAGTTGTCGAGCCAGAACCCGATTCTCATATTCAGAAATATTATACTTTTCTTTCCAAGCATCTCTCTCGGACTTCATCCTAGCCAGATTTCCTTGGTATTCTCCCATATTCTCGATAGGGATATCAACAGATAATGATGCAACAGTAGGGAATAAAGGTTTCTCAGGTTTATAGGGCATCTTGAGAGCACATGCCCTAGCATGGACCCATTGTAGGTAAGGCTCCAAAGAAACGACACCCCTATGTCCTAACATGTCTCTCCCTTTCCTATGGATGTGGCGCCAAGCTCCTTCGATCTCCCTCTTAGCTGCCTGGTGATCTTGTCCTTCTTGTAGAAAGAAACCACTCACATGGATGTTGTTTGGCTTGTCCCTCATCGGGTATCCAAACTGACGACGCGCGAGAACAGGATTATAGTTAATTCCTCCTTTCGTACCAAGAAGGGGCACGTTAGGAAAAGCACCACAATTATCGATGATCTTCACGTCATAGTAAGCTCGATTATACCAATCAATGTCGAGATGAGTGAGAGCCATAATTTTTGGCGCCCATCGCGTCTCCTTCTCGAGATCCCAGAAAACATCAGACCTAGGTAGATGAGACACATACCACTGATACAACAACGGTGCACAACAAATAATCATCCCTCCTTGATAAGAGTTTCGAAGATGGATGGAGTAGTAGGTATCTCCTAGCAGCGTAGGGACCGGATTTCCAATCAAGAAAATTCTGATGGCGTTGATATCCACAAACTTATCAATGTTAGGGAACAAGAATAGACCATAAGCGAGTAAAGCAAAGACTTCTTTAAAGGCAATAGTATCTTTTATCTCAGCGAAATGTCGAGCTTTCCTCAACAAAAACTGCGCAGACAAGCCTCGGATTCCTCCCTTTGTAGTCATGTTCTCCTCTATCTCTGACTTCTTCAAGTGGGTGATGGTCGCTATCTCGTGAGATTTGGGTTCCTCTTCCAAACCAGAAAAAGGAACACATTCGGTGATCGGCAAACCGAGTATGTAGGAGTACTCTTCTAAGGTGGGCATTAACTGGTAATCCGGAAAGGTGAAACATCGATACAAAGGATCGTAAAATTGGACCAACGTACCAAGGATGCCTTCCTTCATCTTGCGCTTCATGAGAGGTATAATGGACCCATACTTTTTCTGAAAATCCGTCGGGTTCTTGATCTTAGGAATTAAACTCTTCAGTTCTTCAATCTCGGGCTCCTTAAAACTAAAACTTCGAGTGTTTCTCCTTCCAAATTCCATAATAATAGTACCTGAGATGTCTGCAAAAATCATTCTTAAGTTCCTTGAAAAACAAGTTTTTTTACAAAAAATGTTGATGAATGCATGGATGAATGATAATGCAACAGTTGCACACAAGTTCACAAACATGGGGTTCAAAGGTTCAACGTTTCAAGCATGGAGTCAAGGGTAAAGCCCACCCCAAGGTATGTACTACGGTTTAATCACACCTGCAAGACAAGGTTCTAAGAGTTCCCAGAGTCTACATTCCTCCTTCGGATATTACCAACGTCTTGATTACTCAATAATTAGCAATATTCTCAAGAGAAACTCGTTCGAGCGTAGCATCGCGTAACAATTACTTCCGGATTACTCCGTTATAATCTCCGTGCTACACCTAAAAGGCCAAGATGGGTCAGGGTTCTACGGTTCTCAATTTCTATGGCTCCCAGGTCGAAAATAATAATGTCTTCCCGATTACTCGTTAAATAAATATTATGTTCAAAAGGGCCTTCCATTGAGTGGGGGATCTCATGCCTCCTTCTTCGGGATTACTCCCTTAAAGTTAACATGACTATACCGCCCGTCCTATTCTTAAGTGTAACTTAATCTGGGTATAGGATTCGTCCTTTGCAAAAAACCCAAACAACCCCAATTTAAATACATAATCAAACAAATCAAATAATAATAAAACAGATAAAACAAATTAGGCTTAACCCACTTAGGGATGGACCAGCAAGAGGTCAATCTTTCCCCAGCAGAGTCGCCAATTCTGTAGCGATAAAAAATGTAGTGGGGTACATCGGAGATCGAATTATTAATTAATTCGTCTCACAAAAGCAATAGTCGTCACCGCGCTTTATTATTTCCAAGGGAAAAGGGAAAAGAGCGAAATAAAACCCTAAAGTATGCAATGTAAAATAATACTTTTAAAAGTAATGAAAATACAAGGCGTTTTGAAAAGAGGTCTAGAGTTCGGGGGTTGGTTATACAATGGGAAGGCATTAGCACCCAATACATCTATAGTATCCTATAGGAACCTTTTGAAATATCTGTTTATTAAAATTTGTTTGTTTGATTAAAAATAAATTGTTTTGGCCAAAAGGGGGTACAGACGGGTTTTTGAAGATACGACGACCTAATGTCGAAGTTTTGACTTAAAAGGTATGAGTTTTGAAAAAATCGAATATTTTGGAAAAATTATCTTAAGTTTTCAATGAAATGAAGGTATTCGCGTGATTGGATTTGAGGACATGAAGTCAACAAGTTTAATCATTTTTCTCTTGGATTGGGCACAAAAAAAGATGAATATTCAAATATAAGTACTCAAAGAATCCACAAGAATAAAAATCACAACGAAATAATTCCGAGTAAACAAAGAAACAATTACAAATAAACAATAAGGAAATCAATTGAAGAGACAAAGAAAATTAAATGTAAAAGAGAGATATAACAAAGTTATCTAAACTAAATTAAAATTCTAAGATTACTAAATAATTCTAAACTAAATTAAAACTCTAAAAGTTATTAACTTAAATCTAATTAAAAATAATACTAAAATTACTAAATTAATCCTAAACTTAAACTAATAAAATTGGTCAACTTATTAAAATTTGTCTAATTAGAACTACACATCTATTTGATTAAATTTACTAATTAAACTAAATTAATAAAATTCTAAAAAAAATCTAAAAGAAAATAAATAGAAAGAGGGGTATCAAAAATTAAAGGGGGTAGATAATAAGCAATTCGTATGGGCTAAACTGATCAAACAGGGGGGGTGAAACTAGCATAAACGAGATGGGTTTAAGCAAGGGAAACGGGTTATGGCCCATTATTCATAACTTTGTTTAGGGTTAAACGTTGTCTTAGTTGGGGAAAACGGATTAGGGTTACAGGAACGGCGCCGTTCTCTTCACTTCTCTCGTTCCTCTTCGTCTTCCTCAACGCCAGCTTCTGAGCGTCTCCTTCGCCCAAGCCACCAACGCCATCTCTATGTCCTCCTTCCCATGGTTAGGCGCGCGATGGTTCGTTCAAGGTTAACTTTCATTTTTTAATCTCTTTAGGGTTTTTATGATTTGCATGTTACGATCTCGTGATTATTGATCCTGATTAAGCTTTATTATTGTTTTCTGTTGAGGTGGTGGAAGGAAAGAGAAAAAGAAAGGCTACCTTTACGAAGGAGGAGGAAGGAGGCGTTCCGGAGGCTTGCTGGCGGGGGATGATGATGATGGACTTTTGAGCTAGTATGGGAGCCCTGGTATTTCGTGTTTTCTTTCGGTTTGATGATGATAATGAAAACCTAGATTTTATCCTTTCTTTCTTCTTCTGGTTGCCTTTGCGTGCTTCTATTTTTCTTGTTAGCCTCTTGGTTGCCTCGATGCTTGCTTAGTACGCTGTACTGATGATGATACGCTTGGAATATCCTTGCATAGTATTTTCTTCTTCTCTGTATGCTTGTTGTATGCTTCGAAACGCTGGCCTTTTTCTCTTCTTGCCCTTGACCCTGAGAAATGTTAATGTTGTTGTTTAGCCCAGTGATGAATATCTCTGAGGGCGTGGTGTTTTGGTTGGATTTTGAGTACTTTGAATCATGTTTTTTGTTATCAGTTGAAGCTTGAAAATGATTTAGGCTTGAGGTCTGAAAGGCCTATGCTGGTTTCAATTTGATAATGAGCTTGGCTTCATGTTTGCTGTTGAACTGAAACAGGTTATGGTTTGGAGTTTGATGTTCTGCTTCAATTTTCTGTGTTACAGTATGAGGCTTTTTCTGGTTTTAGATACAGGTTTGTATGGTTAAGCTTGGTGCTTCTGTTTGTGTTGCATAGTCTTGATGCTTTGTGGTTTAGACTGGCAGGTTTATGGCTTTGACACGGTTTTGGCTGTTAAGCTTGAGGCTTGAAGGTTTTTTTTTTGACAGGGTATTGTTTATACTTCAGGCAGGTTGAAGGCTTGACATGGTTAAGGATTTTGGCTTTGTGTTACAGGTTATGGTTTAAGGCTTGAGACAGCAGGTTGTATGTTGTTTTGAATGCAAGTTCTTGAGGTTTTTGTACTTTGAGAATAGGCTTGTGGTATTTATTTTTTACAGGTTCGTTTAAGGCTTCAAACATGTTTTTGAACTCAGGCCCTTGCTTGAAAAGTTTGTGTTGTTATTATATCAGTTGGTTGGCCTGCCTTTTGATGGTTCAGGTTTTCGTTGTTTTTGTCAATTTTCCTTTGATACTTCTGCCCTTCTACTGTTTCATTCAGTTTGTTAATATCCTTTTCTATGCCTCTTTATCCACTGTGTTACTGCAGTTTTATTTTCTATCTCTTTTCTGCCTAAAGCTAAAACCTGTAAGCCCAATTCTTTTCTCTCTTCTCTCTCCTTAGTACAGCTTAAAACATTAAAATGTTATGTGTACTTTAGTTCTGAAAAAGCAAAGGCTGGGAAATGATGAAACTAGAAATAGTTGGCTTGCATATATGGTCTTAACCTGCATATTTCCTTCTTTAGCTTTCCTACATCTGTTACAGTATGGAGGAGCCTTTGTATTTACATACTTCCATATTTTGGACAGTTGACGTTAGGGATGGCAACGGGGCGGGTCGGGGGCGGGTTTAGCTAACCCCGCACCCGCACCCGCAACTCCAGTAATAGACCCGCCCCCGCCCCCAAACCCGCCGGGGGATGGAAATTCACCCCCAGACCCGCCCCCAATGGAGAACGGGTCACCCGCACCCGCACCCTCCCCCACCCGCGAAAACTGTTTTTTTAAATAAAAAAATATCTATTTTTTTCAAAAATTTCCTGGACAGCATTAACAAATACATTAAAAATACAAAATTCGCCATTGATTTTAGTAAATAATTGTAGGATTTAATATTCAAACACCATTCCAAATATTTTTCTATCATAACCCTTCAATCAACTATAATTGGTTGTGAACTTGTGATTCATTAAAAGAGTGTAATCTTTCAATATATCAAAGTATAAATCACTCCCAACAACCAACAATTTTTTTGCAAAGTACAAATACAAAATTAAAACAATACAATCAACAAAAGAACCATTCCAACAACATGGAACAAAATAACCATTTCAACAACATGGAATAAAATATAAGAAGCTGAGAAAATAAAAGTAACATAAAAATAATTAAAACAAGGTTATTATAGTAATTGGATTATTCGGGGCGGGGCGGGTGCGGGTGCGGGCGGGTCTCAGTGTCTTACCGCCCCCGCACCCGCACCCGTAGTTAGAAACCGGGTTTTACCCGCCCCCGCACCCGTACCCGTTTTAGCCGGGTTTTCCCCGTTAATTTCGGGGCGGGTCCGGGCGGGGCCCAGCGGGTCTGGGTTTTTTTGCCATGCCTAGTTGACGTTGGACTTTGTTTTGACAATTTGAAATTTTACACATGCTGTTGATTTTGAACTATGCAGTTGATTTTGGCAAAATGAATTTGTGCATTTCAAATACTTGTGCATTCATATTTATTAAGCAATATTCATCCCTTTTTGTGAACCGGGAGAAATCCCGTGATTTGCAAAGAGGGTAAAAACTGATTCCGGCCGCTTGCTTTTAATGATGAATTCTAAATTAATTGTCTGCTTTTAATTATATATCTATTTCTGATTTTCTTCAATTATTCTTTGCAGGTAAAATCAAAGGTGCATCAAAGAAGTATTGGATAGAAGATGAAGATTTAGAACTTAGAAAAATTAAGATAGTTTTTTTATTTCACTTTAAACATTTGTAAAATTATCATTGTAAATACTTTGTAAATAAATACGGCATTTAAACAACAATTGTAACAATTAGAATAAAGATGAATAAAACTCTATTATTTTACCAGTTAATTCTTTTCTTCTTTTCAATTATTTACTTTATCATTTATAATTCTTTAAATTATAATAACTGAAAATAAATTCCAACTATTTAAACTCAGAATAATAAATAATTAAATAAACATTATTTTAGCATTGATCAATTAATAAACTTCTTTTCAATTATTTACTTTATTATTTATAATTCTTTAAATTATAATAACTGAAAATAAATTCCAACTATTTAAACTCAGAATAATAAATAATTTCAAAAATAATCAGCTCTTGACTTCTAAAGAAAAGTTGTAGTTGTCAAGGAGAATCATAGGTAAAATAACAACTTAAAAAAATTGTCGAAATTTGAAAAAGTTATAAATTTTAAAAATCTGCTTTGAAAATTGATAAAATAGGTCAAATCGCTTGTTAACACTTGCAATGTAATGATGCAGATGGGAGGTGATATCTTAGGTCAAAAATTGGGGTATGACAGCTGCCCCTATTTAAGTTTCTTCTACCCGGAGATATGAAGATTAAAATCTTCGTCTCGACGAGATTGAAGGTACTTAAATACATAATACGCAATTTTTGCCCTAAGATACCGCCATTAGGTTTGTGATATGAATGTAGTATTTAAATTTACAGAGAATGATATTGTATGAGACAAGATAATGCTGGAGAAGCCAAACACCAACAAATCACAGGAACATAGATTATACACTACTGGGGAAAATGAGCCATCGACTTCAAATAATAGACTCTTGACGGCAGATAAAAATTTGAGAGAATATGACCTCTGACCCTAACAAAGAAGGCATCTTGCATAGGCCACAAAAACAGATTATCGACCCAAAATAACGGTGAGTTCACATCTCAAGGTCAACGATAGACAAAAGACGTATCAAATTTGCTGATAATGGATTACCGACTTCTGAAGGTAAAGATTCATAACAAACCTCTCTGCGAGATTTTTGGAGATATACCAATTAATGCTGAAATAATAATACGGTTGTAGATACACAAGCTGCTCAAATAAAGAAGCTGCCACTTGCTGTCTTCCAAAAACTATGACATACAAGCTGCTCATATAAAGAAGCTACCACTTGCTGTCGTCAAAAAACTATGACATACAAGCTGCTCAAATAAAGAAGCTGCCACTTGCTGTCTTCCAAAAACTATGACATACAAGCTGCTCAAATAAAGAAGCTGCCACTTGCTGTATTCCAGAAAAATATCAATAACGCGCAAGTTGCTCAAATAAAGAAGCCGCCGCTTGCCGTTTTCCAAAAATAATAATAACGCACAAGTTGCTCATGAAGAGACCACCGCTTGTCGTTTTCCAACGATGTCTATAACGTACAAGTTGCTCATGAAGAGACTGCCGCTTGTCGTTTTCCAAAAACAATAACGTACAAGTTGCTCATGGAGAGACTGCCGCTTGTCGTTTTCTAACGAGGATAACGTGCAAGTTGCTCGTGAAGAGCTGCCGCTTGCCGTTTTCCAAAAGATAATAACGTACAAGTTGCTCGTGAAGAGATGCCGCTTGCCATTTTCCAAAAGATAATAACGTACAAGTTGCTCGTGAAGAGCTGCCGCTTGTCGTTTTCCAAAAAATAACTCAGAAGGAAATTGCGATGACACTGGCAGAGAATAAAATCTTCATCAAAGGGAAACATGAATAGATCCTTCCCGATGAGATCAAATACTTAAATGTGCAAAATAAATGCACCATTCGTCTAGGTCACGACTTCACTGGGGAAAATCATGAGGTAGCCTATGCAAGAGACAACAACTTCCTCCAGGAATAAACCAGAGAGAAAACAGTCAAACAAAACTCCACCCAATGAGAAAGTAACTTGATCGGGGGATTCATCCTATCCAGAAATGGACAAGGTAGGCTAAATCAAAAAATCATCCACGAGGATTAGCTCAGTTGGGGAATTTAGAAAGGAAGCACATTTTCTGCCTAAGATAACCTTCTACTTGGAAAGAACATGTACATTGTCTTAATAAACAAAGTATACGACCCCAAAATCAACGACAAATGTAAATATGCATGCTGATATAAGTGTAAATGAGTAAATGAATGTTATGCTGACAACAAACAGATGGAATAATTTGAAGACAATAAGATGTCATGACATAATAGATACTCGGCCAATCTTAAAAAAGACGGAAAATAACTGGAACTGGAACCACGAAGCAACGTCAGAGCGTATCACGCTACAAGGCTCAAGTCTTCTGAGGAGAAAAGTATTCGAATCCGAACTTCTAATACCAATAGACTACTGGCATGAGACAAAGCGTACCACACTTTAGAAATCGCTCAAATAAAGATAACTAAAACAACGCTTAACTGGAAAAACTGGGGAGTCAACAAACTTAGTACCACGAGAAGCGCAAGTTTACACAACCAACACCTCATGACGATTTTGAAATAAAACATGTTCATCATGCAAGGATAAATTACTGTATTGTTTTGCATTTCATGGCTTGACCATCCTCGGAACAACTGTTAATATTCCTTTCATTATTCACGACACATTTTTAAAATAAGAATACTCTAAATAACTTTGTTTCAAATATTTCCGTAAAATTAAAATTTTGCCCACAAAAGGTAAATGCTCAAATTTCATTAATAAGATGGTAGTTCGCTAACAACGCGACTCCAACGGTTTACAAAAGTTTGGGAAATAGTACATGAAAGAAAAAGGTTACACAAAAACAATGATCACTATTCTCCCTAACAACTTCGAATTCCGAAATGTGTTCAAATGCCAAGACTGGTCTGACCAAAAGCTTGCCTAAGCCGCCCTTTCGGGTTTTCAACTTAGCAAACTGTCAACTCAAACCTAAGCGAAATACTTCTTGACTGCATCGGCGTTCATGGAGTGCGGGAGCTCTTCACCGTCCATATTTGTGAGAATCAAGGCACCTCCAGAGAAAACTTTCTTAACGACATACGGTCCTTCATAATTCGGAGCCCACTTGCCCCTAGAATCAGGTTGGAAAGATAATATCTTTTTGAGCACAAGGTCACCTTGTCTGAACTCGCATGGTCGAACCTTCTTATCAAAAGCCTTCTTCATTCTCTGCTGATATAATTGACCGTGACACAATGCTGTCAATCTCTTTTCTTCAATTAAATTCAACTGATCATATCTACTTTGACACCATTCAGCCTCAGAAAGTTTAGCTTCCATCAAAACTCTCATAGACGGGATCTCAACCTCCACGGGGAGTACTGCTTCCATACCATAAACCAGGGAAAATGGGGTTGCGCCTGTTGAAGTTCGAACTGAAGTGCGGTATCCATGCAGAGCAAACGGAAGCATTTCATGCCAATCTTTATAAGTTACCACCATCTTCTGGACAATCTTTTTGATATTCTTGTTAGCAGCTTCAACAGCCCCATTCATCTTCGGCCTGTAAGGAGAAGAATTATGATGTTCGATCTTGAACTCTTCACAAAGCTCTCTCATCATCTTGTTATTCAAATTTGAACCATTATCAGTGATGATCTTGCTCGGGATACCGTATCGACAAATGATCTGATTCTTGATAAATCTGACTACCACCTGTCTGGTTACATTAGCATAAGATGTTGCTTCCACCCATTTAATAAAATAATCGATCGCTACCAAGATGAAACGATGACCATTTGAAGCTTTGGGTTCAATCATTCCAATCATATCAATGCCCCACATAGAGAAAGGCCAAGGTGAAGAGATAACGTTGAGGAGGGTCGGTGGCACATGTATCTTGTCCGCATAAATCTGGCATTTATGACATTTCTTCACAAATCTGCAGCAATCAGATTCCATTGTCATCCAATAGTAACCAGCTCTTAACATCTTTTTAGCCATCGCATGTCCGTTGGCATGAGTGCCAAAAGATCCTTCATGTACTTCTTGCATCAGCATGTCTGCTTCATGTCTGTCTACACATCTGAGCAAGACCATGTCGTAATTCCTCTTATACAATACTTCTTCATTGAGGAAGAAACTGCTTGCTAATCTTCTCAATGTCTTCCTATCTTTATTGGATGCCCCAGGCGGGTACTCTTGAGTTTGAAGAACATGTTTAATGTCATAGAACCATGGTTTGTCGTTGGTAACCTCTTCTACTGAGAACACATGAGCAGGTCTATCGAGGCGCATAACCCGGATTGTAGGCACATCGTTCCAACCATTCACTTGAAACATTGAAGACAAAGTAGCTAAAGCATCAGCCATTTGGTTTTCATCTCTAGGGATATGGTGTAATTCCACTTTGTTGAAGAAAGTTAACAATCTTCTAGCATAGTCTCTGTAAGGGATCAAACCAGGATGACGAGTCTCCCATTCTCCTTTGATTTGATTAATTACCAATGCCGAATCTCCGTAAATATCAAGAATCTTAATCCTTAGATCCACTGCCTCTTCGAGACCCATAATACATGCCTCATATTCAGCCATGTTGTTCGTGCAGTCAAACTTCAATCTCGCCGTGAACGGGATATGAGTACCTCGGGGAGTGACGATGATTGCCCCAATTCCATTTCCATAAGAGTTCACAGCTCCGTCAAATATTAAACCCCAATGGGATTCGGGATCAGGTCTTTCTTCAGGTAACGACTCTTCACAATCTTTAGCTTTTAAGTACATAACATCTTCATCTGGGAAATCAAACTTGATGGATTGATAATCGTCAATTGGTTGGTGAGCCAAATGGCCGGCTAAAATACTCCCTTTGATTGCTTTCTGAGTGTGATACTCAATGTCATATTCGGATAACAACATCTGCCAACGGGCTATTCTTTCAGATAAGGCGGGCTTCTCAAAGATATACTTGATCGGATCCATTTTGGAGATCAACCAAGTGGTGTGGTTAATCATATACTGGCGCAGACGGCGAGCAGCCCAAGCCAAAGCACAACAGGTTTTCTCAAGCATTGAGTATCGAGACTCACAGTCTGTGAATTTCTTACTCAGATAATATACAACATGTTCCTTTCTTCCAGTCTCATCTTGTTGACCAAGCAGACATCCCATGGAATCTTCCAATATAGTCAGGTACATAATCAAAGGTCTTCCTTCCACTGGGGGAATCAATATGGGAAGTTCAAGTAAATATTCTTTGATGTTATCAAAAGCTCTTTGACAATCTTCTGTCCACACACATCCTTGGTTCTTTCGGAGAAGCTTGAAAATCGGCCCACAGGTAGCAGTCATATGAGATATAAATCTAGAAATATAGTTCAGTCTCCCAAGGAATCCTCTTACTTGTTTTTCCGTCTTGGGTGCGGGCATTTCCCGAATAGCTTTGACTTTATCAGGATCTACCTCAATACCTTTCTGACTGACAATGAAACCCAGAAGTCTTCCAGAACGAACACCAAAAGTGCACTTGTTGGGATTCAGACGGAGTTTATACTTTCTCAAACGCTGGAATAACTTCAATAAATGTTCCAAGTGATCTTCTTCAGTTTGTGATTTGGAAATCATGTCATCTACATACACTTCTATCTCTTTATGCATCATATCATGGAACAAAGCAGTCATGGCCCTTTGGTATGTTGCACCAGCATTCCTCAAACCAAACGACATAACCCGATAACAAAATGTTCCCCAAGGTGTAATGAAAGCTGTCTTCTCCATATCTTCTGGTGCCATCTTGATTTGATTGTAACCAGAGAAACCGTCCATGAAAGAAAAGACTTTGAACTTTGCGGTACTGTCGACCAATACGTCGATATGCGGTAATGGGAAGTCATCCTTTGGGCTAGCTCTGTTCAGATCTCTATAGTCTACAAACATTCAAACTTTGCCATCTTTCTTAGCAACAGGAACTATATTGGCTAACCATTGAGGATAGATCGATGTAACAAGGAAACCTGCATTAATTTGTTTTTGAACTTCTTCTTTGATCTTGTCAGCCATATCAGGACGAGTCCTTCTCAACTTCTGTTTAATCGGCAGACATCCAGGTCTCAACGGTAAACGATGCTCCACAATATTGTTGTCCAAACCTGGCATATCTTGGTAGGACCAAGCAAACACATCAACATACTCTCTGAGAAGCTCCAACATTTTCTCTTTGACCTCTGGGATAAGCAATGCTCCGACCTTAACTTCCTTTTTATCTTCTTCATTACCCAAATTGATCATCTCTATAGGCTCTTCAAACGGCTGAATAGTCTTTTCATCGTGCTCAAGCAAACGGGAAATTTCATCAGGAATCTCTTCACTATCCTCTTCTTCGGCTCTGAACACAGGGAATTCAAAGTTGGGAGGGGGCATAGGATCATTGTTTTCAATGGTTAAGTCATGGATTAATCTGCACATATGATTATGCTTTATTTTAGAAATCGATTTGTACAAATAAAACAAAAGGTTATTATATTTTCCTATTACTACCAATTAATTTTCATTACTATTTCCCATAAAAGTGAAAAATAAAACAGTAGTGGACAAAATAACATTTTTATTCATGAGGGGAAATACTTGAACAAAGAGCCCAGACATTTTCTCTTTTGCCTTGGGCAGAGCAAAAGGATTTATTTTCAACATAGCCCGACACAAATACTTTTCGCCTCGGGCAGAGCGAAAGTTTTTTTTTCCAAAAATAAAACAGAACATTACTCAGAAATGTGCATCACAACAGGAACATCAACAACAATCCAGTTCTGGCAAACCACTCCATGCGTTACAAAATCAGGTAAATCCTCTTCAGAATCGCCTCCTATTATAGCATCAACTTCAGGAGGAGTCGGATGGATAAAACCTGCACTTCGGAAAACTTCTTGTATCGGACGGGTAACTACTTCCTGCTTGACTCTTGTAGACACGGGATGAAAACCAAGACCTTCTCCAGACTTGTTCTCGGGCAAAGTTAACACCTGGCCCCAACCTTCAGCCGAACCACTTTCAACCACTCATCACGCATCCTCAAAAGAGGAAATAGATGTCCCTTTCTTCTTCACTTCATTATTAGCAACATATAGAGCTTGGAATTGGGTTCCAACATCCTCATCAGCATCAATAAAAGAGAAAGATGACAAATGGCTTACCACCATAGCCTGCTCTCCACCAATCATTACTAGCTTTCCATGCCTTACAAACTGCAATCTTTGATGTAGCGTGGAAGTGACTGCCCCTGCATCATGGATCCATGGACGACCCAATAGGCAACTGTAGGCGGCACGAATATCCATTACTTGAAAAGTGATCTGAAAAGTATGAGGACCAATTATTATAGGAAGATCCACTTCACCAATGACAGTCTTCCTAGAACCATCAAACGCTTTGACAATTACCCCACTAGGTCTCATGGGAGCACCTTGATATGAGAGTCGAGATAATGTAGTTTTGGGCATTACATTTAACGACGAACCTGTATCTACCAACACACTTGATAAAGTATCATTTCCACAACTTATTGAGATATGCAAAGCCATATTATGGTTTCTTCCCTCCTCCGGAAGCTCTTCATCACTGAAACCAAGATTGTTACACGAAGTAATATTTCCCACAATTCCATCAAATTGGTCAACCGTCACATCATGATCCACGAATGCCTGGTCCAAGACCTTCATCAAAGCTTCTCTATGGGCACCAGAATCTCTCAGTAAAGCAAGCAAAGAAATCTTGGAAGGAGTTTGCAATAGTTGGTCCACAATCTTATATTCACTTCTCTTGATGAGCTTCAGAATCTCATCATCATCGAGATGTGGGATCGGTTCATTGGATCGGCCTATCTCAACCCTTGGTTCAACATTTCTCGCTGGAATTTCTGCCGGTATGGGCCTCCTGACTTGAACTTCTGGTCTCTTCAAAGGTACTGCTGCAAAGACACGCCTGCTTCTCGTAACTCTACTCACATCAGCGATGTTAACAAAAGATGGCCTTGTTGGTATAGGGACTTCTACCCCATTCTCAATCATGGTGGCATTATACTTATACGGTATAGCTTGGTCTGAGTTGTAAGGCACGGGACCAGGTGGATAAATGATCAAAGGAGCAACAGGTGCAGTCTGACTGTCGTAAACGATCTCAACTGGTTCAGGCAAATTGAATTGCAGTATTATAACATTCACTTCATCCGCCAGATCTCTGTCATGTGTAATAGTGATAACCCTCTGGTCTAACAATTTTTGAATATCCTCCTTCACAATAGGGCAATCAACCTCTCTTGAACAAAATTCACAAACATCATAATCATGCTGATGCCTAAAAAAGGCAAGTCTTCTTAAGCTCTGATGTAACCTGATCAACGAATCTCTTATGTGTTCAACTTGAAAAACTCGAAACTTTCCTGGACAACCTTCCACCATATTCACTGATGCTGCCCCATGTCGAGGCAAAGGATTATCTCTAACATTTGGGTTAACATCCTTGAAAGACAAGATACCATTCTTAATCAACCTCTGCACGTCCGCCTTTAAAGCAAAACAATTCTCAATGTTGTGCCCCGGCGACCCCTGATGATATTCACAAAACTGATCTGCCTTGTACCACGAAGAAGTACTATTTGGTGCGACAGGAGGAGGCTTCGTCGTTATGAGGTTTTTTCTGATCAAAGCGGGGAACAAATCAGTATAAGTCATGGGAATGACATCGAATTGCGGTTTCCTTGGTGAACGGTTCTGGTTGTTGAATTGATAAGCCTGTTGTCGAGGCTGCTGCTGAAATGGCCGTTGCTGAGTTGGTGGGGTTTGATGAGTTGGGGTCACCAATGTTGGGCGGACAGCCGGAGTGACTGCCGCAACATGTGAGTAACCTCTCCTTGGTCTCCCTGGGAAGATTACGCTGACATCCTGTTCTTTTCTTTTTGGGAAAACACTTCCAAACTTCTTGATACTGCTAGACGGACTTCCTTCTTTAACCAAACGCCCTTCACGAATCCCTTCCTCCAACCGCATGCCCATACTTACCATTTCGGTGAAGTCACTGGGTGCGCTGGAAATCATTCTTTCATAGTAAAAGGAACCTAAAGTCTTCAAGAATATCTTTGTCATCTCTTTCTCCTCAAGAGGAGGATAGATTTGAGCAGCAATTTCGCGCCACCTCTGGGCGTATTCCTTAAAGGACTCTCTGTCTCTCTGGGACATCGCCCGGAGTTGATCCCTGTCCGGCGCCATGTCGACGTTGTACTTATACTGGTGAACAAAAGCTTCACTAAGATCGTTGAAGTTGCGGATCCGAGTGCTGTCCAAACCCATATACCACTTTAGAGCGGCACCAGTCAAACTGTCTTGAAAATAGTGAATTAACAAGTCATGATCATCAGAATATGTAGACATCTTTCTCACGTACATAGTCAAATGACTCTGAGGACACGAATCACCCTTATATCTTTCAAAGTCTGGCACTTTGAATTTTGCTGGAATCTTGACATTCGGAACTAAACACAGGTCATGAGTGTTTTTTCCAAACAAATCCTTCCCCTTTAACGCTCTGAGCTCCCTCTGCATTTCTTGGAACTAGTCTTGAAATTCTTCCATTCTATCAAAAAGACCCAGATTTTCAGCAGGCTCGGCAGGATAAGTAGGTTCATTCAAGTATGGCATAGAGTGAACCACAGGAGCGACAGTTGTCATCACTGGTTGTAGGAAGGGTGCCACAGACGGGATTGCCGACGGCATAGCAGTTGTCTCTGGTTGAGGAAAAGACATAGTAGGTTGAACCAAAGGCTGCATGACAGGCTGATACCCTTCTGGCACAAAGTTGTAAGGCATTCCCCACGGAAAACCTTTTGGAATCTGATGTTGAAGAGGAGAGTTGATTTGAGTCACAAATGTTGGAACGGTGACAATCTCGGAAACCACAGTAGTTAAAGTCTGAATCTCAGCAGCTGTAGTCGATGGCTGATTCTGAGCAGCCATCAAACTTTCCACTAGCGCAGTTAACTTTTCCATCCCGACACGAAGGGTAGCGACCTCCTCACGAAGCTCGTAGTTTTCCTGTTCCAGATCTTCCATCTTCCTCTGACGATTGGCTCGGGTATCGTATCGGTGAGACAGCTTGACAATCTATCGGAGTGGAAAAAGAAACAAGGATAAGACTCTAGAAAACATGTGAAGTGGAATGTTGTATGATGCATGGTATGTGATGCAAATGATAATTCATTTTGATAGTTTTTCAAGGAACTTCAATAATTTTGCACACATCAATGGTAAAGGAATTTGGAACAACAAAAAAACTCACTTCATTAATCAAAAGCGGTAAATTACAGCTTACAACTTTGGAACAACAAAATAATAAATTACAACTTTAGGATAACAACCCAATAATAAAAGCAGTAAACTACAACTTCGGAACATGAAGCCCATAATAAAAGCAGTAAATTACAACTTCGGAACATGAAGCCCATAATAAAAGCAGTAAATTACAACTTCGGAACATGAAGCCCTTTTACAGAGTTTTACAAAATGACATCAGTAAAACAAAACTAAGAACTAAAGATCACTCAGAATCATCATATGAAGGACCAAATGCCAACTGTAACCGGAGCTTCCTGATCTTCTCTTCATAAAAGTCTTCCATCTCTTTCTTCTCAGCTACCAGTCGACCAAAGATTTCCTTTCGTGGATTAGGAACGAGAGCAACGCTTACCGAACCTTCCATCTTTCTCTTCCTTTCATTAGCATATTTCTTCAGTAAAGCATCCTTTTGACGAAGCTTCTCATCATGATCAATGAACCAGCCGTCTTGAATAAATAGAAAATCCTCCTTTTCCTTTAGTTGTCGAGCCAGGACCCAATTCTCATATTCAGACATATTATACTTTTCTTTCCAAGCATCTCTCTCGGACTTCATCCTAGCCAGATTTCCTTGGTATTCTCCCATATTCTCGATAGGGATATCAACAGATGATGATGCAACAGTAGGGAATAAAGGTTTCTCAGGTTTATAGGGCATCTTGAGAGCACAGGCCCTAGCATGGACCCATTGTAGGTAAGGATCCAAAGAAACGGCACCCCTATGTCCTAACATGTCTCTCCCTTTCCTATGGATGTGGCGCCAAGCTCCTTCGATCTCCCTCTTAGCTGCCTGGTGATCTTGTCCTTCTTGTAGAAAGAAACCACTCACATGGATGTTGTTTGGCTTGTCCCTCATCGGGTATCCAAACTGACGGCGCGCGAGAACAGGATTATAGTTAATTCCTCCTTTCGTACCAAGAAGGGGCACGCTAGGAAAAGCACCACAGCTATCGATGATCTTCACGTTATAGTAAGCTCGATTATACCAATCAATGTCGAGATGAGTGAGAGCCATAATTTTTGGCGCCCATCGCGGCTCCTTCTCGAGATCCCAGAAAACATCAGACCTAGGTAGATGAGACACATACCACTGATACAACAACGGTGCACAACAAATAATCATCCCTCCTTGATAAGAGTTTCGAAGATGGATGGAGTAGTAGGTATCTCCTAGCAGCGTAGGGACCGGATTTCCAATCAAGAAAATTCTGATGGCGTTGATATCCACAAACTTATCAACGTTAGGGAACAAGAATAGACCATAAGCGAGTAAAGCAAAGACGTCTTCAAAGGCAATAGTATCTTTTATCTCAGCGAAATGTCGAGCTTTCCTCAACAAAAACTGCGCAGACAAGCCTCGGATTCCTCCCTTTGTAGTCATGTTCTCCTCTATCTCTGACTTCTTCAAGTGGGTGATGGTCGCTATCTCGTGAGATTTGGGTTCCTCTTCCAAACCAGAAAAAGGAACACAGTCGGTGATCGGCAAACCGAGTATGTAGGAGTACTCTTCTAAGGTGGGCATTAACTGGTAATCCGGAAAGGTGAAACATCGATACAAAGGATCGTAAAATTGGACCAACGTACCAAGGATGCCTTCCTTCATCTTGCGCTTCATGAGAGGTATAATGGACCCATACTTTTTCTGAAAATCCATCAGGTTCTTGATCTTAGGAATTAAACTCTTCAGTTCTTCAATCTCGGGCTCCTTAAAACTAAAACTTCGAGTGTTTCTCCTTCCAAATTCCATAATAATAGTACCTGAGATGTCTGCAAAAATCATTCTTAAGTTCCTTGAAAAACAAGTTTTTTTACAAAAAATGTTGATGAATGCATGGATGAATGATAATGCAACAGTTACACACAAGTTCACAAACATGGGGTTCAAAGGTTCAACGTTTCAAGCATGGAGTCAAGGGTAAAGCCCACCCCAAGGTATGTACTACGGTTTAATCACACCTGCAAGACAAGGTTCTAAGAGTTCCCAGAGTCTACATTCCTCCTTCGGATATTACCAACGTCTTGATTACTCAATAATTAGCAATATTCTCAAGAGAAACTCGTCCGAGCGTAGCATCGCGTAACAATTACTTCCGGATTACTCCGTTATAATCTCCGCGCTACACCTAAAAGGCCAAGATGGGTCAGGGTTCTACGGTTCTCAATTTCTCTGGCTCCCAGGTCAAAAATAATAATGTCTTCCCGATTACTCGGTAAACAAATATTATGTTCAAAAGGGCCTTCCATTAAGTGGGGGATCTCATGCCTCCTTCTTCGGGATTACTCCCTCAAAGTTAACATGACTATACCGCCCGTCCTATTCTTAAGTGTAACTTAATCCGGGTATAGGATTCGTCCTTTGCAAAAAACCCAAACAACCCCAATTTAAACACATAATCAAACAAATCAAATAATAATAAAACAGATAAAACAAATTAGGCTTAACCCACTTAGGGATGGACCAACAAGAGGTCAATCTTTCCCCAGCAGAGTCGCCAATTCTGTAGCGATAAAAAATATAGCGGGGTACATCGGAGATCGAATTATTAATTAATTCGTCTCACAAAAGCAAGAGTCGCCACCGCGCTTTATTATTTCCAAGGAAAAAGGGAAAAGAGCAAAATAAAACCCTAAAGTATGCAATGTAAAATAATACTTTTAAAAGTAATGAAAATACAAGGCGTTTTGAAAAGAGGTCTAGAGTTCGGGGGTTGGTTATACAATGGGAAGGTATTAGCACCCAATGCATCTATAGTATCCTATAGGAACCTTTTGAAATATCTGTTTATTAAAATTTGTTTGTTTGATTAAAAATAAATTGTTTTGGCCAAAAGGGGGTACGAACGGATTTTTGAAGATACGACGACCTAATGTCGAAGTTTTGACTTAAAAGGTATGAGTTTTGAAAAAATCGAATATTTTGGGAAAATTATCTTAAGTTTTCAATGAAATGAAGGTATTCGCGTGATTGGATTTGAGGACATGAAGTCAACAAGTTTAATCATTTTTCTCTTGGATTGGGCACAAAAAAAGATGAATATTCAAATATAAGTACTCAAAGAATCCACAAGAATAAAAATCACAACGAAATAATTCCGAGTAAACAAAGAAACAATTACAAATAAACAATAAGGAAATCAATTGAAGAGACAAAGATAATTAAATATAAAAGAGAGATATAACAAAGTTATCTAAACTAAATTAAAATTCTAAGATTACTAAATAATTCTAAACTAAATTAAAACTCTAAAAGTTATTAACTTAAATCTAATTAAAAATAATACTAAAATTACTAAATTAATCCTAAACTTAAACTAATAAAATTGGTCAACTTATTAAAATTTGTCTAATTAGAACTACACATCTATTTGATTAAATTTACTAATTAAACTAAATTAATAAAATTCTAAAAAAAAGCTAAAAGAAAATAAATAGAAAGAGGGGTATCAAAAATTAAAGGGGGTAGATAATAAGAAATTCGTATGGGCTAAACTGATCAAACAGGGGGGGTGAAACTAGCATAAACGAGATGGGTTTAAGCAAGGGAAACGGGTTATGGCCCATTATTCATAACTTTGTTTAGGGTTAAACGTTGTGTTAGTTGGGGAAAACGGATTAGGGTTACAGGAACGGCGCCGTTCTCTTCACTTCTCTCGTTCCTCTTCGTCTTCCTCAACGCCAGCTTCTGAGCGTCTCCTTCGCCCAAGCCACCAACGCCATCTCTATGTCCTCCTTCCCACGGTTAGGCGCGCGATGGTTCGTTCAAGGTTAACTTTCATTTTTTAATCTCTTTAGGGTTTTTATGATTTGCATGTTACGATCTCGTGATTATTGATCCTGATTAAGCTTTATTATTGTTTTCTGTTGAGGTGGTGGAAGGAAAGAGAAAAAGAAAGGCTACCTTTACGAAGGAGGAGGAAGGAGGCGTTCCGGAGGCTTGCTGGCGGGGGATGATGATGACGGACTTTTGAGCTAGTATGGGAGCCCTGGTATTTCGTGTCTTCTTTCGGTTTGATGATGATAATGAAAACCTAGCTTTTATCCTTTCTTTCTTCTTCTGGTTGCCTTTGCGTGCTTCTCTTTTTCTTGTTAGCCTCTTGGTTGCCTCGATGCTTGCTTAGTACGCTGTACTGATGATGATACGCTTGGAATATCCTTGCATAGTATTTTCTTCTTCTCTGTATGCTTGTTGTATGCTTCGAAACGCTGGCCTTTTTCTCTTCTTGCCCCTGACCCTGAGAAATGTTAATGTTGTTGTTTAGCCTAGTGATGAATATCTCTGAGGGCGTGGTGTTTTGGTTGGATTTTGAGTACTTTGAATCAAGTTTTTTGTTATCAGTTGAAGCTTGAAAATGATTTATGCTTGAGGTCTGAAAGGCCTATGCTGGTTTCAATTTGATAATGAGCTTGGCTTCATGTTTGCTGTTGAACTGAAACAGGTTATGGTTTGGAGTTTGATGTTCTGCTTCAATTTTCTGTGTTACAGTATGAGGCTTTTTCTGGTTTTAGATACAGGTTTGTATGGTTAAGCTTGGTGCTTCTGTTTGTGTTGCATAGTCTTGATGCTTTGTGGTTTAGACTGGCAGGTTTATGGCTTTGACACGGTTTTGGCTGTTAAGCTTGAGGCTTGAAGGTTTTTTTTTGACAGGGTATTGTTTATACTTCAGGCAGGTTGAAGGCTTGACATGGTTAAGGATTTTGGCTTTGTGTTACAGGTTATGGTTTAAGGCTTGAGACAGCAGGTTGTATGTTGTTTTGAATGCAGGTTCTTGAGGTTTTTGTACTTTGAGAATAGGCTTGTGGTATTTATTTTTTACAGGTTCGTTTAAGGCTTCAAACAGGTTTTTGAACTCAGGCCCTTGCTTGAAAAGTTTGTGTTGTTATTATATCAGTTGGTTGGCCTGCCTTTTGATGGTTCAGGTTTTCGTTGTTTTTGTCAATTTTCCTTTGATACTTCTGCCCTTCTACTGTTTCATTCAGTTTGTTAATATCCTTTTCTATGCCTCTTTATCCACTGTGTTACTGCAGTTTTGTTTTCTATCTCTTTTCTGCCTAAAGCCAAAACCTGTAAGCCCAATTCTTTTCTCTCTTCTCTCTCCTTAGTACAGCTTAAAACATTAAAATGTTATGTGTACTTTAGTTCTGAAAAAGCAAAGGCTGGGAAATGATGAAACTAGAAATAGTTGGCTTGCATATATGGTCTTAACCTGCATATTTCCTTCTTTAGCTTTCCTGTATCTGTTACAGTATGGAGGAGCCTTTGTATTTACATACTTCCATATTTTGGACAGTTGACGTTGGACTTTGTTTTGACAATTTGAAATTTTACACATGCTGTTGATTTTGAACTATGCAGTTGATTTTGGCAAAATGAATTTGTGCATTTCAAATACTTGTGCATTCATATTTATTAAGCAATATTCATCCCTTTTTGTGAACCGGGAGAAATCCCGTGATTTGCAAAGAGGGTAAAAACTGATTCCGGCCGCTTGCTTTTAATGATGAATTCTAAATTAATTGTCTGCTTTTAATTATATATCTATTTCTGATTTTCTTCAATTATTCTTTGCAGGTAAAATCAAAGGTGCATCAAAGAAGTATTGGATAGAAGATGAAGATTTAGAACTTAGAAAAATTAAGATAGTTTTTTTATTTCACTTTAAACATTTGTAAAATTATCATTGTAAATACTTTGTAAATAAATACGGTATTTAAACAACAATTGTAACAATTAGAATAAAGATGAATAAAACTCTATTATTTTACCAGTTAATTCTTTTCTTCTTTTCAATTATTTACTTTATTATTTATAATTCTTTAAATTATAATAACTGAAAATAAATTCCAACTATTTAAACTCAGAATAATAAATAATTAAATAAACATTATTTTAGCATTGATCAATTAATAAACTTCTTTTCAATTATTTACTTTATTATTTATAATTCTTTAAATTATAATAATTGAAAATAAATTCCAACTATTTAAACTCAGAATAATAAATAATTAAATAAACATTGTTTTCAAAAATAATCAGCTCTTGACTTCTAAAGAAAAGTTGTAGTTGTCAAGGAGAATCATAGGTAAAATAACAACTTAAAAAAAATTGTCGAAATTTGAAAAAGTTATAAATTTTAAAAATCTGCTTTGAAAATTGATAAAATAGGTCAAATCGCTTGTTAACACTTGCAATGTAATGATGCAGATGGGAGGTGATATCTTAGGTCAAAAATTGGGGTATGACAGTAGGGTTGCTTCGAAATGAAAGCCTGGATAGTAGGGCTTTGAGAAGGAACCTGGATAGTAGGGTTACTTCGATATGAAAGCCTGGATAGTAGGGCTATGAGAAGGAACCTGGATAGTAGGGTTACTTTGATATGAGAGCCTGGATAGTAGGGTTGTGGGAAGGAACTTGGGTAAGGTTATTTCGTGAGGAGTTTGGGTAAAACTGCATCTGAACCGAGAAGGAACCTGGGTAAGGTTTCTTTGTGAGGAGTTTGGGTAAAACTGCATCTGAACTGAGAAGGAACCTGGGTAAGGTTGCTTTGTGAGGAGTCTGTGTAGGGCTTTAGGAGGAACCTGGGTAGGGTTACTTCGGGATAAGTCCGTGTAAAACTTAGGCAGGAACCTGGGTAAGGTTACTTTGGGCTAAGTCTATGTAAAACTTTAAGAGGAACCTGGGTAAGGTTACTTTGTGATAAGTTTGTGTAAAACTTCAGAATGAACCGGGGTAAGGTTACTTTGAGATAAGTTTGTGTAAAACTTCAGGAGGAACCTGGGTAAGGTTACTTTGTGATAAGTTCGTGTAAAACTTCAGAAGGAACCTGGGTGAGGTTACTTTGGGATAAGTTCGTGTGAAACTTCAAAAGGAACCTGGGTAAGGTTACTTGGGGATGAGTTCGTGTAAAACTTCAGAAGGAAATGTATGAGAAAGGACCCGTGTAAGATTTTTCAGGATAAACCCGTGTGAAGCTGCATTTAGGAGAAACCCGTGTAAGATTGCTTCGTGACGAACCCATGTAAAGCTGCATTTAATCGTGTAGATAATTACTCTGTTTAGTTTCAGGAGCTAATCTTGAACTTGCTGGAAGTTGTTGATGATAACCATCTTTCCTGAAAAGGTACATGATTAATCGTATATGATGCATGAAATGCATTGTATGGTGACGTTTTTAAAATAAATGAGACTATGCTGTATGCAATGTGTATGCGCACGTCATGATATATTAACATGAAATGCTATTGTGACATATCCGAGTGGGAGAATAAATCCCTGACCGCTGCTGGAGAGTAATGGAAATTGAGTTCCTGACCGTCATAGAAAAAGTGGTTATTCTACTTCCGCAGGGGATGGGCTTCTGTATTCAGAGAAATAAACTCTGCTCGGGAGAAAACTATATGAACCGCTTGCGATTACAAAATTCGGATGGGGAATATAGATGTCAAATTTCTGAAGGAACTTTGCTGGGGAAAGTAACTCATGTTTGGGGAAGCAGAGATAAAAACTTTGGTTACTTCTACTCTGTGAGGAGTGTAGATGTTACTGGGACACATGCTGAGGATATGACAATGACTTCGCATCAAGACTTTTCTGCCCTGTACCTGCTGGAGAAGGTGCATGCGGAGGCCTTGTGGATTGAGTGTCATCCCAACTTATAAGGTGCTTGGTAACTGCCGATCGGAATGATAAGTCTTCTACTGATAGGCAAGTGACAAGATAACAGGACATAGTCGTACGCTTTAATCCCTAACTTTTGCCTGGACTGCCTTTTTCAGATTTTCAGTCCAGCGAGATACCCTTTCTTGCCCAAGCCGCCTTTTCAGGTTTTTGACTTGCCGGGTGTACAAATCTTTTTTGTTTTTATCCCTAATTTTTTCCCAAACCCTTTTGGTTCACCGAGATGCCCTTATTTTTTCCTAGGCCAGTCAACCTAGAGGGTCTTTGTTCATGCGTAGTATTTCCTGACTATGTCCATGCTCTCAGGGTGTAGGGAGTTGTCACTGTCGGTAGTGTTGTGTTGCCACACTACCAGAAGATGTTTGTTTGATCGTACATGATTCGTTGCTGGAATTCATGCCTAATGCCCCCAGGTGATTCAGATGGAGATCTGCCTCTGTCTATTTGGCATCTTTGAGAGATTCCTTGAATCTTGACTTGACTGCCCTAGATGATGGACAATGTTCATGTCGTGCCCCTTGGTTGGAAGTGTTTTTCCACTTGAGGTGATCCTTTTTATTGAGAAGGTTTTTGTTCACTACATATTCGTCATGCGAATTTCTCTGCTGCTGAACAAATAGTCATATGCAAACAATGTTATTTTAAGAATGCAAAGCTTACGTCTGTCTTGAAGTTTTGAAAATGCAGTTTTTTTTATAGAAAAAATAGAATTTTGCAAAGATGTGATATCAACTCAAGATTTGTAACGGACCTTCAGGAGTCAGGATACCTTTTATAACAGTATGCTTTCGAGCTAACCCATGCTTCAGCTAGGACTTTATAACATGGCCTGGTTCAAGGTTTAAGAAACAAAGGATAAAGGCTTAAGTTTTATTTGTACCCACCCGTTCTTCGTGATGTTCTTCGATCCTAAACTCAGCTAATTGTGCATTTAGATCCCGTTTGAGGCTTTGCTCTGATATTCCAGTGATGGTTTGGGTACTGACAGATTATTTTAAATAGGCAGTCATTTCCTTTTTTGTTGAGGGTTTGTAGGACCTCTTTCTTTTTGATTTTATTATCCCTGTCTTTTGCCTGAACTATTTCTTTTTGTGATTACAGTCAGCGGGATGCCCAATGTTTTTTTCTTAAGTCTCCTTCATAGGTTTTGACTTAATGGGCTTTTATTTGGAGGGATAATGATTGCCTGTATTGATGATTATAGGGAACCATCATCGTCTTTTGTTTCAGAAGGACATCTTTGATCCCACTCATTGTGTTTGAAGCGGCAGATTGTGACTGAATGCGCCTCTGAATTAACTGAGAAAACTACCCTGCCCCAGATTATGATTAAGGGTTTTAATATGTGTGAAAAGAAAAACTCCTACTTCTCTGGCTCGAAGGGGTTGACTAGGGATTATCTTCCTTATAACTCCATTGTTTAGGATTTGAAACAACGCCTGTACATCGTCAACAAGGTCTGTTCAAAAGCATACTATAGAGATTGTGGTATTGTTTTCATCATCCCCCCTCTAAAGGCTTACAGTTTTTTAGTCGAGAGTTGAATATCACGAAAAGGAAATATAAAGCAATTTAAGCATAATGAAAACAAATTAATTCAAGACAGACATGTGTAATGCATTGATGAAATAATAAAGTTTGTCATGACAATAATTTTTTAAATAAGCAAAGAAAATACAACTTCAGAATTTAAATGAACAAAAATGCTTTCAATCCTAGCCATGTTTTGGCAAGGGAGCAGTGATCACGTTGGGAGTCTCAGGAGGGTCGAATTCGATCTCCTTGGCATCAATCATATTCTGAATCTTGTATTTCAGCACCCAACAATCGTTAGTATCGTGCCCCGGGCTGTCAGAATGATAAGCACACCTTGCCTCTGAATTGTAGTTAAGAGAGGAAGTCTTAGGGTTTGGATGAGGGTTTATCACCGTAATCAGATTCATCTTCAACATATGTTGCAATGCTTGTGACAATGGCATGTTGATTTGGGTGAACTTCCTTTGAGGTCTTTCCACCCTTGGCTGATTGTTTCGTTGTTGTGGTTGTTGTGTGCGTGCCGAATTAGAGATCAACACTGCCCCCACATATTGGTGGTAGTCTGCCTTGCTATGCCCCTTCTGGCCGTGCACAACATTAGCTTCCCTCTTGCCACCAAATGACTTTTTCTCTGTACTCGAAGAGGTATTTTTTTGGATCTTGCCACTCCGAATCCCAACTTCTACTCTTTCTCCAGTCAGAATCAGCTCAGTGAAACCTGCTGACAAGCTACCGATCAAATGATTAAAGAATGGACCAGATAGCGTCCCCAGAAACATATCAACCAGCTCCATATCAGACAACGAGGGTTGAACTCTCCCATCCAAATCTCTCCATTTTTTTTGCATAATCTTTAAAACCTTCACCTGCACCCATCGACATACTCTGGAGTTGAGTATGAGTGGGAGCAAGGTCGGAATTATACTGATATTGCTTGTAGAAAGCAGCAGCCAGATCTTCCCAGTTTTGGACATTTGTTCCCTCTAGCTGGTAGAACCATTCAAGCTGAGTCCCTGACAGACTATCTTGAAAGAAATGCACCCACAAATTGGTATGGGGCTGAATCTTCCTGACGTAAGAGCGGAGATGGAGCTTTGGGCAGGACACCCCATCATACTTGGCAAAATCCAATCCTGGTATCCTCTGAACTTCCATGTCACTCAGACGATCTTCTAATTGCTTGTATCTATCCTCAACAGGAGGATATTGCTCATCGTTACAATCAGTATCATTGTCACAGACTGCAGGACTAGGGTCCTTCTCTTCTTCTTGGTTCTCCCCTTCCTTAGATGAAGAGGTTAGGTCGACTTTTCGCTTCAACCGCTCTCCAAACCTTCGTCCCATGTTCAGAATATCGACAAACTTATTCTTCTTCTTCTTCTTCCTCTCTTTCAGAACGAGGGCTTTCAGATCCTCCTATCCCTTAGCCAGACTGATAAACATTTGTTGGAACTGGGCGTTCTGTGCCTGAAGGTCCTTAATGCTTTGTTCGGAAGACATTTCGGCTGAAATAAACAGCGAAGAAGATGAGAAACCTGTAATGGTACCTGTAATGATGTGTATGATTATGGTATGCGCATGCAACGATTTTAAAGACTTCGGGAAATTTAAATTTGCAAACCAAAAATAAACAAAAATTTATTAGCGGAATTTGAAGTTCAAAGGCCTTTTAGGTGTTACAAAAAAAAATAAACAAATCTAAAACTATAAAAGACATCAAAATTCCCATGGATGCTTCCTCTTACGCCGAGATAATCATTCAGTACTTTTTCCTCATGCAGTTGCTTTGTGAGCTCTAAGACCTTCCTCTCCTGAGCATGGAACTGATCCCTGTAAGTATCTCTCTCCTTCATCATCTGAATCCAAGACCTCTGTAATTCCCCAAGATCAGTGGGCATGTAAGGATAGAGAACCGTGTAAGGAATGCCTTCTTCAGTAGTGGGTTCCACAATCACTGGCAAAACAGCCACATAGGGCATCATAAGCTGCTGAGCACGAGCTCGTGCTCATTGTAGATAAGGCTCCATAGGAATGGAAGTTTTTGGCCCCATAGTCTCGACGCTCGATCTGTCTACCATGCCCCAAGCTCGTATGAACCTCCGAAGATACTCTTGAATATCCTCCTCATAGTTGAATACAATACCCTCGATAAGTAACTCATGGGGACCATCCCTTCGAGCGTGACCAAATTTTCGCAGAGCTAAACAAGGATTGTAGGTTATACCCTCTATGATACCAAGCAGTGGGACATTAGGGTACTCCCCGCAGCGGTCAATGATAGCAATGTTTTCCGTAGATCGAGAACACCAAAGAATATCCATATGAGCGAGTTCCATTATCCTTTGTGACCAAACCAGACCTTCTTCATTCTTCAGTATGAACTTAGGGAGGTGAGAAATAAACCACCTCAACAGTAATGGCATGCAGCACACAAGAATCCCTCTTCTCCCCATGGTACGAGTATGGAGAGTGTGCAAAATATCTCCGAGCAAAGTAGGCACTGGGTTACGAGAGAGAAAGATCTTAATAGCGTTCACATCTATGAATGAGTCCGGAATAGGAAAGAGAACTAAACCATAGATAAGAAGATCCAAGACCTCCTCAAAAGCCTTAAAATCCATATTATCCCAAAACAGCTTGATTTTGTCTATCAGAAACTTAGCCAGAAAACCCTTGACTCCGCTTCTAGTTTCCCAATTGGATACCACATCCATCCATTTCAGGTGCAAAGCTGAGGAAATGACTTCTGGCTTAGGAACTTCTTCTAGACCTGTGAAGGGTACCTGTTCAAGAATAGGTATATCCAATAACTGAGAGAATTCCTCCAAGGTAGGCACCAACTGATAGTCTGGAAAGGTGAAGCAATGGTGCTTGGGATCAAAGAAATGAAAGAGTACACTCATCATCTTTTCATCAAAGTTTGAAGTAACCCGGTTGAGAAGTTGACCATGTCTCTTAGTGAACATAGAAGTTTTAGAAACCCTTGATGCTAGCTCTTTGAGTTGGGAAGGTATCTTCACAAAGCTGATTCAAATAGTGTTTCTACGAACGGAAGCCATGATCTGAAAAACAGAACAAAGATAAATTCCCTTGGTCTTTGAAATGGTTAGTGCAATAAGCATGGATGCCATGTTATGATGCATGATGTCATGATAAACCACAAGTATAGAAAACACAGGCATAGCAAACACAGTCAAGTCACACCAAGTCCTTAGGTTTAAGGCTTGCATGAGGTTAAAGGTCATACCCTCTTGAAGTTGGATTGGTTCAACCTGTCCTATAAATAGTAACCGGGTTCTAAAAGGGATCTCAATATCACTGATCTTTCTCCCAGCTTCGTTTAATAGGCGATAGACTTGCAACCAAACAAAACTCAATAGTCAAACCTCAATGAGTGTAGCATTGAGTATCTGTCGACCTTGGGCATACACCAAATCCGGCCATCTCGCTACGTCCTACTGGCCAAGTTGTGCAATTAAAGGTTCTAAGGTCAGTTGATGCTTCACGACACCACGCGGCGGCACCATACTCTCCCTGATTAACTCAAGGGTTACCAGTACCAACCAAAGTGCCACATCAACGTAGCTGCTGCTTCAATCGTGCCGGTATACCCCAGCATAGTTCCCTCATAGTTTATTGCTACTTACCTAAAAGGTGTTCCCTAGATCCAGTGTAGGATCTATAGTAACCCCGAATAAACCCTCAAAAGTAAAGCAATCAAGACAATCAAGAGAAACAATTTTAAAATGATCTAAATCCTAAGGTATACCCCACTTTATAGAAATCCCCAGCAGATTCGCCAGTTCTATGATACGGTGGCAGAACCGACTGTTTAATACTGGTTTGCGTTTGCAAAATGTCGCGGTAAGCAAGAGTCACCACCGACTTTTATTTCATCCAACAAGGAAAAGGAAAAAGAACAGAAAAAACCTTTTTTCGAGATATTCTGAGTACGGGGGGTAGATTATAGAAAGGGAAGGTGTTAGCACCCTTTCTATCCATGGTTTTCCATGGGCTCTCAGGTACTTTCTCATTTTTTTAAATTGCTTGTGTGTGTTTGTCTTGAAAAGTTTTACTTCGTGATAACCCTTGTATCGGTCCTTAAGGGTGTGATGAATTTGTTTTAAAAAACTGTTTTGAAAGGTGTTTGTGTGAAAAGATTTGTTTTGAGCAAGTACCTACTAGCATCTACCTACTCGAAAAAAGATTGTTTTTGTTCTATTTCCTTTAGACAGCGCTATCCCACTATTAAGGAGTAGGTAGTACCGTCGTTGGAGTTTGTAAGGGACATTCGAAAGGGACAAGTACAATCACTAAAGCAATAGTTAGAAAACCTTAGTAATAACCCTAAGGTCTTAAGATCTTTTCGAGGCAACGTTTCCGAGGCAACATTTTCGAGGCAACATTCGAACGTGACAATTTGATCTCTTTAGACTGGAGGGAAACCACTAAAATCTCCTATGCTTAATGATTGTTTACCGAAGGCAACCGAAGTGAGGTAAACCCTAGGAGTGAACATGTGCAAGTGATTTATTTCAGTTATTTAATCTTTGCACATTAGGGTTTTTCTAACTGTTTTAATTTTTCATGCATTCTTGCCATACAATCCTATTAATACATCTAACAGTTAATAATTTGCTGAAAATAAAAGCGGAAATAAATCTAGCTATTACATGGCTTTGACAGTTACATAATTGCCTTGACGGGAAATAAAAGTGCGGGATTTAAAACCCTAATTAAAACTATTACAACCTTGAAACAATTACAAAATAATGGCAAAAACAATAACAAGTGCGCGGCAAATTAAGTGCGAGGACGATTGGAATAATTTAAAACCCTACTTTGAGAGAAAAAGCATTTTTTTGGATTTTTATTGAAGAAAATAGTTAATTGCAAATTAATTAAACCTAATTTCTAATTGTTTTTTAAATTATGAAAGGAAATAAATTAATCTAATTTTCTAATTAGCCTAATTAATTAAAGAAATAAATATTTACGAAAAATGATTTTTGATGTATTTTTTTAGAGAAAATTAATTAAATCGTGCAAAATCTCAAACCCTAATTCTACTTGTTTTAAATTATGAAAGAAATTAAAGTTACCCTAAATTAATTAAACTAATTAATTTAAAAAAATATTTATCAAGAAAATAAATCTTTTTGTGATTTTTGAATGGTTAATTTAATAAAATAATTTTTGTATTAATACAAAAAACAAAATAATTGAAAAAAGAAATTATAGAAAAAAAAGTAAAAATAACCAAGTGGGCCTGCTGTTAGCAATTCTGGGGGGTGTTGGACTAAAATTCTTTGGCCCATTAAGCTCCAGGTCTGGTCAACTTTGGGATATGGTATAACATTGACCTGGAGGAGTACCATGAACCTTCATTGGAGAAGCATGAGATCTGGCCAACAGTGCATCTAATGGATAGACGTTGAGCGTATATGGAAGGCATGTGAGGGAAGATTGCACTGGATTCGCCTGAAAAAATTAAGAAAATAATAAAATGCACACGCATGGGATCGAACCAAGGACGTGTGCATCAAAGGCGTTCCTTCCAACCATCTGTGCTACGTTGTTAACTTGTAAACATAATAAACAAATAACATCAAAAGCCAAGCCAAGTATCCTGCCAGCAAAACGCGCGAAATTCGAATGGACCAACCACGCCTTGCCACGCCATTGTCTTCTTCACTGGGACTATTGTTTTAGGTTCAAACTTTTACCTACAGACGTTTGTTCGTAGCTATAACCCTATTTCACTCAAAAATTGGATACAAGCAAGATAAATGCAATTGGTGACCATGAATCAACCGGGATTGAAGCCCTGATCATCATGGTACCCAATATGAGAGCCAATTATTCCTGCATTGAAAACCCCTAAAACAAACTCGTAAACCCTAGTAATGGCATTACGTGATTCCTGTGCAGAAACTTAAATCAAAGCATTCAAAAACGTTGCAAGCATGATAATAAACATGGATATGTGATTAAAATAAATTTATGATGCGTAAATCAATGGATTCAAACTTTAAAAAAAGTGCAAACCGTGATATCTCTAGGGACGATTTCTGGATGCTTTGAGGCTAGAAAATGATGCTGTTAGCTTCCTGAGATGTCCAGGGATGGATTATAAGCCTTGGAATGGTTTGAACAGGCTTGTAGACAAAGATAGGTCTCACACTTTTGTTGCAAAATTTTGATTTCTCTCTTGCTATTTCACGCCTCCAATCCTTATGCTTATGGTCTGGAATTGTTGTGTATATGTAGGAGACTGAATTAGGTTAACAAAATTGGCATGAATATTGAGAAATAATGGAAATTTGTTTTGATTTTCTCTTTGTATGATATCTTCCAAAAATAAGAATCAATCCAATCTTTTCCAATCCAAATGAATCTTGCACAAATTGGCCATCATGCTAGCTGTACATGCACTCAAAATGTGCACAAAAATCCCAAGATTTGATTTGATTTCATTATTTTACCATTTAATTTGATTTATTTTGATTTAAATGAATAAAAAATCAAAATAAATGATAAAAGTAATAATATAAGAGGTGAATGAGCTCAGCGGTCGTGGGTCCTATTAGAAACATGTTTCAAGCATGAAAACATGGGCCCCTTTGGAAAAAATGCAAATTTGATCAATGTTGACTTTTGACAATTTTCCAAAAATTGCCAACTTTGACAATGCACAATTCTCTCAATTTTGACCCTAGGAGAGTGCTCTTGGACTTTTTAGAAAGCTTAGGACGTACCTGAACTAATCCTTTTGGTTTCATCTCAATTGGATCTTCCATGTTCATGTATGAAGCTTTGACCCAAAAGGTGTTTTTGTTGACTTTTCATAAGGACCTATAATGTCAAAATTCATATCTTTTTGTGAGTTCATATTTTAAACTTGTGGGCTGAAAATGAGTTATAGGGAATTGAATGCTCTTCAAAATGAGCTTTGGATGTAAAATTTCTGATAAAGTATGAAGAAGTTCTGCTTGGTCAAAGTTGGGTTGACTTTTCCTTCAAAATCCTAATTTAGCAACTTTTGGGTTTTGATGAATTTGGAGCATTCCCTGAGGAATCGTGATCAACCCTTGATCAAATGATGGATATAGATTAAAAATGTTTATGTTGACCAAAAATATTGAGGTTTGACTGTATGTGGGCCACAGTTGACTTTTGACCTAGTACAATCGATTCTCAAGCCTCTTAGCAGTTGACTGAGCAAACTTCTTATGCAAGACATGAAACTTGACATGGATGATCTTGAGAACATATTAAGACCATGGAGAGCATATGATACCTTTGTGGTCCACCCATCTTGATGAAAATAGAAACCCTAATTTGGGGTATACTACCTTAGGATAGAGTTTGTCTGGTCAACTCTTGGGCAACCTTGAGCAAATTGAGGACCTCACTTGACATTTGTTGAGTAAAATGAGAGGGAAAATTTTGGGGTACAACAAGTTACCTCTTGAAGCTTCCAGCAGAAAACAAAGAGCCGCCACTGAACTTTATTTATCCCAAAGGAAGGGGAAATATCGATAAAACCACAAGAGGATGGATAATATGGTCTTGCGACCAAGAGAAAAGGTAAGGGAGTCGGTTATGCAAGGGGGAGGTATTAGCATCCCTCACATCCATTGTACTAAACGAGATCCATTTTGTTTGTTTGTCTCTAAGGGCGTGTTTATCTACAACTATACTTGCTTAAGGGGAAAGAAAAGGTTTTTTATTATTGCGTTCGTGAGGGTTTCACAACCCTTTTCCTACGTATCCAGTGAAGGAATCAAAACACCGTAGTTCCTCTAGAAAATGTTGGTTTTTTTGTGTTTTTTAGTAGGCGACATTAACGCACGCATTCTAGAAATAGAAACGGTCGGTATCGCGGTAGAATAGAGATAACATGCCCTTTGGGGGAGTTTTGATTGGTTGAGTGTTTTTGCAAGTTTTAAAATAAATTCAAGTAATGATTAGTTGTTTTTGGATTTTTGATTTGTGAATGATAGATTTTAATTACAAAATAAAAAGAAAAAAGGTTAAGAGGGAGACTAGAAAAGCCCTAATGTTGTCATGCATGGGTTTTAAACTAAGGTCTAATTAGTTCGCATCTTGAACAAAGAGGAAACTAACATCCTAAGGGAGCATGTTATAAGCATAAAATAAAAGTGAAAGTGTTTGTGAAGAGTGGTCGTGCACGGTGGACATGGAAAAAGTGATGACAAAATGAGTAGTATTATGAGAGGTGTGAATGGAATGCTCGGTGTATGGGAATTGAATCGGGTTATGATTAACCAAGGGGTGTACTTGATTAATCTCGTGAGAGTAGGTGCTCCTGCCCTCAACCATGAGACCCTTTGTGCATGGAAACACTTGGTATATGGACCAAAGTGGTTGATTTGGGTTATGGTTAACCAAGGGCAAAACTTGATTAACCTCGTGAGAATGGCTATACCCAAACTCAACTATCAGACCCTTTAAGAAGATGCTTGGTATCTGGACCAAGGGGGAGAGAAATGAATTCAATGGATAAGATAAAAGCTCATACAAAGTGGCTATATGCATGCTCTTAAAAAGTGGGACTAGCGTCGCACTAGTATTCTAAAACCAATTGAAACAATCGATTAAATGGTTGTTACCGTAAGAAAGCCCATGACCAAGCTATGAAATGTGTGCAAGTGTGCATTTGTAAGTGAATATCTCTTCATTGAGGATGAGCCCAAGAGGAGGCCATGTGTTCTAATTGAATGACATATGCATAATTAAACAATAATTAAAACATATGAAGAAATAAATCCTAAGCTATTACAATCATATGGGGACGGCGGTACAAGTTTATAAATGGGGATGAAGTAAAAAAAACCTAATTAAATTATTACAACCATATTGAATAAAAGAGTAGCAATGAGAAAAATATTAAAAAAATGTAAAACAGTGTGAAAAGAAAGGAAAAAAAAATATTTTTTTTAACCATTATGAGTCGACACATGCATCTATGAATCGACAAATAATCCTTCTTGTTCCTAGAAAATTAAAATCAAGTCAGTATGAGTCGATACATAATGGTATGTGTCGACTCATACACCTTTCTTGCCCCTGTAAATAAAAAATAACGCAGTATGAGTCGACACATAAGGGTTTGTGTCGACTCATACACCTTTCTTTCCCATGGAAATAAAAAATAACGCAGTATGAGTCGACACATAAGGGTCTTGTTTCGATTCACAACCTGTTTTATACCTGAAAAATAAAAAATAACGCAGTATGAGTAGACACATAAGGGTTTCGTGTCGACTCATAACCTGTTTTGTGCCTGATATGCATCGACTCATAGAGACATGTGTTGACTCATACTATTGGTTTCTGTTTCTAACTTTGCTCTGCTACATGTAAAAGTCAGTTCCCAATATATAATTGATAAAAATGAAAAGCAAGCAAATCATTAATGATGCTTGAAATGAAGAACTCAAAGTCCAAAAGACTTAACTCAAGATTGAAGTTTGTGTTATGAGTTTGAACACCTTTCCAGGGGCTGTGAGGGTCATAATGGCTTCAGTGAACCTCCATGAAGTTGATCCACTACTTACTTTGTGTTGAGAGCTGCAATGTTGTACAATACTGATTTTTATTGTTTGTGTTTGGAGGGTGATGAGGATGGTATCATAGAAATTGTTCTTGTGTTTGAACAATCTCCATGTGAGGTGTTTGAATGGTTGGTTGAGGGGAAAGCTTACAAGGTTGTACAATGGTTTGAAAGTTTTTTCTGTTTCTATTTTCTTTGGGTTGCTGCTATTTTCCTTTCTGGTTTGACAATGTTTTCTCTCTTCTCTCAATCTTTTTCTCTGTTGTCTTATTTTCTCAATATTTCTCTCCTTCTCCATCTTTCTTATCCAACTTTCCTCTTTTATTGATTTCCCATTCTATTGTTTTATACAACAGCTGAGAGGTGAAATTGGGTTGAAAGGTTGGTGGGTTTTTGAACACTTTTGACATGTTGCTTCTCTACTTTGCCATTACAGATTTGGGTGCCTTCTATTTTGTGTAAAGTTTAGTATTTTTTGGAAGCATCTTTGACAGTTTTAGCGGACTATCCTTGCTGGTGTTTGGACTATTTTGTTTGTTTTGCAATGTGATGCAAGTTTATGGAGCTGTATTGCATAATGGACAACATGGTTGGGTTTTTGCAGCAGAATGGACAACATTAGTTTGGACAGTTTTATGGGGCTGGTTGGTGCAAACTTTGGGCATATAATGAGAAATTCCTTTGTGTGATTTCAAGTGGTCATGTTATGAGTCCAAAAATAATTGCAAGATAATCAATAGTGACTTAAATAATAACTTATGATGTAAGGAATTGGTGTCTTGTGAACCAAAGACATTGTATGAAATACCAATTTCCATTATTTGCAATTTGCAATCCAAATCCAAGTTTTCTTTCTCTTTCAATTTCAAATCTTAATGACAAATTCAAACCACTTCTTAAACCTCTTGGTAAGAAATTGACTTGTAAAAGGAGATAAAGCTCAATGTGACCTTAAAAACAAAAATCCTAGTTTCCTGGACCTTCAAAGGATGATCATTACAAGCTCAAACCAACAAAACCTAATCCATCGCTTCTCAGTTTGAAGAACTAAAAACCACTACTCTTGAAGTAACCCGAGAAAATCTCCAAAATCCTAATTCACAACTTCAGTGCCTAAAAAAATATAAGAACCAGAAAGAGATAGAATCTACTGAATATAAACATCTCAAAACATTGTGAAACTTTGATATTGCACAACCACTGAACTCTTGGAGCTCAGGTGCCTTTATTCAATGAAATTTATGATATTCAATGAACCAATGAAGATGATGTAGATGAAATGTAAAGTCTAAGCCATATAAAAGTAAAAGGTAGGATAAATTTAAGGTATGACAGATGCCCCTATTTAATCGTCTTAAACCCGAAGGTGAGATTGGCGTCATCCTTTTGAATGTTTAAGGTAGAAGATGATTAAATACCAAGACCTGAAATTTATCCTGGAGAGGTAGTGTGAGTGTTATTATTTATGATGTCTACTGGGGATAAAAATTTGTTTTCTGATGAACTGGTCATGATGGATGAATGTGGTTGAATAACGATAGCTTGTGCTGGGGTAACAGTGCAAATACAAGGTTCTCGAGGGAATGGGTATTAACGTGATTGAGAAGATATGGTTGATGATGTCGTGATGACTGAAGAGGATTAAAGAGAACATGCTAACTTAAAGATAATGGGACAATGAAGAATCTATCGTGTGGTATTCACGACCCAAAAAGAAAGGTAAAGGCAATGGGTAAAGATCGGCGTATGATCTATGACCCAAGAAAAGATAACATGAGGGTAAGACCTGCGAGCGACCTACGACCCTAGCAAAGATAATGTGAGGGTAAGACCTACGAGTGACCTACGACCCTAGAAAAGATAACATGAGGGTAAGACCTACGAGCGACCTATGACCCTAGAAAAGATAACATGAGGGTAAGACCTACGAGCGACCTACGACCCTATAAAAGATAACATGAGGGTAAGACCTACGAACGACCTACGACCCTAGAAAAGATAACATGAGGGTAAGACCTACAAGCGACCTATGACTCTATAAAAGATAATGTGAGGGTAAGACCTACGAGTGACCTACGACCCTATAAAAGATAATGTGAGGGTAAGACCTACGAGTGACTTACGACCCTAGAAAAGATAACGTGAGGGTAAGACCTATGAGCGACCTACGACCCTATAAAAGATAACGTGAGGGTAAGACCTACGAGCGACCTACGACCCTAGAAAAGATAACATGAGGGTAAGACCTACGGGCGACCTACGACCCTAGAAATATAACGTGAGGGTAAGACCTATGAGCGACCTACGACCCTAGAAAAGATAATGTGAGTGTAAGACCTACGAGCGACCTACGACCCTAGAAAAGATAACGTGAGGGTAAGACCTATGAGTGACCTACTACCCTAGAAAATATAATGTGAGGGTAAGACCTACGAGCAACCTACGACCCTAGAAAAGATAACGTGAGGGTAATACTTACGAGCGACCTACGGCCCTATGAAAGATGACGTGAGGATTGAGAGTTGGGGAGTACAATGTATTGGAACCATGGCTTATTTTGGTTGGTGGTGTCATGACAGATGTTAACTGGGAATTATGAGGATGATATTTTCTGTGGGGATGTTTTGTTGATTTGGGACTACATTTGGGCTGATTTGAGGGCTTTCGGGCGAGGTACCAAATCTGGCTCATACTTCATATGCATTTTGAAATGTGACATGATGATTCATGGACATGTTATGCATTTGAGGATGCAATGTAATACGCAGTGATGATTATAGTGTGAAAAGTGCCAAATGTTAGGCTCATTGGGATCTGTTGCCCGTTGTCTTGAGATACCAATATGGATTGGTGCTTAAAAACTGAGAGAGTCGAGTTAGCCTTACCGAGTTCACAGGGGATTAAGTCTTGCTGAAGAGGGGTAGCTTAATCTGACTTTCTTCATATGCTGGACTTCTTGTGAATGAAAGGGCCAAAACATGGATTTCTTTGAATGCCCCAAGTTTCTCGGTGTTGGAGAATCTGGTGCTCAAATGTCTGTAAGAAGGTGACGAGGATGAAAGCTTGGTCAAGGTGATCGTTACGACTTGCTACCCGCAAAGAAAACCGACACTTGAACACTGTGGCATTCCCTTGGGATGCCTTCATATCCATGTAATGTAGTGTTTCACATCTTAGCTTGTGATTATTATTGCCTTATTATTTTTAATGCAATGCTTAACAAAGAATTTAAATCAAAATTCACATACGAAAATAAAGTAAAAGGACATAACAAAATCTTTTTGGTGGAAGGACAAATTTTTATTAATGAGTTTGGCCTGTGAATAGGTATTCATACATGGAAACAACTCCTAAATGAGGAAGTTGCTAAGAAAAGAGAAAATACAACGAGTAAAATGGAAATAAGAAAATCTCGAACATCCATTAAAACTGATATTGCTATAGTTCCCCTATCCTAGATCGTCCAAACGTTGTGCTTCTGAAGGATGATAGTTAAATCGATCCATCCCGTGTTAGGAGGGGTGTACTTGTTATTCGGGAAAAGTCTTCAGACTGCAGTCTCTTGCTTTTTGTCCCTAATTTTTTCTTGGGTCGCCCTTTCGGGTTTTCAATCCATCGGAACACCCATTTTTGCCTAAGTCGCCCTTTCGGGTTTTCAACTTAGCGGGTTATTCTTTTTTCTTTTTTAGCCCTAACTTTTTCCTAAGCCGCCCTTTCGGATTTTCGACCTAGTGGATCTTTTTATGCGTAGCATTTTTTGACTGAGACTGAATTGACTGGAAGTGGAACGTCTTCCCCATCCATGTTTGTCAGGATTAGAGCACCTCCTGAGAAAACTTTCTTCTTGATGTACGGCCCCTCATAGTCGGGAGTCCACTTGCCTCTTGGATCAGTGTGGATCGGGAGAATCTTCCTTAAGACCAGGTCACCTGTATGGAACTCCTGAGGTCAAATATTTTTGTCAAATGCTCTCTTAAGACGTTGTTGATATAACTAACCATGACAAATGGCTGCTAGGAGCTTCTCTTCGATGAGATTGAGTTGGTTGAGCCTTGTTTGAATCCATTCAGCTTCATCAAGCTTGGTATCCATCAGAACCCTCAAGGAAGGAATCTCCACTTCGACTGGGAGCACGACATCCATACCATAGACTAGTGAAAAAGGAGTTGCCTCGGTGGAAGTACGCACCAAAGTTCGATAGCCGTGCAGGGAAAAAGGAATCATCTCATGCCAATATTTGTATGTTCTAACCATTTTTTGGACAATCTTCTTTATGCTCTTGTTAGCAGCTTCGATTGCCCCATTCATCTTCAGCTGATAAGGTGATGAATTATGGTGATCAATCTTGAATTCTTCACACATTTCCTTCATTATTTTATTGTTGAGATTCGAAACATTTGAAGTGGTGAAAAACACAAGAAGGGGGGGTTGAATTGTAAAACTGAAATCTAAAGCAATTGACAAGATATTTTTATCCTGGTTCGTTTGATCTCAAACTACTCCAGTCCACCCGTCAAGGTGATTTCGCCTCTCTCCAACGAGGTCTTAATCCACTATATTCAACTGAATATTACAGACTGCTTTAACAACTGCTAAAGCCTTCTTGATTCAAACCACAACCCGGTTTGTCAAGGTAACACTTTCTTACAAAGAGATAAAACTATGTGTGTGGATGTTTTCTACAAAACTTTATCACAACTGTGATGTATACACAAAATGAAGCTTAGAAACTAGATTGCTAAACAGTAATGAAATATCAGAGTGTATGGTTTAGCAAAACTGGTAGAACGAAGATTATGGTTCAGCTTTTGTGCGTGTAGAGATTTGGAGAGCATTAACTATTTCAATCTTCAAAGCCTTGTTTATATAGCATTGAGATGATGAACGTTGGATGCAATATTCTTGATTCAATGCTAATAACAAACTTTCCTTATTGAGCAGATCTTGTCTGGAATGAAGCCGTTGGAATTAATTTGCTTTCAATGCACAGTACCGTTGCTTACTTAATGCAAGTTCTGGCTTGGCTCATTCTGATTCTGCTTCGCTGCTGATGAACTATTGTGTTTCTGTATCAGAGTGTTGAGCGCAGTCTTGTTCATCAGGCTTCAGCATGTACGTGAGTTGATCATCTGATTTTGACGTTCTGATGTAGCAACTTCTGATGCTGATGTCTGAAATCAAGTTCTGATGCTGAATAGATGTGATCTTGCTTATTTCAATCAGCGTATCTGCAAGTCAGAACATAATAATTTTAGGCAGCAGATAGTTCATTCATGACACTTATAAATACTATATCTTTTCACTTTGTTATCATCAAAACTTAAATATAGGGTAGTAGATTCAAACATTGTTCTAACAATCTCCCCCTTTTTGATGATGACAAAAACTAGATATTTTAAATGAAAATAACGTGAAAAGGTATCTGGAATATGTATCAGAATAAGAAGTAAAAGAATAAGGAGTAAGGAAATACTCCCCCTGAGTTTATTACTTCCCTTTGATTATACGTGTTCTTCAGGATCAGATCTTTATCTTTCTTTGAACATCAGATTATCAGAGTCTTTGACTTATCAGAAGCTTTGTGTCAGAGCAGAGCTTCAGAGCTTTTCTTGTCAGAGCTTTGCTTTGGATCAGAGTATTAGGACGATCAGAACTTCATATTGATCAGAGCAACATTCATCAGAGCTTCTAGTCTTCAGAGTGTCCAGGAGCTTCCTTGTGCCTGTAGACTTTAAACAAAACAGAAAAAACATTTCAAGTAATAAAGTTAGAATGTTTGAGAACTTCTGTCTAGTTAGCCGTTATTGATTTAAATATCATTCTTGTTCTCCCCCTTTTTGTCAGCAATCAAAAAGTGTTGGTGATGTGCTAAAACAATTAAGATCAGAAAAACTAATGATATTAATATAGTTCAGAATCAAAACGAGAAAATATTACAAGACATAATCAAACAGTACAGCAGAAAATCAGGGAAAACAAAAAAAAAAGGTCATGTATGAAAAAGATTAAGGTTGAGGAGGCAGGCGTGTGAACAGGCTCTCCAGCATGGCTTGAATCTTTTCAAAAGTTTCATTTTGCTTATGCACCATGCTGACAACAATGTCAATCTTGCTGTCCTGCACATCCATTCTCTCTTTCATCTTCTGATCGTTTTCATCCATCCGCTGCTGCAGACGCATGTCATTCAGCCTTAGTTCTTCCAGAGTCTGCCTGTCCAAGGCAGCTTGAGAAGCATCAGAAGGAGGAGGCTTCTCAGAACTTTCAGCAACATCTTCTGCTTGACTTTCAGCCTGAATGGTCTTGTCTTCTTCTGATGGTTGCACCTTTGCAGCTTGCTGTTTCTCAGACCAGGGTTCACTGTCCAGAGGGAGCACGTCCTCTTTCAGAAGCATACTTCCAACTTCATTCAGAAGCTTGCTGAAATTTTGTTGTGCCTGCTCATAGTTGATATCCTGCAACTTGAGGGCTTCAGCACGTACCCAAAGTCTGAACTGTGACCAGAGCTGATCAGAAGCAGCTGGGTCAATCATCCCAGGACATACTTGCTTCAAAGAAGCAATCCATTGCAGCACACCTGTTTCAAAATTCAAAATACCAGAGCCAACATCTGGTTGCTTTGGTTTTGGGATGGCAATTTTGTGTTTTAGATCAGCAAGACGGTCAAGACTGGTTAAGTCAATGAAAGTCCTGCTGGGGTTTTCAGAGGTTTTCTGAGAGGCTGTTTGTTTTGGAGGAGGGGTATCAGAATCAGATATTTCGATTGGAGTGGGTGGTGTTTTGGGAGTTTTTGGTGGTGTCGATTCTGATGAGGATGGTAGCTGGGGCATGACAACAGTGGTTCCACATGGCAACTGAATTGCCAGCGGTGATGGTTGAGGTGAGTGGGGGTCAGATTGATGAGGGGAAGGAGTTTCAGAGTGGTGAAACTCTGTTTGTGGTGAAGGTGGATTAATTTCTGGTTGAGGAGAGGGAGGTGGAATCTCTGATTGCTCAGGGATCAGAGGTTCTTCTGAGAGTGGTTGTTGTTGTTGTTCTGGTTCTGGTTGTTGTTGTTGTTCTGGTTGTGGAGGAGGAACATTTTGTGGTTCAAAGTTTGGTTGAGCAGAGGCATGTTGACGCTCAATATCAGCCAGCACTTGGTCAAGTGCTGTTGTTGTTGAAATTGTTGGTTGTTTGGGTTGTTTGGTTCTAGGTCTTCTGAGTTTTAATGCCTCAGAAGGGTCTTCTTCTTGTATGGTTTCATCAATGGTAGGGATGGGAATTGATATTCTATGAGAGGTTCTAGGAGGGATAGATGCTGGAATAGTAAAAGAATTTGAAATAGGGGCAGCAGATGAAATACCTCTTTTCTTTGGAGTCTGCTGAGATGATCCTTCTGATGGCGCTTTCCTCTTCTTTGACTTCTTCAGAGTCACTTCTGGTTGGGGTTGATGCAGATCTCTGATATTCAGCTTTGGATCTGTATCATCTGCCTTGTACGCATCTGGGTACCTGAGAAACATCTCTGGTTTGGATTCCATTTCAGAAAATAACGGAAAATCACTCAGAGGCACTCTTCTGCTGGAGATATCAGCAGTGGAAGTAGCTCTGGGTTCCTTCTGAATATTTTCTATCAGCTTCATCTTTTTCAGATTCTTTGCGTTCAGAGGTTTCCCAATTGTTGGTTCAATAGTGCTCAGCTCTTGAGCTTCTGTCAGATGCTCAATCAGTCTATTCTCTGTCAGAATATCTGATATCAACCTTCCAAAAGGTATCCAGTCCCTCTTGGTTCTTTCTTCTTCCCTTGTTTCTTTCACACTGGTTTTGAGATGGTTGAACAGGAAGTGAGCCAGATTGATCTTTATCTTCTGATCAATAAAGTAGATCAGAAACTGCTGATCCACATTTATATAATCAGGAGAACTTATTGGTTTCCTGTGGTTGAAGCACCCCAGAATGATCTTAGCCCATACTCTGCAATGATCCTTCAGATCCTTAATCTTGCTGCTGGGCATCCCAAGAGTGAAAATCCTGTTAGCTACCACAACTGTATCAGCACATCTTTCAGCCATGTCCACACAACGGACGCCACCACCACTTTGACCGATTAGCCTTGCAATGAGATCTTCAGAAATCACAATCTTCTTCCCCATAACAGAGGAGATGACTAGATGTTTTGAAACCTTGGCGTGAATCCAAAATTCCTTGACCAGCGCTGGGAATGTTGGTCCAACCAACCTATCGAAATACCTTTCCCACTTTTGAGCCCTAACTTCTTTAGTTAGGTCAAAACCATTCTCCTTCAAGCTTTCAAAATCAATGATTAACTCAGAGAGCACTTCAAGGTTCTTCACCGGAGTGAGGAGAGTTCTGAGTGGCACTTGATATTGCTCAGATGTTGCTTTCTTCTGATTACCTGCAGAAACGCTGCTGGAGGATGCCATTGTTCAAACTAAAAAGGGTTTTGAGAATGAATTGAAGAAAAAGGTTTGCAAGAGATGAACTCAGAAATATGCAGAAAATGCTTGAGTGTTAGTGAGAAAGCGTAAGGAATAAGAATGAGATATTAATGTGCTTAAATAGAGTTTTCAAAATTATTTTGAAAAGATAAACGTTTTTAAGAGAGAGAAAAATCATGATTGCCATTTAAAAGCATGATTACTTTTCATTAAATGCTTGCTGATTTTGGGGGATTTGAGAAAGATACTTAAAAACGGTTACCAGACATGTGTCTCAATGCACCCAATCAGCGTTTTGCCTTCTCAGAAGCGTGCACGCGTTCTGCTTCAGAGATATGCTGATGATTGGATGACACTTGTTTGATGTAGTGATCAGCACGTCTGTCTTTGAGCTTAGACTCTCAGATCTTTAGACTTGCATCTGATACAATCTGCATGTTCTATCTTTCTGAAAGGAGATTGATCAGAAGTTCACAGTAAAATAATTACATTCTGAAGGTAAATACATGGAATTAAAACATTTTCACTCTGGGCATACTTTCATGCTGAGATGTTTCAGAATGAAATTAAACCTATCTTCTGAAAGGGGTTTAGTAAAGATATCAGCCCATTGATGGTCTGTATCTATAAATTTTAAGTTCAAAATACCTTTCTGAATATAGTCCCTAATGAAGTGATGTTTTATTTCTATATGCTTAGCTCTAGAATGTAAAATAGGATTCTTACTTAAGCAAATAGCAGAAGTATTATCACAAAGTATAGGAATGTTACTCTCAAAAATCTGGAAGTCTTCAAGCTGACTTTTCATCCAGAGCATTTGTGTGCTACATCCTGCTGCTGCTATGTACTCAGCTTCTGCTGTTGACAGAGAAATTGTTGATTGCCTTTTGCTGGACCAAGAGATCAGATTTTCTCCCAGAAACTGGCAGCTTCCAGAAGTACTTTTACGTTCCACTCTGTCTCCAGCAAAATCAGCATCACAGTAGCCTACTAAGCTGTAATCACTATATTTTCTATAAAACAAACCCAGATTAGTAGTACCTTTCAGATACTTGAAAATTCGCTTAACAGTTGTTAAGTGAGATTCTCTAGGATCTGATTGGAATCTAGCACAGATACAAACACTGAATAATATGTCAGGTCTTGAAGCAGTCAGATAGAGGAGAGAACCAATCATACCTCTGTAGACTTTCTGTTCTACACTTTTGCTTACCTCTTCTCTTTCCAGAATGCACGTGGGATGCATTGGAATCTTTGATGGCTTACATTCTGAGAGGTCAAATTTCTTCAGAAGATCTCTGATGTATTTGCTCTGATGAATGTAAGTTCCTTCTGGAGTTTGATTAATCTGAATTCCTAGAAAGAATTTCAGTTCCCCCATGAGGCTCATCTCAAATTCTGCCTGCATACACTTAGCAAATTTTCTTCCAAGAGAAGGATTAGTAGAACCAAAAATGATATCATCAACATAAATTTGACAGACTAAGATGTCACTCTTAACTGTTTTACAGAATAGAGTAGTGTCCACTTTCCCTCTGGTGAATTCATTTTCAAGCAGAAAGTTACTTAGCCTTTCATACCAAGCTCTGGGAGCTTGTTTCAGACCATAAAGTGACTTCTTTAGTTTGAAAACATGTTCTGGATGTTTTGTATTTTCAAAACCTGGGGGTTGGTGAACATAAACTTCTTCTTCTATATAACCATTTAAGAATGCACTTTTGACATCCATCTGATACAGAGTGATGCCTCTATTAACAACAAATGAAATTAAAAGTCTGATAGATTCTAACCTGGCGACTGGGGCAAAGGTTTCTGTATAGTCTATCCCCTCTTGCTGACTATAACCTTGTGCAACCAGTCGTGCCTTGTTTCTGATGACTTCACCTTGTTCATTTAGCTTGTTTCTGAACACCCATCTTGTTCCAATGACGTTGAATCCTTTTGGTCTGGGAACGAGATCCCATACGTCGTTTCTGGTGAATTGATTCAGCTCTTCTTGCATTGCCAGAATCCAGTCATTATCCAGAAGTGCTTCATCAATAGACGAAGGTTCAATCAGAGACACAAGTCCCATAAGTGTTTCTTCAGAGTTTCTGAAGCTTGCTCTTGTTCTGATTGGATCTTCCTTTCTTCCTAGGATAGTCTCTTCTGGGTGATCCAAGCTGCTTCTGGGTAATTTCTTCTGAGGTTGATCAGCAGCTGTTGTAGGATTTCTAGCAGTGCTCCTTTCAGACGTTGAAGGAATGTCTGTGTTGAGAGCTTCTGATGATTTGTCTTCAGAACCTGCAAATTCAATTTCTATACCTGCAAAAATTTCATTCTGCTTTGACTTTTCAGAGTCAAGCTTATCATCAAAACGAACACTGATTGATTCTTCCACAATCTGTGTTTCTGTATTGTATACTCTGTACCCTCTTGAGCGTTCAGAGTATCCTAACATAATACACTTCTGTGCCTTAGAGTCAAACTTGTTCAGATAATTCTTTGTATTTAATATAAAGCAAGTACATCCAAATGGATGAAAATATGAAATGTTGGGCTTTCTGTTCTTCCACAATTCATATGGAGTCTTTTCCAGAATAGGTCTTATTGAGATTCTATTCTGAATGTAGCACGCTGTGTTTATTGCCTCTGCCCAGAAAGTCTTAGCAACGTTTGTCTCATTGATCATGGTTCTGGCCATTTCTTGCAATGTTCTGTTCTTTCGTTCTACAACTCCATTTTGTTGGGGAGTTCTAGGACAAGAGAAATCATGCAGAATGCCTCTGTCATTAAAGAATGACTCAAAATCTTTATTTTCAAATTCTCCACCATGATCACTTCTGACTTTAACGATTCTAAGATCCTTTTCATTCTGAACTTGGTTACAGAAAGTAACAAACACAGAGTGTGACTCGTCCTTGTGTCTTAAGAACTTTACCCATGTCCATCTGCTATAGTCATCTACGATTACTAACCCATACTTCTTACCACTGACTGAAGCAGTTTTAACTGGTCCAAATAAGTCAATGTGCAGAAGTTCTAATGGCTTAGAGGTAGAAACAACATTTTTGGATTTAAAAGAAGGTTTTGCAAATTTGCCTTTCTGACATGCTTCACACAGAGCATCTGAATTGAACTTCAAATTAGGAAGTCCTCTGACCAGATTGAGTTTGTTAATCTGAGATATTCTTCTCATACTAACATGCCCCAATCTTCTGTGCCAGATCCACTGCTCGTTGTTAACAGACAGAAGACATTTTACATTCTGACTCTTTAGTTCAGAAAGTTTGATTTTGTAAATGTTGTTTTTCCTCTTACCATTAAACAGGATAGTCCCATCTTTCTGACTAACAGCTTTACATGATTTTTGATTAAAGATTATATCATAACCGTTATCACTTAATTGACTTATGGATAACAGATTATGCATCAATCCATCTACTAGCAGAACATTATTAATAGAGGGAAGATTTCCATTACCTACAGTTCCAGAGCCAATTATCTTTCCCCTCTGATTGCCTCCAAAGCCAACGTGGCCTCCAGGCTTAAGTTCCAGGCTTTGGAACATATGCCTTCTTCCCGTCATGTGTCGTGAGCAGCCAGAGTCCAGGTACCATGACTGGTGTTTCTGACTTGCTGCTAAAGATATCTGCAACATGTATTATTTTGTCCTTAGGTACCCAGATTTTCTTGGGTCCTGATTTGTTAGTTTTACCAAAACTCTGGTTGAATTTTGGTTTCACAGAGTGCTTACTGCTAGTATATTTGATATCATGTGTGTGACCATACACAAAGTGTGAATTTAGAGGAGTGTGTTTAATGGTTAAGTCCATGACATTCTTTGGTGTAGGAACCTTACCTTGGTATCCTATTCCTTTCCTGCCGTTTCTGCTAACTCCATAGATCATTGAAGCCATTCTGCTTTTATCTATGCTTTTAGCTAGGAACTTCTGGAAACTGTGATCATACTCCTTGATGATCTCATCAGCTTTGCTGGGAGTTTCAGAAATTGGTTCCTTCTGAGAGATTTGTAAAGTGTTTTCTAATTTTGAAATCTTATCTCTCAGCTCAGAATTTTCCAATTTGAGACTCTCAGACTTATTAGAGTCAGATTCAAGATTCCTTTTCAGGTCTCTGAATTTAGCTCTAATCTGCTGATAACGTTCCAGAATCTCATTAAGGCTTTCAGCGAGTTCAACCTTTGTAAAGTTAACAGCGAAGTTAGGAAATACCTCTTCTGTGTCTGATTCTGAGTCTGATTCAGAAGCTTCACTATCTTCTGAAATGTTAGCCATGAGAGCTATGTTTGCCCTTTCATCATCTGATTCTGAGTCAGCTTCAGACGAGTCAGAGTCATCCCATGTGGCCATGAGACTTTTCTTCTTCTCTCTTCCAAACTTCTTTTTGGGCTTTTCCCTCTGAAGCTTTGGGCAGTCACTTTTGTAGTGTCCTTGCTCATTGCACTCGTAGCAGATGATGTCTTTGGTGTTTGGCTTCTTGCTACTGGAGGAGCCTTCAGATCTTCTGTATCCAGAGGAAGAATCTGTCCTTCTGTATCTGGAAGAAGACTCGTTCTGATCAGATCTTCTGGGATTCCTGAACTTCCTTTGTCTTTGCTTCCACAGTTGATTTACTCTTCTGGAGAGAAGGGAAAGTTCGTCTTCTTCTGATGAGGATCCATCAGATGTTTCTTCAACTGCCTGCAAAACTTTAGATTCAAATTTTCTGTTAGATTTTAATGCTAAAGGCTTACCTTGCTTCTGAGGCTCATCAGCTTCTAGCTCTATCTCATGACTTCTGAGGGAGCTGATAAGTTCCTCCAGAGTGATTTTGTTGAGATCTTTAGCTAGCTTCAGAGCAGTAACCATAGGCCTCCACTGCTTGGGTAAACTTCTGACGATTTTCTTGACATGGTCAGCAGTAGAGTATCCTTTGTCCAGAACTTTGAGACCAGCTACCAGAATCTGGAATCTAGAGAACATAGTTTCAATGGATTCAGATTCTTCCATTTTGAACGCCTCATACATCTGAATGAGCGCCAGAGCTTTTGTTTCTTTGACCTGAACGTTGCCCTCATGCGTCATTCTGAGAGAATCAAAGATGTTTTTTGCTGTGTCTCTGTTGGAGATCTTTTCATACTCAGTATAGGAGATGGCACTGAGGAGGATGGTTCTGGCCTTGTGGTGATTCTTGAAGTCACGCTTTTGTTGATCAGACATTGATTTTCTATCAATCTTCTGACCACTTGCATTCACAGGGTGCGTGTATCCATCTGTCACCATATCCCACAGATCAGCATCATGTGCTAGAAAGAAGCTTTCAATTCTGTCTTTCCAGTAATCAAAGTTTTCTCCATCAAAGACTGGAGGTTTGCCACTGAATCTGTCTCTGTCCTCATTGTTGTCATTGTTGATGTGAGAGTTGTTTCCTGCCATTGTGTTTTTCTGACGCTGGATCTTGTACTGACACGGTTAAGTGTTTTAGCTCAGAACCAGGCGCTCTGATGCCAATTGAAGTGGTGAAAAACACAAGAAGGGGGGGGTTGAATTGTAAAACTGAAATCTAAAGCAATTGACAAGATATTTTTATCCTGGTTCGTTTGATCTCAAACTACTCCAGTCCACCCGTCAAGGTGATTTCGCCTCTCTCCAACGAGGTCTTAATCCACTATATTCAACTGAATATTACAGACTTCTTTAACAACTGATAAAGCCTTCTTGATTCAAACCACAACCCGGTTTGTCAAGGTAACACTTTCTTACAAAGAGATAAAACTATGTGTGTGGATGTTTTCTACAAAACTTTATCACAACTGTGATGTATACACAAAATGAAGCTTAGAAACTAGATTGCTAAACAGTAATGAAATATCAGAGTGTATGGTTTAGCAAAACTGGTAGAACGAAGATTATGGTTCAACTTTTGTGCGTGTAGAGATTTGGAGAGCATTAACCATTTCAATCTTCAAAGCCTTGTTTATATAGCATTGAGATGATGAACGTTGGATGCAATATTCTTGATTCAATGCTAATAACAAACTTTCCTTATTGAGCAGATCTTGTCTGGAATGAAGCCGTTGGAATTAATTTGCTTTCAATGCACAGTACCGTTGCTTACTTAATGCAAGTTCTGGCTTGGCTCATTCTGATTCTGCTTCGCTGCTGATGAACTATTGTGTTTCTGTATCAGAGTGTTGAGCGCAGTCTTGTTCATCAGGCTTCAGCATGTACATGAGTTGATCATCTGATTTTGACGTTCTGATGTAGCAACTTCTGATGCTGATGTCTGAAATCAAGTTCTGATGCTGAATAGATGTGATCTTGCTTATTTCAATCAGCGTATCTGCAAGTCAGAACATAATAATTTTAGGCAGCAGATAGTTCATTCATGACACTTATAAATACTATATCTTTTCACTTTGTTATCATCAAAACTTAAATATAGGGTAGTAGATTCAAACATTGTTCTAACAACATTATCAGTGATGATCTTGTTAGGAGTTCCATAATGACAAATGATTTCTTTTTTGATGAAGCAGGTAACAACTTGCTTGGTCACATTCTTGTACAAAGCTTTTTCCACCCACTCGGTGAAGTAGTCAATAGCAACGAGAATAAACTTGTGTCTATTTGAAGCATTCGGCTTGATGCATCCAATCATATCAATTCCCCACATTGTAAAGGGCCATGGCAAAGTCATCACATTCAACGAAGTGGGAGGGATATGTATTCTGTCTGCATAAACATGACATTTATGGCACATCTTCGCATATACACAACAGTCACTTTCCATCGTCATCCAGAAATAACCTGCTCGTAGGATTTTCTTGGCCATGGAATTTCCACTGGCATGAGTCCCAAAAGAGCCCTCATGTGTTTCTCGTATGATGGATTCTGTTTCGCGTCTATCCACGCATCTGAGCAGAACCAAATCATAATTTCTCTTGTACAGAACGTCTCCTGACAGTAAAAACTTGGAGGCTAATTTTCTGAGGGCCCGCTTATCACAAATTGTAGCACCCTCGGGGTACTCTTGCTTCTCTAGATATCTTTTGATGTCGAAGTACCACGACTTTTCGCCCGACACATCTTCAATTGTGAGACAATGAGCAGGGAAACTGTGTGTCGGCTCCTTGTACCGAAAGATTCTTATATTGGGTGCATGATTCAGATAACTAACTTTTAACATTGCGGCTAAAGTGGCCAGAGCATCTTCCAGTTGATTTACTTCTCTAGGAATGTGCTCGAAGGTAATCTCATCGAAGCAGGAAACAACTCTAATATGTAATCCCGGTATGGAACTAAATTAGGGTGTCATTTATCCCAATCACCTCGTACTTGATGTATTACTAAGGCAGAATCCCCATAAACTTCAAGAATCTTGATCTTCAAATCAATGGCTGCTTCAAGACCCATTACACAAGCTTCATATTCTGCGACATTATTCGTACAATCAAAACATAACCTGGCTGTGAAAGGTATGTGAGTGTTGCACGGAGAAGTCAGAACTACCCCAATGCCATGGCCCATAGCATTTGATGCACCATCAAATGTGAGAGTCCATCACTCCCCTAGTTTGGGTCCTTCTTTATCATCAAGTTTCATAATATTCTCATCTGGAAAATCAAACTTCATTAACTGATACTCTTCCAATGGCTGGTGTGCAAGATGATCAGCAATAATTCTACCTTTGATAGCTTTTTGTGTGACGTACTGGATGTCATACTCAGACAAAAGCATTTACCATCGAGCCAATCTCCCTGTAAGTGCTGGTTTCTCAAAGATGTACTTTATCGAATCCATCTTAGATATCAGAAGTGTAGAATGTGTCAACATATACTACCTCAAACGTCGAGTTTCCCATGTAAGAGCACAACAACTCTTCTCAAGTAAGGAATACCTTGATTCATAATCAGTAAACTTCTTGCTCAGGTAATAGGTGGCGCGTTATTTTCGTCCAGTATCATCATGTTGTCCGAGCACACAACCCATAGATCCTTAAAGCACTCTTAAATACATAATGAGAGGTCTCCCTGGAATGGGTGGTATGAGTATTGGTGGTTCCTGAAGATACTGCTTAATCTTCTTGAATGCTTCTTGACAACTTTCATCCCAACGGACATCTTGATTCTTGCGTAACAATTTAAAGATGGGTTCACAAGTAGCAGTAAGGTGAGAAATGAACCTGGCTATGTAATTCAACCTTCCAAGAAAACCTCGCTCTTCCTTTTCATTTTTTGGTGCCGACATATCCTGTATTGCTCTTACTTTGTCTGGATCTACTTCAGTCCCTCGCTGACTTACAATAAAACCAAGTAACTTGCCTGATCGAACCCCGAAGGTGCACTTGTTGGGATTAAGCCTTAACCTAAACTTTTGTAGACGATCAAACAACTTCTGCAAATGGATCAAATGTTCTTCCTCAATTTATGATTTTGCAATCATATCGTCCACATACACCACGATCTCTTTATGAATCATGTCGTGAAAGAGAGTCACCATAGCATGCTGATATGTCGCACCAGCATTTTTGAGACCAAAAGGCATGACTCTATAGCAAAAGGTACCCCAAGGAGTTGTGAAAGTTGTTTTATCCATGTCTTCGGGAGCCATCTTTATCTTATTGTAACCCAAGAACCCATCCATGAAGGAGAACACTGAAGACTGAGCAATATTATCAACCAATACATCAATATGAGGCAACGGGAAATCATCCTTCGGGATTTCTCTATTCAAGTCTCGGTAGTTAACCCACATATGTACCTTACCATTTTTCTTAGGTATAGGCATAATGTTAGCAATCTAAGGAGGATAATTTATCACAAATAGGAAACCTGTATCAAGCTGTTTCTGAACTTCTTCTTTGATCTTCAAAGCCATGTCGGGTCTGGTCCTTCTCGGCTTCTTCTTTACGGGAGGATATTCTGGCTTGAGTGGCAACCTGTGCATCCCTATATCAGTGTCTAAAATGAGCATGTCTTCATACGACCAGGCGAAGATATCAACATACTCTTGAAGCAACTCAATCAACCCCTTCTTTTCTTCACTTTGCAAAGTAGCACCTATCTTAACTTCTCTCTTTACCTCTTCCGTACCGAGATTGACGACTTCTGTTTCTTCCTGATATGGATGGATGACCTTCTCTTCCTATATCAAGAGCCTTGATATCTCTTCTGGGACTTCACAATCTTCCCCACTATCTTCGTTAGCATGGTCAACTGAATTCTCAAGGATATAAGGAACCATAACACTATCATTTCCAATGGAGTTCGAGGCGGATCTGCATGATTAATGATTTTATGTTTTATTTTAGAAAGTGCAAGAAAATAATAATATGGAAAGAAAAGTATTTCCATTTTTTATTTTGAAAAAGTAAAAGTGAAAGAAAAGACAGGGAGAAAAATTGTATGCGAAAGTGAAATTTTTCATTCAATTTTGAACAAAGATTGAAACATAAGGGAACCCTTCTACAAGTTGTCATTATGCCTTGGGCAGGACATAAGACTTAATGGAAATAGAAAATTACACATCAAGGAAAACAACTTCAGGGATATCCATGGCAGTCCAATTGCTGAGCTCATGGTCTGGTGCAATCTGATAGATAAATCTGGAAACATCTTCATCGTCACCTTCATCATCTATCGAGAGAACTTGTCCTTCTTTTCTTATACCGACACTGGTGAACACTTCAGAAATTGGGGGAACCTGCCTTCCTTTGAGAGGAACCCAACCAGTTTGCACGGAGGACGATGGATGATACCCAAGACCATAGCGATCTTTCTTCTCCGATACCTTAATCAATTTTCCCTAACTGTCATGGGGAGGTCTAGATTTTATAAGGGCTTTGGCATCCTTCAAAGAGGCTAGGGGTGCTTCAGACTTCTTACATTCCACTTTGGGGAACTTGTCAACAATAACAATCTCCAGAGCTTGAAAGGGCAACTCATGCACCTCCCCTTCCACTTCCACATAACGGTAGGCTGTCAGATTGTTAATCACTATATATTCTTCTCCACAAACAACGACAACTTGGTCATTTACAATGAACTTCAGGCGTTGATGAAGAGTAGATGTCACAGCTCCTGCTACATGGATCCATGGACAACCCAAAAGGAAAGTATAGTATGGACGGATGTCCATAACATAGAATGACAAATAGAAAGTGCGGGGACCAATCTTGACAGGCAAGTCCATTTTTCCATCCAGATATCTCCTTGAACCATCAAATAGTCGAACATTCAAGGTGAAGGGCCTCATCATCACCCCATACATATCTAGCTTAAACAGAGTATCCTTATGCATCACATTGAGTGAAGAACCCGTATCTACCAAAACTCGAGATAAAACCATATCTAAACACTTTATAGAAACATGCAGCGCTTTGCTGCGGGCTCTGTCTTCAACTGGGAGCTCATCATCATAGAAACTCAAACAATTTCCCACATCAATATTGGTTACGACCCCTTCAAACTGGGCCACAGATATGTCTTGAGTAACATGGGCAGAACACAAAATCTTCAGTAAAGCATTACAGTGGGTCTCTGAACACAAAAAGAGAGACAATATGGAGATCTTAGACGGCGTCTGGTTGAGTTGATCCACCACTTTGTAATCACTTCTCTTAAGAATCCTCCAAAGCTGATATGCTTCTTGTCCTACAGAAGATTCAGGCTGACTATCAATCACTTGCTTTCCCTAGCCTTGGCCAGAGCATCACAGTTAGTTTCTTTGGAAGGCAGTGGCGGGGGAGAAAAGATCCGGCCACTACGAGTCATGTTACTGGTTCCTACAATATTGGTAATATTCTTGTCAACCACTGGAGGACATTCATACTTCTTCCCATGAAGATAGACCATATTATACTCCCACAGAACTGCCTTCGAGTTGTTGCACAGAGGAGTAATAGAAGCTTGAGTTGTTATGGAGGTAGCAGGAGCTTGAATCATTATTGGGGTATTAAAAGCCTAAATTGTCAATGGGGTACCTGGTGTTGCTGAAAAGCTTCTCGAATAATAAGGAATTTCTAAGACATCAATCTCTTCTTCTAAGAATATCTTCTCTATCTGTAGGACACCTTCATCCATTAGCTATTGGATAGACGTCTTCAAACCAGTGCACTCTTCAGGTTTAGAGGAACATGTTAAGTAAAAATCATGGAGTTCTTGCAGCACCTCATGCTCCAACAAATGTTCTCTAACATTTCCTAATGGCATCTTGATCTCGTCGACCTTGGTTACCAGAGTCTGTTCACTACTTTCTTCAATGGCATTGACCGCTGCCCCTGGGTGAGGAGGCATGGGATTATTCTGAATATTAGGACCAACAGGGTTGAAATTGATGGCCTTTGCATTGAGGAGGTCTTGAACTTTACATTTGAATGCTCTATAATTCTCAATCGTGTGGCCTGGGGATCCATAATGAAATTCACAATGAGCATTAATGTCATACCCCCTAGGGAGAGGATTTGGTGGTGGACCAAGTTCACGTAGTTGAACCAACTGATTAGAAAGTAACTGAGGGAGAAGCTGAGCATAGGACATAGGAATGAGATCAAATCTTCTTTCAGTCGCTCTTTGTATTTGAGGAGCTCTCGGACCTTGAGGTTGTTGATTATGTAGTTGATAAGTTGGAGGAGGTGCAAAATGTTGTTGTGGAAGATACTGTGGTTGAGGAGTGAAAGGCCATTGTTGGGCCATCCAGGGCGCTGGAGTTATAGCAGCATACACTTGAGGAACATATTGATTAGGAACAACAAAAGGTGTTGGAAAATAAGGAAATCGGACTTGAGAATATGCAGGGGCTTTCCCTTGGTTGATTGTGATAACACTAGTCTCACCCTCTTTCTTCTTGACGAAACCAGAAAAAAGCTTTCTACCCATGCCAGTATTGTTGTTGGTAATGTTAGAGACACCTTGGATCATTCCAGCCTTAATACAAGTTTCAACATGTTCACCAATAATGACCATATAAGAGAAAGAAGTAGAGGTACTGCTGAGCATGTGTTGGAGATAAGGACCTTGTAGAGTACCCATAAACAAATCAATCAATTCACGATCCAAGAGAGGAGGTTGGACCCTTGCAGCCAGCTCACGCCACCTTTGAGCGTACTCTTTGAACGACTCTTCAAATTTCTGTATCATCCCTTGGAGCTGAGTACGGCTAGGAGCCACGACAGTATTATAATGATAATGTTTGAAAAAGGCGTCAGCAAGTTCTCCCCTAGTACTGACATGAGTTCTTTCTAGTTGCATATACCATTCCAACGGTGCCATGGTCAAATTATCTTGGAAGAATTCCATGAGTAACGGTTCATTTTCAGCATAGGCAGCCATCTTGCGACAGTAGGAACGAAGACATGTCTCTGGGCATGAAGTGTCTTTGTATTTGTCAAAATCAGGAACTTTGAACTTGGGAGGAATAACTACCCCAGGAACGAGACACATTACAGTAGTACTGAATCTGGAAGCCTTGATACCCTCTATGGCTTTGAGACGCTCTTCGAGAGCATGGTACATCTTTGTAGTTTCGGAAATTCCTGAGGCAAGATTCACTTGGGGTTCATCAAGATCAATGACGTCGTGATGATCATCAACATCATTCTTAAGAGCTTCAGTAGGGGTCTCAATATTTTCATTGTCATTCCTCCCATTAGCAGAAGTGGAGGGAGCAGCAGTAGCATGATTAACAACACTTTAATGTAAATCTTCTTGACCCTTGATAATAACATGAAGGGTTTCCATAAGTTGATCCATGTGAGTGTCCATGGTGTCCATATCTCGGTGGAGAGCATTCTGATTTTCTTCAAAAAGATCCATAAGTCTTCACTGGTTGCTTCTTGTACGGTAAGTATGTGGAGAAGTCGTCTTTGCTGTTTACCTAAGTTTGATCGAAAAGGGACCCCAATAAGTTTTTGTTGTGAAAAATGAATGCATGATAGTATGAATGAATGCTTTATCTTCATTTCTGAGGAAACCCAAAGACTCGTCTATCGTTTAAAATTTGTTTTCATTTTTAAAAAGCACTACCAACGAGACTTGTCTTTAGACTTCCTTAGATATGGGATATATATACATGGTGATATGATGTCATGGTATGCTATGGAATGAAGTTCCAGCTCCACATATTCTAGATAACCGCTGTGTAGTCCTTTGCATAAGCTGAAAGTAACAGGATCAAAAGTCTGACGTCACAGGCATGTAGTCGAAGTAACCATCCATAAGATATGTACTAGGGGTTTATCACCTGTCGAACAAGGTTCTAGGGAAATCTCAGAGTCTACGCTCTTCCTTTGGATATTACTAACGTCCCAATTACTCGATAATCGGTAATATTCGCAGGAAAAACTCGTATGAGTGTAGCATCGCGTGACAACTACTTCCAGATTACTCTGTTATAGTCTCAGCACCACACCTAAAAAAGGCCAGGAGGGGTTAATGGTTCTACGCCCCTCATCTTCTTGAGTTCCTAGGTCGAAAGCAACGATGTCTTCCCAATTACTCGATAAACATCACTACTTTCAAGGGGACCTCCACTGAGTGGGGGATTTTCATGCCTCATTCTTCGGGATTACTCCCTCAAAGTTAGCATGACTATACCACCCGTCCTAATCCTAAGTGTAACCCAAGTTCGGGTATAGGACTTATCAAATGTAATCACCCAACCCAACATCACAGCGTATCCAGAATATGTGAGTAGCAACAATATATGCAATATATACAAAAGAATACAATAAATCCATAAAGAAATAAAACAGTGAAGCCCAATAAAGAAAATAAATAAACACCCAAAAAGACAAATAAACAAAACTAGGAGAGACTCGCAAAAGGTCCCTAGCAGAGTCACCAGCTGAAGCTGCCGGCAGAAAACACAAAGCTGCCACCGAACTTTGTTTATCCCGAAGGAAGGGGAAATATCGATAAAACCACAAGAGGATGGATAAGATGGTCTTGCGAATAAGAGAAAGGGTAATGGAGTCGTTTATGGAAGGGGAAGGTATTAGCACCCCTCACATCCGTTGTACTCAACGAGATCCATTTTGTTTGTTTGTCTCTAAGGGTATGTTTATCTACAACTATACTTGTTAAGGGAAAAGAAAAGGTTTTTCATTATTGCTTTCGTGAGGGTTTTGCGACTCTTTGCCTACGTATTCAGTGAAGGAATAATAACACCCTAATTCATATAGAAAATGTTGGTTTGTTTGTGTTTTTTAGTGGGCGACATTAACATACACATTCTAGCAATAGCCACAGACAGTATCACGGTAGAACGGAGATAACATGCCCTTTGGGGGTGTTTTGATTGGTTGAGTGTTTTTGCAAGTTTTATAATAAATTCAAGTAATGATTAAGTGTTTTTGGATTTTTGATTTGTGAATTATGAGTTTTAATTACAAAAGAAAAAGAAAAAAGGTTAAGAGGGAGACTAGAAAAGCCCTAATGTTGTCATGCATGGGTTTTAAACTAAGGTATAATTAGTTTGCATCTTGAAGAAGAGGAAACTAACATTCTAAGGGATCATGTTATAAGAATAAAGTAAAAGTGAAAGTGTTTATGAAGAGTGATCATGCACGGTGGACATGGCAAAAGTGACGACAAAATGTGTAGTATTATGAGAGGTGTGAATGGAATGCTCGGTGTATGGAAATTGAATCGGGTTATGATTAACCAAGGGGATGTACTTGATTAATCTCATGAGAGTAGGTGCTCCTGCCCTCAACCATGAGACCCTTTGTGCATGGAAACACTTGGTATATGGACCAAAGTGGTTGATTCGAGTTATGGTTAACCAAGGGCAAAACTTGATTAACCTCGTGAGAATGGCCATGCCCAAACTCAACTATGAGACCCTTTAAGAAGATGCTTGGTATGTGGACCAAGAGGTAGATAAATGACTTCAATGGATAAGATAAAAGCCCATACAAAGTGGCTATATGCATGCTCCTAAAAAGTGGGACTAGCGTGGCACTAGTATTCTTAACGATAAATTGAAACAATCGATCAAATAATTGTCACTGTAAGAAATCCCAGGACCAAGCTATGAAATGTGTGCAAGTGTGAATTTGTAAGTGAATACCTCTTCATTGAGGATGAGCCCAAGAGGAGGCCATGTGTTCTAATTGAATGACATATGTATAATTAAACAACAATTAAAACATTAAAAGAAATAAATCTTAAGCTATTACAATCATATGAGGACGGGGGTACAAGTTTATAAATGGGGATGAAGTAAAAAAACCTAATTAAATTATTACAACCATATTGAATAAAAGAGTAGCAATGAGAAAAATATATAAAAAAATGTAAAACAGTGTGAAAAGAAAGGAAATTTTTTATTTTAACCATTATGAGTCGACACATGCATCTATGCATCGACACACAATCCTTCTTGTTCCTGGAAAATTAAAATCAACTCAGTATGAGTCGATACATAATGGTATGTGTCGACTCATACAACTTCTTGCCCCTGGAAATAAAAAATAATGCAGTATGAGTCGATACATAAGGGTTTGTGTCGACTCATACACCTTTCTTGCCCCTAGAAATAAAAAATAACACAGTATGAGTCAACACATAAGGGTCTTGTGTCGACTCATAACCTGTTTTATGCCTGAAAAATAAAAAATAACGCAGTATGAGTTGACACATAAGGGTTTCGTGTCGACTCATAACATGTTTTGTGCCTAATATGCATCGACTCATAGAGACATGTGTCGACTCATATTGTTGGTTTCTGTTTCTAACTTTGCTCTGCTACATGTAAAAGTCAGTTCCCAATATATAATTGATAAAAATGACAAGAAAGCAAATGAGGGTTACCTTCAAGAGTATGATATCTACATTTATCTTCAAGAATGAATCATCAATGATGCTTGAAATGAACTCAAAGTCCAAAAGACTTACCTCAAGATTGAAGTTTGTGTTATGAGTTTGAACACCTTACCAGGGGCTGTGAGGGCCAGAATGGCTTCAGTGAACCTTCATGAAGTTTCTTCACTCCTTACTTTGTGTTGAGAGTTGCAAGGTTGTACAATACTATTTTTTTATTGTTTGTGTTTGGAGGGTGATGAGGATGGTATCATAGAAATTGTTCTTGTGTTTGAACAATCTCCATGTGAGGTGTTTGAATGGTTGGTTGAAGGGACAACTTACAAGGTTGTACTATGGTTTGAAGGTTTTTTCTGTTTATGTTTTCTTCGGGTTACTTCTATTTTCCGTTCTGGTTTGACAATGTTTTCTCTCGTCTCTCAATCTTTTTCTCTATTGTCTTTTTTTCCTCAATATTGCTCTCCTTCTCCCTTTTTCTTATCCAACTCTCCTCTTTTATTGATTGCCCATTCTATTGTTTTGTACAACAACTGAGAGGTGAAATTGGGGGGAAAGGTTGGTGGGTTTTTGAACACTTTTGACATGCTGCTTCTCTACTTTGCCATTACAGATTTGGGTGCCTTCTATTTTGTGTAAAGTTTGGCATTTTTTGGCAGCAACTTTGATAGTTTTAGCAGACTATCCTTGCGGGTTTTTGGAATGTTTTGTTTGTTTTGCAATGTGATGCAAGTTTATGGAGTTGAATTTTATAATGGACAACATGGTTGGGTTTTTGCATCAGAATGGACGACATTAGTTTAGACAGTTTTATAGGGCTGGTTGGTGCAAACTTTGGGCATGTAATGAGAAATTCCTTTGTGTGATTTGAAGTGGTCATGTTATGAGTCCAAAAATAATTGCAAGATAATCACTAGTGACTTGAATAGTAACTTATGATTTAAGGAATTGGTGACTTGTGAACCAAAGACATTGTATGAAATACCAATTTCCATTATTTCCAATTTGCAATCCTAATCCAAGTTTTCTTTCTCTTTCAATTTCAAATCTTCATGACGAATTCAAACCACTTCTTAAGCCTCTTGGTATGCAATTGACTTGTAGAAGGAGATAAAGCTCAATGTGACCTTGGAACAAAAATCCTAGTTTCCCGGACCTTCAAAGGATGATCATTACAAGCTCAAACCAACAAAACCTAATCCACCACTTCTCAGTTTGAAGAACTAAAAACCATTGCTCTTGAAGTAACCTGAGAAAATATCCAAAATCCTAATTCACAACTTCAGTGCCTGAAAAAATAGAAGAACCAGAAAGATATAGACTCTACTGAATATAAACATCTCAAAACATTGTAAATCTTTGATATTGCACAACCGCTGAACTCTTGGACCTCAGGTGCCTTTATTCAATGAAATGTATGATATGTAATGAACCAGTGAAGATGATGTAGATGAAATGCGAAGTCTAAGCCAGACAAAAGTAAAAGGTAGGACAAAATTTGGGGCATGACACCTATGTGTGTCAAGTGAAATGGAAGGCATTATGGGAATTACCAGGGGGATCTGAGGAGGTATCACTGATGTGGTAGGATGGACCACTTGATTAAAGACTGCCCAAATCAGGACATTCAAGAGAAGACTGCAGGTCGTGTGTACACCTTGGATGCGAGGAAGGCCCAAGGAAATTCGAATCTGTTTACCGGTACGTGTTATGTTAATAATCAACCCTTATTTATTTTAGTGGATTATGGAGCAGCTCATTCCTTTATTTCTAATTCGTGTGTGAAACGGCTCAGATTTGAAGCCACTACTCTTTCTAACCCTATGATTATCTCATCTGCTATGGGTGATGTAGTTGAGGCTCCAAATTTTTGTAAGGATTGTTCTGTTACTTTAAATGATCGTAACTTCTTGATTGATCTCATATACTTACCGCTCAAGAAGATCGATGTAATATTAGGAATGGATTGGTTGTCAGCTAACTCAGTGTACATCAGTTGCAAAGAGAAGGCTATTTTCATACCTACTGAAGAGACCTCTCCTGTTAATGCTATTGGAAATCTGATCGAAGGTACAATCAACTTGGTCAATTGTCTTTATGCTCAAGAGAAGTCGTTCCTTTTGGTCCTCATTACAGATCCCGATAGTAAGAAGAGTGTGTCGGAGATTCCTGTTGTGTGTGAATTTCCTGATGTTTTCCCGGAGGATGTCACTTATCTTCCACCAGAAAGAGAAGTTGAGTTCTCTATTTACCTTATTCCAGGAACCTCTCCGGTTTCTATTTCTCCATACAGAATGTCTCTTGCTGAGTTGAAGGAATTTAAGAGCCAGTTAGAAGAGTTGTTGGCGAAACACTTTGTTCGGCCTAGTATTTCTCCTTGGGGTGCTCCTGTTTTGTTGGTCAAGAAGAAGGATAGTAGTATACGTTTGTGCATTGATTACCACTAGTTGAATAAGGTAACCATCAAGAACAAGTATCCTATACTGCGGATTAATGACCTCCTAGATCATTTGAAAGGAGTCTGCGTGTTCTCGAAGATTGATCTCAGGTCAGGGTATCATCAGATTCAAGTCAAGAGTTTGGATGCATCTAAGACCGTGTTCAGGACGCGATATAGTCATTATGAATTCTTAGTTATACCATTTAGAGTGACCAATGATCCCTCCGTCTTTATGGATTACATGAACCGTGTGCTCCAACCTTACCTAGACCAGTTCTTGGTAATCTTTATAGATGACATCCTGATTTATTCTCGGATTATGGAGGAGCATATGGAACATCTAAGAATTGTTTTTTCCATACTGAGGGATAAGCAATTGTTTGTGAAGTTTAGTAAGTGTGAGTTCTGGATGTCAGAAGTCAAGTTCCTCGAACATGTCATTTCTGGTGGCGGCGTAGCGGTAGATCCATCCAAAGTGGAAGCTGTGATAAATTGGGAACGTCCCAAGAATGCAAATGAAGTTCGAAGTTTCCTAGGGTTGACGGGTTACTATCGAAGGTTCGTTATGGGGTTTTCCAAAGTGCCATTACCTTTGACAAGACTTACAAGAAAGGAAGTTTCTTTCGACTGGGATTCTGAATGTGAGCGAAGTTTTCAGAAATTAAAGGAGAAATTGACTACTGCTTCAATATTAGTGATTCCAGGTTCGGAAAGGCCTTATGAAGTTTTCTGCGATGCATCTAAGAAGAGGTTAGGTGGTGTTTTGATGCAAAATGTTCAAGTTGTAGCTTATGCGTCTAGGCAGTTGAGACCGCATGAAGAGAGCTACCCTACTCATGATCTTCAAATTGCTGCAATTGTTTTTGCACTTAAGGTGTGGTGACACTACTTGCATTGAGTCCAATTTGAGATGTTTAGTGATCATAAGAGCTTGAAGTACCTCTTTGATCAAAAAGAGCTCAATATGTGCCAGAGGAGATGGATGGAATATCTTAATGATTATGACTTTGATTTGAAGTATCATCCGGGGAAAGCTAACAAAGTAGCAGATGCCCTGAGTAGAAAAGAGATTCGAGTCGCATAATTGATGGTGTTAAAATTTGATCTTTTGGTGAAATTCAGGAATCTTGATTTACAATTTGAATGGGTATCAACAGGTGTTTTGATCAGTAATTTGAATGTTGAGAATGAATTGCAAGAAAGAATCCTCCAGGCGCAATACAATGATATAGAATTTCAATCTAAGGAAAGTCTTCTGGATTTCTTTCGAGCATCTGATGGAGTCATTATGTTTAAACATAGGGTGTGTGTACCCAATTATGCAGTGTTAAAAATAATGATCTTGGATGAGGCTCACAAGAGTAAGTTTACCATTCATCCCAAATTGACCAAAATGTACCAAGACCTGAAGAAACATTTTTGGTGGCCCACATGGAAGTAGACGTTGCGAATTATGTGGCACGGTGTGCTATTTTTCAACAAGTGAAGATAGAACACCAAAGGCCTGATGGTATGTTACAACCATTGGATGTTCCAATATGGAAGTGGGATAGCATATCCATGGATTTCATTGTAGGTTTACCATGTACCTTAGGTAGACATGATTCCATATGGTTGATTGTGGATCGTTTGATGAAGTCCGTGCATTTCTTGTCGGTTAAGATGACTCACAAGGTTCCTTACTTGGTAAGACTCTTTGTAGCAGAGATTTTAAGATTACATGGTGTACCGTCCAATATTGTTTCAGATAGGGACCCAAATTTTACTTCATAATTTTTGAAGGCGTTCCACCGTGAGATGGGAACGAGTTTGAATTTGAGTTCCTCAAATCACCTGCAGACGGATGGTAAAATGGAAGGAACTATCCATACAATTGAATACATGTTGAGAGCATGCATTCTGGAAAGTGGTGGGAGTTGGAAGGATCACTTGTCGTTGATATAATTTGCATATAATAATAGTTATCACTCGAGTATCAAAATGGCACCATATGAAGCCTTGTATGGAAGGAAGTGTCGATCACCTTTATGTTACTCGGAAGTCGGTGAAAAAGATATTCTTGGACCAGAGATAATTCAAGAGACAATAGAGAAAATTAGAACGATCCAAGAGAAGATGAAGAAGGCACAAGATCGCCAGAAGAGTTATACGAATAAAAGAAGAAGACCGTTAGAATTTGAAGAAGGAGATCATGTGTATTTGAAAGTTAACCCGAGATTAAAGCTGAAAGGACCATTTAAGACTCAGAAGCTTAGTCCGAGATATATGGGACCGTATCAGATCTTAGGGCGGGTAGGTGGGGTTGCATACCAGTTATCATTGCCTCCTTCACTATCCAAGTTACATGATGTTTTTCACATATCCCAGCTTCGGAAGTTCGTACCAGATTCCTTTCATCCTATTCTTCCTGATGTCATTGAGATAGAACCAGATCTTTCCTATCAGCCACAACATGTTCGTACCTTGGAGCATGCTAGTAAGTCCTTGAGAAACAAGGAGATACCTCTTGTGAAAGTGTTATGGGAAGTATCTCGTCCTGAGGAAGATACTTGGGAACTCGAGTCATAGATGCGAGAGCTTTATCCTCATCTTTTCTGGTAAGTTTTTGAATTCGAGCACGGATTATAATTTAAGAGGGGGAGAATGTAATACCCGTTATTATAATTAGCTCCTAATGACATTACTAACTTATGTTGAGTAATGGTTATTAGAAGATTAATGTATGATACATAGTCCATATAGATTTATGTTGGAATATAAATACAAGTAGAAGGGGTGATGGAGGGTATTATAGTCTATTCCCACTCAAATTAGAACTAGGATGAATTTTGAGTTATTATCCATTTCTCATTTAGAAAACAAAAACGGAATTGTGAAGAGATATAGAAAGAGAGGAAGAACGTGAAAGGGAGGAAGAGAGGGAAGAAGAATTTTTCTTGCATGAAACCCAAGCCTAGCTCAATCATCTTTTCTATCCTAATCTTGCAGCTTCTTCTTCATCAATTCAAGGTGAGTCCCATAGATTATAAACTTCGTAAATTTGGGGTTTATGACATGTTGGGTGTAATACAGTGGGAGAACTGACTTTTGGTTTTGCGTTTTATCATAAATGTTGCGGATAGCAAGAGTCACCACCGACTTTTCTTTTATCCAATAAAGGAAAGGATGAAAAGAAAAGGAAAGACCTTTTGAGATTTTTTATGAGTAAGGGGTGTAGGTTATGAAAAGGGAAGGTGTTAGCACCCTTTTCATCCGTAGTTATATACAGGCTCTTAGTTGCTAGCTCACTTTTGAAAATGCTTTGTGTTTGTGTGTTTTGAAAGTATTTTGAAAAGATGCCTAAGTGCAGGAAACTTTGTAATGATTCTCGTATCGTTGAGAATGCATACAAGGTGTTTGTCTTTGAAAATATTTTAGAAAAGAGAGTGCATGTGTGAGAAATTTTTTTGTTTGTGAGCAAGCGACTACGAGCTATCTACCTAATCCAAATATCTTTATTCTTTTCCTCCTCCTTTAGATAGTGCTATCCTACCATTAGTTAGTAGGAATCCCTATCATTGGATGTTTTGAGGGACAAATGAGGGTCATCGTACAATCACGAAAGAAACTTGTGGGATACTTTAACATATATCCTAAGGTACTAAGATCGTTTACTGAGGCAATATTGCAGGATCATCGAGGGACTACAATCTTTTAACTAGAGGTTCTTTACTAAAGCGTCCCGCGTTCGAGGGACATAACAGTCTAAATCTGAGGCAACAAAGTGAGGGTCACCCTAGAGGTGCACGTGTGCAAGGTGTGTTGTGTTTCAGTTATGTTAATCTTAGATTTATGGTCATTTAGCATTTGCTTTTAGTCTTGTCCATACAATCCTATTAAGCTAGCAGTTAAATATATACAAGTGCAGAAAATAAAAATGCGGGAAATAATCTACGCTATTACATTGCTTCGGGGATGGGGAGTTTACAAACCTTAAAATGGGGTAAGAAATGTAAAAGAGTCCTAATTATCTATTACAAACTATTATCAGTTAGAATATTAAAAAAAATGCGAAAAAGTAAATTAACGCGCAGAGATGGAAAAGGGAAAGATGTAAAAACCCTAAAAATTCTAAGTGTTTTAAGAAAATATTTTTGTTATTTTATTGTTTAGAAAAAATATTTGAAGTGATTAAACCTAATTCTAGTTAATTTTTAATTAATAAAATAAAATCAAAGTGATTAAATTAAATTAATTTTATTTATCAAAAATAAATAAATAAATTAAAACCTAAGTCTAATTTTTTTAATGACTCTATGATTTTTGTTATTTTTTTCTAATTTTTTTTTAAATTAAAACAAAAAAAAGTAAATGATAAAACAAAAAAAGAAATTACAATGGGCCAGAAATAAAAGTAAATGGGGGGTGTAGAAAAGTGAAAAAATTTGGGGCCAACTCAAGGAGCCCAGGTGCTGCGCTGGATCTGGTGAGGAAAATCCATGAAGACTCATGGTGAGGGTGCTGATCTGGAGCGTGGGATCTAACTGTATGATAATTTGATGGTGTTGATGAGAGGGTGCATGGAATGCACGCTGGATGGCTTGTACCAGATCTGTAAGAAGATAATATGAAAAATAAAAACGTTTCACGCCTGGATTGAACTCGGGATCAGGCGTAGGAGAGGCTTAAGTGCAAGTGTGCTACCACTGGGGTGGCTTGTACATCCGGTGTGTAAATCAAATGATAAAAATATAATACAAAACAAAAGCTAATGCCAGACAAGCAAAACACGTGTGCACAAGTGGACCCCCTGTTATTTGAATCAACCACTCAAAAGGCTCCAATATGCCACACTAGCCCTGTCGAAGTCAACCAAAACTCAGGGACGTCAGAGTCAACCTCCAGTCATCTTCTCTGGTTGTCCTAAACATCAAACTTATAAAAACACATTAAAACAAAGGATCTAACGACCTAGACCCACTAATTAACATGCTGCGAATCCAATGGCACAATTAGTAGGATCTAAAAATGCTTGAATAATCCAGATCAAGGCTCAATGGCTTTTTGAGCCCTAACAATGGCAAAGCGTGATTTCAGTGTTAAACCTCACATGTAGTACGTCAACCCTCTTCTAATGATGCACATGAGCAGATCAAACATATTAGAAATGACTAAAAATGCAAGAAATCATAGTTTCAATTTTTACCAACTTTGTCAACCGTGCAATGGATAGATCGTGTTTTGGTGCTCGAGGGATGCAAATATGGACTTGGATCAACACCTTTGATCCTCAGGAAGTGAATACTAGCCTTGGTTTCGAGTGAAAGTAGCTAGAACTTAGGTTACAAGTTTTACACTTCTTTTGCATTTTTATGGAATTTTGGAGGTTTGCTTATGCAGTGGATTCGTGTCCTTAACATCTGGCTTGCTTGCATATATATAGAGGTATGAAATGGCTTACTAAACATGGCAAGGAATCAAGCCATGAAGGCTCTAATCAAACAAGATCAAACACCTTCAAAAATTTCCAAACTTGCAATATTTCTTTCCTTCTTGAGTCCACACAGATTTGGCATGTTTTGTGACAAGCTTGCATGACTTATTGGGCATGTAAGGGATTAAAATCAAAAGGCCCAAGCCTTTATACATGGTTTTCATATTTATTTGATTTTATTTGTATTTAAATGAATAGAAATTCAAATAAAAGAAATAAAAATCATAAAAATATGTGAATGGATTTAGAGGGCCTCTAACATCTCACGAACATGTTTGGACATCAAAAGTTAGGCCCACTAGCTCAAAATCTCAAGTTTGCTCATTTTGCATTTAATGCATTTCCTCAAAATTTCCCAACTTGTGAAACTCATAACTTTCTCAACTTTCATATTTTGAAGGTGATATTTGACTTATTAGAAAGTTCAATATGTCCTCTACACTTTATATTTTTTTTAATCATTTTTGCATTTGGAGATATTATCTTGATGTAAGTTGCCTTGACAAAAATGTCTCTTTTTGTTGACTTTTGAAATGACCTATAATGTATGGGCTCATATCTTTCAAATGAAGCATTTTTTGGACTTGAGTATATTTACAAAGTTGTAGAGAATTGAATTTCCTTCAAAATGGGCTTTGGTTGGGGAAAATTTTATGAAGCATGTGAAAGTTATGCTTGGTCAAAGTTCAGTTGACTTCTCCTAAGGAAACCCTAATTTGACAATTCTTGAAATTTAATGATTTGAGAGCTTTCCTTGGGGAATCATGATAAAACCTTGATCAAATTATGAATATCACTTTAAAATGTTGATGTTGACCAAAAATCTTGAAGTTTGACTGTATGTTGATCATAATTGACTTTTTACCCCATACAGTTGATTTTCAATCATCTGAGCCATTGACTGAGCAAACTTGTGATGTAGGACTTGAAACTTAACATGAACACTATTGAGGACCTATGATGGACCATGGAAATAATTTAAGACCTTTTCAACCCAAATTTACTTGAGAAACTCAAAACCCTAATTGTAGACCTTTGGCTTAGGAGGAGCATCTTGACTGGTCAACCCTTGAGATTCTTGAATATTTGAGAACCCTTGAAAGAATGCCTTGAAGAAAAATGGGAGGGAAAATTTTGGGGTACAAAAGCTTCCCCTGTTCAATCCTCTTAAACCTGAAGAGTTATACTGGCATGTCCACCATTCATAACTTGAAGGTAGAAGAGGATTGAACACTTAAGTGCCCAAAAATTTGCACTCGCTTGTGCAAGAAGTGACGCTGCTGGTTGATTATATTGGGAATGGGCTTATAGATGCCATTTGGAGAGGTGACAGAGATTCTTCAGAGACGGGCTTATAGTTTCCATCCAAAGTAACTGTTTACTTCAATTGGAAGAAGTATCAGAATAACTCTATACTCGATTTATTCTGAGCCAGAAGAGGTATGTGCCTGTCTTCAACTGGAAGAAGTATCAGAATAAATCTATGCCTGATTTAAAATGAGCCAAAAGATATCCATGATTGTATTTATTTGGAAGAAGTATCAGAATAAATATATGGTCGATTTAATCTGAGCCAGAAAATGTCTACGACTGTCTTCAACTAGAAAAAGTATCAGAATAGATCTAGGCTCGATCTAATATGAGCCAGAAGATGTTTGTGCTTGACTTTAATTGGAATAAGTATCAGAATAAATTTATGGTCGAATTAATCTAAGCCAGAAAAAGTTTTCAACTAGAAGAAGTATTAGAATAGATCTACGCTCGATCTAAGTTGTGCTAGAAGATATCCACAGTTTTCTTTCTCTGGAAGAAGTATCAGAATAAATCTATGTTCGATTTAATATGAGCCAGAAAATGTTTATCTTTGAGAATGACTTTAACTGGAAGAGGTATCAGAATAATCTATTAACGATTTAAACTGAGCCAAAAAAATGTCTACGATCGTCTTCAACTAGGAGAAGTATCAGAATAAATCTATGATTGATTTAATCTGAGCCATATGATATCCATGCTCGTCTTTATATGGAAGAAGTATTAGAGTAAATATATGCTTGGTTTAATCTGAGCCAGAAGATGCTTTATGCTTGACTTTAACTGGAAGAAGTATCAGAATAAATCTATGGTCTATTTAAACTGAGCCAGAAAATGTCTTCAACTGGAAGAAGTTTCAGAATAAACCCACGCTTGATTTAATCTGATCCAGAAGATGCTGTCTTTGAGAATGACCTTCTGATGAAATTGCTTAAGTAGACACTTATCAGATGTAGCCTTTGAGAAGAATGTTTGGCCATATGAGTAGTTGATGATATTTGTCTGTTGATTGATCTTTCCTGAAAAGGTAAAGAGTTAGTTGTACGCAATGTCATGATGTATGAAATGCATCGTGCAATGATGTTCTCAGAATAGATGAGAATGTGCTATATGCGTTTCGTATACACATGCTATGACGTTTGTAAATAATGTATGAATGTGAAATGTCGTTGAAGTGTATTTGTAAACTCTAGAAGCATCTTTGTCTGAGGAAAATAAATCCTTGACTGTTGCTAAGGATGAAGAGTATGTGTATCTTCGATCTTCTGGGGATTGTTTCTGCTAGGGATTCCTGCTCTCTATTTGAGGAAACTCCGCCGGGGAACATTGATTTCTACTTTTTGCTTGAGGAAACTCTGCTGGAGAATGTTGATTCCTTCTTGGGGAGAAGAGTTCAAAAACATTGGTTATTCATCACTCTACTGGGGATTATAATTCTTGTATACCCTGACTGGGGATAAAAGAGATGGATATCCTTTCGAGGTGCTGTTTGATCGAGTTTCTGATATGATATCGACTTATCTGGAGGGACTAAGGTTGAATGATATCTAATCCAGTTTCAGATTTAGTAGCCACTCTCTGGATATAGTAACCCATATTGTCCTCTGCTATAAGATGAGAATCTTGCCGATAATTTATAGTAGAAGCAGACTCAAGCTGGGGAGATTGAAATTCACTTGGATGGTAAACTTTGTTAGCGAAATAAACCTTTTTGGGGAAATAAACCCTTTTGACAGAGGAATACTCTACCGAGGAATCACCCTTGTTGAAGAAATGAGCTCTGCTGGAGAGAAGAAATTTGCAGGGGATTTCACAGTTCTGGAGGAATAACCTCAGTTGGGGAGGAGAATTTCCATAAACCGTAATGATTGGGACTCTATAGGTGAGGGTTATTGCTTGGAAAAAGATCATGTTTCTTTATCCGCTGAAGGAATTTGCTGGTGAGTATGAAAAGACTACTCTGTGGGGATAATCCCATGGAAGTGGCTCTGTGGGGATTTGTGGATAGCTTGAACGTTATCCTAACTCCTAGAGTCTTGAGTAAATTCTTATTCCTGTTTTTATGCATATATTTGTTAATAGTTAATTGTATTCATATGCATATGTTCATTCAATTTTAGTCATTGGAAGTTTTTGCAAACAAAATATAAAAAGTAAAAACAAAAAGTTTAAATTGTGAATATTTGTATTTCCATTGATTGTTTTGCCCATAAACAAGTGATTTTGTACAACGAGACAGAGATTCCAATAAGGGGAAATTGTCGTGAAATGAAAAGAGTATAAAGCAAGAACAAGATAATAGCTAATATGGAAATAATCTAGTCGGATTCCAACTTTGTTATTGCCCCTATGTCTTCAAGCATCTCATTCTTCGTTGTTGGAAGAAGGCAATTGAACTTATATGTACCATTTGAACTTTGACTTGGGTAATAAAGCTTGCTGTAAGTGATCCAATGGGGACATAGTCGTACGCTTTTATCCCTAACTTTTTCCTGGACCTCCATGTCGGGGTTTCAGTCCACTAGGATACCCTTTTTTGCCCAAGCCGCCTTTTCAGGTTTTCGACTTGCCGGATGTACAATCTTTTATATATATCCCTAACTTTTTCCCGAACCCTTTTTGTTTGCTGGGATGCCCTTATTTTTTCTTAGGCCAGTTAACCTAGCGGGTCATTTTTATGCGTAGTATCTTTTGACTATATCCACATTCACAGGGTGCGGAAAATCTTCACCGTCCATGGTGGTCAGTATCATGGCACCGCCAGAGAATATTTTCTTAATAAAAAATGGCCATTCGTAAGTGGGGGTCCATTTTCCCACTGGGATCACCTTGCGGGAGAATAATACACTTTATTACCAAGTCACCAGCCTGATATACTCGATGCTTGATCTTCTTGTTGAATGCCTTGATCTTATGTTTCTGGTACATCTGACCGTGACAGACATCTGCAAGCCTTTTCTCATTGATTAGATTTAACTGATCCAACTTAGTATGAATCCACTCGTCTTCTTCTAGGTCTTCATCTTTCATGATTCTTAGAGAGGGAATCTGAACTTCGACAGGTAGGATGGCTTCCATACCATAGACCAGAGAGAATGGGGTTGCCCCAGTTGATGTTCGTTCAAAAGTACGATAGCCATGAAGAGTAAATGGTAACATCTCATGCCAATCTTTGTATGTCACAACCATCTTCTATATAATCTTCTTTATGTTCTTATTAGCGGCTTCCACTCTTCCATTCATCTTCGGTCGATACAGAGAGGAGTTGTGGTGCTTGATCTTGAACTACGTGCAGAGTTCAGTGATCATTGTGTTGTTAAGATTAGTACCATTATCTGTGATAATTCTCTCAGGGATGTCATACCTACAGATCAGGTTATGTTTGATGAACCAGGTGACAACATTCTTGGTAACAGAGGCGAACGAGGCTGCTTTAACCCAATCATATCAATGCCCCACATTGCAAATGGCCAAGGAGCAGTCATGACATTCAAAGGTACTGGAGGCTCGTGAACTTTATCAGCATAAATTTGGAACTTATGGCAAGTTCTCGAGTGGTAGTGACAGTCATTTTCCATAGTCAACCAATAGTAACCAGCTCTCAAATTTTTTTTAGCCATGGTATGCCCATTGGAGTGAGTATCAAAGACGCCTTCATGCATATCTTGCATAATTTCTTCTGTTTCCTTCCTGTCCACACAACGAAGCAGGGTTGAATCATGATTATGTTTGTATACAATTTCATTGCTCAAGAAGAACTTATCCGAGAACCTCTGTAGGATTTTCTTGTCATTAATTGATGCTCCTTCTGGGTATTCTTGAGCCTCAAGGTACATTTTCACTTCATGAAACCAAAGTTTTTCCTCTACTCCATCAGTATCAATTTCATAGCAGTGTGCCGGTTCATCGAATCATTTAATGGTAATTCTGGGAGCCTCATTGTCCCATCCGACCTTGAACATGGATGACATGGTAGCCAATGCATACGCTAACTAATTCTCTTCTCTTGGTATATGCTCAAATGTAATCTCCTCAAAATTCGGAATCAAGGTTAACACATGTTCTCGGTAAGGGATAAGATTCAGATGCATCATATCATATTCTCCCTTGATCTGACTGATCACCAGGGCTAAGTCTCCATATACGCTTAAGAACTTGATTCTTAGGTCTATAGCAGCTTTAAGACCCATGATGTATGCTTCATATTCATCCATATTATTGGTGCAGTCAAAGCAAAGTATGGCAGTGAAGGACATGTGGCAACCCTGAGAGAGATAATTACAGCACCAATTTTGTTACCAAGTGCGTTGGAAGCTCCATCAAAAACCATAGTCCATCGGGATCCTGGCTCAGGTCCTTCATATGGTCCAGGTTCCTCACATTCTGTTACTAGCATAATATTCTCGTCCGGGAATTCGAAATTCATAGACTGATATTCGTCTACAGCTTGATGTGCCAAATGGTCGACCAATACACTTCCTTTGATTGCTTTTTGAGTGGTGTACTGAATGTCATATTCTGTTAAGACCATTTTCCATCAGGCTATTCTTTCGGAGATAGCTGGCTTCTCGAATATGTACTTGATGGGATCCATTTTAGATATTAACAATGTAGTATGGGTCAACATATACTGTCTTAGTTGGCGAGCAGCACATGCTAAAGCGCAGAAAGTTTCCTCGATCAGTGAGTATCTTGTTTTATAGTCGGTAAACTTTTTGCTAAGGTAGTATATTGCATGCTCTTTTTGACCAGACTCGTCATGCTGCCCCAGTACACACCCCATTGAGTTCTCTAGCACTGTTAGGTACATGATTAGAGGCCTTCCTTCAACTGGTGGCATTAGAATCGAAGGTTCTTGTAAATACTCCTTAATTTTATCAAAGGCTATTTTACAGTCGTTGTTCCACTTTACTACTTGATCTTTCCTCAGCAGCTTGAAGATTGGTTCACAAGTAGTAGTAAGATGGGAAATGAATCTGGAAATGCAATCCAGTCATCATAAGAAACCTCTAACTTCCTTCTCGGTACGGGGAGTCGACATTTCTTAAATATCTTTGACTTTTACTGGACCAACCTCAATACCTTTACCGCTGACGACGAAACCCAGGAGTTTACCGGATCTCACCCCAAAAGTGCACTTGTGCGGATTTAACCTTAGCTTGTACTTCTTCATTTATTCAAAGAATTTATGTAGATGATCAAGATGATCGTCTTCAGTCTGTGATATGGCTATCATGTCGTAAACATAGACCTATATCTCGTGGTGAATCATGTCATGAAATAAAGCTACCATGGTACGCTGATAAGTTTCCCCGACATTCTTCAACCCAAAATATGTAACCTTGTAACAGAAAGTGCCCCACTGTGTGACAAAGGTAGTTTTCTCCATGTCTTCAGGCGCCATCTTGATCTGATTATATCCTGAGAAACGATCCATGAATGAGAATACCTTATGCTGAGCGGTGTTATCGACCAAAACATCAATATATGGTAGTGGGAAATGATCATTGGGGCTCACCCTATTCAGATTCCTGTAATCTACGCACATGTGTACCTTCCCACCCTTCTTTGGCACCATAGCAACATTAGCAACCCATTGAGGATATGGCGTCACAGCTAAGAAACCTGCATTAAACTGTTTCATAACCTCTTCTTTGATCTTTTCTGACATTTCAGGATGCATGCGATGAACCTTCTGTTTAATCGAAGCACAACCCTCTTTTATCGGCAGACAGTGGACCACAATATCGATGTCGAGCCCTGGAATGTCTTTGTATGACCAAGCAAAGATTTCAACATGTTCTTGCAACATCAAGATTAATATGTTCTTGACACTGCTCTATAAGTTGGCACCGATCTTGACCTCTTTTCTGCCTGTCTCAGTACCCAAGTTTACAACTTCGACCGACTCTTCATGTGGTTGGATAGCCTTTTCCTCTTGTATCAAGAGTCTGGAAAGTTCTCCCGATATTTCACAATCTTCCTCACCTTCGTCCTCGCCTTGGTAGATCGGATTTTCGAAGTCATATGCGGCAATAACAGAGTCGTTATCGACGAGATCCAGAGTGGATAAGGATCTAAAATATAGTGTGTGGGTGTCTGTAAGAACACATAGCTAATTGAAAAATCAATAATATAAAAGAAAGACAAAGATCACAAAATTTGCATGCAAAACGTTCAATGTTTTTATTGAATGAGCAATGTTTATGAATTATCAACCCTTAACAAATGGACCATTGTGCACCGGGTAAGACACAAGGTTTAAAGTCATTGTTTATTACATAACCAAAAATATTTAAAAAAAAAAAAATAAGACAAGAATATAGCTATTACTCCTGACTAAAGGAGATAGGAAAGATGTCTTATGCTTTCCAATTATAAAGCCCATCACCAACGGTAGGGAATATCCAACCGTTGAAGTCACAATCACTGTTTGCATCCTCTATAGCATTAACTCCACTGTTGCTGATACAGAATGAAGGTGTCCCAGCACGAGCACGAAAAACAACCCTCTGACCTTCTGCTGTAAAGCCCAAACCAAACTTGTCATATTTTTAAGGGATATCAGGAAGCTGACCCCAAATAGTACTACCACCTTTTTTAATATCAGTGTTGGCATATTTCAAGTAAGCCATCTTGTGCAGAGTTTTGGTGATCTTTGGAATGGCAGAAACATCTTCAACAGCAGTAGGGGAAATAACTTCAAAGGTCTGACAGGGAGTCTCAATAAATTCTCCGTCCATCTCCACGTATCTGAATGAATTCAAATGGCTGACCATATATTCCTCTTCTCCATAGACAGTAACAACTTTTCCTTTTACCAGATACTTGAGTTTCTGGTGCAAGGTGGAAGTGACATCACCTGCCCCATGGATCCAGGGGCGCCCCAATAGATAAGAATAGGCTGGTCGAATGTCCATTACCTAAAATATGGACTCAAATATCTATGAACCCACTTTTATTGGGAGGTTCACTTCTTCATGCACCATTCTTTTAGACCCATCAAAGGCTCGAACTATGATATTGCTGGACTTCAGCACAACCCCTTCATAATCTAATTTGTCAAGAGCGCCTTTCGGCAGAACCTTCAGGGAAGAGCCAGTATCGATCAATACATGAGCCAACATAGTGCCCCTGTATTCAATGGAGACATATAGGGCCCTATTATGATTTCTCCCTTCTGGAGTCAAGTCCGCATCGAAAAAACCCAAACCATTATCAGTCGTCAGACTAGCCACGTAGCTTCCAAATTGATCAACCGAAATTTCTTGCGGCACATGGGCAGTCTTTAAGAACTTTACTGAAGCCTTCGCATGGGCTTTAGAACACAACAATAATGATAACATGGAGATTTTGGATGGGTTTTTCCCCAGCTATTCAACAATTTTGTAGTCGCTTCTGCGAATGATCTTCAAAACCTCTTCCAAATATTTTCCAGAGGTATCCTTGACCGTAGTTTATTTTGGCGCCTCTATCCTGGAAGGCTCTATCATTGGCTCTTTACCCCGATCCTCAATAGTTGTCTTCATAACTATGACTTGAAAATGTGGAGAGATTTCCAGGGAGAAAATTCTTCCACTTCTGGTAATTTTCCTGGTCCCCACAATATTGTCAATGCTGGGATCAACCTCTTCATCATCATCGTCAGACAACTCTTGTTTTATACCATGAAAATAGACGTTAGACCCATAATTCCATGGAATATCCTTCTCTGAGGAATACCGGATGTGCCCAGGTGTTGTAATAATTAACAAAGCAACTTTTAGATTGGCGGTAATCCTTACAGGACCCTTGGAAGTGATCCTAAAAGGAGTACTGGATACAACAAACAGATCTTGGCACAAATTCTCAATAGACGAAACTTTTTCAATCAAAATTACATGTTCATCCATTAGGCATTGAACACCTTCCTTCAGCAACCCGCAACCATTGGGTTGGACTGCACAACAATAACATCCTTCAACACAGCCCGAAAATAAACCGACTTGTAACATATTTTTCTTGATCATGGAGAGAGGAGTAACCACATCACTTACAGAAGTAATATACATCACATCTTCAATAGAACTTATTCCCTTGTCATGCTTGGGCATAGGTGCAGTAATTACGTTTGGAGTCTCCAGAGGATCGAACACAATTTCCTTATTATCGATCATATCCTGAATCTTGCTCTTTAGGGCCCAACAATTGTAAGTGACGTGCCCAGGACCGTTCGAATGATAAGCACACCTCGCGTTTGGATTATAATTTGGAGAGGAAGTGTTGGGATTCTAAGGAGGATCCCGCAGTGAAATGAGTTTAACCTTCAGCAAATGTTAAAATTCCTGAGATAAAGGCATTCCAATTTTGGTAAACTACCTCGGCGGAGCGTCTGGCCTTCGTCGGTTACCCTGCTGTTGTTGTTGAACAAGCGCCAGATTGGAAATCAACACTGCTCCCACAGACTGATGGCGGCTAATTTTACTACGACTATTTTGGCCATAGAGAGCAATGGCTTCTCTTTTGCTACCGAACAACTTCTTCACAACATTAGAAGATGCAGCCATCAGGATCTTCCCAGTCTTGATAAAACTTTCAATTCTTTCCCCAATCAAAATCATCTCTGTAAAACCAAACAACGAGCTTCCAATCAAAAGATTAAAGAACAGGCCTGTCAGAGTGCCCATGAACATATCTACCATTTTCTGATCAGTCAAAGGAGGTTTCACCCTTCCAACTAAATCCCTCCATTTATTTGCATATTCCTTGAACCCTTCATTAGATTCCATGGACATATTCTGCAATTGCACTCGAGTCGGTGCCATGTCAGCATTATATTGATACTTCTTATAGAAAGCAGCAGCCAAGTCTTCCCATGTGTGAATATTGGTTCCCCCCAGTTGATAAAACCATTCCAGTTGAGTGCCAACCAAACTTTCTTGGAAGAAATGGACCCATAACTTCTGGTCAGCAGTATGAGGTTGAATCTTTCAGATGTACGACCTTAAATGGAGTTTAGAATAGGAGACCCCATCGTATTTGGAAAAGACGGGGACCTTAAACTTATGTGGGATGACCACCCTTGGAACCAAACCTAGTTCACCAAAATCCAATCTAGGCACCTTCTGGATTTCCATTTCCTTAAGTCTATCCTCCAACTTCTTGTACTTGTCCTATGTAGGAGGATACTGTTTGTCAGAGTAGTCTTCATCTTCAGGAACAATCTCATAACCCTGGTTGTTCCTTCCTTCATGCTTGATGCTTCTACCATCTTCTTCCTGGTTATCGTCTTCTTCAGAGTATACATCATCCACTTGGATTGGTCGAGCAAGATCTTTTAACCTTCTCCCTATATTGAGGACAACAACTGGCTTCTTGGTCTTATTTTTCTTGGCGATGAGCGCCAACAGCTCTTTTTGCCCCTGTGCTAGATTCAGAAGAGTCTCTTGGAATTGTGCATGCTGAGCCTTGAGATCCTGGACGGTTTGTTCGAGGGCCATTTTCTCTTCTAAAATAAACAACGAGAAAATGAGATACCTGTATGAAAAACCCGTTATGAAATGATGCATGATATGCAAATGTAAATGTTTTCAAGGATTTCCGGAGATTTAAATTTGCAAACCAAGAGGAAACAAAAACAAAATTTTTATTAGTAAGTTCAAATTGCAATTACTTTTTAGTCTTACAATGAAAACAAGGTCTCAAAGAGATAAAAATTAAACCCCTAAGATTTAAGACTCAAGTCTCCTACGGACGCTTCCTCTTCGTGTTAATGTATACATTAAGACTCTGCTCCTTGTGAAGTTTCTTTGTGAGCTCCAACACTTTCTTCTCACTTGCATAGAATTGAGTCTCAAAGGTGTCTCGTTCTTCCTTGAGTTGAATCCAGGACTTCTGCAATTCTTCAAGGTTAGTGAGCATGTTTGGATAAAGGATGATGCAAGAAACGTCTCCTTCGATAATAGGCTCTATGATCACTGGTAAGATAGCTGGATATAACATCATGAGGTTTTGAGTGCAAGCCCGTACCCATTTAAGATAAGGCTCCAGAGGGATGGAATTCTTCTGCCCTAAAGTCTTACTATCAATCTTGCTTACCATGCCCCAAGCATGTATAAACCTCCAACGATAACCTTGAGGATCATTTTCACAATCGCACACAATACTCTAGATAAGTGCATCATGAGGACCATCTCTTCGAGTGTAACCAAATTGACATAGAGCCAAAGAAGGGTTGTAAGTAATACATCTCCTAATGCCAAGGAGTGGAACATTATGGAATTCCCTACAATGATCGCTGATAGTAATATGCTCATGAGATTGGGAACACCAATAGATGTCTATGAGAAAGTGACATAATTCTTTGCGACCACCTCAAACCTTATTCATTCTTCACTATTGAGCGGGGAAGGTGTGAAATAAACCACCTAGATAGCAGAGGAATAAAACACATGAGAGTTCCTCGCATCTTCATATTATGAGTGTGAAGAGAATGCAGAATGTCTCTGAGCAAGGTAGGCACAGGATTACAAGCAAGGAAAATTTTGATGGCGTTCACATCTATGAGTTGGTATGGATTAGGGAATAACACCAACCCATAGATTATAAGAGCCAAGGTTTCCTCGAAAGCCTAAAAAATCATGGAATCTAGAAATAGCTGAGCCTTCTCAATTAGAAATTTAGCCAAAAAACCTTTGACTCCGCTTCTTGTTTCCCAATTGGATGTAATGTCAGTCTGCTTCAGATGTAAGGCTGATGCAATAAATTCTGGCTTTAGAGCTTCCTCTAAACTAGTGAAGGTCATCTGATCAAGAACAAGTACTCCCAGTAATTGAGATAACTCCTCCATAGTGGGTACCAACTAATAATCGGGAAAGGTGAAGCAGTGATATGCAGGGTCAAAGAACTGGAAGAGAACACTCATCATGTCTTCATAAAAACTTGGGGTGACCAGACTGAGTAGTCAACCATGCCTTTTGATAAATGGAGAACTTTCGGGAACCCTTGAGACTAACTCTTTAATTTTAGGAGGCACCCTTACAAAGTTGACCCGAACAGTGTTTCTGCGAGCGGAGGCCATAGCCTGCAAAACATTACAAAGATAAATTCCTTGGTCCTTAAAATGGTTAGAAAATGATATGGTATGAATGTTATGATGCATGATGTTATATTTGAACAAATAATCATACACAAACAAAACACACAAGGCCTTAGGTTTAAGTTTGCATGGAGTTTGTAGGTAAGTACCCTCTTGAAGTTGGCTCAACCTGTCCTAAAAGAAAGTAATCGGGTTCTAGGAGCCTCAATATCATTGATATTTCTCTTGGGCGTGTAGCATCGAGTATCAACCAACTTCAGTCTGCACCAAAGCCAGCCATCTCACTACTTTCTAATGGCTAAGTTGTGTCAAGTAAGGTTCTAAGGTTAGTTAGTGCTTTATGACACCATGCGGCAGCCCAACATTCTCCTTGCCTTAACTCAAGGGACACCGACACCAACCAATGTGTCACACTAACATAGCCATCACTTTAACCATATCAGTATACGCCATACAATTTTCACGATCTATTGCTACTTACCTAATATGCCCCAGATCCAGGTATATGATCTTTACAAAAATAAACTCGAGAAAAACCCCGAAATGTAAAGCATATAAATCAAGCAAGTAAAGAATTTTAAATGTGATCTAACTCTAAGGTAACCCCATTTTTAAATTCTCCCCAGCAGAGTCGCCAGTTTTGTAATACGGTGGGAGAACTGACTTTTGGTTTTGCGTTTTATCATAAATGTTGCGGATAGTAAGAGTCGCCACCGACTTTTATTTTATCTAATAAAGGAAATGATGAAAAGAACAGGAAAGACCTTTTGAGATTTTTTCTGAGTAAGGGGGTAGGTTATGAAAAGGGAAGGTGTTAGCACCTTTTTCATTTGTAGTTATCTACGGGCTCTTAGTTGCTAGCTCACTTTTGAAAATGCTTTGTGTTTGTGTGTTTTGAAAATATTTTGAAAAGATGCCTAAGTGCGGAAAACTTTGTAGTGATTCTCGTATCATTGAGAATGCATACAAAGTATTTGTCTTTGAAAATATTTTAGAAAAGAGAGTGTATGTGTGAGAAATTGTTTTGTTTGTGAGCAAGCGACTACGATCTATCTACCGACTCAAAAGATCTTTGTTCTTTTCCTCCTCCTTTAGATAGTGCTATCCTACCATTAGTTATTAAGAATCCCTATCATTGGATGTTTTGAGGGACATGCGAGGGTCATCGCACACTCACGAAGGAAACTTGTGGGATACTTTAACATATATCCTAAGTTACTAATATCATTTACCAAGGCAGCATCGAAGGGTCATCGAGGGACTACGATTTTTTAACGAGAGGATCTTTGCTAAAGTGTCCCGCGTTTGAGGGACATGACTGTGTAAATTCGAGCAACAAAGTGAGGGTCACCCTAGAGGTGCGTGTGTGCGGGGTGTGTTGTGTTTCAATTATGTTAATCTTGGATTTATGGTCATCTAGCATTTGCTTTTAGTCTTGGCCATACAATCCTATTAAGCTAGCAGTTAAATATATACAAGTGAGGAAAATAAAAATACGGGAAGTAATCTAAACTATTACATCGCTTCGGGGATGGGGAGTTTATAAACCTTAAAATGGGGGAAGAAATATATCGTACCCCAAATTTTCCCTACCTTTACGATTATATTTTCAAGATTAACAATAGAAGAGATTGGTCCAGTAATATCTGATGACTCATTCTTAAATCCAAGCCAACTAGGGGGTGTATTTTAATTCAGGAGAGTGGGGCTTTCTAAATCAGAAAGACCCGTGTATCCGTAGGCCCATTTACGAAGAATGTTTGCCAATGGCCCATGAGGTTCAAATATGGAAAATTATTTTAGAAAAATTATTAATTATAAAACCCATTAAGCTTTGTTGCTGTTAGTAAGAAGGAGAGGTTAAAATTCAAACTCCAAGCCCATCGAGTTTGTGATTAGTCCATTTGACATCTTAAGAAAAAAATCATTTCCTTTTTACTATTATCCTTAAAATTGTCATTCCATTAAATATCTTTTCACAAATTATTAAGCGATGTATTTACAATTATTTCGTAGATGTTTATTAAAATAATTTTGTAAGACGGGATTGTTGTGCTTGGGAGAAATAGTAAGAAAGTCCATTAAGTCTTTTACTGTTTTAGTAATAAGAAAGGGAGAGTTCAATTTCGAACTACCGGCCCATTAAGATTTTGTTAAAACTAATATATTTGTTGTTTTTATCATTTATTATTAAACTTTTTCTGTTATTATCCTTTTTATATAATTACTTTACTATTTATTATTAAAAGATTGTTAAAATATTTTATGAGACTTTTTTTAATAAAGATTTTTTTGGGAGGAAAAAGTTTTGTTGTATAAGGCTTGTTAGGCCCAGTACATACCAAAAAAGATGCTAAGTTCGTTACAGGGCATTGCAAGGCCCAATTCGTAACAAGGTCGGGTAGTAAGTAAATAATAACGCAAGGCCGAAAAACACAAAACAACTACTGTGTAAATTAACCAAAACTTGCGCATGTTTTATTAGCTAACAAGCACTGTATAGATTTAAAAGCAAATCAAATCTTAAGCATACTTTTCTGCGAATCAAATCTCTAGTTCAAAGCGATATAATACAAAATCAAATTATGAAACTTTAGTACAAAAAACGAATCCAGTCCAAATTGAATCAATCACACATTACAGAATTAAAGTTCGAATCAATTACACAGATTAACAGAATCCCTAATGCTTCTAATTCCCTAAAGCTAAGCCAGCTCAAATCGTAACAGTAAAAGCCCAAATTTTTAACCCTATAAATACTAAGAAAAAAATTAACATAAGGGGGCAGACGAGAATACAAAGACGGAAAGGGGAAAAAGAACTTGAACAGACTCAGAATCGCGGAGAAGAACTTTAAAACGGAAGACGAAGAACGATACCTGTAACACCCCAGTTTCAATTATTTGATTTATTTAAATTGGGAAATTATTTTATTAGAATTAATAAAATAAAAAGGAATTATTTATTTTGGAATATTTGAAGAAAATAAAAGAAATAAGAAAACATTGGGTTTTTAAGTTATTGGGCTTGGATGTCGTTAGTAAAGAGTGGGGGTGCAAAAGAAATAAGGATATGTTTGGAACTCAAGTTATTTTCTCATTATTCACGATAACACAGAATTTGGGATATTTGAGAAGCTGAGCTCTGAAGGTGCGAAGAACGAAGAACATCGCTCAAAGAACTCAAGCTGCAATTTGATAAGGTAAGGGGGGCTACTACTCAATTTATATTTGCTTATGGGTTTAGATGCAATTGGTTGGGTAATCGTAGGATAATCCCATTTTCTCTGAGATTCTTAGTGATCGATAACTTTAGGGTCGAATTTCGTTAGAAAGGATTAGGTTCCCTAAAGGTTGTGAATCGATTAAGAAATTAATCCCCATTGTTGATTTAGATCGAAATTGTATGATCGTGAGTTTACCTTGGGTGTTCTAGGGATAACCCCAATGTTGTTAGAATTTCCCTAAAGGACGGGTAATATGTCACTTAAGGTCAATTTTATAAAACTTATTGTTGATGAAAGAATCGTTGATAAAATGGGATGTTTTAAAAATGAGAACTCTGAGTTTTGATTGATTTTGGAAAATGAGACCTTAAGTGAATTGACGCTGTCCTTAAGATTGGAAATTGACTAACGTAGAAGGGAATTGTGTTCCAATTGATGTGTCGCTTTGAGTTATGCATAATTGATGTTGTTATGTACCGAAATGCACATTTTGGCTGGTATTTTTCGCGTTTGGCTGCTGTTCTGAGCTGCTGCAGGTACAGGAAATTTTGGGTTCGCGCTCATCAACACGGGCCGTGTGGATTCACACGGGCACCCGTGTTGATTCACTGTATTGGCAAAAAAAATGTGTTTTCCAGACACATTTCAACACGGGCCGTGTTGATTCACACGGGCACCCGTGTTGATCCCCTGTATTGGCAAAATAACGTGTTTCTGGACACATTTCCACACGGGCAGTGTTGATTTACACGGGCACCCGTGTTAAACCTCCTGTGTTGTTTTCTGAATTTTGTTTTCTGTGCATGCTGTTATGTACGGGATTGATCCTGTTTTGATGCGCAATGTTTGATATGTTTTGAATATGCTGTTCATTGATTTCCTAGTGTGATTGATGCTTGTATCGAATAACGATTGTATGTTATGATACCAACACTATATGGATTTTATTGTCATGCCTTTAGATAATGTTATCAAGCATGAATTACGATATAACTTGATATGATTGATTGATGTTTAATAGTATGCTGAGTGATTACATGCTATTCATATCATGTTGTATTTGATATTGTCAATGTTACATGATATGGTTTATTGATGTGAATAGTATGCTGAGTGTTACATACTGTACATATCATGTTGCATTTGTTAATTCCCATTGTGTGGAATTAACATGGTGGCCAATATACGTGTCCGCGATTTAATGGAACGTTGAGGTGGTAGCCGTGTCCGCGATATAATGGAACAGTGAGTTATCCGTGACCCGAGATTTAATGGGGCGGTAAAATGGTACCACATGCATGGGTGTGTTGCATTATATTGAATATAACATGAATGGATGATTTTCCAATGTTGTATTTAATTGACTGTATGCATGTATTGCTGCTAAATTGTTAATAATGTTTGATGTTAATTATAAGTATGAAAAGTAATATATATTGAATATATGAATTGTAGAGGTTTTCGTAAACTATGAAACATGTTAACTGTTTGGGTGATGCTTATGGTTTTCTGAATTGATTGTTATGAACGTATAATCAAATGTATAGTTGAGACGCTCACCCTTACTGTTGAATATTTCAGATTGAGGAGCTTCGTTCAGGTGCTTGGCGAAGGCTTGTTGTTTCTAGTTTATTTCCGTTTAAGTATTGTCCGGGTCATGCTCTGATAGTTGTAACTCCGGGAACGTTTGTTTGTCGAGCTGCTTTAGTCAGACTCGTTATTCCTTATGTTTTGTTATAATATGATGTTGATATATTCCAGGTGTTAATCCCTGATGATTTTGAAAATATTATAACATTGGTTTTGTTAATTAAATTATTCCACTGTGTAAGACATGTATGAGTTGCTTCTATGTTATGCATGACAGGAACTTGTTTTTATTAAAAGAGAATTGTGACATCCTCGTTAATACATGTACTCTGAAATTATGATTTTAATTATTTGCGAAATTTTGTTCGGGGTTTTAGAGGGTGTTACAATAGTGGTATCAGAGCATAGTCGGTCGTTGCGACCAGAGTCTTGAGTCAGTCATTCCTTTTGTATGCGACTAGTGTAAGGCAACACTGTCGATACTGTATTCTGATGAGGAGTATGTTTTAATTCTCAGGAATATGGCTGAAAGAGGTAACGGACGAAATGATGCTGCACTCGCTGAGGCTTTGGGGATGTTAGCTGGTGTACTCGCTGGAAATCCAAATGGAGGCGTGATTGGTGCCGATAGGCAATTGGGGAACTTCCAAAGGAACAATCCTCCGTTGTTCAGAGGTACACATGACCCTGAAGGTGCTTAGAAGTGGCTGAAGGAAATCGAAAGGATTTTCCGTGTGATTGATTGTGCTGAAGATCTGAAAGTCAGATATGGTACGCATATGTTGGCAGAAGAGGCCGACGACTGGTGGGTTGCAACAAGGACTGAAATGGTTCAGGATGGAGAGGCACTGACTTGGGATAACTTCAGAAGGGCTTTTCTGAGGAGGTACTTTCCTGAAGATGTTCGGGGAAGAAAGGAAATTGAGTTCTTGGAGCTTAAGCAGGGCAATCTGACTGTTAGTGAGTATGCTACTAAGTTCACTGAGCTGGCAAAGTATTATGCACACTACAACAATGATGAGGCTGGAGAATTCTCTAAATGTATCAAATTTGAGAATGGTCTCCGAGATGAGATTAAGCAGGGAATCAGGTACCAGCGTATTCGTAGATTTTCTGATCTGGTGGATTGTAGCAGAATCTTGGAAGAAGATATTACCAAGACTAGGTCGTCTCACTCTCGTGGGGCTATTGATAAAAGAGGAAAGCAACATATGGACCGTGGCAAGCCATATGGTAGAGATAACCAGAAATCAGGTGGTTGGAAAAGGCCTAGTGGGCGAGATTCTAAGGCTCCTATCAGATGCTACAGGTGTGGTGAGTTTGGTCATCATATTCGAGATTGCAAGAGTGATGAGAAGAAGTGCTATAAATGTGGGAAGACTGGTCATTTGTCTATTTATTGCAAAGGGAAGTCTGTTACTTGTTACAATTATGGTGAAGAAGGTCACATTCGTCCGCAGTGTCCTAAGCCTAAGAAGGATCAGTCAGGTGGAAAAGTGTTCGCTTTGTCTGGATCTGAGACTACTCTAGAGGATCGATTGATTAAAGGTACGTGTTTTATTCATGGCACACCTTTAGTTGCAATTATTGATACTGGTGCAACTCATTCTTTCATTTCTTTAGATTGTGCTGAGAGGTTGAATCTGGACATATCTGGTATGCGAGGTAGCATGGTTGTTGATACTCCTGCATCGGGTTCAGTGACAACTTCACTTGTATGTAGGAATTGTCCTATTGAGATTTTTGGTAGAAGTTTCGGTATGGATTTAGTGTGCCTACCGCTTGAACAAATTGATATTATCCTTGGGATGAACTGGTTGGAATTCAACCGGGTTCATCTGAACTGTTTTGCTAAGTCGGTGATTTTCCCAGAGGCAGTTGGTGTCGAGAATTTGACTATGACTGCTAGGAAGGTACAAGAAGCAATGGAAGACGGTGCTAATGTGTTTATGTTACTTGCTTCGTTAGATGCAACAGGAAAGGTCGGGAGTGATGAATTGCCAGTGGTGTGTGATTTTCCAGAAGTCTTTCCTGATGATGTTGGTGAGTTACCTCCTGAGAGAGAGGTGGAATTTTCTATAGATTTGATTCCTGGTACGAGACCGGTGTCGATGGCACCTTATCGTATGTCCGCATCTGAGTTGGCTGAATTGAAGAGTCAGTTGGAAGATTTACTAGAGAAGAAGTTTATTCGTCCAAGTGTTTCGCCTTGGGGTGCTCCGATATTGTTGGTTAAGAAGAAAGAAGGTTCTATGAGACTGTGTGTTGATTATAGGCAATTGAACAAAGTAACCATTAAAAATCGGTATCCTTTACCGAGGATTGATGATTTAATGGATCAGCTAATTGGAGCCAGTGTATTCAGTAAGATTGACTTGAGATCTGGATATCATCAGATTCGTGTGAGAGCGGAAGATATTCAAAAGACTGCTTTTCGAACGAGGTATGGGCATTATGAATATTCTGTTATGCCGTTCGGAGTTACTAATGCACCTGGTGTTTTCATGGAATATATGAACAGGATTTTTCATCCGTATCTGGATAAGTTTGTTGTGGTTTTTATTGATGACATTATGATTTATTCCAAGAATGACGAGGAGCATGCGGAACATCTCCGAATTGTGTTAGAGTTGTTGAAAGATAAGAAGTTGTATGCAAAGTTGTCCAAATGTGAGTTCTGGCTGAATGAAGTTAGTTTTCTTGGACATGTGATTTCTAAGAATGGTATTGCAGTGGATCCTACAAAAGTGGAAGAAGTATCTCAGTGGGAAGCGCCGAAGACTGTTTCTGAAATTAGAAGTTTTCTTGGTCTTGCAGGTTATTACAGAAAGTTTATCGAAGGATTCTCAAAGTTAGCATTGCCGTTGACAAAGTTGACTCGTAAAGGACAAGCGTTTATTTGGGATTCTGAATGTGAGAAAGGTTTCCAAGAATTGAAGCGGAGATTGAATAGTGCTCCTATTCTGATTTTGCCGAATCCGGCGGAATCTTTTGTGGTTTAGTGTGATGCATCTCTGATGGGTTTAGGTGGTGTTTTAATGCAGAATCAGCAGGTAGTTGCGTATGCTTCGAGACAGTTGAAGGTTCATGAAAGGAACTATCCTACTCATGACTTAGAGTTGGCAGCAGTTGTGTTTGTCTTGAAATTGTGGAGACATTATCTGTATGGTTCGAGATTTGAAGTGTATAGTGATCATAAGAGTTTGAAGTATCTTTTCGATCAAAAAGAGCTCAATATGAGGCAAAGAAGGTGGTTGGAATTTCTCAAAGATTATGATTTTGGTTTGAATTACCATCCTGGTAAGGCAAATGTGGTTGCAGATGCTTTGAGCAGGAAATCCTTGCATATGTCTATGATGATGGTTCGTGAATTGGACTTAATTGAACAATTCCGAGATTTGAGTTTAATTTGTGAAAGCACTCCGAAGTGTGTTCGTTTGGGTATGTTGAAACTTACTAGTGGTATTCTAGAAGAGATCAGGATCTGGCAGAAATCCGATGTTAATTTAGTTGATAAATTGACATTGATCAACCAAGGTCAAGGTGGTGAGTTTAGAATTGATGAAAATGATGTTATGAGATTTGGCGATAGAGTTTGTGTTCCTGATGTTGCAGAAATCAAGAAGAGTATATTAGAGGAAGGACATCGCAGTGGAATGAGTATCCATCCGGGTGCCACGAAAATGTATCATGATTTGAAGAAATTGTTTTGGTGGCCGGGAATGAAAAAGGAAATAGCTGAATTTGTGTATGCATGTCTAATCTGTCAGAAATCGAAGATTGAGCATCAGAAGCCATATGGATTTATGCAACCGATGTTTATTCCAGAATGGAAGTGGGATAGTATTTCTATGGATTTTGTATCCGGGTTGCCGAGGACTCCTAAGAATTGTGAAGCGATATGGGTTATTGTGGATAGACTGACTAAGTCTGTTCATTTTATACCGGTGAGAATGGATTACTCAATGGAGAGATTGGCACAGTTGTACATTGAGAAAATAGTGAGTTTGCATGGAGTTCCTTCTAGTATTGTGTCAGATAGAGATCCGAGGTTCACTTTGAAGTTTTGGGAAGGATTGCAGAAGGCTATGGGTACTAAATTGAGGTTGAGTTCAGCTTACCATCCTCAGACTGATGGACAGACGGAGAGGACGATTCAATCGTTAGAAGATTTATTGCGTGCTTGTGTTTTAGAGAAGGGTGGAGCTTGGGATAGCTATTTGCCATTGATTGAATTTACTTATAACAATAGTTACCATTCGAGTATTGGTATGGCTCCGTTTGAGGCATTGTATGGTAGACGGTGTAGAACGCCTTTGTGTTGGTATGAATCTGGAGAGAGTTCAATAATTGGGCCAGAGATTGTTCAGCAGACTACTGAAAAGATCAAATTGATTCAAGAGAAGATGAGAGCTTCTCAGAGTCGTCAGAAAAGTTATCATGATAAGAGGAGGAAGAATTTAGAATTCAGTGCTGGAGATCATGTGTTTATGAGAGTTACTCTGATGACGGGTATTGGTCGAGCGTTGAAATCTAAGAAGTTGACTCCGCGCTTTATTGGTCCGTTTCAGATTATAGAAAGAATTGGAGAAGTTGCTTATCGGATTGCTTTACCTCCGAGACTTGCGAATTTGCACGATGTTTTTCATGTTTCTCAGTTGAGGAGATACATTCCAGACCCATCTCATGTAATCCAAGTAGATGATGTACAGGTGAGAGATAACCTGACAGTAGAAACATTGCCTATGAGGATAGAAGATCGGGAAGTGAACCAGTTAAGGGGTAAAGAGATAGCATTAGTGAAGGTTGCTTGGGGAGGTCCAGCAGATGGAAATATCACTTGGGAACTGGAGAGCCAGATGAAAGAGGCTTATCCGGAACTGTTCGTCTAAGGTATGTTTTCGAGGACGAAAACTCTTTTAGTGGGGGAGAGTTGTAACACCCCAGTTTCAATTATTTGATTTATTTAAATTGGGAAATTATTTTATTAGAATTAATAAAATAAAAAGGAATTATTTATTTTGGAATATTTGAAGAAAATAAAAGAAATAAGAAAACATTGGGTTTTTAAGTTATTGGGCTTGGATGTCGTTAGTAAAGAGTGGGGGTGCAAAAGAAATAAGGATATGTTTGGAACTCAAGTTATTTTCTCATTATTCACGATAACACAGAATTTGGGATATTTGAGAAGCTGAGCTCTGAAGGTGCGAAGAACGAAGAACATCGCTCAAAGAACTCAAGCTGCAATTTGATAAGGTAAGGGGGGCTACTACTCAATTTATATTTGCTTATGGGTTTAGATGCAATTGGTTGGGTAATCATAGGATAATCCCATTTTCTCTGAGATTCTTAGTGATCGATAACTTTAGGGTCGAATTTCGTTAGAAAGGATTAGGTTCCCTAAAGGTTGTGAATCGATTAAGAAATTAATCCCCATTGTTGATTTAGATCGAAATTGTATGATCGTGAGTTTACCTTGGGTGTTCTAGGGATAACCCCAATGTTGTTAGAATTTCCCTAAAGGACGGGTAATATGTCACTTAAGGTCAATTTTATAAAACTTATTGTTGATGAAAGAATCGTTGATAAAATGGGATGTTTTAAAAATGAGAACTCTGAGTTTTGATTGATTTTGGAAAATGAGACCTTAAGTGAATTGACGCTGTCCTTAAGATTGGAAATTGACTAACGTAGAAGGGAATTGTGTTCCAATTGATGTGTCGCTTTGAGTTATGCATAATTGATGTTGTTATGTACCGAAATGCACGTTTTGGCTGGTATTTTTCGCGTTTGGCTGCTGTTCTGAGCTGCTGCAGGTACAGGAAATTTTGGGTTCACGCTCATCAACACGGGCCGTGTGGATTCACACGGGCACCCGTGTTGATTCACTATATTGGCAAAAAAATGTGTTTTCCAGACACATTTCAACACGGGCCGTGTTGATTCACACGGGCACCCGTGTTGATCCCCTGTATTGGCAAAATAACGTGTTTCTGGACACATTTCCACACGGGCAGTGTTGATTTACACGGGCACCCGTGTTAAACCTCCTGTGTTGTTTTCTGAATTTTGTTTTCTTTGCATGCTGTTATGTACGGGATTGATCCTGTTTTGATGCGCAGTGTTTGATATGTTTTGAATATGCTGTTCATTGATTTCCTAGTGTGATTGATGCTTGTATCGAATAACGATTGTATGTTATGATACCAACACTATATGGATTTTATTGTCATGCCTTTAGATAATGTTATCAAGCATGAATTATGATATAACTTGATATGATTGATTGATGTTTAATAGTATGCTGAGTGATTACATGCTATTCATATCATGTTGTATTTGATATTGTCAATGTTACATGATATGGTTTATTGATGTGAATAGTATGCTGAGTGTTACATACTGCACATATCATGTTGCATTTGTTAATTCCCATTGTGTGGAATTAACAAGGTGGCCAATATACGTGTCCGCGATTTAATGGAACGTTGAGGTGGTAGCCGTGTCCGCGATATAATGGAACGGTGAGTTATCCGTGACCCGAGATTTAATGGGGCGGTAAAATGGTACCACATGCATGGGTGTGTTGCATTATATTGAATATAACATGAATGGATGATTTTCCAATGTTGTATTTAATTGACTGTATGCATGTATTGCTGCTAAATTGTTAATAATGTTTGATGTTAATTATAAGTATGAAAAGTAATATATATTGAATATATGAATTGTAGAGGTTTTCGTAAACTATGAAACATGTTAACTGTTTGGGTGATGCTTATGGTTTTCTGAATTGATTGTTATGAACGTATAATCAAATGTATAGTTGAGATGCTCACCCTTACTGTTGAATATTTCAGATTGAGGAGCTTCGTTCAGGTGCTTGGCGAAGGCTTGTTGTTTCTAGTTTATTTCCGTTTAAGTATTGTCCGGGTCATGCTCTGATAGTTGTAACTCCGGGAACGTTTGTTTGTCGAGCTGCTTTAGTCAGACTCGTTATTCCTTATGTTTTGTTATAATATGATGTTGATATATTTCAGGTGTTAATCCCTGATGATTTTGAAAATATTATAACATTGGTTTTGTTAATTAAATTATTCCGCTGTGTAAGACATGTATGAGTTGCTTCTATGTTATGCATGACAGGAACTTGTTTTTATTAAAAGAGAATTGTGACATCCTCGTTAATACATGTACTCTGAAATTATGATTTTAATTATTTGCGAAATTTTGTTCGGGGTTTTAGAGGGTGTTACAATACCTATTCCTGTGAAAAAGACAAAAGGAAGAGAGATTAGGGTTTCAATATCTGAAACCCTAATCGCTGCTGATGAATCTGCCGCCACCGCTACTCCGTTCATCATCATCATCATTGAACACCATTACCTACAAAAATTGAAGAAGAAGAGGGATCAACAGCAGAATTCCCGAACCGCACAAGAACTCGAAAATCGCAAAGAGGTATCTTAGCTTTTGTTTTGATTTTGTTGTTGGGTAGTTGATTTACGGTGGGGGGAAGGATGCGTTCAAGGTAACGCTGCTGCGGTAGTGGGTTTTGTGGGCTAGGGTTGGTAAGGAAGAAGATGGAAAGGGTTGTAAGAAGAACGAGAGAGAGAAAGGTTTTGCTGAAAAATGAAACAATAATAAAATGTTAAATAAATCTTATATTCCGTAGTAATCCAATGCATGCGCACTCACCATAGGAACATGTTCGCTTCTTGTTTTGTCGTTTGATCTTCGGTGGATGGCCATAAGGCCAAGTTCACCGTGCACCCCATATTCCCTCACACACCCGATCACGCCGACCCCCTCTCAAATTTGCATATGGGCCAAACCCAATTAATTTAAGTACCCCCATTCCCTTTTTGCTAAACCAGCGAACATCAATTCACCCCCCAGGCTTACTGGGCCTGGATTCAATATCTAAATTCAGGCCCTAACTCTTCACACCCCACCCTTTTACTAGATTAACTAAAAATGCATCCCCTGAAATTAATTAAATCTTTTTTTCTATTTTTTTGTTATATATTTTATTATTTTCTATATATTTATATTTTATATATCATTTTTGTTATTTCCTTTTTTATAATAATAATTATTATCATTCATATTAACGTTTATTTTTTAATATTATTATTATTTTTATTGTCATCATTTAAATAATTTTATTTAAGAACTCATTTATTATTGTTTTATATATTGTATTAAAATGTCTTTTTTTAATCATGCATTAATCAAGAATTTTTGCAATTAATATTATAAAAAATATTCAACAAATATCAAATTCTTTTTCGCAATAAACTAATCTAAACAAATATTTTTTTGCTAAAGGGTTCCAAATATATTTTGACTAATCACACATTTAGTCCAAAATTCCACAATCTCTGCACTCGGTCAAAATGCGAGGCGATTCAAAATACTTTTACAACCCCTAAAAAACACAAACCCATATGAACTACGAATTGGGACTCTGATTTCTCATAAGAGGATACGTAGGCATACGACTAAAATCATGGCGAGTTCCCCTATTAAAAATTAAAACCCTATTTCACCCGAAAGCTAAACCTAAAACCTAGTATCCTTAAGAATAAGGTAGATGAAAGGTGCCTAACACCTTCCTTTTGTCTAATAGAGTCCGAAACTTAGAATATCTGTCTTTGTGAATTAGGGTTTCCTATTAGATGCCCTTCCTTAGGATAAAAACTAGTAGTGACGACTCTGATTAAAAAACCAGTCACAACAGCTGGCGACTCTGCTGGGGACTCAACCTAAGTTTAAAAGCCATGTCTTTAGGTTTTGGGGTTTTTTTTAATATTTTTTTGGGTTTTTATTATTTCTTATTTATTCATTTATCTATTTTCTGTTTATTTTTATTATTCATTATAATATTATATTTATGGTGGGATTTAATTTTTGCAAGATAATATTTTCAAAAACTCTTAGAAAGAAGGTTCGTCTATTAGCTTAGGGAGTACATCATACTTGCGAGTTTATGTGATGACTTCGCCTAGAGTCAGTGGAATTTCATAAAAGGAATACTTATCGAGAGATATCCTCTTGACGAGTAGGACTTTGGAATGCCACACATGACTCTTTGTATCAACCCTAACCAAAATCTCATGACGAGACCTTTCACGACTTTGAGACAAAAGTCTCGGTCCGTAAAGAGGCTCCACTTAAGGGAGGCCCTTGTGCCTTTTCCCTTTGGTGTTTTTCGTGACACCCTTAAGGAAACCACCTTATGGGGAGGGTAGAATATACATATGCCAAAACTATGATCCTACCTTCTAAGGATATCATTCATATAATCCCATTTCCACTATCCCTAAACCCGCAAGAGTTACTTCCTCTATACTACAATCCCTAGTCTGTAGCGTCTATCTTTCATAAGTCACAACCCATAACATGTAGGGATTCTTCAACCGCCCATTATTCTATTACAATACCTAGCTTGTAGGAATTCTCGTCCCTCAATTACCATCTCTAGCTCGTAGGGATTCCCCTTCGTCTTCTATGGTCCTTAATCCCTAAGGAGTTCCTATCTGACTCAATCTCTGAGTCAGTGTAGGGTATCCTCATTTCCATGTCTATCATTATCTTAGCCCTTAAGAAGTTTCTATCTATCTCAACATCTGAGTCAGTGTAGGCTATCCCCATTTCCATGTCTATCATTATCTGCTCCCTTAAGGAATTCCTATCCGTCTCAATATCTGAGTCAGTGTAGGGTACCTCCAAATCCATATCAAATTATTTTTGTCCTTAAGTAATTCCTATCTCTCTCAATCTCTGAGTAAGTGCAGGGTATCCTCAAATCCATATTTATTATCTTCGTCCTTAAGGAATTCCTATCTGTTTCAATCTTTGAGACAATGTAGGATATTATCATTTTCATATCTACCATCAAACTTGTATAGGGTACCCCTACGTCTACCCTCATACTATGTCTGCGTCACATTGCATATCCATGAAACCTTTTTGCATCATACCCTAAAACCAAAAATATTTTTGCATATCCATGCATTTACGTACATTCATACATTTATATCTCATGCATTTCCACCTTCGCCCTTTATCATCCATATGCTAGTTGATTTCTTGGTACTCGCCAACCACTCAAGAAAGTCTAAAACTATGAAAAAGGAGATTATCTATTGGAGACTAAATTGAACTTGGTCCTACAAAGAAAGAAGGCAACCCTTCATAGTGTCAACATCAACAGGCCTACCCAACGCCTCAAATATCACTACCATCGGTGATTCCCCTACATCAAGAGCAACTGCCCTATCAACGAAATAGGTATGCCAAGAAAAGTCAAGGGTCACCCCCATGCTCTAACAAATCTAAGAACTATGAAGCCTCTCCCGAAGTCACGTGGGTCAACAAAGGAGTTCTTCCATAGGATAATTAGGCTTTATCAGTTCAAATTTATAATTTCTAAGTTGCTAAGTTGTATTTGATGTAACTTTGTATCGTTTGATTAGTAATTCTAATAAAACGAGCATGCATGTTTTAAAATCAATTCATTCATTTCACTCTTCATCTTTCATCACTTTCCATAAATAATCAACGATTTTCTATTTTCAATCTTCTTCTCCATTTTCAAATTTTCTTTAACAAACTTCGAAGGAGAATGATGAAAATTAAATAAAAAGAATTTTGTAAACTATACTTTCAATGGTAAGACCAAGCTGACAATGTAAGGCATTGTTTCACTTCCCAAATAGTGGAGATATAAGGAGTTAATCCGTAGTTAACCCCCTCAAGCCAGAAGTCGGAGTTCTTTCTATTTTCTAAAAAAAGCCTTAATATTAACCAGGGGACAAGGTAGTCTTTCAATTAATTCAATGGTGCATTCTATTCTCAAGAGAATCAAGTCCGTCCAAGCAAAGGTTCAAGCATATCTCCTTCCTAGATACATCATTGAGGAAATGATCTAAGCAAAGGTTCAAGCACATCATATTCCTCGTGCACATCAACAAAGATTGAGGAAGGAATAAATAAAGACAAAGATCTCAACATCTTCCTCCTTAATACATCATTCAAAATTGAGGAAAACAAGGAAGATGAAGCTCACAATAATCAGCGTGGCAGTCACAAATATTCAAAGTCAAAAGCAAAAAAAGAGAAATTAAAAAAAAGGAAAGCCCACTAAGTCAAAGCAAAGAATACTTGACCTAGGCAAAAGTTAGGGCATCCCGATGGACCGAAAATTCAAAAGAATTGGTCCATGCAAAAATAAGGGATTAACAACAAATAAATTGGAGAACAATCTTGTGACTGCCACCTCAAGAAACATCAAGGCTTCTCATCAACGCTTGGATCTTATAAACACTTGGATCTTATCAATTCTTTTTCATCAGCGCTTGGATTTTATCTATGCTTCTCATCATCTGCGCGACTATGAAATTTCTCTTGGAGATTGAACGTATCTGTTGAATTAATTAAACTTAGGATTGGAGAACATCAAGGAGAATAGGGTGGGATAAATAAATTTTGAGCCTTATATCTTTTTTTCTTAAACCACGAACCATGGCCACGTTACAACCTTCAAAAGTCCTAATTGAAGCAAGGTTAACTATGAAAGCATACTAAGCAAACTTTATGTTAAACTGACTCCTATGTTTGTTAAGTTTATTACTAATAACTTCTCTTCTTTGAATCTCCATCTCTAATAATCCATTTCTATTCAAACTTCCATTTCAAAACATGCATGTACATCACTAAAAAAATTTTCTTTCAAAATGTACAATTTTATCTATGAATTAATACTTAGCCTCAAGGATATTTAAAAAAGGTGTGATCAAAGGCAACATTTCCAAGAAGCTTCTAACAAGGGGTAAAGAATCTAAGAGGACCCCTATAAACAAGGGAAAATACTAATGATCGTAGGGGTATATCACATGAAGATACTATTGACAAAAGGTGATCATTCCGAAATTCAATCAACCCGGATCAAATTTCAAAGCACTGTTAAATCAGGGGCATACCTTTCGAAGGAACATTCCTTAATCAAGTCATAACAGGGTATGACTCGGTTCCCCCGTTTTAACAAATATATCAAGGCTTTGACTCAAGGGGCAATCTTCCAAGATTCAAATGTTGGGGCAATGCATATCAGGTTCATCCTACCGCCCGTAAGGTCCAAGTTCCTCTTCAAGCGACTTCAAGTACAAAATTTTTAGAAATTCAAATCTTGGGGAAATCTATATCAAAGTTCATGGCAAGGTCTAAGTTATTTTTGAGGGTACTTCCTCCAAATCTAGGAAATGGAGGGGAACCTCTTTCAAAATTCGAATGGTGGGGAAAACCATTGTGAGGCTCATCAAAAGGAGTTGATTCAAAAACAGTTCATGAAGGGAAAATCATCCAAGAGTACCTCCTCCAAATTTTGGAGCTTGGGGGCTTACCTTTCAAGAAGTGAAAATGTTAAGGCATATCTCTACGAAGCTCATTCAGAAGAATTTGGTTCAAAAAAATAATAATAGCCCATCAAGGGAAAACCATCCAAGAGCCCATTAGTCAAGGGCATAATGTTTCAAAATGCGAAATAATGGAGTCATCCATACCATGATCAAACTATTTCCAAGCTCATATCAATGAGAATCTCCTCCAAGACCCTACCAAAAATTAGGGAAAGACAGTCCACATAAAGGCAAGCTCCCCGCGTACTTTCATAATCTCCAATGATCTCTCTTCTATATCAACAATCTTCCGAGTTCAAAGTGAGTATTAGGAAATCATGCAAGCACAATATTCAACCATCATTGACTAGAAACCTTGTTACATAGTTAAAACTCTACGCTTAATCATCAATGACCCATTACAGGGGCACCATTTAGTAAATCATGCGAGTTATAATCATAAAGCATAAGTCTGCATAAATCATTAGCATGCATTCATTAGGATACTACGATCCAAAAATCAAGCTATACGTATAATCTCATCCGCTGATGAATTCCGATAACATGGATCTAACAAAGAGCTTAATCTCACTTGGCATCTACCCTTAAGCCCAACTCTCATTGGCGCATCAAAAATCCAACATCCATTGACGCATATCCATGTCACCCATTACATGCATTGGTCAGTCATTCTACGCATTAACACTTGCATCTGCATGCATGCATAACATATCATAGTCCGAGACTTAGGGCCCCATAAAAATCTAGAGTCAATTTCTAGGAGAGTCGCTATTACAATCTCTAAACATCTCTCCGTCTATCCCTCTGAGTGAGTCTATGATACAAGCATTCTTCGTCAAATCAAATCGTAAGCCGCCTTAGGTACAATTGTGCAAGACGTGAGCAGTCTAAGACATTTTCGTATCCACGTTTCATAACATAAATGAGCAGCCTCAGGCAACCTAATCCACTATTCATTCATAGGCAACGATGCAAAGAATGATCAACCTCATGCATTCATCAACCATCCATGCATAAGCAGCCTTACATAAAAGTCGTGAGGATCCTCATACTTTCCAATCGACGCCTCCCAGTGACCTTACCAATGCTGGAAACCTTCTTTCCTGTTTCACATTTCCGAGCCACCAAGTTGATACTATGCAGGCAACCCTATGAATATTGGTGCAAAGCCCAACCCCTAAATGGCATGGTGTCGTACCCAGAATTTATCCTACCGCGATAATCAGATTTTCGAAATCAAAATAATAAAGAAACATTTAATTAAGGATGGTACGACAATATCTGATGGCCCATTCTTAAAATTAAGTCAAATGGGGGGTGTATTTTAATCCAGGAGAGTGGGGCTTTCTAAATCGAAAAGACTCATAAATCCATTCGCAAAGCATGTTGGCCAATGGCCCATGAGATTCAAACGTGGAAATTATTTCAATAATAATCATTAATTTCTTAATCATTTTAAAACCCACTTTAAGTTTATTACTATTAGTAATAAGAGAGATTGAAATTAAATATATTGAGGTCCTTTAAGTAGTTTGTTGTTAGTAAAGGAAATGGGGTGAAATTGCAACGTACCAGCCCATGGCACCTGGCCCATTTCCATTTCTATCATTAAATAGTAAAGGGAGGGGTATGGTTACAAATTATAGGTCCATTAAGGTTTTGTTAAAACTAACATATGGGTTGTTTTTATTATTTGCTGTTGTATTTTAAGGGAAAAATGTTATTATTGACTGCTTTTACAAAATAAATTTATTATCATTATTAAAAGCATTTTATTTAATTTTTCATATAATTAAGAGTTGTTATAATGATAAGAGATCTCTTTTATAAAAGAGGGCCTCGTCTTGGGCCCAGGATATAAAAAAAAAATTGGTTTTGTAGTATTAAAAAAAATATTGTTGTTGGACGACGTAAACAACACAAGGCCAAATTAAAGTAGCAAATTTGCTGGCCCAATTATGGACAAACCGTTACTGTTCCCCTTAACCAAATATTTACGCATTTGTTTTGCTACCAACATTTACTGTGGAGATTCACATTCAACCATATACACAAAATCTCTATCAAATCTCAGGAATCTTCAATCAAATACATAATTAAAAAGATTATAAAATCTCAGAATAATCTAACATGAAAATCTGCTAAAAAAAGCCAAATCCAGATCTTTTACAATATGAAACCTAACATGATCGAATCCTAAAATAAATTACAATCCAAAATTACTGTATTAATTAAAAAAAAACGAATTTGTTTTCATACAAAGGAAATCACAGAATCAAATCTAACAATCAATTCGAATCCCTAAATATGTTCTACAAATCCCTAATCTAAGCCAGCTCAAATGGTAACAGTAACCCTAATTGCTAAACCTATAAAAGGAAAACGAAAAGAATAAAGGAGGAGGTTGGGGGTTTTATAGAGGAAAAGCTCGAAAATAGAGACGACAATTCGGACGAACCCCTGTTGTTAAATCCAGAAGAAACGCGATTAGAGTTTCCAGATCGGAAACCCTAATCACCCCTTGACATCGTCACTCGAGCTCCCATTATCTTTCTCTCCATCACCTTCAAAGCCTGTGAATCAAAAAGAAGAACAAAATAAAGGGATTAGTGATCGGAAGCACGAAAGTCAGAAGATCGCGAAAGGTGGTAAAGAATCACTTAGCTTTATTTTTTCATGACTATGGGTTTGGTTGGGGTAGACGATTAGGGTTGGGCTGCATCACCGTGGGTGCGATTTTAGGGTTAACAAAGCGACGGTGAAGGGATTTGGTTGTTAGCGAGAAAAAGAGAAAGGGAGATGAATAACATCTTGCTGAAAGATTGAACGAGATAGAATTTGTAAAAAATGAAAAAAACAATAATTTGTATTCTGTTGTTATCTTATACCTGTGCGCCTACCATACTTATAATGCACCCCTCAATTATGAGCGTATGATCTTGACTGGACGACCATAAGGCCAGGTCCATCTTAAGCTTCATATGCCCTCACCACACTGGATTACACAACCAACTCTTGCCAATGTGTTGGGCTTAAGCCCGTTCTATTCACCCCCATCAACAATTACTACAATTCCAAATACAGCGTACCCCCTATCCAGCCTGTACATTGGGCTTAACCTAACTTAATTTTAACACCCGCTGTTTTACTTGCCCTTTAGAAGCTGCACCCCTGGTAATTATTTATATTTTACATTTTTACAATTATTATAATTATATATTTTATTATTATATTATATTTTTATAATAATTATAATTATTGTTATTATTAATTTCTATATATTATTAGTTATTATATGTAAATATTATTATTTATATATTAACACATAAATAATTTTTATTCAAATTCATGTACATATTATTTTCTCATATATTGCATTAAAATATTTTTTCATGCATTAATCAAGAATTTTTGCAATTAATATTATTAAAAACACAAACAAGTCTCAAACTATTTTCGTGAACAAATTAAGCTAATCAACAGTCTTTTTTTTTTTGCAAATGGGTTTCAAACTAATTTTGGCTTACTACGTCCTCAGTCAAAATCTCCGCAATCACTACTCTTGACCGAGTGTGAAGTGATTCAAAATAGGTTTGCAAACCCCTAAAAGACACCAACCCATACGAACTATGAATTGGGACTCTGATTCCTCATAAGAGGATACGTAGGCACGCGATCTAAAATCCTGGGGAGTCTTGCTAATTAAAACTTAAAACCCTATTTATCCCAAACCTAAACCTAGAGCTTAATATCCTTGTGAACAAGGTGGATGGAAGGTGCCTAACACCTTCCTTTCGTCTAATTGAGTCAGAAAACTAGAATCTCTGTCTGCGAATTAGGGTTTTCTGTCAGGTTCCCTTCCCTAGGATAAAAACTAATAGTGGCAACTCCTGATTTTAAAAACTAGTTGCTACAACTAGCGACTCTTCTGGGGACTTTCCTTAACCCTAGGTTTTAGGTCTCTTTTGGGTTTTTATTTTTATTTATTTATTTATTTCATTTTATATTTTCTTGTCTATTTTTATTTATTATCATATATTTTCTATATGGCGGGTTTTGTCAAATTTTTTTTCCCCAATAAACCTTAAAAAGAAGGTTCGTCTATTAGCTTAGGGGGCATTTCTTCCCTGCGATTTTATGTGACGACTTTGCCTAGAGTCAGTGGAATTCTGAGAAAGGAATACTTATCGAGAGATATCCTCTTGATGAGTAGGACTTTGGAAGGTCACCCATGACTCTTTGTAATGACCTTAACCCAAAATCTCATGACGAGACCTTTCATGACTTTGAGACGAAAGTTTCAGTCCATAAAGAGGCTCCACCTAAGGGAGGCCCTTGTGCTTTTTCCCTCTGGTGTTATTCATGACACCCTTAAGGAAGCCACCTTTTGGGGAGGTAGACTCACCGTAGTTAGAAATTAAGGAGCCTACCTCATAGGGGTATCCATCACAAAAAACCTGTCACAAAATCCCGTTACTCAATCCAACACTTATACATTCATGCATTCATGTATATCTCATGTCCATCATTTGTTCCTTTTATCTGTCTTATTCACGGGGTACACAATAAAAGATGACACAATCAAGTTTTTTGGTGACTGTCTTAAAAATGGATTCAAAAGGGAAATAACTTGTCCGCGTCAACACCTGAAAGCCTGACCTTTATGAAATCAAAACTATAAAGGGTAAACTGTCCGAAAGAGCTCTGAAGATGTACTTTCGCTGCTATGGGGATACCCTTGATTTGACTAAAGTAAAAGTACAGATGGATGCAGTCTCTGCCCTAATTCAGTTTTATGAACCTCCATTGAGATGTTTCACTTTCCCAGACTTCCAGCTAGCACCGACTCTGGAGGAATTTGACAGAATCCTGAATTTCTCCAAAGAAAAGGCCTATGTAGGTATTGGACAAACTATTGAAGTTAAAGCTTTGGCAAAAGGCCTGGGGATCCCCTATCCTGAATTGGTGCAGAATTATCAAAGAGAAGGTTCAATACAAGGAATTAAAAGAATATACCTGGAAGCTAAGGCGCTAGAATTTGCTAATTATAAGGAGTGGGAATCTTGTGTTGATTGTTTAGGGCTATTGGTATTTGGTGTAATCTTATTTCCTCGGACTGTGGACTATATTGACCCTGCATCCATTAGCATATTTTGGGGAGCGAAAGTCTTTAATACGGATCCTACTCCCGCCTTGCTTGTCAACATTTATTACACTTTGCATATGATGTATGTAAAAAGAAGAGGCATGCTAAATTGTTGCATCCCGCTTCTATATACTTGGTTCATGACTCATCTTTACAAGGAAGACTATATGATCCAGGAATTTACCAGGTGTGAGTGGCCACATGAATTAAGGTCTCTCACTGCAAACTCAATATTATGGTATGAAAGAAAGTTAGATATTGGTGACATCACCATTAGCTATGGGGATTTTCCTAACGTCCCTTTGATTGGATCACGAGGCTCTATTAACTACAACCCTACTCTGGCCCTACGACAGCTAGGGTATCCTTTGGAAGAAAAACCTTCGGACGAATAACTCCGACCATTTATAATCCACAATATGGGTACAGAAGACCAAGGGTTGCTCAACAAGGTTATTCGGGCCTAGAATAAGGTTAGCAAAAGGAAGGTCGAAAGAAAGAATGCCATAACAAGAGAACCCTACACCAAATGGGTCCAAGATAAGGTACAAATTATCAAGTTGCCATTCGAGAAAGATCCAGAGTATAAGTCAGAGGTCCCAGAGATAACCCCTATATCTTTGGAAGAAGTCGACAATCTGAAAAATGCCTTAAAGCAAGCTTAAAAAGAGAAAGAAACACTGGAAGTCAACCTCCTCAGTTTGACTAGAGAAAAGAAACAGATGCCGCTTGTACTTGAGTCAAAGGACGAGCAAATTGATAAAATTCAAAAGGACTTGGAGAAAGAAAGTGTTAAACGAAAGCGTACAACTGAAGGACTGTTAAGTGCAATGTTCAACCTAGATTCTCACAACCAAAGGTTGGAAGAGGCCGCTACTGAAATCGGGAGGTTAACTAGGTGGTATGAAAAGGCGACACATGACAAAAAGGTGCTAGAGGAAAGTTTGAGAGCCCAAATCCAAAGTTTGGCACAAGCTTCCTTAGATGAAGAGGAGCAAATAAAGTACCTCGCCACCGAACTCCAAGACAGCCACGAATCAGAGGTCAAAGCACGCCTTGAAAGGATAGAAGCAGAGAAACTTTTGACTCAGAGGAATCGAGAATATGAGCATGTATGTTTAGAGCTGCAGGGTCTTCAAAAGGATTTTCTCATCCAACAAAGGCTTTACACAAAAATGAGGGGTGAAAAGATGTATTGGGAAGAGCAGTATACCAAGATCGCCCAAGCCGGGAGGGATAATCATAAGATAATCCCACATCTATATCAGGAATACAGGTACTACAAAGACAAACATGAAAAGCTCGTCTTCTTAGCCAACAATATCATCAAGGACATCCCTTGAAGCTTAAGAGATGCAGAGAATGTAATGGTTCCTCTTCCGAAGGACGTTGAAGACTTTCTACATCTTTGTCGAGCAATGGTTGATGGCTTCAGAGCACACATTCGCAAGCGCACTTAGGAAATTTAGTTCTTTTTTAATTACGTGTATGCAAACAAGTTTTGATTTTAATTTGTAATATTTTTCAATATCTGGATTACGTTACTCTTAATAAAGGCATTTTGTTTCCCTATCTCGAAGGCGTGTCTATTTTAAAGCTGGTCACCAAATAAAATAATAAGTTGATACAAATATGTACCCGAATGAATAAGACATTTATAATAAAAATCATTTCATAATCATGCACATCCATTTGCACGGATGCATTTATAAAGTACTTGCATGTCATATAAAAAAAACTCATTTTGCTTTAAAAATCTCTCCAGTTAAGCCATTGGTAAAAGAAGACCTCCACCTCCTTGGCCTCCATATCAAATAAGGGCCCATCAACAGAAAGCAATGGAACAGATCGAGGAGACTCAAGCTGTGTTCAAAGAGGATCTTGATCAGGTGAAGGGTGACGTAAGCTCAATGAAAGGAGATTTGAGCCAGGTTCTTCTAGCTTTGAAGAAAATTATCGACAAACAGGATCAAATTCCCAGGGTAGCTTTTGAAGAGGTAGCCCAAACCATTGGTGCATCGAGCAGTCACCAACTAAGGAAAGAGCCGAAAGCAGGACCCCAAAAGTCCGCAATGGCCCAGCAAGAGGTTGAAAGTGAAGGATTTATCCCACCACTGTCGAAAGTAGGGGCATCACATACCCTACAAATTCCAACCAATAACGCAGATAATTACCTAGACTTGCAATATGAAGATCATGACCTAGAGGATGCTCACCGGGCACCCTTGAAGACATCTGGTGCTCATGCTGCAGATAACCCACTGGTAAAGAATCAGTATAAAGCCCTGGAAGAAAGACTGAAGGCTATGGAGGGATTCGACGCTTTCGAAGTAGACGCTCTAGAAATGGGTTTAGTCCCTGATGTGGTGATACTGCCAAAATTCAAAGTACCCGACTTTGGAAAGTATAAAGGGCTCACTTGTTCGAGGAATCATCTTCGTATGTACTGTAGGAAGATGCATGCCCATGCCCATGATTAGAAACTAATGATTCACTATTTCCAAGACAATCTAAGTGGGGCATCTTTGGACTGGTACATGAAGTTGGAACGAACACATATCCGAACTTGGGTGGATCTCGCTAATGCTTTCTTGAAGAATTACAAGTATAACTTGGATATGGCGCCTACTCGCTTGCAACTCCAAAATCTGTCCCCAAAGAAGGAAGAGTCCTTCAAAGAATACGCTCAAAGGTGGAGGGAGATGGCATCCCGTGTACAACCCCCACTGCTGGAAAAGGAACTCGTAGACATGTTCATGGGAACCCTACAAGGGCTTTATTATGATAAAATGGTGGGAAGTGTCACATCAGGATTTTCAAACTTAGTGACTATTGGTGAAAGAATCGAAACTGGTTTGAAAAGAGGAAAGATATCAGGGGGGTCGCCAAGCACCCCTTACAATTCAAAAAGACCGACTTCAAAATTCCAAAGAAGAAAGGAGGGAGAAGTCAATGTTGCAGCCTCACAACAAAGGACCTCACAACCATTGGTGATCCCGCAAGGACAAAGGCAAGACAGGTTTAAAAGGCCACCTAGAAATTTTGATCCACTGGCCATGCCACCAAGCCAATTATTACAACACTTGGTTAAGGCATCCGTAGTGGAAATCAAGACTTTAGCTCCTCCGATCGGGCCACTCTCGCAAAGATACAATACCGACGCTAGGTGTGAGTATCAAGCAAATTCTCCAGGGCACACCATAGACCAATGTTGGGCCTTCAAGAATAAGGATCAAGATTTGCTAGAGTCTCAAGACATCACCTTCGATAAACCTAATCTCAAGTCACACCCTATTCCCCCGTATGGTGGACCGATAATAAATGCAATCGAGGTGGTCACCGACTTTGGGGAAACCATAAAGGCAAAAACGCCTATCAACTTGTTGAAGGAATATCTGTTAGAATGTGGATTCCTGTTAGAGCACAATAAAGCTTTTGAAACAACTTTGGAAAATCTGGTGGATCAGGGGATAGTCCAATTCGGACTGTACCCTGAAGAAAAATATGTATCCACAATCGGAGGGAAAAAGCCACTGGTAATCCCTTGCCAAGATCCAAGCCTTACCAAGAAGACTCTAGTCATTCCACAGGGAGAATCAGCAGAGGTCACCAGAAGGGTACCTAAGAAGACCCTCTTAATACCCACAACTCCAAAAGCTACGATGGTAATTAAGGGACCGTCACCTATCCCTTACGAGAATAATAAAGCGGTACCTTGGAGTTATGACTCACCCGTATACATCAATGGAGTGAAGCAGGAAACCGGGCCATCCGCAAGTCAAAGACTTGCAATTTAAAACATAGCAGGAACAAGAGGTATGACCCAAAGTCGTCGAATCTATAGAGCCGAACCATCAAAAAAGGAAGATTTGATTCCAACAAAGGACAAAGGAAAAGCAGTTATTGATACAAATCAGGAAACATAATCTATGAACAAAGACTTTACTGATCAAGAGGCAGAGGAGTTTCTGAAAATAATCAAAAAGAGTGACTACAGAGTGGTGGATCAGCTCCATCAAATTCCGGCAAAAATCTCCATACTCTTGTTACTAATCAACTCTGAAGCACACCGGGATTCTTTGATGAAGGTGTTAAGTTCAACTCATGTCGCAAAAGAAATTTCGGTAAATCAATTTGATAATGTCGTAGCAAATCTCACATCCAGATCCTACCTGGGCTTCAACAATAATGAATTACCGCCACAGGGCCGGGCCCATAACAAAGAACTCCATATTACTATGCAGATATGTACTAACCATTTGTCCAGGGTTCTTATTGACACCAATTCGGCTCTTAATGTGTTGCCAAAGTCAAGTCTCATAAATTTAACAATAGACGATGTGACAATGAGACCAAGTTCTACGATAGTAAAGGAATTTGATGGTTCTCAAAGCTCAGTACTAGGAGAGGTGGACCTTCCAGTCAAGATTGGGCCGCATATCTTCAATATCACTTTTCAGGTCATGGACATTGAACCAGCATACACTTGTTTACTGGGGAGACCTTGGATCCATGCGGTAGGGGCAGTAACCTCGACCCTGCACCAAAAGTTGAAGTTCCTGGTAGAAGAGAAGTTGATCATAATTGACGGCAAGCAAGACATTTTTGTAATCCATATTGAATCATACAGATATATCAGTGCTGGCGAAGATTGCATAGCTACCCTATTCCAGGCTTTGGAAATTGCTTCCATGGTAACTTTACCGGTTGAGAAAGGTAACAAGACTAAAGTGACATCATGGAGAGATCTGCAAATGACTACGGAAGGTGATGCCTCAAAACGCTGGGGAAAGCTCCCAGAAATTTTGGAGAAGAAGAATCGCTTTGGTTTGGGTTACAAATCGTCAAAGGCTATGCTGAAAGGCAAAGCATGTTTTCCTCTAATCCGAGAGACATTCGTCAGCAAAGGAACAGAGCGGCAGGCACGTGGCAATGATATCAAGCAAAATCAATACCAAAAGGGCAACCGACTTCATCCGAGAGGGCGTCCCAGGAGAAGAGCTTAAAATATGGACCGCTATGGAGATTCTCGAGATATTTTTATTTTCTAAGTAATATTTCTTGTTTTGAATGAACCTATGTCAAACCCGAGGCATAGGGGTTGCTTGTAAGGGTTTTCCTTGTTCTTATTTCAGACAATATTTATAATTAGTAAAAGTTATATTCTATTTTCAATTGAGATCCCTGTCTTTCTTTTGCACTTATCTACTAAATATAACAATGACAATACTTTCTTTGCATACACATTTTCAAATTCCAATCGCTAAAATATGCACCAAAACATGATAAATATGCAGATCCATGCCCAAAATTAATGATAACGCTATTGCTATGACCCGGTACGATTTTGATGTTCCTATCCACCAAGCCGAAGAGGAAGATGACGAAGATATTGAACTCTCTGAGGAAATGGTGAGGGAAATAGAGAGAAAGGCTAGCAGCATACAACCATATCAAGAGCCCATTGAGACCATTAACCTGGGTACGGAAGGAGATCCAAAAGAAATCAAGCTGGGGGCAATGTTGGAACAGAGCGTCAAAGACAAGCTAATCAAATTATTACACGAGTATGCAGATATATTCGCTTGGTCCTACAGGGACATGCCAAGGTTGGATACAGACATAGTGGTGCATAGACTACCTCTCAAAGAAGGTTGTTCTCCAGTCAAGAAAAAACTCAGAAGAACTCGTCCAAATATGTCCAACAAGATCAGAGAAGAGGTTCTCAAAAAATTTGACGCAGGGTTCCTAGAAGTGGTAGATTATCCACCTTGGATAGCTAACATTGTACCAGTACCCAAGAAGGATGGCAACGTACGCATGTGCGTAGATTATCGAGACCTAAACAAGGCGAGTCCCAAAGACGACATTCCGTTACCCCACATTGATGTGCTAGTAAATAATACAGATCAAGCCTAGATATTCTCATTTATAGACGGTTTCTTAGGCTATAATCAAATCAAAATGGTGCCCGAGGACATGGAAAAGACCACCTTCATGACACCCTGGGGAACTTTCTACTACAAAGTAATGCCATTCGGTCTCAAGAACGCATGGGCAACCTATCAGAGGGCAATGGTCATATTATTCCACGACATGATCCATAGGGAGGTTGAAGTATACATTAATGATATGATTGCCAAATCCCATACGGAGGACGAACATATCATACATCTACAAAAGTTATTCGAGCGGCTCCGTAAGTTCAGACTAAGGTTGAACCCGAATAAATGCACATTTGGCGTCAGATCAGGAAAATTGTTAGTTTTTATTGTAAGCCAGCGGGGTATCGAGGTGGACCCTGACAAAGTGAAATCTATACAAGAGATGCCCGCTCCAAGGACATAAAAAGAAGTATGTGGTTTCTTAGGGCGATTGAACTACATCTCAAGGTTCATATCACATCTAACAGCTACGTGCGAACAAATATTCAAGTTGTTACGGAAGGATCAGACGGTAGTATCGAATGACGATTGTCAAACTGCCTTCGAAACAATAAAACAATATCTGCAAGAGCCACCAGTCTTAATACCACCAGTTCCCGGATGGCCGCTCATCATGTACTTGAAAATGCTCGAAGGGTCAATGGGTTGTGTTTTGGGACAGCAGGATGAAACAGGTAGAGAGGAACATGCAATCTACTACCTCAATAAGAAGTTCACTGACTGCGAAACCAGGTATTCACTCCTTGAGAAAACTTGCTGCACATTGGCTTGGTCTACCAAGAGGTTAAGGAAATATATGTTAACCCATACTACATGGTTAATAGCAAGAATGGATCCTCTAAAATATGTGTTTGAAGAGCCAGCTTTTACCGGAAGAATTGCACGATGGCAAATGCTACTATCAGAATATGACATCCAATATGTCACACAGAAGGCCATCAAAGAAGTATACTGGCTGATCATCTAGCTCACCAACTTCTATCAGAATATCAACCCATGAAGTTCGACTTTCCCGATGAGGATGTCCTATTTATAGCTGACTACGAAATACCAGGACCTGATGAAGGGCCCGAGCCAGGGGCACGTTGGACACTCAAGTTCGACGGGGCTTCAAATGCACTAGGTCACGGTGTAGGGGCAGTATTAACATCTCCCAAGAATCAACACCACCCCTACACTTCCAGGTTATGTTTCGACTGCGCCAACAACATCGCCGAATACGAAGCCTATATACTAGGGATGGAAGCTGCCATCGATTTAAGAATAAAGCACTTGGAAGTGTTCGGGGATTCCGCGTTAGTCATATACCAGGTTAATGGCGAATGGGATACTAAACACCCTAAACTGATTCCATATCAGGATCATGTTTTAAAGTTAGCTGCAGAATTATAGAAATCACCTTCAGTCATATCCCACGAGAAGAAAATCAAATGGCAGACGCTCTGGAAACCCTATCAGCTATGTTCAAAGTGACTTGGCCGAATTATGAACCGCGTATTACGATTAGACATTTTAAAGAACTAGCACACTGCCTTGCTATTGAGGAAGGATCTGATAATGAACTTTGGTTTTTCGACATCAATAAGTACTTGGAAAGGTAGGAATACCCGAAAAATGTCTCTATCATTGACAAGAGAACCTTACGAAGGTTAGCTTCAAAATTCTTTATGAGTAATGGAGTGGTATACGAAAGAAATTATGACATGGTACTACTCAGATGTGTGGAAAAGCAAGAAGCAGATACACTCATGAGAGAAATCCACGAAGGCACTTTCGGGACCCATACAAACGGGCACGCCATGGCTAGAAAGATTCTGCGAGAAGGGTATTACTGGTTAAGAATGGAAACTGATTGATATCACTACTCGAAGACATGCCATAAGTATCAGATCTATGCCGACAGGATAAATGTACCACCGACTCCTTTGAACGTCATGAGCCCCCTTGGCTGTTCTTGATGTGGGGAATTGATATGATTAGTATGATCGATCCGAAAGCATCCAACGGACACCGTTTTATATTGGTAGCCATAGACTACTTTACCAAATGGGTAGAAGCAGCATCCTACGCCAATGTAACAAGTCAAGTGGTTACATGCTTCATTAAACAGAATATCATATGCAGATATGGTGTCCCAAGCCGGATAATTACAGATAACAGGTCTAATTTAAACAACAAGATGATGAAGGAACTATGCGACGACTTCAAAATCGAGCATCACAATTCCTCACCATACAGACCAAAGATGAATGGGGCCGTCGAAGAAACCAACAAAAAATCAAGAAAATCATCCAGAAGAAGGTAAAGACATACAAAGATTGGCATGAAATGCTTCCCTCCGCTCTGCACGGCTATCACACTTCTATATGCACATCAACATGCATGACTCCTTTCTCACTAGTATATGGCATAGAGGCAGTACTCCCGGTAGAAATTGAGATACCCTCACTCCGAGTCCTGAGGGAAACAAAACTGGAAGAGGCAGAATAGGTACAAGCCCGACTTGACCAACTCAACTTCATTGAAGAAAAACGATTAACGACTTTGTGTCATAGTCAGTTACATCAAAAGAGAATGAAGAGGCCCTTTGGCAAGAAAGTACGACCTTGAATATTTAAGGAAGGGGATCTAGTGCTCAAAAAGATTCTACTACCTCGCCTCGATTCACGTGGTAAATGGACACCCAATTACGAAGGTCCATTTGTAGTCAAAACAACATTCTCTGGAGGTGGTCTCGTCCTCACAACAATGGATGGGGAAGAACTACCACACCCAACCAACTTGGACGCAGTCAAAAAATACTATGTATAAAAAGCTCGCTGAGATCGAACCTCCAAAAGGTGCGAGTTAAGCAAAAAAAGGAGCGTCCCGGTGGATTGAAAACCCTAAAGGGAGATCCTGGCAAAAATTAGGGGCACACAACAAGAAAATTATCCCGGTGGATTGAGAACCCGAAAGGGTAATCCAGGAAAAAGTTAGGGATTCCACACAAATAAATAAAGAACAAAAAGACTGCAATCTAAGAGCTACGACTAGGGACCATGAAGGGAAGGATAAATTGAAATCATACAACTCTGAGGCAAGGGAGATAAGATCATCAAAAGATATGGGGGAAAAGCAGTAGCGATTATAATTTTTTTCATTGCCATTTACTGTTTTAAGACTTTATGTAATTACCTCTTTCTAGGAATTGCATCTTGTATTCTCGCCCACTCTGAGGCATATCGATAAAACATTGTTTTCGTTATTTCTTTCGAATCATGCTTTTCTTTTCTCAGATTTGTTTACAGAATACTACGATTATTACTCAAGAATATTGCCTTGAAATAATTTCTGGGAATTAACAGAATAAAAGCATCTGACAAATATCGAAAAAACACTTAGGTTAGAAAAACATCGAAGGAAAATCCACACATACGTTCATGCATATATTTACTCCTACATCTTTCAAAAATCTATGCACAGGTCTGCGTTTGTACCTATACATATCTACGTGTTCATACACGAAGTCTACGACCACGCACATGGCTGCACCTATGCTTGCAATCGATGATACAAAGTCATTACATATATATACACGTCCCTACGCCAAGTCTATGTCCATGTCAGCATCTATGCCTAACTTATGATACAAGGTCTACGCTTACGTCTGTGCCTACAAATCTACGCATAGGCCATCATTTACGTCTACGCCTACATCTATACAAAATCAATGTTCTAATTTTGCTAACATTCAAGTTCAACAATGCTATGGCGACACAACATACAACACCAAGGAATTGGTAAATCCTAAGCCAGTGGTTTAAAGGACAATGCCAAAAAGAATCTTCATAACGTTCCAAGGCATACTCACATCTTACACACATTTCATACATACATACATATTGCATATCTCAAGCATACATACACTATGCACACTTGCATACAATGCGCATATAGTCGGAGTTCCGTGCCAATGTCCTACATTATGCACTTTGCATACCCATAACATTCAATACACATGCACACATATATCGCCTGGCAAACAGAAAAATAATTTTACCCTCGATTCAATCATCTAAGGGTCATTCTACGCAATACTCCTCCTACGGTTCAACCCGTCACCTTAGTCTTCATGCCGTGACACATTCATCCCATCACTGAAGTCTTCCTGCAGTGATGAGTTCCTTACAAGCTCAGTGTGTTGCCCCTAAGCCGCAACATATCTTCAAAGGCCATTATGTTTCCTCTAAGCCGCAACATATTCTCAAGACCCATTGCATTGCCCCTAAGTTGCAACGCATTTTTTCAAAACTCGGTATATTGCTTCTAAGCCGCAATATATCCATTCAACCCAAACATATTGCCTTTAAGCCGCAATGTACCTCTCCAGATCAGTATGTTGCCTCTAAGCCGCAATGTATCCTCAAACTCAACATGTTTCCTCTAAGCCGCAACATATTCTCAAAACCTATTGCATTGCCTTTAAGCCGCAATGTATCTTTCCAGATCAACATATTGCCTCTAAGCCGCAATATACCATCCAATTCAAATACATTGCCTCTAAGCCACAATGTATCTTTCCAGATCAACATATTTCCTCTAAGCCACAATATAGTATTCGGACCAGCACATTGCCCCTAAGCCGCAATGCATTACCCAAACTCAGACCATCGTCTCAGAATTCGTGCAGCGATGTTCGAAAACCAAATATAGCTTAACACATCAGACTTCATGCAGTGATCTGCGAACCTAATCCATTCCCTCAGACTTCATGCTGCAATGCTAAAAAGGAAAAAACTCAACACCATTTCCTCTAAGCCGCAATGCGTTCTTCAAACTCAAATACATAGCCTCAAAGCCTCCGTGTATTCATGCTTAAAACATCGCCTCAAACATCAGGCAACAATTTGCAAACGTAATCCATGGCCTCAGTCTTCAAGCAGCCATGTATCATTAATCATTTCTATACTCATCCTCCAAATGGTTGAGTAAGCCAAGACATACAAAGTTGCATTGTCTGCCTCATTATCAAACCCGGTAAGTGATATATCGTCAGCTTTACCTACTTCCTGGGGACTTATAAGGGTATGCTACATCAGCATAACCTTATGTTTGTCGGGAAAATTTTGCGATACTTTAAGTATTCAATAAACTTCCAATCTAAACGCACGAGACTAGAGTCTTCTCGCGCTATTCGATTGAAAGATAATTGAATAGGGGCAGCTTTCGTACCCTGGATTTTCCCTACCGCAATGATCATATTTTCAAAATCAAAATAATAAAGAAACATTTAATTAAGGATGGTACGACAATATCTGATGGCCCATTCTTAAAATTTAAGTCAACTGGGGGTGTATTTTAATCCAGGAGAGTGGGGCTTTCTAAATCGGAAAGACTCATAAATCCATTCGTGAAGCATGTTGGCCAATGGCCCATGAGATTCGAACTTGGAAATTATTTCAATAATAATCATTAATTTCTTAATCATTTTAAAACCCACTTTAAGTTTATTACTATTATTAAGAAGAGAGGTTGAAATTAAATATATTGAGGTCCTTTAAGTAGTTTGTTGTTAGTAAAGGAAAAGGGGGGGTGGGGGGTGAAATTGCAACGTAAATTGCAACGTACGAGCCCATGGCACCTGGCCCATTTCCATTTCTGTCATTAAATAGTAAAGGGAGCCATTAAGGTTTTGTTAAAACTAATATATGGGTTGTTTTTATTATCTGCTATTGTATTTTAAGGAAAAAATGTTATTATTGACTGCTTTTACAAAATAAATTTATTATCATTATTAAAAGCATTTTATTTAATTTTTCATATAATTAAGAGTTGTTATAATGATAAGAGATCTCTTTTATAAAAGAGGGCCTCGTATTGGGCCCAGGATATAATTTTTTTTTGGTTTTGTAGTATTAAAAAAAATATATTGTTGCTGGACGATGTAAACAACACAAGGCCAAATTAAAGTAGCAAACGCGCTGGCCCAATTATGGACAAACTGTTACTGTTCCCATTAACCAAAGATTTACGCATTTGTTTTGCTACCAACATTTACTGTGGAGATTCACATTCAACCATATACACAAAATTTCTATCAAATCTCAGGAATCTTCAATCAAATACATGATAAAAAAGATTATAAAATCTCAAAATAACCTAACATGAAAATATGCTAAAAAAAAGCGAAATCCATATCTTTTACAATATGAAACCTAACATGATTGAATCCTAAAATAAATTACAATCCAAAATTATTGAATTAATTAAAAAAAATGAATCTGTTTTCATACAAAGGAAATCACATTATCAAATCTAACAATCAATCCGAATCCCTAAATATGTTCTACAAATCCCTAATCTAAGCCAGCTCAAATGGTAACAACAACCCTAATTGCCAACCCTATAAAAGGAAAACGAAAAGAATAAAGGAGGAGGTTGGGGGTTTTACAGAGGAAAAGCTCGAAGACGGAAATTCGGACGAACCCCTGTTGTTAAATCCAGAAGAAAAGCGATTAGAGTTTCTAGATCAGAAACCCTAATCACCCCTGGACATTGTCGCTCGAGCTCCCATCATCGTTCTCTCCATCACCTTTAAAGCCTGTGAATCAAAAAGAAGAACAAAAGAAAGGGATTAGTAACCGGAAGCACGAAAGTTAGAAGATCGCGAAAGGTGGTAAAGAATCGCTTAGCTTTATTTTTTCATGGCTATGGGTTTGGTTAGGGTAGACGATTAGGGATGGGCTGCGCCGCCGTGGGTGCGATTTTAGGTTTAACAAAGGGATGGTGAAGGGATTTGGTTGTTAGCGAGAGAAAGAGAAAGGGAGATGCACAACATCTTGCTGAAAGAGTGAACGAGATAGACTTTGTAAAAAATGAAAAAAACAATAATTTGTATTCTGTTGTTATCTTATAAATATGCGCCTACCATAATTATAATGCACACATCAATTATGACTGTATGATCTTGACTGGACGGCCATAAGGCCAGGTCCATCTTAAGCTTCATATGCCCTCACCACACTGGATTACACATCCAACTCTTGCCAACGTGTTAGGCTTAAGCCCGTTGTTATTCAGTCCCCATCAACAATTACCACAATTCCAAATACATCGTACCCCCCTATCCAGCCTATACTTTGGGCTTAATTTAACTTAATTTTAACACCCCCTGTTTTACTTGCCCTTTAGAAGCTGCACCCCCTGGTAATTATTTATATTTTACATTTTTACAATTATTTTAATTATATATTTTATTATTATATTATATTTTTATAATAATTATAATTATTGTTATAATTAATTTCTATAAATATATAATTAAAATAATTATAATTATTGTTATTATTAATTTCTATATAGTATTAATTATTATATGTAAATATTATTATTTATATATTAACACATAAATAATTTTTATTCAAATTCATGTACATATTATTTTCCCATATATTGCATTAAAGTATTTTTTATGCATTAATCAAGACTTTTTGCAATTAATATTATTAAAAAACACAAACAAGTCTCAAACTATTTTCGCGAACAAATTAAGCTAATCAACAGTCTTTTTTTTTTGCGAATGGGTTTCAAACTAATTTTGGCTTACCGCGTCCTCAGTCAAAATCTCCGCAATCACTACTCCCGACCGAGTGCGAAGTGATTCAAAATAGGTTTGCAAACCCCTAAAAGACACCAATCTATACGAACTACGAATTGAGACTCTGATTCCTCATAAGAGGATACGTAGGCATGCGATCTAAAATCGTGGCGAGTCTTGCTAATTAAAACTTAAAACCCTGTTTATCCCAAACCTAAACCTAGAGCTTAATATCCTTGTGAATAATGTGGATGAAAGGTGCCTAACACCTTCCTTTCATCTAATTGTGTCCGAAACCTAGAATCTCTGTCTGCGAATTAGGGTTTTCTGTTAGGTTCTCTTCCCTAGGATAAAAACTAATAGTGGCGACTCCTGATTTTAAAAACCAGTTGCTACACATGGCTTCTCAAAAAAATAAGTCTTGCTTGATAATCTGTGTTAAGCATTGGATCCGCAGTTCAAATAACAGGGACATTGCATTTATCAATCATCGTATCATTTCAATTCATAACATTATCATATCAAACATACATACCATGCATCATGCATACACCAAGCATAATCATATCAAATATACATACATGCATTACATTCAATCATACATGCCCATAGAAAACTGCGGAAACATCTCAAGGCATGACTACCAGCTAAGACAACCTCAAATTTAAAACCAAGCTCAGTATTATCCATTCAACTTGCTATAGCTACCTCAGTTGACAATGGACACAATCGTCAAATGTACCGCTATCAAAATTTCATTAGGCAGCTTACCTACGATTCATCCCCCATTCCTACACTTACGACCATGTCAACACCTTCATCCACGTCTACGCCTGCGCCCCATATCCACACCTATTTCTACGCCTATGCCTATGACCACACCCACACCCACGCCTACGCTTACGATACAAATATCTAAACATTATTTATCGTGATCAAACCAATTCAAAAATACAATAACTAGCGACAAACAAATGTTAGGGAGTTGGTGACTACAAGTACTCGATGGTTTAACAAAGGAGAGTTATGAAAAACATTTGCAAAAATACTTGGAGTATACACAAACATTTGGGGCACACACACTTAGTGCATATACTCTCTGGGTTCCATATCAATCTAAAGCATCATACACATACATACAACAAACAAACAATCTCACTCTCAATTTAGGGTCAATCATCAAAGCACACTTCTTCTACAAATGCAACCCATCACCTAAGACTCCATGCAGTGATGTGTTCAACCCATCACCTAAGACTCCATGCAATGATGTGTTCCTTACAACGTAACATTACCTAAGTCTCCATGCAGTAATGTGCAAAACCTAGTACATTTCCTAAGACTCCACACTGCAATGTTCGAAAGCCAAATAAGATCCGTCACCTAAGACTCCATGCAGTAATGTGTTCAGCCCATCACCTAAGACTCCACACAGTGATGTTTTCCCTATACAATGTAGTTCATTACCTAAGACTCCATGCAGTAATGTACGAAGCTAGGTACATCGCTAAGACTCCACGCATGAATGTATTCTCCTCTACTTACCCATTACCTAAGACCCCAAGTCGTAGTGCACGAAACTTAGTTCATTGCCTAAGACTCCATGCAGCAGTGTAACATGACCCATTGTCTAAGACTCCATGAAATGATGTGTTTCCCTCTCTTCACCCATTACCTAAGACTCCACGCAGTAATGTGCGGCTCCCCCAATATAGATCATTTCCCAAGACTCCATGTCGCAGTGTTCGAAATATAAACCTAGCTCGTCGCCTAAGACTCCACATAGCGATTCGCAAACATAACCCATTGCCTCAGTCTCCAAGCAGCCATGTGTTATCAAGCGTTGTTTTATTCACCCCCAAATGGATGAATAAGCAAAGCCAAACCAAGACATACAATATCATTCTCTCAAGCTCAAAACCATCTGCATCGTTGCAAAACCCGGGTAAGCGATATATCATCATCTTTTCCTGTTTCCTCAAGACTCTTAAGGGTACGCTATATCAACGTAACCTTATGTTTGTTGTAACATCCCAGACTTCCTTCGGGATTACCGACTGACCCGAAAAACCAACACGAGTCTTTTCAGTGTGTTTTATCCTCACTCACACGCTTTCTGGGAAAACTTCCCAGAAGGTCACACATCCCATTACTACTCTAAGTCAAGCACGCTTAACTGTGGAGTTCTTATGGAACGAGCTCCCGAAAAGAAGATGCATCTTGTTTTCGGTAGCTCATTCATAAGAACTCCACAGTTAAGCGTGTTTGACTTGAAGTAGTATTGGGATGGGTGACCTTATGGGAAATTTCCCAGAAAGCGTGTGAGTGAGGATAAAACACGCTGAAAAGACCCGTGTTGGTTTGTGGGGACAGTCGGTAATCCTGAAGGCAGTCCTGGGGTGTTACAAATGGTATCAGAACCAGACCTCTCCCAGTACGATGTGGTTGGAGGACGAACCATGCAGAAGCTGGTGGGCATGTAACACCCGAGGCCGGATATGGCGGAGGGTGGTTGCACCGCATGTGTAACACTCGAGGCCGAAAAGGGGGCTATAAGTGGTCGTCACATCGGAATAAGAGGTATCTTGAGGCTATGCAAGTATGGGATTATATGGTTGAAGGAAGGCTTATAAGGATTAATTGGTACTACCTATACCAACAAGATGCATCTTCTTTTCGGTAGCTCATTCATAAGAACTCCACAGTTAAGCGTGCTTGACTTGGAGCAATTCTGGGATGGGTGACCTTCTGGGAAGTTTCCCGGAAAGCATGTGAGTGAGGCCAAATCATGCTGAAAAGACATGTGTTGGTTTGTGGGGTCAGTCGATAATCCTAAATGCAGTATGGGGCGTTACAAATGGAATCAGAGCAATGACATCGGATCAAATTCCACTTTGCCTCTTTTCCTCTTCTCTATAACTTCTACGTTCTCTTTCTCTCTTCCAACCCTTATGCATCTTGTTTTCGGTAGCTCATTCATAAGAACTCCACAGTTAAGCGTGCTTGACTTGGAGTAGTAATGGGATGGGTGACCTTCTGGGAAGTTTTCCCGGAAAGCGTGTGAGTGAGGATAAAACATGCTGAAAAGACCCATGTTGGTTTGTGGGGTCAATCGCTAATCCTGAAGGTAGTTGTCAGACAAATTTTGGGGTATTCTAAGTATTCAATAAATTCTCAATCAAAATGCGCAAGACTCGAGTATTCTTGCGCTATTCGATTAGAAGATAATTGAATAGGGGCAGCTGTCGTACCCTAAATTTTCCCTACCTTTACGATTATATTTTCAAGATTAAAAATAGAAGAGAATGGTCCAGCAACATCTGATGACTCATTCTTAAATCCAAGTCAACTTGGGGGTGTATTTTAATTCAGGAGAGTGGGGATTTCTAAATCATAAAGACCCACGTATCCGTAGGCCCATTTATGAAGCATGTTGGCCAATGGCCCATGAGGTTCGAATATGGAAAATTATTTTAATAAAATTATTAATTATAAAACCCATTAGGCTTTGTTACTGTTAGTAAGAAGGGGAGGTGAAATTTCAAACTGCAAGCCCATTGAGTTTGTGATTAGTCCATTTGACATCTTAAGAAAAAATCATTTCCTTTTTACTATTATCATTAAAATCGTCATTCCATTAAATATATTTTCACAAATTATTAAGCGATGTATTTACAATTATTTCGTAGATGTTTATTAAAATACTTTTTTAAAACGGGACTGTTGTGCTTGGGAGAAATAGTAAGAAAGTCCATTAAGTCTTTTATTGTTTTAGTAATAAGAAAGGGGGAGGGGGGGTGCAATTTCGAACTACCGACCCATTAAGATTTTGTTAAAACTAATATATTTGTTGTTTTTATTATTTACTATTAAACTTTTTCTGTTATTATCCTTTTTTATATAATTAATTTACTGTTTATTATTAAAAGATTTTTAAAATATTTTATCAGACTTTTTTTAATAAAGATTTTTTTTGGAGGAAAAAGTTTTGTTGTACAAGGCCTGTTAGGCCCAGTACGTACCAAAAAAGATGTTTTATTGTACCAAAAACACAAAAACAACTACTGTGTAAATTAACCAAAATTTGCGCATGTTTTATTAGCTAACAAGCACTGTATAGATTGAAAAGAAAATAAATCTTAAGCATACTTTTCTGCGAATCAAATCTCTAGTTCAAAGCAATATAATACAAAATCAAATTATGAAACTTTAGTACAAAAAACGAATCCAGTCCAAATTGAATCAATCACACATTACAGAATTAAAGTTCGAATCAATTACATAGATTAACAAAATCCCTAATGCTTCTAATTCCCTAAAGCTAAGCCAGTTCAAACCGTAACGGTAAAAGCCCTACTTTTTAACCCTATAAATACTAAGCAAAAAATTAACAGAAGTGGGCAGACTAGAATACAGAGACGGAAAGGGGAAAAAGAAATTGAACAGACTCGGAGAATCACAAAGAAGAACTTGAAAACGGAAGACAAAGAATGATACCGATTCCTGTGAAGAAGACAAAAGGATGAGCGATTAGGGTTTCAATATATGAAACGCTAATTGCCACTGATAAATTCACCGCCACCGCTACTCTGTTCGTCATTGTAACGCGGTGGGAGAACTGACTTGGGTGTTTTGCGTTTGATCGCAATTGTGCGGTTAGCAAGAGTCACCACCGACTTTTATTTTATCCAAAAGGAAAGGCTGAAAAGAACAGGAAAGACCTTTAGAGATGTTTTCTGAGTTCGGGGGGAAAATTATGAAAAGGGAAGGTACTAACACCTTTTCATCCGTAGTTATCTACGGGCTCTGAGTTACTTTCTAGATCACTTGCTTTTGCTTGAAAATATGCTTGTGGTGTGGTTTTTTGAAAGTATTTTGAAAATGTCTTTGTAATGGTTCTCGTTTCTATAAGAACGCGTACAAAGTGTTGTTTCAAAAATAGTTCAAAAGGTATTTGTGGAATGTGTTTTTTGAAAGTGATTTTGAAAAAAGGATGTCTTTGTAATGGCTCTTGTTTCTATAAGAACGCGTACAAAGTGTTTGTCTTTTGAAAATGTTTCAAATGAGTGTGTTGGTGTATAAAATGTTTTTGTTGTGAGCAAGCGAGCAACTAGCAGCAAATCTACCTACTCAAAAGGTCTTAGATGTTCTTTTCCTCCTCCTTTAGATGTTTCTATCTTTCCATTTATTTGATAAGAAGCCCCATCGTTGGATGTGAAAGGACGGGCGCGGGACGTTTGTATAGTCATAGAAGGAAACCTATAAGACATTTTAGCAATTTCGTTTAGGGACGAGATCGTTTATCGAAGGCAACATCGAGGGTCATCGAGGGACTACGATATTTTATCGAGGGTCTTTGCTAAAACGCTCATATTTGAGGGACATGACTATTTTTCGAACGACAACAAAGCGGGATTACCCTAAGGGTGATAGTGTGCAAGTGTGTTTGATTTACATGCATTTAGTCTTGATTAGGGTTATCTATTTGTTGATTTCATGTCTTGCCATACACACCCTAATTACTAGCATTTGTATTTGAAAAGCGGTAAATTGCGGAAATGTAAAGTCCTACGCTATTACATCATTTAGGGATGGGGGTACAAATTTACAAACGGGGGGTTGCAAGAATTTAAATCCTAATTAACTATTACAACCATATTGAAATGTACAATGCAAGAAAGAAAAAGGACTTGTTTATAAAATGGTTTTTTTTGTCTTAATGAATTAAGAAAAAGAAAATAAATTAATTAATAAAAAGAAAATATTTTTATGTCTTTTTTATATTAATAAAAAATGTATTAATATTGAAAATGATAAAAAGGGAAATAATGAGAGATAAGATTAGCATGCTGCTGAAAGCAAAACAAAGGGGATCAAAAGTTCTGATGCCAGGCGCGCTGTGGTTAAGAAAGAAACGTCAGAGGAAATCAGAAGTTCTAAACTGATACACTCTGAGGTCCTACAAGAAACGTTAGGGGGAAAACACAGAAGTTCTGGGTTGCTACGTGATGAACTTCTGAGTGTTAGAACAGTGAAAAATTATTAGAATTTTTGTGTATTAAAACAGTGAGGAGAACTCAGAAGTTCAGTATGTGCTAAGACAGTGAGTGAACATCAGAAGTTCAGTATGTGTTAACAACGAGTGAAAATCAGATGTTCAGTGTGTGTTAACAGCAAGTGAAAATCAGAAGTTCTGTGTGTGTTAAAATGGTGAGGAGAACCCAGAAGTTATGTGTTACATTTCAACTATTTCCTCATATTAATCAGCACATCTCCAATTTATTCATTTCCTAACAACAACAAATCAGGAAGATAAAAGCACAACAGTTCATAGAATTTCTACTCCTAATTTTGAGCCTAGCTTTATTCAAGAAGTTCTGATCCACAATTTTTTCTACTTATGCAATGATATGGACAACATCAATACTATGATATTTACATATTTAATGATATTCTGAATGAAAAGATTCAAAGTTTGAAGGACTTACCTTAAACCTGGAACGTGTGTTTGGGACTTGAGTTGGTGCCTTCAGATGTTCTGGAGTCAGCAAGAAAAACAGAAGAGAAAATTCTAAGTTCTTTGATCCAAAGGGAAGAACAAAGGTTTTGTTTAGGATTTGCGAAGGTTTTTCACTGTTTCCTTTTCTCTCTTAGACAATTCTCTCTCTCTCTCTCTCTCTCTCTCTCTCTCTCTCTCTCTCTCTCTCTCTCTCTCTCTCTCTCTCTCTCTCTCTCTCTCTCTCTCTCTCTCTCTCTCTCTCTCTCTCTCTCTCTCTCTCTCTCTCCTCTCTCTCTCTCTCTCTCTCTCTCTCTCTCTCCAAAAGCCAGTCCCTCGAATTTGTGATGGAGCAACTTATTTATAGATGGGTTTGCTGTGGTTTTGGGGGGAAAACAAATGGGATTTGAACATTTTTGGTATACTGTTCTGTTGTACCCCAAAATTTTCCCTCTCAATTCTCAAGGCATCTCTCACAATGATTCTCAAAATTCAAGCTTGCACAAGTACATTGGGATTTTCCAGCATCATAATTAAAAGGAAACTGTCAAAAAGGGAGAAAATAAATAAAAATAACATTTTAACAAATTTGGAGGAAAATAGGTCTCCTTCGATTCAGCCCCTTCGATTGGACTTTGCACCTCCTTCGATTGCTCAAAAGTTGTTGCTAGCGCGCCTCTTTCATCTGGGCATGTGACTTCTTATTGTAGGCTTCATTTGTGTCTTCCACTACCTGCATGTTTGCTTTGAGTACCAAATTTTCTTCATACAAGCCTTCATTTGGGCATTCACCTCCTGCATATCTGCGTGTAAGCCTTCGTTTGGGCATTCATCTCTGGCCATGCCTGCATGCGAGCTTCAGTTGAGCAAGGGCTTCATGCCACTTCGGTTAAATCTTTCATTTGGGTATTGAAGCTTCCTTCGACTCAGAAGGAAATGATCTTCATACAAGCTTCAATTGAGTTTTTGTTTCCCTTTGAAACAGTGTCCTTCGGCTCAGGAATGTCCTTCGACTCAGAAGGAAATGATCTTCATACAAGACTCAATTGATTTTTTGTTTCCCTTTGAAACATTGTCCTTTGACTCAGGAATGTCCTTCGACTCAGAAGGAAATGATCTTCATACAAGCTTCAATTGAGTTTTTGTTTCCCTTTGAAACAGTGTCCTTCGGCTCAGGAATGTCCTTCGACTCAGGAAGTAAAGGCCTCCTTTTGGTTTTCTTCAATTCAAAAAGTCAATAATCTTCTGAAATCTTCCTTCGATTCAGAAGGAAATGATCTTCATACAAGCTTCAATTGAGTTTTTTCCCCTTTGAAACAGTGTCCTTCGACTCAGGAATGTCCTTCGACTCATAAGGAAATGATATTCATACAAGCTTCAATTGAGTTTTTGTTTCCCTTTGAAACAATGTCCTTCGACTCAGGAATGTCCTTCGACTCAGGAATGCCCTTCAACTCAGGAATGTCCTTCGACTTAGGAATGTCCTTCGACTCAGGAAGTAAAGGCCTCCTTTTGGTTTTCTTCAATTCAAAAAGTCAATAATCTTCTGAAAGCTTCCTTCGATTCCGAAGTTAATAACCTTCTAAAAAGTGTCATTCGATTGCACCATTCGCCCCTCACCTGTTTGCCTTGGATTCATAAGTTTCCGATTGGATGAATGGCTACCTTACTGTGACTTTCAAATTCATCTTCATGTATGATTCGAACGCACCTTCATATCACCTTCGAATCCATCTGTAAACCCTTCAATACGCCATAGTCCTGCATTATGACACACAACTTGGTGGTCCATTCGAAGGACTTTCCATAGTTGAGGAATAATTGTTCTCTTACTTTGGAGTCTGGTCGAAGGTTTGGGCCTAAGTTATTAAAAGCAAGAAGACTCAAAATGGCATATTCAGCTAAAAAGGCCCAGTCGAAGAACACACAATTGGTTCATTCGAAGGACACACAACTGGTGAAAATGAATGCTGTGTTGTTCTAGTCTGGTCGAAAGGTGTAGAAAGATGGAGGATTCGACTCAAAAGACCAAGTTGAACATTTAGACCCATAGGCTAGGCTACGTGTTTTCCCTTTTCAGGCCTTAAACCTATGACTCACCCTATACTTAATTGTTTATGCAAATTAAAATAGGCCTTTACCCATTTGTTGTCCAAGACCACTTGCACTTAATAGCATAATACTACCTTTTAGAAAAGTTTGTCTTCAGCCTTGCGCCTGTTTTCCTTCAGAAAGAAGCAACCCATCTGAACCATTCATCTTGCTTTTATGGCACAAGTGGACACTTAATTTCCAGATTGAGCCTTATTTTGTTATTTTTGCTCCCCAAGCTTCCCAAAAGCCTTTCTCTATAAATAGAGATTTCATTTGCACAAAGAAGAGGAGAAGGGGAATATATCTTCAAAATTCTCAAACACTTCAACACTTGGGAAATAAAAAAACACCAGAATCATCGTTACCTCCTTCAATTCTGAAGAACAACACATTCTAGTTTCCTTCGAATCAAGGAGCATCCCACTTGTTCCTTCCTTCGAATCCAGCAAAGAAGGATATTTCACTTGTTTTGCTCTTTCGAATCCAATGTCGAAGGCCTACCCTGGGTCTTTTCCTTCAAATCCAGAGGCATTCAAAGCAATCGCTTCAAAGTCCAGAACACGCTCCAACCTCCAGCAAGGTAAGTCATTTTTAACCTTTGGCCCTTCGTTTCCAGCATAGCATGTAAATAAGTTTTCTTTTTCATTTAAAACATGTACACACTATTTTCTTCTTTTTATTTTCACTCTCTTAATATGTGTCATGGTTAACAATCTTCTTGGCTTTTGCTCTTGGTACATTTAAATACGCTTTAAAGAACTAATCTAGTCTTAAGGTGATGTTGGCATGGCCTTGGGCCATGTTTCTATTCAAACTCAAATGAAAGAAATGAAGCCTCTAGCTTCCATACTAACCTTCAAGCCAATCGAAAGGTACAACATGCTGGCCTCCAGGCCCCAATCAAAAGACAAATATGCTAGCTTCTAGGCCCCAATCGAAAGGCACAACATGCTAACCTTCAAGCCAATCGAAAGGCACAACATGCTGGCCTCCAGGCCTCAATCGAAAGCCAAAATATGTTGGCTTCTAGGCCCCAATCGAAACTCATTCCTTCAACCCTTTTCAGGTAAGGTCAAAGAGAGCCATAAATGGCATAAATGAAGGGTTTGCTGCCCTAAGTCGAAAGATCCATTTTTTCTTGCTTTTACCTTATTTTTTGCCTTTATATTTTCATGCAATTCAATATGGTTGTAATAGTGTAGGATTTATTTTTTGCACTCTTTTATTACCTTCATATAAATGTTAAGTAATTAGGTGTGTATGGAAAGATAAAATCAACAAGTAGACAACCCAAAAATCAAAGACAAAATGCATGCAATCAAACACACTTGCACACATGCACCCTTAGGGAAATTCCACTTGTTGCCTTATAAAAATGGTCATGTTATGCATGTGGGGTATCTTAGCAAAAACAATTACAAATACAAGATCATAGTCCCTCGATGACGCTACAAATGTTGCCTTACAAGTGATCTTAGTCCCTATAAGAGAATGCTAAGATATCTCACAACATTTCTATCATGACTATACGATGACCCACGTCTGTCCCTTCACATCCAACGATGGGGCTTCTTATCAAATCAATGGTAAGGAAGCAACATCTAAAGGAGGAGGAAAAACACATCTAAAACCTTTTGAGTAGGTAGATTACTTTTAGTTACTTGCTCAATTTCAAAATAAACATCCTTGTTATTTTCAAAATAATCACATACATCTTTCCAAAACTTGAAATATTTTCAAAAGCACAACACTTTGCGTACATTCTTACAAACAGGAATCATTGCAAAGTTCGCCTAAACGATGGCACCTTTTCAAAATACTTTCAAAACCACACAAAAGCACAAATTTCAAAACAAAAGCAAGTGATCTAACAAGTAACTAAGAGCCCATGAAAAACCATGGATAGAAAGGGTGCTAATACCTTCCCTTTTCATAATCTACCCCCCGAACTCAAGAAAACATCTCGAAAGGTCTTTCCTGTGCTTTTTCACCTTTCCTCATTGGATAAAAGAAAAGTCAGTGGCGACTCTTGCTAAACCGCAACATTTTGCAAACAAAAACACAAAACCCCAAGTCAGTTCTCCCACCGTATCACATGTTCCATTGCTTTTTAAACACAACCTTTGTATGCTAATTTGGTGCAAATATGGGGTTTGAGAAAGTGAAGGCATGGATTGGATCAACAACTAGTTGCAGGAATGTGCCAAAGCGGGGCATCAGGTTGTTTAAATGAGGTTTTGGGATTTGGTGATGTTCTGACCGCAGAAGACCAGAATGAGACTCGAAGGGTAATTTTCTGACCGAAGTGTTGAACATAGCCTTCATATGTTAAAGAATCATGTTCTGACCAAAGAGCATCGCTTCTACATGTTCTGATTGAAACATCATGGTCTGAATCGTGTTTGCAAATTCTGATTGCGCTTGCGTGGGGACTGGCCCAGAAGTTCTGAAGTACCATATTCTCTTAACACTTAGAAATATTTTTAAATGTTTAGAAATTTGGATTTTTCAAAGTAATTTCTGACTTCTAATTTTTGATGAACCAATTTCATGTCTTGATGAAATATAATTGTTGAAACTTGATTTTTGATCTAAAAGTAAAAGTTTGACTTTTTAGTGTGCTTTTGACCATTTTGCCCTTGTGAATGATTTTCTTGGAAACTTGTAATCCAAGACTAGAAACTTGATAGAAGCAAACCCGAGGGTATAGGATGATCCTTTAATAAATGAGATGGCAAATTTTGGGGTACAACAGCTTCCCATGTTCAATCTTCTTAAACTTGAGGATGTAGATTGGCTTGTCTGCCTTTCGTGATCTGAAGGCGAAAGATGATTGAACACTAGAGTGCCCACAAATTTGCACTCGCATGAAGTGAGTGTCAGTAAATAATATCCGGAATGGGATTACAGATGCCATTTAGAAGGCGATGGAGAGTCGTCGAAGATGGGCTTAAAGATGCCATCCAGAAAAGATATCGGTCGTATAAGATATTCCTTTGCGAGAATCCTTGTAACTGCCATTGAGGAGAACTTCACTGGAGAATGTTGATTTATGTCTTGGGAAATAGAGGCTAGGAGCTTCGGTTATCCGCTACTCTACTAGGGAATTAACTCTTGATTGAGGGGATGGAAGTAAACTGCATGTCTGGTCATGGTCCAAGCTGCACAATGACTTACTGGGGAAATGTGAAATCGACCGTATCTGGTCGGGTCTAGGTCTTACAATGTTGTAAACTGTTGTCTGGATATAAGAGAGAAGGAACCTGGATAGTAGGGTTTCTTCGAAACGAAAGCCTAGGTAGTAGGGCTGTGAGAAGGAACCTGGATAATAGGGTTGCTTCGAAATGAAAGCCTGAATAGTAGGGCTATGAGAAAGAACCTGGGTCGTAGGGTTACTTCGAAATGAAAGCCTGGATAGTAGGGATATGATAAAGAATATGGGTCGTAGGGTTACTTCGAGGTGAAAGCCTGGATAGTAGGGCTATGAGAAGGAACCTGGGTCGTAGGGTTACTTCGAGGTGAAAACTTGGATAGTAGGGCTATGAGAAGGAACCTGGGTCGTAGGGTTACTTCGAGGTGAAAGCCTGGATAATAGGGCTTATAGGAAGGAACCTGGATAGTAAGGTTACTTCGAGATGAAAGCCTGGATAGTAGAGCTTATGGGAAGGAACCTGGATAGTAGGGTTACTTAGAGATGAAAGCCTGGATAGTAGGGCTTATGGGAAGGAACCTGGATAGTAGGGTTACTTCACGATGAAAGCCTAGATAGTAGGGCTTATGGGAAGGAACCTGGATAGTAGGGTTACTTCGAGATGAAAGCCTGGATAGTAGGGCTTATGGGAAGGAACCTGGATAGTAGGGTTACTTCGAGATGAAAGCCTGGATAGTAGGGCTTATGGGAAGGAACTTGGATAGTAGGGTTACTTCAAGATGAAAGCCTAGATAGTAGGGCTTATGGGAAAGAACCTGGATAGTAGGGTTACTTCGAGATGAAAGCCTGGATAGTAGGGCTTATGGGAAGGAACTTGGATAGTAGGGTTTCTTTTAGATAAAAGCCTGGATAGTAGGGCTTATGGGAAGGAACCTGGATAGTAGGGTTACTTCGTCTGATCACGTAGGTTAGTTGACCCGTTGGGTTTCGGAAACTAATTTTCCATTAGTTGTCTGCAGATGTGACATGTATAACTTCATGGATTTAATCCTGAATTGTCGGAATTATTGATGATAACCATATTTCCTGAAAAGGTACAAGATTAATTATATGTGATGCATGAACTGCATTGCGTGATGATGTTCTCAAAATAAATGAGATTATGCTGTATGAAATATGTATGTGTATGCCACGATGTATGAATGTAAGATGCTCTTGCGATAATTTTAGTCGGGGAAAATAAATCTTGGACTGCTGCTGGAGAGCATTAGGACGTTGAACCCTTCACTTCTGCTAGGGATGGTGAATCAGAGATGACTATGTTGGGGATTTGTTCCTTGTTTACAGATATTCTACCGGGGAGAGACTCTGCCTGAGAATAACTCCACGGGGAATAAATCTGTTGGAAGGTGAACTTCCGTTGCTGAAGTAGTAAGCTTTGTTGGGGGGTGAGCTTTTGCGTTCAGAGAAATAAACTTTGCTTGGGAGACAAATTTATGAACCGCTCGCGACTATAAAATTTGACTGGGGAACGTAGATGTCGGCTCTCTGAAGGAATTTGGCTGGGGATAGTAACTCCTGTTTAGGGAAACTGATATCAACGCTTTGATTACCTCTAATCTGTGGGAAGAATAGATGTCACCGGGGCACATGTAATGGTGACTTCGTTTCAAATCTATCTCTGCCCCTGCACCTGCTGAACAAAGTAACTGTCGGGCTTGACATGATGTTTTTTTAGTTTTTGCCCCTGTTTCTTAAGTTACGAGCAATTGTCTTTCCGTTTCCTATGCGGATATTTATGAATAGCGATTATATTCAAATGCATATGTCAAGAATAAATCATTGGATGTTTTTGAGAAACAAAACAGAAAAACAAAAACAAATGGTTTTGTAAAAATGACTTATATTAATTTTCGAAATTGTCCTATAACAGGCATTTTTTTGTATAAGGAAGCTGACGCTCTAGTAAGAGAACGCCGCCGTGAAAAAGAAATTATACAATATTGTGTACAACGAAGATAAAATATCTATGTGCCATAATCCTGTTAAGTTTCAATTCTGCTATTGCCGCTATGTCTTCGAGCGTCTCATCACTTTGCTGCTTGTCCGAAGCTGATTAGATTGATCGGTGCCGTTCGAGCTTGACAGTTGATACCGAGATCTAGTCGCAAGGTGATCCAATGGGATATAGTGATACGCTTTATATCCCTAACTTTTTCCTGGACCGCCCTTTCAGGTTTTCAGTCCACCGGGATACCCTTTTTTTCCCAAGCCACCTTTTAAGGTTTTCGACTTGCCGGGTGTACAGATTTTCCGTTTTCATCCCTTATTTTTGCCCAAACCCTTTTGGTTTTCTTGGAAGCCCTTAATTTTTCCTAGGCCAGTCAACCTAGCGGGTTTTTAATCATGCGTAGTATCTTTTCACTATTTCCGCATTGACAGGGTGCGGAAGGTCGTCACCGTCCATGGTGGTTAGAATCATGGCTCCACCCGAGAAAATGTTTTTAATCACAAATGTCCCTTCGTATGTGGGAGTCCATTTGCCCATGGGATCACCTTGTGGAAGTATGATGCGCTTGATTACTAGATCCCCGACTTGATATTCTTGGCGTCTGACTTTTTTGTTAAAAGCCTTAATCATCCGTTTTTGATACATTTGACCATGACAGACAGCAGTAAGTCTCTTCTCATCAATTAGATTCAGTTGATCAAGTCGAGTCTGGATTCAATCATCTTCGTTCAAACCCACATCCTTCAGGATCCTTAGAGAAGGGATCCGGACCTCAATAGGCAGGACATCCTCCATGCCGTATACCAGAGAGTAGGGTGTTGCCCTTGTTAACGTCTGTGTTGAGGTACGGTACCCATGAAGAGCAAATTGTAACATCTCATACCAGTCTTTGTATGTCACCGTCATCTTCTGTATGATCTTTTTTATTTTCTTGTTAGCCGCTTCGACAGTGCCATTCATCTTCGGCCAATAGGGAGAAGAGTTATGATGCCGTATCCTGAATTACTTACAGAGTTCGGTAATCATCGTGTTATTGAGATTCGTACCATTGTTAATGATGATTCTCTCCAGCACACCGTAACGAAAAATTAGGTTATGCTTGATAAATCGCACAACAACATTCTTGGTAACAGTAGCAAAGGAGGCAGCTTCAACCCACTTCGTGAAGTAACCAATGGCCACCAGGATGAAGCGATGCCCATTGGAAGCGGTAGTTCTAATCTCTCCGATCACGTCGATGCCCCACATTGCAAAGGTCCAAGGAGCCGTCAATAAATTTAAGGGAACCAGAGGCACATGTACCTTATCAGCATAGATATGGCATTTATGACAAGTTCGGGAGTGCTGATAACAATTTGCTTATATAGTGGACCAATAGTATCCTGCGCGTAGGATCTTCTTAGACATGGTATGTCCACTTGAATGGGTTTCGAAGGTAACTTCGTATAGATCTGTCATAATCTTCTCTTCTTCGCTCTTGTCTACACACCGCAACAAGGTAGAGTCATGGTTGTGCTTGTAGAGTATTCCATTACTGAGGAAGAACTTTGCGGAGAACCTTCTTAGTAACTTTTTTTCGTTGACAGATGCCCCGTCAGGATACTCTTGAGCCTCAAGATACCTTTTTACTTCATGAAACCAAGGTTTATCTGCTACCTCTTCAGTATAAATTTCACAGCAGTATGCCGGTTCATCCAACCTCTCAATAGTGATTCGGAGAGCTTCATTGTCCCACCTGACCTTGAACATAGAATACATGGTAGCTAGCGCGCCCGCTTACTGATTCTCCTCCCGTGGGAAGTGTTCAAAGGTTACCTCCTCAAAGTGTGGGAGCAATGTTAGTACATGTTCCTTGTATGGAATGAGATTTGCGTGCTTCGTGTCCCATTCTTCTTTGATCTGACTTATCACCAAGGCTGAATACTTGAAGATGCTCAAGAATTTGATCCTTAGGTCGAAAACAACTTTGAGACCTATGATGCAGGCTTCATACTCCACCATGTTATTAGTACATATTGCACCCCAAAATTTGCCCTCTCATTTCTCAAGGAATCACTCTAGATCCTCAAGTTTTCTCTAATCCAATTCCAAGCCTTGAATTATCAATTTTTTCAAGCAAACCATTCACAACTGGAAGTTCTGAAGGATCACTCAGAACATGCTGAAGCCAGAATATACAAAGATCAGAATATGAGATGCTATGCTGAAGCAGAACTTCTAATCCAGAGTCAAGCAAGGATGCAGAGTTTCACATGGGAACCCATTTAATGCTCACAACCACTTGTGAAGTCTTTATCCAAGGGATTTTCCCCACGTGTACCCCTACTGTATTGGGAAGACAAACTTCTGTGCAAAAGTATGCTAGACCCACGCGCTGTTTCAACTTTTCCTTAATTCACGCTGCCAAATCCAGCTTAGACGCTATTAGCCATCAAACTTGATGCATTGAACATACTGGATAAGCTTACTTCAAGAGTAAGTCATCATCTAGCACATGATGTTGATGCGACTTGACTGCCCCACCTGCAAAACCTTTGCCTATAAATAGAACACCATTGGCCACTGAGAGAAAAGTCAAGGAAAATTTGTGAAAGAGGCGAGAAAATTAAGAAAGAAAACTTTGAACCACTGCAAAAATTCCAAGAACCCAGGAAACTATAAACACAAAATACTAAAATCTTAGCATTGATTCCTTACATTTAAACTCCATTGTTTTCCTCAAGTGTTATTGACTAAAGCCACCCACGCAGTTGCTGATTCACACATTAGAAGCTACCTTAACTTCTGTATTCCTATTGCCATACACTCTTCATTCATTTCCACCTCAAAGGAGTCAGAATATCACCTCTTGGCTATTCCAGAAGTTGTAAACGTCCATCCTGCTGAGTACGTGAAGAAGTTGCTCAGAACATCACCAGAATTCAAGACCAACCTCCAATTCACATAATCCTTTCCAACTGCAAGCTAAGTTTTCTGCTGACTCTCATCATAATTGATTAAGCATCGTCAGATTTTGCATATTTAGCACAATGTAGATATTCTGATCCTGATGATGTACATATTCTGAAATTCATGCATATGCTTGCCTAAATAGAAGAAATCCCTATTTAGAGCTTCATAAATAAATTAGGACTCAGAATTAGAATTAGCAAATACATGTTGCTTCTGATTTATGCTTATGATATTTCATGTATGCAACTTCTGTTCTGTTAAGAAATAACTAAGTTGCAGATGTTCTGATTGGCATGGAGAGAGGTAAAGTTCTGACAGTTGCGTCAGTACTTCTGAAAACTTCTGAGTTCTTAGAAGATCCAGAACTTCTGAACTTCCATATTTTTGCTAACGTATTTCTCTTTGTGCAGCAAGTCAGGGTCAGAACTTCTGACCTCTTTTATTTTCAGCATTTGCGCTGATTTTGTTTTTTTTCTCTTTTATTATTTTGCAATCATATTATTTTTTATTGTTAATCAAAAACACCAAAAATATTTTATATTTTGCATGTTATATTTTTCTTTTAACATAAAAAGACAAAATATTTTCTTAAACAAAACTTACTTCTTTTCTTAAATAAATAAGCATCTTACATTTCCTATACATTCTTATCTATTTCAATATGGTTGTAATAGTAACCTAGAAATTTTAACGTGCAACCCCCATTCATAAATATGTACCCCCATCCCTTTAAATATTGTAATAGCGTAGGACTTTACATTTCTGCACCGTTATTGCTTTCAATATATGCTAATAATTAGGGTGTGTATGACAAGATATGAAAATTGACAAATAGATAACCCTAATCAAGATAAATTATGCACACAATAAAATACACTCGCACACTTACACCCTTAAGGTAATTCCACTTGTTGCCTTACAAAAATGGCCATGTTATGCATGTGGGATGTCTTAGCACAAACAAATCGAAAAGTACAAGATCATAGTCCCTCGATGACGCTATCAAAGTTTCCTTTCAAAATGATCTTAGTCCCTAAAGAAAAGTGCTAAGTCATCTCACAACATTGATATCATGGTCATACGATGACCCAACGCCCGTCCCTTCACATCCAACGATGGGGCTTCTTATCAAATCAATGGCAATATAGTAACATCTAAAGGAGGAGGAAAAGCACATCTAAAACCTTTTGAGTAGGTAGATTACTTTTAGTTACTTTCTCACTCTTAAAACAAATATCCTTGCCATTTTCAAAATAATCACATACACTTTCAAAACATCTTCAAAAACACTTTCCAAAACTTGAAATATTTTCAAAAGCTCAACACTTTGTATACGTTCTTACGAATGAAAACTATTACAAAGTTTTCCTAGACGATGGAACCTTTTCAAAGTATTTTCAAAACCACACAAAATCACATTTTTCAAACAAAAGCAAGTGATCTAGCGAGTAACTAAGAGCCCATGGAAAACCATGGATGAAAAGGATGCTAATACCTTCCCTTTTCATAATCTACCCCCCGAACTCAAGAAAACATCTCGAAAGCTCTTTCCTGTGCTTTTTCACCTTTCTTTATTGGATAAAAGAAAAGTCAGTGGTGATTCTTTCTAAACCGCAACATTTGCGAACACAAACGCAAAACACCTCAAGTCAGTTCTCCCACCGTATAATAGTATAGTTGAAGCATAGTCGGGCGATGAAAGGAGTATGAAAGCCCTCAAGAAATATGATTACAGCGCCAATGCCATTGCCTAGTGCGTTCGAAGCTCCATCAAAAAGCATAGTCCATCGGGATCCTTTTTCAGGTCCTTCATCCGGTCCAGGTTCTTCATAGTTTGTCACTAGCATAATATTCTCGTCCGGGAACTCAAAAATCATGGAATGGTAGTCATCCACGGCCTGATGAGCCAAATGATCATCCAATACACTTCCTTTAATTGCTTTTTGGGTTGTATATTGGATATCATATTCGGTTAGGATCATTTTCCATCTTGCTATTCTTCCAGAGAGAACGGGCTTTTCGAAGATGTATTTGATCAGATCCGTCTTAGATATCAACAAAGTAGTGTGGGTCAACATATACTGTCTTAGTCGGCGAGCAGCCCATGCCAAAGCACAACAAGTTTTCTCGAGCAGTGAGTATCTTGTCTCACAGTCGGTAAACTTTTTGCTAAGGTAGTATATTGCTTGCTCTTTTCGACCAGACTCGTCATGCTGCTCCAGCACACACCCATTGAATTGTCTAACACTGTTAAGTACAGTATCAAAGGTCTTCCTTCAATCGGAGGAATCATAATTGGTGGTTCTTGAAGGTATTCCTTGATTCTTTCGAAAGCGGTCTGACATTCGTCATTCCATTTTACCACTTGATCTTTCTTCAGGAGCTTGAAGATTGGCTCACAAGTAGCAGTCAGATGTGAAATGAACCTGGCCTTATAATTTAGGCATCCCAAGAAACCTCTAACCTCCTTCTCAGTACGGGGAGCCGACATCTCTTGTATGACCTTCACCTTTGTAGGGTATACCTAAATACCTTTGTCACTGACGATGAACCCCAGTAGTTTACCAGATCTTACCCCGAAGGTGCACTTGTTCGGATTCAACCTCAACTTATACGTCTTCAACCTGTTAAACAACTTTTGTAGATGATCAAGGTGTTCTTCCTCGGTTTGACACCTGGCTATCATGTCATCAACATAAACCTCTATCTCATGGTGGATCATATCGTGGAACAACGCTACCATGGCTCGCTGATAAGTTTCCCCAGCATTCTTCAACCCAAAAGGAATCACCTTGTAACAGAAAGTTCCCTACTGCATGACGAAGGTTGTCTTCTCCATGTCTTCGGGAGCTATCCTTATCTGATTGTACCCAGAGAAACCATCCATGAAGGAAAAGATCTTGCGATGTGCGGTGTTGTCAACCAGAACATCGATGTGGGGAAGCGGGAAGTCATCCTTGGGGATTTCCTTGTTCAGGTCTCTATAATCCATACACATCCGTACCTTTCCTTCTTTCTTTGGTACCGGAACAACATTAGCAACCCACTACAGATAGGAGGTGACATCTAGGAATCCAATGTTAGACTGTTTCATAACCTTTGCTTTGATATTCTATAACATTTTAGGGCGCATACGACGTACTTTCTGCTTAGCTGGAGGACAATCTTATTTAGTCGGCAGATGATGCACCATAATATCAGTGTCTAAACCAGGAATGTCTTCATATGACCAGGCGAAGATCTCAACATAGTCGTGCAACCTCGATATCATCTGCTGTTTGAATTTAGTCTCTAGATTTGCACCGATAATGACTTTCTTTCTGTCTACCTCTGTGCCCAAGTTTATAGTCTCAACTGGCTCTTCATGAGGCTGTATAGCCCTCTCTTCCTGCTGTAACAGCCTAGCAAGCTCTCCAGGCACCTCACAGTCTTCCTCACCTTCGTCCTCGGCTTGGTTGATCGGATTTTCGAAGTTATAACTGGAAATAGAAGAACTGTTATCAATGGGATCCAGAGTGGATATGGATCTGCAGTTTGATATGTGAGTGTGTGTAAGAGCATAGCTGTATTGATGAAGTGAAAAAGCAGAAAAGAAAAACAGAGAGCGCAAATTTTGTATGCAAGAAACGTCCAATGTTTTATTCATGATATATGAAAATGACATATAATAACCCTCACAAATAAACCATTGCGCCTCGGGTAAGACACAAGGCCATATAGTTTATATTGTTTATTACTAATTCGAAAAACAAGTAAGACAATTACTGATGAACAAAATAAATTGGCAAAAAATCTCTGGCCGTCCAGTTACTAGGTCCACCGTTGGTAGTAGGGTAGATCGAGCTGTCAATATCAGAATCCTCATCATTGTCTTCTATAGCATTAACCCCACGATTAATGATGCGTAGGGGAGGTCCTCCAGCCCGAGCACACAGAACCGCCCTTTGAGCTCCTGAAGTAAAGCCCAAACCAAATTTGTCAGTTTTATGAGGAAAATCAAGGAGCTGTCCCCAAATGGTACACCCACCTTCTTCAACTACCGCTATGGCGTCCTTGAGAGAAGCCATCTTCAAAGGATATTTGGTGATCTTTGGCGCACTAGTGATGGTCTCGGTTGATGCCATAATCTGGAGAACCTCTTAAAAGTTTTGACAAGGGGTCTCTATGAATTCCCCATCAATCTCCACATACCTGAAAGAGTTCAGGTGGCTTACCATATACTCTTCTTCATTGTGCACAGTGACAATCTTCCCTTTCATTGGATACTTCAGCATTTGGTGTAGCATAGAAGTAAGGCCCCAGCTTCATGGATCCAAGGGTAACCCAACAAACAAGAGTATGATGGCCTGATATCCATCATGTAGAAGGTGGATTCAAAGGTCTGGGAACCCACTTTGACAGGGATGTCCACCTCCCCGTGCACCATTCTTTTTGACCCATCGAAAGCCCACACCGCAATGTTACTGGGCTTTAAGGTCATGCCTTCACAATCTATCCTATCAATATCCTTCTTAGGTAGAACATTCAGTGACGATCCAGTGTCCACTAGCACATGAGCCATAATAGTGCACCTACATTCGATCGAGACATGCAGAGCATCATTATGCTTTCTCCCCTTTGGTGTCAAATCGACATCTGAAAAACCCAACCCATTGTCAGCAGTCAAGATGGCCACACAGTCCTTGAATTGGTCATCAGAGGTTTTTTATGGCACATGCACAGTCTTGAGAAATACATTCAAAGCCTTTGCATGGGCTTCGGAACACAACAACAGAGACACCATTGATATCTTCGAAGGAGTGTGTCCCAGCTGCTCGACCATGTTATAGTCTCTCTTTTGGATTATTTTTAAAATTTCCTCCATTTCTTTCTTAGAGGATTCCAAAACAACTTTTCTAGGTGCCTTCGTCCGAGCAGGTTCACCTATAGCTTCTTTTCCCCGAGTCCCAGATGACTCATCGGCATGGGTAACAACTGGAGTAAGAATGGGAGTAGTATCAGAAGTACTAGCAGGAACAACAAATGGAATAACAACAGGCTTAGCAACAGTCTTCGGGGAGATCTCGGGAGAGAAAACCCTTCCACTTTGGGTAACTTTGTTGGACCTGACAATGTTACTGATATCGGGGTCAGCCTCTTCAATCTTCAAATCCTGTTTGATGCCATGACAATAAAAGTCGGCACCATAATTCCAAGGGATAACTTTGTCTGAGGAGTACGGTACATGACAAGGAAAAGTGATTATCAATGGAGAAATTCTTGGAGTAGGTGTAATCCTAATAGGTCTTTTAGAGGAGACCTTGGAAGGATTGGCGGAAATGGTTATGATAGCAACATCTTCATGTAGGACAGTCGGAATCAAAGTCTTTTCAAACAAAATCTCTCTGCTATCCATCAGGCGTTGAACACCTGCTTTCAGAAAATAACAACCAGAAGGTAGAGATAGACACATGTGTCATCCTTCACCACAGCCCAGAAATAAACCGGCTAGCAACAAATTCTTCTTGACAGTCATGAGAGGAGTGGAAACATCATCAACAAAAGTAACAAACAAATCAGTATCAATGGCATTAACACCACGATTGTGCTTGGTTATGGGAGTAGTTATGACATTAGGCTTCTCCAGAGCATCAAACTCAATCTCCTTAGTTTCGATTAGATCATATAAAATGTTTTTCAGAGCCCAACAGTCATTTGTATCGTGGCCTGGGCTCTCAGAATGGTAAGCACACCGAGCGTTTGGATTGTACCGAGGAGATGTGGTGTTAGGATTCTTGGGAGCCTCCTTTAAGGTTGCCAAGTTAGATTTTAATAGATGGGGTAAAACCTCAGTAAACGTTAAATTGATCCGGGTGAACTGCCTTTGCGGTCTTTCTACCCTTTGCTGATTATTTCGTTGTTGAGTAGCCATAGGCCTAGGTATCATCACATCCCCTACCATTGGACAGCGCTCATCTCAGCTCTGACCTCTTGAGTTATAAATGGCACTGACATCCTTCTTACCCGTGAATGGCTTCCTCACTGTACTTGATGAGGTGTCTTTCTGGATCTTGCCACTCCGGATCCCCGCTTATACCCTTTCTCTAGTCAATATCAGCTCGGTGAAACCAACTGAGGAACTACCAATCAAGTGATTGAAGAATGGACCAGACAATGTACGAAGAAACATGTCGACCAACTCCCTATCAGATAAAGGGGGTTGGACTCTCCCTGCCAAATCTCTCTATTTCTGCGCATAGTCCTTGAACCATTCACTTGCACCCATGGACATACTCTGGAGTGGAGTACGGGTAGGAGAAAGGTCAGTGTTATATTGATACTGCTTGTAAAAATCAGTAGCCAAATATTCCCAGTTGTGGACATTGGTTCCCTCCAGCTGATAGAACAACTCAACCTGAGTCCTGGATAGACTATCCTGAAAGAAATGGACCCACAAGTTCCTATCAGCAGTGTGAGGCTGGATCTTCCTCACATAGGAATGGAGATGAAGCTTGGGACACGACACCCCATCATACTTCGCAAATACGGGAGCCTTGAACTTCTGCGGGATGAATACCCCAGAAACCAAACCCAGCTCTTCAAAATCCAGCCCTAGTATTCTTTGGATCTCCATTATGCTCAGACGATCCTCTAACTGTTTGTATTTATCCTCAGCAGGAGGATACTGTTCATCATTGTAATCTGTGTCATTATCATAAATCTCAGGGCTAAGGTCCTTCTCCCTTGTCTCTCCTCCTTGATTCTCCCCTTCTTTGGACGAGGAGGTCAGATCAACCGGTTGCTTCAAAGGTCTCTTGAATCTTCTGCCCAGATTTAGGACACCAGTGGTCTTCTTCTTCTTCTTCTTCTTCTTCTTCTTCTTCTTCTTCTTCTTCTTCTTCTCTTTCAGAATAAGGGCCTTTGGATCTTCCTGCCCCTTAGCCAAGGCTACGAACATTTGCTGAAATTGGGCATTTTGTGCTTGGAGGTCCTTGATACTTTGTTCAGAAGACATTATTGCTGAAATAAACAACGAAGAAGATGAGAAACCTATTATGAAACCTGTTTATGCAATGTCATGGATGATATGCGTATGAAATGATTTCAAGGACTCTTAAAGGCTCAAATTTGTTTAACCAAAAGAAACACACCTTAATTGTATTAATAAGTTTTAATTTTTACAAAGGGTGCCTTTTAGGTTTACAACAAAACAAAACTTAAAGCAAAAAAAGAAAATTAGGTCTCCCAGGAGCGCATCCTATTTGGTGCAATGTAGGCGTTTACATTCCTCTCTTCATGAAGTAGCCTATTAAGTTCCAGGAATTTCTTCTCACTGGCGTAGAATTGAGTTTCAAATGTATCCCGCTCCTCTTTCTGTTGAACCCAGGATTTTTGTAACTCCTCATGATCAGTTGGCATGTCAGGATGGAGAACAAGATAAGAAGTGTCTCCTTCAGGGACCGGTTCCACAATCGTTGGTAGGATAGCAAGGTAAGGAATCATAAGGCTTTGAGCACGGGCTCACACCCATTTGAGATAAGGCTCAAGAGGGATTGATTTCTTATGTCCCAGTGTCTTGCTATCAACTCTATGTACCATGCCCCAAGCTCGCATGAAACTTTTACGGTAACCCTGAGCATCATTCTCGTGGTCGAAGATGATTCCTTGGATAAGTGTGTCATGAGGACCATCCCTTCTCACATATCCAAACTGTCACAGCGCCAAACAAGGTTTGTAAGTGATTCCTCCCCTAATTCCTAAGAGAGGGACATTAGGGAATTCTCCGTATCGATCAATGACGGTAACATTCTCTGAGGATCGAGGACACTAATGAATACCCGAATGTGTAAGAGTCATTAGCCTATGAGACAACTTCGAACCCTGTTCATTCTTCAGGACGGATCGGGGTAGGTGAAAAATAAACCAGCTAGCCAAAAGAGGAGTGCAACACAGAAGGGTCCCTCTTCTGTTTATAGTGCGAGTATGCAGAGAATGTAGGATATCTCAAAGCAGGGTAGGTACCGAATTGCGCAACAAGAAAACCTTAACCGCATTCACGTCTATGAACTAGTCCGGATTGGGGAACAATATCAACCCATATATCAGAAGGGATAATACCTATTCAAAATCTTGTAAGTCCAGGGTATCCCAAAAATGACGAGCTTTCTCAAACAAGAACTTAGCCAAAAAACCCTTGAAACCTCTCCTGGTTTCCCAATTTGCTACTACGTCAGACCACTGTAAGGACAAAGCTTTAGCCAGATCTTCGTGTTTAGGGTCTCTTTCCATGCCATTGAAAGGTAACTTGTTAAGGATAGGCACCCCCAGTAACAGAGAAAACTCTTCCATAGTAGGCACTAACTGGTAATCCAGAAAAGTGAAGCAGTGATGTAGAGGGTCAAAGAACTGGAAGAGTACTTTTAGCATTTTTTCATCAAGGTTTGAGGTGACTAAGATGAGAAGTTAACCATGTCTTTTAGTTAAGGGAGAGCTTTCAGGAACCCTTGATACCAATCCCTTAAGATGAGGAGGTACCTTTACCAGACTGACTTGGATAGTGAATATGCGGGAGAGGGCCATGTCCTACAAAACAAGACAAAAGTAAACCCTTAGAATCCTTGAAATGGTTAGTATGGTATGATATGTTATGATGTCATGATTATGCTCAGATATAGCAGATATAGCAAACACAGGAAAATCACACAAAGACCTTAGGTTTAAGGCTTGCATGGATTTTAAGTTATACCCTCTTGAAGTTGGATTGGTTCAACCTATCCTAAATATAGTAACTGGGTTCTAAGGGCTCTCAATATCACCGATCTTTCCCCCAAATTTCGTTCCGATAGACAATTGACTTGCCACCAAACAAAACTCGAGAGTCAAACCTGAATGAGTGTAGCATCAAGTATCAACCGACTTTGGGTTTACACCAAAGACGGCTATCTCACTACATCCTAAAAGCCAAGTTGGTCATTTAAGGTGCTAAGGTCAGTTGATGCTTTATGATACCACACAGAGGCCCCGTATTCTCCTTGATTACTCAAGGGATACCGATACACACCAAAGTATCGCATTAACATTGCTACTATTTCAACCATGTCGATATACCCCACACAACTCCCTCACAGTTTATTGCTACTTACCTAAAAAGGTGCCCCAGATCCGGGTGTAGGATCTTTAACAGTAACCCAAAAAAGGACTCAAAATATAAAGCAAGCAAGTCAAACCATGAAAAGCAAGTAAAGTTGATCTAGCCCTAAGGTAACCCCACTTTTAAGTAGATTCCCCAGTAGAGTCGCCAGTTCTGTAACACGGTGGGAGAACTGACTTGGGTGTTTTGTGTTTGATCGCAATTGTGTGGTTAGCAAGAGTCGCCACCGACTTTTCTTTTATCCAAAAGGAAAGGATGAAAAGAACAGGAAATACCTTTAGAGATGTTTTCTGAGTTCGGGGGGTAGATTATGAAAAGGGAAGGTACTAGCACCCTGTTCATCCGTAGTTATCTACGGGCTCTTAGTTACTTGCTAGATCACTTGCTTTTGCTTGAAAATATGCTTGTGGTGTGGTTTTTTGAAAGTATTTTGAAAATGTCTTTGTAATGGTTCTCGTTTCTATAAGAACGTGTACAGAGTGTTGTTTCAAAAATAGTTCAAAAGGTATTTATGGAATGTGTTTTTTGAAAGTAATTTTGAAAAAAGGATGTCTTTGTAATGGCTCTCGTTTCTATAAGAACGCGTACAAAGTGTTTGTCTTTTGAAAATGTTTCAAATGAGTGTTTTGGTGTATAAAATGTTTTTGTTGTGAGCAAGAGAGCAACTAGGAGCAAATCTACCTACTCAAAAGGTCTTAGATGTTCTTTTCCTCCTCCTTTAGATGTTGCTATCTTGCCATTTATTTGATAAGAAGCCCCATCATTGGATGTGAAAGGACGGGCGCGGGACGTTTGTATAGTCATAGAAGGCAACCTATAAGACGTTTTAGCAATTTCGTTTAGGGACGAGATCGTTTACTGAAGGCAACATCGAGGGTCATTGAGGGACTACGATCTTTTATCGAGGGTCTTTGCTAAAACGCTCATATTTGAGGGACATGACTATTTTCCGAAAGGCAACAAAGCGGGATTACCCTAAGGGTGATAGTGTGTAAGTGTGTTTGACTTACATGCATTTAGTCTTGATTAGGGTTATCTATTTGTTGATTTCATGTCTTGCCATACACACCCTAATTACTAGCATTTGCATTTGAAAAGCGGTAAATTGCGGAAATGTAAAGTCCTACGCTATTACATCATTTAGGAATGGAGGTACAAATTTACAAACGGGGGGTTGCAAGAATTTAAATCCTGATTAACTATTACAACCATATTGAAATGTACAATGCAAGAAAGAAAAAGGACTTGTTTATAAAATGGTTTTTTTTGTCTTAATGAATTAAGAAAAAGAAAATTAATTAATTAATAAAAAGAAAATATTTTTATGTCTCTTTTATATTAATAAAAAATGTATTAATATTGAAAATGATAAAAAGGGAAATAATGAGAGATAAGATTAGCATGCTGCTGAAGCAAAACAAAGGGGATCAAAAGTTCTGATGCCAGGCGCGTTGTGGTTAAGAAAGAAACGTCAGAGGAAATCAGAAGTTCTAAACTGATACACTCTGAGGTCCTGCAAGAAACGTTAGGGTGAAAACACAGAAGTTCTGGGTTTCTACGTGATGAACTTCTGAGTGTTAGAACAGTGAGATATTATTAGAATTTCTGTGTATTAAAACAGTGAGGAGAGCTCAGAAGTTCAATATGTGCTAAGATAGTGAGTGAACATCAGAAGTTCAGTGTGTGTTAACAGCGAGTGAAAATCAGATGTTCAGTGTGTGTTAACAGCGAGTGAAAATCAGAAGTTCTGTGTGTTTTAAAATGGTGAGGAGAACCCAGAAGTTCCGTGTTACATTTCAAGTCTTTCCTCATATTAATCAGCACATCTGCAATTTATTCATTTCCTAACAACAACAAACCATAAATATAAAAGCACAACAGTTCATAGAATTTCTACTCCTAATTATGAGCCTAGCTGTATTCAAGAAGTTCTGATCCACAATTTTTTCTACTTATGCAATGATATGGACAACATCAATACTATGATATTTACATATTTAATGATATTCTGAATGAAAAGATTCAAAGTCTGAAGGACTTACCTTAAACCTGGAACGTGTGTTTGGGACTTGAGTTGGTGCCTTCAGATGTTCTGGAGTCAGCAAGAACAACAGAAGAGAAAATTCTAAGTTCTTTGATCTAAAGGGAAGAACAAAGGTTTTGTTTAGGATTTGAGAAGGTTTTTCACTGTTTCCTTCTCTCTCTCTCTCTCTCTCTCTCTCTCTCTCTCTCTGTCTGTCTCCAAAAGCCATCCCCTTGAACGTGTGATGGAGAAACTTATTTATAGATGGGTTTGCTGTGGTTTTGGGGGGAAAAACAAACGGGATTTGACCATTTTTGGTATATTGTTCCATTGCTTTTTAAACACAGCCTTTGTATGTTAATTTGGTGAAAATATGGGGTTTGAGAAAGTGCAAGCGTGGATTGGATCAGCAGCTAGTTGCAGGACTGTGTCACAGCAGGGCAGCAAGTTGTTTAAATGAGGTTTTTGGATTTGGTGATATTCTGATTGCAAAAGACCAGAATGAGACTCGAAGGGTAATGTTATGACCGAAGAGTTAAACATAACCTTCATATGTTGAAGAATCATGTTCTGACCAAAGAGAATCACTTCTACATATTCTGACCAAAGATGATCCTTTGAACACCGTAACCTGCAAAAAAACGAAGAAGAAGAGGCATCAATAACAGAATTTTTGAACCGCGCAAGAACTCGGAAATTGCAAAGAGGTAGCTTAGATTTTGTTTTGATTTTTTTGTTGGGTTGTTGATTTATGGTGGAGGGAAGGATGCATTCGAGGTAACGCCTCCGCGGTAGTGGGTTTTGGGGGCTAGGGTTGGTAAGGAAGAAGATGGAAAGGGTTGTAAGAAGAATGAGAGAGAGAAATGTTTTGCTGAAAAATGAAACAATAATAAAATGTTAAATAAATATTATATTCCATAGTAATCTAATGCATGTGCGCTCACCATTAGAACATGTTCCCTTCTTGTTTTATCTGTTTGATCTTCAGTGGACGGCCATAAGGCCAAGTCCACCGTGCACCCCATACTCCCTCACACACCCGATCATGCCGACCCCCTCTCAAATTTTCCTATAGGCCCGGCCCAATTAATTTTAGTACCCCCATTCCCTTTTTGCTAAACCAACAAACATCAATTCACCCCCAGGCTTACTGATCCTGAATTCAATATATGAATTCAGGCCCTAACTCTTCACACCCCACCCTTTTACTAGGTTAACTAAAAATGCACCCCCTGAAATTAATTAAATATTTTTTTCTATTTTTTGTTATATATTTTATTATTTGCTATATATCTATATTTTATATATCATTTTTATTATTTCCTTTTTTATAATAATAATTATTATCATTCATATTAACATTTATTTTTTAATATTATTATTCTTATTGTCATCATTTAAATAATTTTATTTAAGAACTCATATATTATTTTTTATATATTGCATTAAAATGTCTTTTTTTTAATCATGCATTATTCAAGAATTTTTGCAATTAATATTATAAAAAATATTCAACAAATATCAAATTCTTTTTTGCAATAAACTAATCTAAACAAATATTTTTTGTAAAGGGTTCCAAATATATTTTGACTAATCACGCATTTAGTCTAAAATTCCGCAATCTCTATACCCGGTCAAATGCGAGACGATTCAAAATACTTTTGAAACCCATAAAAACCACAAAATCATACGAACTACGAATTGAGACTCTAATTCCTCATAAGAGGATACGTAGGAATACGACTAAAATCGTGGTGAGTTCCCCTATTAAAAATTAAAACCCTATTTCACCCGAAACCTAAACCTAAAACCTAGTATCCTTAAGAATAAGGTAGATGAAAGGTGCTTAACACCTTCCTTCCGTCTAATAGAGTCCGAAACTTAGAATCTTTGTCTTTGTGAGTTAGGGTTTCCTATTAGATGCCCTTCCTTAGGATAAAAACTAGTAGTGGCGACTCTGATTAAAAAACCAATCGTAACATAATGTAAAAGAGTCCTAATTATCTATTACAAACTATTGACAATTACAATTTTAAAAAAAATGTTAAAAAGTAAATAAACACGCGGAGATGGAAAAGGCAAAGATGTAAAAACCTTAAAAATTATAAGTGTTTTAAGAAAATATTTTTGTTGTTTTATTGTTTAGAAAAAATATTTTAAGTGATTAAACCTAATTCTAGTTAATTTTTAATTAATAAAATAAAATAAAAGTGATTAAATTAAACTAATTTTATTTATCAAAAATTAAATTAATTAAAACCTAAGTCTAATTTTTTTAATGATTATATGATTTTTGTTATTTTTTTCTGATTTTTTAAAAACTAAAACAAAAATAGTAAATGATAAAACAAAAAAAAATAAATTACAATGGACCAGAAATAAAAGTAAATGGGGGGGGGGGGGGGGGGTTGTAGAAATGTAAAAAAATCTGGGCCAAACTCAAGGAGCCCAGGTCTTGCGCTAGATGTTGTGAAGAAGATCCATGAAGACTCATGGTGAGGCGCTGATCTGGAGGGTGGGATCTGACTGTATGATGATCTAATGGTGTTTATGAGGGGGTACATGGCATGTGCGCTGGATGGCTTGTACCAGATCTGTAAGAAGATAATATGAAAAATAAAAATGTCTCACGCTTGGATCGAATCCGGGATCAGGCGTAGGAGAGACTTAAGTGCAAGTGTGCTTCCACTGGAGTGGCTTGTACATTCGATGTGTAAATAAAATAATAAAAATATAATATAAAATGAAAGCTAATGCTAGGCAAGCAAAACACGTGCGCACAAGTGGACCCTCTGTTATTTGAATCAACCACTCAGAAGGCTCCATTATGCCATGCTAGCCCTTCTGGAGTCAACCAAAACTCAGGGATGCCGATCAACCTCGGTCATCTTCTCCGGTCGTCCCAAATACCAAACCTGCAAAAACGCGTTAAAACAAAGGATCTAACGACCTAGACCCACTAACTAACATGCTGCGAATCCAATGACACAATTAGTAGGATCTAAAAATTCTTTTATCATTAAGATCGAGGCTCAACAAATTTTTAAGCCCTAACAACGGCAAAACGTGATTTCAGCGTTAAACCTCACACGTAGCACGTCAACCCTATTTTAATGATGCACATGAGCAGATCAAACATATTAGAAATGACTAAAAATGCAAGAAATCATAGTTTCAATTTTTACCAACTTTGTCAACTGGCGTGATGGATAGATCGTGTTCTAGTACTCGAGGGATGCAAATATGGACTTGGATCAACACCTTTGATCCTCAGGAAGTGAATACTAGCCTTGGTTTCGAGTGAAAGTAGCTAGAACTTAGGTTACAAATTTTACACTTCTTTTAAATTTTTATGGAATTTTAGAGGTTTGTTTATGCAGTGATTTCGTGTCCTTAACATCTGGCTTGCTTTCATATATATAGAGATATGGAATGGCTTACTAAACATGGCAAGGAATCAAGCCATGAAGGCTCTAATCAAACAAGATCAAACACCTTTAAAAATTTTCAAACTTGCAATATTTCTTTCCTTCTTGAGTACACACAGATTTGGCATGTTTTGTGACAGGCTTGCATGAGTTGTTGGGCCTGTAAGGGATTGAAATCAAAAGGATCAAGCCTTTATACATGGTTTTCATATTTATTTGATTTTATTTGTATTTAAATGAATAGAAATTCAAATAAAAGAAATAAAAATCATAAAAATATGTGAATGGATTTAGAGGTCCTCTAACATCTCATGAACATGTTTGGATATCAAAATTTAGGCCCACTAGCTCAAAATCTCAAGTTTGCTCATTTTGCATTTCATGCATTTCCTTTAAATTTTCCAACTTGTGAAACTCATAACTTTCTCAATTTTAATATTTTTAAGGTGATATTTGACTTTTTGGAAATTTCAAGATCTCCTATACACTTTCTCTTTTGATCATTTTTCCATTTGGAGATATTATCTTGATGTAAGTTGCTATGACAAAAAAGTGTCCTTTTGTTGACTTTTAAAATGACCAATAATGTATGGGCTCATATCTTTCAAATGAAGCATTTTTTGGACTTGATTATTTATAAAAAGTTGTAGAGAATTGAATTTATTTCAAAATAGGCTTTGGTTGGGGAAAAGTTGATGAAGCATGTGAAAGTTATGCTTGGTCAAAGTTCAGTTGACTTCTCCTAAGGAAACCCTAATTTGATAATTCTTGACTTTTGATGATTTGAGAGCTTTCCTTGGGGAATCATGATCAACCCTTGATAAAATAATGAATATTACTTCAAAATGTTGATGTTGACAAAAAATCTCGAAGTTTGACTGTATGTTGACCACTGTTGACTTTTTACCCTATATAGTTGATTTTCAATCATTTGAGCCATTGACTGAGAAAACATATAATGTAGGACTTAAAACTTGACATGAACACTATTGAGGACCTATGATGGACCTTGGAAATCATTTAAGACCTTTGAAACCCAAATTTCCTTGAGAAACTCAAAACCCTAGTTGTAGACCTTTGGCTTAGGAGGAGTATCTTGACTGGTCAACCCTTGAGATTCTTGAATATTTGAGAACCCTTGAAAGAATGCCTTGAAGAAAAATGGGAGGGAAAATTATGGGGTACAACATTGGGGTTAGGGTTAGAGAGATTAAAATTATGAATGCATGCTAGTTCTTGTGATTGAATAACATGATCCTAATCTCAATTTTGTAATTTCACATGATGGGCACTGGCTTAAGAGGTTAAGAATGGGGTTTGTAGGCCTCATGATAGAACTGTGAAGTTATGTTTCTTTTTTGTTTCGCACAGACCATGCTTAGCACGCAAGGCTGCTCTCAGCGCGCCCCACTGGGAGTTGAATTTTTGGAGGAATTACAGACCGCGCTTAGCGCGAAATGGCCGCTTAGCGCGCCTTACTGAAGCATAACAAATTAACTATTTTAGAGTGTGCTTAGAGAGGGAGGCTCCGCTTAGCGCTCCCTCCTGGACATAACTAAATTATTTTTAAACCCTTGAGTGCAGTTCCATATGATGGTAGGTATTCAGACCCCTCTTACCTAGTGGTTTATTATCCACTATGACATGATTATATATGTATATATATATTGAATTCACATTGTATGTTAAGATGCTATAACATGACTTGTTAGTGGATTATGCAAATGTGGTATCGTATGAGATAATGGCGATTTCCCATCATTCCGGTTGATCATTCGGTGATGTTTATTCATATGTGTGGATGTATGCTTGAATCGGAGTAGGCCTGAATACTAGGACATAAATCACTCATGATGTGGACCTTTTGTGTCCTTATACCGTTGTGATATGCTCATGTGGGTTCATGTGTGGTGTTTCCAATAGCAGAACACAACATCTGCATGCTCGATATATCATAACAACTTAGCTAACATTGTGATGTGCTTGTGTGAGTCCATAAGCAGTGTTCCACCAGGAGTTAATAACATCGTGTGCTTGGTACGGTGGGGTTGTGATGCCACTTAGGCAATATCACGATGCAATTAAACTCACCGCTAATTGTGCCATATAGGCAAGACTATTAGGCATCTCCAGGTGGGCTCGTGTTGTCGAAATAGCATTTTGTCTTGACAGTTGATCATATGCGTTTAGACGATGGATGAGCCGAGACACCTTATCAGAGATATCACTCTTGGAATTATCTCGGATGGAATTCCACTTAGGAATGATATGAATCATTGTGTTGTTATCGAGGCAAGTCTTTGATGCGATGCACGGGAGGAACTCACCGAGGGTGTGAAAGTGTAACCTGAGTAGGGGCAAGTAAACTTACTCCTGGATTCCTCGTACACGAGTATATGTTTGCATACGTGGTCGTTTTTTTATGTGTATTGCGTGCCTCATTGGAAAGTTATGGTATTTCTAATGACGGTGTACCCATTTTGTGTGCTTGTACCTAGCCGTGAGAGAAAACTAAGATTCACGGTGAATCTGTTTGATGCATGCACCCTATAGAACTGAGAGAATCCTTAAGATTGGGGGTCTCACTAAGATTTAGTAATCTCACACCATTCCAATTATTTCATTTTCAAGTTCTTCGAGGCAGGATCGAGGCAAGGGTAAGATGGCTTAGCTCGTCGATAGTGCTTCGTGGAAATATCTCATTTCTTTTGGGATTCCTTGTTCTGTTTTGTTGGATATGTTTTGATACTTTTGGAACTATACTATTTTAGCCATGACGATTTCGGCAAGTTGTAATTTGAATTAGTATATATCTCATTTTCCGATGCTTATGTATGGATGTTTATGTACCACATTAATACCATATGCATATATCCTAGGCAATGTATGTGTGGGGGTATTATAGTTTGTATTAGAGCAGGTCAATTCTCGCCTTTGCCATGAAGCATCATAAGTCAGCCCAATTATACATCATATGTGTGATAGTCAGCATGATTCCTTATGTTCTAATTATGGCATTGAGCCTGATCATCTTGATTATATATGTAGGATAAATAGGAAGATGACTGATGGACACAGAGGTCCAAGAAGGCCCAGGACTAGGAATGTGGAGTCTGAGGCTGAAACTGGAGATGCTAATGTACCTTGGCTGCAAATAATGCAATAACATAATCAAATGATGATGCAAATGATGCAATACATGCAATGAGAACAACCAGCCGCTCCTGCTCCTGTTCCATAAACTCTAGTGGGTCCATATTTTCGTGCCTTTTTCAGGATGAAACCCCCATAGTTCACAGGTGGGTTTGGATCGTGTAGTTGCTCATGATTGGATCTACGGTATGGAGAGAGTCTTCTAGGATATCCAATGCACTGAGGAGGACAAGGTGATGGTTGTTGCTCAAATACTGAAGGGTCCAGCTGGTAGGTGGTGAGATACTGCATCTACCTACTTCATCTCCCAGGCGATTCCGAAAGATTGGCAGCACTTCAAGACAACATTCTTAGAGAAGTATTGTCCTAATAGCTTGCGTAACCAGAAGGATTGCGAGTTTCAACTTTTCAAGAAGGGAAATATGTCAGTGTCTGAATATGCTGAGAAATTTGAAGACATGGCTGCTTACTCCAGATAAGTTATCTATGCACCTGATGAATTATGGAAGATTGGCCAGTTTTTGTTTGGACTGAATGCTGATGTGGCCTATAGTGTGTCTCAGCGAGAATTTTCCACTTATGCTGAATGTTTGAGGCAATGCTATGTTGCTGAAAATAGTTTGTGAAGAGTCAAAGAAGAAAGAGAAAAAAGTAAGCCTATGCGTAAGAATTAGGAGAAGACGAGGCAATACCTTAAACCTCAAAAATCTTCTCGAGTAAGGAAGCCAGATCATGGTAATCGATAAGTTCAGCTGCCTTGTGTGTCAAGTGCAATGGAAGGCATTATGGGAATTATCAGGGGGATCCGAGGAGGTATCACCGATGTGGTAGGATGGGCCACTTGATTAAAGACTGTCCAAATCATGACATTCAAGAGAAGACTGTAGGTCGTGTGTACACCTTGGATGCGAGGAAGGCCCAAGGAAATACCAATTTGGTTATCGGTACGTGTTCTGTTAATAATCAACCCTTGTTTGTTTTGGTGGATTGTGGAGAAGCTCATTCCTTTATTTCTAATTTGTGTGTGCGATGGCTCAGATTTGAAGCCACTACTCTTTCTAACCCTATGATTATCTTATCTGCTACGGGTGATGTAGTTAAGGCTCAAAAAGTTTTTAAGGATTATTCTGTTACTTTCAATGATCGTAACTTCTTGATTGATCTCATCTGCTTACCGCTCAAGAAGATCGATGTAATATTGGGCATGGGTTATTGTCAGCTAACTCAGTGTACATCGGTTGCAAAGAGAAGGTTATATTCATACCTTCCGAAGAGACTGCTCATAATGCTATTGGAAATATGATATAAGGTACAATCAACTGGGTCAATTGTCTTTATGCTCAAGAGAAGTCGTTCCTTTTGTTCCTCATTATAGATCCCGATAGTAAGAAGAGTGTGTCGGAGATTCCTGTTGTGTGTGAATTTCTTGATGTTTTCCCGGAGGATGTCACTTCTCTTCCACAAGAAAGAGAAGTTGATTTCTCTATTGACCTTATTCCAGGAACCTCTCTGTTTTCTATTGCTCCGTACATAATGTCTCTTGCTGAGTTGAAGGAATTTAAGAGCTAGTTAGAAGAGTTGTTGGCGAAACACTTTATCCGGCCTAGTATTTCTCCTTGGGGTGCTCCTGTTTTGTTGGTCAAGAAGAAAGATGGTAGCATACGTTTGTGCGTTGATTACCGCTAGTTGAATAAGGTAACCATCAAGAATAAGTATCTTGTGCTGCGGATTGATGACCTCCTAGATCAGTTGAAAGGAGCCTGCATATTCCCTAAGATTGATCTCAGGTTAGGGTATCATCAGATTCGAGTCAAGAGTTTGGATGTATCTAAGATCGCATTTAGGATGCGATATGGTAATTATGAATTCTTAGTTATTCCATTTAGAGTGACCAATGCTCCCTCCATCTTTATGGATTACATGAACCATATATTCCAACCTTACCTGGACCAGTTCGTGGTAATCTTTATAGATGACATCCTGATTTATTCTCGGATTATGGAGGAGCATATGGAACATCTAAGAATTATTTTATCCATACTGAGGGATAAGCAGTTGTTTGTGAAGTTTAGTAAGTGTGAGTTCTGGATGTCGGAAGTCAAGTTCCTCGAACATGTCATTTCTGGTGGCGGCGTAGCGGTAGATCCATCCAAAGTGGAAGCTGTGATAAATTGGGAATGTCCCAAGAATGCAAATGAAGTCCGAAGTTTCCTAGGGTTGGCGGGTTACTATCAGAGGTTCATTATGGGTTTTTCCAAAGTGGCATTACCTTTGACAAGACTTATAAGAAAGGATGTTTCTTTCGACTGGGATTCTGAATGTGAGCGAAGTTTTCAGAAATTAAAGGAGAATTGACTACTGCTCCGGTATTAGTGATTCCAGATCCGGAAAGGCCTTATGAAGTTTTCTGCGATGCATCTAAAAAGTGGTTAGGTGGTGTTTTGATGCAAAATGGTCAAGTTGTAGCTTATGCGTCTAGGAAGTTGAGACTGCATAAAGAGAACCACCCTACTCATGATCTTGAACTTGCTGTAATTGTTTTTGCACTTAAGGTGTGGAGACACTACTTGTAAGGAGTCCACTTTGAGATGCTTAGTGATCATAAGAGCTTGAAGTACCTCTTTGATCAAAAAGAGCTCAATATGTTCCAGAGAAGATGGATGAAATATCTTAAGGATTATGACTTTGATTTGAAGTATCATTCGGGGAAAGCTAACAAAGTAGCGGATGCACTGAGTAGAAAAGAGATTCGAGTCGCAGAATTGATGGTGTTAGAATTTGATCTTTTAGAGAAACCCAAAAATCTTGATTTAGAATTTGAATGGGTATCAACATGTGTTTTGATCAGTAATTTGAATGTTGAGAATCAATTGCGAGAAAGAATCCGCCAGGCGCAGTACAGTGATAGAGAATTTCAATCTAAGGAAAGTCTTTCGGATTTCTTTCGAGCATCTGATGGAGTCATTATGCTTAAACATAGGGTGTGTGTACCCGAAGATGCAGTGTTAAAAAGAATGATCTTGGATGAGGCTCACAAGAGTAAGTTTACCATTCAACCCAGATCGAAAAAAATGTACCAAGACCTGAAGAAACATTTTTGGTGGCTCGACATGGAAGTAAAAAAATTCTAATTATGTAGCACGGTGTGCTATTTTTCAACAAGTGAAGATAGAACACCAAAGCCCCGGTGGTATGTTACAACCATTGGATGTTCCAATATGGAAGTGGGATAACATATCCATGGATTTCATTGTAGGCTTACCACGTACCTTAGGTGGACATGATTCCATATGGTTAATTGTGGATCATTTGATGAAGTCCACGCATTTCTTCCCGGTTAAGATGACTCACAAGGTTCCTTACTTGGTAAGACTCTTTGTAGCGGAGATTGTAAGATTACATGGTGTACCATCCGATATTGTTTCGAATAGGGACCAAAAGTTTACCTCGCGATTTTAAAAGGCGTTCCACCGCGAGATGGGAACGAGTTTGAATTTGAGTACCTCAAATCACCCACAGATGGATGGTAAAACAGAAAGAACTATCCATACAATTGAAGACATGTTGAGAGCATGCATTCTAGAAAGTGGTGGGAACTAGAAGGATCACTTGTCGTTGATTGATTTTGCATACAACAATAGTTATCACTCGAGTATCAAAATGGCACCATATGAAGCCTTGTATGGAAGGAAGTGTCAATCACCTTTATGTTGGTCGGAAGTCAGTGAAAAAGAAATTCTTGGACCAAAGATAATTCAAGAGACAACGGAGAAAATTAGAACGACCCAAGAGAAGATGAAGAAGGCACAAGATCACCAGAAGAGTTATGCGGATAAAAGAAGAAGACCATTAGAATTTGAAAAAGGTGATCATGTGTATTTGAAAGTTAACCCAAGATTAAAGCTGAAAGGACCGCTTAAGACTTAGAAGCTTAGTCCGAGATATATGGGACCGTATAAGATCTTAGGGAGGGTAGGTGAGGTTGCATACCAGTTAGCATTGCCTCCATCACTATCCGGGTTGCATGATGTTTTTCACGTATCCCAGCTTCAGAAGTTCGTGCTAGATTCCTTTCATCCTATTCTTCCTGATGTCATTGAGATAGAACCAAATCTTTCCTATCAGCCACAACCTGTTCGTATCTTGGATCATGCTAGTAAGTCCTTGATAAACAAGGAGATACCTCTTGTGAAACTGTCGTGGGAAGCATCTCGTCTCGAGGAAGCTACTTGGGAACTCGAGTCGGAGATGCGAGAGCTTTATCCTCATCTTTTCTGGTAAGTTTTTGAATTCAAGGACAAATTTTAATTTAAGAGGGGGAGAATGTAACACCTGATATTATAATTAGCTCCTAATGACATTACTAACTTATGTTGAGTAATGGTTATTAGGAGATTAATGTATGATACATAGTCCATATAGTTTTATGTTGGAATATAAATACACGTAGAAGGGATGATGGAGTGTATTATAGTCTATCCCCACTCAAATTAAAATTAGGATGGATTTTGAGTTATTATCCATTTTTCATTTATAAAACAAAAACAGATGTGAAGAGATATAGAAAGAGAGGAAGAACGTGAAAGGGAGGAAGAGAGGGAAGGAGAATTTTTCTTGCATGCAACCCAAGCCTAGCTCAATCATCTTTTCTATCCTAATCTTGCAGCTTCTTCTTCATCAATTCAAGGTGAGTCCCATAGATTAGAAACTTGGGAAATTTGGGGTTTATGACATGTTAGGTGTAATACGGTGGGAGAACTGACTTTTGGTTTTGCGTTTTATCGTAAATGTTGCGGATAGCAAGAGTCACCATCAACTTTTCTTTTATTCAATAAAGAAAAGGATGAAAAGAAAAGGAAAGTCCTTTTGAGAATTTTTCTGAGTAAGGGGGGTAGGTTATGAAAAGGGAAGGTGTTAGTACCCTTTTCATACATAGTTATCTACGGGCTCTTAGTTGCAAGCTCACTTTTGAAAATATTTTGAAAATATTCCTAAGTGCGGAAAACTTTATAATGATTCTCGTATCGTTGAGAATTCATACAAAGTGTTTGTCTTTGAAAATATTTTAGAAAAGAGAGTGTATGTGTGAGAAATTGTTTTGTTTGTGAGCAAGCGACTACGAGCTATCTACCTACTCAAAAGATCTTTGTTCTTTTCCTCCTCCTTTAAATATTGTTATCCTACCATTAGTTAGTAGGAATCCTTACCATTGGATGTTTTGAGGGACATGTGAGGGTCATCGTACAATCACGAAGGAAACTTGTGGGATACTTTAACATATATCCTAAGGTACTAAGATTGTTTACCGAGGTAACATCGAAGGGTTATCGAGGGACTATGATCTTTTAACTAGAGGATCTTTGCTAAAGCGTCCCGCTTTCAAGGGAAATGACTGTGTAAATCCAAGGCAACAAAGTGAGGGTCCCCCTAGAGGTGCGCGTGTGCAAGGTGTATTGTGTTTCAGTTATGTTAATCTTGGATTTATGGTCATCTAGCATTTGCTTTTAGTCTTGGCCATACAATCTTATTTAGCTAGCAGTTAAATATATACAAGTGCGGAAAATAAAAATACGGGAAATAATCTACACTATTACATTGCTTCGGGGATGGGGAGTTTATAAACCTTAAAATGGGTGAAGTAATGTAAAAGTGTCCTAATTATCTTTTACAAACTATTGACACTTACAATATTAAAAAAATGTGAAAAAGTAAATAAACGCGCGGAGATGGAAAAGGGAAAGATGTAAAAACCCTAAAAAATTTAAGTGTTTTAAGAAAATATTTTTGTTGTTTTATTGTTTAGAAAAAATATTTGAATTGATTAAACCTAATTCTAGTTAATTTTTAATTAATAAAATAAAATAAAAGTGATTAAATTAAATTAATTTTATTTGTCAAAAATTAAATTAATTAATTAAAACCTAAGTATAATTTTTTTTAATGATTCTATGATTTTTGTTATTTTTTTCTGATTTTTTTAAACCTAAAAAAAAAGAAAGTAAATGATAAATCAAAAAAAAAGAAATTACAATGAACCAAAAATAAAAGTAAATGGGGGTGTAGAAAAGTGAACAAATTTGGGCCCAACTCAAGGAGCCCAGGTGCTGTGCTAGATCTGGTGAGGAAGATCCATGAAGACTCATGGTGAGGGCGCTTATCTGGAGGATGGGATCTGACTGTATGATGATCTGATGGTGTTTATGAGGGAGTGCATGGCATGCATGCTGGATGGCTTGTACCATATCTATAAGAACATAATATTAAAATAAAAACGTCTCACGCCTGGTGTGATACGGTGGCAGAACCGATTGTTTAATACTGGTTTGCATTTTTTGTTTGCAAATGTTGCAGTAAGCAAGAGTCACCACTTACTTTTCTGTTATCCATCAAAGGAAAGGGTGAAAAGAATAGAAAAAGACCTTTTTTTCAAGATATGCTGAGTAAGGGGGTAGATTATGGAAAGGGAAGGTATTAACACTCTTTCCATCCTTGGTTTTCCACGGGCTCTTAGGTACTTGCTTATATTTGAAAACTGTTTGTGTGTTTGTGGTTTTGAAAGTTTTTTGTTTGCTTTATGGTAACTCTTGTATCAATCCTCATGAGTGTGATAAAGCGTTTTTGAAAAGATTTTTTTGAAAGTGTGTAAGTGTGAAAATTTCAGGTTTGAGCAAGTACTTAAGAACAGTCTACCTACTCAAAAAGGATGTTCTTTTCCTCATTTCCTTTAGATAGTGATATCCTACTATTAGTGAGTAGGTAGTCCTATCGTCGAATGTTGAGAGACAATCGAAGGGACGTTTTACAATCACGAAGGCAACTTGTGGAGAAGCTTTAGCAATTTTCTTTTAGGGACTAGATCATTTACCGAAAGGAAACTATAGGGTCATCGAGGGACTATGATCTTTTTTTATTTATGGGTCTTTACTAAAGCGTTCCTGCCTCATGATTGTTTTATTTAAAGGCAACCAAAGTGGGAGATACCTTAGAGGTGCGCATGTGCAAGTGTGTTGAGATTCAGTTATTTATCTTGCATTATTAAGTTTGTAACGTTTTAATTTTCAGTCTTATCATGCACGCCTAGTTACTAACAATTAATATTTACAGAAATTTAAAGTGCGAAAATTTAAATCCTAGGCTATTACAACGCTTTGGGACAATTACATAAAAAGTGCAAGAAAATAAAATGCAGAATTTTAAATCTAGACTATTACATCCCATAATCAGTTACATTATTTATATAAAATGCAAGAATAAAAATAACGCGCGCGAAATAAAAATTACGTCTAAAAATCCTAAGAAAAATTCTAAGTAAACAAGAAAAATCTTTTTGGTTATATTTTTATTTATTTCAAGAAAAATAATTAAACTAAATCTAAATTTAATTTAAGAAAATAAATATTGAATGAAATTAATCTAATTCTAATATTTTTGCATTTTTTATTAAGAAAATATTTGAAACATAAATTAAATCCTAAATTCTAGTTCATTTTAAAATAAGAAAGTAGTTAAAATTTAATTAATTAATTAATTAAAGCATTTCATTATTTTAATTTTAAAAAAAGTCTAAGCCAAAATTTTTTGTGAGTTTTTTTTATTGTTTGCTTAATTAAGTAAAGAAGATAAAAGAAATTAAAACATTATAAAAAAAAACTAGATGGGCTTGAGATAGTAAAAAAAAGTGGGGGTGTGGTTGTTGAATTCGCTGGCCCATGAAAGGAGAGGCCTAGATTTGCTTCTGGATCCAATGTGGATTGGTCTTGATGGCACATGGTGAGCCCGCAGATGGAGTGTGCTAGAGCTGATCATATGGACATCTGATGGAACATGTCTGATGGTGTATAATGCACATCTAGCTACGAGGAGCACCAGATCTGCATGAAACAAGTTAGAAAATATAAAAATAGAGCTTACTGAGACGTTTTGTGATGTTTTAGGGCTTGGAAATGATTGCAAAAGCTTCAGGGAGCCTCCAGGAATGTATTTGGATATTTTGTTTGGACGGAGAAAGGATGGAACTTAAAATGCGAATTTTTACAACTTTGATAATTTTTGCAAAATTTGTAGAGCTTTTCCAGGCTGTATCTCATGTGTCTTGAAGCTTTCTAATGTGTCCTTTATATAGAGAGGATGGAGGAGACAAGAGAAAAAAGGTAATAAAAACCATAAACATGTGTTTTTAAAGCCACAAATGATGTTTTGTAACTTTGCCAAAGACATGGACCGAAAGCTCAAAGTACATTTCCAATTATTTTATACATTTTATTTTATATTTATTTGAAATAAATTAAAATAAATATGAATAAAATAGTTAGCAAATTCAAGGCATGGCAAGAATAATTTTAGAGGTCCTCTATAGTCTTAGGAAGATGTTTTAAGTCCAAGAAATCAAGCCATTGACCTAAAACTTCAAGTTTGCTCAATGCATAATTCTTGAAAATTGACAAAATTTCCCAACTTGGGCAAGCCATAACATGCTCAATTTTTATCTCATGATGATTATCTTTGACTTTTTGGAAATCCCAAGATGTCTACTTCAATCCCTTTTTTGATCAATTTTGCATTTTAAGATTTTATCTTAATGTAAATGGTCTTGACAAAAAGTGCCTTTTTTTGATTTTCTGGAAATGACCTGTAATGTATAAGCTTGTATCTTTCAAATGGTGCATTTCCTGGACTTGATGGCTGAATAGAAGTTGTAGGGAATTGGATTTTCTTCAAAATGATATTTGTTTGGGAAAAAATGGATGAAGTATTAGAAAGTTATGCCTGGTCAAAGTTTAGTTGACTTTTCCTATAGAAACCCTAAATAGCAATTCATGACTTCTGATGAATTAGGAGCATTTCTTGAGGAATCAGGATCAACCCTTGATCAAATGATGGATATCACTTCAAAATGTTGATGTTGACCAAAAATATTGAAGTTTGACTGTACATGGGCCACAATTGACTTTTGACCTAGCATAGTTGATTCTCTAATACTTGAGCAATTGACTGAGCAAACTTATTTAGAAAGGCATGAAACTTAGCAAGAATGACCTTGATGACATATTAGGATAATGGAGAACATTTGATACCATTGGAGCTCAACCATCTTGATGAAAATTGAAACCCTATCTGGGGGTTTATTGCCTTAGGAGGAGAATAGTCTGGTCAATTCTTGGTCAACCTTGAGGAATCGAGAACCTCTAGGAGTATGTCTTATGTGAAAATGGGAGGGAAAATTTTTGGTACAACAGCTGCCCCTGTTTAATCTTCTTAGACCTAAGGATGTAGATTGGCTGGTCTTCCTTTTGTGATCTGAAGGTGGAAGATGATTGAACACTAGAGTGCCCAGAAATTTGCACTCGTCTGAAATGATACTTGATTGTGTAGATAATGTTGGGAATGAGATTACAAATGCCATTTTGAAAAGATGATAGAAAACTGTCAGAGATTGGCTTAAAGATGCCATCTAAGGAGTATGATGGAGAGTCGTCAGAGATAGGCTTAAAGATGCCATCCAAAATAGATGCTGACTTCATAAGAATTCTCTTTGTGGGGATTCCTGTTCCTGCTGTCTGAGGAGGGGTCCGCTGGGGAATTTTTTTAGGGGAATAGAGTCTAGGAGATTAGGTTGTCCATTACTCTACTGGGGAGTCATCCCTTGACTGAAGAGACGGAAGTGAACTGCTATTTGGTCAGGATCCAGGCTTCGCAGTGACTTGCTGAGGATGATAAGGCTGACTGCTATCTGGTTGTATTCCTGGCTTCACAGTGACTTATTGAGGAAATAAGATTAAACGGTTGTCTAGTCATACTCTAGGCTTTACAGTTTCTCAAACTGGAATAGAAATCAAGAAAATCTTAGTGTCGATTTAACTGAACCAGAGAAATGATCTACTGGAACAGAATCAGTAACAAATCAAAGGTCGATTCGAACTGAACCAATAGAGGTCTTGATTTATCTTTGACTGCATAAGAATCAGGAAAATCTTAATGTCGATTTAACTAAACCAAAGAAAGGATCTATCAGAAAAGAATGAGTAACAAATCAAAGGTCGATTTGAACTGAACCAGCATTAATCTTGATTTATATTTGACTGGATAAGAATCAGAAAAATTTTAGTGTCGATTTAACTGAACCAAGGAAAGGATCTATCGGAAAAGAATCAGTAACAAATCAAAGGTCTATTCAAACTGAACCGGTAGAGGTCTTGGTTTATCTTTGACTGGATAAGAATCAGAAAAATCTTAGTGTCGATTTAACTGAACCATAAAAGGTCTTGGATTATATTCAACTGGAATAGGAATCCGAGAGATCTTAGTATCGATCTAAGTGAACCAGAGGAAAATCTTGAATTAACTTTGACTGGATAAGAATCAGAAAAATCATAGTGTCGATTTAACTGAACCAGAAAAAACTCTTGGATCATCTTCAACTGGAATAGAAATCAGAGAGATCTTAGTGTCGATCTCACTGAACCAGAAAAGGTCTTGAATTAACTTTGACTGGATAAGAATAAAAAAATCTTAGTGTCGATTTAACTGAACCAGTAAAGGATCTATCGGAAAAGAATCAGTAACAAATCAATGGTCGATTTGAACTGAACCAACAGAGGTCTTGATTTAACTTTGACTGGATAAGAATCAGAAAAATCTTAGTGTCAATTTAACTGAACCAGTAAAGGTCTTGAATTATCTTCAACTAGAATAGAAATCAGAGAGATCTTAGTGTCGATCTGACTGAAATAGAGGAAAATCTTGAATTAACTTTGACTGGATAAGAATCAGAAAAATCTTAGTGTTGATTTAACTGAACCAGAAAAAAGTCTTGGATCATCTTCAATTGGAATATAAATCAGAGAGATCTTAGTGTCAATCTGACTGAACAAGAGAAGGTCTTGGATTAACTTTGACTGGAATGGAAATTAGAAGAATCTTAACATCAATTCAACTGAACCAGACAAAAGTCTTGGAATATCTTCAATTGGAATAGGAATCAAAGAGATCTTAGTGTCGATCTGACTGAACCAAAGAAGGTCTTTAATTAACTTTGTCTGGAATGGAAATCAGAAGAATCTTAGGATCGATTCAACTAAAATAGACAAAAGTCTTGGAATATCTTCAATTGGAATAGAAATCAGAGAGATATTAGTGTCGATCTGACTGAACCAGAGAAGGTCTTGAATTAACTTTGACTGGAATGAAAATCAGAAGAATCTTAGGATCGATTCAACTGAACCAGACAAAAGTCTTGGAATATCTTCAACTGGAATAAGAATCAGAGAGATCTTAGTGTCGATCTGAATGAACCAGAGAAGGTCTTGTGAGGACATCTTTATGAGGAAAATCCTAAAATAACCCTTCGTTAGACGTAGCTTTTAAGAAGACTACCAGGTCACATAAGTAATCAATGGTGTTTTTTGATTTGATCTTTTCCCTGAAAAAGGCAAAGAGTTAGTCATATGCAATGTCATGATGGATGAAATGAATTATGGTGATGTTCACAAAATAAACGAGGTTATGTTGTATGCGATGTGTATGCGCATGCCACGATGTATGAACATGGGATGCTATTGCGATATTTCCCAATCTGGGAAAATAAATCCCTAACTGCTGCTAGAGACTATAAGGAGGCTGAATCCTTCATTTCCGCTGGGGATGATGAATGGACATGATTTTTCGGGGATTTCCTCTTTCTGTTTGAGGATGCTCTGCCGGGGATTGACTCTACTTGAGAATAACTCTGTGGAGGGAGATGCTTTATTGGAAGATTTTGCCGATGTAGAGAAATAAACTCTGTTGGGGAATGAACTTCCGTAGTCTGAGAAATAAACTCTAACCGGGAGGAGGTTTTATAAACTGTTTAAGGTTATAAAGCTCTACTGGGGAACACAGATTTCATCTCTCTGAAGGAACTTGGCTGGAGGAAGTAATTCCTGCTTGGGGAAGAAGAGGTCAAAACTTTGGTTGTTTCTACTCTATGGGGAACATAGGTGTCACGGGGTCATATGTAGAGGTGACTTCGTCTCAGAATATCTCTTCCCCTGTACCTGCCGGATAAAGTACCTGTGGAGACTTTATGGATTGTTTGAGTGTCATCCCTACTCATGGGGTTCTTGGCAAATGCTGATCAGGATAACAAGTCTTCTACTGATAGACAAGTGATAAGATGACGGGACATAGTCGTACACTTTAATCCCTAACTTTTTCCTGGACCGCCCTTTTGGGTTTTCAGTCCATCGGGATACCCTTTTTTGCCCAAGCCTCCTTTTCAGGTTTTCAACTTGCCGGGTGCGTAATTTTTGTATATATCCCTAATTTTTGCCCAAACTCTTTTTGGTTCACCGGGATGCCCTTATTTTTGTCTAGGTATGTCAACCTAGCGGGTCTTTTTCATGTGCAGTCTTTTCTGACTATTTCCATGTTCACCGAGTGCGGAGAATTGTCAATGTCCTTAGTAGTAAGTGTTTTCACACTGCCAGAAGGTGTTTGTTTGATTGTACATGATTCGTTGCTGGAATTCATGTCCAATGCCCCAAGTGATTCAGATGGAGTTCTGCCCCTGGCTATTTTTCATTTTTGAGGGCTTCCTTGAACTTTGACTTGACTGCCCCAGATCAGCTGGACACCATGCTATGCCCCTTGTTCATCGAATATCCGTCGTGCGAATTTCTCTGCTGTTGAACAAATATTCATATGCAAATAATGGTATTTTAAGAATGCAAAGCTTATGTCTATCTTGAAGTTTGAAAATTCAATTTTTAGTAAAACAAATAAATTTTGTAAAAGTGTAATGTCAACTCAGGATTTATAGCGAATCCTACAGGAGTCAGTATACCTTTTGTAACAGTATGCTTTCGAACTAATACATGCTCCAACTAGCACTTTTAAGGGTTATAACTTGGCCTGGTTCATGGTTTAAGAAACAAAGGGTAAAGGCTCAAAGTTTATTTGTACTCACCAGTTCTTCGTGATGTTCTTCAATCCTATGCTCAATTAATTATCTGTTCAGATCCCAATTGAGTCTAGCATCTTGTCCTTGATGTTCTAGTGATGGTTCGGATACTGAAATTTTATTTTGAAGAGGCAGTCATTTTTGTAATCTTCTTTTTGTTGAGGATTTGTAACAACCTCTTTTTTTTTATTATCCATACTTTTGCCTGAACTGGTTCTTTCATGATTACAGTCAGCGGGATGCCCCAGTTTTTTCTTAAGTTTCCTTCATAGGTTTTGACTTAGCGTGCTTTTATTTTGAGAGATAATGACTGCCAAATTTAATAATTATGCGGAAACATCACCATCTTTTAATTTGGAAGGACGTCTTCTATGACATTCATTGTGTATGAAACGAAAAATTGTGACTGAATGCGTGTCTGAATTGACTGAGAAACTACCCTGCCCCAGGTTATAATTAAGGGTTTTAATTTGTGTGAAAAGAAAAACTCCTATTTCTTTGGCTCAAAGGGGTGGACTAGGGATTATCTTCCTTATAACTCCATTGTTTAGGATTTTAAACAATTCCTTTACATCGTTAGTGGGGTATGTTCAAAAGCATACTGTAGAGATTGTGGTATCATTTTCGTCATCCTCCCTCTAAATGCTCAGAGCTTTTGATTGAGAGTTGAATATCACAAAAAGGAAAGCAGTTTAAATATAGTGAATACGAATGAATTGATTCAAAACAGACATATGCAATGCATTGATAAAGTAACAAAGTTTGACATGAATAAATGTCTGAATAATCAAAGGAAAATTACAAATTGAAAATTCTAATGAACAAAAGCTTCTTCGTCTGATCTTGTCACTTCAGATGGCGTGCCTTGGAGGGATGGAAAAAGAACTCATCTTGACCATCTTGTGTAAACTCCAGCACTCTTTCATCAATCAAGTTTTGAATTTTATATTTCAACATCCAACAATCGTCACTATCATGCCCCGGACAGTTGGAGTGATATGCACACCTTGCATCAGGATTGTAGTTAGGGGAAGAAGTCTTGGGATTCAGAGGATACCCTATCAACGTAACCAGATTCATCCTCATCATGTGTTGTAAAGCTTGAGACAACGGCATGTTGAGTTTGGTAAACTACCTCTTGGGTGTATCAGGCTTACTCTGATTAACCTATTATTTTTGGCGAGGTTGTTGTTGGACCCGTGATGTGGTAGCAATTTGGAAAGGTCCACTCTTCACCAAAGAAACCTCTTGTCTTCTCGGAGGTTGATCAATGACTTGGTCCCCAACCTCCACTATTTGCTTCACACGGTTACATCCGTCTTTATGAAGCTTGTTGACAATGCCTCTCAGCTCTTCTTGTACCCGGGCCAGGCCTTGGATAAGAGCCATCTGCCCCAAGAACTGGGTTCTTATTACTTCAACCTCAGCTTGCAGTTGTTCCAACCGTTCATCCTTATTGTCTTTAATATTTTTCTTGGCCAGGTTCCCAGTGAGGAGTGGTTTCAACTCTTCCTGCCCCTTGGATAGGTTTAGGAACATTTTCATGAACTGAGCCTCTTGAATTTGGAGATATTTGTTGTCTTGTTTGAGAGCCATTGCTGAAATAAATAGCGAGAACATGAGAGACTTGTTATGAAACCCGCTTATGCAATGATATGTGTGATACGGTGGTAGAACCGGATGTTAATTCTGGTTTTGCGTTTGTATTCGCAAATGTCGCGGTAAGCAAGAGTCGCCACTGACTTTTATTTCATCCAACAAAGGAAAAGGATAAAGAACAGAAAAAACCTTTTTCGAGATGTTTCTGAGTACGGGGGGGGGGGGGGGGGGGGGGAGGGGGGGGGTAGATTATAGAAAGGGAAGGTGTTAGCACCCTTTCTATCCGTGGTTTTCCACAGGCTCTTAGGTACTTTCTCATTTTTTAAATTGCTTGTGTGTGCTTGTTTTGAAAAGTTTTGTTTACTTCGTGATAACCCTCGTATCGGTCCTCAAGAGTGTGACGAAGTTGTTTTTAAAAGTGTTTGTGTGAAAAGTTTTTATTTTGAGAAAGTACTTAAGATTTCTACCTACTCGAAAAAATCCTGTTCATTTTCGTTCCCTTTAGACAGCATTATCCTACTATTAAGGAGTAGGTAGTTCCGTCATTGGATTTCTAAAGGGACGTTTGAAGGGTCGAAATGGTCTCTGAAGGCAACAAGTAGAGATACCTTAGCATTTCGAAGGGACTATCATCATAAGATCAATTTGTAGGCAACTCGAGGGACAAATAGGGACTATGATATTTATGACGAGTTTGAATTGTGGGTCATTGCTAAGGTATCCCTACATTCGAGGGACACGACCATTATTTCCGAGGCAACCAAGTGGGGCAAACCCTAGGAGTGAACATGTGCAAGTGTGTTTTTTTCGGTTAATTATCTTTGCACAATTAGGGTTTTCTACTGTATTAATCGTTTATCTTTCACATGCAAGCCTATTGTCCATACATCTAACAGTTAAATAGTTACAGAAATTAAAAGCGAGAAATTAAGATCCTAGCTATTACAAGGCTTTGGGGAGGGGATTACATAATCAAAAACCGGGGAATGAACAGTAAATAAAACCCTAATTTGAAACTATTACAAACCATCAACAGTTACATTAATTGAAAAAAATGGTACGGAAAGAAATAAATGCGCGAAGAATTAAGATGGGAATAAGTCAAAAAGTACTAAAAATCTAATTAATTAAAAAAGATTTTGTATTTTTTTTATTGAGAAAATAACATAAATTTTTAAATTTGCAAGTTAGTCCTAATTTCCATTAAATTTTAATTACAAAAAAAATGTTTAATTTGACCTAATTAAAACTAGTTAATTAAATGCAAATACATATTTTATGAAAATAATTAACTAAATATAACATTTTTTGTGATTTTTCTGATTTTATGATTTAATAAAAAATATTTTTATTGAGAAATAATTAAATCAAAAGGTTTTTGTAAAATAATTAAAACAAATAAAAAAAATTAAAAGTTAAAAGAGAATTGGAAATTGGGCCTGTTGCTGGAAGGAAAAGGGGGGGGGGTGATTCTGAATTTGATGGGCCCAAGGTTGGTGGCCCAAAAAGCTGCAAAGGATCCTGTGATGCTAACCTTTTGAATCTCCAGCGTGGTCATCAAATCTGGGACATTTGATCCAGGCTTGAGGAGATCTGACGAAATATTGATGGGAACACATAATGGACGCTTGACTATGATGCATACTAGATCTGGAAAGAATCACTCAGAAAATGAGAAAATGTTTGGACCTGGGATCTAACCCAGGTTCGTTGCTTCACATGCCCACACTCCTTGCCATCTGCGGTGTATTGCTTATTTGGTAATATAATAAACAAACAATATTATAATAACAATACACGCCTTATGCCTAAAAACATGCGTAAATTCAAATTCGCCAGTGGTTGGCTGCCACGCCACCGTCTTCTTCCCTGGACCGTGGCTTTAGATATCAACCCTTTTACCTACGGACGCCCACTATAACTACAACCCTGCAAACCTCAAAAATCAAAGTCAGGCATTATAAATCAATTCTAAGCATACAGATCAACTCGTTTTGATCTCACGAGTATGATGGTAACTTTCTTTTGGTCCAATTTTCCCTGCATCTTAAAGCCCTAAAACGGAGCTTAAAACCCTAACAATGGAAATTTGGAATTGATGAATCAAAACTAGAAATTAAGTATGCATAAAGCTTCTAGGTATCCATATGAACACGAATATGCAATCAAAATAGATTAACGATGCAAGAATGCATGGATACGAATTTGAAAAAAAATGGCAAGCCGTGATGATGTTATGCGATGATTCTTGGAGTTTTAAGGCGTGCAAATGGTACTGTTAGCTTCAGGAGATTCCCAGGAGTGGATTGCAATCCTTAAATCCCCTTGAGGTAGACTGCAACGTAGAATCCGAGTTTGAGTTTTTTTCTTGAATTTTGGAAGCTTGAGATCAGTTATTTGGCATCAGTTGCGTGCCTACTAGGTCTGGCCATATTGTGTATATGTATTAGAAGGCATTAGGTCAACAAAAGAAGAAGGAAATCCATGCTTTCAATGAGAAAAATAATTGCTTTCAATTATTTGATTTTTCTCATTTTTGGAAAATATCCAATCTTGCTCTCTTTCCACAATTCCCCTCTGATTTGCCAGCACATTTTGATGTTTATTTGATAAGAAAAAGATTCACAATCATATCTTACATATTTTTCATTATTTAATTATTTAATTTTGACTTTTAATGAATAAATAATCAAAAGAAATAATAAAAATAATGGAAAAATATATGAGTGATCTCAAGGGTAGTGGGCCATGTTAGAAGCACAATGCAAGCATAAAAATTTAGGCCCATTTGACAAAAAAAATGCAATTTTGAGCATTATTGACTTTGGGCAAATTTCCAAAAATGGCCAACTTTGACAATGTATATCTCCTTCAATTTTAACCCTATGAGGGTGTTCTTGGACTTTTTAGAAAGCTTAGGATGTCCCCTAAGAAAGCTTTTCAGTTTCATCTCAATTGGATCTTCCATGTTCATGTAAGGAGCTTTGACCCACAAGGTGTTTTTGTTGACTTTTTAGAATGACCTATAATGTATGAATCCATATCTTTTGATGAGTGCATTTATTGAACTTGAGGGCTGAAGATGAGTTGTAGGTAATTGGATTCCCTTTAAAATGAGCCTTGGATGAGAAATTTCTGATAAAGTTTGGGGAAGTTATGCCTGGTCAAAGTTTGGTTGACTTTTCCTAAGAAACCCTAATTTAGCAACTTTTGAATTTTGATGAATTAGGAGCATTCCTTGAGTAATCATGATCAACCCTTGATCAAATGATGGATATCACTTAAAAATGTTTATGTTGACCAAAAATCTTGAAGTTTGACTTTTGTGGGCCACAATTGACTTTTGACCCAATATAGTTGATTTTCAAGCATCTGAGTAGTTGACTGAGCAAACTTCTTGTGCAAGGCTTGAAGCTTGACATGGAGGGACTTGAGAACATATTAGGACTATGGATAGCATATGAGGCCTTTGGAGCTCACCCATCTTGATGAAAATGGAAACCCTAGTTGGAGGTCCATTACTTTAGGAGAGAGTTTGTCTGGTCAACTCTTGGGAATCCTTGAGCAAGTTGAGGATCTCAATGAGCTTGTGTTGAGTAAAATGAGAGAGAAAATTTTGGGCTACAACAGCTGCCCCTGTTCAATCTTCTTAAACCTGAGGATGTAGATTGGTCGGTATGCCTTTCGTGTTCTGAAGGTGGAAGATAGTTGAACACTAAAGTGCCCAGAAATTTGCACTCGCATGAAGTAATACTGATTGGTGATATTGGGAATGGGCTTACAGATGCCATTTGAAATTCGACAGATAATCTCCAAAGACGGGCTTAAAGATGCCATCTAGAAGAGATATCAGTTGCATAAGAGATTCCTTTGCGAGAATACATGTACCTGCCATTGAGGAGGACTTCACCGGGGAATGTTGACTTATGTCCTGGGAAATAGAGTATAGGAGCCTCAGCTGTCCATTACTCTATTGTGGAATTTGTTAAATTGACTGTATCGGGCCGGGTCCAGGTCTTACAGTGTTGTAAACTGTTGTCTGGAGTTACAAAAGAAGGAACCTAGGTAGTAGGGTTACTTCAAAATTAAAGCCTGGATAATAGGGATTATGAGAAGGAACCTGGGTCGTAGGGTATCTTCGAGATTAAAGACTGGATAGTAAGGCTGTGAGAAGGAACTTGGATAGTAGGGTTACTTTGGGATGAAAGCCTGGATAATAGGACTTATGAGAAGGAACCTGGGTCGTAGAGTTTCTTCGGGATGAAAGCCTGGATCGTAGGGCTTATGAGAAGGAACCTGGGTCGTAGGGTTTCTTCGGGATGAAAGTCTGGATAGTAGGGCTGTGAGAAGGAACCTAGATAGTAGGGTTACTTCGGGATGAAATCCTGGATAGTAGGGCTTATGAGAAGGGACCCGGGAAAGAGGGTTTCTTCAGGATGAAAGCCTGGATAATAGGGCTTATGAGAAGGAAACTGGATCGTAGGGTTTCTTTGGGATGAAATCCTGGATAGTAGGGCTGTGAGAAGGAACCTGGGTCGTAGGGTTTCTTCAGGATGAAATCCTGGATAGTAGGGTTGTGAGAAGGAACCTGGGTTGTAGGGTTTCTTCGGGATGAAAGCCTGGATAGTACGGATGTGAGAAGGAACCTGGGTCGTAGGGTTTCTTCGGGATGAAAGCCTGGATAGTAGGGCTATAAGAAGGAACCTAGATAGTAGGGTTACTTCGGGATGAAAGCCTGGATAGTAGGGCTATGAGAAGGAATTTGGGTAGTAGGGTTACTTTGAGATGAAAGCCTGGATAATAGGGCTTATGGGAAGGAACCTGGATAGCAGGGTTAGTTTGTTTTTGGTTATAGAGATTAGTTGACCCGTTTGATCTTCGGGCACTGATTTTCCATTAGTTGTCTGCAAGTATAGATTTAATCTTGAACTGTTGGAATTGTTGATGATACCCATCTTTCCTGAAAAGATACAAAGTTAATTATATGCTTTGCATGAAATGCATTGTGTGATGATGTTCTCAAAATAAATGAGATTATGATGTATGCAATATGTATGCGCATGGCACGATGTATGTATATGAAATGTTGTTCGGACATGTCCGAGCCTGGGAAAGTAAATCCCTGAATGCTGTTGGAGGGTATAGTATTCTTAACTGTTGTAGAGAATTATGGCTCTTCTACTTCCGCTGGGGATGGTGAATGGAAATGACTGTACTTCTGTCAGGGAGCGACTCTGTTTGAGAATAACTCTGCGGGGAATAACTTGGAAGGTGAATTCCTGTAGCTAAAGTAATGGGCTCTGTCGGGGATTGAGCTTCTGTATCCATAGAAATGAACTCTGCTTGGGGAGGTAAAAATTATGATGACCTGCTCGCGATTATGACATTCGGCTGGGGGATATAGGTGTCAGGTTTCTGAAAGACCCTGGCTGGGGAGATTACTTCCTGTTTTGGGGAAGCTGACATCAATGCTTTGAATACTTTTACTCTGTGGAGATTATATGTACTGATGACTGTGCTACCAAGCTATCTTTGTCCTGGTACCTGCTGGGAAGAGTAACTGTCGGGTTTGACATTTCTTGTTTTTCCCCCTGTTTCTTAAGTTACGAGTAATTGTCTTTTCATTTCTTATGTAAATATTTATGAGCAGCAATCATATTCAAATGCATATGTCAAGAATAAATCATTGGACGTTCGTGCAAAACAAAACAGAAAAGGAAAAACTCATAGTTTCTTGTGAAAATGATTTTGTATTGATTTTTTTTGAAGTTGGCATGTCATAGGCGTTTTCGTACAAGGAGGCTGACGCTCTAGTAAGAGAACGCCGCCGTAAAAATTAAAAGCTATACAATTTTGTGTAAAAGGAAAACAACTATGTGTAACAATCACATTGAGTTCTAACTCTGCTATTTCCCCTATGTCTTCGAGTATCTCATCACTTTGCTACTTGGCTGAAAGTTAATTAGATTGATTGGTGTCGTTCGAGCTTGATATTCGATAATGAGGTCTGATCACAAGGTGATCCAATGGGACATAGTGATACGCTTTACGTCCCTAATTTTTGCCTGAACCTCCCTTTCGGGTTTTCAGTCCACCGAGATACCCTTTTTTTCCCAAGCCGCCTTTTCAGGTTTTCGACTTGCGGAGTGTACATATTTTTTTTCATTTTCATCCTTTATTTTTGCCCGAACCCTTTTGGTTCGCCGGGAAGCCCTTATTTTTACTTAGGCCAGGCAACCTAGTGGGTCTTTTAATCAGGCGTAGTATCTTTTCACTATGTCTGCATTGACAGGGTGAGGAAGGTCGTCACCGTCCATGGTGGTTAGGATCATGGCTCCACCCGAGAAAATGTTTTTAACCATAAATGGCCCTTCGTAGGTGGGAGTCCATTTGCCCCTCGGATCACCTTGCGGCAATATGATGCGCTTGATTACCAGATCCCTGACTTGATATTCTTGACATCTGACTTTCTTATTAAAAGACTTAATCATTCACTTTTGATACGGCTGACCATAACAAATAGCAGTAAGTCTCTTTTCGTCGATTAGATTTAGCTGATCAAGTCGAGTCCGCATCCAGTCGGCTTCGTTCAAACCCGCATCCTTCATAATCTTGAGAGAAGGTATCTAGACCTCGACGGGTAGGACTGCCTCCATGCCATATACCAGAGAGTAGGGTGTTTCCCCTGCCGACGTTTGTGCTGAGGTACGGTACCCATGAAGAGCAAATGGTAACATCTTATGCCAGTCTTTGTATGTCACTGTCATCTTATGTACAATCTTCTTGATGTTCTTGTTAGCCGCTTCAACAGTGCCATTCATCTTTGGCTGGTAGGGAGAAGAGTTATGATGTTGTATCTTGAATTGTTTACAGAGCTCGGTGATCATCGTGTTGTTTAGATTTGTACCATTGTCAGTAATAATTATTTCTGGAACACCATATCGGCAAATCAGATTATGTCGAATAAAACGCGCCACAACGTTCTTGGTCACAGTAGCAAAGGAAGCTGCCTCAACCTATTTAGTGAAGTAATCTATGGCCACCGGGATAAAGCGATGTCTATTGGAAGCGGTAGGCCTGATTTCTCCGATCATGTAAATGCCCAACATTGCAAAGCGCCACGGAGCTGTCAAGACTTCAAGGGAACCAGAGGCACATGCACCTTATCAGTGTAGATTTGGAACTTATGGCAAGTTCGGGAGTGCTGATAACAATCTGCTTCCATAGTGGACCAGTAGTATCCTTCCCGTAGGATCTTCTTAGCCATGGTATGTCCACTGGAATGGGTTCCGAAGGTACCTTCATGTAGATCTGTCATAATCCTCTCTGCTTCGCTCTTGTCTACACACCGCAGTAAGCTAGAGTCATGGTTGCGCTTGTAGAGGATTCCATTACTGATGAAGAATTTAGCAGCGAACCTTCTCAGAAACTTCTTATCATTGACAGATGCTCCTTTGGGATACTCTTGAGTCTCGAGGTACCTTTTCACTTCATGAAACCATGGTTTGTCTGCCACCTCTTTAGTATCAACCTCACAACAGTGTACTGGTTCATCCAACCTTTCAATGGTGATTCAGGGAGCTTCGTTGTCCCACATAACCTTGAACATAGAAGACATGGTAGCTAGCGCGTCCGCTAAATGATTCTCCACTCGTGGGAAATGTTCAAAGGTTACCTACTCAAAGTGTGGGAGCAACGTAAGTACGTGCTCTTTGTACGAGATGAGATTCAGATGCTTCATATCCCAATCTCCTTTAATCTGACTTATCACCAAAGCTGAATCCCCGAAAACATTCAAGAACTTGATCCTTAGGTTGATATAAGCCTTGAGACCCATGATACAGGCTTCATATTCCTCCATATTATTAGTGAAGTTGAAACATAGTCGAGCAATGAAAGGAGTATGACAGCCTTCAGGAGATATGATTACTGCACCAATGTCGTTACCGAGTGCGTTCGAAGCTCCATCAAACACCATAGTCCATCGGGATCCCTCCTCGGGTCCTTCATCCGGTCCAAGTTCTTCATAGTTAGTCACCAACATAATATTCTCATCCGGGAACTCAAAATTCATAGACTGATAGTCATCCATGGCCTGATGATCCAAATGATCAGCCAATACACTCCCCTTGATTGCTTTCTGGGTTATATATTGTATATCGTATTCAGTTAAGATCATCTGACATTTGGCTATTCTTCTGGAGAGAGAGAGGGCTTCTCGAAGATGTATTTGATTGGATACATCTTAGATATCAACAAAGTAGTGTGGGTCAACATGTACTGTCTTAGTCGGCGGGCAGCCCATTCCAAAGCGTAACAAGTTTTCTCGAGCAGTGAGCACCTTGTCTCACAATAGGTAAACTTTTTTCTATGGTAGTATATTGCGTGCTCTTTTCGACCAGACTCGTCATGATGCCCTAGCACACACCCCATTGAATTATCTAGCATTGTTAAGTACAAAGTCAAAGGTCTTCCTTCAACCAGAGGAATTAGAATTAGCGGTTCTTGGAAATATTCTTTGATCCTTTCGAACGCCGCCTGGCACTCGTCATTCAATTTTACCACTTAATCTTTTTTCAGAAGCTTGAAGAGGGGTCCACAAGTAGCAGTCAGGTGTGAAATGAACCTGGAAATAAAATTTAAATGTCCCAAGAAACCTCTAACATCCTTCTCAGTACGAGAAGCCGACATCTCTTGTATGGCCTTTACTTTTACGGGATCCACTTGAATACCTTTTTCACTGACAATGAAACCCAGAAGTTTTCCAGACCTTACCCCGAAGGTGCATTTGTTCGGATTCAACCTCAGCTTGTACGTCTTCAACCCGTCGAATAACTTTTGTAGATGATCCAGATGTTCTTCCTCGGTTTGAGACCTAGCTATCATGTCATCAACATAAACCTCGATCTCGTGGTAAATCATATCATGGAACAAGGTGACCATGGCTTACTGATAGGTTTCCTCAGCATTTTTCAACCCAAAAAGCATCACCTTGTAACAGAAGGTGCCCCAATGTGTGTCGAAGGTTGTCTTCTCCATCTCTTCAGGAGCCATCTTGATCTGGTTATAGCTAGAGAAACTATCCATGATGGAGAAGATTTTGTGTTGCACGGTGTTGTCGACCAGAACATCAACGTGAGGAAGCGGGAAGTCATCCTTGGGGTTTGCCCTGTTCAAATCTCTATAATCCACGCACATTCGTACATTGCCGTCCTTCTTAGGTACTGGAACGACATTAGCAACCCACTATGGATAGAAGGTGACAGCTAAGAATCCTGCATCAAACTGTTTCATGACCTCTGCCTTGATCTTCTCTGACATTTCAGGGAGCATACGGCGAACATTCTATTTAACCGAAGGACAGTCTTCCTTAGTCGGCAGACGATGTACTAAAATATTAGTGTCTAAACCAGGCATGTCTTCATTTGACCAGGCGAAGATTTCAACATAGTCGTGCAACATCTGTATCAATCGCTGTTTGGTCTTAGCCCCCAAGTTTGTGCCGATCTTGATTTCTTTTCTGTCCTCTTCCGTGCCCAAGTTTATTGTCTCAACTGGCTCTTCATGGGGATATATAGCCCTTTCTTCCTACTGTAACAGTCTATAAAGTTCTCTAGGCACCTCACAATCTTCCTCACCTTCGTCCTCGGCTTGGTTGATCGGATTTTCGAAGTCATAACCGACAGTAGCAGAACTGTTATTAATGGTATCCAGAGTGGATATGGATCTACAGTATGAGACGTGAGTGTGTGTAAGAGTATAACTATTTTAATAAAGTGAAAGCAGAAAAGAAAAAACAAAGAGCGCAAAATTCGTATGCAAGGAACGTCCAATGTTTTATTGATGATATATGAAATGACACATAATAGCCCTCACAAACAAAGCCAATGTGCCTCTGGAAAGACACAAGGCTGTAGAGTTTAAATTTTTTATTACAAATCTCAAAAACAAATAAGACAATTACTGTGGAATAAAAGAAACTGGTATAAAATCCCTAGCAATCCAGTTATTCGGTCCACCGTTGGTAGTTGGGTAGATCCAGCTATCAATGTCAGAGTCTTCCTAACTATCTTCAATGGCATTAATTCCCCGATTGCTGATGCGTAGGGGAAGTCCTCCAGCTCGAGCGCGTCGAACAACCCTTTGAGCTCCTGAAGTAAAGCCCAAACCAAACTTGTCAGTTTTGTGAGTAAAATCAGGGAGCTGTCCCCAGTTGGTATACCCACCTTCTTCAACCACTACTCTGGCATCTTTGAGAGAATCCACCTGTAATACCCCAAATTTGTCCTACCCTTTACTCTTATCTGGCTTATGCATTTTTCACTTTTCTCATTCCCATTAGGACATCTAACACATAATTCATTCATTAATCAATAAAACGTGGCATATGATCAAGGATGTTGAAGGATTAGGTTTGTTATGTGGCTTTAAGGTTCTCATCTTCACTCAGGCTTGAATCAAATGGTTTCCCAGTAACAGGGGTTTGTGGAGCTAGGTACTTATGTTCATGATCACTAAGGGATTTATTCCCATCAAGCTACAAAGATCATCAAGTTCTCTATCAAAGGGTTGTGACTTGTTAATGCAGGGATTTTCATCAACAACTCAACTAAAGACCTTGTAAGCTATGGTTTGGGCCTCCTCAGCATCTCAAATGCATCTCAAGAGGATTAGGGTTCTTATCCCTAGTGCTTGCGCTTGCTAATTCAATTGAGGCTCATCAGAGGTGTTTTCCTCTGCTCCAAATATCATTGTTAGTTTCAAAGACTCTTCAATGCATTTCTGTTGTGTTGGAGCAAAATACAAGTGCAAGTGATGGCGTGGGAGATGAACTTGGGGACTCATTCAGATTAAAGCAATTTTGGTTGGCTTGGAATTGAGATTGAATTGGAGTGATTGATATGGGTTTATTGATCGGTTATCATTTATTAAAGTTGCCTAATGTGTTTAAGTAAATCAAATTTTGCTTGTAAAATTGAAGGGTTTGCGCATAAGGTTTGTTAAGAGGAATTCAAGTGCCATTCATCATCATTCAACCCCATTTCAAATGTCCAAAGGTTCCTTCAAAAGAAAGACATAACAATTCATACATAGAAGCAAAGTCAAAGAAGGTTACAAAAGGAAACTACATGGTCTTACATCAAGAAAACTACTTTGATAAGTCACTACGTTTACAAAACCACTACTATTACATCATTCCTAATACATTATACCAAGTTAGAATAGGCAATTTCAAGTATCAGTAAACATCCATCACATACTACGGTACAAAATTTCATTACAACTTGGTTCGTGCAAAACATAAGGACCTAGATCTACATTCAGATTACTCTCTCAGATTTTATATTCCTCCATTCACTTTTGCTTGGCTTGATAAGATCTCCATAAGTCTGTCTCGAGTTGTTCTTGCTCTCCACCCCAAGTCTTGTCCTGCATCCAAGACTAAGTTATGCCAAACAACGAACTTGCTTCGAAACTTGAAACCATCCATGCCCTGCAATTAATCAATCAGCAGCTCAGCAATGAATAAAATAATTCATAACAGTTTTTTACTAATTCATAACAGAACCCAACTTACTAATCTCCCCTCTAACCTAAAACCAACATAATAAACTTACAAAAGACTATAACAGAATTTTGCTCCCCTAAAAGAATCCAAAAACCAAACCTAAACAAAATCTCATCCAAACACAAGCTGCAACATGCCAATTCAATACTAAAACCAGCATAATTATGAAAACCAAATTAACAAGGAATATGCAGCCAATAAGTAACAGAAAAATAGATTCCAACAATCCCAGCCAACTTCCAAAACTGTCCAAACCAGATTTCTAACTTCCCGTTAACCTATAACCACCTAATAGATTTCCAACCAATCATATAACTGATTCAACCAACTGCCAAAACTGCAAACTCCTCTAACACAATTGAAAATTGACCAATGGAAAAAACCACCCTGCATAATAAAAAGCCAGCTCAGTAACCGAATTGATTCCCAACCTTCCTAACATGCTAACAGTAACAGAAGCAGATAACTAACTCTCTAGCTCAGCTTAACAGAACCCATCAACTAATCTATTAGCAATCCCTAACCATTTTCTAACTAATTTCTTAATTGTGTTCTAACTCCAACCAACTAACATCCCTGCAAACTGACTTATAACAGAAAAACCAGAAACTAACTTCCTAACTACCATAACCGCTCTCTAACAACTTTCTAACCAATTCTACAGCAAACTTCCAGCAGAGGATTCAACAAACAGAAAAAACAGAAAACGGGAAGGAGGATTCACGATTTAAAAAAAAAACAAAAAAAACTCACAAAGAGATCAGATATAAAAAAGCACACCAAAAATCTCAAGAAGGCCCAGAATTTCTCTGCCTCTTCTTCAAGTTTCTTCAACCGGTATCACAAAAATTTTATTTCTCTTCACCAATATTCATCACCTTTCTCCATCACCTTGCTCCATCATTAATTCTCTGTACAAACCTTCACCATCGTGCTCCAACCTGCATCAACTCTCTACAACCCCTACACCACCGAACTTCAAGAATCGCCATTGATCTACACCTCTTTATGCATCTTCAATCATCATCACCGCCTTACCCTCATCAAAAATTTCAGCTCCTCTGTATCCATCAACGACGTTACCATCTTCAACCGTGTTCTCTCATTCACACCTTCATTCACCTTTAAACTCTATGACCGTTATGTACCTTCAACCTTCCTCCTTCACACATCTTCATCTTTACCCTTCACTTCTCGATAATCGCAACTATTTTCTACTGCATCTTCTTCGATCTCCATCAACAATTTTCAAGCTACTGAGATCGAGCTTCAACCATCAATCATTGTCCTCACCATCAGCAATAACGCAAGCGAATCACATTTGGAGATGGAAACCGTGAGGTTGTAGACAGAGAATTTGAACTGATATGGAGCTTTGAGAGGTGATGCAAACTGAATCAAAATGAGATCAATGGCTCGTCACAGTGGAACTCGGGGTCAATTTCATGGAATTGGCAATGTTGAGTGAAGAAGAAGGGATTATTGGTTGAGCGGCGTTATGATTTTGGATGAAGAGGAAGGGATGTATGCGCCGTAGGGTTTGCATTCTTGAAAAAGAAGAGATGAAAGCAGTACAAAAATTGTTGGATTCGGTGGCTATGCGCGTTGGGCTTTGATGCACCAAGGCCTGGTGAGACTTTTGGAAAATAGTACAAAAAAATGGTTCTGGATCGAACCACACTCCCTCTCAACCCATTATTGTGTCGTTTTTTGGAAGCCAGAATTGCATGTTACAAAAAGGGCTTATGGACTAAACTTGATGGACTTGGCATCAATTCCTTTCAATACTTCCTGGGCTTAGCAATACACCCCTCTGTTTCTACTATACTTCCACCCTTCCATTTTTTATTAGTTTTAGCTTCATTGTTCCATGATTTTAATGATGAAAATGATACAAAAAATAATAGAACATTTTAGAATTCTTTAGGACCTCTCTTTAGAATTTTTATTAGAATTTTATATTACTTTCATGTTTGATAATCATTTTCGTTGTCATTTTTAGCTAAGATTTTGCGATAGAGTGTTTATACAACTTTGGAAATGTGGAATGCTTGGATACTAATTCGTTTGATCACTTGTGGGAAGTAGATTCTGTAGAGTTTTCTCTTTGTTTGTATGGTTTTGAAGAGGAAACAAACCTTCTCTAATAGCTAAGATTTATGGTAGAATTATTAGCGTAATTTTCACAATGTGGAATGCTCGGGGATTAATTCTTTGATCACTCATGCGAAGTAACTTCTATAGAGTTTTCTTATCACTTACGTGGCTTTGAAGAGGCAACAGACTTTCTCCATTTGGTATCATTGAAACCCTATTTTACTCCTCATTTCGAATTCTATTTCTTTCTAGATACCATGAGAAGTAGGAAATAAAGAGCGTGCGCTCGAAGTTGCTGTTTAAAGACCTGTAGCAGGCATTCTGCACTTAATTTGCTATATGTGTTGTGCTTGTGTTTGTTTACTTTCTTGTTGATCGACGAGTCATTCAATTTAGAAATTGAGCTTACGACTTCTCTCTCAGTGCATGCTCCCTATAGGATTTAACCACTTTCTGTTATTTCTTGTTGATCGATGAGTCACTCAATTTAGAAATTGAGATCACGACTTCGCTGTCATTGCATGTTTCCTATAGGATAGTTTTGTTAGACTTTCTGTGGCATGATAACTTAGATAGGATTTATCTAGGTATGGAGCTTATTAGCTTACTTTCTTTATCCATGCACATAGCATGTTCCCTTAGGATGCGCTTGCTCCATTCGGATGCAAGTTAAACCTTAGGTCGCAAACCATGCATGCTAACATTAGGTATACGTTTCCCTTGTGTTAATCCAAACCGTAGGACTACCATTGTATGATAACATTAGGTTATAAATAGGCTAGTATCCCTTAGACTCTTTTCTTCCCCTTTGCATATACATCCTAAAACTAAAACTTCTTTTCTTAGCAAATTAAAAACATGCTAATGACACTTAAACCCTCTTTCAAGGTAACAAAAACACAAACGAATTCAAATCACTTTGTGCGCTCAAGCACCATTTCTCTAAAACCCTTTTCAGCTAAGAACATGATTAATTTACTTCTTTGCCAATGAATAATTCTCCAAAGGTCGAGCTGCGGAAGAAGGCGGAATTAACTTCGTCCATAAAAAACACAAAACAAATAAAACATATGATCTGAACTACGGTAGCTCTGATTCCTCAAAAAGGATACGTAGGCATTGGGGTAGGGCCCAAGCGAGCACAATTTTATTTTCCCTACATTCTTTTCTCCTTTCTTTTTCATGCATTCTCCCTTCAGTAGTATAGTGAACAGTAAGCATAGATTAAAAACACCCATAAGATAGATAACAAGAGTGGATACCATAGAGTACTACGGGCGTGTGGGGGTGCTAATACCTTCCCCTCGCGTAACAGACTCCCTTACCCGATCTCTCGGTCGCAAGACCGTGACTTCTCCCTTCTCAAGTTTTCTCGATGTTTACCTTTCCCTCCATGTGGGATAAAAGACGTTCGATGGCGACTTCATTGTTTGATAATTTTCAGCCGGTTGTTTCACCATCTTCAGAGGAGGTTTATTATTGGTAGTAATTTCAGTCGATGCCAAGATCTAGGGAACCTCTTCGAAATTTTGGCAAGGAGTCTCTATGAATTCCCCGTCCATCTCTACGTATCTGAAGGAGTTGAAGTGGCTCATCATATTTTCCTCTTCGCCACGTACAGTGACAATATTCCCCTTTACTGGATACTTTAGAATTTGGTGTAGTGTAAAAGTAACAGCCCCAACTTCATGGATCCAAGGACGACCCAACAAACAAGAGTATGACGGCCGGATGTCCATTACATAGAAAGTGGACTCAAAAGTCTTAGAACCTACCTTGACGGGGATGTCCACCTCCCCATGCACCATTCTCTTTGACCCATCAAAAGCCCTTACCACAATGTTACTAGGCTTTAAGGTCAAGCCCTTACAATCTAGTCGGTCGAGAGCCTTCTTCGGCAGGACATTCAGTGAAGACCCAATATCTACCAGGACATGAGCCATAGTGGTTCCCCTACATTCGATCGAGACATGTAGAGCATCATTATGCTTCCTCCCTTTCGATGTCAAATCTGCATCTGAAAAACCAAGCCCTTTGTCAGCAGTCAGGCTGGCCACACAGTCTTTGAATTGATCATCTGAGGTCTCTTGCGGCACATGCGCAGTCTTGAGGAATGCGATCAAAGCCTTCATATGGGCCTCAGAGCACAACAGTAGAGACAAAATCTATATATTTGAGGGGGTCTATCCCAGCTGCTCAACCACATTGTAGTCACTCTTTTTGATTATTTTCAATATTTCCTCTATCTCTTACGTAGAGGCTTCTACGACAATTTTCCTAGGTGCCTCCGTCTGGGCAGACTCACCTATAACTTCTTTGCCTCGGGTACTAGATGACTCGCCGGCAGGGGTAACAATTGGAGTAAAAACAGGAGTAGTAGTTAAAGCATCTGTAGGAATAGAAGGTGAATTAACAACAGGCATATTGACAGTCCTTGGGGAAATCTCGGGGGAGAAAACCCTTCCACTTCTGGTAATTTTACTGGTCCCAACAATGTTACTGACATCGGGATCGGCCTCTTCATTCTTGAGGTCTTGTTTAACGCCATGATAGTAGACATCGGCGCCATAATGCCAAGGGACAACTTTGTCTGAGGAGTATGGGACAGGACCAGGAAGGGTGATTACTAACGAAGTGACTCTTGGAGAAGATGTAATCCTAAGAGGTATTCTCGAGGAGACCTTGGAAGGATTCGTGGAAATGGTTATAATTGTGATATTTTCACATGGAACAGTTAGGATAAATGTTTTCTCGAACAAAATTTCTCTGCTGTCCATCAGGCGCTGAACACCTGTTTTCAGCAAATGGCAACCGGAAGGCAGAGACGAACACACTTGGAAACCTTCACCACAACCCAGAAATAAATCGGCCAACAAAAAATTCTTCTTAATAGTTATAAGAGGAGTAGAAACTTCATCAACTGAGGTCACAAACTGATCGGTATCAACAACATTAACTCCACGATTGTGCTTAGGCATGGGAGCAGTTATGGCATTAGGCTTTTCCAGAGCATCGAACTCAATCTCCTTGGCCTGGATCAGATCCTGTACCTTATTTCTCAGAGCCCAACAGTCATTTGTATCGTAGCCATGACTCTCAGAATGATAGGCACACCGAGCATTTAGGTTATATCGAGGATATGTGGTATTCGGATTCTTGAGAGCCTCTTTCAAGGTTGCCAAGTTGGATCTTAGCAGATAGGGTAGAACTTCAGCCAACATCATGTTAATCCAGGTAAACTGCCATTGTGGTCTTTCCACCCTTTGTTGATTGTTGCATTATGGAGCAGTCGCAGATCTAGGTATCATTACAACACTTACTGTCTGATGGTGTTCAGCTCTGCTTTGGCCTCTCGGGCTATAAATGGAACTGGCTTCATTTTTACCAGTAAAAGGCTGCTTTATCGAATTCGAAGAGGCATCTTTCTGTATCTTACCACTCTGAATCCCAACTTTTACCCTTTCTCCTATTAATATCAGCTCGGTGAAACAAGTTAATGAGCTACCAATCAAATGTTTAAAGAAAGGACCAGACAGTGTCCCAAGAAACATATCGACCAACTCCTTGTCAGATAAAGGGGGTTGGACTCTTCCAGTCAAGTCTCTCCATTTCTGCGCATAGTCCTTAAAGAATTCACCTTCACCCATGGTCATACTCTGGAGTTGAGTACGAGTGGGGGAAAGGTCGGCGTTTTATTTATACTGCTTATAAAAAGCAGCGGCCAAATCTTCCCAGTTTTGGACATTGGTTCTCTCCAGCTGGTAGAACCATTCAAGCTGAGTTCCTGACATACTGTCTTGAAAGAAATGAACCCATAAGTTTCTATCAGTTGTGTGGGGCTGGATCTTCCTTACATAGGAACGAATATGAAGCTTTGGGCAAGACACCCCATTGTACTTTGCAAAAATTGGAGCCTTAAATTTCTGCGGGATGACCACCCTGACACCAATCCTAGTTCTTCGAAATCCAACCCAGATATCCTCTAGACCTCCATAGCACTCAAACGATCTTCTAATTTCTTATACATATCCTCAGTGGGAGGATATTGCTCATCATTGTAGTTCGTATCATTGTCAGAAAATTTAGGACTGGGGTCCTTTTCCCTTGCCTCTCTTTCTTGGTTCTCCCCTTCCTTGGATGAGGAGGTCAGATCGACTCGTTGCTTTAACGTCCCCCTGAACCTTCTGGCCATATTCAGAATACCAAAGACCTTCTTCTTTTCTTTTTCTCCTTCAAGATGAGGGCTTTCAGATCCTCCTGCCCTTTCGCCAAAGTTATGAACATCTGTTGGAATTGGGCATTTTGTGCCTGAAGATCTTTGATGCTTTGTTCAGAAGACATTTTTTGTTGAAATAAGCAGCCAAGAAGATGAGAAGCCTGTAATGGTACCTGTACATGCAGTGTTTATGGATGGGATGCGAATGTAATGATTTCAAAGACTTTGGGAAATTTAAATTTGCGAACCATAATGAAACAAAGATTTTATTAGTAGAATTCAAAGTTCAATTGCCTTTTAGGCGTTACAATTAAAACAATTCTAAAAAACTAGAAAAAAAATCAAATTTCCCATGGATGCTTCCTCTTTGGTCCGAGATAGACATTAAGGCTTCTTTCCTCATGAAGCTTCTTTGTGAGCACTAAAACCTTCCTCTCCTAGGCATAGAACTGATCCCTATAAATATCCCGCTCTTTCTTCAACTGAATCCAAGACCTCTACAGTTCTTAAAGATTAGTGGGCATATTAGGATGGAGAACCGTGTAAGGAATACCCCCTTCAGTAGTGGGTTCCACAATCACTGGTAAAATGGCCATGTAAGGCATCGTAATTTTCTAGGCACGAGCTCGTACCCATTGGAGATAGGGTTCCATAGGAAAGGAAGCCTTCGGCCCTAAAGCCTTGGCGCCAAATCTGTTTACCATGCTCCAAGCTCGTAGGAACCTCTGGCGATACCCTTGGACATCATCCTCATAGTTAAATATAATGCCCTCAATAAGTAACTCATTGGGAGAATCCCTTCAAGCGTAACAAAATTGTAGCAGAGCTAAACAAAGATTGTAAGTTATGCCTCCTCTAATTCCAAGTAATGGGACATTAGGGTACTCCCTGCAGCGGTCAATAATAGCAATATCTCTCATAGCTCGGGAATACCAGAGAATATCCGTGTGAGCGAGCGACATTATCCTTTGCGACTAACCTAAACCTTCTCCATTCTTCAGTACAGACTTAGGGAGGTGAGAAATAAACCACCTCGACAGCAATGGCATGCAGCACATAAGAACCCCTTTTTCTCTTCATGGTACGAGTATGGAAAATGTGCAAGATATCTCCGAGCAAGGTAGGAACGGGGTTGCGAGAGAGGAAGATTTTCATAGCATTTGCATCTATGAGTGAGTCTTGATTAGGGAATAGTACTAACCCATAGATTAGAAGGGCCAAGACCTCCTCAAAAGCCTGAAAGTCCATATCATCCTAAAACAGTTGGGCCTTGTCTATTAGGAACTTGGCTAGAAAACCCTTGACTCTACTTCTTGTTTCCCAATTGGATACCATGTCGGCCCGTTTCAGATGCAAGGTCGAGGCAATGACTTCTGGCTTAGGAACCTCTTCTAAACCTATGAAAGGCAATTGTTCAAGAATGAGTATATCCAATAGCTGAGAGAATTCTTCCATGGTAGGCACCAACTGATAATCTGGGAAGGTGAAGCAGTGGTGCTTGGGATCAAAGAACTGAAAGAGTACACTCATCATCTTTTCATCAAAGTTTGAAGTAACCAGGTTGAGAAGTCGACCATGTCTCTTAGTGAATGCAGAAGTTTCAGGAACCCTTGATACTAGCTCCTTGAGTTGGGGAGGTATTCTCACAAAGCTGATTCTGATAGTGTTTCTACGAGCGGAATCCATGATCTGTAAAACAGAACAAAGATAAATTCCCTTGGACCTTGAAATGATTAGTGTAATAAGAATGGATGCTATGTTATGATGCATGATGTTATGTTCAAACAGAGTAAATTGCACACAAGCAAAGCACACAATAGGCCTTAGGTTCCAAGGCCTGCATGAGGTTAAAGGTGAGTACCCTCTTGAAGTTTAGTTGGTTTCAAACCTGTCTTAGAAAAGTAACCGGGTTCTAAAGATTCTCAATATCACTGATCATCCTTTATTGGGCATTGTTTCAACTCAGGCAATCTTTTCTTGCGGCCGAAATATCTCGAAAGTCTGATCTCAATGAATGTAGCATCGAGTATCAACCAATCCCCAGCTTTATACAGAGGCCGGCTATCTCACTACTGTCTAATGGCCAATTTTGTTCAACTAAGGTTCTAAGATTCGTTAGTGCTTTACGACACCACGCGGCAGCCTCATATTCTCCTCGTTTCAACATGAAGGATACCGGTACCAACCAAAGTGTCACACCAACACAACCATCGCTTAAACCATATCGGTCTACGTCGTACAGTCTCCATGATCTATTTTTGTTTACCTAAAGAGTGTCCCCAGATCCGGGTGTAGGATCTTCAATAATACCCAAGCAAAAACCCTTAAATATAAAGCAGGCAAAGTAGACAAGAAAGCAATTAAAATGACCTAGATCCTAAGGTGTATCCCACTTATTATTATTTCCCTAGCAGAGTCGCCATTTCTGTGATACTGTGGAAGAACCGACTGTTAATACTGGTTTTGCGTTTGTATTCGAAAATGTCGCGGCAAGTAAGAGTCGCCACCGACTTTTATTTCATCCAACAAAGGAAAAGGAAAAAGAATAGAAAAAACCTTTTTCGAGATGTTTCTGAGTACGGGGGGTAGATTATAGAAAGGGAAGGTGTAAGCACCCTTTCTATCTGTGGTTTTCCACGGGCTCTTAGGTACTTGCTTATTTTTTAAATGGCTTGTGTGTGCTTGTTTTGAAAAGTTTTGTTTATTTCGTGATAACCCTCGTATCGATCCTCAAGAGTGTGACGAAGTTGTTTTGAAAACTGTTTTGAAAAGTGTTTGTGTGAAAAGTTTTTATTTTGAGCAAGTACTTAAGATTTCTACCTACTCGGAAAAAGCCTGTTCGTTTTCGTTTCCTTTAAACAGTGCTATTCTACTATTAAGGAGTAGGTAGCTCCGTCGTTGGATTTGTAAAGGGACGTTCGATGGAACGAAATGGTCTCTGAAGGCAACAAGTAGAGATACCTTAGCATTTCGAAGGGACTATAGTCATAAGATCAATTCGTAGGCAACTTGAGGGATAAATAGGGACTATGATATTTATGACGAGTTTGAATCGCGGGTCATTACTAAGGTATCCCTACATTCGAGGGACACAACCATTATTTCTGAGGCAACCAAGTGGGGAAAACCCTAGGAGTGAACATGTGCAAGTGTGTTTTTTCGGTTAATTATCTTTGCACAATTAGGGTTTTCTACTATATTAATCGTTTATCTTTCACATGCAAGCCTATTGTCCATACATCTAACAGTTAAATAGTTGCGGAAATTAAAAGCGAGAAATTAAAATCCTAGCTATTACAAGGCTTTGGGGAGGGGATTACATAATCAAAAACCAGGGAATGAACAGTAAATAAAACCCTAATTTGAAACTATTACAAACCATCAACAATTACATTAATTGAAAAAAATGGTACAGAAAGAAATAAACGCGCGAAGAATTAAGATGGGAATAAGTCAAAAAGTACTAAAAATCTAATTAATTAAAAAAGCTTTTGTATTTTTTTTTTGAGAAAATAACATAAATTTTGAAATTTGCAAGTTAGTCCTAACTTCTATTAAATTTTAATTACAAAAAAAATGTTTAAGTTGACCTAATTAAAACTAGTTAATTAAATGCAAATATATATTTTATGAAAATAATTAGCTAAATCTAACATTTTTTGTGATTTTTGTGATTTTATGATTTAATAAAAAAGATTTTTATTGTGAAATAATTAAATCAAATGGTTTTTGTAAAATAATTAAAACAAATAAAAAAAATTAAAAGTTAAAAGAGAATTGGAAATTGGGCCTGTTGCTGGAAGGAAAAGGAGGGGGGGTGATTCTGAATTTGATGGGCCCAAGGTTGGTGGCCCAAAAAGCTGCAAAGGATCCTGTGATGCTAACCCTTTGAATCTCCAGCGTGATCATCAAATCTGAGACGTTTGATCCAGGCTTGAGGAAATCTAACAGACTGTTGATTGGAATGCATGATGGACGTTTGACTGTGAGGCATACTAGATCTGGAAAGAATCACTCAGAAAATGAGAAAATGTTTGGACCTAGGATCGAACCCAGGTCCCTTGCTTCACATGCCCACACTCCTTGCCATCTGCGCTGTATTGCTTATCTGGTAATATGATAAACAAACAATATTATAATAACAACACACGCCTTATGCCTAAAAACATGCGTAAATTCAAATTGGCCAGTGGTTGTCTGCTACGCCACCGTCTTCTTCCCTGGACCGTGGCTTTAGATAATAACCCTTTTACCTACGGACGCCCACTGTAACTATAACTCTACAAACTTCAAAAATCAAAGCTAGGCATGATAAATCAATTCTAAGCATACAGATCAACTCGTTTTGATCTCACGAGTATGATGATAACCTTCTTTTGGTCCAATTTTCCCTACATCTCAAAGCCCTAAAACGAAGGTTAAAACCCTAACAATGGCAATTTGGCATTGAAGCATCAAAACTAGAAATTAAGTATGCAGAAAGCTTCTAGGCATCCATATGAACACAAATATGAAATCAAAATAGATTAACAATGTAAGAATGCATGGATAGGAATTTGAAAAAAATGGCAAACGGTGATGATGTTATGCGATGATTCCTGGAGTTTTGAGGCATGCAAATGATACTGTTAGCTTCAGGAGGTGCCTAGGAGTGGATTGCAATCCTAAAATACCCTTGAGGAAGGCTGCAACATAGAATCCGAGTTTGAATTTTTTTCTTGAATTTTGGAAGCTTGAGATCAGTTATTTGGCATCAGTTATGTGCCTACTAGGTCTGGCCATATTGTGTATATGTATTAGAAGGCATTACGTCAACAAAAGAAGAAGGAAATCCATGCTTTCAATGAGAAAAATAATTGCTTTCAATTATTTTATTTTGCTCATTTTTGGAACAAATCTAATCTTGCTCTCTTTCCACGATTCCCCTCTGATTTGCCCGCACATTTTGATGTTTATTTGATGAGAAAAAGATTCACAATCATATCTTACATATTTTTCATTATTTACTTATTTAATTTTGACTTGTAATGAATAAATAATCAAAATAAATAATAAAAATAATGGAAAAATATATGAGTGAGCTCAAGGGTAGTGGGCCATGTTAGGAGCACAATGCAAGCATAAAAAGTTAGGCCCGTTTCACAAAAAAAATGCAATTTTGAGCATTATTAACTTTGGGAAAATTTCCAAAAATGGCCAACTTTGACAATGTATATCTCCTTCAATTTTAACCCTATGAGGGTGTTCTTTTACTTTTTAGAAAGCTTAGGATGTCCCCTAATAAACCTCTTTAGTTTCATATCAATTGGATCTTCCATGTTCATGTAAGGAGCTTTGACCCACAAGGTGTTTTTGTTGACTTTTTGGAATGACCTATAATGTTAGAATCCATATCTTTTGATGAGTGCATTTCTTGAACTTGAGGGCTGAAGAAGAGTTGTATGGAATTGGATTCTCTTAAAAATGAGCCTTAGATGAGCAATTTCTGATAAAGTATGAGGAAGTTATGTCTGGTCAAAGTTTGGTTGACTTTTCTTGAGAAACCCTAATTTAGCAACTTTTGAATTTTGATGAATTAGGAGCATTCCTTAAGTAATCGTGATAAACCCTTGATAAAGTGATGTATATCACTTTAAAATGTTGATGTTGACCAAAAATCTTGAAGTTTGAATGTATGTGGGCCACAATTGACTTTTGACCTAATACAGTTGATTTTCAAGCATTTGAGCAGTTGACTGAGCAAACTTCTTTGTGCAAGGCTTGAAGCTTGACATGGAGGGAATTGAGAACATATTAGGACTATGGAGAGCATATGAGGCCTTTGGAGCTCACCCATCTTTATGAAAATGGAAACCCTAGTTGGAGGTCCATTGCTTTAGGAGAGAGTTTGTCTGGTCAACTCTTGGGCATCCTTGAGCAAGTTGAGGATATCAATGAGCTTGTGTTGAGTAAAATGAGAGGGAAAATTTTGGGGTACAACATCTGAGGATGTATATTTTCCGGTCTACCTTTCGTGATTTGAAGGTGGAAGATGATTAAACACTAAAGTGCCCTGAAATTTGCACTCGCACGAAGTAATACTGATTGGTGATATCGGGAATGGGCTTACAGATGCCATTTGAAATTCAACGGAGAATCATCGGTGACGGGCTTAAAGATGCCATCTAGAAGAGATATTGGTTTCATAAGAGATTCCTTTGCGGGAATGCTTGTACCTGCCGTTAAGGAGGACTTCATCGGGGAATGTTGATTTATGTCATGAGAAATAGAGTATAGGAGCCTCAGCTGTCCATTACTCTACTGGGGGATTTGTGAAATTGATTGTATCGGGTCGGGTCCAAGTCTTACAGTGTTGTAAACTGTTGTCTGGAGATACAAAAGAAGGAACCTGGGTAGTAGGGTTACTTTGAAATGAAAGCCTGGATAATATGGCTTATGAGAAGGAACCTGGGTCGTAAGGTTTCTTTGGGATGAAAGCCTGGATAGTAGGGTTGTAAGAAGGAACCTGGATAGTAGGGTTACTTCGGGATGAAATCCTGGATAGTAGGGCTTATGATAAGGAACCTGGGTCATAGGGTTTCTTCGGGATGAAAGCCTGGATAGTAGGGCTTATGAGAAGGAACCTGGGTCGTAGGGTTTCTTCGGGATGAAAGCCTGGATTGTAGGGCTGTGAGAAGGAACCTGGATAGTAGGGTTACTTCAGGATGAAAGCCTGGATAGTAGGGCTTATGAGAAGGAACCTGGGTCGTAGGGTTTCTTCAGGATGAAATCCTGGATAGTAGGGCTTATGAGAAGGAACCTGGGTCGTAGGGTTTCTTCGGGATGAAAGCATGGATAGTAGGGTTGTTAGAAGGAACCTGGGTCGTAGGGTTTCTTCGGGATGAAAGCCTGGATAGTAGGGTTGTGATAAGGAACCTGGGTCAGAGGGTGTTTTCGGGATGAAAGCCTGGATAGTAGGGTTGTGAGAAGGAACCTGGGTCGTAGGGTTTCTTCAGGATGAAAGCCTGGATAATAGGGTTGTAAGAAGGAACCTGGATAGTAGGATTACTTCGGGATGAAAGCCTAGATAGTAGGGCTATGAGAAGGAATATGGGTAGTAGGGTTACTTCCAGATAAAATCCTGGATAATAGGGCTTATGGGAAGGAACCTGGATAGCAGGGTTACTTCGTTTTTGGTTATAAAGATTAGTTGACCCGTTTGATCTTCGGGCAGTGATTTTCCATTAGTTATCTGCAGGTATAGATTTAATCTTGAACTGTTGGAATTGTTGATGATACCCTTCTTTCCTGAAAAGATACAAAATTAATTATATGTGATGCATGAAATGCATTGTGTGATGATGTTCTCAAAATAAATGAAATTATGATGTATGCAATATGTATGCGCATGTCATGATGTATGTACATGAAATTCTGTTGGGACATGTCTGAGCCTGGGAAAGTAAATCACTGACTGCTGTTGGAGGGTATAGTATTCCTAATTGTTGTAGAGAATTATGGCTCTTCTACTTCCGTTGGGGATGGTGAATGGAAATGACTGTACTTCTTCCAGGGAGAGACTCTGTTTGAGAATAACTCTGCGGGGAATAACTTGGAAGGTGAATTTCCATAGCTAAAGTAATGGGATCTGTCGGAGATTGAGCTTCTGTATCCAGAGAAATGAACTCTGCCTGGGGAGATAAAATTATGATGACCTGCTCGCGATTATGATATTCGGCTGGGGGATATAGCTGTCAGGTTTATGAAAGACCCTGGCTGGGGAGATTACTTCCTGTTTCAGGGAAGCTGACATCAATGCTTTGAATACTTTTACTCTGTGGGGAGTGTATATACTGATGAATGTGCTCCCAAGCTGTCTATGTCCTAGTACCTGTTGGGCAGAGTAACTGTCGGGTTTAACATTTCTTGTTTTTGCCCCTGTTTCTTAAGTTACGAGTAATTGTCTTTTCATTTCTTATGTAAATATTTATGTGCAACAATCATATTCAAATGCATATGTCAAGAATAAATCATTGGACGTTCGTGCAAAACAAAACAGAAAAGGAAAAACTCATAGTTTCTTGTGAAAATGATTTTGTATTTTTTTTTTGAAGTTGGCCTGTAATAGACGTTTTCGTACAAGGAGGTTGACGCTCTAGTAAGAGAACACCGCCGTAAAAATAGAAGTTATACAATTTTGTGTAAAAGGAAAATAGCTATGTGTAACAATCCCATTAAGTTCTAACTCCGCTATTTCCCCTATGTCTTCGAGCGTCTCATCACTTTGCTACTTGGCCGAAAGTGGATTAGATTGTTTGGTGTCGTTCGAGCTTGATAGTCAATAATGAGGTCTGATCGCAAGGTGATCCAATGGGACATAGTGATACACTTTACGTCCCTATTTTTTTCCTGGACTGCCCTTTCGGGTTTTCAGTCCACCGGGATACCCTTTTTTGCCCAAGCCGCCTTTTCAGGTTTTCGACTTGCCGAGTGTACAAATTTTTTCATTTTCATCCCTTATTTTTGCCCGAACCCTTTTGGTTCACCGGGAAGCCCTTATTTTTGCCTAGGCCAGTCAACCTAGCGGGTCTTTTAATCAGGCGTAGTATCTTTTCACTATGTCTGCATTGACAGGGTGAGGAAGGTTATCACCGTCCATGGTGGTTAGGATCATGGCTCCACCCGAGAAATGTTTTTAACCACAAATGGCCCTATTGTACCCCGAAATTTCCCCTCCCATTTTGCTCAACAAATGTAAATTGAGGTCCCCAAATTGCTCAAGGAAGTCCAAGAGTTGACTTGACAAACTCTCTCCTAAGGTAGTATACTTCAAATTAGGGTTTCCCTTTTCATCAAGATGTGTGAACCACAAAGGACTCAAATGCTTTCCAAGGTCTTAATATGTTCCCAAGATCATCCATGCCAAGTTTCAGGCCTTTCATAAGAAGTTTGCTCAGTCAATTGCCCAAATGCTTGAGAATCGACTGTATTAGGTCAAAAGTCAATTGTGGCCCACATACAGTCAAATCTCAAGATTTTGGTCAAAATCAAAATTTTGAAGTGACTTCCATCATTTGATCAAGGTTTGATCACGATTCCTCAAGGAATGCTCCAAATTCATTAAAACCCAAAAGTTGCTAAATTAGGGTTTTGCAAGAAAAGTCAACCCAACTTTGACAAAGCATAACTTCTCCATACTCTATCAGAAATTTTCCATCCAAGGCTCATTTTGAAGAGGATGAAATTCCCTACAATTCATCTTCATCCCTGAAATTCAAAATATGCACTCATCAAAAGATATGAATTTCTACATTATAGGTCCTTTTGAAAAGTCAACAAAAACACCTTTTGGGTCAAAGCTTCTTACATGAAAATGGAAGATCCAATTGTGATGAAACCAATTAGGTTGCTTAGGGGACATCCTATAATTTCTAAAAAGTCAAAGAACACCCTCATAGGGTTAAAATTGAGAGAGAGATGCATTGTCAAAGTTGGCAATTTTTGGAAAATTGTCAAAAGTCAAGATTGATCAAATTAGCATTTTTTCCAAAGGGGCCCATGTTTTCTTGCTTGAAACATGTTTCTAATAGGACCCACGACCCCTGAGCTTTTCCACCTATTATTTTATTACTTTTATCATTTATTTTGATTTTTTATTCATTTAAATCAAAATAAATCAAATTAAATGGTAAAATAATGAAATCAAATCAAATCATGGATTTTTTGTGCATCAATTGAGTCCATGTCCAGCTAGCATGATGATCAATTCGTGCAAGACTCATTAGGGTTGGAAAAGATGGGATTGAAGCTTGTTTTAGAAAGATATCATACATGAATCAAATCAAATCACATTTTCATAATTCTCAAAGATATGATACAATTTTGTTGACCTAATTCAGTCTACTATATGTATACAACAATTGCAAATCTAAAGGAGAGAGAGAGAGAGAGAGAGAGAGAGAGAGAGAGAGAGCCGTCGTGAAAACACCCAACGAAATTCCAAAAAAGTGACAAAAAGTGATGGATCGTTTTTGCATTTAGAGATGAATTCAGACCATGCCAACGCTGCTAATCGATTCTTGGACCTTCCCAGGAGCCAATTGGATCATTTGCAAGGCTTGAAACACCCAGAAACGCGCGTAATTGCTCTCACGGTTTACCCTTAAACTCAAAATCAATTATTGTATTCCTGGCATCTTTAGCATGTTTAAGTCATATATTTGTAATCCTCATCATGTTTGTAAGCTAACTGTATTATTTAATTGCGTTTTTGAAGCCTATACATGTTGTTGCCATTGTTAGGGTTTACGTTTGTAATTTGGGGATTTCTTACACAGGTGAAATTATCCAAAAAGAAGGATACTAGGGTGTTCACGAGATCACCACGAATGAAACTATGTAATTAGAAATTATTTATCATACATATTGTGCATTCTGGAAATTTGCAGGGGTTATAGCTACAAACTTGTGTTTGTAGGTAAGAGTCTTTCACCTTATACGACGGTTGCAACGAAGAAGATAGTATGTGGCAACCCACCAATGGTTCATTTGAAACTTGCGCGCCTTTTTGAATCTATTGCTTTATTTTATTCATTACATTTTGTTCTCATTATACAAACAAGTTAACAAGGTAGCGCAGCTGGAAATGAATCGTTGGAGGCGAGTATAAGGACCTGGGTTCGATCCCAGGTCCCAACAATTTCCTTGTATTATTTTTTCTTCTGTAATCAGATGTATCACGCTCTCAACCACCCACCATGCGCTAGCAATTCATGACCACTGGATGCACTGCTGGCCATATCTAACGCTTCCTGCCTGAATGTCCTTGGTGCTCCTCAAGTCAACGCTTGCACAGGATCCAGCTTGGTTGACTGGGCTTGCAACTTAATGGGCTTGGAAATTCTAATTCTCACCCCCCAGAATTGCTAACAACACAGGCCCATATTCTCTTTTCTTTATTCATTTCTTTTTTTTAATTGTTTTTTTAAATTATTTTCCTCTAAATTAATTATTTTTTTCCTTAAATTAACAAATCAAAAATCACAAAAAGATCTCTTTTTTCTTAATAAATACTTTTGAATTAATTAGTTTAATTAATTTAGGATAATGTAACCTTCTTTTTATAATTAAAAATAATTAGAATTAGGGTTTTAAATCATACATAATTAATTTTCTTCAAAAATACATCAAAGATCATTTTTTCATAAATATCTATTTCTTTAATTAATAAATTTAGTTAGAAAATTAGGTTAGTTTAATTTCTTTCATAATTTAAAAACAATTAGAAATTAGGTTTAATTAATTTGCAATTAAACATTTTCTCAAATAAAAATCCAAAAAAATCTTTTTCTCTCAATTAGGGTTTTAGATTATTTCAATCGTCCTCGCATTTAATTTGCCGCGCGCTTGTTAATTATTTGTCCATTATTTTGTAACTGTTCAGGGTTTGTAATAGTTAACCTAGGGTTTTTATTTACTATTTAAATCCCCGATTTTTGGTTATGTAATTAATCTCCCTCCCTGAAACCTTGTAATAGCTAGGTTTATTTTTCGCACTTTAAATTCTCGTAATCTTTAATTGTCTAGATGCATGGCTAATAGGATTGTATGAAAAGAATGCTTGAAATTTAAAATGGTAGATCACCTAATGTGCAAAGACTACATAACTGAAAAAGTTCACGTGCACATGTTCACTCCTAGGGTTTGCCTCACTACAGTTGCCTTCGGTAAACAGTCATTAAGCATAGGAAGTTTTAGTGGTCGCCCTCCTGTCTAAAAGATTGAATGTCCCATTCGAATGTTGCCTCGAAAATGTTGCCTCGGGTTACTACTAAGGTTTTCTAACTATTACTTTAGTGAACGTCCCTTACAACTTCAACGATGGTGCTACCTACTCCTTAATAGTAGGATAACGTTGTCTAAAAAAAACAGGAACAAACAATCTTTTTTTCGAGTAGGTAGAATCTTAAGTACTTGCTCAATGAAAACTTTTCACACAAACACTTTTCGAAAACCAATTTTCAAAACAAACTTCATCATATCCTTGAGGACTGATACAAGGGTTATCACGAAGTAAAATATTTTCAAGACAACCACACACCATCAATTTGAAAAATGAGCAAGTACCTAAGAGCCCATGGAAAACCGTGGATAGAAAGGGTGCTAACACCTTCCCTTTCTATAATCTACCCCCCCGTACTCAGAATATCTCGAAAAAAGGTTTTTTCTGTTCTTTTTCCTTTTCCATGATTGGATGAAATAAAATTCGGTGGCGACTCTTGCTCACCGTGACATTTTGTGAACAAAAAATGCAAAATGCAAACCAGTAAAAACAGTCGGTTCTGCCACCGTATCACAAAACTAGAGACTCTGTTGGGGACTTATATGAAGTGAGGTATACCTTAGGACCTAGGTCATTAAATTTCTTCTCTTGATTGTATTGATTGCTTTACTTTCGAGGGTTTGTTTCTGGTTACTATAGATCCTACACCCGGATCTGGGGAACAACTTTTAGGTAAGTAGCAATAAACTGTGAGGGAACTATTTTGGGGTATACCGGCACGGTTAAAGCAGTAGCTACGTTGATGTGGAACTTTGGTTGGTATCGGTAACCCTTGAGTCAACCAGGGAGATTACGGGGCCGCCGTATGGTGTTGTGAAGCATCAACTGACCTTAGAACCTTTAATTGCACAACTTGGTCAATAGGACACTGCGAGGTGGCCGACTTTGGTGTATTCCCAAGGTCGACAGATACTCGATGTTACACTCATTGAGGTCTGACTCTTGAGCTTTGTTTGGTTGCGAGTCAATCGCATATTAAATGAAGTTGGGAGAAAGATCAATGATATTGAGATCCCTTTTAGAACTCGGTTACTATTTATAGGACATGTTGAACCAATCCGACTTCAAGAGGGTATGACCTTAAAAGTCATGCAAGCCTTAAACCTAAAGACTTGATGTGACTTGTTTGTTGTTTGCTATACCTGTGATTTTCTAACCTAATCATGAAATCATAAGCATGGCATATCATGACTAACCATTTCAAGGATTCCCTAGAGCTCATTTTTGCTCTGTTTTGTAGGACATGGCATCTGCCCGTAGGAACACTATACAGATCAACCTTGTGAAAGTTTCTCTCCAACTAAAGGATCTGGCATTAAGGGTTCTTGAAAGTTCTTATTTCACTAGAAAGCATGGTCAGTTGCTCAATTTGGTCACTGCAAAACCTGATGAAGAGTAGTTAAAAGTGTTGTTTCAGTTCTTTGACCTGGTGCACCATTGTTTCACCTTCCTGGATTTCCATCTAGTACCTACTATGGAGGAATTTTCTCAATTATTGAGAGTACCTATTCTTGACCAGTTGCCTTTCAATGGTACGGAAGAACATCCAAAGCCTGAAGAAATTGCTAGAGCTCTGTCTTTACAACGGTCTGACATAGTGGCAAATTGGGAGACTAGAGGGAGTGTCAAAGGAATTCTGGTTAAGTTTCTATTTGAGAAGGCCTATCATTTTTAGGATACCTTAGATTTACAAGCTTTCAAAGAGGTGCTGACACTTCTCGTTTATGGGACGGTACTTTTCCCTAATGCTGATAAACTCGTAGAGGTGAGCACTATCAAGGTTTTCCTGTCTCATAATCCAGTATCTACATTACTTGGGGATATTTTGCACTCTTTGCATGCTCTAACTCTAAAGAGAAGGGGAACCCTCCTGTGTTGCACTCCTCTATTGGCTAGGTAGTTTATTTCGCACCTACCCAGGTTTGTTTTGAAGAATGAGCAGGGTTTGAAATAGTCTCGCAGGTTGATGTCCCTCAAGCATTCAGACATTCATTAGTGTTCACGGTTCTCGGAAGATGTTACCATCATCGATCACTGTGGTGAATTCCCTAATGTCCCCCTCTTAGGCATTAGGGGAGGAATCACTAACAACCCTTGTTTAGCACTGCGTTAGTTTGGTTATGCGAGAAGAGATGGTCCTCATGATACGCTTATCCCAGGAATTGCCTTCAATTATGAGAACGGCGTTCAAGGCTATCGTAGAAGGTTCATAAAAGCTTGGGGCATGGTACATAAAATTGATAGCAAGATGCTAGGGAACAAGAATTCCATTCCTCTTAAGCCTTATCTCCGATGGGTACGAGCTCGCGCCCAAAGTTTGATGATGCCCTACCCTGCTGTCCTACCAATAATTGTGGAACCAGTTGCTGAAGGAGACACTACTTAACTTGGTTATCATCCCGACATGCCAACTGATCATGAAGAATTACAGAAGTCTTGGGTTCAACTCAAAGAAGAGTGGGACACGTTTGAAGCTCAGTTCTATGCCAGCGAGAAGAAGGTCTTGGAGCTCATTAGGCTACTTCATGAAGAAAGAAACATAAATGCCTACATCGCACCAAAGAGGATGCGCTCTTGGGGGACCTAGTTTCTTGTGCTTTCAGTTTTGTTTATTTGTAATCCTAAAAGGCATTCTTTGTAACAATTTGAACTTGTTAATGCAATTAACGTGTGTTTCTTTTGGTTAAACAAATCTGAGCCTTTAAGAATCCTTGAAATCATTGCATACATATATCATCCATAACATTGCATAAACATGTACCATTACAGGTTTCTCATCTTCTTCGCTGTTTATTTCAGCAGAAATGTCTTCTGAACAAAGCATCAAGGACCTTCAGGCACAAAACGCCAAGTTCCAACAAATGTTCATAAGTCTGGCAAAAGGGAAAGAGGATCTGAAACCCTCATCCTGAAAGAGAAAAAGAAAAAGAAGAAGTTGTCGGTATTCTGAATATGGGAAGAAGGTTTGAAGAGCGATTGAAACCACAAGTCGGTCTGACTTCTTCATCTAAGGAAGGGGAGAATAAGGAAGAAGAGAAGGACCCCAGTCCTGTAGTGTTTAACAATGATACCAATTACAATGATGAGCAATATCCTCCTGCTGAGGATAGGTACAAACAATTGGAAGATCGTCTGAATGCCATGGAAGTTCAGAGGGAAACTGGATTGGATTTCGAAGAATTGGGATTAGTATTGGGAGTGGTCATCCCGCCGAAGTTCAAAGCTTTAGTTTTGACTAAGTATGATGGGGTGTCCTGCCCAAAACTCCATCTCCGCTCTTATGTCAGAAAGATCCAGCTCCACACTGTTGATAGAAATTTGTGGGTTCATTTCTTTCAAGATAGTCTGTCAGTGACTCAGCTTGAATGGTTCTACCTGCTAGAGGGAACAAATATCCGAAACTGGGAAGATCTGGTTGCTGCTTTCTATAAGCAGTCTCAATACAACGCTGACCTTGCTCCTACTCGTACTCAACTCCAGAGTATGTCCATGGGTGCAAGTGAAGGCTTTAAAGACTATGCCCAAAAATGGAGAGACATGGCTGGAAGAGTTCAACCCCCGTTGTCTGATAGGGAGCTGGTTGATATGTTTCTGGGGACGCTATCTGGTCCATTTTTCAATCATCTGATCGGCAACTCATCAGCTGGTTTCACCGAGCTGATCCTAACTGGAGAAAGAGTATAAGCTGGAATTCGAAGAGAAAAAGTATAGAAGGATGCCTCTTCGAGTTCGATAAATAAGCATTTTGCTGGTAAGAAGGAAGTCAGTGCCATCTATAGCCCGAGGGGCCAAAACAGGGCTGAACATCGTCAGACAGTAAGTGTCGTGATGATACCTAGACTTGCAGTTGCTCCACAATGCAACAATCAGCAAAGGGTGGAAAGACCACAACGAAAGTTTACTCGAATCAACATGACATTGGCTGAAGTGCTACCTCACCTGCTAAGATCCAACTTGGCAACCTTGAAAGAGGCTCCCAAGAACCCAAATACTACATCTCCCCGATATAATCCGAATGCCCGATGTGCCTATAATTCTGAGAGTCCTGGCCACGATACAAATGACTGTTGGGCTCTGAGAAACAAAATAAAAGACTTGATTGAAACCAAGGAGATAGATTTCGATGCTCTGGAGAAGCCAAATGTCATAATTGCTCCCATGCCTAAGCACGACCGCAAATTTAATGCTATTGATACTGATTTGTTTGTTATCTCTGTCGATGAAGTATCTAATCCTCTCATGACTGTCAAGAAGAAGTTGTTGTTGGCCGGTTTATTTCTGGGTTGTGGTGAAGGTTGCCACATGTGTTCGTTTCTACCCTCTGGTTGCTGTTTGCTGAAGTTAGGTGTCCAACGCCTGATAGATAGAAATGAAATTTTGTTTGAGAAAAATTTGGTCCCTGTTATTCCATCTGAAGATGTCACTATTAGAGCCATTTCCGCCAATACTTCCAAGGTTTCCTCGAGAAGACCTATTAGGATTACATCTGCTCCAAGAATTGCTTCGCTGATAATCATTGTTCCTGGTCCTGTCCCGTATGTCTCGGACAAAGCTGTCCCATGACATTATGGTGCCAATGTGTACTATCATGGCATCAAACAAGACTTGAAAGAAGAAGAAGTTGATTCTGATGTTGGTACCATTGTCGGAACTAGAAAAGTTACCCGAAGTGGAAGGGTCTTCTCTCCCGAGATTTCCCCTAAGACTGTCAACAAACCTATTGTCATTCTACCTGCTGTTCTTGCTAGTACATCTTCTAATGTTCCTGTTCTTACTCCGGTTATTACCCCTGTCAGAAAATCATCTGATACCCGTGGCAAGGAAATTCTAGGTAAGCCTTCCCGGACGGAGGCACCTAAGAAAATTGTTGTGGAAGCCTCTAAGCAAGAAACGGAGGAAATATTGAAAATCATTAAGAAGAGCGGCTACAACGTGGTCGAGCAGCTGGGGCAGACCCCATCGAAGATATCCATGTTGTCTTTGCTATTGTGTTTTGAGGCCCGTGCAAAGGCTTTGATCGCATTCCTCAAAACTGCGCATGTGCTGCAAGAGACTTCAACTGATCAGTTTAAAATTGTATGGCCAGCCTGACTGCTGATAATGGGCTGGGTTTTTCAGATGCTGATTTGACACCGAAATGAAGGAAGCATAATGATGCTCTGCATGTCTCGATTGAATGCAGGGGAACCACTATGGCTCATGTGCTGGTAGATACCGGGTCTTCACTGAATGTTCTGCCGAAGAAGGCGTTGGACCGTTTGGATTGTGAGGGTCTAACTCTAAAGCCTGGTAACATTGTGGTAAGGGATTTTGACGGATCGAAGAGAATGGTGCACGGGGAAGTGGACATCCCTGTCAAAGTGGGTTCTCAGACTTTTGGGTCCACTTTCTATGTGATGGATATCAGGCCGTTGTATTCTTGTTTATTGGGTCGTCCTTGGATCCACGAGGCTGGGGCAGTCACCTCCACACTCCACCAAATGCTGAAGTATCCGGTGAAAGGGAAGATTGTCATAGTGTAGGGTGAAGAAGAATATATGGTAAGTCACCTCAACTCCTTCCGCTACATAGAGATGGACGGGGAATTCATCGAAACTCCTTGTCAGAATTTTAAAGAGGTCCCTCAGATCTTGGCATCAACTGAAACTACTAGCAACAAACCTCCTTTGAAGATGGCTTCTCTCAAGGACGCCAGGGTCGTGGTTGAAGAAGGTGGGTGTGCCAATTGGAGTCAGCTCCCTGATTTCACTCATAAAACTGACAAATTTGGTTTGGGCTTTACTACAGGGGCTCAAAGGGCTGTTAGACGCGCTCGGGCTGGAGGACCTCCCCTACGCATCAACAATCTTGGAATTAACACCATTGAAGACAGTGAAGAGGAATCAGACATTGACAGCTGGATCTACCCAACTGCCAACGGTGGACCGAGTAACTGGAAGACTAGGGACTTCATACCTGTTTCTTGTATTCCGCAGTAATTGACTTATTTGTTTTAAGATTTGTAATAAACAATATGAAACTTTACGGCCCGGTGCCTTGCCCGAGGCACCTTGGCTTTGCTTGTGACGGCTATTATTTGTCATTTCATAATCATTAATAAAGCATTGGACGTTTCTTGCATAAAATTTTTGCGCTATCTGTTTTTCACTTTATCAAAACAACTATTCTCTTACACACACTCACGTATCATAATGCAGATCCATATCCACTATGGATCCCATGGATAACAGCTCTGTTATTTCCAGTTATGACTTCAAAAATCTGATCAACCAAGCCAGGGATGAAGGTGAGGATGATTGTGAGGTTCTTGGAGATCTTGCTAGACTATTACAGCAAGAAGAAAGGGCCATACAGCCTCATGAAGAGCCGGTTGAGACAGTGAATATGGGTACTTATGATACGGTGGGAGAACTGACTTGAGGTTTTGCGTTTGTGTTCGCAAATGTTTGGGTTTAGCAAGAGTCGCCACCGACTTTTTATTTTATCCTAAGGAAAGGTCAAAAAGCACAGGAAAGACCTTTGAGATGTTTTCTTTGGTTCGGGGAGTAGATTATAGAAAGGGAAGGTATTAGCACCCTTTCTATCCATGGTTATCCATGGGCTCTTAGTTACTTGTTTAGATCACTTGCTTTGCTTTTCAATTGTTTGAAATGGTGCTTTTCAATTGTTTGAAATGGTGCTTTGTGTGTGGTTTTGAAAGATGTTTTGAAAAGAGGCCATCGTTGTGGCAACCTTTGTAATGATTCTTGTTTGAATGTATACAAAGGTGTTTTTTGTCTTTTGAAAAGTTTTCAATGTTTGAAAGTAGGGTTTTGAAATTGTGTTTGTGAAGTGTTTGAAAATAACAAGGATGTTTTTGCAAGCTTTTGATCAAGTAACTAAGAGCTATCTACCCTATTTTACTCAAAGATCTTTCGTATGTTTTTAACCCTTTTAACAGTGTTGTTTCACCATTGTATTTGGTGAAAAACCTTGTGTTAGGATGTTAAACGGGACAGGCGCGGGTCATCGTATAGACCATGATAGCAATTGTGTTAAGTATTTTTGGCAATTTTCTTGAGGGACTTGATCATTTTTGTTTAGGCAACTCAGATAGCGTCATCGAGGGACTATGATCTTTTGTTTGTTTTTGTTTTGCTAAAGTACTTAACATGCATACCATGGCCCATTTTTTAAGGAAACAAGTGGATTGTAACCCTAGGGGTGCAAGTGTGCATTGTGTTTGTTTTTCAAGCATTTTTGTCTTTGATTAGGTCAAACTATTTGTTAATTTTGATTTTGCATATAAACCCTAATTCTCTAATCATGGCATAATTGAAAGCATTAAGTGCGTAAAAATAAATCTAAGCTATAACAACTTTGATATAGGGAGGGGGTACAAGTTTTGAATAGGGGATAATTGACAAGAAATATAAACCCTAAGTTATTACAACCAAATTGAATTTCTTTATACAAATGATAAATAAGCAATATTTAAATAGACAATTAAGTAAATATGCAATATATTATACATAGGAAAGAAATGTTTTTGTTTATTTTTTATGTATGTAAAAATGTAATATTTAATGTGAAAAGGGTGTAAATATTTAAAATAAAAAAAAGGTTGATTTTATTTAATTAAGGGGTAAACCCTAATTTTCCTTAAAGAAAATAATATTATATTATTAATATACAAAAAATATATTAATATGTACAAAAATGAAATATATTGAAGAAAAGGTATTTTTTAGTATAAGAAATAAAAAGGTAATATTTTTATGTTTTGTTCTATTTATTTAATAAAATAAAAGTATATATGTATATATATATTAAATATATTAAATATGTATAAAATAAAAATAAAATATTTACAAAAATAAAATATATTCAAGAAAATGTTTTCAATGTAAAAATAAAAATAAAAGTTTTATTTACATTATTTTTAAAATCAAACAAATAATATAAAAGTATATATATATATATATATATATATATATATATATATATATATATATATATATATATATATATATATATATATATATATATATATATATATATATATATATATATATATATATATATATATATATATATATATATATATATATATATATATATATATATATATATATATATATATATATATATATATATATATATATATAATCTTTTAATGTTAGAAAGAAAAGAGTAAAATGCCTAATAAATGTAAAAAAATGTGAAAATATTTTTAAGTATTTTTTTTATGTTTGAAAATAAAATATAAAAGTCAGAAAAGAAAATAAAAAATGCAAAAATGTCAAAATACAAGAAAATGGGACAAGGGGTGTGAAAAGCAAGCATATGGGTGCAAAAAGCAGGACAAGGCCAGGCCCAACCCATTTCCACTTCATCCCTGACCTTGTGACAAAGGATGCGCGCACCCTCTGTTCAAATCCGTATCTCCTGCGTTTGTGATCTTTTGCCAAAACTCAAAACATGAAACTTGTAGAGCATTAAACAACGATTTCAACCATATAAAACATTAAATCTAACTCTCAAAGACCAGAGAATTTCTCTAGCCCTAAAATCTAATCTAAGTTTTTCAGCATGTTCATGGATGAAATTCTCTTACCACGTGTAAGATAAATGAAAACTAAGCATATGTATGGTTTCAGGCAATGAGTACTACATCTTTCATTCACAAACCTAAGGCTAAATGTTCCTAAAGAGAGATAGAAGTTCATGAAAAACCTGTTTCAGTTGGATTCGAGTTGGACAATACAGCAACTTTCAGTGAGGCCCGAAGTTCTTTTGAGCTTGCTTGATGTTCCCTGAATCTTTCCCAATGCTTAGTTTGTTTTGAAATGGCCTGAATCAACCTCTAGAAGTAAACCTGCATAAGCTTGAAACAAAAATGGTGAACACTGTAAATGGAGTTACAGTTGGCAATGGAGGTTTGGGATAGCTTGAGTGAGTTGAATGGAAGGTGTTTGAAGTGGAAAGGAGCAAAACGCACGAGCAAAATGAGCTATGGCACTCAAGTTGCAGCAACTGCCCTGTTTTGCAAGTTTTTGGTGTTTTGGTGTTCAAGGGTGTTTTAGGGATGATTGGCTCGTGTTTCTGGCTTACAAGGATGTGTAAAACTTGTTTGGAATGTTGGTTTGAGTTCAAAATATCAGATGTGTAAGTTATGGACTTTTGGCATAATGACTTGGTTTTGAAGCAAAAAGCAAGAGTTGACAATGCAAGGGCTGTACTGGCTTGTAACCTAGCTGCACAAATTGGTTGAGTTTTGCCTGACATTAGGGAGACTTGTTTGCAGCAAAAGGCTTGGTGTATGGCTCAAGAAATGGAATTTGACATAAAGCAAGCTTTATGTAAATGGAAGTGTTATCTTTATGCCCAAAATGGAATTATTCATTGTAAAATGCTCCCTTGATCAGAACAATGACTTTAACCAATGTATTTGCATTCAATGTTTTAGTGTAAATTGGTTTAGAGACCTGTAATCAAGTACAAAGCTATCTTGGTCAGATTTTTCAACTTGTATGAACATGTATTGGCCATGGTTACAAAGTGAGTTTTTGCCAACTTCAAGCATTCGATTCTCCCTAACCATAAATGTGTTTGAGGAGTTCTTGGACAATTTGGAAAGCTTGCAACATGTACTATAATCCATATTTGTAATTAAACTTGAGAATCCAAGTGGAACTATGTGAAAAATGGCCAAGAAGATGGGTCAAAATCCTGCCTAAACTAGGGCAAAATTTCTCTAAGTTAAAAGTTTTAGGGACCCTTGTTCCAAAAATCATAACTTGAGATCCATGCTTCTTTTGAGAAAACTTTGTGAATCAAAGTTGTAGACTTTTTGTAGGAATACAACTTTCATGTTGTAAGTATTGTTTGAATCCATTTGCATCATGGTTAAAATATGGGACAAAGTTAGGAAAAATTAAGAAAATTTCATAACTTAGAAAATTTCTAAGTTATGAAATCTTTCAATTTCAAACCCTAATTTGCAATTTTTGGTTTCTTGATGAACAAGCTTCATAATTTGACACATCTTGATGAAAAATGACCCTTGGCACTTGATTTTGACCAAAAAGTCAAAGTTTGACTTTTCTGTGTACAGTCAAATTTTGATCAGTTGACTGAAAAATTCATCTGTCAATCTTATGCATTTGAGATCTTTTGAACTTGTTGAATAAGTCAAGATAATGTAATTTAGTCCTTGAGCCCATGGTTGAACTTGATTTGCCACTGGCTAGGTCAAACAGTCAAAAATTGCCTTTGTACAGTCAAAACCCTAAAAATGACCATTTTGCCCTTTTGGTGATCTGATCAAATTTCTTGTGGAATTGTGATCCAATCTTGATCAAATAGTTCATATGAGTTCATAATGTTTATGTGGGTCAAAATTCGTGAGGTTTGACTGCCAATTGGCCACAGTTGACTTTTCCCCAATACAATTGATTTCTAGGTCAACTGTCCAATTGATTGGGCAAAAATTTGATTCAAGGCTTGAAACTTGGTATAGACAAACTTATGAGTCCAACATGAAGTATGGAAGTCAATTTGGACATTGAAGGTCCAAAAATCCCTGTGCAAACTCAAACCCTAATTTAGGTCAACAGTGCAAGGAGGTGTCTTGAGCAGAGCAAACCCTAGCTTGGTCTTGAGTTCCAAGAGTCTTGTGATGAGAAATGTTGATAAAATGAGAGGGCAAATTTTGGGGTACAACAGTACTGAAGAAGAGAAAAAAGAGGTTAAAATAGGTGCAAATCTGGAGCTTAGCGTCAAACAGAGGTTGATACAAATGTTGCACGACTATGTTGAGATCTTCGCTTGGTCCTATGAAGACATGTCTGGTTTAGACACTGATATTGTGGTACATTGCCTGCCGAATAAAGAAGACTATCCTCTAGTTAAACAGAAGGTCCGTCGTATGCGCCCTGAAATGTCTGAAAAGATCAAGGTAGAGGTCATGAAACAGTTCGACGCGACATTCTTAGCTGTCACTTCCTATCCACAGTCGGTTGCCAACGTCATCCCGGTACCTAAGAAGGACAGTAAGGTACGGATGTGTGTTGATTACAGAGATCTGAATAGGGCAAGCCCCAAGGATGACTTCCCACTTCCTCACATTGATGTTCTGGACGACAACACTGCCCAACACAAAATCTTCTCCTTCATGGATGGTTTCTCTGGCTACAACCAGATCAAGATGACTCCTGAAGACATGGAGAAGACAACCTTCGTTACACAGTGGCGAACCTTCTTCTACAAGGTGATGCCTTTTGGGTTGAAAAATGCTGGGGCAACTTATCAACGCGCTATGGTCGCTTTGTTCCATGATATGATTCATCATGAGATCGAAGTTTATGTTGATGACATGATAGCCAGGTCTCAGACTAAGGAAGAGCACCTTGATCATCTCCAGAAATTGTTTGACATGTTGAATACATACAAACTGAGGTTGAATCCGAACAAGTGTACCTTCGGGGTAAGATCTGGTAAGCTTCTGGGTTTTATCGTCAGTGACAAAGGTATTCAGGTAGACCATGCAAAGGTAAAAGCCATACAAGAGATGCTGGTTTCCCGCACAGAGAAAGAGGTTAGAGGTTTCTTGGGACGTCTGAATTATATTTCCAGGTTCATTTCACATATGACTGCTACTTGTGAGCCAGTCTTCAAGCTACTGAAGAAAGATCAAGTGGTAAAGTGGAATGATGAATTCCAGACCGCTTTTGAAAGAATCAAATAATACCTTCAAGAACCGTAAATTCTGATACCTCCAGTTGAAGGAAGACCTTTGATATTATACTTGACAGTGCTAGACAATTCAATGGGGTGTGTGCTGGGGCAGCATGACGAGTCTGGTCGAAAAGAGAATGCCATTTATTACCTTATCAAAAATTTTACCGAGTGTGAGACACGATACTCATTTCTCGAGAAAACTTACTGTGCTTTGGCATTGGCTGCTCGCCGACTGAGACAGTACATGCTGACTCACACCACCTTGTTGATATCAAAGATGGATCCGAACAAGTATATTTTCGAGAAGCCTGCTCTCTCCGGAAGGATATCAAGGTGGCAAATGATCTTAACCGAATAAGACATACAATATACAACCCAAAAGGCAATTAAGGTAAGTGTATTGGCTGATCATTTGGCTCATCAGGCCATGGATGATTACCAGTCCATGAATATTGAGTTCCCGGATGAGAATATTATGTTGGTGACTGACAACGAAGAACCTGGAATGGATGAAGGACCTGAGGAAGGATCCCGATGGTCCATGTATTTTGATGGAGCCTCAAACACACTGGGTAACGACATTGGCGCTGTGATCATATCTCTCGAGGGCTGTTATACTCCGTTCACCGCCCGATTATGTTTCAACTACACCAACAACATGGCGGAGTATGAAGTGTGCATCATGGGTCTTAGGGCTGCCATAGAACTGAGGATTAAGTTCTTAAGTGTATTCGTGGATTCCGCTCTAGTGATAAGTCAGATCAAAGGCGAGTGGGATACGAAGCACCCGAACCTTATTCCTTACAAAGAATATGTACTGACATTGCTCCCATACTTTGAGGAGGTAACCTTCGAACATTTCCCACGAGAGAAGTACCAGTTAGAGGACACACTAGCTACCATGTATTATATTTTGAAGGTTAGGTGGGACAATGAAGCTCCCCATATTAACATTGAGAGGTTGGATGAACCATCACACTGCTGTGAAATCGATACCGATGAAGTGGCAGACAAACCCTGGTTTCACGAAGTCAAAAGGTATCTCGAGGCTCAGGAATATCCCGAAGGGGCATCTGTCAATGATAAGAAGTTTCTGAGAAGGTTCGCTTCAAAGTTCTTCCTCAGTAATGGAATCCTCTATAAACGCAACCATGACTCCATACTATTACGGTGTGTAGACAAGAGCGAAGCAGAGAGGATCATGACAAATCTACATGAAGGCACTTTCGGAACCCATTCTAGTGGACATACCATGGCTAAGAAGATCATACGAGCAGGATATTACTGTTCCACTATGGAAGTCGATTGTTATCAGCACTCTCGAACCTGTCATAAGTGTCAAATCTACGCTGATAAGGTGCATGTGCCTCTGGTCCCCTTAAATGTCCTGATAGCCCCTTGGCCCTTTGCGATGTGGGGCATCGACATGATCGGTGAGATCATACCTGCTACGTCTAACGAGCATCGTTTCATTTTGGTGGCTATTGATAACTTCACAAAGTGGGTTGAGGCAGCCTCCTTCGTTTCCGTCACCAAGAATGTTGTAGCCCGGTTCATCAAGCAAAATCTCATCTGTCGGTACGGTATCCCGGAGAGGATCATCACAGACAATGGTGCAAATCTAAATAATACTATGATCACCGCCCTGTGCAAGCAACTCAAGATCCAGCATCACAATTCTTCCCCTTATCGTCCAAAGATGAATGGTGATGTCGAAGCAGCAAATAAGAACATTAAAAAGATCATATAGAAAATGATAGTCACATACAAAGACTGGCATGAGATGCTGCCATTTGCTCTTCATGGGTACCGTACCTCAGCACGGACCTCGACAGGGGCAAAACCCTACTCTCTGGTATATGGCATGGAGGCAGTCCTACCCATCAAAGTCCAGATACCCTCTCTTAGGATTATGAAGGATGTGGGTTTGAACAAAGACGACTGGATCCAAACCTGACTTGATCAATTAAATCTAATCGATGAAAAGAGACTTACTGCTATTTGCCATGGTCAGACGTATCAAAAGTGAATGATCAAGGCTTTTAACAAGAAAGTCAGACGCCAAGAATGTCAAGTCGGGGATCTAGTGATCAAGCGCATCACACTGCCGCAAGGTGATCCCACGGGAAAATGGACTCCCACGTACGGAGGGCCATTTGTGGTTAAGAACATTTTCTCGGGAGGAGCTATGATTCTAACCACCATGGATGGTGACGACCTTCCTCACCCTATCAATGCAGACATAGTGAAAGATACTACGCATGATCAAAGACCCGCTAGGTCGACTGGCCTAGGCAAAAATAAGGGCTTCCCGGCGAACCAAAAGGGTTCGGGTAAAAGTAAGGGATGAAAATGAAAAAAATTTGTACACCCGGCAAGTCGAAAACCCGAAAGGGAGGCTTGGGAAAAAAAGGGTATCCCGATGGAATGAAAACCCGAAAGGGCAATCCAGGAAAAAGTTAGGGATTGAAGCGTATCACTATGTCTCATTTGATCATCTTGCGACTAGAATTTGGTATCGACTATCAAGCTTCGACAGCGCTAATCAATCTGATCAACCTTCGGCCAAGTAGCAAAGTGATGAGACGCTTAAAGATATAAAGGTAATAGCATAGTTGGGATCTTGGATACAGTGGGAGAACTGACTTGAGGTTTTGCGTTTATGTTCGCAAATGTTTCGGTTTAGCAAGAGTCGCCACCGACTTTTTATTTTATCCAAAGGAAAGGTCAAAAAGCACAGGAAAGACCTTTGAGATGTTTTCTTGAGTTCGGGGGGTAGGTTATGAAAAGGGAAGGTGCTAGAACCCTTTTCATCCATGGTTTTCCATGGGCTCTTAGTTACTTGTTTAGATCACTTGCTTTGGTTTTCCAATTGTTTGAAATGGTGCTTTGTGTGGTTTTGAAAGTATTTTGAAAAGAGGCCATCGTTTTGGCAATCTTTGTAATGATTCTCGTTCGTAAGAATGTATACAAAGATGTTTGTCTTTTGAAAAATGTTTCAATGTTTGAAAGTTTGTTTGGAAATATTTTGAAATTGTGTGTGTTTGATTGAAAATAGCAAGGATTTGTTTGAAAGAGATCAAGTAACTAGAAGCATCTACCTACTCAAAAGTCTTTCCTACATATTTTTAACCCTTTGACATTGTTTTTTTACCATTGTATTTGGTAAACAACCCTATCTTTGGATGTTAAACGGGACGAGTGTGGGTCATCGTATGACCATGATAGCAATGGTGCCAAGTATCTTAGCAAGTTTTAGGGACTAAAATCATTTGTTTTTAGGCAACATTTTGATAGTGTCATCGAGGGACTATGATCTTTTTGTTTTGATTGGTTTTTTTGTTTTGCGAAGATACCTAACATGCATACTATGGCCATTTTAAGGCAACAAAGTGGATGAAATCCTAGGGGTGCTTGTGTGTAATGTGTTGTCATTTTTCATGTATTTTTGTCTTGTATTAATTCATGCTATTTGTTTGATTTTTGGTCTTTGCATACAAAACCCTAATTTACTATCATGGCATATGAAAGCGATAAAATGCGTAAAGTAAATCTAAACTATTACACAATATTATAGGGAGGGGGGTACAAGTTTTGAATAGGGGGATATTTGCACAAAATAAAACCCTAATTTACTATTACAACCAAATTGAATTGATACAATAAATAAATGAACAATTATTTAAATATGCAATAAAATGTAAATATGCACAAATGTTTTTTGTATTATTTTTATGTGTGCAAAAATAAGCTTATTTATGTCTAAAAAATAAGAAAAGAAAATGATTATTTTTGAAAGGGGTGGAAACCCTAATTTTTTTGGTTAAAAGAAAATATACATTCTATTATTATTTATTTCATTTATGTATAAGAAAATAAATAAAAATATATACAAAAATGTTAAAAATAAAATATCTGTGAAAATATTATTTTAAGTGTATAAATAATAAAAATAAAAATATAAAATATTTTTATATTATTTACAAGTTTTTATTTAAGAAAATAAAGTAAGTTATTATTAATAAACTATTTTTATGCCCAAAATATAATAAAAATAATAAAATAAAATGCAAAAAATTAAGAAAATATTTTTGAGATTTTTTAATATTTAGAAAGAATAAATAAAGTCAGAAAATATAAATATGCAAGAAAATATAAAAAAATATAAGAAAATGCAAAAGGGGGTGCAGAAAGTAAAAAGGCGTGTGATAGAAGCAGGCCCAAGACGCCAGGCCCAGCCAGCTTCGTCCCTGTCCTCTGGCCAAACGACCAAACGCGTGCGTTTCTGAGCTTTATCCTGTTCCTGCTCATGCTTGCATGAAATCAAAAATTTACAACATGAAAGTTATAGCATTTTCAATCACGATTCCAACCATATCCATTTTGTGACCTAACTCTAAGAAACCAGGGAGAATTTCAATGGCCCTAAATTCTGACCTAGTTTTTTCAGCAACTTCAACTATCAAATACTCCTAGCTCAGTCAATATAAATGGAAGTTATGCATATGTACAGCTCAAGCACATTAAAGACTACATTTTTGATTCACAAACCTAAGCGTAACGATGTCTAAAAAAGGAGATGGAACTTTGAAAATTACCTTGTTCAGTTGAGTTTGGATAGGGAAATGTAGCAACTTTGAGTGAGGCCTAGATTTCTTTTGAGCTTGCTTAAAGTTCCCTCAACCTTTCCCAATGCTTAGCTTGCTTTGAAATTGCCTAAATATCCCTGTAGAAGTCAACCTGCAAAGCTTCAAAATGAAAATGGTGATCCTTGAAACAGAGGTTACAGTTGCAAAGTAAGGGCCTGGACAGTTTAGGTATGATGTATGGAATTTGTTTGAAGTGGTTCAAGGCAAAACGCACGAGCCAAATTTGTTTTGGAAGTGGTTCTGCAGGTGATGCCCTGTTTGGGCAGGAACTTGTGATTTTTGTGTTTTGGAGTGTTTGAGAGCTTAGCCAATCGTGTCTTAGGCTTGTTACAATATGTTGAACTTATTTCAAATGATGCCAAGACTTGGTTTTAACAAATACACAAGTTGTGTGGACTTTTGCAAGTTGGCCTGTTTTTGAAGAAAATGTGAGTTGACAAAGCTCAAAGCATGTAAAGGCTAGCTCAAGGCCTAAACATAGTTGGTGTACTTTGCCTCAAGTTTGTGGATCTTGTTTGTAGCCAAAGATCAGGTTCAATGCTCAAGGAATACAAAGTTGCAAAAAAGCAAGCTTTATGGAAATGGTATTGTTACCTTTATGCCATAAATGGGTTAATTCAATGTGCAAAGTTCCATAGCTCAAAACAAATCCATTGTACAATGTATTTGAATTAAATTAAGGAGTGTGGAAAGGATTAAGACCTGTAAAACAAGTACAAGCATGCTTAGGACAGATTTGCAACTTGTGACAATGTGAAAAATGCCATGGACAAAAGTGAGAAATTTCCATTTTCTTTCCTTCGATTCTCCCTAACCATAAATGATCTTGGAGAATTCTTGGACATTTTGGAAATCTTGTAACATACTCTAAAATACATTTTTGAAATGCAATTTTAGATTCCTCTTGGAACTAGGTGAAAATTGGCCATGAAGTTACGTCAAAAATTTGTCTAAACTAGGGCAAAATTTCCCCAAGTTAAAAGTTTCATGGACCCCTATTCACAAAATCATAACTTGAGATCCAAGCATCTTTTGGGAAAACTTTGTGATAAAAGTTGTATAATTTGTGGAGGAATACAACTTTCATGTTGGAAGTTTTCTTTGAATCCCATTGCATCATGGTGAAAAAGTTGGGAAACGTTGGGAAAAAATAAGAAATTTTCATAACTTAGACCCTAATTTCTAAATTTTTCAAACGTTGGGAAAAAATAAGAAATTTTCATAACTTAGACTCTACAATACATTATGAAAATTTTCAAACTTAAACCCTAATTTCTAAATTTAGGTTTCTTGGTGAACAAGTTTCATGTTTTGACACATCTTGATGAAATATGACCCTTGGCACTTGATTTTGACCAAAAAGTCAAAGTTTGACTTTTCAGTGTACAATTGATTTTTGATCAGTTGACTGGAAAATTCATCTGTCAATCCAATGCATTTGAGATCTTTTGAACCTTGTGAATAGGTCAAGATGATTCCATTGAGTCCTTGAAACCATGCTTGAACCCAATTTGCCATTGGCTAGGTCAAAAATCAGAAATTGCCCTTCTGCAGTCAAAACCCTAATTTTGACCATTTTGCCCTTTTGATGATCTGATCAAATTTCTTGAGGAGTTGTGGTCCAAACTTGATCAAATGGTTCTTATAAGTCTATAATGTTGATGTGGATAAAAAATTATGAGGTTTTACTGTAAATTGGCCATGGTTGACTTTTTCCCCAATACAACTGATTTTTTAGGTCAACTGTCCAATTGACTGGTCAAAAATTTGATTCAAGGCTTGAAACTTGGTATGAGCAATATTAGAGGTCCAACATGAAGTATGAAATTCACATGAGGAATTGGAAGTCCAAAAATCCTTGTGCAAACTCAAACCCTAATTTCAGGTCATCAGTGCAAGGAGATGTCTTGAGCTGAGCAAACCCTAATCTGGTCTTGAGTCCAAAGAGTATTGTGAGGAGAATCTTGATAAAATTTGAGGGAAAATTTTGGGGTACAACAACTTCCAATGTTCAATCTTCTTGAACCTGAAGAGTTAGATTGGCGAGTTTTTTCGTTCGTGACTCGAAGGTAAAAGATGATTGGACACTAGAGTGCCCGTAAAATTTGCACTCGTCAAAGTGTAGTTTGAGGAAATGGGATTAAAGATTCCATTTGGAGATGTGAGAGAATCTTGTTGGAGATGGGCTTAAAGATGCCATCCAAGAATGTTTGTTGAACTGTAAGTTGTAAGTCGAAAGAATGAGTATCAAAATGGTATTCGTGTCTGGAATGTATCTGAACTGTATCTGGAGACTGAATCTGTATGAGCAATGGAATGGTGTCAGTGTCTGGAGCGTATCCGAGCTGTAACTATATTTGATTCTTGAATGAATAATAGAATGACTTCCGTTTTTGGAGTGTATCTGTATTGTATCTGAATCTAAAATCTGAATAAGCGACAAAATGACATCTATGTCTGGAGCATCTCTGGGCTGGGGAAAAAGTCATAATAAGTGACAGAATGGCAACCGTGTAAGGAGCGTATCTGGACTGTATCTGAAGTTGAGATTTGTATGAGTAGCAGAAGGACTTATGTGTCTGGAGTGTATCTGAACTGTAACTGGGATCTGAATAAGTGACATAATGACTTCCGTGTCTGGAGTGTATATGAACTTGAAATTGATAGTTGAATCTGAATGAGAAATAGAATGGCTTCCTTATATGGAGCGTATCTAATCTGTATTTGATAGTTGAAGTCTGAATGAGTGACAGAATGGCATCCATGTCTAGAGCGTATCCGTACTGTATCTTGACTTTGAATTCTGAATGAGTAACATAATGACTTTCGTGTCTGGAGTGTATCCGTACTGTATCTGAATAAGAGATCTGAATGATTAACAGAATGACTTCCGCGTCTAGAGTGTATCCGTATTGTATCTGAAATCTTTGAATATTTGTTAAAGATAGCTGTTAATCTTATCCTGAATAGGGTAAAATGTTAGCTGAAACACAAAGTTATGTTGCATGAAATGTATGATGCAATAAAATGTGTTTTTTCAATGTTTATGATATATGAATGTAATGTATGTGCATGTAAGCCGGTTTGCTGTATTGCTGAGGAAAATAAATCCTTGATAGCTGGGGATAATGAAATCCTTGACTGCTGCCGGGGAAAATAAATCCATGACCGCTGCTGGAGATTCAAAATCTTTGACAACTTCTATGGGGATGTAAGGATCCTTCATGTCTTGAAGTTGGAGTATTGACAAAATCTGTTGTGAGAGTAATGTCAAACTGCTTGAGAAATCTGCTTGGGGAAATCCAGAGAACTTTGAAGACTTCTACTGGGGGTTACACAATGGGAATCCTTACTCAGTTGGGGAATATGGGAAACTCTGATGATTTCTGCGGGGAACTAAGAATGAGAATCTTCAATCTCATGGGGAATTTGAATCCTTGGGGACTTCATGCTGGGGAGTCAAGAATGAGAATCTTCGATCTGCAGGGGATTAAAAATTCTGAAAAATTCATGTTGGGGAGTAATGAAAACTCTGGAAACTTCACTGGGGAATCAAGAATGAGAATCTTCATTCTGTTAGGGAGTAAAAACTCTGTGGGGAAGAAGGCTTTACTGTTGGAGAGTAAGTTCAAGACTCTGGGGGAGTAGCTATACTGCTGGGGAGTAGCTACCCTGCCGGGGAAATTAGGAGTTTGGGTTGTATGCCAATCTACTGGTGAATTATCCGAAGTTGGGGAGAGACAAAAGTTAACTGTTATCTGGTTGACTCTTAGACTTTTAAGATAACTTCCTGGGGTAATTGGATGGTTTCTGCTGGGGATTGGTAGTTAGAAATTTGACTCGACTGGGGAAGAAGGTTTCATCTCCGCTGAGGGTCTGTAGTTCAAAGTTTTTACTCCGTTGGGGATTGGGAGTTTGAAAACTTTAGCTCTGACAGGAATTGATGATTTGAAATTATAACTCTGTTGGAGATATGTACTTCAAGGTTTTAGCTCCGCTGGGGATCTAGATGATGTACTGCAGGGGATTTCTCTTGGAATAGTCCAAAGACGTTTTCCTATACTTTCAACCTGTCACTAATTATTCTTTCCCATTTCGTTTATTTGTAAACAATGATTATATTCAAATGCATATGCTCATTAATAAATCATTGGACGTTTTCAAATAAAACACAAGTGTAAAAAGAAGAAAAGGCGAATAGTTTTCTGCACTTTGAAGTATCTTTGTATTAACTTTGTGTAAGTATTTTGTACAAAGGAGACAGACATCCTAGGAAGAGAACGTTGTCATAAAAATGAGAAAAATTTATACAAAGAAAGATGGCTATGTGTAAAAATTCCATGGGGTTCCCATTCTGCTATAGCCTTCGTAACTCTGAATATGTTGTCCATTCGTTGCTTCGTCCGAAGATGATTGAATTGATCAGAAACCCGCGACTTGTCTGCGAAGAGATATTCCTTAAAGTGATCCGACGATACATAGTCATACGCTTTAATTCCCTAACTTTTTCCTGGACCGCCCTTTCGGGTTTTCGATCCACCGGGAAACCCTTTTTTGCCCAAGTCGCCCTTTCGGATTTTCAACTTGCCGTGTGTAAAGATTTTTTATTTATCCCTAATTTTTGCCTGAACCTCCCTTTCGGGTTTTCGATTCACCGGGATGCCCTTTTTTTGCCTAGGTGTGTCAACCTAGTGGGTCACTTATGCGTAGTATTTTTTGACTATGTCTGCGTTCGCAGGGTGCGGCAGGTCATCACCGTCCATGGTGGTTAATATCATTGCCCCACCAGAAAAGATGTTTTTGATCACAAATGGTCCTTCGTAGGTAGGAGTCCATTTTCCCCTGGGATCACTTTGCGGCAAGATGATCCGCTTGATTACAAGATCTCCGACTTGATATACCTAGCGTCTGACTTTCTTTTTGAATGCCTTGATCATCCGTTTTTGATACGTCTGACCGTGGAAAACAATAGTAAGTCGCTTTTCGACAATCAAGTTAAGTTGATCAAGTCGGGTCTGAATCCAATCGTCTTCACTCAAACCAGCATCTTTCATGATTCTCAAGGATGGAATCTGAACCTCGATAGGTAAAACAACTTCCATGTTGTATACCAAAGAATAAGGCGTTGCCCCAGTTGACGTGCGTATCGTGGTACGGTACCCGTGGAGAACAAACGGTAGCATCTCATGCCAGTCCTTGTAGGTGATTGTCATCTTTTGTATGATCTTCTTGATATTTTTGTTCGCAGCTTCGACAACACCGTTCATCTTTGGTCGATAGGGAGATGAATTGTGATGTTGAATATGGAACTGCTTGCACAGGGTGGTGATCATAGTATTGTTAAGGTTTGTACCATTGTCAGTGATGATCCTTTCGGGGATGCCGTACCGGCAAATGAGGTTCTGTTTGATGAAGCGGGCAACAACATTCTTAGTAACGGATGCGAAGGAAGCTGCTTCGACCCATTTGGTAAAGTAATAAATGGCCACTAGAATAAAGCGGTGTCCATTGGATGTTGTAGGCTTGATCTCTCCAATCATGTCGATTCCCCACATAGAGAATGGCCAAGGAGCTATTAAGACATTGAGAGGAACTGGAGGTATATGTACCTTATCGGCATAGATTTGACATTTGTGACAAGTCCGGGAATGTTGATGACAGTCAGCTTCCATGGTAGACCAGTAATAGCCTTCCCGTAGGATCTTCTTAGCCATCGTATGCCCGCTAGAGTGAGTTCCAAAGGTACCATTGTGCATTTCAGCCATGATCTGTTCAGCTTCAATCTTGTCCATACAACGGAGCAGAATGCAATCATGATTGCGCTTGTACAGGATACCATTGCTTAGGAAGAACTAAGATGAGAATCTCCTTAAGAACTTTTTGTCATTGACCGAAGGTCCTTCAGGATATTCTTGAGCCTCGAGATACCTTTTGACTTCGTGAAACCAAGGTCGGTCCACTACTTCTTCAGTATTAATCTCGTGACAGTGTGCAGGTTCCTCCACCCGTTTAATGGTGATTTGGGGAGCCTCATTATCCCAGTTAAGTTTAAACATGGATGACATTGTAGCTAGAGCATCTGCTAGCTGATTCTCTTCTCGCAGGAAGTGCTCGAAGGTAATCTGCTCGAAATGTGCTAACAATGTCAGGACATGTTCTTTGTAAGGGACGGGGTTAGGATGTTTAGTGTCCCACTCTCCTTTGATCTGACTGATGACCAAAGCTGAGTCCCCAAACACAATCAAAGATTTGATTCCCAAGTCTATTGCAGCCTTGAGACCAAATATACAAGCTTCATACTCGGCCATGTTGTTGGTACAGTTGAAACAAAGTATGGCGGTGAAAGGTGTATGGCAACCTTCCGGAGAGATGAGCATCGCGCCGATACCATTGCCAAGTGCATTGGAGGCACCATCAAAGTACAGGGTCCATCGGGATCCTTGTTCAGGTCCGTCATATGGTCTGAGGTCTTCAATGTTGTCCAATGTCATAATGTCTTCATCAGGGAAGTCAAACTTCATGGATTGGTAATCTTCGACAGCTTGATGAGTCAGATGGTCAGCTAGCACACTCCCCTTTATAGCTTTTTGGGTCGTGTACTGTATATCGTATTCTGTCAGGATCATCTGCCATCTAGCTACTCTTCTAGACAAAGCAGGCTTCTCAAAGATGTACTTGATTGGATCCATCTTAGATATCAGCAAGGTGGTATGAGTCAACATATACTGCCTTAGTCGGTGAGCAGCCCATACCAAAGAGCAACAAGTTTTTTCGAGCAGTGAGTAGCGAGTATCACAGTCGGTAAACTTTTTGCTATGGTAATAAATGGCATGCTCTTTTCGGCCAGACTCGTCATGTTGGCCCAATACGCACCCCATTAAATTTTCTAAAGCGGTCAGATACATGATTAGCCGTCTTCCTTCGGCGAGTGGCATCAAGATGGGAGGTTCTAGCAAATACTCCTTGATTTTATCGAAAGCAATTTCACAATCATCATTCCATTTAACTACTTGATCTTTCTTCAACAGCTTGAAGATTGGCTCACAGGTAGATGTTAGGTGAGAAATGAACCTAGCAATGTAGTTTAGGCGTCCCAAGAAACCTCAAACCTCCTTCTCAGTGAGAGGAGCAGGAATTTCTTGTATAGCTTTGACTTTGGCAGGATCAACCTCGATGCCTTTATTGCTGACAATGAAATCCAAGAGTTTACCGGATCCGACCCCAAAGGTGCACTTGTTCGGGTTCAGTATGAGCTTGTACTCCTTCAACCTGACAAACAACTTTTGCAAGTGGTCGAGGTGTTCTTCTTCCGTTTGTGATCGGGCTATCATGTCGTCTACGTAGACCTCTATCTCATGATGTATCATATCATGAAACAAATCTACCATGGCGCGTTGATAGGTTTCCCCGACATTCTTCAGTCCGAATGGCATCACTTTGTAGAAGAACGTACCCCACTGTGTAACAAAAGTAGTTTTCTCCATGTCTTCAGGTGCCATTTTGATCTGGTTGTAACCTGAAAATCCGTCCATGAAAGAAAATACCTTGTGCTGAGTTGTATTGTCAACAAAGATGTCAATGTGCGGTAATGGAAAGTCATCTTTAGGGCTGGCCCTGTTTAAGTCTCTGTAATCCACACACATTCTCACTTTGCCGTCCTTCTTAGGCATGGGCACAATGTTAGCAACCCATTGTGGATAGGAAGTAACAACAAGAAATCCAGCATTGAACTGCTTCATAACTTCTGCTTTGATCTTTGCAGACATGTCGGGCCTCATGCGGCGGACCTTTTGTTTGATTGGTGGACAGTCTTCTCTTGTGGGCAGATGGTGAACCATAATATCTGTATCGAGTCATGGCATGTCTTCGTAAGACCAGGCGAAGATCTCAACATAATCATTCAATAGCTGAATTAAGTGCTCCTTGACACTTGGATCTAGGTTGGCACCCACTCTGATTTCTTTTCTGTCTTCCTCAGTACCCAAGTTGATTGTCTCTAACAGCTCCTCATGAGGTAGCATAGCCTTTTCTTCCTGTTGTAGCAGCCTAGCCAATTCTCCCGGCACCTCACAATCTTCCTCACCTTCGTATTCGGCATGGTAGACCAGATCTTCAGAGTCACTGAAGGCTATATCAGAATTGTTACCCATGGAATCCGGAATGGAAGGGTACCTACATTTGCGAGTGTGGGTGTGTGTAAGGGATAGCCACCTTTAAACAAATAAAATGTAAAAAGAAAGACAATGAACACAAAAGTTTATATGTGAAAACATCCATGAGTCATTAAAATGGCATATGAAGATGAAAAAAATAAAACCCTTACAAATGGACTTATGTGCCTCGGGTAAGGCACAAGGCTAAAAGTGTACGAATTGTTTGAGAATTATTACAAACCAACAGAAATGTTTGAAAGATAAATTACTGCGGTATAAAAGTAATCAGAACAAAGTCTTTTTCCTCTCAGTTGCACAGTCCTCCGTCAACAGTAGAGAAAATCCAGTCTTCCAGGTTGCTCTCCTCTTCACTATCCTCCAAAGCATTGACTCCATGATGGGTGATCTTCACTGGTGGCCCTCCAGCACAGGAGCGGCGCATAGCCTTCTGACTAGCCGAAGTAAACCCTAGGCCAAACTTGTCTGATTTGAAAGGAAAGTCTGGAAGTTTCCCCCAGATTGTAGATCCGCCTTCTTCAATCACAGCCTTTGCATCTTTGAGAGACGACATCCAAGGCGGAGGTCTTGTAACTGCAGGTACATGGGACACTGGCTTGGTCGCTGCTACTTCAGGAGAAACCTCTTCAAAGTGTTGGAAATGGGTCTCTATGAATTCGCCATCTAATTCTACATAGCAGAAAGAATTTAGATGGCTTATCATGTATTCCTCTTCGCCATGAACAATTATAATTTTCCCCTGGACATGGTACTTGAGCATTTGATGAAGAGTAGAAGTGACGACTCCAGCATTGTGAATACAACGTCTTCCCAAAGAGCAAGAATAGGAAGGATGGATGTCCATCACATAGAATGTGGAGTTGAAGGTTTCAGTTCCCACTTTGATCGAGATGTCTACTTCTCCATGGACCATCCTATTAGAACCATCAAAGGCTCTAACGGTTATATTGCTGGGTTTCAGGGTTAAACCTTCATAATCCAATCTATCCAAGGCTTTCTTCAGCAAGAAATTTAAAGACGAACCAGTGTCTACCAGAACATATGCTAGGGTAGTCCCTCTGAATTCCACCGAGACATGCAAAGCGTCATTATGTTTTCTCCCTTTTGAAGTTAAATCAGCATTGGAGAATCCTAGACCATTGTCAGCCGTTAAGCTAGCTACGCATTCTTGGAACTGATCCGCGAAGGTTTCCTGTGGCACGTGGGCCGTCTTCAAGAATCTTGTCAAAGCTTTAGCAAGAGCCTCTGAACAAAGCAGCAGGGCCAACATAGAAATCTTTGAGGGGGTTTGCCCCAGTTGTTCCACAACATCATAATCGCTTTTCTTGATTATTTTCAAAATCTTTTCCATTTCTTTTTGAGAGGTCTCAGGGATGACCAATGGCTTAGCCCTCGTCTTGACAGGCTCTTCTTGGATCCTTTTCCCTTTATCATCAGCAGCAGCAGATGGGACAACCACGGGAATTACAACTTCTTCAAAAATTGGAGTTCTCGCAGATATGTTTACCGGTGCAGGGGTAACCTTAGGAGCAGTTGAGGGTCCAAAGATTGCCTTTGGAGGGGCAATCTCTGGATATAAAATTCTTCCACTGCGGGTGATTTTGCTTGTTTCAGTAATGTTTCCAATGTAGGAAGTCTCTTCATAAGATCTCTCTTCAGTTGATTCAATTTGTTTAATACCGTGGTAGTAGATTTCTCCACCATAGTTCCACAGTACTGATCTGTCGGACTTGTACGGGACGGGCCCGGGCATGGTTATCTTCAAAGGTACAGTCTTCGGAGCGGATGTAATCTTAACAGGTCTTTTGGAGACCTTGGAAAGATTGGCGGATATGGTTATTATTGAAACATCATTGACAGTAGTCAGTGTAACAGGAGTCTTTTCAAAAAGGATTTCTTGATTATCCATTAGGTGTTGGATGCCTAACTTCAATAATGGACAGTCAGTTGGTAAGGATGAACAAAGGCAGCAATCTTCTTCAAAACCTGGGAAAATCCCAGCCTTCCGCAAATTCATCTTGATTATCAGTAGTGGAGTCATCAAATCATCAATAGTAGCAACAAAAAGATCCTCTTCAACAGCATGGGCATTGTGGCCATGCTTTGGCATTGGAACAGAGATTACATTCGGCTTTTCAGGGGCGTCGAATTCAACTTCTTTAGCGTCTATCAAATCCTAAATCTTATTCTTAAGGGCCCAACAATTGTTGGTGTCGTGCCTTATACTCCCTGAATGATAAGCACACTTGGTGTTCGAATGGTAGTACGGAGAAGTTGTACTCGGATTTTTCGGTGCCTCTTTCAGACTGGAAAGGTTTAACTTCAAGAGATGGGGTAGAACATGAGCAAGAGTCATGTTTATCTGGGTGAATTTCCTTGCAGGCCTTTCCACCCTTGTTTGGTTAGTTCTGGGTTGATTGTTTCTGGGCTGATCAACTGCAGACTTCTGAATCATTGCGGCCCCCACCGCTGGCCGACGCTCAACTCTTCCTTGACCTCTTTAGGAGTGGACAACTGATACTTCTTTCTTTGCTGGAAAAGTCTTTTTGATGGCAGCGGAAGCAGATGCATCTTTCTGAATTTTGCCGCTTTTTATGTCGGCTTCAACTCTCTCACCAGTTAGAATCAACTCAGTGAACCCCGCAGAGGAGCTTCCTATCAGGTGATTAAAGAAAGGACCTGATAGCGTCCCCAAGAACATATCAACTAGCTCTCTTTCAGATAAAGGTGGTTGCACTTGTCCTGCCAAGTCTCTCCATTTATGGGCATACTCTTTGAAACCTTCATTTGAGACCATGTCCATACTCTGTAATTGAGTACGGGTTGGTGCTAAGTCCGCATTATATTGATACTGTTTGTAGAAGGCAGTTTCCAAATCTTCCCAATTATGTACATCATACCTCTCTAGCTGGTAGAACCAATCCAACTGCGTCCCCAACAAATTGTCCTGGAAAAAGTTGACCCACAGGTCTTTGTCAGAAGAATGTGGTTGAATTTTCCTGACATAAGATCGTAGGTGCATCTTTGGGAAAGACACCCCATCGTACTTAGCAAACAGTGGTACTTTGAATTTAGGAGGGATTACAATTCCAGAAACCAAGCCTAACTCCTCAAAATCCAGCCCAGGAACTCTCTATATCTCCATGGCAGCTAGACGTTCTTCCAAGTTCTTGTATTTGTCATCGGCCGGAGGATACTGTTGTTTAGAGTAATCCTCATCTTCCTCTTCTTCAGCTTCAGATTCAGATGGCACTGCAACTCCTTTACCCTTTCCTTCCCCCTCTTCAGATGTTGATGGGAAATCTAGGACCCTTCTGGCTTGACCTTCAAATCTTCTTCCCAAGGTAGCCACACCAACTCTCTTCTTCTTCTTTTTCTCTTTTTCCTTCTCTAACAGAGTCTTGAGCTCCTCCTGCCCCTTGGCTAGGGTCGTGAGCAACTGTTGGAATTGTGAATTCTGAGCTTGCAAGTTTTTGACTGTTTGTTTAATATCCATCTTGCTGAAATAAACAGCAGAGAGATGAGGAAACTTGGTGTGAAGACTTGTTTATGCATATGATGAATGATATGTATTGATGTAATGCATTCAAGGATTCAGAAATTCAAATTTGTTTTAAACAAAAAAGAAACACACGCCATATTAATAAGATAGAATTTATTAGTACATCAATGCCCCATGGGAAAAATAATACAAAATTCTAAGGTAAAAAGATGTTGCACATCCTCTTTGGTGCAATGTACGTGTTGAGAGTCTGCTCTTCGTGAAGTTGATGAGTAAGTTCCAAAACCTTCTTCTCGCTGGCGTAGAATTGGGCTTCAAAAGTATCGCGTTTTCCCTTGAGCTGTATCCAACTCCTTTGCAGATCTTCGAGTGATGTTGGCATGTCAGGATGTAGGAGGGTGTATGGAACCTCTCCTTTCATAACAGGCTCTATAATCACATGGAGAATAGAGGGGTAAGGCATCATAAGACTTTGGGTGCGGGTTCGTACCCACTTGAGGTAAGGCTCAAGGGGGATGGAATTCTTGTGTCCCAAGGTCTTACTGTCCACCTTGTTTGGCATCCTCCAAGCTCAGATGAACCTTTGTCGAAGTCCTTGATCGTCGTTGTCGAAGTCAAAAACCAAGTCTAGAATCAGCATGTCATGTGGGACATCCCTTCGGGCATACCCAAACTGTCTCAGAGCCAAGCAAGGGTTGTAGGTGATGCCTCCCCTAATGCCAAGTAGAGGGACATTAGGGAATTCCCCACAATGGTCGATGATGATAACATTTTCTCTGGATCGAGAACACCAATGGACATCTGAATGTGTAAGAGTCATCAATCATTATGACCACCTCAAACCTTGCTCATTCTTCAAGACTGATTGGGGAAGATGAGAAATAAACCATCTTGCCAGTAGAGGAGTGCAACACATGAGAACACCTCTTTTCCTCATTGTTCGGGTGTGAAAAGAGTGGAGGATATCTCCAAGCAATGTAGGCATCGGGTTGCGAGTCATGAAGATTTTGACAGCATTGACATCTAAAGGTTGGTCAGGGTTTGGGAACAAGACCAACCCATAGATGTGAAGAGCTACAATCTTCTCAAAAGCTTGCAGGTTTAGAGAATTCCAGCATTCTTGGGCCTTCTCAAACAGGAACTTTACCAAGAAACCCTTGACACCACTTCTAGTTTCCCAATGGCCTGTGACATCTGATGGTTGCAAGTGTAGGGCTTGAGCAACATCTTCAGGCTTTGGATCTCTTTCCGTACCGTTGAAAGGTAGTTGATGGATAATAGGAATCCTCAAGAGTTGAGAAAATTCCTCCAAAGTAGGTACCAGCTGGTAATCAGGAAATGTGAAGCAGTGGTGTAGGGGGTCAAAGAACTGGAAGAGAACCTTCACCATGTCTTCCTCTATGTTGGAGTTGACCAAGTTGAGAAGTTAACCATGTCTCTCAGTGAATGGAGAATTCTCAGGAATCTTGGAAGCAATCTCCTTTAGTTGTGGAGGAATTCTTACAAGATTGACCTGAATAGTTTTCCTGCGAAGTGATTCCATAACCTACAAAACAGGAACAAAGATGAAAATCCAAAATCCTTGAAATAGTTAATGGATGCATATGATGCTTCATGATGTCCATGATGTTAAGCACAAGTATATATGTACAAACAAATCACACAAGTTCCTAGTTTAGGCTTGTATGGGGTTTCATAGGTAAGTACCCTCTTGAAGTTTAGTTGGCTCAACCTGTCCTAGAAATAATAACCGGGTTCTAAGGAGCTCAATATCACTGGATTGATTTTTGTGTTCATTATTTCAGTTTAGCCACTTTACTGGCGACCAAAATATTTCAAGAAAATAACCCTCAATGAGTGTAGTATCGAGTATCTACCAACTTCGGACTGCACCAAAGCCGGTCATCTCACTACATCCTAAAAGGCCAAGCTGGTCAAGTAAAGGTTCTAAAAGTCCATTAGTGCTTCATGACATCACTCAGCGGCCCCGTATTCTCTTTGATGACTCAAAGGATACCGGTATCCACAAATATGTCGCACTAATATAGCTATTGCTTAGACCGTGTCAGTATACCCCGCACAGTTTCCACAACGTATTGTTATTTACCTATGAATGTTTCCCAAATCCGGGTAGAAGATTCAAACCCAAACAATAGAACCAAAATGTAAAGCATACAAGTCAAACAAGATAAGCATGTAAAGGTGATCTAAACCCTAAGGTAACCCCACTTTCATAAATCCCCAGCAGAGTCGCCAGTTCTGTGATACAGTGGGAGAACTGACTTGAGGTTTTGCGTTTGTGTTCGCAAATGTTTTGGTTTAGCAAAAGTCGCCACCGACTTTTTATTTTATCCAAAGGAAAGGTAAAAAAGCACAGAAAAGACCTTTGATATGTTTTCTTGATTTCGGGGGGTAGGTTATCAAAAGGGAAGGTGCTAGCACCCTTTTCATCCATGGTTTTCTATGGGCTCTTAGTTACTTGTTTAGATCACTTGCTTTGCTTTTCCAATTGTTTGAAATGGTGCTTTGTGTGGTTTTGAAAGTATTTGAAAAGAGGCCATCGTTTTGGCAATCTTTGTAATGATTCTCGTTCGTAAGAATGTATACAAAGATGTTTGTCTTTTGAAAAATGTTTCAATGTTTGAAAGTTTATTTGGAAATGTTTTGAAATTATGTGTGTTTGTTTGAAAATAGCAAGGATTTGTTTGAAAGAGATCAAGTAACTAGAAGCATCTACCTACTCAAAAGTCTTTCCTACACATTTTTAACCCTTTAACATTGTTGTTTTACCATTGTATTTGGTAAACAACCCTATCTTTGGATGTTAAACGGGACGGGCGTGGGTCATCGTATGACCATGATAGCAATGGTGCCAAGTATCTTAGAAAGTTTTAGGGACTAAGATCATTTGTTTTTAGGCAACATTTTGATACCGTCATTGAGGGACTATGATCTTTTTGTTTTGATTGGTTTTTTTGTTTTGTGAAGATACCTAGAATGCATACTATGGCCATTTTAAGGCAACAAAATGGATGAAACCCTAGGGGTGCTTGTGTGTAATGTGTTGTCAGTTTTCATGTATTTTTGTCTTGTACTAAGTCATGCTATTTGTTTGATTTTTGGTCTTTGCATACAAAACCCTAATTTACTATCATGGCATATGAAAGCCATAAAATGCGTAAAGTAAATCTAAACTATTACACAATATTATGGGGAGGGGGTACAAGTTTTGAATAGGGGGATATTTGCACAAAATAAAACCCTAATTTACTATTACAACCAAATTGAATTGATACAATAAATAAATGAACAATTATTTAAATATGCAATAAAATGTAAATATGTACAAATGTTTTTTGTATTATTTTTATGTGTGAAAAAATAAGCTTATTTATGTCTAAAAAATAAGAAAATAAAACGATTATTTTTGAAAGGGGTGGAAACCCTAATTTTTTTGGTTAAAAGAAAATATACATTCTATTATTATTTATTTCATTTATGTATAAGAAAATAAATAAAAATATATACAAAAATGTTAAAAAATAAAATATGTGTGAAAATATTATTTTAAGTGTATAAATAATAAAAATAAAAATATATAATATTTTTATATTATTTACAAGTTTTTATTTAAGAAAATAAAGTATGTTATTATTAATAAACTATTTTTATGCCCAAAAAATAATAAAAAATAATAAAATAAAATGCAAAAAATTAAGAAAATATTTTTGAGAATTTTTAATATTTAGAAAAAATAAATAAAGTCAGAAAATATAAATATGCAAGAAAATATAAAAAAAAATATAAGAAAATACAAAAGGGGGTGCAGAAAGTAAAATGGGGGTGTGAGTAGAAGCAGGCCCAGCCAGCTTCGTCCCTGTCCTCTGGCCAAATGACCAAACGCGCACGTTTCTGAGCTTGATCCTGTTCTTGCTCATGCTTGCATGAAATCAAAAATTTACAACATGAAAGTTATAGCATTTTCAATCACGATTCCAACCATATCCATTTTGTGACCTAACTCTAACAAACCAGGGAGAATTTCAATAGCCCTAAATTCTGACCTAGTTTTTTCAGCAACTTCAACTGTCAAATACTCCTAGCTCAGTCAATATAAATGGAAGCTATGCATATGTACAGCTCAAGCACATTAAAGACTACATTTTTGCTTCACAAACCTAAGCCTAAGGATGTCTAAAAAAGGAGATAGAACTTTGAAAATTACCTTGTTCAGTTGAGTTTGGATAGGGCAATGTAACAACTTTGAGTGAGGCCTAAAGTTCTTTTGAGCTTGCTTGAAGTTCCCTCAACCTTTCCCAATGCTTAGCTTGGTTTGAAATTGCCTGAATAACCCTGTAGAAGTCAACCTGCAAAGCTTCAAAATGAAAATGGTGATCCTAGAAACAGAGGTTATAGTTGCAAAGTAAGGGCCTGGACAGTTTAGGTATGATGTATGGAATGTGTTTGAAGTGGTTCAAGGCAAAACGCACGAGCCAAATTTGTTTTGGAAGTGGTTCTGCAGGTGATGCCCTGTTTGGGCAGGAACTTGTGATTTTTGTGTTTTGGAGTGTTTGAGAGCTTAGCTAATCGTGTCTTAGGCTTGTTACAATATGCTGAACTTGTTTCAAATGATGCCAAGACTTGGTTTTAACAGATACACAAGTTGTGTGGTCTTTTGCAAGTTGGCTTGTTTTTGAAGAAAAGGTGAGTTGACAAAGCTCAAAGCCTGTACAGGCTAGCTCAAGGCCTGAACATAGTTGGTGTACTTTTCCTCAAGTTTGTGGATCTTGTTTGTAGCCAAAGATCAGGTTCAATGCTCAAGGAATACAAGGTTGCAAAAAAGCAAGCTTTATGGAAATGGTATTGTTACCTTTATGCCATAAATGGGTTAATTCAATGTGCAAAGTTTCATAGCTCAGAACAAAGCCAATGTCCAATGTATTTGTATTAAATTAAGGATTTTGGAAAGGATTAAGACCTGTAAAACAAGTACAAGCATGCTTAGGATAGATTTGCAACTTGTAACAATGTGAAAAATGCCATGGACAAAAGTGAGAAATTACCATTTTCTTTTCTTCGATTCTCCCTAACCATAAATGATCTTGGAGAATTCTTGGATACTTTGGAAAGCTTGTAACATACTCTACAGTCCATATTTGAAATTCATTTTGAGATTTCTCTTGGAACTAGGTGAAAAGTGGCCATGAAGTTAGGTCAAAAATCTGCCTAAACTAGGGCAAAATTTCACTAAGTTAAAAGTTTCATGGACCCCTATTCACAAAATCATAACTTTAGATACAAGCATCTTTTGGGAAAACTTTGTGTATCAAAGTTGTATATTTTGTGGAGGAATACAACTTTCATTTTGGAAGTTTTCTTTGAATCCAATTGCATGATGGTGAAAAAGTTGGGAAAAGTTGGGAAAAAATAAGAAATTTTCGTAACTTAGAAAATTTCTAAGTTATGAAATTTTTCAAACTTAAACCCTAATTTCCAAATTTAGGTTTCTTGGTGAAAAAGTTTCATGTTTTGACACATATTGATTAAATATGACCCTTGGCACTTGATTTTGACCAAAAAGTCAAAGTTTGACTTTTCAGTGTACAATTGATTTTTGATCAGTTGACTGGAAAATTCATCTGTCAATCCAATGCATTTGAGATCTTTTGAACCTTGTGAATAGGTCAAGATGATGCCATTGAGTCCTTGAAACCATGCTTGAACCTAATTTTCCATTTGCTAGGTCAAAAATCAGAAATTGCCCTTCTACAGTCAAAACCCTAATTTTGACCATTTTGCCCTTTTGATGATCTGACAAATTTCTTGAGGAGTTTTGGTCCAAACTTGATCAAATGGTTCATATAAGTATATAATGTTGATGTGGATAAAAAATTATGAGGTTTGACTGTACATTGTCCATGGTTGACTTTTTCCCCAATATAGTTGATTTTTTAGGCCAATTGTCCAATTGACTGGTCAAAAATTTGATTCAAGGCTTGAAACTTGGTATGAGCAATCTTAGAGGTCCAACATTAAGTATGAAAGTCACATGAGGCATTGGAAGTCCAAAAATCCTTGTGCAAACTCAAACCCTAATTTCAGGTCATCAGTGCAAGGAGATGTCTTGAGCTGAGCAAACCCTAATCTGGTCTTGAGTCCAAAGAGTGTTGTGAGGAGAATCTTTATAAAATGAGAGGGAAATTTTTGGGGTACAACAGGATCCAATGAGGTTGTTTCACATAGCTGTTTTTCTTTATTTTACACAAATTGTATAATTTATATCTTTCGGCGGCGTTCTCTTACTAGTACGTCAGCCTCCTTGTACAAAACGCCTATTACAGGCCAATTTCAAAATCAATACAAGTCATTTTTAAAAAACATAAATATGTTCTTTTTCTTTTTCCATTTTGTATTGCAAGAAAGTCCAATGATTTATTTTTGATATATGCATTTGAAAATGATTGCTGCTCATAAATATTTACATAAGAAACGAAAGACAATTACTCGTTATTCCAGAAATAGGGAAAAACAAGAAGTGACAAACCTGACGGTTACTCTGCCCAGCAGGTATCGGGATAGAGCCAGCTTGGGAACATAATTATTGGAACATACACTCCCCCACAGAGTAAAAGTATCATAGGGCGTTGGTGTCAGCTTCCCCGAAACAAGGTAATACTATCCCCAACCGAGGTTCATAATCACGGGCAGGTCAGGAAATTTCATCCCCCAAGCGGAGTTTATTTCTCCAACAAAGCTCGTCATCTCCAGCAACGGAATTTCGTCTCCAGCCAAGTTTATTCCTCCAATGTTTTGTCCTCACGGAGTTATTCTCCAGCACCTCTTCCCGACAGAATATTCACAAATGTCCAGCAACTGTCAGGGATTTATTTCCCCGGACACGAGCATACCCCGATAGAATTTCATAAACATACATCATAACATACACATACATGACATATACAGCATAATCTCATTTATTTTGAGAACATCGTCTCACCCTGCATTTCATGCATCGCGTATAACTAACCCTAATATCTTTCGTAGGAACAAACGATTAGCTTCAACGAATCCAACAGTTATATAGATCATATCTACATAAGACTAATGGAAACTCAGTTCCAGAAATCAAACGGGTCAACTAATCTACATTATCGCTTCGAAGTAATCCTACTATCCAGGTTCCTTCTAACAGCCCTACTATCCAAGCTTTCATATCGAAGTAACCCTACTATCCAAGTTCCTTCTTACAGCCCTACTATCCAGGCTTTCATATCGAAGTAAACCTACTATCCAGGTTCCTTCTCACAGCCCTACTATCCAGGCTTTCATATCGAAGTAACCCTACTATCCAGGTTCCTTCTCACAGCCCTACTATCCAGGCTTTCGTATCGAAGTAAACTTACTATCCAGGTTCCTTCTCACAACCCTACTATCCAGGCTTTCATATCGAAGTAACTCTACTACCCAGGTTCCTTCTCACAGCCCTACAATCCAGGCTTTCTTATCGAAGTAACCCTACTACCCAGGTTCCTTCTCACAGCCATACAATCCAGGCTTTCACATCGAAGTAACCCTACTACCCAGGTTCCTTCCCACAAGCCCTACTATCCAGGCCTTCATATCAAAGCAACCCTACTACCCAGGTTCCTTCTCACAGCCCTACTATCCAGGATTTCATATCGAAGTAACCCTACTACCCAGGTTCCTTCTCGCAGCCCTACTATCCAGGCTTTCATATCGAAGTAACCCTATTGTCCAAGTTCCTTCTCACAACCCTACTATCCAGGATTTCATATCGAAGTAACCCTACTATCCAGGTTCCTTCTCACAGCCCTACAATACAGGCTTTCCTATCGAAGTAACCCTACTATCCAAGTTCCTTCTCACAGCCTTACTATCCAGGCTTTCATATAGAAGTAACCCTACTGTCCAGGTTCCTTCTTACAACCCTACTATCCAGGCTTTCATATCGAAGTAACCCTACTAACTAGGTTCCTTCTCACAACCCTACTATCCAAGTTCCTTCTCACAGCCCTACTATCCAGGCTTTCATATCAAAGTAACCCTACTATCCAGGTTCCTTCTCACAACCCTACTATCCAGGCTTTCATATCGAAGTAACCCTACTATCCAGGTTCCTTCTCACAGCCCTACTATCCAGGCTTTCATATCGAAGTAAACTTACTATCCACGTTCCTTCTCACGGCCCTACTATCCAAGCTTTCATATCTAAGTAACCCTACTACCCAGGTTCCTTCTTACAACCCTACTATCCAGGCTTTCTTATCGAAGTAACTCTACTACCCAGGTTCCTTCTCATAGCCATACTATCCAGGCTTTCACATCGAAGTAACCTTACTACCCAGGTTCCTTCCCACAAGCCCTACTATCCAGGCCTTCATATCAAAGCAACCCTTCTACCCAGGTTCCTTCTCACAGCACTACTATCCAGGATTTCATATCGAAGTAACCCTACTACCCAGGTTCCTTCTCACAACCCTATTATCCTGTCTTTCATATCGAAGTAACCCTATTGTCCAGGTTCCTTCTCACAGCCCTACTATCCAGGCTTTCATATCGAAGTAACCCTACTATCCAGGTTCCTTCTCACAAACCTACAATCCAGGCTTTCATATCGAAGTAACCCTACTATCCAGGTTTCTTCTTACAACCCTACTATCCAGGCTTTCATATCGAAGTAACCCTACTGTCCAGATTCCTTCTCACAACCCTACTATCCAGGCTTTCATATCGAAGTAACCCTACTATCATGGTTCCTTCTCACAACCCTACTATCCAGGTTCCTTCTCACAACCATACTATCCAGGTTCCTTCTCACAGCCCTACTATCCAGGCTTTCATATCAAAGTAACCCTACTATCCAGGCCTTCTCACAGCCCTACTATCCAGGCATTAATATCGAAGTAACCCTACTATCCAGGTTCCTTTTCACAGCCCTACCATCCAGGATTTCATTTCAAAGCAACCCTACAATCCAAGTTCCTTCTCATAACCTTATTATCCAAGTTCCTTCTCTCTTATCCAGACAGCAGTCCACAACACTGTAAGACAGGGACCCAATCAAACACGATTGATTTCGCATTTCCCCAGTAGAATAACGGACAACTGAAGTTCCTAAAATTCTATTTCTCCCAAGACAGATACTGACATTCCTCAGCAGATTCCTCATTAAGAACAATACAGGAACTCTCATGGAAGGAATGTCTCAGGAAATCAACATCCTCTAGATGGCATCTTTAAGCCCATCTCCTACAATTCTTCGTCGCATCTAGGATGGAATCCTTAAGCGATGATCTTCTATCATGAACCTCCAAATGGCATCTATAAGCCCATTCCCGATGTCACGAAGTCAAGTGCCACTTCACGCGAGTGCAAATTTCTAGGCACTCTAGTGTGCAATCATCTTCCACCTTTAGATCACGAAAGGCAGACGAGCCAATTTACATCCTCAGGTTTAAGAAGATTGAACAGGGGAAGCTGTTGTACCCCAAAATTTTCCCTCCCATTTTTCTCAACAAATGTCAATTGAGGTCCCAAAGTTGCTCAAGGAAGTCCAATAGTTGACCAGACAAACTCTCTCCTAAGGCAGTATACTTCAAATTAGGGTTTCCCTTTTCAACAAGATGTGTGAACCACAAAGGACTCAAATGCTTTCCAAGGTCCTAATATGTTCCCAAGATCATCCATGCCAAGTTTCAGGCCTTGCATAAGAAGTTTGCTCAGTCAATTGCCCAAATGCTTGAGAATCGACTGTATTAGGTCAAAAGTCAACTGTGGCCCACATACAATCAAACCTTAATATTTTGGTCAACATCAACATTTTGAAGTGACTTCCATCATTTGATCAAGGTTTGATCACGATTCCTCAAGGAATGCTCCAAATTCATCAAAACCCAAAAGATGTTAAATTAGGGTTTTGCAGGAAAAGTCAACCCAACTTTGACCAAGTATAACTTCTCCATACTATATCAGAAATTTTCTATCAAAGGCTCATTTTGAAGAGGATGAAATTTCCTACAATTCATCTTCAGCCCTCAAATTCAAAATATGCACTCATCAAAAGATATGAATTTCTACATTATAGGTCCTTTTGAAAAGTCAACAAAAAACCTTTTGGGTCAAAGATTCTTACATGAAAATGGAAGACCCAATTGAGATGAAACCAAATAGGTTGCTTAGGGGACATCCTATGCTTTCTAAAAAGTCCAAGAACACCCTCATAGGGTTAAAATTGAGAGAGAGATGCATTGTCAAAGTTGGCAATTTTTGGAAAATTGTAAAAAGTCAACATTGATCAAATTGGCATTTTTTCCAAAGGGGCCCATGTTTTATTGCTTGAAACATGTTTCTAATTGGACCCACGACCCCTGAGCTTTTCCACCTATTATTTTATTACTTTTATCATTTATTTTGATTTTTTATTCATTTAAATCAAAATAAATCAAATTAAATGGAAAATTAATGAAATCAAATCAAATCATGGATTTTTTTATGCATCTTTTGAGTCCATGTACATCTAGCATGATGATCAATTCGTGCAAGACTCATTAGGGTTGGAAAAGATGGGATTGAAGCTTGTTTTAGAAAGATATCATACATGAATTAAATCAAATCACATTTTCATAATTCTCAAAGATATGATACAATTTTATTGACCTAAATCAGTCTACTATATGTATTTAACAATTGCAGATCAAAAGGAGAGAGAGAGCAGTCGTGAAAACACCAAACCAAATTCCAAAAAAAGACAAAAAGTGATGGATCAATTTTGCATTTTGAAATCAATTCAGACCATTCCAACGCAACTAATCGATTCTTGGACCATCCCAGAAGCTAATTGGATCATTTGCAAGGCTTGAAACACCTAGAAACGCGCATAATTGCTCTCACGGTTTGCCCTTAAACTCAAAATCGATTACTGTATTCTTGGCATCTTTAGCATGTTTAAGTCATATATTTGTAATCCTTATCATGTTTGCAAGCTAACTGTATTATTTAATTGCATTTTTGAAGCCTATACATGTTGTTGCCATTGTTAGGGTTTGCGTTTGCAATTTGGGGCTTTCTTACACAGGTGAAATTAGTCAAAAAGATGGATATTAGGGTGTTCACGAGATCACCACGAATGAAACTATGTAATTAGAAATTATTTATCATACATATTGTGCATTCTGGAATTTTGCAGGGGTTATAGCTACAGACTTGGGTCTGTAGGTAAAAGTCTTTCACCTAATACGACGGTTGCAACGAAGAAGATAGTATGTAGCATTAGGGTTTTAAATCATACATAATTAATTTTCTTCAAAAATACATCAAAGATCATTTTTCATAAATATCTATTTCTTTAAATAATAAATTTAGTTAGAAAATTAGGTTAGTTTAATTTCTTTCATAATTTAAAAACAATTAGAAATTAGGTTTAATTAATTTGCAATTAAACATTTTCTCAAATAAAAATCCAAAAAAATATTTTTCTCTCAATTAGGGTTTTAGATTATTTCAATCGTCCTCGCATTTAATTTGCCGCATGCTTGTTAATTATTTGTCCATTATTTTGTAACTGTTCAGGGTTTGTAATAGTTAACCTAGGGTTTTTATTTACTGTTTAAATTCTCGATTTTTGGTTATGTAATTAATCCCCCTTCCCGAAGCCTTGTAATAGCTAGGTTTGTTTTTCGCACTTTAAATTTTCGCAATCTTTAACTGCCTAGATGCATGGCTAATAGGATTGTATGAAAAGAATGCTTGAAATTTAAAACGGTAGATCACCTAATGTGTAAAGACTACATAACTGAAAAAGTTCACGTGCACATGTTCACTCCTAGGGTTTGCCTCACTACGGTTGCCTTCAGTAAACAGTCATTAAGCATAGGAAGTTTTAGTGGTCGCCCTCCTGTCTAAAAGATCGAATGTCCCATTCAAAGTTGCCTCGGAAATGTTGCCTCAAAAACGTTGCCTCGAAAAGATCTTAAGACTCTAGGGTTACTACTAAGGTTTTCTAACTATTGCTTTAGTGATTGTATTTTTCCTTTTCGAACGTCCCTTATAACTCCAACGACGGTGCTACTTACTCCTTAATAGTAGGATAGCACTATATAAAGGAAACAGGAACAAACAATCTTTTTTTCGAGTAGGTAGAATCTTAAGTACTTTCTCAATGAAAACTTTTCACACAAACACTTTTCGAAAACCAATTTTCAAAACAAACTTCGTCACATCCTTGAGGACTGATACAAGGGTTATCACGAAGTAAAATATTTTCAAGACAAACACACACCAACAATTTGAAAAATGAGCAAGTGCCTAAGAACCCATTGAAAACCATGGATAGAAAGGGTGCTAACACCTTCCCTTTCTATAATCTACCCTTTGTACTCAGAATATCTCGAAAAAAGGTTTTTTCTATTCTTTTTCCTTTTCCATGATTGGATGAAATAAAAGTTGGTGGCGACTCTTGCTTACTGCGACATTTTGCGAACAGAAAAAAGCAAAACTCAAACCAGTAAAAATAGTCGGTTCTTCCACCGTATCACAGGCCCTTTGTAGGTGGGAGTCCATTTTCCCCTGGGATCACCTTGCGGCAATATGATGCGCTTGATTACCAGATCTCTGACTTGATATTCTTGACGTCTTACTTTCTTGTTAAAATCCTTGATCATTCACTTTTAATACGTCTGACCATAACAAATAGCAGTAAGTCTCTTCTCGTCGATTAGATTTAGCTGATCAAGTCGAGTCCAGATCCAGTCGTCTTTGTTCAAACCCGCAACCTTCATAATCCTAAGAGAAGGTATCTGGACCTCGATGGATAGGAATGCCTCCATGCCATATACCAGAGAGTAGGGTGTTTCCCCTGTCGACGTCTGTGCTGAGGTACAATATCGATGAAGAGCAAATGGTAACATCTCATGCCAGTCTTTGTATGTCACCGTCATCTTTTGTACAATCTTCTTGATGTTCTTGTTAGCCGCTTCAACAGCGCCATTCATCTTCGGCCGGTAGGGAGAAGAGTTATGGTGTTGTATCTTGAATTGTTTACAGAGCTCAGTGATCAACGTGTTGTTTAGATTTGTAACATTATAAGTAATAATTATTTCTGGCACACCATATCGGGTGATCGGATTATGTCAAATAAAACGCGCCACAACGTTCTTGGTCACAATAGCAAAGGAAGCTGCCTCAACCCATTTTGTGAAGTAACCTATGTTCACCAGGATGAAGCGATGTCCATTGGAAGCGGTAGGCCTAATTTCTCCGATCATGTCAATGCCAAACATTGCAAAGGGCCACGGAGCTGTCAAGACGTTCAAGGGAACTGGAGGCACATGCACCTTATCAGCGTAGATTTGGCACTTATGACAAGTTCGGGAGTGCTGATAACAATCTGCTTCCATAATGAACCAGTAGTATCCTGCCCATAGGATCTTCTTAGCCATGGTATGTCCACTGGAATGGGTTCCGAAGGTACCTTCATGTAGATTCGTCATAATCCTCTCTACTTCGCTCTTGTCTACACACCGCAGTAAGGCAGAGTCATGGTTGCGCTTGTAGAGGATTCCATTACTGAGGAAGAATTTTGCAGCGAACCTTCTTAGAAACTTCTTATCATTGACAGATGCCCCTTTGGGATACTCTTGAGTCTCGAGGTACCTTTTCACTTCATGAAACCAGGGTTTGTCTTCCATCTCTTCAGTATGAATCTCACAACAGTGTGCTGGTTCATCCAACCTTTCGATGGTGATTCGGGGAGCTTCATTGTCCCACCTGACCTTGAACATAGAAGACATGGTAGCTAGAGCGTCCGCTAACTGATTCTCCTCTCGTGGGAAATGTTCAAAGGTTACCTCCTCAAAGTTTGGGAGCAACGTCAGGACGTGCTCTTTGTACGAGATGAGATTCAGATGCTTCGTATCCCAATCTCCTTTGATCTGACTTATCAGCAAAGTTGAATCCTCGAAAATATTCAATAACTTGATCCTTAGGTCGATAGCAGCCTTGAGACCCATGATACGGGCTTCATATTCCGCCATATTGTTAGTGAAGTTGAAACATAGCCGAGCAATGAAAGGAGTATGACATCCTTCAGGAGATATGATTATTGCACCAATGTCGTTATCGAGTGCGTTCGAAGCTCCGTCAAAAACCATAGTCCATCGGGATCCCTCCTCGGGTCCTTCATCTGGTCCAGGTTCTTCATAGTCAGTCACTAGTATAATATTCTCATCCGGGAACTCAAAATTCATAGACTGATAGTCATCCACGGTCTGATGAGCCAAATGATCAGCCGATACAATCCCCTTGATTGCTTTCTGGGTTGTATATTGTATATTGTATTCAGTTAAGATCATCTTCCATCTGGCTATTCTTCTGGAGAGAGCGGGCTTCTCGAAGATGTATTTGATTGGATCCATCTTAGATATCAACAATGTAGTGTGGGTCAACATGTACTGTCTTAGTCGGCGAGTAGCCCATGCCAAAGCGCATCAAGTTTTCTCGAGCAGTGAGTACCTTGTCTTACAGTCGCTAAATTTTTTGCTAAGGTAGTATATTGCGTGCTATTTTCGACCAGACTCTTCATGCTGCCCCAGCACACACCCCTTGAATTGTCTAGCACTGTTAAGTAAAAAATCAAAGGTCTTCCTTCAATCGGAGGCATTAGAATTAGCGGTTCTTGGAGATATTCTTTGATCCTTTCGAACGCCGCCTGGCACTCGTCATTCCATTTTACCACTTGATATTTCTTCAGAAGCTTGAAGAGGGGTCCACAAGTAGCAGTCAGGTGTGAAATGAACCTGGAAGTATAATTTAAATGTCCTAAGAAACCTCTAACTTCCTTCTCTGTACGAGGAGTCGACATCTCTTGTATGGCCTTTACTTTTGCGGGATCCACTTGAATACCTTTGTCACTGACAATGAAACCTAGAAGTTTGCCAGACCTTACCCTAAAGGTGCATTTGTTTGGATTCAACCTCGGCTTATACGTCTTCAACTTGTCGAATAACTTTTGTAGATGATACAGGTTTTCTTCCTCAGTTTGAGACCTAGCTATCATGTCATCAACATAAACCTCGATCTGGTGGTGAATCATATCATGGAACAAGGCGACCATGGCTCACTGATAGGTTGCCCTAGAATTTTTCAACCCAAAAAGCATCACCTTGTAACAGAAGGTGCCCCACTGTGTGACGAAGGTTGTCTTTTCCATGTCTTCAGGAGCCATCTTGATCTGGTTGTAGCCAGAGAAACTATCCATGAAGGAGAAGATTTTGTGTTACGCGGTGTTGTCGACCAGAACATTAATGTGAGGAAGCGGGAAGTCATCCTTGGGGCTTGCCCTGTTCACTTCTCTGTAATCCACGCACATTCGTACCTTGTCGTCCTTCTTAGGTACTGGAACGACGTTAGCAACCCACTGTGGATAGGAGGTGACAACTAAGAATCCAGCGTCAAACTGTTTCATGACCTATGCCTTGATCTTCTCTGACATTTCAGGGTGCATACGGTGGACCTTGTGTTTAACCGAAGGACAGTCTTCCTTGGTCGGCAGACGATGTACCACAATATCAGTGTCTAAACCAGGCATGTCTTCATATGACCAAGCGAAGATTTCAACATAGTCGTGCAACATCTGTATCAACCGTTGTTTGGTCTTAGCCCCCAGGTTTGCATCGATCTTGACTTCTTTTTTATCCTCTTCCGTTCCCATGTCTATTGTCTCAACTGGCTCTTCATGGGGCTGTATAGCCCTTTCTTCCTGCCGTAACAGTCTAGCAAGTTCTCTAGGCACCTCACAATCGTCCTCACCTTCGTCCTCGGCTTGGTTAATCTGATTTTCGAAGTCATAACCGGCAGTAACAGAACTGTTATTAATGGGATCCAGAGTGGATATGGATCTACAGTATGAGACGTGAGTGTGTGTAAGAGTATAGCTGTTTTGATAAAGTGAAAGCAGAAAAGATAAAACAAAGAGCGAAAAATTTGTATGCAAGGAACGTCCAATGTTTTATTGATGATATATGAAATGACACATAATAACACTCACAAACAAAGCCAATGTGCCTCGGTCAAGACACAAGGTTGTAGAGTTTAAATTGTTTATTACAAATCTCAAAAACAAATAAGACAATTACTGCAGAATAAAAGAAACTGGTATAAAATCCCTATCCGTCCAGTTATTCGGTCCATCGTTGGTAGTTGGGTAGATCCAGCTGTCAATGTCAGAGTCTTCCTCACTATCTTCAATGGCATTAATTCCCCGATTGTTGATGCGTAGGGGAGGTCCTCCAGCTCGAGCGCGTCGAACAACCCTTTGAGCTCCTGATGTAAAGCCCAAACCAAACTTGTCAGTTTTGTGAGTAAAATCAGGGAGCTGTCCCCATTTGGTATACCCACCTTCTTCAACCACTGTTCTGGCATCTTTGAGAGAAGCCATCTTCAGAGGAGGTTTGTTGTTGGTAGTAGTTTCATTCGATGCCAAGATCTGGGGAACCTCTTCAAAATTCTAGCAAGGAGTCTCTATGAATTCCCCGTCCATCTCTACTTATCTGAAGGAGTTAAGGTGGCTCACCATATACTCCTCTTCGCCACGTACAGTGCCAATCTTCCCCTTTACTGGATACTTCAGCATTTGGTGCAGTGTAAAAGTAACAACCCCAGCTTCATGGATCCAAGGACGACCCAACAAACAAGAGTATGACGGCCAAATGTCCATTACATAGAAAGTGGACTCAAAAGTCTGAGAACCTACCTTGACGGGGATGTCCACCTCCCCATTCACCATTCTATTTCACCCATCAAAAGCCCTTACCACAATGTTACTAGGCTTTAAGGTCAAGACCTTACAATCTAGTCGGTCGAGAGCCTTCTTCGGTAGGACATTCAGTAAAGACCCAGTATCTACCAGCACATGAGCCATAGTGGTGCCCCTACATTCGATCGAGACATGCAGAGAATCATTATGCTTCCTCCCTTTCGGTGTCAAATCTGCATCTGAAAAACCAAGCCCATTGTTAGAAGTCAGGCTGGCCACAAAGTCTTTGAATTGATCATCTGAGGTCTCCTGCGGCACGTGCGCAGTCTTAAGGAATGCAATCAAAGCCTTCGCATGGGCCTCATAATATAACAGCAGAGACAACATGGATATCTTTGAAGGGGTCTGCCCCAGCTACTCGACCACATTGTAGTCGCTCTTTTTAATTATTTTCAATATTTCCTCTATCTCTTGCTTAAAGGCTTCTACGACAATTTTCCTAGGTGTCTTCGTCCGGGCAGACTCACCTATAACTTCTTTGCCTTGGGTACCAGATGACTCGCCGGCAGGGGTAACAATTGGAGTAAGAACAAGAGTAGTAGTTGAAGCATCAATATGAATAGCAGGTGAAATAACAAGAGGCCTATTGACAGTCCTTGGGGAAATCTCAGGGGAGAAAACCCTTCCACTTCTGGTAATTTTACTGGTCCCGACAATGTTACTAACATCAGGATTGGCCTCTTCATTCTTCAGGTCTTGTTTAACACCATGATAGTAGACATCGACACCATAATGCCAAGGGACAACTTTGTCTGAGGCTTATGGGACAGGACCGGGAAGGGTGATTATTAACGGAGCGACTCTTGGAGCAGATGTAATCCTAACAGGTATTCTCGAGGAGACCTTGGAAGGATTGGCTGAAATGGTTATAATTGTGATATCTTCACATGGAACAGTTGGGATCAAAGTTTTCTCGAACAAAATTTCTCTGCTGTCCATCAGGCGCTGAACATCTATTTTCAGCAAATGGCAACTGGAAGGAAGAGGTGAACACACGTGGCAACCTTCACCACAACCCGGAAATAAACTGGCCAACAACAAATTCTTCTTAATAGTTATAAGAGGAGTAGAAACTACATCAACTGAGGTCACAAACAGATCGGTATCAATAACATTAACTCCATGATTGTGCTTAGGCATGGGACCAGTTATGACATTGGGCTTTTCCAGAGCATCGAACTCAATCTCCTTGGCCTCGATCAGATCTTGTATCTTATTTCTCAGAGCCCAACAGTCATTTTTATCATAGCCAGGACTCTCAGAATGATAGGAACACCGAGCATTTGGATTATATCGAGGAGATGTGGTATTCGGATTCTTGGGAGCCTCTTTCAAGGTTTCCAAGTTGGATCTTATCAGATGGGGTAGAACTTCATCCAACGTCATTTTAATCCAGGTAAACTGTCGTTTTGGTCTTTCCACCCTTTGTTGATTGTGCATTGTGGAGCAGCCGCAGGTCTAGGTATCATTACAACACTTACTGTCTAACGGTGTTCATCTCTACTTTGGCCTCTCGGGCTATAGATGGCACTGGCTTCCTTTTTACCAGTAAAAGGATTCTTTATCGAATTTTAAGAGGCATCTTTCTGTATCTTACCGCTCTGAGTCCTAGCTTCTACCCTTTATCTTGTTAATATCAGCTCGGTGAAACCAACTGATGAGCTACCAATCAATTGTTTAAAGAAAGGACCAAACAGTGTCCCAAGAAACATATCGATGAACTCCCTGTCAGATATAGGGGGTTGGACTCTTCCAGCCAAGTCTCTCCATTTCTGCGCATAGTCCTTAAAGCCTTCACCTGCACCCATGGTCATACTCTGGAGTTGAGTACGAGTGGGGGGAAGGTCGGCGTTGTATTGATACTTCTTATAAAAAGCAGCGGCCAAATCTTCCCAGTTTCAGACATTGGTTCTCTCCAGCTGGTAGAACCATTCAAGCTGAGTCCCTGACATACTGTCTTGAAATAAATGAACCCAAAATTTTCTATCAGCTGTGTGGGGCTGAATCTTCCTTACATAGGAACGGAGATGAAGCTTTGGGCAAGACACCCCATCGTACTTTGCAAAAATTGGAGCCTTAAATTTCTGCGGGATGACCACCCTGACACTAATCCCAGTTCTTTGAAATCCAACCCAGGTATCCTCTGGACCTCCATAGCACTCAAACGATCTTCCAAATGCTTATACCAATCTTTAGTGGGAGGATACTGCTCATCATTGTAGTCCGTATCATTGTCAGAAACTTCAGGACTGGGGTCCTTTTCCCTTTTCTCTCTTTCTTGGTTCTCCCCTTCCTTGGTTGAAGAGGTCAGATCGACTAGTTGCTTTAATGGCCCTCTGAACCTTCTGGCCATATTCATAATACCAAAGACCTTCTTCTTTTTCTTTTTATCCTTTAGGATCAGGGCTCTTAGATCCTCCTGTCCTTTCGCCAAAGTTATGAACATCTGTTGGAATTGGGCATTTTGCGCCTGAAGATCTTTGATGCTTTGTTCAGAAGACATTTTTTTCTGAAATAAACAGCAAAGAAGATGAGAAGCCTGTAATGGTACTTGTACATGCAGTGTTTATGGATGGGATGCGTATGTATGATTTCAAAGACTTTGGGAAATTTAAATTTGCGAACCACAATGAAACAAAGATTTTATTAGTAGAATTCAAAGTTCAATTGCCTTTTAGGTGTTACATTTAAAACAATTCTAAAAAACTAGAAAAAAAAATCAAATTTCCCATGGATGCTTCCTCTTTGTGCCGAGATATACATTAAGGCTTCTTTCCTCATGAAGCTGCTTTGTGATCTCTAAAACCTTCCTCTCCTGGGCATAGAACTGATCCCTATAAGTATCCCGCTCTTTCTTCAACTGAATCCAAGACCTCTATAGTTCTTCAAGATCAGTGGGCATATCAGGATGGAGAACCGTGTAAGAAATACCCCCTTCAGTAGTGGGTTCCATAATCACTGGTAAAATGGAAATGTAGGGAATCATAAGTTTCTAGGCACGAGCTCGTACCCATTGGAGATAAGGTTCCATAGGAAAGGAAGCCTTCGGCCCCAAAGCCTTGGCGCCAGATCTGTTTACCATGCTCCAAGCTCGTATGAACCTCTAGCAATACCCTTGGACATCATCCTCATAGTTAAATATAATGCCCTCAATAAGTAACTCATGGGGACCATCTCTTTGAGTGTAACCAAATTTCCGCAGAGATAAACAAGGATTGTAAGTTATGCCTCCTCTAATGCCAAGTAATGGGACATTAGGGTACTCCCTGCAATGGTCAATAATAGCAGTATCTCCCATAGCTCGGGAATACCAGAGAATATTCGTGTGAGAAAGTGACATTATCCTTTGCGACCAACCCAAACCTTCTTCATTCTTCAGTACGGACTTAGGGAGGTGAGAAATAAACCACCTCGACAGCAATGGTATGCAGCACATAAGAACCCCTCTTCTCTTCATGGTACGAGTATGGAGAGTGTGCAAGATATCTCTGAGCAAGGTAGGCACATGTTTGTGAGAGAGGAAGATCTTGATAGCATTTGCATCTATGAGTGAGTCTGGATTAGGGAATATTACTAACCCATAGATTAGAAGGGCCAAGACCTCCTCGAAAGCCTGAAAGTCCATATCATCCAAAAACAGTTGGGCGTTGTCTATTAGGAACTTGGCTAGAAAACCCTTGACTCCGCTTCTTGTTTCCCAATTGGATACCACGTCGTCCCGTTTCAGATGCAAGGTCGAGGCAATGACTTCTGGCTTAGGAACCTCTTCTAAACCTGTGAAAGGCAACTGTTCAAGAATGTGTATATCCAATAGCTGAGAGAATTCTTCCATGGTAGGTGTTGGCTCCTAAATTCGACACCCATGTTTATTATCATATAGACCATTAATTATGAGTCAGAAGAGTTTCCTACATAAGAAGGCTTCGACCAACTGATCATGTCGAAGACTCATCAAAGAATGACAAGATACTTAGAGAAATTCCTTTAAGTTGGAATCTTGTTGTCTTCGACGTCGAAGGAACCTCTCAACAAAGGTTCCTGATGCCCAAGGTCGAACGTTTGAGATTTGAATTGTTGGAGGGAAAACGGTTCCCAGCAGTTACCAAGTGCAGCGTGTCGGGAACATAGGCGTCGAAGGTTGTGAGTGTGCCATGTGGCGTCATCTCGAAGCGGTGTAACTGCCCAGCGGTTACTTAGGATTTTTCTTAGTATAAATACTAAGTTTTTATGTAGTTATTAGTGTGTTCATCATTTTATACAAGTCACTCATTTATATTCAAGTACCCAGCGTGAGAGAAAGAATCATTGAGAATGTATGTGTGAAACACCATTTAAATTAATCAAAGTCTTTTATATTCAAGCAATTTACCGTTGTTCATTTATTTACCTCCGTCGAAGCCTTTTATTTAACAATTCCTTAACGTTTTTATTTATTCTATCAAGCTTTTCTCCATGCAATTTACTTAAAGTGTATTTACTTTACTGGCATTAATCACCATTAGGATTAGTCAAACTACAAAAATCAACCATGTCTTAGGATCAATATGATCGATCCTGCGAGTCACCAGATAAGTAACCTTTTGGAAGATCAGCGATTGTTTACCATTTTTCACGGTAAACAAATTGGCGCACCCGGTGGGACTTTGTGTTGATTTTCTCACAATTAACCGTTTTATATAAAATATCCTCCTTTTCGAGAGTATTGCATGTTATTGAGAAGTGGTAGAATATACACCAACGAAACCAATACTAGGAGAAGAAGTGAAGAAATGGCGAATCCGCCAAACAACGGAGAAATCCCACAGACAAACGTGGGAGCAACGGTTATCCCAACCGTAAGTGAAGTGGTAACCGTTGGTTTAACGCCAGCAGTAACGGTTACACAAACGGGGCCATTACCTCCATTTACAGGCCCCAGAATGCCTTTGGAAACTCTCCCACCAAGGGGAAACCAAGGAACTAGGCCATATGTTCCCCCAGGCTTTTCGACAGTCTGTTTAAATCGAGAACCACTCTATGGCATGTCAACTTCTGAATTGGCTAGCCTGACGAATGCTACGTCCACTTTTTCAGATCCTTTAGTGAGCGCCTCTTCGCCACTCCAAGGCTCTGGGGTTGGTATGGCGAACAGGGGTAGGACCCAACTCTTAGGAGGAACGTCCCAAGTAATGCATGGCCTTATGAATGCCTCGACAGCAGTCTTGAGGAAGCAAATGGACGAAAGCAACCACGACATGGTTCAAATGTTGGCGCAAACTTTAAGTACAGTGCTAAATCCTCTAATACATAATACCACCCAGACGAATCACCAAATAACAACGCAAATGTCGCATCTGGCTGACTTTTTTGGACCTATTCGACAGCCTCAAAGGGCACAAATAAGGGGGAACCAAGGCATACTTCTAGAGGAAGAAACCACTATTAACCAAGTCCAACAGCCTGTCAAAGAGAACCTTAGGGTACAAATGGAACAACCCAGGGTCGAAGCGCCTAGAGTTATAGCCCCGGAAATAAGGATGGTTATAGAAACCAAAACGCTGACGAAATAGTTCAGCAGATCCAATACCAGAATGTTGGTTTGGAGAATAACTTGAAAGCCATGATTGAAAGAATCATGATGCAAAATGGGATGAATACGGGCTTCCGTAGGCCCAACTTCACATCCCCGCTGTCGGAATATGTGTTACAAACGGACTTGCCTCCTAGATGCAAAGTCCCTAAGTTCACTAAGTTTTCAGGGGACACAAAAGAATCCACTGTCGAACATGTGGCAAGATATTTAATCGAAGCAGGAGAAATTTCAAACAATGAGAACCTGAGGATTAAGTATTTCCCAAGTTCCCTAACCAAGAATGTGTTTACTTGGTTCACAACTCTCCCTCCCAATTCGATCCACCATTGGACTCAGTTGGAGAGATTATTCCATGAGAAATTCTACATGGGACAAACCAAGATAAGCCTGAAAGAGTTGGCCAGTGTAAAGTGGAGATTCACTGAGCCTATAGAGGAATACCTAAATAGGTTTAGATTGCTTAAGGCAAGATGCTTTACGCAAGTGCTAGAACATGAGTTAGTCTAAATAGCCGCAGGAGGTCTAGATTACTCCATTAGGAAGAAATTAGACACTCAGTACCTGAGGGACATGGCCCAATTGGCCGATAGGGTTCGACAGGTAGAATGCCGTAAAGCTAAAAAAGCCAGGGCGACGAAAACTCATAAAAGAGACATGATAACGTATGTCGAAATAGACGATGAAGATCCAGAAATGTTCGACGAACCTATAACCGTCGAAGAAAGTGAGGTCGATTTAGCTGAGTTAAAACAAGGGCCACCATACTCTTGCAAACTACTAGTCCCCTCAAGTGGAAAAAACCCCACTGGTTCTGAAAAGGCCAATGATAGGTTCCCTAAAAAGACTTACAATTTTGATATTACGAAATGTGATGAAATTTTTGATTTACTTGTAAAAGATGGCCAAATGATAATACCCCCAGGGGTAAAAGTGCCTCCTCTTGATCAAAGAAATAAAAGAGGATATTGTAAATATCATAACTTTCTGGGCCATAAAACATCTCAATGTTTTCTTTTCAGGGACCTCGTGAAGAATGCTATCGAAGAAGGGAGGCTGAAGTTCGCTGATAAGGCCCCCGTGAATGTGGATTCGAGCCCTTTGCAGGCGGAAGCCCACTATGCTGAACCTTCAGAGGTGAATATGATCGAAGCTTCCAGAAGTCAGGTGAAAAGGCCAGGGATAACTATGGTCGAAGTCACCAAAGATCATATCAATATGCCAATCTTTGGCAGTTTTTCTGGGAACCTTTCTAGAAACACAATTGAAGCAGTCCAAAAGGCCGCTGAAGGTCCAAAACTGGAGACAGTTGGAGCCTCAAAATCTAGAACTAAACCCGTTTCCTACTTGGCTGCAGTGCAAGGCCATACAAAAGACCTGGAGGCTCAAATGAAGCAAATGACACTTGCTACTAAAGACAACATGAATGTCAACATGGTCGAAATCTCTGAATCAAAAGTTTCAAAGGAAACCATTAGGCAAGAGCAAGCAAACAGAACATCTTTTCCTCTGGAGAACAAAAACCTGGCAGAATTCTTGCAACGATGCCAGAAGAAAAAAATCAGAAGTGATGTTGTGTCCTCGATGCAACTCTATTTTTGACAAGAAAGCTGCTGAACACATCGAAGGTGTGAGAGCAGCAAACAAAAATTGGAGCAGAAATGCCCAAAAAGGTGCAGGCTCTGATGCTCGACACGATCCCAGAAGAACCTACCAAAATGGTTCAAATCAGGAAAGGAGGCCACCAACTTTCAGGCCTCCAACCAATGTTCCAGTTGATACATGGCTCAAAACATCGAGTCGAAAGAGACCCAACAAAGAAAGGTGGCATTCCTTTGAAGTGCCAAGAGGTTCATCTTTGAAACTCAAGAAAGAACCTCATGTAAGTGCCTCCAAAGTGACCCAAGTATCAAGTAACTACAAGGGAAAGAACCCAATGTCTCGATCCCAGTGGAGAAGATACCAAAGGCGGCGCAAGGCTGAGAGAGAAGCTGTCAACGAACCAAAACCAGAGTCAAGTTCAAATGTCCCCCAGCAAAAGCAAAGAAAGCCTTTGGAGAGGGAACCGATGTCCAATAGGTTGGTATGGCCTGTACAAGGCGAATCTGGTGACGAAGATCGCTCTGAGTCTGACGACACATTAGACATCATGGTAAATATAATTTCAGTTTTGCCAATAGAATTAAACCGCCAAATGGAAGTTGAATCGAACGACTGGGAAGTCGAACAAGAGATGGCCAAGCATAGGCCAGTTTTCTACTTTGTCATGGGTAATGGCTGCACTGAAGAGCAGAATGGTTTCTTTGAACCACCAACTGAGGCGATGAAAATTCACCTCAAGCCTTTATTCATAAGGGAAAAACTCGAAGAGGCCACTGTAAACAAAATCTTGGTGGACTGTGGGGCAACCATCAACATAATCCCCCACTTCATGCTAAGAAAAATAGGCAAGAGTGATGAAAACATCAAGCCTCATAATATGGTCCTATCGAACTACGAAGGAGGAATAGGGACCACCATGGGTGTGATTCAACTGGACCTCAAAGTGGGATCCATCCTTCGACCAACCATGTTTATGGTCATATCGGCTAAACCAAATTACAACCTATTGTTAGGCCGAGAATGGATACATGGTGTAGGAGCAGTACCATCATCAATGCACCAAAGGGTGATATTATGGCGTCCTGATGGAATTGTCGAGAATATAGAAGCAGATCAGAGCTACTACTTAGGCGAAGTAAATCACCTAGGGAGAGCTGACTTCGACAAAAATTTGGCTCACATTGGGCCATGTCAAGCACCTGACTTCGACATGGCGCCAGCGCTAAATGCTTTTTGTTCCTTGTACCTGCATCCTGATCATGGGTTTCAATGGGATAAAGAAGACTTGTCCCACATTGATTTCAGTGGGCTAACTGTCATCCAGCCAACTGGTTGGGGAAGTGAATTCAGTGATAATGACTGAGTCACAAGCATTGCAGCGAATTTCGGCTTACGTAGCCGAAACAAGGATTATAGCGGCTCTCGAAGCCGAAGTAAAATATATGGCCACCAAGGCCAACGACCCAGAACTACCAGATATAGGTCCTGGAAAAGATTTCGACCCAGAACCTCCTGATATCGGAACAGAAGCAATGCAGGATCAAAGGATAGACGCCATCTACGACGATGAGCCTTTGGGATTCGAAAAGGACCCCCTGGCGAACAACATCAAAATGTTAGCACAAGATCCTTTAGAAGAAATCAACTTGGGCGAAAGGTTAGATAAAAGGCCCACTTACATCAGCGCTAAAATAGACCCAGAGCTCAGGGTTGAAGTGATCCAATTATTAAAGGAGTTCAAGGACTGCTTTGCATGGGATTATGACGAGATGCCTGGTCTCGACAGAGGATTGGTAGAACTTCAGTTGCCAATCAAACCTGGAAAAAAGCCAGTCAAGCAATGTCCAAGACGCTTCGCTCCAGAAATATTGTCGAAGATTAAAATGGAAGTCGAAAGACTGCTGAAGTGCAAATTCATACGAGCTACAAGGTATGTCGAATGGATTGCAAACATTGTGCCAGTAATTAAGAAAAATGGTACGTTGAGGGTGTGCATAGATTTCAGAGATCTGAATGCTGCAACACCCAAAGATGAATATCATATGCCTGTGGCGGAAATGCTAGTTGACTCTGTCGCTGGCCACGAGTACCTGAGCATGCTCGACGGTTACTCAGGATACAATCAAATTTTCATTGCTGAAGAAGATGTGTCGAAAACAACTTTTCGATGCCCCGGGGCTATAGGCACTTACGAATGGGTAGTAATGCCTTTTGGTCTAAAAAACGCTGGGGAAACATATCAGCGAGGGATGAACTCTATCTTTCATGATTTTATTAACACTTTCATGCAAGTATATATTGATGATATCGTTGTAAAATCTGTTTCCAGGAAGAATCATATAGACCACCTTCGACAATCATTTGAAAGAATGAGAGAGCATGGTCTGAAAATGAACCCTTTGAAGTGTGCGTTCTGTGTGAAAGCTGGAGATTTCTTGGGCTTCGTCGTCCATAAAAAAGGAATCAAAATCAACCAGAACAAGACAAAGGCAATCTTGGAAGCGAAAGCGCCAACGAATAAGAAGGAACTGCAATCTCTACTGGGCAAAATAAACTTCTTAAGGAGATTTATATCTAACCTAAGTGGAAAAGCGTAAGCCTTCTCACCCTTACTTCGATTGAATAAGGAAGGATTTAAGTGGGGGCAAGAGCAACAGGATGCCTTCGACAAGATCAAAGGGTATCTCACCAAGCCACCTATTTTGGTGCCTCCTTGTAGCAATAGGAGTATGAGATTGTACATAGCTGCATCTGACAAAACTTTGGGAAGCATGTTAGCCCAAGAAGATGAAAATGGAGTCAAAAGACCCATTTACTACCTTAGCAGAGTTTTGAACGATGCAGAAAATAGATATAGCGAAGTTGAAAAATTATGTCTATGTCTATATTTCTCTTGTACAAAGCTCAAACAATATATAAAACCAGTTGATGTGTATATTTCGTCCCATTTTGATGTTTTCAAATATATGTTGTCGAAACCCATCTTGCACAGTCGAATTGGCAAATGGGCGTTAGCATTAACTGGGTATTCATTGACCTTTATGCCTCTTAAGGCAGTGAAAGTGTAGTTGTTTAGTTATTGGCTTGCATTTTTGGTAAAACCCAAGTGTATGTGTGAATGTCATGACTGATGTCATAACATTCTAGTTTAGTTTGTACTGATTCATTAGGTACCTTTGCAGAAAAATATTGTCATTCAGGTACTGATGTTTATAAGTGTGTATCTGAGCATTTTGCAAAATGATCACATTTTCCTAAATCAGTAGACAGGTTTTTTCAGATGTCATAACAGATGTTAAGACATCCTGTTCTGAACTAATAGGTTTGCAGTTTGGTTAATTCTGAGTTTTTTCAGGAAAATGACTCAGTCTTTCTAGAACAGCATCCTGCGTTTTCTTTGGGTTAACCTAGCTCAACCCTAACCTGGTTGATAAAGTCCTGTGACCTAGTCTTAAGGTCAAAAGGAATTAACCCTAGCTTTTTGTGGAAACCCTAACTGAAGATGCAGCTGCTATATATTCAACAGAGCTGATGTTTTGCAAGTAATCCCTTTTTGGTCAGAAGATCATTTGTAAACTGTATAGGTTTAATTATTGTACTTCAAGCAATTATCATTGTGATAAGTGACTTGGAATAGGTTTTTAATTGTAAGGGTTGTGTAGCACTCAAAGCTTTGAAGCAAGAGTGTTTGAATGTTTCTTGACTAAAGCTGTGAAGTAGAGTCAAGTTAAGTGTGTGTATCACTCAAAGCTGTGAAGCAAGAGTGGTTGTGTTGCTTGATTAAAAAGCTGCGAAGCTTAATCAAGTGTATGTTTTTGAAGAGTGTCTTCATCAATTCATTAGTCAAATTGTTTTATGTATCACTGCTGTGATTGAGGGGGAGTGAGTAGGAACTCAGGTTTAAGTTGTACTTAGATTGAAATTGCATTGGGTATGTCTTAAGTGAAGGAGATAAACTGGTTGGTTTATTCCTGAATTAACATCTCTTATAGTGGATTTCCTCCCTGGCTTGGTAGCCCCCAGAGTAGGTGTTGTTGCACACTGAACTGGGTAAACAATTGACTGTGTTCTTTACTGTTTTTGTATTTACTGTCTTATAGAAAGTCAGATACGGTGTCATAACATTAAACGTGACATTGAGTATCTGCAGCCAGAATTTCAATTGGCATCAGAGCAGGCACCCTGCCTGTATTACTGGGTAAGATCTAGGGATATCACTTTCTGGCACTATGGACAAAGAAGGAGTTTTTGGAAATAGACCACCCATTCTGGATGGAACTAATTATGACTACTGGAAACCTCGTATGATTGCCTTCTTAAAATCTCTGGACAAAAAGGCTTGGAGAGCTGCTGACAAAGGATGGATCCATCCCACCATAACTGAGAAAGATGGGAAAATCAGTCTGAAACCTGAGGAAGATTGGAGTAAAGAAGAAGATGAGTTAGCCCTGGGAAATTCCAAAGCTTTAAATGCCTTGTTCAATGGAATTGATAGAAACATTTTCAGACTAGTTCATCAATATGAACTGGCCAAGGAAGTTTGGGACACTCTCAAAACTACTCATGAGGGCACTTCCAAAGTAAAAATGTCAAGGCTTCAGATGTTGACTTCCAAGTTTGAGAATCTAAAAATGATGGAAGATGAAACCATTCATGAGTTTCACATGAACATCTTGGAGATTGCCAACACCTCAGGAGCACTGGGAGAAAAGATGTCAGAAGAAAAACTGGTAAGGAAGATTCTCAGATCCTTGCCTAAAAGATTTGCAATGAAGGTAACTGCCATAGAGGAAGCCCAGGACATCAGCAAGTTGAAAGTGGATGAACTTATTGGGTCTCTTCAGACTTTTGAGATGGGGATCACTGATAATGGTGACAAGAAGAACAAGAGCATAGCACTTGTATCCAACACTGATGTTGAAAACAAGGAGGATGAAGAAGAAAATATTTCAGAAGCTATAGCCATGCTTGGAAGACAGTTCAACAAGCTCATCAAAAGAATGGATCCAAAGTCAAGGTCTAATGTTCATAACATTCCCTATGACATTGACAGTTCCAGCAGAAGACCAAGGTCAGAAGAAAAGGGAAACCAAGGCAGAGGCATTCAATGCCATGGATGTGAAGGATATGGACATATTCAAGCTGAATGTCCTACCTTTCTTAAGAAACAAAAGAAAGGAATGATTGTTACTTGGTCTGACTGTGATTCAGAAAGTAATTCTGAAGAAGAATCTGCCAAACTAGTTACTGCTCTAACTAGTGTTTGTACCTCTGACAGTGACACTAGTGATGAAGAAGTGACATTTGAAGAACTGGCTGATACCTACAAGAAATTGTGTATCAGAAGTGCTGAAGTCTGTGTGCAGAATGAGAAACAATCAAAACTCATTATAAAGCTGGAGGCTGAAAAAAGGGCAGATCTTGAAACCATAAGTCACCTAGAAGGGGAAGTTCAATTACTGAACTCACAACTGAACCAAATGACAAAATCTGTCAAGATGTTGACCAATGGATCAGATAAATTGGAAGAGATTCTTCAAGTTGGACAAAATGTGGGAAACAAATCTGGTCTAGGATTTGTGGAAGCTAAGAAATCTGGTGCAGACAAGAAGATCAGGCATGTTAAACAATTGTCAAAGCAGATGTCTCAACACAACTCTCAACATCAGAAATACATGAAGAAAAAATACCAAAGATGGAGATGTCATCATTGTGGGAGGTATGGACACATAAAGCCCTTCTGCTTCAAATTGCATGGATACCCTAATCAAAACTCAGGTGCTAAACCTAAGCCAAAAAAGGTACCACATACTCCTCATTGGAAGAAAAAGGCTACTGCCCTGATAGTCCATACTTCCCTAAAAGTGTCTGCAAAGGAAGGCTGGTACTTTGACAGTGGTTGCTCTAAACACATGACTGGAATAAAGAACATTCTCAATCATGTCAAACCTCACAACACTAGTTATGTGACCTTTGGAGGTGGTGCTAAAGGTGAAATCAAAGGAGTTGGTAATTTGGACTGCCCTGAAGTTCCAAAACTGAGTGAAGTCTTGCTGGTAAAGGGGCTGACTGCTAATCTCATTAGTATCAGTCAATTATGTGATCTAGGATTCAAGGTCAACTTCTCAAAATCTGAATGTCTAGTAATTAATGAAAAACTAGAAGTTGTAATGAAAGGAATCAGATCCAAAGATAACTGCTACTTGTGGCAGCCTGAGAACACTAATAACTCCACTATGTGTCCAATTACCAAAGAAGAAAAAGAGATGAAACTGTGGCAGCATAAGCTTGGTCATCTTCATCTAAGAAGAATGAAAAGAGCTATCTCTATGGAAGCAGTCAGAAGGACTCCAAAACTACAGGTTGATAATGATGTGGCAAATAAACTTGAAGAAGGATGTGTTGTCAGAACCATAAGTTATCATGACAAGGATGTTGGAAATAACAAGTCTAATAAATTCTGTTTCACTGAAGAAATAGGGCGTGAAGTCTCCTCTCCTATAACTCTCCATCAAAATGGAGTGGACAAAAAGAAAATCATTCAAGAATCAACCAGAACTATGATTCATATCAAAAGAATGCCTTCCCAACTCTGTGCGGAAATAGTTGTTGCTAGGAATAACTGTTCTCAAAATATCTGGTCAAAACATATGCTCATTGAGTATAATGTCTCACAAGATGTTGTGACATTGTGTTGTGACAATCTGATTACAATCAATATTTCCATGAACCCTATTCAGCATAACAGGACCAAACACATTGACTTTGTAGAGAAGAAGTCATTTAAACTGGAACATGGTATCTTTAAGCTTCAGCTGACTGATTCTTCTACCAAGGCTCTTGTTGGAAATAAACTTGAAAACTTGAGGGGTAGGTTGGGTATTTACCAACATGAGAAATTATAGCAATTAATTTTGCTTAAAACAAGGGTTGAAGGAGTTAATTTTATTAAGTCTATTTTTAGTGGGTTAATTATATGTTTTCCCAATTCTTTCAAAATCCTTAAGAAGTTGAAAAGACTCTCGTTTGCCTCCTACCTCTCTCGTCTTTGCAACCTGTTCCCTCCTCTCAATCAAAGTTTTTTCTCAAATTGCTACTGGTGCTCAAAGTCAATCAAAATGTCTCAGACATCATCTTCAACCAAGGCAACTTCATCATCCTCATCATCTGACCAAGACTCTAGAGCAATCACCACATGCATAGAATCTGAAGTTCTTGAGGTCACTCCTCTCAGAGAGATGGAAACTGACCCAGCCAAAGTCAAAAAGCTAAGAACTAGACATGCAGGAAGAGCTCAAGCTGCAGCCTCTGGTAATCCTTCTCATCCTTCTTCTTCTGTACCAAATAGAGAAGGATCAGTTCAAGTTCATCAAGCTATTGCTAGGCTTGTTACTAGTATACTAAGCGGAAACCAACCTGTACCGGGGATTTCTGTCCCTTTAAATCAATCAGGAAGCCCAAATGTGGACCTCTCTGGGAATGTAGATGTCTCTGAGAATGTTGTGACACAAAATGACAACATTCAGAACCCTTCAGAAAAGACTGCTGATCCACCTATCATTGATGTGGATGAGGATTACTCAGATAATGATCTGATTGCCAATGTAAACCCTAGCATAGCTAGGAGATTGATGAAAAGAAAGGGTAATCAGAATGATGCAAAATGTGTGTCTAAAGATAAACCTGCTGTTAAGAAATCCAAGGCTGAAGGCATGGCTGAGGTAGAATCTGTGAAAATTATTCAGACCAAAGGGAAGAAGGCCCAGGTGCATACTGCTAGACAACCAATTTCAAAGAAGAGAAAAGAACCTGAATCTTCTGATTCTGATGAGGAATCAGAATTTGAGATTGATGCTGAAGAAATTCCTATTAGAAGGAAGCTCCCCTCCAGCAAAATTGCTAGAGTTCCTGAAGTCCCAACAGACAACATCTCTTTTCATCATCCTGACAGAGAACTCAACAATGATGCCATGGAGTGCAAAGACATCATGGACCTGATCAAGAATGCTGGACTGATGAAGACAGTGATAAAATTTAACAAGTGTTATGAAAATCTGGTTAAGGAGTTTATAGTGAACTTGTCTAATGATTGTGCTGATGGAAGGTCAGCTGACTTTGAAAGTGTTTTTGTTAGAGGAAGAAGGGTCAAGTTCTCTCCATCAGAAATTAACAAATTTCTTGGAAGAACAAATGAGGATTGTCCTGATCTGGAGGTCACTGACAATGAAGTTTGTCAAACCATCACAGCAAGGCAAGTGAAGTGTTGGCCCTTGAAAGGCAAGTTGAATGCCAGCAAACTCAGCATGAAATTTGCCATCCTGCACAAGATTGGTGCAGCCAACTGGGTGCCTACAAACCATAAATCAACTATCTCCACAGGATTGGGGAGATTTATTTATGTTGTGGGAACCAAGACTGCTTTTGACTATGGCAGGTATATCTTTGAACAAACTTTAAAACATGCTGGTAGTTATGTTGTCAAAGGACCAATTGCCTTTCCCTCCCTCCTTTGTGGAATTATCCTTGCACAATACCCTGATATCCTGGTGGCAAGAGATACAGCCTGCAAAAGAGCTCCTGCCCTTGGCTTGCACTACAAACTGTTTCAGGGATCTCATGCTCCAGATATTGTCATAACATCAGCTGAGACATCGTCTGTGAAGACCCAGTCCAAGACATCTGATGTCATAGCTGTTTTAAAAGAGACCTGCAAAGAGCTGGATGCTAGGAAAAAGACCCTAGAAATCCTAATTGCCAGGTTAGAAAAGGAGGAAGCTGAAGGAAACAGAAGGGAAGAAGGTGTAGAAGCTGAAGGTCATCTCAATATTGAAGAAACTAGCTCCTCTGAGTCTGATGACAGTGCTTAAAGGTTGGTTGCTGTTTGGTGGTGTTGCTGGTTGGTGCTGGTACCTGGTGGAGTTTGGAAGTGTGTTCAGTTTTTTTTTTTCTCTGCTGCTGCTCTTGTTACTTTTTTCTGGATAACTGTATAATTTTTATGAACATGTATCTTTGTCCCATTTGTGGCTAAAGAGGGGGAGAATATTTTGGTACTTGCTTAATTAGAAATTCTATTTTTCTGCAGTCATTTCTTTCTGCTGCTATCTATCTCTGATTACTTAGGGTCTTTAGCCAAAAATCTGCCAAAGGGGGAGTTTGTAGTTGTTTAGTTATTGGCTTGCATTTTTGGTAAAACCCAAGTGTATGTGTGAATGTCATGACTGATGTCATAACATTCTAGTTTAGTTTGTACTGATTCATTAGGTACCTTTGCAGAAAAATATTGTCATTCAGGTACTGATGTTTATAAGTGTGTATCTGAGCATTTTGCAAAATGATCACATTTTCCTAAATAAGTAGACAGGTTTTTTCAGATGTCATAACATATGTTAAGACATCCTGTTCTGAACTAACAGGTTTGCAGTTTGGTTAATTCTGAGTTTTTTCAGGAAAATGACTCAGTCTTTCCAGAACAGCATCCTGCGTTTTCTTTGGGTTAACCTAGCTCAACCCTAACCTGGTTGATAAAGTCCTGTGACCTAGTCTTAAGGTCAAAAGGAATTAATCCTAGCTTTTTGTGGAAACCCTAACTGAAGATGCAGCTGCTATATATTCAACAGAGCTGCTGTTTTGCAAGTAATCCCTTTTTGGTCAGAAGATCATTTGTAAACTGTATAGGTTTAATTATTGTACTTCAAGCAATTATCATTGTGATAAGTGACTTGGAATAGGTTTTTAATTGTAAGGGTTGTGTAGCACTCAAAGCTTTGAAGCAAGAGTGTTTGAATGTTTCTTGACTAAAGCTGTGAAGCAGAGTCAAGTTAAGTGTGTGTATCACTCAAAGCTGTGAAGCAAGAGTGGTTGTGTTGCTTGATTAAAAAGCTGTGAAGCTTAATCAAGTGTATGTTTTTGAAGAGTGTCTTCATCAATTCATTAGTCAAATTGTTTTATGTATCACTGTTGTGATTGAGGGGGAGTGAGTAGGAACTCAGGTTTAAGTTGTACTTAGATTGAAATTGCATTGGGTAGGTCTTAAGTGAAGGAGATAAACTGGTTGGTTTATTCCTGAATTAACATCTCTTATAGTGGATTTCCTCCCTGGCTTGGTAGCCCCCAGAGTAGGTGTTGTTGCACACTGAACTGGGTAAACAATTGACTGTGTTCTTTACTGTTTTTGTATTTACTGTCTTATAGAAAGTCAGATACGGTGTCATAACATTAAACGTGACATTGAGTATCTGCAGCCAGAATTTCAGAAAGGACAAGTGGTAGCAGACTTTATAGTCGACCACTCGATTCAGGTTGAAAATATAAATTACGTGGAGATAGAACCCTGGAAATTTTACTTCGATGGTTCCAGCCATAAAGATGGAACGGGAGTAGGGGTCTTAATTATTTCTCCAGAAAAAATTCCAACAACATTCAAGTACAAGATAGAAGGTACTTGTTCAAACAATGAGGCTGAATACGAAGCTCTAATTATTGGCCTTGAAATATTGTTGGAATTGGGGGCAACTCGAGTCGAAATAATGGGAGACTCAGAGTTAGTCATTAAGCAAGTCACAAAAGAGTACAAATGCATAAGAGAAAATCTCATTATGTACTTTGTGATAGCAAATCGTTTACTGAAAAAATTCGAAGTGGTTAATATTCGACACATACCTAGATTGGAAAACCAAGTAGCCAATGATTTGGCACAAATTGCATCTGGGTACAAAATTTCAAAAACGAGATTACAAAGAGCAATCGAAGTCCGAGAAAAAATAACGGCAACCAGTTTGTCTCCAACTGATTTGGAATTAACAAAACTAGGATATGCCGATCAAAGGAATTTCGAACATTCGTTCATAGACAATTTATCGGAGCAAGACTGGAGGAAACCCATTGTAGATTATCTACAAAATCCAGCAGCTTTGATAGAACGAAAAATAAAATATAGGGCGTTAAGTTACGTACTCATGGGTAATGAGTTGTTCAAAAAGATGCCTGAAGGGGTATTATTAAAATGCTTAAGAGAAACCGAAGCATACATAGCCCTTTCGACTACGCATGTTGGAGCATGTGGGGATCACCAAGTAGGTCATAAGATGAAATGGTTGTTGTTTCGACAAGGACTATATTGGCCCACTATCTTGAAAGATTGTGTTGAGTTTGCGAAGGGTTGCCAGGAATGCCAAGTCCATACTGGTATCCAACATGTACCAGCAAGCGAACTTCACTCAATAGTGAAACCTTGGCCTTTTAGAGGATGGGCGTTGGATCTTATTGGAGATATTCGACCAGCATCATCAAAGAGCCAGAAGTATATACTGGTAGGCATTGATTATTTCACTAAATGGATCGAAGCTATCCCTTTAGTCAACGCAGACCAAGAAAATGTCATTGAATTTATTCAAAAGAACATTATCTACAGATTTGGAATCCCTGAGACTATAACAACTGATCAAGGGTCAGTGTTTACTGGTCGAAAGATGCAGGAATTCGCTCAAGAAACATGCTTTAGACTCCTAACATCAAAACCTTATTACGCGCAGGCAAATGGTCAGGTCGAAGCGGCAAATAAAATAGTGATTGGCCTGATAAAAAAGCATGTAGGAAAGAAGCTGAAAAATTGGCATAAAACGTTAGACCAGATCTTGTGGGCCTGTCGAACGTCCCCAAAGGAAGCCACAGGTACAACACCATATCGGCTAACTTATGTTCATGATGCAGTACTGCCAGCAGAAATTTGTCTTCAATCAGCAAGGGTTCAAAGACATCAAGATATCCCCTCTGAGGTTTATTGGGATATGATGTTAGATGAATTGGTAGATTTAGACGAAGAAAGACTACGAGCTCTCGACCTACTGAGAATTCAGAAGAAAAGAGTGGAAGACTTTACAATAAGAAAGTAAAACCGAAGGCATTCACGCCTGAAGAACTAGTTTGGAAGGTAATTCTTCCTATGGATCGAAGAGATCGAAGCATGGGAAAATGGTCACCCAAGTGGGAAGGACCCTTCAAAATCATTCAAACTTTTTCTGGTGGAGCTTATGAGGTCGAAGATTTAAGCGAAGATAAAAGACTCTTGAGAGTAAACGGAAAATATTTGAAAAAATATAAACCTATGCTCCAAGAGATCAAAATAAATAACAATTAATGACTAAGTGAACCATAAAGCCAAAATGGAAAATGACATTGATCAACCAAAATGGCTACATTGTATTAAAAAATTACAGTACATGGTCAATGAGGTGCAGAGCAAAATTAAAAAGGGACAGAGGCTTTGAGACAAATATATTTGGCTCGCTGTAACTCCAGTCGTTTGTTAGACAAGGCATTCGCCTGAGAAATTTTGGCAATCTGGTCATCTAGGGCTTGGGCCCTTTCAGCGAACTCTAGGCCTCGAGCAACTTCATCTTGGCTCTCTGCGTCTGAAATGGTCGAAAGGAGTTCCTCTTTGCGCTTAGTGTTTGAGTTTAACCTGGCTTCCAACTACTCGATATGCGCCCGTATAGAGGCGTTATCCTGATCTATGGCTTCGATTTCCTGTTGCTTGGACGTCTTCTATTTCGACAATTCTGCAATTCGAGAAGTCGATTCAACTACTTCAGTCCAAGCAGAAGAACTCTTGCCATGCAGTGTTTTGAGTTGGCTGTTGAGCCCCCTTCGACGATTATAATCCGCAGAGACTTGGTCAATAATGGAGTATAACTCCAAGATAAAGCTGGAAATCTCTAGAGAAACAGCAAGCAAATCGACTGCACCCAAGACATCCCCCATACAAGACTGGGCAGTAGGATCCCCCTCCAAAGCCTTCATTAGATCCCTCTTGAAGAACTGAGCCTTGACTTTCTTCAAGACCTCATCGAGAGGAGAAGTCGAAGTAGACTTCCCTGATGCAGTAGAAGCATCATGGCTAGGGTCAGATGAATTTTCCCTGCTCTCGATGATGGCATTCAGGTAGCCAATTGGATCGTTTTGCTTCAAGAGGGCCAAGTCCTCTTTAGACCTGGGCTTTGTTGAGGTAACCGTTTCTGCAGCAATGTGGGTTTGGGGTTGAGCATTTTCAGCAGCGTCGGCATCAACATGACCCTCTTCATCATGTTGCTCTTTTGTCTCATTGACCACTTGAGCTTCCTCCTGGTGATGCTTCTCAGGGGCACCCTCTGTTTCAGCAAGAACTTCATCATCCACCAGTTCCTCCTCTCGTTGTCTGCTATGGTCAGCAGAATCTTGTGGCTCCGAAGTTTGATTCACTTCGTTAGAAGAACTGACGAAAGAAGAAGGATGGTAAGTGGGTTCCCCTGCGCTGTTTACAAAGGTATCAGAACCTTCGACAGGATGCCCAGTTGGCGCTGAAGTTCCAGCTGTTTCCTACAAATAGAAAAAGAAAAATATTCTGATTAGAGAGATGCACAATCGAAGGTAATCATCGACACCTAAGTTAAAAGTGGTCGAAGGCACTACCTGTAAAGGAACCTCATCCCCATGGCTAGAGTTGTCACTCTCAACGAGTTTGCTGAGCAATACATTTAGCTCCTCCTCTGTGGGTTCTTCGATGATCACAGGAGGTGGCCTGGGTTTATTCCCTGTGACTTTAGTTCTAATCACAGGTCGAGGCTCAGGAGCAGGGGCAGCCTTTTTCAGCTTTCTCCGTTTGAGAGGAACAGGAGGAGATTCCTCCTCGTCGGCACTCGAAGATTCGAACGTTAATATAGGTCGCTTCTTAGGCGCAAGTTCCTGAAAGTCCCAAATGGAGTCGATTTAAAACACAGCATCGAAAACCAGGATGTTTAAAACCAAAGGAGGAAACAAGAGAATTTTTTGTTACCTGTGCTAGAGGTTTTGTAGAGGGACCTCCACCCTGATGGTTGTCTGTGGCCTTCTTAGCCACAGGTTTTCGAACAACTGAAAGAAAAAACGTTCACAAGTTATAATTGACAGATGTAGGTCGAAATGGAAAGACAAATACAATTTGAAGAGGGAACATATATTTCTTTATTTTGTCTAGAACCAAGACGAAGGACTTCTGGAGTTCGTCTACAAAATCCTTTTCGTCGAAGAACTCTTCGACGTAATATCTCCTCCACCAATCTTTAAAAAAAGGTGAATAGAGGAAGTTGAGTTGGTAGTCGAACAATGATAGTACGGTCCGACCAACGTACCTACTAATATGCCTAGTAGCGGCATCCTCAGAGTAGTCATTACAAAAGTACAACAACGATTTCTCCGGAGGATAAATTGGAGAAGGAAGCGATTGGATAATGCCAAACTGTCGAGAGACAAGATTCGGCTGCTAAGCAATCAGGCTTAGCTGATTCTTTGAACTCTTAAAGCGCAATGGCATTATCCTTGGGGTAAGAAACGCTTCCCACATTGTTGTGTGCTCGTCAAGGTGAGGATCCTCTGATGATTTAGGATGGGGTCTGGTAAACCACCCTGGGCCAAACTTTCGACCGGCGAAAGGGGCCATGGTCGAGGTAAATTCCTTCCTCCCTGCAAACATCTGAACGAAGTTTGCAAAGGTCTTTTGTAGTTCCAGCCCATCTTCAGTAGGAGTTAATAAGGCAAGCATGGTGCCTTCGACGCGCCTTCTGGCTATCTCAGGAGCCTTTTCATTTATTTGAGTCTTCTGGGGTAGAAATGACTCAAAAGTGGCATTTAGCCAGAGTTGAAGTTGTTAGAAAAAATTTGAATCTACTACCCTAAGTTTAAGTTTTGATGATAACAATATGCAAAGATATATTAATTGTATGATTCATGTAAGACATATATGCTGCCTAAAAAATTACATTCTATTTTACAGAAACTCTGATGGGTATCAGCAAGAGAACATCATCATCAGCATCAGAAGATGAGATATCAACATCAGCATCAGAAGATGTTATATCAGATGCCAGAATCAGAAGATCAACTTGTGCTTACGCTGAAGCGTGATGAACATATCTGCGCGTAACAATCTGAACTCTGATCAAGACAACAACACTCATCAGCACCTAAGCAGCGTCATAATAAGCCAAAGTCAGAACACGCTTAAGTAGCAACGGTATTTTGCATTCAAGACTATTTATTATCAACGGCATTATTCCAGACAAAGATCTGCTTATTATGGAAAGAATGTTATTGGCATTGAAACGGAATTAACGGACTCCAACGTACCATTTTTCCAATGCTATATAAACAAGTCAGTGAAGATTGAATTGGCTAATGCTCTCCAACACTCTACATGCCTAAAGCTATTCATCATCTTCCTCACTCTCAGTTTGCTAAAAGCTCTCAAATTCTTTACTCAATTATTTTACCACTCTAGTTCTCATAAGCTTAAATTGTGTAGTATCACAGTTGTGATAAACAGTTTTTGTAGAAAACATTCAACACACTTAGATTTCAATTATCTGTAAGAAAGTATTTCCTTGAGAAACGGGTTTGTGGTTTGACTCAAGAAGGCTTTAGCAGTTGTTAAAGCAGTTGTAATATTTAGTTGAATATAGTGGATTAAGACCTCGTTGGAGAGAGGCGAAATCACCTTGACGGGTGGACTGGAGTAGTTTGAGATCAAACGAACCAGGATAAAAATACAGTGTTGACTGCAATTGATTTCAAGTTTTTACAATTCAACCCCCCTTCTTGTGTTTTTCACTTCTTCAATTGGAATCAGAGCGCCTGGTTCTGAGCTAAAACACTTAACCGTGTCAGTACAAGATCCAGCGTCAGAAAAACACAATGGCAGGAACATATCAACACACCAGCAATGACAACAATGAAGACATAGACAGATTCAGCGGCAAACCTCCAGTCTTTGATGGAGAAAATTTTGATTACTGGAAAGACAGAATTAAAAGCTTCTTTCTGGCACATGATGCTGATCTGTGGGACATGGTGACATATGGATACACGCACCCAGTGAATGCAAGCGGTCAGAAGATTGACAGGAAAGCAATGTCTGATCAACAAAAGCGTGACTTCAAAAATCACCACAAGGCCAGAACCATTCTTCTCAGCGCCATCTCTTACGCTGAATATGAAAAGATCTCTAACAGAGACACAACAAAGAACATGTTTGACTCACTCAGAATGACGCATGAAGGCAACATTCAGGTCAAAGAAACTAAAGCTCTTGCGCTCATTCAGAAGTATGAGGCATTCAAAATGGAAGAAAGTGAATCCATTGAAATAATGTTCTCAAGATTCCAAATTCGGGTGGCTGGTCTCAAGGTTCTGGACAAAGGATACTCTACTGCTGATCACGTCAAGAAGATCATCAGAAGCTTGCCAAAGCAGTGAAGGCCAATGGTTACAGCGCTAAAGCTAGCTAAAGATCTCAAAAAAATTTCTCTGGAGGAACTTATCAGCTCCCTCAGAAGTCATGAGATAGAGCTGGAAGCTGATGAACCTCAGAAGCAAGGTAAGCCTTTAGCATTAAAATCTAACAAAAAATCTGAGTCTAAAGTTTTGCAGGCAGTTGAAGAAACATCTGATGGATCCTCATCAGAGGAAGACGAACTTTCCCTCCTCTCCAGAAGAGTGAACCAACTATGGAAGCAGAGGCAAAGGAAGTTCAGGAATCCCATAAGATCTGATCAAAATGAGTCCTCTTCCAGATATAGAAGGTCAGATTCTTCCTCTGGATACAGAAGATCTAAAGGCTCCTCAGGAAGCAGAAAGCCAAACACCAAGGACATCATCTGCTATGAATGCAATGAGCAAGGACACTACAAGAGTGACTGCCCAAAGCTTCAGAGGGAAAAGCCCAAAAAGAAGTTTGGAAGAGAAAAGAAGAAAAGTCTCATGGCTACATGGGATGACTCTGACTCGTCTGAAGCTGACTCAAAATCAGATGATGAGAGAGCCAACATAGCTCTCATGGCCAACATTTCAGAAGACAGTGAAGCTTCTGAATCAGACTCAGAATCAGACACTGAAGAGGTATTTCCTGACTTTTCAATTAATTTTACTAAGGCTGAACTTGCTGAAAGCCTTAACGAAATTCTGGAAAGATACCAGCAGATTAGAGTTAAATTCAGAAACCTGAAAAGGAATCTTGAATCTGACTCTGATAAGACTGAGAGTCTTAAATTGGAAAATTCTGAGCTGAAGAATAAAATTTCAAAGTTAGAAAATGTTTTACAAAACTCTCAGAAGGAAACAATTTCTGAAACTCCCAGCAACGCTGATGAGATCATCAAGGAGTATGATCATAGCTTTCAGAAGTTCCTTGCTAAAAGCATAGATAGAAGCAAAATGTCTTCAATGATCTATGGAGTTAGCAGAAACAAAAGAAATGGAATAGGATACCAAGGTAAGGTACATACACCAAAGAATGCCATGGATTTAACTATTAAACACACTCCTCTGAACTCACATTTTGTGTATGGTCACACACATGATATTAAATACACGAGTAGTAAGTATTCTGTGAAACCAAAATTCAACCAGAGTTTTGGTAAATGTAACAAATCAGGACCCAAGAAAATCTGGGTACCTAAGGATAAAATAATACATGTTGCAGATATCTTTAGCAGCAAATCAGAAACACTAGTCATGGTACCTGGACTCTGGCTGCTCGCGACACATGACGGGAAGAAGGCATATGTTCCAAAGCCTGGAACTTAAGCCTGGAGGCCACGTTGGCTCTGGAACTGTAGGTAATGGAAATCTTCCCTCTATAAATAATGTTCTGCTAGTAGATGGATTAATGCATAATCTGTTATCCATAAGTCAATTAAGTGATAACGGTTATGATATAATCTTTAATCAAAAATCATGTAAAGCTGTTAGTCAGAAAGATGGGACTATCCTATTTAATGGAAAGAGGAAAAACAACATTTATAAAATCAAACTTTATGAACTGAAAAGTCAGAATGTAAAGTGTCTTCTGTCTGTTAACAACGAGCAATGGATCTGGCACAGAAGATTGGGGCATTTTAGTATAAGAAGAATATCTTAGATTAACAAACTCAATCTGGTCAGAGGACTTCCTAATCTGAAGTTCAATTCATATGCTCTGTGTGAAGCATGTCAGAAAGGCAAGTTTGCAAAACCTTCTTTCAAATCTAAAAATGTTGTTTCTACCTCTAAGCCATTAGAACTTATGCACATTGACTTATTTGGACCAGTTAAAACTGCTTCAGTCAGTGGCAAGAGGTATGGGTTAGTAATCATAGATGACTATAGCAGATGGACATGGGTAAAGTTTTTAAGACACAAGGACGAGTCACACTCTGTGTTTGTTACCTTCTGTAACCAAGTTCAGAATGAAAAGGATCTTAGAATCGTTAAAGTCAAAAGTGATCATGGTGGAGAGTTTGAAAACAAAGATTTTGAGTCATTCTTTAATAAAAGAGGCATTCTGCATGATTTCTCTTGTCCTAGAACTCCCCAACAAAAAGGAGTTGTAGAACGAAAGAACAGAACATTGCAAGAAATGGCCAGAACCAGGATCAATGAGACAAACGTTGCTAAGATCTTCTGGGCAGAGGCAATAAACACAGCGTGCTACATTCATAATAGAATCTCAATAAGACCTATTCTGGAAAAGACTCCATATGAATTGTGGAAGAACAGAAAGCCCAACATTTCATATTTTCATCCATTTGGATGTACTTATTTTATGTTAAATACAAAAAATTATTTGAACAAGTTTGACTCTAAAGCACAGAAGTGTATTATGTTTGGATACTCTGAACGCTCAAGAGGGTACAGAGTATACAATACAGAAACACAGATTGTGGAAGATTTAATCAGTGTTCATTTTGATGATAAGCTTGACTCTGAAAAGTCAAAGCAGAATGAAGTTTTTGCAGGTATGGAAGTTGAATTTACAGGTTCTGAAGACAAGTCATCAGAAGCTCTCAACAAAGACACTCCTTCAACATCTGAAAGGAGCATTGCTAGCAATCCTACAACAGCTGCTAATCAACCTCAGAAGAGACTACCCAAAAGCAGCCTGGATCACCCAGAAGAAACTATCTTAGGAAGAAAGGAAGATCCAATCAGAACAAGAGCCAGCTTCAGAAACTCTGAAGAATCCCTCATGGGACTTGTGTCTCTGATTGAACCTTCTTCTATTGATGAAGCACTTCTGGACAATGACTAGATTCTAGCAATGCAAGAAGAGCTGAATCAATTCACCAGAAATGACGTATGGGATCTTGTTCCCAGACCAAAAGGATTCAACATCATTGGAACAAGATGGGTGTTCAGAAACAAGCTAAATGAACAAGGTGAAGTTATCAGAAATAAAGCATGACTGGTAGCACAAGGTTATAGTCAGCAAGAGGGGATAGACTATACAGAAATCTTTGCTCCAGTCACCAGGTTAGAATCTATCAGACTTTTAATTTCATTTGCTATTAATAAAAGCATCATTCTCTATCAGATGGATGTCAAGAGTGCATTCTTAAATGGTTATATAGAAGAAGAGGTTTATGTGCACCAACCCCCTGGTTTTGAAAGTACAAAAAACCCAGAATATGCTTTCAAACTAAAGAAGTCACTATATGGTCTGAAACAAGCTCCCAGAGCTTGGTATGAAAGACTAAGTAACTTTCTGTTAGAAAATGAATTCACCAGAGGGAAGGTGGACACTACCTTATTCTGTAAGTCAGTTAAGAATGACATCTTAGTCTGTCAAATTTATGTTGATGATATTATTTTTGGATCTACTAATCCTTCTCTTGGAAGAAAATTTGCTAAGTGTATGCAGGCAGAATTTGAGATGAGCCTCATGGGAGAACTGAAATTCTTTCTGGGAATTCAGATCAATCAACATCCAGAGGGAACTTACATTCATCAGAGAAAATATGTCAAAGAACTTCTGAAGAAATTTGACCTCTCAAAATGTAAGCCATCAAAGATTCCAATGCATCCCACGTGCATTCTGGAAAGAGAAGAGGTAAGCAAAAAGGTAGAACAGAAGGTCTACAGAGGTATGATTGGTTCTCTCCTTTATCTGACGGCTTCAAGGCCTGATATCTTATTCAGTATTTGTGCTAGATTCCAATCAGATCCTAGAGAATCTCACTTAACAGCTGTTAAGCGAATTTTCAAGTATCTGAAAGGTACTACTAATCTAGGTCTATTTTATAGAAAATCTAGTGATTACAGCTTAGTAGGCTACTGCAATGCTGACTTTGCTGGAGACAGAGTAGAGCGTAAAAGTACTTCTGGAAGCTGCCAGTTTCTGGGAGAAAATCTGATCTCTTGGTCCAGCAAAAGGCAATCCACAATTGCGCTATCAACAGCAGAAGCTGAGTACATAACAGCAGCAGGATGTAGCACACAAATGCTATGGATGAAAAGTCAGCTTGAAGACTTCCAGATTTTTGAGAGTAACATCCCTATACTCTGTGACAATACCTCTGCCATTTGCTTAAGTAAAAATCCTATTTTGCATTCTAGGGCTAAGCATATAGAAATAAAACATCATTTCATTAGGGACTATATTCAGAAAGGAATTTTGAACTTAAAATTTATTGATACAGACCATCAATGGGCTGATATCTTCACTAAACCTCTTTCTGAAGATAGGTTCAACTTCATTCTGAAACATCTCAGCATGAAGCTCTGCCCAGAGTGAAAATGTTTTAATTTTATATATTAACCTTCAGAATGTGTTTTCCTTTTATTGTGAACTTCTGATCAATCTCCTTTCAGAAAGATAGACATGCAGACTGTATCAGATTCTATTCTTAAAGATCTGAGCGTTTCAGCTTAAGGATAGACGTGCTGCTCACTAAATCAAACAAGTGTCATCCAATCATCAGCAAATCTCTGAAGCAGAACACGCGTGCACACTTCTGAGAAGGCAAAACGCTGATTGGGTGCATTGAGACACATGTCTGGTAACCGTTTCAAGTATCTTTCTCAAATCCCCCAAAATCAGCAAGCATTAAATGCACGTAATCATGAGTTAAACTGTAATCATGAATTAATTCTCTTTCTTAAAACCGTTTACGTTTTCAAAACTCATTTTGAAATCTATTTAAGCACATTAACATCATTCATTAAACTTTTACGGTTTCTTACAATCATCCAAAGATTTCCTGCATTTTTACTTGTGTAATCATCCTTCTCAAAAGAAACCCTTTTTCTCAAAAACTTTTTCTCAGAAAACCCTAAGTGTGAACATGGCAACCTCTAGCAATGTTTCTGCAGGTTCTCAGAAGGAGGCTTCATCTGAACAATACAAAATTCCCTTCAGAACGCTCCTTACACTAGTGAAGAACTTGGAGGTGCTGTCTGAACTGATTGTTTATTTCTCCAGTCTGAAAGAAAATGGATTCGATTTGACAGAAGAAGTTAGGGCACAAGGATGGGAGAGATATTTTGATAGGTTGGTGGGTCCAACGTTCCCAGTATTGGTCAAAGAATTCTGGATTCATGCGTCCTCATCAACACATCAAGTTACCTCCTATATAATGGGAAAGAAGATTGTGATCACTGAGGATCACATTGCTAGACTGATTGGATACAACGGTGGTGGCATCCGCTGTATCGACATGGCAGAAAGATGCTCAGATGCTGCTGTCATTGCAAGAGAGATTTTCACCCATGGGGTTCCCAGCAGCAAAATCAGAGACTTGAAGGATCAGCATAGAATATGGGCAAAGATTATTCTGGGGTGCTTCAATCACAGGAAGCCCACAAGCTCTCCTGATTATATAAACATAGATCAGCAGTTTCTGATCTATTTTATTAATCAGAAGGTTAAGATTAACTTGGCTCATCTTCTGTTTAATCACCTCAGGACCAGCGTCAAGGAGACAAGAGAAGAAGAAAGTACAAAAAGGGATTGGATACCCTTTGGCAGGTTAATATCAGATATTCTGACTGAGAATAGGCTGATAGAACACCTTACAGAAGCTCAGGAATTAAGTTCTATTGAACCTACTATTGGCAAGCCTCTGAATGCCAAGAATCTGAAGAAAATGAAACCGATAGAGAATATCATAAAGGAGCCCAGCGTCACTCCTCTTGCTGACATCACCAGCAGAAGAGTCCCTCTGGACGAGTTTCCAATATTTTCTGAGCTTGACTCTAAACCAGTTATTGTTCTCAGATACATGGACGCTTGCAAGGCTGATGGCACAGATCCCACTCTGAACATAAAAGATCTGCACCAGCAAAATCCAGAAGTTACTGTGAAGAAGACGAAGAAAAGAAAGGCTACTTCAGAAGGACCATCCCAGCAAACCCCTAAGAAGAGAGGTAATCTATCTGCTGCTAATGTTTTAAATTCTTCTGCTATTCCAACATCAATCCCAACCCCAGCTTCATATGAACTCCCAATCCCCATACCAACCATTGATGAAACCGAACCAGAGGCTGACCCTTATGAGTCACTGACTCTCAGGAGATCCCGCACCAAATCCCAAACTCCAAAACCCACAACATCAATAGAATCAGAACTTGACAAAGTTCTTTCTGAAATTGATCAACGTTCTTCCGCTCCCCTCTCAGAAAATCCAAACACTCAACCAGAAACTGCCCACTCTCCTCAACCAGAACATACTCTCTCACCCATACCAGAACAACCAGAAATTCCACCTCCTTCTCCACAACCAGAAATTCCACCTCTCTCTCCTCAACCAGAACTTCATCCACTTTCACCTCACCCATCACCTCCACACCCTGAGTTTCAACACTCTGAAACTCCATCACCTGAACATCAAACTCCTGAACCTCTTTCACCTCAATCCTCTGAACCTCAACCCTTGGTAATTCAGCTGCCATGTGGTACAACTGTAAACATACCCCAACTGCCATCCTCACCAGAAACTACCCCTCCAAATACTCCATACAGTCCAATAATCATTTCTGATTCTCCCACTCCATCTCCCAAACAAAATACTGAAGACCACAACAAGACCTTTATTGATTTAACAATCCTTAACCGTCTTGCTGACCGCAAATATAAAATAGCCATCCCCAAACCCAATCAACTAGATGTTGGTGCTGGAATTTTGAATTTTGAAACAGGCTTGCAGAATTAGATTGCTTCTCTGAAGCAGGTTTGTCCTGGAATGATTGATCCTGCCACTTCATACCATCTCTGGACTCAATTCAGAAAGTGGGTACGCGCTGAAGCCCTCAAGCTGCAAGACATAAATTATGAACAGGCACAACAGAACTTCAGCAAGTTGCTGAAGGAAGTTGAAAGTCAGCTGCCCAAGGAGGAAGTGCTCTTTCTGGATAGTGAGCCATGGTCTGAAAAGCGTCCAGCTTCAAAAGTTCAGCAAGCAGAAGATCAGACAACTCAAGCTGAAGATGTTAGTCAAGCTGAAGATGTTGCAGAAAGCTCTCAGAAGTATCCTGCTTCTGACGTTTCTCAAGCTGCCTTGGACAGGCAGATTCTGGAAGAGCTGAAGCAGAATGATATTCGTCTGCAGCAAAGAATGGATGAGAACGATCAGAAGATGAAGGAAAGGATGGATGTGCAAGATATCAAGATTGATACAGTAGTCAGCATGGTGCACAAGCAGAATGAAACTGCTGATCAGATTAAGACAATGCTAGAGACTCTGTTCACACGCCTTCCACCCCAACCTTAGTTTTTCATTCATGATGTTTTCATGCTTTTTCTTTCCATGTTTTCTGTACTCTCTTCTATGCTATAAATTAAATATAACAGTTTTTCTGCTCTGATCATTTTAGCTTATATTACTTGCACTTTTTGATATCTGACAAAAAGGGGGAGAACAAGAATGATATTTTTCAATAACGGATTACTGAGACAAAAAGTCTCAAACATTCTAACACTCTGATATACTTGAATGTTTTCTGTTTTGCATAAGCCTACAGGTACAAGAAGTTAATCATCTCTGATACACTGAAGCTCTGATATTCTGATCTGAAGCGCTGATATTCTGATGTTCAAAGAAAGTCAATAAAGATCTGATCCTGAAGAACTCTTGGAATTAAAAAGGGAAGTAATAAATTCAGGGGGAGTATCTCCGATCTAAACTATGATATCTCTTTATCCTCTTATCTTTGATAACTTCCTATTTAATTCTGATAAAACTTATTATTTAGTTATCTCTGATACTTTTCACGCTAATTTTCAATTAAAAAATATCTAGTTTTTGTCATCATCAAAAAGGGGGAGATTGTTAGAACAAAGTTTGAATCTACTACCCTAAGTTTAAGTTTTGATGATAACAATATGCAAAGATATATTAATTGTATGATTCATGTAAGACATATATGCTGCCTAAAAAATTACATTCTGTTTTACAGAAACTCTGATGGGTATCAGCAAGAGAACATCATCATCAGCATCAGAAGATGAGATATCAACATCAGCATCCGAAGATGTTATATCAGATGCCAAAATCAGAAGATCAACTTGTGCTTACGCTGAAGCGTGATGAACATATCTGCGCATAACAATCTGAACTCTGATCAAGAAAACAACACTCATCAGCACCTAAGCAGCGTCAGAATAAGCCAAAGTCAGAACACGCTTAAGTAGCAACGGTACTGTGCATTCAAGACTATTTATTATCAACGACATTATTGCAGACAAAGATCTGCTTAATATGGAAAGAATGTTATTGGCATTGAAACGGAATTAACAGACTCCAACGTACCATTTTTCCAATGCTATATAAACAAGTCAGTGAAGATTGAATTGGCTAATGCTCTCCAACACTCTACACGCCTAAAGCTATTCATCATCTTCCTCACTCTCAGTTTGCTAAAATCTCTCAAATTCTTTACTCAATTATTTTAGCACTCTAGTTCTCATAAGCTTAAATTGTGTAGTATCACAGTTGTGATAAACAGTTTTTGTAGAAAACATTCAACATACTTAGATTTCAATTATCTGTAAGAAAGTATTTCCTTGAGAAACTGGTTTGTGGTTTGACTCAAGAAGGCTTTAGCAGTTGTTAAAGCAGTTGTAATATTCAGTTGAATATAGTGGATTAAGACCTCGTTGGAGAGAGGCGAAATCACCTTGACGGGTGGACTGGAGTAGTTTGAGATCAAACGAACCAAGATAAAAATACTGTGTTGACTGCAATTGATTTCAAGTTTTTACAATTCAACCCCCCTTCTTGTGTTTTTCACTTCTTCAGAAGTAGCCAGAAGGGACCAGCAAGCAGCAAGCTGGATCTATTTTCTATTATTTTTAATTGAGCCGCTCCACTGCTTATTGACTCATACAAGTTTGCCAGTATTAATTCGGCCAAACAGATGTTTTGGCCGTGATGAAGCTGAGTAGCGAGGGTGACCATTTTCTTCGTCACCTGTAGGGATTTCGTGCAGAACACGAAGGGCGATAGCCAAAGGGCTAGAAACGCGATGTGCTCCACATCAATCACCACAACCGTCGATTTGTCATGGTAATGGTTGGTGTAGGTGGTATAAGTGGGTTTGGTAGCATAAAACCCGATCTGGTCTTCAGACATTTCCTCTGGGTCGAAGTAGTCCCCAGTTGGTCGAAGACCAGTAATAGTGGCCACGTCGAAGAGAGTGGGCGTTACCATTCCACAAGGCAAGTGGAAGGTATAGTGAGTATAGTCCCAAAACAGAAAAGAAGCTACAAGCATTTCAGGACAGTCGTTAAGACCAGTTTTGGACAGCATGACTAGGTTATAAATCCCCATGCCTTTCCAAATCGAAGCCTGGCACTTCTCCATCTTGTTGAGCCAAGCGTTGTATTCTGGTGAAAGGTTAGGGCTAGACCTAAAAGCCCTAACCCCCCTGTTAAAAAACCGAAGATCTATTTTCTCTTTTGCAGGATCTTCGGTATCATCTGTCGCCTTCTTTGAGCACCCAATGGGTTTGAGTGCCTCATGCACGGGGAAGAAACCCTCGATTTTAGTTGGGTCAGCAATGCATGTTTAAAGAGGACCTGACATGGAAAAAACCTGGTTGGAATACCTATCAGGAATCAGCAGTTGAGAACCATAAGTTTCACGCTCAGCGTCTCCCATGGGTTCAGGAACCCTTCGCATTCCCATGGAGTTAACTATCGGAGCGGTTGAGAATATTTTCGGTTGAGTAGTTTTAGATGGAGTTCTAGATCTGGGGACATTGGAAGCACGAGTACGTGAAGCCATTTTTTTGGTTTGAGATGAAGATGGATGGAGATGAAGAACAAAGATTACTGGGTTTGGAGAGGAAGAAGCAAAGGTTTACTTGCAGAAAAGTTCGTTCGAATGAAGATTTGGATGCAAGAAAGCGTAAAGAGTCCAACATAGGCACTTAGTGCTATTTATAGTGATTGAAAAAATCACAAGGCTCGAGGTCATTTAATGCCACAGACAAGAGTGAGGCACGTGGCACTCATTTGGTGTTGTAACCGTTCTGAAGAACGGAAACGTTGCAGCGTGCGTCCTCGATTTCGGGAAATAGTCATGATGACGACATTTGAAAGGACATCGTGCGTGCAAAAATTCCTTACTGAAGTGACGTCTTGGGAAAAGGTGAAATGCTAACTTTTTGAGATTGTCAGTTGTTGGTAGGAGACGAAAAGCACACAAACTAATTTGTGGTTGAGAATGAAGGACAGGTGTCGAATGGAATCTCAAAGAATGCCTTTTTCTTTTCAGCATCGAAATAAGACATTCTTGGGGGGCAATTTGTTGGCTCCTAAATTCGACACACATGTTTATTATCATATAGACCATTAATTATGAGTCAGAAGAGTTTCCTATATAAGAAGGCTTCGACCAACTAATCATGTCGAAGGCTCATCAAAGAATGACAAGATACTTAGAGAAATTCCTTTAAGTTACAATCTTGTTGTCTTCGACGTCGAAGGAACCTCTCGACAAAGGTTCCTGATGCCCAAGGTCGAACGGTTTGATATTTGAATTGTTGGAGGGAAAACGGTTCCCAGCAGTTACCAAGTGCAACCTGTCGGGAACATAGGCGTCGAAGGTTGTGAGCGTGCCATGTGGCGTCATCTCGAAGCTGTGTAACTTCCCAGCGGTTACTTAGGATTTTTCTTAGTATAAATACTAAGTTTTTATGTAGTTATTAGTGTGTTCATCATTTTATACAAGTCACTCATTTATATTCAAGTACCCAGCGTGAGAGAAAGAATCATTGAGAATGTATGTGTGAAACACCATTTAAATTAATTAAAGTCTTTTATATTCAAGCAATTTACCGTTGTTCATTTATTTACCTCCGTCGAAGCCTTTTATTTAACAATTCCTTAATGTTTTTATTTATTCTATCAAGCTTTTCTCCATGCAATTTACTTAAAGTGTATTTACTTTACTGGCATTAATCACCATTAGGATTAGTCAAACTACAAAAATCAACCATGTCTTAGGATCAATCTGATCGATCCTGCGAGTCACCAGATAAGTAACCTTTTGGAAGATCAGCGGTTGTTTACCATTTTTCACGGTAAACAGTAGGCACCAACTGATAATCTGGGAAGGTGAAGCAGTTGTGCTTGGGATCAAAGAACTGAAAGAGTACACTCATCATCTTTTCATCAAAGTTTTAAGTAACCAGGTTGTGAAGTCGACCATGTCTCTTAGTGAACGCAGAAGTTTCAGGAACCCTTGGTACTAGCTTCTTGAGCTGGGGAGGTATTCTCACAAAGTTGATTCAGATAGTGTTTCTACGAGCGGAAGCCATGATCTGTAAAACAGAAAAAATATAAATTCCCTTGGTCCTTGAAATGATTAGTGTAATAAGAATGGATGTTATGTTATGATGCATGATGTTATGTTCAAACAGAGTAAATCACACACAAGCAAAGCACAAAATAGACCTTAGGTTCCAAGGCCTGCATGAGGTTAAAGGTGAGTACCCTCTTGAAGTTTAGTTGGTTTCAAACTTGTCTTAGAAAAGTAATCGGGTTCTAAAGATTCTTAATATCACTGATCATCCTTTATCGGGCATTGTTTCAGCTCAGGCAATCTTTTCTTGCGGCCGAAACATCCCGAAAGTCTAATCTCAATGAATGTAGCATCGAGTATCAACCAATCCTCAACTTTATATCGAGGCCGTCTATCTCACTACTTTCTAATGGCCAAGTTTGTTCAACTAAGGTTCTAAGGTCCATTAGTGCTTCACGACACCATGCGGCGGCCCCGTATTCTCCTCGTTTCAACACGAAGGATACCTGTACCAACCAAAGTCTCACACCAACACATCCATCACTAAAACCATATCTATTTCGTACAGTCTCCATGATCTATTGTTGTTTACCTAAAGAGTGTCCCCAGATCCGGGTGTAGGATCTTTAATAATACCCAAGCAAAAACCCTTAAAGATAAAGCAGACAATGCAGGCAAAGCAGACAAGAAAGCAATTAAAATGACCTAGATCCTATGGTGTACCCCACTTATTATTATTTCCCCAGCAGAGTCTCCAGTTTTATGATACGGTGGCAGGACCGACTGTTAATACTAGTTTGGCATTTGTATTCGCAAATGTCGTGGTAAGCAAGAGTCGCCACCGACTTTTATTTCATCCAACAATGGAAAAGGAAAAAGAACAGAAAAAACCTTTCTCGAGATGTTTCTGAGTACGGGGGGTAGATTATAGAAAGGGAAGGTGTTATCACCCTTTCTATCTGCGGTTTTCTACGGGCTCTTAGGTACTTGCTCATTTTTTAAATTGCTTGTGTGTGCTTGTTTTGAAAAGTTTTGTTTACTTTGTAATAACCTTCGTATCGGTCCTCAAGAGTGTGACGAAGTTGTTTTGAAAACTGTTTTTGAAAAGTGTTTGTGTGAAATGTTTTTATTTTGAGCAAGTACTTAAGATTTCTACCTACTCGAAAAAAGCCTGTTCGTTTTTGTTTCCTTTAGACACGGTGTTGTACCCCAAAATTTTCCCTCCCATATTCTTCAAGATATGTCAAGAATCATCTCCAAATGGTTCAAGATTGCTCAAGAGTTAGACAGTCAAACCATCTCCTAAGCAGTAGACAGCTGAAATTAGGGTTTTGGTTCTTTCAAGGAATTTGGGGTTCTCAATGGTTCAATCAAGTCTCATAGGCCTATATACATTCTCAAGCACCTACATGCCAAGTTTCAAGACTCCCAAGAGCCAGTTTGCACAGTCAAAAGCTTCATTTGATCTATAGTCAATTGCAAGGGAAAAAGGGTCATTTTGCAGTCAAAAGTCAGAATTCTTGGTCAACATCTTATTTTTGAGTTCACAATCATCATTTGATCAAGTCTTGATCATGATCCCACAAGAATAGCTCAAAAATCATCAAGATGCAAAAGTTACTATTTTTGGACAGCAGAAAAGTCAACAAAAGTACACTTTGAGTCAAAGGCCATAACTTGATATTGGTAAATCCAAATGACATGGTACCAAAAGCATTGGTTAGAGGACTTCAAGGGCTTTCCAAAATGTCAAAGAACATGGCCATATGATCAAAATTGGGCAAGTTATGCATTGGAGAAGTTGGGCAATTTTCATGAATTTGCAAAAGTCAACTTTGCTCAAAAAACCTTCTTTTTGCTAATGGGCTTCAAATCTCTCTTTGAAACTTCACCCATGACCTATGCACTACCCACCAAGTTAAATTGGATTTATTTTCTTAAATTTATTGATTAAATGGATTTTTAATACATATTAATTCATTTAATTAATTTAAATTATAAGAAAATAAAAGATTTGATTCTTAAATCTATTTGTGAACCAAATGTGATCCAAATATGCTGACCAAGCAATGCCAATTCGTGCACAAGCTAAAAGATAAAAAAATATCCAATTTTGGCAACTTGTTCAATCATGAAAAATCAAGAATATTTGATTTTTCAATCATCATCAATATTCAAGATTCAAAGTTAAAAGACCATTCAAGAGCATATATATATATATATATATATATATATATATATATATATATATATATATATATATATATATATATATATATATATATATATATATATATATATATATATATATATATATATATATATATATATATATATATATATATATATATATATATATACATAAACCCTAGCAAGAGAAAGGAGAACAAGGATTCGTGCCCTAGCCATAGCTACCAATTTCAAGAAACTTCAAAAAAAAATCAAAACTTGTTCTTGCAATCTAGGCCAATTCAAGGTGCCTTGTCCATCCAAACACATTGCAGAAGGTATCAGGAGTGATTTGCAATCAAATTCAAGCACCAAAGCTCAAGGAATCACGAAATACCATCTCACTGTTTGCACTTCTAATTCAAAATCGTATCTCTTAATTCATATGCATTTGACATGTTTTTGTGATTGATTTGCGTTGCTAGAGATTATACAAAGCTAATGGAATGAATTAATTGAACCATAGTGCCCTAAACCGAGAGATTCCATGATCGAGTTTCTAGGGTTTTCAAGCTTTCAAATAGGGCTTTATAAACCATGAAAAATTGGAACCAATGGGATACATGGTTGAATTCGTGAGACCAAGACGATTCCAACACATACCTCGCGAAATATTTCTTTTTGCTCTGTGTTTATTCGCCATTTTTCGTGCAGGAGATAGTGGAGGTTAAAACCCCCCGCTATTTGATTCTATTTATGCAAGACCAAGGTTGAAGATGATGACGTGTTGTCATCTGGTTCGTGTGTTTGAATTACGCGCTTTTATTTTATTTTTTCAGGCATATTAGTTTATTTCATATATAATTATCGCTTCTTATTTCTATAACAATTGAAGCAGCTTGGTTGGGTGGTAAACGCGTTGGCCTGTGAGCATTGGGACCTGGATTCGAATCTCAGGTCCCCCAAAACCTTGTTATTTTTCTTCTTCAGGTATTCATGTGCAGTTTTCAAAGGGAAGTCCACCATACGCCTCAAATCTCAATGCGCCAGATGGCTCCAAACCTAAATCCAGTGGTCATGAATGAAGGATCACCATGCTCCCTGGTCAACGAGCATGCAGGGAATCACAAGGGTCAAACAGGTTGGGCGCTAATGGGCCTGGGAATTGCAGATTACACCACAAAATTGGGCCCAGCACCCCCTTTATGAGTTTATTTCTTGTCCCCTTTTTTATTTTTCTTTCATTTAATTATTTCTATAATTATTATTTATATCACTAACAAATTAATATTTTTTTCCATAATAAAATCAGAAAACCATAAAAATATTTCTTTTATTAAATTCATCACTTGTTATTTTTGTAAATAAATATTAACCAATTAATTTAGTTTTTAAAAATTAGGTTTAATGATAATATTTTTTTGCAATAAATTAAAAGTAAATTAGAATATTAGGTTTTAACCATTTTAATCATTTTTATTTTTATTTCCTTAAATATTCTAAAAACCCAAAAAATACATTTTTTATCTAATTAATTAATTAACTTAGGCTTAATTTCATTTAATTTCATTTAGTTCAAAATAACAAAAAAATCTCCTTCTTTCTTAAAAAAGGGTCAAAACCCTAAAACTCTCGGATTCAATTTTTCTCGCGCGTATTATTTTTTATTCGTATTCCATATAATTGTAATTGCTCCTAGGATATAATAGTTTTGGACTTAGGACTTTTTACCGCTTTTATTTACTTTTCCGCATTTACTTTTTCAAGGGTTTGTTTTTGGCGATGTAAATACCCAACGCCTTGTAATAGCTTAGTTTTATTTTCCGCAACCATTAATTGCTAGATGTATGAATAATAGGCTATGCATGACAAGATCTATCCTAACTTAAAATCAACCATAGCTCACCATAACATGTACAAAGATAACATAACTGAAAATTGACACATTTGCACATGCCACTCCTAGGGTACGCCTCACTTGGTTGCCTCGAACATGGTCATTGAGTATAGGAATTTTTAGAGGTCACCCTCTTGTCCAAAGATCATAAGTTGCCTCGAAACAGTTGCCTCGGATAAAATGATCTAAGACATTAGGGTTACCGCTAAGGCGTCCTAACGTTGCTTTAGTAACCACATGTCCCTTAATCGGATTGACCCGAAAACTCCAACGACGGTGCTACCTACTTTTCAATAGTGGGATAGCACTGTCTAAAGGACATTTACACAGTTTAATTCCTTTTGAGTAGGTAGAGGTTCTCAGGTACTTGCTCTTTCAAAACGAAACAAATTTTTCGCACTTACACTTTTCAAACAAAGTTTTCAAAAACACTTCATACACTCTTGAGGACAGAAACAAGAGTTAAATCGAAGTTTTCAAACAAAACTTTTTTTAAAAACCCACAATCGCAAAGAAAAAGTAAATTTTTGAAAACACAATGAGCAAGTACCTAAGAGCCCGTGGATAACCACGGATAGAAAGGGTGCTAACACCTTCCCTTTCTATAATCTACCTCCCGAACCCGAGAAACATCTCGAAAGGAATTTTTCTGTGCTTTTGTCCTTTCCTTGTTGGATAAAATAAAAGACGGTAGCGACTCTTGCTTACCGCGACATTTTGTGAAAACAAACGCAAATGCGAACCAGCATTCCAAAACAGTCAGTTCTATTTCCACCGATCACATAACTGGCGACTCTGCTGGGGAGAGTATTGATGATGAGTGATGTGTACCTTAGGATTAGATCACTTGTGTTTTCAATTGTATGCTTTGTATGCTTTAAATTTTGTGTGCTTGTATCGGAGTTTTATAGATCCTAACCCGGATCTGGGGGTACCCTTTTTTTAGGTAAGTAGCAATAAACTATGAGGGATATGTCCGGCGTAGACCGACATGGATGAAGCAGTAGCTACGTTGGTGTGGTACCTTGGTCTGTACCGATATCCCTTGTGTTGGAACGAGGAGAATATGGGTCTTCTGAGGAGTCATTAAGCACCAACTGACCTTAGAACCTTAAATTGACCGACTTGGCCATAGAACAGTAGCAGTATGCTACACTCATTGAGACTAAACTCTCGCAATGGTTCCGGCCGCAAGAAAAGGTTGCCAAACTGGAATTATGACCGATTGAGGGTAGTCAGTGATATTGAGATCCTCTAGAACCCGGTTACTATTTTTAGGACAGGTCTTAACCAACTGAAACTGAAAGAGGGTAGTACCTAAACTTCATGCCAGCCTGAAATCTAAGGGCCCTTTTGTGTGACTTGTGTGCCTTTACCATGTTTGCCTTTTGTGAATACTTGTGGTGTGCCTTTACCATGACATCATAACATCATAACATTACATACATCCTGCATAAGGACTAACCCATTTCAAAGAAAAGAAGGTTTCATCTTTGCTCTGTTTTGTAGGACATCATGATGCCCATGCGTAGGAATACTATCCGGCTCAACTTTGTTCAACCACCTACTTTGCTTAAAGAGTTGGTTGTCAGGATTCCAGACACTACTTCCTTCATCAGGAGGCATGGTTCTCTTCTCGGTTTAGTCAACTCAAAGTGGGACCAACAAATGATGAGTGTCCTAGTCCAGTTTTATGATCCGCTATACCATTGCTTCACCTTTCAAGACTTCCAGCTGGTCCCTACCCTGGAAGAATTCTCTGAGTTGCTTGGTATCTCTGTTTTGGAGCAGACTCCATTTACTGGTTGGGAAAAGACTCTCAGGCCTGAAGAGATTGTTGCAGCCCTTCACTTGACCAAAGAGGAGGTAATGGCTAACTGGGAGACTAGAAGTGGAGTTAAGGGCTTTTTGGCTAAGTTTCTGGTTGGCAAAGCTAATTGTTTCTGGGATGACTTAGACTTCAAAGCGTACGAGGACATTCTGGCTCTCTTAATCTATGGTCTGGTATTGTTTCCAAATCCTGACACCTTTGTTGATGTTAATGCCATTAGGATCTTCATCTCCCGGAACCCTGTACCCACTCTCTTGGGTGATATCCTTCATCAGCTTTATGCTCGTACCGCCCGAAAGCGGGGAACTTTGATGTACTGTGCTCCTTTATTGTCGAGGTGGTTTATTTCACACCTCCCTAAGTCCGTACTGAAGAAAAAAGAAGGAAGGGGTTGGGCTCATAGGATAATGTCTCTTACTAATAATGACATTATTTGGACTCTCAGAGGCTTAGATGAGGTGGCCGTCATTGATCGTTGTGGAGAGTATCCTAATGTTCCATTGATCGGAACCCATGGAGGAGTCTCTTATAACCCATGTTTAGCTCTCCATCAGTTTGGAAGAGCCAGAAGAGAAGGGCCTCATGAGATGTTGATACCTCATATCATCTTTGATTTTCAGGGAGATAGCGACGAGCTGCGTCGTAGATTCATTAGGGCTTGGGATAGAGTTCACAAATCTGACCCACATGAGTTGGGACCAAAAACTTCTCTGCCAATGGAGGCATATTTCAGATGGGTCCGCATCCGTGCCCAGAAGTTAGGTATGCCATACGAAGCTGTCAGGCCTATTACTCTTGAAGTTGCTGATAAAGACGGGGTTCCTCCATCTATTCTCCACCCTCATACGCCCACTGATGTTGGCACACTGAAGAGGTCTTGGGCGCAACTGCAGGAAGAACGGGATTCTTATCGGGAAAGGTTCAATGAACAAGAACAGAAGATCCAGAAGCTGAATAAGCAATTGGAGAACGAACGAATCCTGGATGATTATATCCGCACTGAGAAGAAGAGGCCATGGGAACATTGATGGACCTTTGAGGATTTCTTTTATGGTTTTATTTACTTTTTAGTATTTCCATTCTTGTAACGCCTAAGGGCAATTTGTTGAACAATTTAAATTCCGAAGTTAAATCTAATAAAGTGTGTTTCCTTTCTTGTCTACCAATTTGAATCCCGATTGTCTTTGAAAACATAAATCATACGCATTTCATCTGATGCACTGCATAAACAAGTACCCTTTTACAGGTCACTTATCTTCTTCGTTGTTTATCTCACGCAATCATCATGTCTACTGAACCTTCCACTGAGAAAGCTATTAAGGCCCTCCAGGCCCAGAATGCCCAGTTTCAAGAGTTGGTTATGAGCCTAGCCAAGGGTCAACAGGACTTGAAGACCCTAATTCTGAAAGAGAGGAAGAAGAAGAAGAAGAGGACCGTCCTGTTCAACATTGGACGCAGATTTGGAAATGGACTGCCGAATGAGGTTTATCTGACCACCTCATCTGAAGGGAAAGACAGTCCACAAGAGAGAAGGGTTCCTAGCCCCATAGTCTACGACAACGAGACAGATTATGATGAAGAACAGTATCCTCCCGCTGGGGATAGGTACAAACAGTTGGAGGACGGCTTGAGCGCTATGGAGATACAGAACGTGCCCGGTCTGGACTTCAGAGACCTAGGTTTATCCTCTGAGGTGGTGATTCCCCATAAGTTTAAGGCACCTGCATTTTCCAAGTATGATGGAGCTTCCTGTCCAAAGTTGCACCTCCGATCGTATGTAAGGAAGATCCAACCTTACACTGCTGATAAGAATTTGTGGATCCATTTCTTTCAAGACAGTCTCTCAGGGACTCAGCTTGAGTGGTTCTATCAGTTGGATGGAGCCAGTATCCATAACTGGGAAGATTTGGCTACTGCGTTCTATAAGCAGTATCAATATAATTCCGACCTCGCCCCTACGCGTACCCAACTCCAGGGTATGTCAATAGGGACGGGTGAAGGATTTAAAGAGTATGCTCAAAAATGGAGAGACCTTGCCGGAATGGTGCAGCCACCTTTAACTGATCGTGAACTTGTTGATATGTTTTTGGGGACCCTGTTTGGTCCATTCTTTAACCATTTGATTGGAAACTCTTCAGCCGGGTTTACAGACCTTATCTTGACTGGTGAGAGGATTGAAGCTGGTATCAAGGCTGGGAAGATACAGAAGGGTGCCTCATCGAGCGCCGAGAAGAAACCATTCAAGAAAGAGTCCAGCGCTGTCTATGGTCCAAGGAGACAGAATAGATCTGAACACCGCCATGCTGTCAACGCGGTGGTTATTTCAAAACCTGCTGGTGCTCCTCAGCATCACAACCAACAAAGGGGTGAGAGACCTCGAAGGCAATTCACTCGCCTCAGCATGACCTTGTCTCAGATATTGCCGCAGTTATTGACGACCAATCTGGTGACTCCGAAGATTTCAAACACAACATCCCCAAAGTACAATCCTAACGCACGATGTGCTTATCACTCTGACAGCCCGGGGCATAATACGGATGATTGTTGGGCTTTGAAGAATAAGGTTCAGGACCTAATCGATGCAAAGGAAATTGAGTTCGAGGCGCCCGAGAGGCCTAATGTTGTGACTGCTCCCATGCCCAAACATGGAGTAAATGCTATAGAGGAAGATTTGTTTGTAGCCTCTGTGGATGATATTGTTACCCCGCTGATGACCGTCAAGAGGAACCTGTTGCTAGCCGGTTTATTTCCGGGATATGGTGAAGGTTGCCATCTGTGTTCTGTTTCACCTACTGGTTGCCCATCTTTGAAGTCAAGCATCCAAAACCTGATGGATAACAAGGAGATCCTGTTTGAGAAGATTGATGTTCCTTCCACCCCTACCGAAGAAGTTTCCATTATCACCATTTTCAACAATTCCCCCAAGGCTCCCTCGAGGAAGCCTGTCAGAATTACGCCTGTTCAGAAGATTGCACCCATAATTATCACTGTTTCGGGGCCTATTCCCTACACCTCTGACAAAGCTGTCCCATGGCACTATGGGGCAGATGTTTATGTTTTTGGAGTTAAGCAAGAGTTTGATACTAATACCCGCGTCAGCAACATTATCGGACCTGCTAAAGTCACCCGCAGTGGTAGACTTTTCTCACCTGATATTGCGCCACCAACTGTCCGAAGACCTATTGTCATCACACCTGCAAGTGTGCCTAATGCCATCCCTGATCAAGTTCTTAGTTCAACCCCTATCGCCGAGTCATCTGACGCTCGGGGCAAAGGGATCACCACTGATATACCTGCCCAGACGGAGGCGCCAAAGACAACCACTGTTGAAGCTTCCAAACAAGAGATGGAAGAGATTTTGAAGATTATTAAAAAGAGTGATTATAATGTAGTTGAGCAACTGGGGCAAACCCCATCCAAGATTTCTATGTTATCACTGTTTTTATGTTCAGAGGCCCATGCCAAGGCCCTGATTACCTTCCTGAAGACGGCCCACGTGCCACAAGAGACATCAGCTGATCAGTTTACCGATTGTGTGGCCAATTTAACTGCTGATAATGGTTTGGGTTTCTCCGACGCTGATCTGACTGCTAAAGGGAAGAACCATAACGATGCCCTGCATGTCTCCATTGAATGCAGGGGCACTACTCTTGCACATGTGTTGTTTGACACTGGTTCCTCATTGAACGTCTTGCCCAAGAAAGCTCTAGACAGGTTGGATTGCGAAGGGTTGGAGCTAAAGCCAAGTAACATTGTTGTCCGGGCCTTTGATGGATCTAAAAGGATGGTGCATGGTGAAGTCGATATTCCAATTAAGGTTGGTTCTCAAGTCTTCAATTCTACATTCTACATGATGGACATTCGACCGTCCTATTCTTATTTGCTGGGTCGTCCATGGATCCATAAAGCTGGAGTTGTGACCTCCACACTCCATCAGAAGCTGAATTACCTGGTCAGAGGGAAGATTGTGATAGTACATGGGGAGGAAGAGTACATGGTCAGCCACCTCAACTCGTTCCGGTATATAGAGATGGATGGGGAGTTCATTGAGACCCCATTTCAACACTTTGAAGAGGTTCCTCAGACACTGGAATCAGCTGAGACTGTGGTTGAAGATTCTCCTTTGAAGATGGCTTCCTTAAAGGATGCCCGGGCTGTTATTGAGAAGGGTGAGTATGCAAAATGGGGCCGACTTCCTGATTTCACTCAGAAGACTAACAAGTTTGGTTTGGGTTTCACTGCAGAAGCTCAAAGGGCTGTTCGTAGTACAAGGATTGGAAGACCTCCTGTGTTCATTAGCAACTCGGGGGTAAATGCCATCGAAGATGACGTGGAGGAGTCTGAATTCGACATCTGGATCTACCCTACGACCAATGGTGGACCAAGCAACTGGACGGCAAAGGACTTCATCCCTATTACTTTTGTTACCCAGTAATGAACTCTTTGTTTTGAATTTGTAACAGACAATATTGTGAAACTTTATGGCCCGGTGTCTTACCCGGGGCACCGTGGCTTCATTTGTGAGGGCTTTTGTGTGCCATTTTCATATATCATTAATAAAAGCATTGGATGTTTTTTGCATTTCAAATCTTGTGCTCCTTGTCTTTCTTTATTATATATTGCAAAACAGCTATTTTACACACACTCATGTATACAGGTCCCAATCCACTCTGGATCTCACTGGTAACGACTCTGCTACTGCCAGTTATGACTTCGAAAATCCAATCAACTTGGCCGAAGACGAAGGTGAAGATGATTGTGAAGTGCCGGGTGAGCTTGCAAGACTGCTACTTCAGGAAGAGAGGGCCATTCAGCCACATGAAGAGCCGGTGGAAACAGTGAATCTGGGTACCGAGACAGACAAGAAAGAAGTCAAGATCGGTGCAAACCTAGAGCTCAGTGTGAAACAACGGTTGATTCAGATGCTGCATGACTACATGGAAATCTTTGTCTGGTCTTACGAAGATATGCCTGGGTTAGATACCGGCATTGTGGTTCATCGCCTGCCTACCAAAGAAGACTGCCCTCCGGTAAAACAGAAGGTTCACCGTATGCGCCCAGAGATGTCCGAGAAAATCAAGGCTGAGGTTATGAAACAATTTGACGCCGGTTTTCTAGCAGTAACTTCTTACCCTCAGTGGGTCGCCAATGTGGTTCCAATGCCGAAGAAAGATGGTAAGGTCAGAATGTATGTTGATTACAGAGATTTGAACAGGGCAAGCCCTAAGGATGACTTCCCTCTGCCTCACATCGACGTTCTGGTTGACAATACTGCTCAGCACAAGGTCTTCTCCTTTATGGATGGTTTCTCCGGGTATAATCAAATCAAGATGGCTCCTGAAGACATGGAGAAGACCACTTTTGTTACTCAGTGGGGTACCTTTTGCTACAAGGTCATGCCTTTTGGGTTGAAAAATGCTGGGGCAACGTATCAGCGTGCCATGGTTGCTTTGTTTCATGATATGATCCATCATGAGATTGAAGTATATGTCGATGATATGATCGCGAGGTCCCAAACGGAGGAAGAACACCTTGACTATCTACAAAAGTTGTTTGACCGGTTGAAGTTGTACAAGCTAAGATTAAACCCGAACAAGTGCACCTTCGAGGTGAGGTCTGGTAAACTACTGGGTTTAGTCGTGAGCGACAAAGGTATTCAAGTGGACCCTGCCAAAGTGAAAGCCATACAAGAGATTCCAGTTCCCAAGACAGAGAAGGAGGTCAGAGGCTTTCTAGGACGGTGGAACTACATTGCCCGATTCATCTTGCACCTAACTGCTACTTGTGAACCAATCTTCAAGCTACTGAAGAAAGATCAAGTAGTACGTTGGAACGATGAATGTCAGGCCGCTTTCGAAAGAATCAAAGAGTATCTCCAAGAGCCACCCATTCTTATGCCACCGGTTGAAGGGAGACCTCTAATCTTATACTTGACAGTACTTGACAATTCAATGGGGTGTGTGCTGGGTCAGCATGACGAGTCTGGCCGAAAAGAGCATGCTATTTATTACCTTAGCAAAAATTTTACCGACTGTGAGACCTGATAATCTCTGCTTGAGAAAACTTGCTGCGCTTTGGCATGGGCTGCTCGCCGGCTAAGACAGTATATGTTGACTCACACTACTCTGTTGATTTCAAAGATGGATCCTGTGATCGGTGGAAATAGAACTGACTATTTTAGAATGCTGGTTCGCATTTGCGTTTCGCAAAATGTCGCGGTAAGCAAGAGTCTCCACCGTCTTTTATTTTCTCCAACAAGGAAAGGACAAAAGCACAACAAAATTCCTTTTCGAGATGTTTCTCGGGTTCGGGAGGTAGATTATAGAAAGGGAAGGTGTTAGCACCCTTTCTATCCGTGGTTATCCACGGGCTCTTAGGTACTTGCTCACTATGTTTTCAAAAATGTTTTGCTTTTCTTGTGTTTGTGGGTTTTGAAAAAGTTTAGTTTGAAAAACTTCTAGGTAACTCTTGTATCAGTCCTCAAGAGTGTATGAAGTGTTTGTTTGAAAACTTTTTGAAAGTGTGAGTGCAAAAAGATGTTTTTGTTTTTTGAAAGAGCAAGTACCCAGGAGAAATATACCTACTCTAAGGAATTAAGCTGTGTAAGAGTCCTTTAGACAGTACTATCCCACTATTGAGAAGTAGGTAGTACCGTCGTTGGAGTTATTCGGGTCAATTCGATTATAGGGACATGTGTGGTCACCAAAGCAATAGTAGGACGCCTTAGCGGTAACCCTAATGTCCTAGATCCTTTTTATCCGAGGCCACCGTTTCGAGGTAACTGGATCTTTAGACTGGAGAGCGACCTCTAAAACACCCTATACTTGATGACCACCTCGAGGCAACCAAGTGAGGCGTACCCTAAGAGTGGCATGTGCACGTGTGTCCAGTTTCATGTTAAATTATCTTGTGCATGTTATTGGTGAGCTACAAGTTGATTTTATTTTTCAGACAAGTCTTGCATGCATAATTAACAGTTAATAGTTTGCGGGAAAATAAATTGCGGAAAGTGAATCTACGCTATTACAAGGCGTCGGGTATTTACATCGCCAAAAACATAACCCTTGAAAATAAATGCAGGAAAAATAAAGAAAGCGATAAAAGTCCTAATTATCTATTACATCCTCGGAGCAGATACATAAATATAATCAGAAATACATATGCGCGCGAAGAAATTAAATCAGGAACGTCCTTAGGGTTTTGACCCTTTTTTTTGAGAAAAGAAAGAAATTTGTCCTTTTTGCAATTAATTAAATATTAAATCTAATTTACTAATTAATTAATTAATTACAAGAAAAAGTATTTTTTTAGTTTTTTAATGAAAATAAAAATAAAATAAAATCACAAGTTAATAAAAACCCTAATTTCTATATTAATTTTATTTATTAAGAAAAAAGATTAAAATTGTCCTAATTAAACAACTAAACTAGTTAATTAGAATTTATTTACAAAATAATAACTAATAGTGAAATTAATAAATAATAAAAATAAATAACATTTTAAGTTTCTGAATTTATTGTGAAAATAATTAATTAAGTTAATTAAGTGATAATAATAATTAATAATAAAGCAATTAAATAGAAATTGAAATAGAAAAGAAAAAAAATAAAGAAAACCAGGGGGGTTTGGGCCAGCTTAGGAGGTGATTTCTGGAATTGTGAAGCCTATTTATCTTAGGCCTTTTGACTTTCCAGAATTAGCTGCGTGTTCATTGACTAGGTAGTACCATAGTCTTCCATCTTTGGCCCTTGGATTGTTGCTTGTAAACACCTGGCGCCTGGATGGTTGAGGTGTATGGTGGAATTCATTTGGACATGTGCATGAAATCACGTTAAGAAAAATATGAACAATTATTTTGGGGGACCTGGGATTCGAACCCAGTTCCCAATGATCAATACACAAACGCCTTGGCCATCTCGAGCTGCACGCTTCATTCGTTATTAAGATAACACGCAATTATTATATTGGTAAACAAAAACATATGCCTGGAAAAAAATATGAACGCGCTATTTTTTAAAAGAACGAATGAGAGGGAGACGCGCCATCGTCTTCTTCCTTGGTCACTGGTTTTTTTACCTGCGGATTTCTATCCGCGGGAAGCTCCGTAGGTTCTTCCTAAAATTGTCCCTAGGATTCAAAAACTCATTCCAAAACCATGGTTATGATCGTCCATGTCTCCTGAGTTCATCCATGCTCATGATTTGTTCTAATGGTACCTGGAAACAAAATGCCTAAAAACAACACAAACAAACCCTAGACGCGGGTATCGTCATATAAGGCCTAAAAACGAAATTGAATAATTCCATTAGGTTAGAAATCAAACAAGGAACACAAATATGCCAATGCTTTTGAGAAAAAATGCAAGAATTGAAGGTTTCGATTTAGTGTTCAGGGGCGAGTTTGTGAGAACTTACAGTGCTGTATAGGGAGTCTTTGGACGTGGTATTGATCGCGTTAGCATCAGTGGGCGGCAAGGAAGAAGGCTACGTGCTCCTTTTGGTATGAAAATGCCTGCAATGCTGTTCTTGATCTCCTACTTTTTTCAACAATTTTTCAGTTTTGCTTTGGCCATTTTAGCAATGCTTAGGTCGTGAATTCTGTTGGTATTGTTTGCTTATGTATATGAGAACACAATTAGGTCAAAAGCTGGGCCTTAATCCATGTATATGAGAGAATTAGGTTTACACTTTCCTCCATTGACAAACTTTCCAAATTTGAATCAAATCTAAGATTTTGTGTACACATAAGCCCTAACACGAATTGTTTGGTCAACACATGATATATGAAAGCTGTATAAATCATAAAGATACTATTCTATTGATTTTTAGATTTTATTTGAATTATTATAGATTTAAAATGAATTAACCAATAAAAATTAAATAAAATAGAAAAATAAATGTTTGCTCTTGAAATTAATCATGGGACACGTGTGTGGCATGACAAGGCTGAATCAAATGGAAGAAAGTGAGCCCTTTTGTCAAAAATTGAAGTTTTAAGGATAGTTGACGTTTGCAAATTCATAAAATTTACCCAACTTCTCCAATGCATACCTTGCTCAATTTTGATCATATCAACATGTTCTTGGACATTTTGGAAAGGTCTTGAAGTCCCCTAACCAATGCCTTTGGTCCCATGTCATTTGGATTTACCAATCTCAAGTTATGGTCTTTGACTTAAAGTGCATTTTTGTTGACTTTTGAAATTGACCTATAATGTAGAAATTGATAACTTTTTGTGAGAGCATTTATTGGACTTGGAATGTGAATATGAGTTGTAGGAAATATCATCCCCTTCAAAATGAGCATTGGATGGGATTTTTATGATGAACCATGAAAAAGTTATGCCCTGGTCAAGTTACAGTTGACTTTTCAACTGTCCAAAAATAGTAACTTTTGCATCCTTGATGATTTTTGAGCCATGCTTGTGGAATCATGATCAAGACTTGATCAAATGATGATTGTGGACTCAAAATAAGATGTTGACCAAAAATTCTGACTTTTGATTGTAAAATGACCATTTTACCCCTGTAGTTGATTATGAACCAAATAGGGCTTTTGACTGTGCAACTTGACCCTGTGAGTCTTGAAACTTGGCATGTAGATGCTTGACAATGTATATAGGCCTATGGGACTTGGTTGAGCCATTGAAAACCTCAGATTCCTTGAAAGAACTAAAACCCTAATTTTGACTGGCTTAGGAAGATGTTTGACTGTGCAACCCTTTGAGAGATCTTGAACCATTTGAAGATGATTCTTGATAAACCTTGAAGAATATGGGAGGGGAAATTTTGGGGTACAACAGTTGCCCCTGTTCAATCTTCTTAAACCTGAGGATGTAGATTGGCTAGCGTGCCTTTCGTGATCCGAAGGTGGAAGATGATTGAACACTAAAGTGCCCAGAAATTTGCACTCGCATAGTGTGGTATCAACAATGTGATGTTGGGAATGGGCTTACATATGCCATTTGGAAAGATGGTGGATAGGAGGATGGGCTTATAGATGCCATCTGGAGATGTGACAGGACCTTGTCGGGAATGGGCTTATAGATGCCATTTGGAAGTGTAACGGATAGTTGTGGAGATGGGCTTAAAGATGCCATCCAGAGAACTTGCGTACCTGAGAGAGAAATATAATTTCCTGGCCTGTTACAGGGGTTGATCTTCAAACTCTTCATGCAGATATGCCCTGGCTAGATACAGGTATCGAATCTACAATCAATCGCTCACAGATATGCCCTGGCTAGATACAGGTATCGAATCTGGAATTAGTCGTCTATAGATATGCCCTGGCTAGATACAGGTATCGAATCTGGAATTGGTCGTCTGCAGATATGCCCTGGCTGGATACAGGTATCGAATCTGGAATTGGTCGTCTACAAATATGCCCTGGCTGGATACAGGTATCGAATCTGGAATTGGTCGTCTACAGATATACCCTGGCTAGATACAGGTATCGAATCTAGAATTAGTCGTCCACGGATATGCCCTGGCTGGATACAGGTATCGAATTTGGAATTAGTCGTCCACATATATGCCCTGGCTGGATACAGGTATCGAATCTGGAATTAGTCGTCCACAGATATGCCCTGGCTAGATACAGGTATCGAATCTGGAATTTCAAAAGGTTGGTCGAGATAACTTTCCTGGCTGGATACAGGCGTAGACCTCTTCATGCAGATATGCCCGGGCTAGATACATGTATCGAATCTACAATCAATCGCTCACAGATATGCCCTGGCTAGATACAGGTATCGAATCCGGAACTTCAAACTCTTCATGCAGATATGCCCTGGCTAGATACAGGTATCGAATCCATAATCAATCGCTCACAGATATGCCCTGGCTAGATACAGGTATCGAATCTGGAACTGCGACAGTTGATAGTAATTATCTTTGTATTGACCTTTTTCCTGAAAAGGCAAAACATCAATTGTATGCGATGTCATGATGTATGAAATGCATGATGTCATCATGTTCTCAAGAATAAATGAGATTCTGTCGTATGAACTTTATCATGTATGTAAGCAGGATGTATGAAATGTGAAATGTCTATGAATGTATTTTCGTCTAGGAAAATAAATCCTTGACGAATGCCGGGAGCTTGTTGAATCCTGGGCTGATGTTTGAAGAGTAGAGTTCTTCGTTTCCGCTGGGGATGATGATTGCAAGAATAAACCGGTAGGAGAAGATGACTCCGTTGGGGAATAAACTTGTTGGAGAGATTACTCTGCGGGGAATTACTCTGTGGGAAGAGATACTTCGCTGAGGTTTTGATGATAACTCCGCTGGGGATTCCGTTGATAAGTTCTGTTGAGGAATTTGATGAACTCCGCTGGGGATAGGAAGAACTTCGCCGAGGACGATCTTTCCGTTGCAATTGGCTGAGGATAACCCAGTTATAGGCTCTGGTGGGGGATAACCTTTGAATAAAGTCGGGGAGATGTTTTTGCACTCTGCGGGGGATAAGCTTCCAGAATCTACTGGGGATAAGCTTCCAGAATCTACTGGGGAGATTGATTCAACTCTCCTGGGGAAACTTTTGAGGAAATGGCTCCACTAGAGGTACTTTGTATTCCGTCGAGGAACATTCTTATATTTCGCTGAGGAATATTAAGAATGCCGGGGATGCTTGTTTAGGAATATCTGTATACTCTGCTGGAGAATGTTGATATTTTCTGGGGATATCCAACTTCCTTAAGGCTGACAGTAGACTAACTCTGCTTGGGGAGTTGCTGACTTGCTAGGGATACTGTGCCTTTTTAGGGCTGATGGGAGACCAACTCTGCTTGGAGAGAGTATTGTTGAATCTTGTCTTACTCTGCGGGGAGTGAAGGTATCCTGGTTACATTCTTCAGCTGAACCTACCTTGGTACCTTGGTAGACAGAGCAACTAGATCGCTTAGACAATTCATTATTGCCCCTGTTTCTGATGTCACCTGTAATTAGTCCTTTGTTTCGCATGCAAATATTTATGATTAGCAATTAATGTCAAATGCATATATCAAAAATGAACATTGGACGTTCTTTGCAAAACAAAACAGATAAAGGAAAACAATTGGCAATTTGTCTGAAAAGTGGATTTGTATTGATTTTTAAATTTTCCTGTAAATAGGCGTTTTTGTGTACATGAGGCTGACGTCCTAGTAAGAGAACGTCGCCGAACAACATAGAGTTTATACAATTTTATGAAAAGAAAACAAAACAGCTATGTGAAAAAAATAATCCCACTGGGTTCCAACTCTGCTATCGCCTTTATGTCTTCAAGCGTCTCATCACTTTGCTGCTTAGTTGAAGATGAAGCTGATTGATCGATGCCGTCTGAACCTGATAGTTGATGCCGAATTCTGGATGCAAGGTGATCCAATGAGACATAGTATTACGCTTATCCCTAATTTTTGCCTGGACCGCCCTTTCGGGTTTTTAGTCCACCGGGATACCCATTTTTGCCCAAGCCGCCTTTTCAGGTTTTCGACTTGCCGGGTGTACAGATTTTTTTCATTTCATCCCTTATTTTTGCCCGAACCCTTTTGGTTCGTCGGGAAGCCCTTATTTTTGCCTAGGTGTGTCAACCTAGCGGGTCTTTAATCATGCGTAGTATTTTTTTACTATGTCTGCATTGGCGGGGTGAGGAAGGTCGTCACCATCCATGGTAGTTAGAATCATCGCTCCTCCTGAGAAGATATTCTTAACCACAAATGGCCCTTCGTACGTGGGGGTCCATTTCCCCCTGGGATCACCTTGAGGTAGGATGATGCGCTTGATTACCAGGTCTCCGACTTGATACTTTTGTCGTCTGACTTTCTTGTTAAATGCCTTGATCATCCGTTTTTGGTACGTCTGACCATGACAAATAGTAGTGAGTCTCTTTTCGTCAATCAAGTTTAATTGATCAAGCCGAGTATGGATCCAGTCATCTTCACTCAAACCTACATCCTTCATTATCCGGAGAGAGGGTATCTGGACTTCAATAGGCAAGACTGCCTCCATGCCGTAGACCGAGGAAAAGGGTGTTGCCCCTGTTGATGTTCTTGCTGAGGTACGGTACCCATGAAGAGAAAATGGTAACATCTCGTGCCAATCTTTATACGTCACTGTCATCTTCTGCACAATCTTCTTGATATTCTTATTCGCCGCTTCTACAGCCCCATTCATCTTCGGCCGGTAGGGAGAAGAGTTATGGTGTTGTATCTTGAATTGCTCACAGAGCTCAGTGATCATCTTGTTATTAAGATTGGTACCATTGTCCGTAATGATCCTCTCAGGTACACCGTATCGACAGATCAGGTTATGCCTAATGAATCGTGCCACGACGTTCTTGGTCACGGTGGCAAAGGAAGCTGCTTCGACCCACTTCGTAAAGTAATCAATCGCTACCAGGATGAAGCGATGCCTGTTGGACGCCGTAGATCTGATTTCTCCGATCATATCAATGCCCCACATTGCAAAAGGCCAAGGTGCTGTCAAGACATTCAGAGGAATTGGAGGAATGTGCACCTTATCAGCATAGATTTGGCACTTGTGACATGTCCGAGAATATTGATAACAATCGGCTTCCATTGTGGACCAGTAATATCCTGCCCGAAGGATTTTCTTTGCCATGGTATGTCCACTGGAATGAGTTCCGAAGGTACCTTCATGGAGCTCTGCCATGATCCTTTCTGCTTCAGCCTTATCCACACAACGCAGTAAGGTCGAATCATGGTTTCGCTTGTAGAGAATGTCGTTGCTGAGGAAGAACTTTGCCGCGAACCTTCTAAGAAACTTCTTGTCATTAACAGATGCGCCTTCGGGGTATTCTTGAGCTTCAAGATACCTCTTCCCTTCATGATACCAAGGCTTTTCTGTTACCTCGTCAGCCTCAGGATTACAGCAATGTGCAGGTTCATCCAATTTCCAGATAATGATTCGGGGAGCCTCATTGTCCCATTTGACTTTAAACATAGACGACATCGTAGCTAGCGCGTCCGCCAACTGATTCTCCTCTCTTGGGAAATGTTCAAAAGTTATCTCCTCGAAATGGGGAATCAACGTCAATACATACTCCTTGTAAGGAATAAGGTTTGGGTGTTTCATATCCCACTCGCCTTTGATCTGGCTGATCACGAGAGCGGAATCTCCGAAGACACTCAGAAACTTGATCCTTAAGTCGATTGTAGCTCGAAGACCCATGATGCTGTTAGAACAAAGTTTGAATCTACTACCCTATGTTTAAGTTTTGATGATAACAAAATGAAAATATATATTATTTATATGATTCATGTATGAACTATTTGCTACCTAAAAGTATTACGTTCTACTTTGCAGAAACTCTGATAGGTATCAGCAAGAGCACACTTAATCAGCATCAGAATATTGATTCTTGACATCAGCATCAGAAGTTGCTATATCAGAATACCAGAATCAGAAGATTAACTCACGTGTATGCTGAAGCTTGATGAACAGAACTGCGCTCAACACTCTGATAAAGAAAACAACAGTTCATCAGCAGTTAAGCAGAGTCAGAATGAGCCAAGCCAGAACATGCATTAAGTAAGCAATGGTACTGTGCATTGAAAGCAAATTATTACCAACGGCCTCATTCCAGACAAGATCTGCTCAATAAGGAAAGTTTGTTATTAGCATTGAATCAAGAATATTGCTCCAACGTTCAACAATCTCAGTGCTATATAAACAAGACTATGAAGATTGAATTGGCTAATGCTCTCCAACATTTTACACGCCTAAAAGCTAATCATAATCTTCCTTCTCTCAGTTTGCTAAACGCTGCTTATCTCCTTACTCAATCATTGTTTAGAAATCTAGGTTCATAAGCTTAAGTTGTGTATACATCACAGTTGTGATACAGTTTTGTTGAAAACATTCACACACTTAGATTTATCTTCTTTGTAAGAAAAGTGTTTCCTTGACAAACCGGGTTGTGGTTTGCATCAAGAAGGCTTTAGCAGTTGTTAAAGCAGCTTGTAATATTCAGTTGAATATAGTGGATTAAGACCTCGTTGGAGAGAGGCGAAATCACCTTGACGGGTGGACTGGAGTAGTTTGAGATCAAACGAACTAGGATAAAAATATCTTGTTCATTGCATTGATTTTCAGTTTACAATTCAACCCCCCCTTCTTGTGTTTTTCACTTCTTCAATTGGCATCAGAGCGCCTGGTTCTGAGCTAAAACACTTAACCGTTTCAGTACAAGATCCAGCGTCAGAAAAAAACAATGGCAGGAAACTATTCTCACACCAGCAATGACAACCATGAGGACAGAGACAGATTCAGCGGCAAACCTCCAATCTTTGATGGAGAAAACTTTGATTACTGGAAAGACAGAATTGAAAGCTTCTTTCTGGCACATGATGCTGATCTGTGGGATATGGTGACAGATGGATACACGCACCCTGTGAATGCAAGCGGTCAGAAGATTGATAGAAAAACAATGTCTGACCAATAAAAGCGTGACTTCAAGAATCACCACAAGGCCAGAACCATCCTCCTCAGCGCCATCTCCTATACTGAATATGAAAAGATCTCCAACAGAGACACAGCAAAGAACATTTTTGACTCACTCAGAATGACGCATGAGGGCAACGTTCAGGTCAAAGAAACTAAAGCTCTGGCGCTCATTCAGAAGTATGAGGCGTTCAAAATGGAAGAATTTGAATCCATTGAAACAATGTTCTGAAGATTCCAGATTCTGGTAGCTGGTCTCAAGGTTCTGGACAAAGGATACTCTACTGCTGACCATATCAAGAAAATCATCAGAAGTTTACCCAAGCAGTGGAGACCAATGGTTACAGCTCTGAAGCTAGCAAAAGATCTCAACAAAATCACTCTGGAGGAACTTATCAGCTCCCTCAGAAGTCATGAGATAGAGCTAGAAGCTGACGAGCCTCAGAAGCAAGGTAAGCCTTTAGCATTGAAATCTAACAAAAAATCTGAGTCTAAAGTTTTGCAGGCAGTTGAAGAAACATCTGATGGATCCTCATCAGAAGAAGACGAACTCTCCCTCCTCTCCAGAAGAGTAAATCAACTGTGGAAGCAAAGACAAAGGAAGTTCAGGAATCCCAGAAGATCTGATCAGAACGAGTCCTCTTCCAGATACAGAAGGACAGATTCTTCCTCTGGATACAGAAGATCTGAAGGCTCCTTAAGTAGCAAAAAGCCAAACACCAAGGACATCATCTGCTATGAGTGCAATGAGCAAGGACACTACAAGAGTGACTGCCCAAAGCTTCAGAGGGAAAAGCCCAAAAAGAAGTTTGGAAGAGAAAAGAAGAAAAGTCTCATGGCTACATGGGATGACTCTGACTCGTCTGATGCTGACTCAGAATCAGATGATGAGAGGGCCAACATAGCTCTCATGGCTAACATTTCAGAAGATAGTGAAGCTTCTGAATCAGACTCTGAATCAGACACTGAAGAGGTATTTCCTAACTTTGCTGTTAATTTTACCAAGGCTGAACTTGCTGAAAGCCTTAATGAAATTCTGGAAAGCTATCAGTAAATTAGAGTTAAATTCAGAGCCCTGAAAAGGAATCTTGAATCTGACTCTAATAAGACTGAGAGTCTCAAATTGGAGAATTCTGAGCTGAGAAATAAGATTTCAAAATTAGAAAATACTTTACAAAACTCTCAGAAGGAACCAGTTTCTGAAACTCCCAGCAACGCTGATGAGATCATCAAGGAGTATGATCACAGTTTCCAGAAGTTCCTTGCTAAAAGCATAGATAGAAGCAAAATGGCTTCAATGATCTATGGAGTTAGCAGAAACGGCAGGAAAGGAATAGGATACCAAGGTAAGGTTCCTACACCAAAGAATGTCATGGACTTAACCAATAAACACACTCCTCTGAATTCACATTTTGTGTATGGTCACACACATGATATTAAATACACTAGCAGTAAGCACTCTGTGAAACCAAAATTCAACCAGAGTTTTGGTAAAACTAACAAATCAGGACCCAAGAAAATCTTGGTACCTAAGGATAAAATAATACATGTTGCAGATATCTTTAGTAGCAAGTCAGAAACACCAGTCATGGTACCTGGACTCTGGCTGCTCGCGACACATGACGGGAAGAAGGCATATGTTCCAAAGCCTGGAGGCCACGTTGGCTTTGGAGGCAATCAGAGGGGAAAGATAATTGGCTCTGGAACTGTAGGTAATGGAAATATTCCCTCTATTAATAATGTTCTGCTAGTAGATGGATTAATGCATAATCTGTTATCCATAAGTCAATTAAGTGATAACGGTTATGATATAATCTTTAATCAAAAATCATGTAAAGCTGTTAGTCAGAAAGATGGGACTATCTTGTTTAATGGTAAGAGGAAAAACAACATTTACAAAATCAAACTTTCTGAACTAAAGAGTCGGAATGTAAAGTGCCTTCTGTCTGTTAACAACGAGCAGTGGATCTGGCACAGAAGATTGGGGCATGTTAGTATGAGAAGAATATCTCAGATTAACAAACTCAATCTGGTCAGAGGACTTCCTAATTTGAAGTTCAATTCAGATGCTCTGTGTGAAGCATGTCAGAAAGGCAAGTTTGCAAAACCTTCTTTTAAATCTAAAAATGTTGTTTCTACCTCTAAGCCATTAGAACTTCTGCACATTGACTTATTTGGACCAGTTAAAACTGCTTCAGTCAGTGGCAAGAAGTATGGGTTAGTAATTGTAGATGACTATAGCAGATGGACATGGGTAAAGTTCTTAAGACACAAGGACGAGTCACACTCTGTGTTTGTTACCTTTTGTAACCATGTTCAGAATAAAAAGGATCTTAGAATCGTTAAAGTCAGAAGTGATCATGGTGGAGAATTTGAAAACAAAGATTTTGAGTCATTCTTTAATGACAGAGGCATTCCGCATGATTTCTCTTGTCCTAGAACTCCCCAACAAAATGGAGTTGTAGAACGAAAGAACAGAACATTGCAAGAAATGGCCAGAACCATGATCAATAAGAAAAACGTTGCTAAGATCTTCTGGGCAGAGGCAATAAACACAGCGTGCTACATTCAGAATAGAATCTCAATAAGACCTATTCTGGAAAAGACTCCATATGAATTGTGGAAGGACAGAAAGCCCAACATTTCATATTTTCATCCATTTGGATGTACTTGCTTTATGTTAAATACAAAGAATTATTTGAACAAGTTTGACTCTAAAGCACAGAAGTGTATTATGTTAGGATACTCTGAACGCTCAAGAGGGTACAGAGTATACAATGCAGAAACACAGATTGTGGAAGAATCAATCAGTGTTCATTTTGATGATAAGCTTGACTCTGAAAAGTCAAAGCAGAATGAAGTTTTTGCAGGTATGGAAATTGAATTTACAGGTTCTGAAGACAAGTCATCAGAAGCTCTCAACACAGACACTCCTTCAACGTCTGAAAGGAGAACTGCTAGCAATCCTACAACAGCTGCTGATCAACCTCAGAAGAGATTACCCAGAAGCAGCTTGGATCACTCAGAAGAGACTATCCTAGGAAGAAAGGAAGATCCAATCAGAACAAGAGCAAGCTTCAGAAACTCTGAAGAAACACTCATGGGACTTGTGTCTCTGATTGAACCTTCTTCTATTGATGAAGCACTTCTGGATAATGACTGGATTCTGGCAATGCAAGAAGAGCTGAATCAATTCACCAGAAATGACGTATGGGATCTTGTTCCCAGACCAAAAGGATTCAACGTCATTGGAACAAGATGGGTGTTCAGAAACAAGCTAAATGAACAAGGTGAAGTCATCAGAAACAAGGCACGACTGGTTGCACAAGGTTATAGTCAGCAAGAGGGGATAGACTATACAGAATCCTTTGCTCCAGTCGCCAGGTTAGAATCTATCAGACTTTTAATTTCATTTGCTGTCAATAGAGGCATCACTCTGTATCAGATGGATGTCAAAAGTGCATTCTTAAATGTTTATATAGAAGAAGAGGTTTATGTGCACCAACCCCCTGGTTTTGAAAATACAAAACATCCAGAACATGTTTTCAAACTAAAGAAGTCACTATATGGTTTGAAACAAGCTCCCAGAGCTTGGTATGAAAGGCTAAGTAACTTTCTGTTAGAAAATGAATTCACCAGAGGGAAGGTGGACACTACCTTATTCTGTAAATCAGTTAAGAATGACATCTTAGTGTGTCAAATTTACGTTGATGATATTATTTTTGGTTCTACTAATCCTTCTCTTGGAAGAAAATTTGCTAAGTGTATGCAGGCAGAATTTGAGATGAGCCTCATGGGGGAACTGAAATTCTTTCTAGGAATTCAGATCAATCAAACTCCATAGGGAACTTACATTCATCAGAGCAAATACATCAGAGATCTTCTGAAGAAATTTAACCTCTCAGAATGTAAGCCATCAAAGATTCCAATGCATCCCACGTGCATTCTGGAAAGAGAAGAGGTAAGCAAAAATGTAGAACAGAAAGTCTACAGAGGTATGATTGGTTCTCTCCTCTATCTGACTGCTTCAAGACCTGATATATTATTCAGTGTTTGTATTTGTGCTAGATTCCAATCAGATCCTAGAGAATCTCACTTAACAGCTGTTAAGCGAATTTTCAAGTATCTGAAAGGTACTACTAATTTGGGTTTGTTTTATAGAAAATCTAGTGATTACAGTTTAGTAGGCTACTGCGATGCTGACTTTGCTGGAGACAGAGTGGAGCATAAAAGTACTTCTGGAAGCTGCCAGTTTCTGGGAGAAAATCTGATCTCTTGGTCCAGCAAAACGCAATCAACAATTGCGCTATCAACAGCAGAAGCTAAGTACATAGCAGCAGCAGGATGCAGCACACAAATGCTCTGGATGAAAAGTCAGCTTGAAGACTTCCAGATTTTTGAGAGTAACATTCCTATACTCTGTGATAATACTTCTGCTATTTGCTTAAGTAAGAATCCCATTTTACATTCTAGATCTAAGCATATAGAAATAAAACATCACTTCATTAGGGACTATATTCAGAAAGGAATTTTGAATTTAAAATTTATAGATACAGACCATCAATGGGCTGATATCTTCACTAAACCCCTTTCTGAAGATAGGTTTAATTTCATTCTGAAACATCTCAGCATGAAAATCTGCCCAGAGTGAAAATGTTTTAATTCCATATATTTATCTTCAGAATGTATTTGTTTTACTGTGAACTTCTGATTAATCTCTTTTCAGAAAGATTGAACATGCAGATTGTATCAGATGCAAGTCTAAAGATCTGAGAGTCTAAGCTCAAAGACAGACGTGCTGATCACTACATCAAACAAGTGTCATCCAATCATCAGCAAATCTCTGAAGCAGAACACGTGCACGCTTCTGAGAAGGCAAAACGCTGATTGGGTGCATTGAGACACATGACTGGTAACCGTTTTTAAGTATCTTTCTCAAATCCCACAAAATCAGCAAGCATTAAATGAAAGTAATCATGTTTTTAAAACGTAATCATGATTTTATTTCTCTTTCTTAAAAACGTTTACTCTTTCAAAATATTCTGAACCCTATTTAAACACGTTAACCTCTCATTTTTAATCTTTTACAGTTTCTCATTATTTCTCAAGCATTCTCTGCATTTTTCTGTGTTCATCTCTCTCAAACCCATTTTCTCAGCTTTTCTTCTCAAAATCCTTAAGTGTGAACATGGCAACCTCCAGCAGTGCTTCTGCAGGTTCTCAGAAGAAAGCATCATCTGAACAGTATCAAGTGCCATTCAGAACACTCCTCACTCCTGTGAAGAATCTTGAAGTTTTATCTGAACTGATCATTGATTTTGGAAGCCTGGAGGAAAACGGTTTTGACTTAACAGAAGAAGTTAGGGCACAGAAATGGGAAAGGTATTTTGACAGGTTGGTTGGACCAACATTCCCTATGTTAGTGAAGGAGTTCTGGATTCATGCGACGGCTTCAACGCATCAAGTCACCTCCTACATTATGGGGAAGAAGATTGTGATCACTGAGGATCACATAGCAAGGTTAATTGGTTACAGTGGCGGTGGCGTCCGCTGTATTGATATGGCTGAGAGATGTGCTGACGTGGGCGTCATAGCAGAAAATATTTTCACCCATGGGGTGCCCAGCAGCAAGATCAAAGATCTGAAGGATCATCACAGAGTTTGGGCGAAGATAATTCTGGGGTGCTTCAACCATAGGAAGCCAACTAGTTCCCCTGATTACATAAATGTGGATCAGTAGTTTCTGATCTACTTTATCAATCAGAAGGTAAAAATAAACTTGGCTCATATTCTGTTCAATCACCTCAAAACAAGCGTGAAGGAAACCAGGGAAGAAGAAAGAACAAAGAGGGATTGGATACCCTTTGGAAGGTTGATATCAGGTATTCTGACAGAGAATAGACTGATAGAGCATTTGATAGAAGCTCAAGAGCTAAGCACCATTGAACCAACGGTTGGGAAGCCTCTGAACACGAAGAACTTGAAGAAAATGAAGTTGATAGAGAATATCAAAAAGGAACCTAGCGCTACTCCTATTGCTGATATCACCAGCAGAAGAGTTCCACTGAGTGATTTTCCTCTATTCTCTGAGATAGAATCCAAGCCAGTGGTAGTTCTCAGATACATGGACGCGTGCAAAGCTGATGGTACAGATCCAAATCTGAAGATCAAAGATCTGCACCAACCTCAACCAGAAGTGACTCTGAAGAAGACGAAGAAAAGGAAGGCACCATCAGAAGGATCATCCCAGCAGACACCCAAGAAAAGAGGTAATTTATCTGCTGCTTCTGTTTTAAATTCTTCTACTATTCCAACATCAATTCCACCTCCAACCTCTCATAGAATCTCAATCCCCATCCCAACAATAGATGAAACTGAACCAGAAGATGACCCTTCTGAGGCATTACAACTCAGAAGACCCCGAACCAAACATCCAAAACCAACAATATCAACAACATCAGCAATTTAAAAAGTGTTGTCTGACATTGATCAACACACTTCTGATCACTCCTCCATCAATCCAAACTCTGAACCACAAATTGTCCCTTCTCCACAACCAGAACAACAGCAATCTGCTGAAGAACCAGAACAACAACAACCTCTCTCTTCCATTTCAGAAGAACCTCTTATCCCTGAACAACCAGAAATTCCAACAACTTCTCCTCAACCAGCAATTCCATCTCCCTCTCCTCAACCATAAATTCATCCACCATCACCTCAACCTGAGTTTCATCACTCTGAAACTCCTTCTCCTCCACCTTCTTCACCTCAACCATCACCTCTGGCAATCCAGCTGCCATGTGGAACAACAGTCACAATGGCCCAGCTTCCATCCTCATCAGAATCTACACCACCAAATTCTCCCAAAACACCAAACAGTCCAATCATTATTTTTTATTCTCCCATTCCATCTCCAAAACAAACAGCTCCCAAGTAAACCACCGAAAACCCCAGCAGGACCTTCATAGACTTAACAATCCTTGACCGTCTTGCTGATCTGAAACATAAAATAGCCATTCCAAAACTAAAACAACCAGATGTTGGCTCTGGTATTATGAATTTTGAAATAGGTGTGCAGCAGTGGATTGCTTCTCTGAAGCAAGTCTGTCCTGGAATGATTGACCCAGCTGCCTCTGACCAGCTCTGGTCACAATTCAGAATTTGGGTACGTGCTGAAGCCCTCAAGTTGCAGGATATCAACTATGAGCAGGCACAACAGAACTTCAGCAAGCTGCTGAAGGAAGTTGAAAGTCAGCTGCCACAGGAAGACGTGCTCCCTCTGGATAGTGAGCCATGGTCTGAGAAACAGCTAGCTTCAAAGGTGCAACCAGAAGCAGACAAGACCATTCAAGCTGAAGCAAGTCAAGCAGAAGATGTTGCAGAAAGCTCTCAGAAGCTCCCTGCTTCTGATGTATCTCAAGTTGCCTTGGATAGGCAGACTCTGGAAGAGCTGAAGCTGAATGACATGCGTCTGCAGCAAAGGATGGATGAAAACGACCAGAAGATGAAAGAAAGGATGGATGTGCAGGATAGCAAGATAGACACAGTTGTCAGCATGGTACACAAGCAGAATGAGACTACTGATCAGATCAAAGCCATGCTGGAGAACCTGTTCACACGCTTTCCTCCCCAACCTTAGTTTTTCATTCATGTCATTTTCATGTTTTCTTTGATTATTTGTTGTACTGTTTTAATATGTTTTGTTTGATTCTGAACCTTTTAATATGACAAGTTTTTCTGATCTTAATTGTTTTAGCACATCACTTACACTTTTTGAATGCTGACAAAAAGGGGGAGAACAAGAATGATATTTTAAATAATAACGGATTACTAAGACAGAAATTCTCGAACATTCTAACTCTGTTATACTTGAATATGTTTTCTATTTTGCTTAAGTCTACAGGTACAAGAAAGCTCCATGATACTCTGAAGACCAAAGCTCTGATACTCTGACCCGCTCTGATACTCTGACCCAAAGCAAAGCTCTGACAAGAAAAGCTCTGATATGCTGATCTGAAGCTCTGCTCTGATATGCTGATCTAAAGCTTCTGATAGTCAAAGACTCTGATACTCTAATGTTCAAAGAAAGGCAAAAAGATCTGATCCTGAAGAACTCTTGGAATCAAAAAGGGAAGTAATAAATTCAGGGGGAGTATCTCTCAACTCTGATATCTCTTTATCCCTTATCTTTGATAATCTCTTACTCTGATACATCTTATCATTTAGTTACCTCTGATACTTTTTCACGTTATTTTCAATTAAAAATATCTAGTTTTTGTCATCATAAAAAAGGGGGAGATTGTTAGAACAAAGTTTGAATCTACTACCCTATGTTTAAGTTTTGATGATAACAAAATGAAAAGATATATTATTTATATGATTCATGTATGAACTATTTGCTACCTAAAAGTATTACGTTCTACTTTGCAGAAACTCTGATAGGTATCAGCAAGAGCACACTTAATCAGCATCAGAATATTGATTCTTGACATCAGCATCAGAAGTTGCTATATCAGAATACCAGAATCAGAAGATTAACTCACATGTATGCTGAAGCTTGATGAACAGAACTGCGCTCAATACTCTGATAAAGAAAACAACAGTTCATCAGCAGTTAAGCAGAGTCAGAATGAGTCAAGCCAGAACATGCATTAAGTAAGCAACGGTACTGTGCATTGAAAGCAAATTATTACCAATGGCCTCATTCCAGACAAGATCTGCTCAATAAGGAAAGTTTGTTATTAGCATTGAATCAAGAATATTGCTCCAACGTTCAACAATCTCAGTGCTATATAAACAAGACTATGAAGATTGAATTGGCTAATGCTCTCCAACATTTTACATGCCTAAAAGCTAATCATAATCTTCCTTCTCTCAGTTTGCTAAACGCTGCTTATCTCCTTACTCAATCATTGTTTAGCAATCTAGGTTCATAAGCTTAAGTTGTGTGTACATCACAGTTGTGATACAGTTTTGTTGAAAACATTCAGACACTTAGATTTATCTTCTTTGTAAGAAAAGTGTTTCCTTGACAAACCGGGTTGTGGTTTGCATCAAGAAGGCTTTAGTAGTTGTTAAAGCAGTTTGTAATATTCAGTTGAATATAGTGGATTAAGACCTCGTTGGAGAGAGGCGAAATCACCTTGACGGGTGGACTGGAGTAGTTTGAGATCAAACGAACTAGGATAAAAATATCTTGTTCATTGCATTGATTTTCAGTTTACAATTCAACCCCCCCTTCTTGTGTTTTTCACTTCTTCAGATGCATGCTTCATACTCCACCATGTTGTTGGTGCAGTTGAAACATAGTCGGGCGGTGAGTGGAGTATGAGTGCCTTTTGGAGATATGATCACAGCGCCGATACCATTACCCAAAGTGTTTGAGGCTCCGTCAAAGTGCATAGACCATCGGGATCCTTCCTCAGGTCCTTCATCCGGTCCGGGTACTTCACAATCAGTCACTACCATGATATTCTCATCTGGAAATTCAAAGTTCATGGACTGGTAGTCATCCACTGCCTGGTGTGCCAAATGATCTGCCAACACACTTCCCTTGATTGCTTTTTGAGTCGTGTATTGGATGTCGTATTCAGTCAAGATCATCTGCCATCTTGCTATTCTTCCGGACAAGGCAGGCTTTTCGAATATGTACTTGATTGGATCCATTTTTGAAATCAACAGAGTAGTGTGAGTCAACATATACTGTCTCAGCCAACGAGCAGCCCATACCAAAGCGCAGCAAGTTTTCTCGAGCAGTGAGTATCGGGTCTCACAGTCGGTAAACTTTTTGCTAAGGTAATAAATGGCGTGCTCTTTTCGGCCAGACTCGTCATGCTGCCCCAGCACACACCCCATTGAGTTGTCAAGTACTGTCAAGTATAATATTAGAGGTCTCCCTTCAACCGATGGCATAAGAATGGGTGGTTCTTGGAGATACTCTTTGATTCTTTCGAAAGCGGCCTGACATTCATCGTTCCAACGTACTACTTGATCTTTCTTCAGTAGCTTGAAGATTGGTTCACAGGTAGCAGTTAGATGTGAGATGAATCGGGCAATGTAGTTCAGACGTCCTAGAAAGCCTCTGACTTCTTTCTCGGTCTTGGGAACTGGCATCTCTTGTATGGCTTTCACTTTGGCAGGGTCTACTTGAATACCCTTGTCGCTCACGACGAAGCCTAGCAATTTTCCAGATCTTACCCCGAAGGTGCACTTGTTCGGGTTCAACCTCAGCTTTTACAACTTCAGACGGTCAAACAGCTTCTGTAGATGGTCCAAGTGTTCCTCCTGAGTTTGGGACCTTGCAATCATATCGTCGACGTATACTTCAATCTCATGATGGATTATGTCATGAAATAAAGCAACCATGGCACGTTGGTAAGTTGCCCCAGCGTTTTTCAACCCAAATGGCATGACCTTGTAGCAAAAGGTGCCCCACTGAGTAACAAAAGTGGTCTTCTCCATATCTTCAGGAGCCATCTTGATTTGATTATAACCGGAGAAACCGTCCATGAAGGAGAATACCTTATGCTGAGCAGTGTTGTCAACCAGAACGTCGATGTGAGGCAGAGGGAAGTCATCCTTGGGGCTCGCCCTGTTCAAATCCCTGTAGTCGACACACATTCGGACCTTACCATCTTTCTCCGGCACTGGAACCACGTTGGCAACCCACTGAGGGTAAGAAGTCACTGCTAGAAAACCGGCATCGAATTGTTTCATAACCTCAGCTTTGATTTTCTCGGACATCTCTGGACGCATACGACAGACATTTTGCTTTACCAGAGGACAGTCTTCCTTGGTAGGCAAGTGATGAACCACAATGTCAGTATCCAACCCAGGCATGTCTTCGTAAGACCGGGCAAAGATTTCCGCATAGTCATGCAGCATCCGAATCAACCGTTGTTTCACACTAGACTCTAGATTGGCACCAATTTTGACTTCCTTTCTGTCTGTCTCAGTACCCAGGTTTACCGTTTCCACTGGCTCTTCATGTGGCTGAATGGCCCTCTCTTCCTAGAGTAGCAGTCTTGCAAGCTCACCAGGCACTTTGCAATCATCTTCACCTTCGTCTTCGGCTAAGTTGATCGGATTTTCGAAGTCATAACTGGCAGTAGCAGAGTCGTTACCAGTGAGATCCAGAGTGGATTGGAACCTGTATAGGTGAGTGTGTGTAAATATATCTGTTTTGCAATATATAATAAAGAAAGAAAAGGAGCGTAAGATTTGAAATGCAAAAAACGTCCAATGCTTTTATTAATGATATATGAAAATGACACACAAAAGCCCTCACAAATGAAGCCACGGTGCCCCGGGTAAGACACCGGGCCATAAAAGGTTCAAATTATTGTCTGTTACAAATTTAAAACAAAGAAGTTCATTACTGAGTGACAAAAGTAACAGGTACGAAGTCATTCGCAGTCTAGTTGTTCAGTCCACTGTTGGTCGTTGGGTAGATCCAGCGGTTGAATTCGGATTCCTCCACGTCGTCTTCAATAGCATTCTCTCTCGGGTTGGTGATGAGCACATAAGGTCTTCCAATCCTTGCTTTACGAACAGCCCTCTGAGCCTCTGCAGTGAAACCCAAACCAAATTTGTCAGTCTTTGGAGTGAAATCAGGAAGTCGGCCCCAGTTTGCACACTCACCCTTCTCAATTACAGCCCGGGCATCCTTTAAGGAAGCCATCTTCAAAGGAGAATCTTCGATCACATTTTCTGCTGATGCCAGTGTCTGAGGCACCTCTTCGAAGTGTTGAAAGGGGGTCTCAATGAACTCCCCATCCATCTCTATGTACCGGAATGAGTTGAGGTGGCTGACCATGTATTCTTCCTCCCCCTGAACTGTCACAATCTTCCCCCTGGCTGGGTATTTCAGCTTCTGATGTAGTGTGGAGGTCACAGCTCCAGCTTTGTGAATCCATGGACGACCCAGCAAGCAAGAATAGGACGGTCGAATGTCTATCACATAGAATGTTGAATAAAAGACCTGAGAACCAACCCTGATTGGAATGTCAACCTCACCATGTACCATCCTTTTGGACCCGTCAAAGGCCCAGACAACAATGTTACTTGGCTTGAACTCTAAAACCTCGCAATCCAACCTGTCTAGAGCTTTCTTGGGTAATACGTTTAAGGAGGAACCAGTGTCAACCAGCACATGGGAAAGAGTAATTCCCCTGCATTCAATGGAGACATGCAGGGCATCGTTGTGATTCTTCCCCTTAGCAGTCAGATCAGCGTCAGAGAAACCCAAACCATTATCAGCAGTTAAGTTGGATACACACTCGGTGAACTGATCAGCAGATGTCTCTTGTGGCACGTGGGCCATCTTCAAGAAAGTAATCAGGGCCTTGGCATGGGCCTCTGAACACAACAACAGTGATAGCATAGAGATTTTAGATGGGGTGTGCCCCAACTGCTCAACTACATTGAAATCACTCTTCTTGATGATCTTAAGAATCTCTTCCATCTCTTGCTTGGAAGCTTCAACATTGGTTGTCTTTGGTGCCTCCGTCTGGGCAGGCACATCAGTAGCAATCCCTTTGCCCCGAGCGTCAGATGACTCGGTCGCAGGGGTAGAAATAGGAACTTGGTCAGGAAGGGAAGCATGCACACTGGCAGGTGTGATGACAATAGGCCTCTAAATAGCTGGTGGCGCAATATCAGGTGAGAAGAGCCTACCACTACGAGTGACTTTAGCAGGCCCGGTGATGTTACTGACGCCGCTACTAGTATCAAACTCCTGTTTAACTCCAAGCACATAAACATATTCCCCATAGTGCCACGGGATAGCTTTGTCAGACGTATAGGGGAGGGGCCCCAGAACAATGATGATGATAGGAGCAACCTTCTGAATAGACATGATTTTGACGGGCTTCTTTGAGGGAGCCTTAGGAGGGTTGTTGAAAATAGTAACAATGGACACTTCTTCAGCAGGGATAGCAGGAACAACAATCTTCTCGAACAAGATCTCTTTGTTATCCATCAGGTTTTGGACGCATGACTTCAACAAAGGACAACCAGCAGGTGAAACAGAACACAGGTGACAACCTTTACTACATCCCGGAAATAAACCGGCTAGGAACAGGTTCCTCTTGACGGTCAACAGCGGAGTAACAATATCATCCACAGAGACTACATACAGGTCTTCCTCAACAGCATTCACTCCATGCTGGGGCATGGGAGCAGTCACAACATTGGGCCTTTCGGGCGCCTCGAACTGTATTTCTTTAGCATCAATAAGGTCCTGAACCTTATTCCTCAGAGCCCAACAATCATCCGTAGTATGCCCCGGGCTGTCAGAGTGATAAGCGCAGCGGGCGTTGGGATTGTACTTTGGGGAGGTTGTATTCACTACCTTCGGAGCTTCTTTGACAGTTACCAGATTGGTTGACAGTAGTTGCGGCAATATCTGAGACCGGGTCATACTGAGCCGAGTGTACTGCCTTTTAGGTCTCTCACCCCTTGGTTGGTTATATTGCTGAGGAGCAGCAGCAGGCTTTGAAATTACCACCGCGTTGACAGCTTGGCGGCGTTCCGGTTTATTCTGTCTCCTCGACCCATAAACAACACTAGATTCCTTTTTGAATGGTTTCTTTTCAGAGCTTGAGGAGGCACCCTTTTGTATCTTCCCAGACTTAATACCAGCTTCTATCCTCTCACCAGTTAAGATCAGATCTGTAAATCCAGCAGAAGAATTCCCAATCAGATGGTTAAAGAACGGACCAGACAGGGTCCCCAGGAACATATCAACGAGCTCATGGTCAGTCAAAGGTGGCTGCACCCTTCCAGCCAGGTCTCTCCACTTTTGCGCATACTTCTTAAAACCTTCACTCGTCCCTAGTGACATACCCTGGAGTTGGGTACGCGTAGGAGCGAGGTCGGAATTATACTGATACTGCTTATAAAATGCAGTAGCCAAGTCCTCCCAGTTACGAATAATGGTTCCATCCAGCTGATAGAACCATTCGAGTTGAGTCCCTGAAAGACTATCCTGGAAGAAATGGATCCATAAGTTCTTGTCAGCAGTATACGGTTGGATCTTCCTTACATATGATCTGAGGTGCAGTTTAGGACAGGAAGCTCCGTCGTACTTCGCAAAAGTAGGTGCCTTGAACTTGTGTGGAATTACCACTCCAGAAGATAGGCCTAGATCTCCAAAATCCAACCCAGGCACATGCTGAATCTCCATGGCACTTAGACGGTCCTCTAGCTGTTTGTACCTATCCTCAGCAGGAGGGTACTGTTCATCATTGTAATCTGTCTCGTTGTCGGAGACCACGGGACTAGGAACCCTTCCCCCTTGGGGACTTTCTTTCCCTACAGAGGAAGTAGCCAGATCAGCCTCATTTTGCAGTGTATTCCCATATCGGCGTCCGGTATTGAACAGCACAGTCCTCTTCTTCTTCTTCTTCAAAAGCAGAGTCTTCAATTCCTGTTGACCCTGGGCTAAGCTCATGACCAACTCTTGAAACTGGGTGTTCTGGGCCTGGAGGGCCTTGATAGCTTGTTTCGTAGTAGGTTTAGAATTCATGATGATTGCTGAAATAAACAGCGGAGAAGATTAAGCAACCTGTAGAAAAAGGGTACCTGTTATGCATATGATGAATGGAATGCGTATGATTTATGTTTTCAAAGACAATCGGGATTCAACTTTGTAAACAAAAGGGAAACACACTTTATTAGATTGAAACTTTAAATTGTTCAAGAAATTGCCCTTAGGCGTTACAAGAATGAAAATACTGAAAAAAAGGTTGTAAAAGAAACATCCAAAGCCCATCAGTGCTCCCATGGCCTCTTCTTCTCAGTACGGATATAGTCATTCAGGATCCGCTCATTCTCCAATTGCTTGGTCAGCTTCTGGATTTTCTGTTCTTGTTCATTGAACCTTTCCCGATAAGAATCCCGTTCTTCCTGTAGTTACGCCCAAGACCTCTTTAGTGTGTCAACATCAGTGGGTATCTGAGGAGGGAGTACAGTTGGAGGAACCCTGTCTCTATCAGGAAATTCAAGAATAATAGGTCTAACGGCTTCGTATGGCATACCTAACTTCTGAGCACGGATGCGGACCCATCTGTAATAGGATTCCATAGGCAGAGAAGTCTTCGGTCCCAACTCATGTGGGTCAGCTTTGTGAATTCTGTCCCAAGCCCGGATGAATCTACGACGCAGCTCGTCACTATCTACCTGAAACTCAAAACTGATGTGAGGCACCAACGTCTCATGAGGCCCTGCTCTTCTGGCTCTTCCAAACTGACAGAGAGCTAAACACGGATTATAAGAGACTCCTCCCTGGGTACCGATCAATGGAACATTAGGATATTCTCCGCAACGGTCAATAACATCCACTTCATCTAAACCTCTGAGAGTCCAAATGATGTCATTATCAGTGAGAGACATTAACCTATGAGCCCAGCCTCTTCCTTTTTTGTTCTTCAGCACGAACTTAAGGAGTTGCGAAATACACCACCTCACTAACAAAGGAGCACAACACCATAGAGTTCCCCGTCTTCGGGCAGTACGAGCATAGAGTTGTTGTAGGATATCACCCAAGAGAGTGGGTACAGGATTCCGAGACATGAAGATCCTTATGGCATTAACATTGACAAAGTTATCAGGATTTGGAAATAGTACTAGACCATAGATTAAGAGAGCCAGAATGTCTTCGTACGCCCTGAATTCTAAGTCATTCCAGAAACTGTTCGCTTTACCAATCAGAAATTTAGCCAAAAAGCCCATAACTCCGCTTCTAGTCACCCAGTTATCCATTACCTCCTTGGTGGTCAAGGGAAGGGCTGCAGCAATCTCCTCAAGCCTAAGGGTCTTTTCCCAACCAGTGAATGAAGTCTGTTCCAAAACAGGGATACCAAGCAAATCAGAGAATTCTTCTAGGGTAGGGACCAGCTGGAAGTCTTGAAAGGTGAAGCAATGGTACAGAGGATCATAGAATTGGGTCAGGACACTTATCAGTTGTTGGTCCCACTTTGAAGTGACTAGACTGAGAAGAGAACCATGCCTCTGGATGAAGGAAGTAGTATTTGGAATTCTGTCAACCAATTCTTTAAGCAAATCAGGTGGGTGAACAAAGTTGAGCCGGATAGTATTCCTTCGCATGGGCATCATAATGTCCTACAAAATAGAGCAAAGATGAAACCCTCTTGTCTTTGAAATGGGTCAGTCCTTATGCAGGATGCATGCAATGTTATGATGGTATTATGTTATGATAAAGCACACCACAAGTATTTACAGAAGGCAAACATGGTAAGGCACACAAGTCACACAAGACAGCCCTTAGAGTTTAGGCCAGCATGAAGTTTAGGTACTACCCTCTTTCAGTTTCGTTGGTTAAGACCTGTCCTAGAAAATAGTAACCGGGTTCTAGAGGATCTCAATATCACTGACTACCCTCAATCGGTCATAACTCCAGCTTCGCAATCTTTTCTTGCAGCCAGAACCATCGTGAGAGTTTAGCCTCAATGAGTGTAGCATACTGCTACTGTTCTATGGACAAGTTGGTCAATTTAGGGTTCTAAGGTCGGTTGGTGCTTAATGACTCCTCAGAAGACCCATATTCTCCTCGTTCCAACACAAGGGATATCGGTACAGACCAAGGTGTCACACCAACGTAGCTACTGCTTCACCCGTGTCGGTCTACGCCGGACAGGTCCCTCACAGCTTATGCTACCTAAAGGGTATTCCCCAGATCCGGGTTAGGATATATGAAACTCTGATGCAAGCCCACAAATATAAAAGCAATCAAGACATACAATTGAAAACATAAGAGTGGTCTAATCCTAAGGTACACCTCACTTATAAAAATCCCCAGCAGAGTCGCCAGTTCTGTGATCGGTGGAAATAGAACTGACTGTTTTGGAATGCTGGTTCGCATTTGCGTTTTGCAAAATGTCGCGGTAAGCAAGAGTCGCCACCGTCTTTTATTTTCTCCGACAAGGAAAGGACAAAAGCACAGCAAAATTCCTTTTCGAGATGTTTCTCGGGTTCGGGAGGTAGATTATAGAAAGGGAAGGTGTTAGCACCCTTTCTATCCGTGGTTATCCACGGGCTCTTAGGTACTTGCTCACTAGGTTTTCAAAAATGTTTTGCTTTTCTTGTGTTTGTGGGTTTTGAAAAAGTTTAGTTTGAAAAACTTCTAGGTAACTCTTGTATCAGTCCTCAAGAGTGTATGAAGTGTTTGTTTGAAAACTTTTTGAAAGTGTGAGTGCAAAAAGATGTTTTTGTTTTTTGAAAGAGCAAGTCCCTAGGAGAAATCTACCTACTCTAAGGAATTAAGCTGTGTAAGAGTCCTTTAGACAGTACTATCCCACTATTGAGAAGTAGGTAGCACCGTCGTTGGAGTTATTCGGGTCAATTCGATTATAGGGACATGTGTGGTCACAAAGAAGTAGTAGGACGCCTTAGCGGTAACCCTAATGTCCTAGATCCTTTTTATCCGAGGCAACCGTTTCGAGGCAACTGGATCTTTAGACAAGAGGGCGACCTCTAAAACACCCTATACTTGATGACCACCTCGAGGCAACCAAGTGAGGCGTACCCTAAGAGTGGCATGTGTACGTGTGTCCAGTTTCATGTTAAGTTATCTTGTACATGTTATTGGTGAGCTACGAGTTGATTTTATTTTTCAGACAAGTCTTGCATGCATAATTAACAGTTAATAGTTTGCGGGAAAATAAATTGCAGAAAGTGAATCTACGTTATTACAAGGCGTCGGGTATTTACATCGCCAAAAACATAACCCTTGAAAATAAATGTAGGAAAAATAAAGAAAGCGATAAAAGTCCTAATTATCTATTACATCCTCGGAGCAGATACATAAATATAATCAGAAATAGATATGCGCGCGAAGAAATTAAATCAGGAACGTCCTTAGGGTTTTGACCCTTTTTCTTGAGAAAAGAAAGAAATTTGTCCTTTTTGCAATTAATTAAATATTAAATCTAATTTACTAATTAATTAATTAATTACAAGAAAAAGTATTTTTTTAGTTTTTTAATGAAAATAAAAATAAAATAAAATCACAAGTTAATAAAAACCCTAATTTCTATATTAATTTTATTTATTATGAAAAAAGATTAAAATTGTCCTAATTAAACAACTAAACTAGTTAATTAGAATTTATTTACAAAATAATAACTAATAGTGAAATTAATAAATAATAAAAACAAATAACATTTTAAGTTTCTGAATTTATTGTGAAAATAATTAATTAAGTTAATTAAGTGATAATAATAATTAATAATAAAGCAATTAAATAGAAATTGAAATAGAAAAGAAAAAAAAAAGAATAAAGAAAACCAGGGGGTTTAGGCCAGCTTAGGAGGTGAATTCTGGAATTGTGAAGCCCATTTATCTCAGGCCTTTTGACTTTCCAGAATTAGCTGCGTGTTCATTGACTAGGTAGTACCATAGTCTTCCATCTTTGGCCCTTGGATTGCTGCTTGTAAACACCTGGCGCCTGGATGGTTGAGGTGTATGGTGGAATTCATTTGGATATCTGCATGAAATCACGTTAAGAAAAATATGAACAATTATTTTGGGGGACCTGGGATTCGAACCCAGGTCCCAATGATCAATACACAAACGCCTTGGCCATCTGAGCTGCACGCTTCATTCGTTATTAAGATAACACGTAATTATTATATTGGTAAACAAAAATATATGCCTGAAAAAAAATATAAATGCGCTATTTTTTAAAAGAACGAATGAGAGGGAGATGCGTCAGCGTCTTCTTCCTTGGTCACTGGTTTTTTTACCTGCGGATTTTTATCCGCAGGAAGCTCCGTAGGTTCTTCCTAAAATTGTCCCTAGGCTTCAAAAACTCATTCCAAAACCATGGTTATGATCGTCCATGTCTCCTGAGTTCATCCATGCTCATGATTTGTTCTAATGGTACCTGGAAACAAAATGCCTAAAAACAACACAAATAAACCCTAGACGCGGGTATCGTCATATAAGGCCTAAAAACGAAATTGAATAATGCCATTAGGTTAGAAATCAAACAAGGAACACAAATATGCCAATGCTTTTGAGAAAAAGTGCAAGAATTTAAGGTTTCGATTTAGTGTTCAGGGGCGAGTTTGTGAGAACTTACAACGCTGTATAGGGAGTCTTTGGACGTGGTATTGATCGCGTTAGCTTCAGTGGGCGGCAAGGAAGAAGGCTACGTGCTCCTTTTGGTCTGAAAACGCCTGCAATGCTGTTCTTGATCTCCTACTTTTTTCAACAATTTTTCAGTTTTGCTTTGGTCGTTTTAGAAATACTTAGGTCGTGAATTCTGTTGGTACTGTTTGCTTATGTATATGAGAACACAATTAGGTCAAAAGTTGGGCCTTAATCCATGTATATGAGAGAATTAGGTTTACACTTTCCTCCATTGACAAACTTTCCAAATTTGAATCAAATCTAAGATTTTGTGTACACATAAGCCCTAGCACGAATTGTTTGGTCAACACATGATATATGAAAGTTGTATAAATCATAAAGATACTATTCCATTGATTTTTAGATTTTATTTGAATTATTATAGATTTAAAATGAATTAAATCAATAAAAATTTAATAAAATAGAAAAATAAATGTTTGATCTTGAAATAAATGTGTGGCATGACAAGGCTGAATCAAATGGAAGAAAGTGGGCCCTTTTGTCAAAAATTGAAGTTTTAAGGATAGTTGACTTTTGCAAATTCATAAAAATTTCCCAACTTCTCCAATGCATATCTTGCTCAATTGTGATCATATTAACATGTTCTTGGACATTTTAGAAAGGTCTTGAAGTCCCCAAACCAATGCCTTTGGTCCCATGTCATTTGGATTTACCAATCTCAAGTTATGGTCTTTGACTTAAAGTGCATTTTTGTTGACTTTTGAAATTGACCTATAATGTAGAAATTGATAACTTTTTGTGAGAGCATTTCTTGTACTTGTAATGTGAAGATGAGTTGTAGGAAATGTCATCCCCTTCAAAATGAGCATTAGATGGGATTTTTCTGATGAACCATGAAAAAGTTATGCCCTGGTCAAGTTACAGTTGACTTTTCAACTGTCCAAAAATAGTAACTTTTGCATCCTTGATGATTTTTGAGCCATGCTTGTGGAATCATGATCAAGACTTGATCAATTGATGATTGTGGACTCAAAATAAGATGTTGACCAAAAATTCTGACTTTTAACTGTAAAATGACCATTTTACCCCTGCAGTTGATTATGAACCAAATAGGGCTTTTGACTGTGCAACTTGACCCTGTGAGTCTTGAAACTTGGCATGTAGATGCTTGACAATGTATATAGGCCTATGGGACTTGGTTGAGCCATTGAAAACCTCAGATTCCTTGAAAGAACCAAAACCCTAATTTTGACTGGCTTAGGAAGATGTTTGACTGTGCAACCCTTTGAGAGATCTTGAACCATTTGAAGATGATTCTTGATAAACCTTGAAGAATATGGGAGGGCAAATTTTGGGGTACAACAGATCCAATCAAGTATATCTTCGAAAAGCCTGCCTTGTCCGGAAGAATAGCAAGATGGCAGATGATCTTGACTAAATATGACATCCAGTACACGACTCAAAAAGCAATCAAGGGAAGTGTGTTGGCAGACCATTTGGCACATCAGGCAGTGGATGATTACCAGTCTAGGAACTTTGAATTTCCAGATGAGAATATCATGGTAGTTACTGATTGCGAGATACCTGGACCGGATGAAGGACCTGAGGAAGGATCCCGATGGTCTATGTACTTTGATGAAGCCTCAAATGCTCTGGGTAACGGTATTGGCGCTGTGATCATATCTCCTAAGGGCTCTCATACTCCGCTCACCGCCCGACTGTGTTTTAACTGCACCAACAACATGGCGGAGTATGGAGCATGCATCATGGGTCTTCAAGCTGCAATTGACCTAAGGATCAAGTTTCTGAGTGTCTTTGGAGATTCCGCTCTCGTGATCAGTCAGATCAAAGGCGTGTGGGATACGAAACACCCAAATATTATTCCTTACAAGGAGTATGTATTGACGTTGCTTCCCCACTTCGAGGAAATAACCTTTGAACACTTCCCAAGAGAGGAAAATCAGTTGGCGGACGCGTTAGCTAGGATGTCATCTATGTTCAAAGTCAAGTGGGACAACGAGGCTCCCCGAATCATTATTTGGAAATTGGATGAACCTGTACACTGTTGTGATCTTGAGACCGAAGAGGTAACAGAAAAACCTTGGTATCATGAAGTGAATAGGTACCTTTAAGCTCAAGAATACCCCGAGGGTGCATCCGTTAATGACAAGAAGTTTCTGAGAAGGTTCGCGGCAAAGTTCTTTATCAGCAATGGCATTCTTTACAAACGTAACCATGATTTAACCTTACTGCGTTGTGTGGATAAGATTGAAGCAGAAAGGATCATGGCAGAGCTGCATGAAGGTACCTTCGGAACTCATTCCAGTGGACATACCATGGCAAAGAAAATCCTTCGGGCAGGATATTACTGGTCCACAATAGAAGCCGACTGTTACCAGCATTCTCGGACATGTCACAAGTACCAGGTCTATGTTGATAAGGTGCACATTCCTCCAGTTCCTTTGAACGTCTTGACAGCACCTTGGCCTTTTGCAATGTGGGGCATTGATATGATCGGCGAGATCAGACCTACGGCATCCAACGGGCATCGGTTCATCCTGGTAGAGATTGATTACTTTACGAAGTGGGTTGAAGAAGCTTCCTTTGCCACAGTAACCAAGAATGTCGTGGCACGGTTCATTCGGCACAACCTGATCTATCGATACGGTGTACCAGAGAGGATCATTACGGATAATGGTACCAATCTTAACAACAAGATGATCACTGAGCTCTGCGAGCAATTCAAGATACAACAGCACAACTTTTCTCCCTACCGGCCGAAGATGAATGGGGCTGTAGAAGCAGCTAATAAGAACATTAAGAATATTGTGTAGAAGATGACAATGACCTACAAAGACTGGCACGAGATGTTACCATTTGCTCTTCATGGGTACCGTACCTCAGCACGGACGTCAACAGGGGCAACACCCTATTCCTTGGTATATGGCATGGAGGCAGTCCTGCCCATTGAAGTTCAGATACCCTCTCTCCGGATCATGAAGGATGCGGGTTTAAGTGAAGACGACTGGATCCAGACCCGGCTTGATCAACTAAACCTAATCGACGAAAAGAGACTCACTGCTATTTGTCATGGTCAGACGTACCAAAAACGGATGATCAAGGCATTTGACAAGAAAGTCAGACGACAAGAGTATCAAGTCAGGGACCTGGTAATCAAGCACATTATTTTACCTCAAGGTGATCCCAGGGGAAAATGAACCCCTACGTACGAAGGGCCATTTATGGTTAAGAACATCTTCTCAGGAGGAGCGATGATTCTAACCACCATGGATGGTGACGACCTTCCTCACCCCGCCAATGCAGACATAGTAAAAAGACACTACGTATAATTAAAGACCCGCTAGGTTGACTGGCCTAGGCAAAAATAAGGGCTTCCCGACGAACCAAAAGGGTTCGGGCAAAAATAAGGGATGAAAATAAAAAAAATTGTACACCCGGCAAGTCGAAAACCTAAAAAGGCGGCTTGGGAAAAAATGGGTATCCTGGTGGACTGAAAACCCGAAAGGGAGGTCCAGGAAAAGTTAGGGATAAGCGTAACACTATGTCTCATTGGATCACCTCGCATCCGGACTTCGGTATCGACTATCAGGCTCAGACAACACCAGTCATCAGATTCATCTTCAACTAAGCAGCAAAGTGATGAGATGCTTGAAGATATAAGGGCAATAGCAGAGTTGGAACCCAGTGGGACTATTCACATAGCTATTTTGTTTTCTTTTCACAAATTGTATAAATTCTATTTGCTCGGTGGTGTTCTCTTACTAGGACGTCAGCCTCTTGTACAAAAACGCCTATTTTCAGGCAAACTTCAAAATCAATACAAGTTCATTTTTCAGACAAATTGCAAATTGTTTTTCCTTTATCTGTTTTGTTTTGCAAAGAACGTCCAATGTTCATTTTTGATATATGCATTTGACATTAATTGCTGCTCATAAATATTTGCATGCGAAACAAAGGACTAATTACGGGTGATATCAGAAGTAGGGGCAATAAGAATTGTCTGAGAGGTCTAGTTGCTCTGTCCACCAAGGTACCAAGGTAGGTTCGGCTGAAGAATATGGCTAAGATACTTTCACTCCTCGCAGAATAAAACAGTAATGATAGCTCTCCCCACTGAGACTTGCAATCATGAACGAATCAGCAATACTCTCCCCCAAGCAGAGTTAGTCTACCGTCAGTCCCGAAAAGGCTCGGTATTCCCAGAAGGTCTTAATATTCCCCAGCAGAGTATAAAGATATTCTCCAACAAGCGTAAAGAGCATCCCTGGCAGTCTTAATATTCCTCGACAGAGTACAAGAATGTTCCCCGGCAGAATACAAGATACCCCCAATGGAGCCATTTCCCAGCGCAGTCTAAAAAAGCTTCCCCGCCAGAGTTGAATCATCGTACCTAGTAGATTCAGGAAGCTTGTCCCCTGCAGAATACAAATGCATCTTCTCAGCCAAATTCAGAGGTTATCCCCACAAGAGTCTAACTGGGTTATCCTCAGCAAGTTGCGACTGAAAGATCATCCCCAGCGAAGTTCTTTCTATCCCTAGCGGAATTCATCATCAAAATCCCCAACAGAGCTTATCGACGAAATCCCCAGCGGAGTTATCATTAAAATCTCAGCACAGCATCTCTTCCCACCGAGTAATTCCCCGAAGAGTAATCTCTTCACCAGGTTTATTCCCCAACGGAGTCATCTTCTCCTACAGGTTTATTCTTGCAACCATCTTCGTGCATCATCCCCAGTGGAAACGAAGAATTCAACCATACTCTTCAACATCAGCCCAGGATTTAACAAACTCCCCGGCATTTGTCAAGGATTTATTTTCCCAGACGAAAATACATTCATAAACATTTCACATTTCATACCTCCTATTTTCATACATGATAAAGTGCATACGACACGATCTCATTTATTTTTGAGAACATCATGACATCATGCATTTCATACATCATGACATTGCATACAGCTAACGTTTTACCTTTTTCAGGAAAAGGTCAATCAAAAGATGGCAACCATCAACCTTCTTAAGTTCCAGATTAATATCTGTAACAAGCCAGGAAAACATCTGTGGACGACTGATTGTAGGTTAATACCTGAAACCAGCCAGGAAAACCACCTACACGAAGAGATTGAAAGTTAATACCTGTAACAAGCCAGGAAAACTATTTTTCTTTCTCAGGTCAGAGATCAATACCTGTAACCAGCCAGGACAACTATCTCATCGGCCAACCTTTTCAAGTTCCAAATTAATACCTGTAATAAGCCAGGAAAACATTTGTGGACGACTGATTGTAGGTTAATACCTGAAACAAGCCAGGAAAACCACCTACACGAAGAGATTGAAAGTTAATACCTGTAACAAGCCAGGAAAACTATTTTTCTTTCTCAGGTCAGAGATCAATACCTGTAACCAGCCAGGACAACTATCTCATCGGCCAACCTTTTCAAGTTCCAGATTAATACCTGTAACAAGCCAGGAAAATTATGTGGACGACTGATTGTAGGTTAATACCTGAAACCAGACAGGACAATTATCTACTTGACCATCATGAAGCAACCCTACACCGGTTCTTTCTCTCTTTCAGATGAAGTTTCACACGGACTCATCATCAGGCAACCCTACACCAGTTCCTTCTCTTTCAGATGCAGTTTTACACGGACTCATCATCAGGAAACCCTACACAGGATCCTTCTTTCAACTTACAAAATTACAATTCTACCAACAATCTCCAAATGGCATCTGTAAGCCCATTCCTGACATCACATTGCTGATACTACACCATGCGAGTGCAAATTTCTGGGCACTTTAGTGTTCAATCATCTTCCACCTTCGGATCACGAAAGGCACCAAGCCAATCTACATCCTCAGGTTTAAGAAGATTGAACAGGGGCAACTGTTGTACCCCAAAATTTGCCCTCCCATATTCTTCAAGATATGTCAAGAATCATCTCCAAATGGTTCAAGATTGCTCAAGAGTTAGACAGTCAAACCATCTCCTAAGCAATAGACAGCTGAAATTAGGGTTTTGGTTCTTTTAAGGAATTTGGGGTTCTCAATGGTTCAATCAAGTCTCATAGGCCTATATACATTCTCAAGCACCTACATGCCAAGTTTCAAGACTCCCAAGTGCCAGTTTGCATAATAAAAAGCTCCATTTGATCTACAGTCAACTGCAAGGGCAAAAGGGTCATTTTGTAGTCAAAAGTCAGAATTCTTGGTCAACATCTTATTTTTGAGTTCACAATCATCATTTGATCAAGTCTTGATCATGATTCCACAAGAATAGCTCAAAAATCATCAAGATGCAAAAGTTACTATTTTTGGACAGCAGAAAAGTCAACAAAAGTACACTTTGAGTCAAAGGCCATAACTTGAGATTGGTAAATCCAAATGACATGGGACAAAAAGCATTGGTTAGAGGACTTCAAGGGCTTTCCAAAATGTCCAAGAACATGGTCATATGATCAAAATTGAGCAACTTATGCATTGGAGAAGTTGGGCAATTTTCATGAATTTGCAAAAGTCAACTTTGCTCAAAACACCTTCTTTTTGCTAATGGGCTTCAAATCTCTCTTTGAAACTTCACCCATGACCTATGCACGACCCACCAAGTTAAATTGGATTTATTTTCTTAAATTTATTGATTAAATGGACTTTTAATACATATTAATTCATTTAATTAATTTAAATTATAAGAAAATAAAAGATTTGATTCTTAAATCTATTTGTGAACCAAATGTGATCCAAATATGCTGATCAAGCAATGCCAATTCGTGCACAAGCTAAAAGATACAAAAATATCCAATTTTGGCAACTTGTTCAATCATGAAAAATCAAGAATATTTGATTTGTCAATCATCATCAATATTCAAGATTCAAAGTTAAAAGACCATTCAAGAGCATATATATATATATATATATATATATACATAAACCCTAGCAAGAGAAAGGAGAACAAGGATTTGCGCCCTAGCCATAACTACCAATTTCAAGAAACTTAAAAAAAAATCAAAACTTGTTCTTGCAATCTAGGCCAATTCAAGGTGCCTTGTCCATCTAAACACATTGCAGAAGATATCAGGAGTGATTTGCAATTAAATTCAAGCACCAAAGCTCAAGGAATCACGAAATACCATCTCACGGTTTGCACTTCTAATTCAAAATTGTATCTCTTAGTTCATATGCATTTGACATGTTTTTGTGATTGATTTGCGTTGCTAAAGATTATACAAAGCTAATGGAATGAATTAATTGAACCATAGTGCCCTAAACCGAGAGATGCCATGATCGAGTTTCTAGGGTTTTCAAGCTTTCAAATAGGGCTTTCCAAACCAAGAAAAATTGGAACCAATGGGATACATGGTTGAATTCGTGAGACCAAGACGATTCCAACACATACCTCGCGAAATATTTCTTTTTGCTCTGTGTCTATTCGCTATTTTTCGTGCAGTAGATAGTGGAGGTTAAAAACCCCCGCTATTTGATTCTATTTATGCAAGACCAAGGTTGAAGATGATGACGTGTTGTCATCTGGTTCGTGTGTTTGAATTACGCGCTTTTATTTTATTTTTTCAGGCATATTAGTTTGTTTCATATATAATTATCGCTTCTTATTTCTATAACAATTGAAGCAGCTTGGTTAGGTGGTAAACGCGTTGGCCTGTGAGCATTGGGACCTGGGTTCGAATCCCAGGTCCCCCAAAACCTTGTTATTTTTCTTCCTCAGGTATTCATGTGCAGTTTTCAAAGGGAAGTCCACCATACGCCTCAAATCTCAGTGCGCCAGATGGCTCCAAACCTAAATCCAGTGGTCATGAATGAAGGATCACCATGCTCCCTAGTCAACGAGCATGCAGGGAATTACAAGGGTCAAACAGGCTGGGCGCTAATGGGCCTGGGAATTGCAGATTACACCACAAAATTGGGCCCAGCACCCCCTTTATGAGTTTATTTCTTTTCCCATTTTTTATTTTTCTTTCATTTAATTATTTCTATAATTATTATTTATATCACTAACAAATTAATATTTTTTCCATAATAAAATCAGAAAACCATAAAAATATTTCTTTTATTAAATTCATCACTTGTTATTTTTGTAAATAAATATTAACCAATTAATTTAGTTTTAAAATTAGGTTTAATGATAATATTTTTTTGCAATAAATTAAAAGTAAATTAGAATATTAGGTTTTAACCATTTTAATCATTTTTATTTTTATTTCCTTAAATATTCTAAAAACCCAAAAAATACATTTTTTATCTAATTAATTAATTAACTTAGGCTTAATTTCATTTAGTTCAAAATAACAAAAAAATCTCTTTCTTTCTTAAAAAAGGGTCAAAACCCTAAAACTCTCCGATTCAATTTTTCTCGCGCGTATTATTTTTGATTCGTATTCCATACAATTGTAATTGCTCTGAGGATGTAATAGTTTTGGACTTAGGACTTTTTACCGCTTTTATTTACTTTTCCGCATTTACTTTTTCAAGGGTTTGTTTTTGGCGATGTAAATACCCGACGCCTTGTAATAGCTTAGTTTTATTTTCCGCAACCATTAATTGCTAGATGTATGAATAATAGGCTATGCATGACAAGATCTATCCTAACTTAAAATTAACCGTATCTCACCATAACATGTACAAAGATAACATAATTGAAAATTGACACATTTGCACATGCCACTCCTAGAGTACGCCTCACTTGGTTGCCTCGAACGTGGTCATTGAGTATAGGAAGTTTTATAGGTCACCCTCTTGTCCAAAGATCATAAGTTGCCTCGAAACAGTTTCCTCGGATAAAATGATCTAAGACATTAGGGTTACCGCTAAGGCGTCCTAACGTTGCTTTAGTGACCACATGTCCCTTAATCGGATTGACCCGAAAACTCCAACGACGGTGCTACCTACTTTTTAATAGTGGGATAGCACTGTATAAAGGACATTTACACAGTTTAATTCCTTTTGAGTAGGTAGAGGTTCTCAGGTACTTGCTCTTTCAAAACGAAACAAATTTTTCGCACTTACACTTTTCAAACAAAGTTTTCAAAAACACTTCATACACTCTTGAGGACAGAAACAAGAGTTAAATCGAAGTTTTCAAACAAAACTTTTTTTAAAAACCCATAATCGCAAAGAAAAAGTAAATTTTTGAAAACACAATGAGCAAGTACCTAAGAGTCTGTGGATAACCACGGATAGAAAGGATGCTAACACCTTCCCTTTCTATAATCTACCTCCCGAACCCGAGAAATATCTCGAAAGGAATTTTTCTGTGCTTTTGTCCTTTCCTTGTTGGATAAAATAAAAGACGGTGGCGACTGTTGCTTACCGCGACATTTTGCAAAAACAAATGCAAACGCGAACCAGCATTCCAAAACAGTCAGTTCTATTTCCACCGATCACACATGGCTATCCTACTATTAAGGAGTAGGTAGCTTCGTCGTTAGATTTGTAAAGGGACGTTCAAAGGGACGAAATGGTCTCTGAAGGAAACAAGTATAGATACCTTAGCATTTTGAAGGGACTATCGTCATAAGATAAATTCGTAGGCAACTCGAGGGACAAATAGGGACTATGATATTTATGACGAGTTTGAATCGCGGGTCATTACTAAGGTATCCCTACATTCGAGGGACACGACCATTATTTCTGAGGCAACCAAGTGGGGCAAACCCTAGGAGTGAACATGTGCAAGTGTGTTTTTTCGGTTAATTATCTTTGCACAATTAGGGTTTTCTACTGTATTAATCGTTTATCTTTCACATGCAATCCTATTGTCCATACATCTAACAGTTAAATATTTGTAGAAATTAAAACCGAGAAATTAAAATCCTAGCTATTACAAGGCTTTGGGGAGGGGATTACATAATCAAAAACCGGGGAATGAACAGTAAATAAAACCCTAATTTGAAACTATTACAAACCATCAACAATTACATTAATTGAAAAAAATGGTACAGAAAGAAATAAACGTGCGAAGAATTAAGATGGGAATAAGTCAAAAAGTACTAAAATCTAATTAATTAGAAAAGCTTTTGTATTTTTTTTTATTGAGAAAATAACATAAATTTAGAAATTTGCAAGTTAGTCCTAATTTCTATTAAATTTTAATTACAAAAAAAATGTTTAAGTTGACCTAATTAAAACTAGTTAATTAAATGCAAATAAATATTTTATGAAAATAATTAACTAAATCTAACATTTTTTGTGATTTTTCTGATTTTATGATTTAATAAAAAATATTTTTATTGTGAAATAATTAAATCAAATGGTTTTTGTAAAATAATTAAAATTAAAAAAAAATTAAAAGTTAAAAGAGAATTGGAAATTGGGCCTGTTGCTGGAAGGAAAAGGGGGATGTGATTCTGAATTTGATGGGCCCATGGTTGGTGGCCCAAAAACCTGCAAAGGATCCTGTGATGCTAAACTTTTGAATCTCCAGCGTGGTCATCAAATCTGGGACGTTTGATCCAGGCTTGAGGAGATCTGACGGACTGTTGATGGGAATGCATGATGGATGCTTGACTGTTGTCGTACCCCAAATTTTCCCTATCTCTTTTATTTTTGTCTGGCTTTGGGCTTTGCATTCCATTTGCATCATTTTATTACTCAGTCATTTGCATATCCCGCATCTCATGGGATCAGGCGCTTTGGTTCGAGGTATTAGGGTTGCGCCCTCTTTATGTCTAATCTTGTTTTGAGGTTTTCTTATCAGGTAAAAGGGAAACACATCTGGTTCTCGATTAGTGGATCGTGGAACGAATTTTTTGTCATCACATTACAAGGTTGGTTCTCGCCCAATTTATTAGAGCCTGGATTAGGGTTTATTTCCCTATTTTGTTAGGTCAAGAGGCTAGGGTTTTGGGTCTTCGGTTCCGTGAAGATGTTTCTTTCGCCTGCCTCAAAGATGGCTCAAAGCTCAATGCATTAGGTCAAGAATTTCATCTCCTCGCATTTCAAGCTTTCTTCTTAAAAGTCTCTAAGTCACTGATTCGAAGATTTGAAGTTTGAATTGACAAATGTGGAGTTTGAGCACTTCAGGAAATAAGGTTGAAGGTTCATGATAATCAAGACATGTTTAGGTTGTTTAAGTTACAAGTTACTTGCGATGTGAGTGTCAAAGTTAAAGTTTTGTTTAAGAAATGCAAGTTTGGTTCAGGCGTGATATGAAGATCAAGGTTTAAGCGACCGGTGTTTTGGGTTCAAATTAACCAGAGGGAATTAAATTCTTAAGCATTTATTTTGTTTGAGAGTTTGATTGGATTTTGAAAGATAAGGCGCATGATTGTTTGTAATACAAGTTATAACAGTTGTTTGTGATTTATTGAAATTTGAGTTACAAAGTCGAGGTGGATATTTAAATCATTCAAGTAAGAATTTCAAAGTTCCAACAAAATTCAAGGGTTGTTTAATTTTTATACAACAAATTCTTAGTTCACATGATTTAAAGAAATATCATTCAAAGTATATTTTTTGTGAACAATTTAAAGAGATTACAGTGTGAAATAAAAGATACATTTGTTTTATTTACAAAGAAAGAAATAATGTGTGTTTATTCAAGTCTTCATCTTCAAGTCATTCGTCCTCACTCCCTGCCATGGTATTTTTATCGTTCAACATCGCTTTGGCCATCCGATACTCGTTCTCATGAAACAAGGAAAAAGAAAAAAGTTAGAAATCAAACATATGAAAAAATTCGAAACAAGAATTAATTGATAAAAGGAATTAGTATCTCATCATAAGGGTTTGCGTTTGGAATCATTTAAGGAGTTATTTTTATCATGGTTTATTTTCTCTCCCAAATTGCAAATCACAAAAATTGGTTTTCTTTGGTTCACAAAAAGGAAGAAAAGAATAAATTTCAAATACTTTATTGTTGCCAAGGCAAAATAACCAAGTTGCCCAAACTAAAAGCACACTGTTAACAGCAGCACAAACAAGCAAAACAATAGTAGCCACAATAAACTGCATCACAAAAAGCAACAAACTGCGCTGTAACAAGACAACACAAATAGCCAAAACAACAAATAGCAAATGCAGCAAAACAAAAACTGCAAGGCAAGAAATTCCTGTAACAAACAGCAAATGCAGCAAAACCAAAGCTGCAAGGCAAGACATACCTATAAAAAAGCAAATAGCATCAAAAATATAAAGCAAAACAGCCCACAATGGTCAAACGGGCAGAAAAGAAAATGCAGCAAACTAAAACAGCATGGAAGCAAATAACAATAGCAACAATTCATAATAAAGCAACAAGCCAGATCAAGACCCTGTCATCATGTCCCAAAGGCAAATCCTTCAAAATTTATTATGTAAAAAAAGGCCAAACAGCTTTAAAGTGATCGAAAGATAAAAGAGGAAAAGAAAGATGTCACCCAGAGCATACAGTCCAAGCATAGGTTGTTGCCCCTAAACTGCTTATCCTGTGTAGACAAAGCCAAACAGAACATGCCAAAAATATGTGCACACCTGCTCCAAACATCCTTAAAATGATATCAAAATAGGCAAAGACAGACTGCACCAAAAAGTACTCAAAACAGCATCATAAAGTGTTTAAAACCTATCTACTTTTCCCCCCCAAAATACCCATCAATCTGCATATATAACATGCTTCATTCATAGTAAAAAGGGGGATTTTTTTTTAACACAACCAATATACAAACCAGCCAAAAGATCATAAAACCAGGAACACAAACAACGAGCCAGGAAGAAAAATTAAAGTTTTTTTAGACGACCAATTCCTTCAATCTACCGCAACCAAAACCATCAATAAACCTCTGTTATTTTTTTCATCAACCTGCTAAAACCTTACGCATACATCTGCAGCAATACACAAACTGGAACAATAACGAGCATAACATCATAACATCCAGCATACGAAGCAACAAAAAAAACAGCAAAAGAGATAACCGAGCCACTGAAACCAAAATCCAACCAAAACCCAACAATATACAACCTTCAATAACCAAGTAACATGAGCCAGTAAAACAGATAATACCAGCACATAATCCTCAACCATCTTGAAAACTTGTTATCCCCTCCTCCATCACCAAGCTACAATCCTCGATCAAAAATCCAGATTGCGCCCCTGCAAGTTCATAAACCATGACATTTTAATTTCAATTTTATTATTTCAAATAGATTCAAGACAAACGCAACGACAACGATCGAAAGTGACAGAGGAGAGATGAAGGTCGAGTTGAAAGGAGGAACGCTTTTGTACCTGAGTCAAACCTTTCAAGGTAAGATCTTCGAAGTTCTGATACAATCCTTGCTAGTGGTTTTCTTCATACATTGTTGTTAGTTTACTTCTCATTATAACCTGCCGCCTCTATTCCTTATGCTAATTGTTTGATCTGGTTGAGTTCATCACGCTTAGGGTTCGATTTAGGAAAAAGGTCTGATCTGTCCATTTTGGACTGTCAAGAGAAATCTGAATTTAGTTTTGGGATTTGAATCAGGAGAGGGTTACGGTTTGGAGAGGATCGTAAGAGAGAGTGTTAGAATCTTATTGTGAGCCAAGAGAACAAGGAAAGAGATGAAGGGTTGATAGTATAAGGTTGTCTTTCTTTCCCTTTTTATGGTAGAAAAGTTTTTTTATAAAAAATATAATAATAAATGCAAATCATTTCTTGCCTTTCCCAATAACCATATTGTTGAAACATGTTTTTTCTCTTCCCCATACACACACCAGCGACGCCCCTTACTGTATTAGGGTTACAGTTTCTATTTCATTGTTCAATGCCAGCCGGGTCAGCCCATTGGGCTGCTGGCCTAATACCTATTACCGTTCTCCATTTATGTATCAATCGAATCATATAATGGTAAACAAGCGATCTAGTGGAGTTGGCAAGGTACATCACCAATCACCAAAAGAACCCGGGTTCAACTCTCACCCAGGCCCCTTTTTTGTTTCTTTACTACTTTTAGCCATTATTCCTTATTCTCACTAATTTACAAAAAAATATTTTGTTTTAAGTAATTAGGCTGGAAAATATTTTGTGTTTGGGATATAATTTTAATTTTCTCTTGGTGTTTTCTTTTAATGAATAGATTTAGTTAAATTTCCTTTAATATCTTCTTTTCTTTACTTAAAACTTAAGAAATATACAAAACAAATTTGATTACCTTTTTTATATATAACTTACTAAACTATTTTTTTTAATAATCGTTTGGGATAGTTAATTTTGTAGATAATTGACGTAGTTTATTCATTAAATTTCGATTTGGTTGTATTATTTGTTTAATTGAATTTTTTTATCGAATTTTCGATCCGATTTATCCTCATTCACCAAACTTGTACCCCCGTCCCCATATGGTCTGTAATAATTTAGTGTTTTGTTTCTTTTGCTATTCTTTTGTATGTTTAAATTGCCAATCATTCATATTTTATTCAACGTATAACACTTGGCCTCCTCTTGGGATCATCATCAATGAACAGGTATCCACCGACAAAAATGCACACCCGCACATATTCACAGTTTGGTCCTAGGCTATTCTACAATGACAACTATTCGATTGATTGTTTCAATTGTTCGTTTAGAATACTAGCGTCACGCTAGTACCACCCTTTAGGAGCATGCTTATAGCCACCTTGTATAGGCTCCTTATCTTATCCAATGAAGCAATTTCCCTCCTCTTGGTCCACATACCAAGCACCTTCAGAAAGGGTCTCATAGTGGAGGGTAGGGGCACCTACTCTCACGAGATTAATCGAGCACGCCTCTTGGTTAATCATAACCCGATTCAATTACCATACTCCAAGCATTTCATTCACACCTCTCCTAATACTACGCTTTTTGCCACTCTTTCCATGATCACCACACACGATCACCCTTCACCAACACCGCCCCCTCTGACCTATAACATGCTCCCTTAGGATGTTAGTTTCCTCTTCTTTAAAGATGCGAACTAATTAGACCTTAGGATAAAACCCATGCATGACAACATTAGGGCTTTTCTAGCTTCCCTCTTGACCCTTTTTCTTATTTTATTATTAAAGCTTCTTATTCACAAATCAAAAATCCCAAAAACACTTAATCCTTACTTGAACTTATTTTAAAACTTGCAAAGACACTCAACCAATCAAAACTCCCCCAAAGGGCATGTTATATCCGTTCTACCACGATATTGGCCGTGCCTATTACTAGAATGCATGCGTTAACGTTGCCCACTAAAAAACACAAACAAAACAACCATTTTCAAGAGGAACTACGATGTTCTGATTCCTTCATTGGATACGTAGGCAAAGGGTCGTGAAACCCTCACGAACGTAATAATAAAAACCTTTCATTTCCCCTTAAGCAAGCATAGTTGTAGATAAATACACCCTTTAAGACAAACAAACAAAATGGATCTTGTTGAGTACAACGGATGTGAGGGGTACTAATACCTTCCCCGCACATAACCGACTCCCGTATCCTTTCTCTTGGTTGCAAGACCATCTTATCCATTCCCTTGTGGTTTTATCGATATTTCCCCTTCCTTCGGGATAAATAAAGTTCGGTGGCGGCTCTGTGTTTTCTGCTAGTAGCTTCAGTTGGCGACTCTGTTGGGGACCTTTTGCGAGTCTCTCCTAGTTTTGTTTAATTTTCTTTTGGGGTGTTTATTTATTTTCTTTATTTTGCTTTATTGTTTTATTATTGCCTTACTATTTTGTATATATTGCATATATTGTTGCTACTCACATATTCTGGATACACATAGGATTAGGATGGGCGGTATAGCCATGTTAACTTTGAGGGAGTAATCCCGAAGAAGGAGGCATGGAAAACCCCCACTTAGTGGAGGTCCCCTTGAAAGTAGTGATGTTTACCGAGTAATCGGGAAGACGTCGTTGCTTTCAACCTGGGAACTAGAGAAGTTGAGGGTCGTAGAACCATTAACCCATCCTGGCCTTTTAGGTGCAGTGCAGAGACTATAACGGAGTAATCCAGAAGTAGTTGTCACGCGATATTTCACTCGGACGAGTTTTTCCTGCGAATATTATTGATTACCAAGTAATTTGGACGTCGGTAATATCCAAAGGAAGAGAGTAGAATTCGAGAACTCTTTAGAACCTTGTTCGGCAGGTGATAAACCCCTAGTACATAACTCATGGGTGGTTACTTTCACTCCCTGCCTGTGACGTCGAACTTTTGATCCTGTTACTTTCAGCCTGTGCAACGGACTACGCAATATTTATCCAGAATATGTGGAGCTGAGACTTCATGCCATAGTATACCATGACATCATATCATCATGTATATATATCTCATATCTATGGGAATCCAAATATAAGTCTTGTTGATATAGGTTTTCAAAAAATGGAAATTTTAAAAGATAAACGAGTCTTTGGGTCTCCTCAGAAATGAAGATAAAGCATTCATCCATATTACCATGCATTCATTTTTTCACAACAAAAACTCATTAGGGTCCCTTTTCTCAGAATCCAGTAAACAGCAAAGACGACTCCTCCACATCCTTACTGTACCAGAGGAAACCAGCAAAGGCTAATGGATCTTTTTGAAGAGAATCAGAATGCACTTCGTCGGGATATGGACACCATGGGTACTCGCATGGATCAACTTATGGAAACCCTTTTTGTCGTGATCAAGGGTCAGGAAGAACTACACCAAAGTGTTGCCAAGCTTACTACTGTTGCACCTTCCACTTCTGCTAATGGGAGAAATGACAATGCAAATGTTGAGACTCCTACTGGTGCTCCTAGGAATGATGTCGATGATCATCATGATGTTATTGATCTTGATGAAGCCCAAGTGAACCTTGCTGCCGGGGTTGCCGAAACTACAAAAATGTATCATGCTCTCGAAGAGCGACTTAGAGCCATGGAGGGTATCAAGGCTTCCGGATTCAATACCGCTGCAATGGGCCTCGTGCCTGGGGTAGTTATTCCTCCCAAGTTTAAAGTCCCAGAGTTTGACAAATACAAAGGCACTTCTTGCCCAGAGACTCATCTCCGTTCCTATTGTCGCAAAATGGTGGCCTATGCTGAAAATGAACCACTACTCATGCATTTATTTCAAGACAACTTGACCGGGGCACCGTTGGATGGGTATATGCAATTGGAAAGATCTTATGTCATTACTTGGGGAGAGCTTACTGGCGCTTTTTTGAAACATTACAATTATAATACTTTCATGGCTCCTAGCCGTACTCAGCTCCAAGGGATGGTACAAAAATTCGAAGAGTCTTTCAATGAATACGCTCAGAGGTGGCATGAACTGGCTGCAAGGGTCCAACCTCCTCTCTTGGATCGTGAATTTATTGATCTGTTTATGGGTACTCTACGAGGCCCTTATCTCCAGCACATGCTCAGTAGCACTTCTACTTCTTTCTCTAATATGGTCATTATTGGTGAACATGTTGAGACGTTCATTAAGGCTGGAATGATTCAAGGTGCTCCTAACAATGTTAACAACAATGCGAGCATTAGTAGAAAACCATTCTCTGGTTTTGTCAAGAAGAAAGAAGGAGAGACTAGTGCCATCACCGTCAACCAAGGAAGATCTCCCGCATTTCCTCAAGTCCGATTCCCTTATTTTCCTACACCTACTGCTGTTCCCAACCAATTTGTTCCTCAAGTATATGCTTCTATAACTCCAACACCCTGGATGGCCCACCAACGGCCTTTCGCTCCGCAACCACATTATGTTCCACAACAACAATTTGCACCTCCTACAACTTATCAACAACCGAATCAACAACCACAAGGCCCGAGAGTCTTTCAAAGACAGAGAGCCCCTGAAAGAAGATTTGATCTCATTCCCATGTCATACGCTCAGCTTCTCCCATAGTTACTTGCTATTTAATTGGTTCAATTGCGCAAACTCGGTCCACCGCCAAATCCTCTCCCTAGGGGATATGATATTAATGCTCATTGCGAATTCCATTCTAGTTCCCCAGGCCATACAATTGAAAATTGTAGAGCATCCAAATGAAAATTTCAAGATCTCATCGATACAAAAGCCATCAACTTCAACCCTGTTGGTATGAATATTCAAAATAATCCCATGCCTCCTCATCAAGGGGGAACAGTCAATGCTATTGAAGAAGTTAATGAATGGGTTTTGGTATCAAAGGTTGATGAAATTAAGATATTTTTAGAAACTGTCAGAGAACATTTGTTGAAGCATGAAGTGCTACAGGAACTCCATGACTTTTGCTTAACATGTTCTTCCAAACCAGAAGAGTGTGCTGAGTTGAAGACGACCATCCAACAGTTGATCGATGAAGGTGTCCTACAGATAGAGAAAGTATTCTAAGAAGAAGAGATTGATGTCCTGGAAATCCCCTACTATCTGAGAAGCTTTTCAGCCACCCCTAGTATTCCGTTAACAATTCAGGTTCCTATTATCCCCACAATGATTCAAGCTCCTATTCCTCCTATAAGCAACGACTTGAAGGAAGTTCCATGGGAGTATAATGTAGTCTATATTCATGTAAGGAGGTATGAGTGCCCTCCGGTTGGCGACAAGAATGTTACCAACATTGCAGGAACCAGTAACATGACTCGCAGTGGTCGAATCTTTTCTCCTCCACCACCGCCTCCTAAAGAAACCAACAGTGAAGCTTTAGCTAAGGCTAGGGGAAAGCAAGTGATGGATTATCAACCCTAACTTTCTGTAGGACAAGAAGCGAAGCAACTTTTAAGAATTCTCAAACGGAGTGATTACAAAGTAGTGGATCAGCTCAACCAGACACCATCCAAGATTTCCATCTTGTCTCTCCTTTTGTGTTCAGAGGTCTACTGCAATGCCTTATTGAAGACCTTATGTTCTGCTCATGTTACCCAAGACATCTCTGTGGCCCAGTTTGAAGGAATAGTCACCAATATTGCTGTGAGAAATTGTTTGGGTTTCTGTGATGATGAACTCCTAATTGAAGGCAGAGCCCATAATAAAGCGCTGCATGTTTCTATGAAGTGTTTGGACACTGTTCTATCTTGATTTTTGGTGGATACAGGTTCTTCACTCAATGTGATGCCTAAGGCTACCTTGTTTAAGCTGAATATGGACAGAGTAATGATGAGGCCCTCCACTCTAAATGTTCGAGCGTTTGATGGTTCGAGAAGATCGGTGGATGGAGAAGTGAATTTTCCTATCAAGATTGGTCCCCACACTTTCTATTTGTCATTCTATGTTATGGACATTCGTCCATCCTATACTTGCCTTTTGGGTCATCCATGGATTCATGTAGCAGGAGCTATGACATCCACTCTTCATCAACACCTGAAGTTCGTTGCGAATGACCAAGTTGTCATTGTTTGTGGGGAAGAAGACATAGTGATTAATAATCTTACTACCTACCGTTATGTCGAAGTGGAAGGCGAGGTACAAGAGTTGCCCTTTCAAGCTCTGGAGATTGTTACTATTGACAAATTCCCCGTCGTAGAATGTAAGAACTATGAGATACCCCTGGCCTCTTTGAAGGATGCCAAAGCCCTCATAGAAGCTAGACCTCCCCATGACATTTGGGGAAAATTGATTGAAGTGCAACAGAAGAAAGACCGTTTTGGTCTTGGGTATCAGCCATCATCCTCCGCGCAAGCTGGTTGGGCTCCTCTCAAAGGACAACAGGTTCCCCCAATTTCTGAAGTGTTCGTCAGTGCTGGTGTAGGAAAAGAAAGAAAAGTACTCTCCACAAATGATGAAGGGGACGATGAAGATATTTCAAGATTTATCTATCAAGTTGCGCTGAACCAGGAGCTCAGCAATTAGACTTACATGGACATCCCTGAAGTTTTTTTCCTTGACGTGTAATTTTTTGTTTCCATTTTAAGTCATATGCCCTGCCCAAGGTATACTTACATCTTGTAGAAGGGGCCCCTTATGTTTCAATCTCCGTTTAACATTGAATGAAAATAGCACTTTCGCATACAATTTTGTTCTCTGTCTTTTCTTTTACTTTTACTTTTTCAAAATAAAAATGGCAATACTTTTCTTTTCATATTCTAAATATTTTTTTGCACTTTCTAAAAATAAAACATAAAATCATCAATCATGCAGATTCGTCTCGAACTCCGTTGGAAATGATAATGCTATGGCTCCTTATATCCTTGAGAACTCAGTTGATCAGGCTAATGAAGATAGTGAGGAAGATTGTGAAGTCCCTGAAGAACTAGCTAGGCTCTTGAGATAGGAAGAGAAGGTCATCCAGCCGTATCAAGAAGAAACAGAAGTCATCAATATCGGCTTAGAAACTGATATAGTAATTCATAGATTGCCACTCAAGCAAGAATGTCCTCCTATAAAGCAAAAACCAAGAAGGACCAGACCCGACATGGCTTTGAAGATCAAAGAAGAGGTTCAGACACAGCTCGAAGCATGTTTCCTATCTGTGATAAATTACCCGCCTTGGATTGCTAACATTGTGCCCATACCTAAGAAGGATGGTAAGGTACGTATGTGTGTTGACTACCGAGACTTGAATAGAGAAAGCCCGAAGGATGATTTCCCGTTGCCTCATATTGATGTATTGGTTGATAACACTGCTCAGTCTTCGGTGTTTTCCTTTATGGATGGGTTCTCTGGCTACAATCAGATAAAGATGGCTTCGGAAGACATGGATAAAACAACTTTCACAACTCCTTGGGGTACCTTTTGCTATAGAGTCATGCCTTTTGGTCTTAAGAACGCTGGTGCGACATATCAGTGAGCTATGGTGACTCTCTTTCACGACATGATTCATAAAGAAGTCGAGGTGTATGTGGACGACGTGATTGCGAAGTCACAGACTGAGGAAGAAAATTTGGTTCATTTGAAGAAGTTGTTTGATCGTTTGCGAAAGTTTAGGTTAAGGATTAATCCCAACAAATGCACCTTTGGGGTTCGATCGGGAAAGTTACTTGGTTTTATTGTGAGTCAACGAAGAATTGAAGTAGATCTAGACAAAGTAAAAGTAATACAAGATATGTCGGTGCCGAAAAATGAGAAGGAAGTGCGAGGTTTCCTTGGAAGGTTGAATTACATAGCCAGGTTCATTTCCCATCTTACTGCTACCTGTGAACCCATCTTTAAATTGTTATGCAAGAATCAGGATGTCTGTTGGGATGAGAGTTGTCAAGAAGCTTTCGAGAGGATTAAGCAGTATCTTCAAGAACTACCAATACTCATACCACCAATTCCCGAGAGACCTCTCATTATGTATTTAACTGTTCTTGAAGGATCTATGGGTTGTATGCTCGGACAAAATGATGATAATGGGAGAAAAGAACACACCATTTACTATTTGAGCAAAAAATTTACTGATTGTGAATCGAGGTATTCCTTACTTGAGAAGACTTGTTGTGCTCTTACATGGGCAGATCGATGTTTGAGGCAGTATATGTTGACACATTCTACACTTCTGATATCTAAGATAGATCCGATAAAGTATATCTTCGAGAAGCCAACACTTACAGGAAGATTGGCTCGGTGGAAAATGTTGTTGTCTGAGTATGACATCCAGTACGTCACACAAAAGGCTATCAAAGGTAGCATTCTTGCTGATCATCTCGCTCACCAACCATTGGAAGAATATCAGCCCATAAAGTTTGATTTTCCATACGAGGATATTATGAAACTTGATGATAATGAAGGACCTGAACCAGGGGAGAGATGGACTCTCACGTTCGATGGTGCGTCAAATGCTATGGGTCATGGTATTGGGGCAGTTCTGACCTCTCCACGCAACACTCACATACCTTTCACTTCCAGATTATGTTTTGATTGCACGAATAATGTCACTGAATACGAAGCTTGTGTGATGGGCCTTGAAGCAGCCATTGATTTGAAGATCAAGATTCTTGAAGTTTATGGGGACTCTTCCTTAGTGATACATCAAGTACGGGGTGATTGGGATACAAGGCACCCTAATTTAGTTCCATATAGGGATTACATAGTTCAGTTGTTGCCCGCTTTCTATGAGGTAACCTTTAAGCACATTCCTAGAGAAGCGAATCAACTAGCAGACGCTCTGGCCACTTTAGCAGCAATGTTCAAAGTTAATTACCCGAATCATGCACCCAGTATAAGGATTTGTCGTTACAAGGAGCCAGCACATATTTTCCCTGCTCATTGTCTAACAACTGAAGATGTATTAGACGAAAGGCCGTGGTACTTCGACATCAAAAGATATCTTGAGAAGAAAGAGTAACCCAAAGGTGCTACAATTTGTGATAAGCGGACTCTTAGAAGGTTGGCGTCTAAGTTTTTACTGTCAGGAGACGTTCTGTACAAGAGAAACTATGATTCGGTTCTGCTCAGATGCGTGGATAGACTCGAGGCAGAATCCATTATACGAGAAATACACGAGGGCTCTTTTGGGACTCATGCCAGTGGGCATTCCATGGCCAAGAAAATCCTACGAGCAGGTTATTTCTGGATGACGACGGAAAGTGACTGTTGTTTATATGCCAAAATGTGCCATAAATGTCACGTTTACGCAGACAGGATACATGTTCCTCCCACTCCTTTGAATGTGATGACTTCACCATGGCCCTTTGCAATGTGGGGTATCGATATGATTGGACGCATTGAGCCGAGCACTTCAAATGGACACATGTTTATCCTTGTTGCTATTGATTACTTCACCAAGTGGGTGGAAGCGGCTTCGTACAAGAATGTAACCAAGCAAGTTGTCACTCGTTTCATCAAAAGAGAGATCATATTTCGGTATGGAACTCCTAACAAGATCATCACTGATAACGGGTCAAATCTCAATAACAAGATGATGAAGGAAATGTGTGAAGAGTTCAAGATCGAGCACCATAATTTGTCACCTTATCGGCCAAAGATGAATGGGGCAGTCGAAGCCGCTAACAAGAACATAAAGAAGATCATCCAGAAAATGGTGAGAACATACAAAGATTGGCATGAGATGTTGCCTTTTGCCCTGCATGGCTATCGAACTTCAGTGCGTACTTCCACTGGGGCAACTCCATTTTCACTAGTCTATGGTATGGATGTGGTGCTCCCCGTCGAAGTGGAGATTCCTTCCTTAAGGGTTCTGATGGATACTTAGCTTGATGAAGCTGAATGGATTCAAAGGAGACTCGACCAACTCAATCTCATTGAAGAAAAGCGCTTGGCCGCCATTTGTTACGATCAGTTATACCAACAGCGTCTCAAGAGGGCATTTGACAAGAAGATTCGGCCTCGAGAGTTCCACGCGGGTGACCTGGTCTTAAGAAAGATTCTCCCAATCTACACTGATCTAAGAGGCAAGTGGACTCCCAACTATGAGGGACCGTACATCATGAAGAAAGCTTTCTCAGGAGGTGCTCTAATCCTGATAAACATGGATGGGGAAGACCACTAGTGCAGAAATGACTTTTTACATCGGGTAAAATTGACTTTTTACATCGGTTTTGGGTCCGATGTAAAGTCAGGTGATATAGTAAATCAGGGACTTTTTACATCGGTTCTGGGACCGATGTAAAAAGTCCCTTTTTTACATCGGTTATAATATCAGAACCGATGTAATAACCTGTTATTATGCACAGTTTTTAAAAAATTGATCCAGTTTTTTACATCGGTTGGAAGTAATACCCGATGTAAAAAGTACCTTTTTTACATCGGTTATAATATATGAACCGATGTAAAAAACAATTATTATGCATATTTTTTTAAAAAATTGATCCAGTTTTTTACATCGGTTGGAAGTAATACCCGATGTAAAAAGTCCCCATTAACGCGACTTTTTACATCGGGTATTACTTCCAACCGATGTAAAAAGTCCCTTTTTGAAAGTTTTTACATCAGTTTTACTAATAACCGATGTAAAATGTATGAAATTTTTTTGGAATAGATTATTTATTTCCTGGGTTTCCCTATACAAATATAATTTGTACCCATTTTTTCATATTTTTCCAATATCAAACAGACTATATTTATGTCGCTATATAGATTTCATAGCTTTCCAACATCACATATATCACATTTAGGACGATGTTTTCATATTTTTCACAACAAACTTACAAATTGAACAATTGTATTGCAAACTTGTATTGTATTACAACATACAAACTTACAATTACAAATTCTTCACAAAATATAAAACAATATTCAACTATTTATAAGTCTTTTTCAAAACTTACAATTACATAATATTCACAAAATATACATATACTAAAATATTCAACTATTTCTAAGTTTCCAAACTTGAATTACCAATATAAAATCTTCGGTAGACAACACCAAAATCATATTGCCTGACAATAAATAATAACAATTAACATCAGCAAAAAAATCAAGAAACTCAACACATGAGCAAAAACCACATGTATTGTGCAAAAACCACAACTTATACAATTCTATAAAACTCACCAAGCTAAACTTAAGTTCCATGTAAGTCAAAGAAACATTTTGCCCAACGAAGTCGCAAATCATACAAATCATCTGGTGTTAATTCTGTTGGGTCATCAAATACCTATAATACATAAATATAACAATATAGAGTTATTTTTTAAAAATTCATATTAAGTCGAAAAACAAAAAGTAAAGAACAAAGTAAAGTTATTTTTAGTACCTGCATCCAATTCTCGGTTATATTAGCAGAGACAATATCCAAGATAAAGATAAACAATGTGTTTCTGAGAGGACCATTAATTCTTTTGTCATAGGTTTCTAAATTTTCCGCTTCTTTTATTTGGTGAGCATAAAAATAGGAGAACGGGATTCAAATATAATAGTATAATAATAGTAACAATAATGGAACAAAGTATAAAACACACGAGTAACAAAGTGTAATTTATATGAGGCCAATGATTAAACTATTTTTGGCCAATGATTAAAATATGAGGCCACTTTGTTATTTTCAATTTTATCTTTTCTTCTTCAATTTTAACTCCTTTGATGTTTTAATCGTATTATATTTTTTTTTTATTTCTTGTTAGTAATAATTTTTAAATCAGTATATATAAACACTACACTAACACAAAGACACTCTCTTAAATTTTTTTCAAAACCTTGTCCATATGTTTTTCTCAAACCATTGTTCTTAACAAATAAAATATCCAATTATTTTGAAAAAACACATTTCTCATTTAACAATTTATTACTAATTGTTATTATTTTTACACTTTGCACCACTAATACATAACTGATTCTCACTGGTTTCCTTTTCTAATAATTTCAAAACGATCACCATATATTCAATTTTTGTCTCAGAACCTGTAAATACTTAATAATATAACAATCTTCATGTTTCACTCTTCACCATCATGATCATGAAATTTCACACTGCACAAACACTAACATACACCATATTTTCTTGAAACAAGTAGCTTGTTGCATTAGTTAAAGTTACTAAGTTTAGTATCTATAAACATGTATAACTTTATCTTAAGGAATAACCATAGAAATTTAAACTATCGTATACTAGCCAACTGCATAATATTGATATGTAATGTAACATAGCATAAATGCATAAAAATACTGAAATTGTAATGAAAAAGAAAATGCAAAAAAGAAAAGAAATAGAATTAGAACAAACCCCAGAATGATTTGCAGAATGATTTGCAGAAGACGGTGGAAACAGTTGAAACGGCGACGAGGAAGCAGTTGAAACGGCGACGGAATCGGGAGGAATCGGGCGGCGACGGTGAGCCGTTGAAACGGCGAGGAACGGAGCGAATCGGGCGGCAACGGTGAGGAACGGAGCGGAATCGGGCGGCGACGATGAGGAACGGAGCGGAATCGGGCGTCGCGGAAGTGGTGTTGGCAGCGTCGTGGAAAATGGGTCGATAATGGCAGCGGCGACGGTCGTGGAAAATGGGTCGAAAATGGGTCGAAATGGAAACTGTACAGTTTTCACGTATAAATGAAAATAGTGTTTACACTTTTTTACATCGGTGGAAACCCCCACCGATATAAGGGGTTGGGCTATTACATCGGTGGAAACTCCAACCGATGTAATAGGTTGCTTTTTTTTTTTTAAAATACTTCTCAGGCTATTACATCGGTGGAAACTTCCACCGATTTAATAGGTTGCTTTTTTTTTTTTAAATACTTGTTAGGCTATTACATCGGTGGAAACTCCAACCGATGTAATAGGTTGCTTTTTTTTTTAAATACGTGTTGGGCTATTACATCGGTGGAGAGTCCGAACCGATGTAATAGCTTACCTTTTTTTTTTTTAACCCACGTTTTTATGATTTATCAATATATTTTATATATTAATTCAAGCACATTTTTTACATCGGTTTTTATTTAAACCGATGTAATATATTGCTTATATTTTTTTTAACTTTTTTGTCACCTTGTTTCTTATTTACAAAAATGCCACCGTGTTTTTTTCTGGAAATCTTTTACATCGGTGGATGAGATTGCCCGATGTAATAGGTGACGAAAAAAAAATTTTCCCTTATTTTTTATATCATTGGAAATAAATACCTGATGTAAAAAGTTTGTTAACTGTATTTTTTACATCACCTATTTTGATACCCGATGTAAAAACCTTTTCTCAAATGTCTTTTTTTTAGTAGTGGACGTTTCGCTTCCAGTCAATTCAGACTCAGTCAAAAAATACTACGCATGAAAGGACCCGCTAAGTCGAAAACCTGAAAGGGAGGCTTAGGCAAAAGTTAGGTCTAGAAAAAAGGAAGAGAAAAAAAGAATAACCCGCTAAGTCGAAAACCCGAAAGGGCGGCTTAGGAAAAAATGGGTGTCCCGGTGGATTGAAAACCCAAAAGGGCGATACAGGCAAAAATTAGGGACAAAAAGGAGAGAGACTGCAGTCTGAAGACTCTTCACGTACACCCTCCTAATGCGGGATGGATCAATATAGCTATTATCCTTTGGAAGCACGACACTAGGACGACCCAGGATGCGAGAACTATAGCAATATCAGTTTTAACGGAAGTTCAAGATTTTCTTATTGCCATTTTACCCGTTGTATTTCTTTTCTTTTCCGCAACTTCCTCATTTAGGGGTTGTTTCTGTGTATGAATGCCCATTCACGGGCCGAACTCATTAATAAAAATTTTCCCTTCCATTAAAAAATCTTTGTTATGTTCTTTTACTTTATTTTTTGTATGCGAATCGTGATTTAAATTTTTTGTTAAGCATTGCATTGAAAACAATAAGTCAATAATAATCACGAGCTAAGATGTGAAACACTACATTACATGGATATGAAGGCATCCCCAGGGAATGTTGTGGCTTTCAAGTGTTCGTTCTTCTGTGCAGGTAGCAAGTCATAACAGTCACCTTGACCAAGATGTCATCCTCGTCGCCTCCTTACAATCGACCGAGCACCCGATTCTCCCACATGTAGATAATTGGGGCATTGGTTTGGATCCACGTCTCTTTTTTCAGTTATTCACAAAAGTCCCAACACATGAAGGAAGTCATATCAAGTCATTTCTCCTCAGCAAGATTTAATCCCCCAGTAAACTTGACAAGGCTAACCCTTTTCTCTCAATTTTTAAGCACCCGTCCATATTAGTATCTCAAGATGACGGGCAACAGACCCCAATGATCTTGTGGAAATTTGCATACAATGATCGTCACGACATACTGCATTTCATCCTCAAACGCATAGCATATCCATGGATCATCATGTCACACCTCAAATGCATATGAAGCCTGAGTCAGATCAATCCCAAATTAACAAATTATCCTTACAAAGAATATCATCCCCATAATTCCCATTTAACATCTGTTATTACACTACCAACTAAAATAAACCAGGGTGTTAGTACGTCATGCTCCCCAACTCTCAATATTCACTTTATCTCTCTTAGGGTTGTAGGTCGACCGTAGACTTTACCCTCTCCTCCTCGTATTTTTAAGGTCGTAGATCGTCTGTAGATCTTACCATCGCTTTATATTTCTAAGGTCGTAGGTCTCCCATAGATCTTACCTTCACTTTATCTTTCTTAGGGTCGTAGGTCGTCTCTAGACTTTACCCTCTCCTCCTCGTATTCTTAAGGTCGTAGATCATCCGTAGATCTTACCGTCGCATTATTTTTAAGGTCATAGGTCGTCTGTAGATCTTACCATAGTGGTGTCTTTTTAGGGTCGTAGATCGTCCGTAGATCTTACCTTCACTTTATCTTCCTAGGGTCGTAGGTCGTCCGTAGACTTTACCCTCTCATCATCTTTTTTAAGGTCGTAGATCATCTGTAGATCTTACCGTCGCGTTATCTTTTAATGTCGTAGGTCGTCCATAGATCTTACCATAGTGATGTCTTTTTAGGGTCGTAGATCGTCCGTAGATCTTACCTTCACTTTATCTTTCCAAGGGTCGTAGGTCGTCCGTAGACTTTACCCTCTCATCTTCTTAAGGTCATATATCGTTCGTAGATCTTACCATCGCGTTATATTTTTAAGGTCGTAGGTCTCCCATAGATCTTACCTTCACTTTACCTCTCTTAAGGTCGTAGATCGTCCGTAGATCTTACCTTCGCATTTTAGGGTTGTAGATCGTCCGTAGATCTTACCTTCGCATTTTAGGGTCGTAGATCGTCCGTAGATCTTACCATCGTGCTATATTTTTTTAATGGTCGTAGATCATCCGTAGATCTTACTATTGCGTTCTTTTTTTGTGGTCGTAGGTCGTCCGTACACTTTACCCTCTCCTCATCTTGTTTTTGGGGTCGTAGATCGTCCGTAGATCTTACCTTAGCTTTACCCTCTCTTCGTCTTGTTTTTAAGATCGAAGATCATCCGTAGGTCCTACCTTCACTTTATCTCTTTTAGGGTTGTGGGTTATTTGTAGGTCTCACCCTCACGCTATCCTTTTATGGTCGTGAGTCTCCCGCAGACGTTACCCTCGTGTTATCTTTAAGTTTCTCATGAATCCTACCTCCGGTCATCGCGACATTGTCAACCATATCTTTTCAGTCCCTCTACCACTCACTTCCTCAAAAACTTTGTATTGGCACCGTTACCCCAGTACGAGCTACCATTATTCAACCATGTTTATCCGTCATGACCAGTCCACCAGAAGAACAGTTTGTCTTTCCCCAGTAGACATTCACACCAATGAATGGCACTCACACCATCTCTCCAGGGCAAATGTCGGGTCCTGGTATTTAATCATCTTCCACCCTGAACTTACGAAAGGCTGACGCTAATCTCACATTCAGGTTTAAGACGATTAAATAGGGGCAGTTATCGTACCCCAAATTTTTCCTATCTCTTTTATTTTTGTCTGGCTTTGGGCTTTGCATTCCATTTGCATCATTTTATTACTCAGTCATTTGCATATCCCGCATCTCATGGGATCAGCCGCTTTGGTTCGAGGTATTAGGGTTGCGTCCTCTTTATGTCTAATCTTGTTTTGAGGTTTTCTTATCAGGTAAAAGGGAAATGCATCTGGTTCTCGATTAGTGGATCGTGGAACAAATTTTTTGTCATCACATTAAAAGGTTGGTTCTCGCCCAATTTATCAGAGCCTGGATTAGGGTTTATTTCCCTATTTTGTTAGGTCAAGAGGCTAGGGTTTTGGGTCTTCGGTTATGTGAAGATGTTTCTTTCGCCTGCCTCGAAGATGGCTCAAAGCTCAGTGCATTAGGTCAAGAATTTCATCTCCTTGCATTTCAAGCTTTCTTCTTAAAAGTCTCTAAGTCACTGATTCGAAGATTTGAAGTTTGAATTGACAAATGTGGAGTTTCAGCACTTCAGGAAATAAGGTTGAAGGTTCATGATAATCAAGACATGTTTCGGTTGTTTAAGTTACAAGTTACTTGCGATGTGAGTGTCAAAGTTAAAGTTCTGTTTAAGAAATGCAAGTTTGGTTCAGGAGTGATATGAAGATCAAGGTTTAAGTGACCGGTGTTTTGGGTTCGAATTAAGCAGAGGGAATTAAATTCTTAAGCATTTATTTTGTTTGAGAGTTTGATTGGATTTTGAAATATAAGGCGCATGATTGTTTGGAATACGAGTTATAACAGTTGTTTGTGATTTCTTGAAATTCGAGTTACAAAGGCGAGGTGGATATTCAAATCATTCAAGTAAGAATTTAAAAGTTCCAACAAAATTCAAGGGTTGTTTAATTTTTGTACAACAAATTCTTAGTTCACATGATATAAAGAAATATCATTCAAAGTATATTTTTTGCGAACAATTTAAAGAGATTACAGTGTGAAATACAAGCTACATTTGTTTTGTTTACAAAGAAAGAAATAATGTGTGTTTCTTCAAGTCTTCATCTTCAAGTCATTCGTCCTCACTCCTTGCCATGGTATTTTTATCGTTCAACATCGCTTTGGCCATCCGATACTCGTGCTCATGAAACAAGGAAAAAGAAAAAAAGTTAGCAATCAAACATATAAAAAAATTCCAAACAAGAATTAATTGATAAAAGAAATTAGTATCCCATCATAAGGGTTTACGTTTGGAATCAGTTAGGGAGTTATTTTTATCATGGTTTATTTTCTCTCCCAAATTGAAAATCACAAAAATTGGTTTTCTTTAGTTCACAAAAAGGAAGAAAATAATAAATTGCAAATACTTTCTTGTTGCCAAGGCAAAATAACCAAGCTGCCCAAACTAAAAGCACACTGTTAACAGCAGCACAAACAAGCAAAACAATAGCAGCCACAATAAACTGCATCATAAAAAGAAACAAACCGCGCTGTAACAAGACAGCACAAACAGCCAAAACAACAAACAACAAATGCAGCAAAACCAAAACTGCAAGGCAAGACATGCCTGTAACAAACAGAAAATGCAGCAAAACCAAAGCTGCAAGGCAATACATGCCTATAACAAAGCAAATAGAAGCAAAAATATAAAGCAAAACAGCCCACAATGGTCAAACAGGCAGAAAAGCAAATGCAGCAAACCAAAACAACATGGCAGCAAATAACAATATCAACAATTCATAATAAAGCAACAAGCCAGCTCAAGACCTTGTCATCATGTCCCAAAGGCAAATCCTTCAGAATTTATTATGTAAAAAAAGGCCAAACAGCTTTAAAGTCATTGAAAGATAAAAGAGGAAAAGAAAGATGTCACCCAGAGCATACAGTCCAAGCATAGGTTGTTGCCCCTAAACTGCACATCCTGTGTAAACAAAGCCAAACAGAACTTGCCAAAAATTTGTGTCACACCTGCTCCAAACATCCTGAAAATGATATCAAAATAGGAAAAGACAGACTGTACCAAAAAGTACTCAAAACAGCATCATAAAGTTTTTAAAACCTATCTACTTCCCCCCCCCCCCCCCCCCCCAAAAAAAAAAAACACCCACCTATCTGCATATATAACATGCTTCATTCATAGTAAAAAGGGGGATTTTTTTGAACACAACCAATATACAAAACAGCCAAAAGATCATAAAACCAGAGACACAAAGAACGAGCCAGGAAGAAAAATTAAAGTTTTTTTAGACAACCAATTCCTTCAATCTACCGCAACCAAAACAATCAATAAACCTCTGTTATTTTTTTCATCAACCTGTTAAAACCTTACACATACAATTGCAGCAATACACAAACTAGAACAATAACGAGCACAACATCATAATATCCATCATACGAAGCAACAAAAAAGACAACAAAAGAGATAACCGAGCCACTAAAACCAAAAGCCAACCAAAACCCAGCAATATACAACCTTCAATAACCAAGCAACATGAGCCAGTAAAACAGATAATACCAGCACATAATCCTCAACCATCTTGAAAACTTGTTGTCCCCTCCTCCATCACCAAGCTACAATCCTCGATCAACAATCCAGATCGCGCCCATGCAAGTTCACAAACCATGACATTTTAATTTTATTTTTATTATTTCAAACAGATTCAAGACAAACGCAACGACAGCGATCGAAAGTGACGGAGGAGAGAAGAAGGTAGAGTTGAAGGGAGGAACGCTTTTGTACCTGAGTCAAACCATTCAAGGTAAGATCTTTGAAGTTCTGATACAATCCTTGCTAGTGGTTTTCTTCATACATCATTCTTAGTTTACTTCTCATCATAACCTGCAGTCTTTGTTCCTTACGTTAATCGTTTGATCTGGTCGAGTTCATCACACTTAGGGTTCGATTTAGGAAAAAGGTCTGATCCATCCATTTGGGACTGTTAAGAGAAATCTGAATTTAGGTTTTGGATTTGAATCAGGAGAGGGTTACGGTTTGGAGAGGATCGTGAGAGAGAGTGTTAGAATCTTACTGTGAGCCAAGAGAATAAGGAAAGAGATGAATGGTTGACAGTATAAGGTTTTCTTTCTTTCCCTTTTTACGGTGGAAAAGTTTTTGTTATAAAAAAGATAATAATAAATGCAATGCATTTCTTTCCTTTCCCAAAAACCATATTGTTGAAACGTGTTTTTTCTCTTCCCCATACACACACCAGCGGCGCCCCTTACTGTATTAGGGTTACAGTTTCTATTTCATTGTTCAATGCCAGCCGGATCAGCCCATTGGGCTGCTGGCCCAATACCTATTACCGTTCTCCCTTTATGTATCAATCGAATCATATAATGGTAAATAAGAGATCTAGTGGAGTTGGCAAGGTACATCACCAATCACCAAAAGAACCCGGGTTCAACTCTAACCCAAGCCCCTTTTTTTGTTTCTTTACTTCTTTTAGCCATTATTCCAAATTCTCACTAATTTACAAATAAATATTTTGTTTTAAGTAATTAGGCTGGAAAATATTTTGTGTTTGGGATAAAATTTTAATTTTCTCTTGGTGTTTTCTTTTAATGAATAGATTTAGTTAACTTTCCTTTAATATCTTCTTTTCTTTACTTAAAACTTAAGAAATATACAAAACAAATTTGATTACCTTTTTTATATATAACTTACTAAACTAATTTTTTATTTTTTTAATAATCATTTGGGATAGTTAATTTTGTAGATAATTGACGTAGTTTATTCATTAAATTTCAATTTGGTTGTATTATTTGTTTAATTACATTTTTTATCGAATTTTCGATCCGATTCATCCTTATTCACTAAACTTGTACCCCCGTCCCCATATGGTCTGTAATAATTTAGAGTTTTGTTTCTTTTGCTATTATTCTATATGTTTAAATTGCCAATCATTCATATTTTATCCAACGTATAACACTTGGCCTCCTCTTGGGCTCATCATCAATGAACAGGTATCCACCGACAAAAATGCACACCCGCACATATTTCACAGTTTGGTCCTGGGCTATTCTACAGTGACAACTATTCGATTGATTGTTTCAATTGGTCGTTTAGAATACAAGCGTCACGCTAGTCCCACCCTTTAGGAGCATGCATATATCCACCTTGTATGGGCTCCTTATCTTATCCAATGAAGCAATTTCCCTCCTCTTGGTCCACATACCAAGCACCTTCACAAAGGGTCTCATAGTGGAGGGTAGGGGCACTTACTCTCACGAGATTAATCAAGCACGCCTCTTGGTTAATCATAACCCGATTCAATTCCCATACTCTAAGCATTTCATTCACACCTTTCCTAATACTACGCTTTTTGCCACTCTTGCCATGATCACCACACACGATCACCCTTCACCAACACCACCCCCTCTGACCTATAACATGCTCCCTTAGGAGGTTAGTTTCCTCTTCTTTAAAGATGCAAACTAATTAGACCTTAGGATAAAACCCCTGCATGATAACATTAGGGCTTTTCTAGCTTCCGTCTTGACCCTTTTTCTTATTTTATTATTAAAGCTTCTCATTCACAAATCAAAAGTCCCAAAAACACTTAATCCTTACTTGAACTTATTTTAAAACTTGCAAAGACACTCAACCAATCAAAACTCCCCCAAAGGGCATGTTATCTCCGTTCTACCGTGATACCGGCCGTGCCTATTGCTATAATGCGTGCGTTAACATCACCCACTAAAAAACACAAACAAACCAACCATTTTCTAGAGGAACTAAGGTGTTCTGATTTCCTTTATTGGATACGTAGGCAAAGGGTCGCAAAACCCTCATGAACGCAATAATAAAAACCTTTCATTTCCCATTAAGCAAGCATAGTTGTAGATAAATACACCCTTTAAAACAAATAAACAAAATGGATTCCGTTGAGTACAACGGATGTGAGGGGTGCTAATACCTTCCCCTCGCATAACCGACTCCCTTACCCTTTCTCATGGTTGCAAGACCATCTTATCCATTCCCTTGTGGTTTTATCGATATTTCCCCTTCCTTCGGGATAAATAAAGTTCGGTGGCGGCTCTATGTTTTCTGCCGGTAGCTTCAACTGTGAGGCATACTAGATATGGAAAGAATCACTCAGAAAATGGGAAAATGTTTGGACCTAGGATCGAACCCAGGTCCCTTGCTTCACAGGCCCACACTCCTTGCCATATACGATGTATTGCTTATCTGGTAATATAATAAACAAACAATATTATAATAATAATAATGCATGCTTTATGCCTAAAAACATGCGTAAATTCAAATTAGTCAGTGGTTGGCTGCCACGCCACCGTCTTCTTCCCTGGATCGTGGCTTTAGATATTAACCCTTTTACCTATGGACGCCCATTGTAACTACAACCATGTAAACCTCAAAAATCAAATCCAGGCATGATAAATTAATTCTAATCATCCAGATCAACTCGTTTTGATCTCAGGAGTATGATGGTAACCTTCTTTTGGTCCAATTTTCCCTGCATCTCAAAGCCCTAAAACGGAGGTTAAAACCCTAACAATGGAAATTTGGCAATGATGCATCAAAACTAGAAATTAAGTATGCATAAAGCTTCTAGGCATCCATATGAACACGAATATGCAATCAAAATAGATTAACAATGCAAGAATGCATGGATACGAATTTGAAAAAAATGGCAAACCGTGATGATGTTATGCGATGATTCATGGAGTTTTGAGGCGTGCAAATGGTACTGTTAGCTTCAAGAGCTGCCCAGGAGTGGATTGCAATCCTCAAATCACCTCGAGGAAGGCTGCAATGTAGAATCCGAGTTTGAGTTTTTTTCTTGAATTTTGGAAGCTTGAGATCAGTTATTTGGCATCAGCTGCGTGCCTACTAGGTCTGGCCATATTGTGTATATGTATTAGAAGGCATTAGGTCAACAAAAGAAGAAGGAAATCCATGCTTTCAATGAGAAAAATAATTGCTTTCAATTATTTTATTTTGCTCATTTTTAAAAAAAATCCAATCTTGCTCTCTTTCCACTATTCTCCTCTGATTTTCCAGCACATTTTGATGTTTATTTGATGAGAAAAAGATTCACAATCATATCTTACATATTTTTCATTATTTACTTATTTAATTTTGACTTTTAATGAATAAATAATCAAAATAAATAATAAAAATAATGGAAAAATATATGAGTGAGCTCAAGGGTCGTGGGCCATGTTAGAAGCACAATGCAAGCATAAAAAGTTAGGCACATTTGACAAAAAAATAAAATTTTGAGCATTATTGACTTTGGGCAAATTTCCAAAAATGGCCAACTTTGACAATGTATATCTCCTTCAATTTTAACCCTATGAGGGTGTTCTTTGACTTTTTAGAAAGCTTAGGATGTCCCCTAAGAAATATATTTAGTTTCATCTCAATTGGATCTTCCATGTTCATGTAATGAGCTTTGACCCACAAGGTGTTTTTGTTGACTTTTTGGAATGACCTATAATGTCTGAATCCATATATTTTGATGAGTGCATTTATTGAACTTGAGGGCTGAAGATGAGTTGTAGGGAATTGGATTCTCTTCAAAATGAGCCTTGGATGAAAAATTGATGATAAAGTATGAGGAAGTTATGTCTGGTCAAAGTTTGGTTGACTTTTCCCGAGAAACCCTAATTTTGCAACTTTTGAATTTTGATGAATTAGGAGCATTCCTTGAGTAATCGTGATCAACCCTTGATCAAATGATGGATATCACTTCAAAATGTTGATGTTGACCAAAAATCTTGAAGTTTGACTGTATGTGGGCCCCAGTTGACTTTTGACCTAATACAGTTGATTTTCAAGCATCTAAGCAGTTGACTGAGCAAACTTCTTGTGTAAGGCTTGAAGCTTGACATGGAGGGACTTGAGAACATATTAGGACTATGGAGAGCATATTAGGCCTTTGGAGCTCACCCATCTTGATGAAAATGGAAACCCTAATTGGAGGTCCATTGCTTTAGGAGAGAGTTTGTCTGGTCAACTCTTGGGCATCCTTGAGCAAGTTGAGGATCTCAATGAGCTTGTGTTGAGTAAAATGAGAGCGACAACTTTGGGGTACAACAATATGTATGATATATTTATGCAATTTTTTCAAGGATCTCGCGGGGTAAACAAGAAAATGTCAGAAGTTGAAATTTGCAGCTTTGATTGAAGAACTTCGTATCATTGAGTGTCCTTCTACGAGAGTCAAGCTCACCATATCATGTGGGTCATAGCCCCTGAATAAAATTGTTTAGTTTTGATCTTCTGAAGACATTGGCTAGAGGAAAATAAATCCCCTTTGCCCCTTGCTAGACGTCTGATGTACCATAACCTGCATCACAAACCCTTGAGATCCTTGAAATGGTTAAGGAAATGTTATGGAATGATGTTATGATGTGTATGATTATGCTAAGAAATCACATATATAGCAAGCACAAGCAAATCACACCAAAGACCTTAGGTTTAAGGCTTACATGGGTTTCAAGGTAATACCCTCTTGAAGTTGGATTGGTTTAACCTGTCCTATAAATAGTAATCGGGTTCTAAGGGATCTCAATATCATTGACCTTTCCCACAAGCTTCGTTCGATTGGCGACTGACTCACAACCAAACAAAACTCAGGAGTCAAGTCTCAATGAGTGTAGCATCGAGTATCTGGCGACTTTGGGAAAACACCAAAGACGGCCATCTCGCTACGTCTTAATGGCCAAGTTGTTCATTTAATAGTTCTAAAGTCAGTTGACGCTTTATGACACCACGCAGCGGCCTCGTATTCTCCTTGGTTATCTCAATGGCTACTAGTACAAACCAAAGTGTCGCATCAATGTAGTCATCGCTTCAACCGTGTCGGTATACCCCACATAGTTTCCATGATCTATTGCTACTTACTTAACAGGTTTTCCCAAATCCAGGTGTAGGATCTATAGTAACCCAAACAATCCCTTAAAAGTAAAGCAAACAAACAAGCAAACAATTTAGAAATGATCTAGACCCTAAGGTAAACCCCACTTTATAACTTCCCCAGTAGAGTCGCCAGTTCTGTGGTACGGTGGCAGAATCGATTGTTTAATACTGGTTTGCATTTTTTTCCGCAAATGTCGCGGTAAGCAAGAGTCGCCACCGACTTTTCTTTTATCCAACAAAGGAAAGGGTGAAAAGAACAGAAAATACCTTTTTTTGAGATTTTCTAAGAAAGGGGGGTAGATTATGGAAAGGGGATGTATTAACACCCTATCCATCCGTGGTTTTCCACGGGCTCTTAGGTACTTGCTCATTTTTGAAAATTGTTTGTGTGTTTGTGGTTTTGAAAGTTTTTTTTTGCTTCATGGTAACTCTTGTATCAGTGCTCAAGAGTGTGATAAAGCGTTTTTGAAAAGATTTTTTTGAAAGTGTGTAAGTTTGAAAATTTCAGGTTTGAGCAAGTACTTAAGAACAGTCTACCTACTCGAAAAAGGATGTTCTTTTCCTCCTTTCCTTTAGATAGTGATATCCTACTATTAGTGAGTAGGTAGCCCTATCGTCGTATGTCGAGGGACAATCGAAGGGATGTTTTAAATTCACGAAGGCAACTTGTGGAGACGCTTTAGCAATTTTCTTTTAAGAAATAGATCATTTACCGAAAGGCAACTGTAAGGTCATCGAGGGACTATGATCTTTTTTGATTTATGGGTCTTTACTAAAGTGTTCCTGTCTCATGACTGTTTTATTTAAAGGCAACCAAAGTGGGAGATACCTTAGAGGTGCGCATGTGCAAGTGTGTTGAGACTCAGTTATTTATCTTGCATTATTAAGTTTGCTAACATTTTAATTTTCAGTCTTATCATGCACACCTAGTTACTAACAGTTAATATTTACAAAAATTTAAAGTGCGAAAATTTAAATCCTAGACTATTACAACACTTTGAGATAATTACATAAAAAGTGCAAGAAAATAAAATGCAGAATTTTAAATCTAGACTATTACATCCCATAATCAGTTACATTATTTATATAAAATGCGAGAATAAAAATAACACGCACGAAATAAAAATTACGTCTAAAAATCCTAAGAAAAATTCTAAGTAAACAAGAAAAATCTTTTTGGTTTAATTTTTATTTATTTCAAGAAAAAAAAATTAAACTAAATCTAAATTTAATTTAAGAAAATAAATATTGAATGAAATTAATTTAATTCTAATATTTTTTCATTTTTTATTAAGAAAACATTTGAAACATAAATTAAATCCTAAATTCTAGTTCATTTTAAAATAAGAAAGTAGTTAAAATTTAATTAATTAATTAATTAAATAATTTCATTATTTTAATTTTAAAAAAAAAGTCTAAGCCTAATTTTTTTGTGAGTTTTTTTATATTTTCCTTAATTAAGTAAAGAAGATAAAAGAAATTAAAACATTATAAAAAAAACTAGATGGGCTTGAGATAGTAAAAAAAAGTGGGGGTGTGGTTGTTGAATTTGCTGGCTCATGAAGGGAGAGGCCTAGATTTGCTTCTGGATCCAATGTGGATTGATCTTGATGGCACATGGTGAGCCGACAGATGGAGTGCACTAGATATGATCAGATGGACATCTGATGGCACATGTTTGATGGTGTATAATGCACATCTAGCTACGAGGAGCACCGGATCTGGATGAAACAAGTTAGAAAATATAAAAATGGAGCTTACTGGGGCATTTTGTGATATTTCAGGGCTTGGTAATGATTGCAAAAGCTTCAGGAAGCCTCTAGGAATGTATTTGGATCTTTTGTTTGGACTGAGAAAGGCTGGAACCTAAAATACGAATTTTTACAACTTTGATAATTTTTGCAAAATTTGTAGAGCTTTTCCAGGCTGTATCTCATATGTCTTAAAGCTTTCTAATGTGTCATTTATATAGAGAGGAGGGAGGAGACAAGAGAACAAAGGTAATAACAACCATAAACATGTGTTTTTAAAGCCATGAATGATGTTTTGTAACTTTGCCAAAGACATGGAATCTTGTACTTTTTGAATTTGAATGAATGTGGATATTGCTTGCACGGAATTTTATGGGCCTAGGCTGTCCAAAACATCAACCCAAAGCTCAAAGCCCATTTCCAATTATTTTATACATTGTATTTTATATTTATTTGAAATAAATTAAAATAAATATGAATAAAATAGTTAGAAAATGCAAGGCATGGCAAGAATAATTTTAGAGGTCCTCTATAGGCTTAGGAAGATGTTTGAAGTCCAAGAAATTAATCCATTGACCTAAAACTTCAAGTTTGTTGAATGCATAATTCTTGAAAATTCACAAAATTTCCCAACTTGGGCAAGCCATAACTTTCTCAATTTTTATCTCATGATGATGATCTTAGACTTTTTGGAAAGCCCAATATGTATAATTCAATCCCTATTTTGATCAATTTTTTATTTGAAGATTTTATCTTGAGGTGAATGGTCTTGAAAAAAAGTGCCTTTTGTTGATTTTCTGAAAATGACCTGTAATGTATAAGCTTGTATCTTTCAAATGGTGCATTCATTGGACTTGAGGGATGAAGATAAGTTGTAGGGAATTGGATTCTCTTAAAAATGAGATTTTGTTGGGAAAAAATGGATGAAGTATTAGAAAGTTATGCTTAGTGAAAGTTTGGTTGACTTTTCCTATAGAAACCCTAATCAGCAATTCTTGACTTATGATGAATTAGGAGAATTTCTTGAGGAATCATGATCAACCCTTGATCAAATGATGAATATCACTTCAAAATGTTGATGTTGACCAAAAATATTGAAGTTTGACTGTACATGGGCCACAATTGATTTTTGACCTAACACAGTTGATTCTTCAGTACTTGAGCAATTGACTGAGCAAACTTATTGAGCAAGGCATGAAACTTGGCATGGATGACCTTGAGGACATATTAGGACAATGGAGAATGTTTGATACCATTGTAGATCAACCATCTTGATGAAAATTGAAACCCTAGTTGGGGGTTTATTGTCTTAGGAGGAGAATTGTCTGGTCAATTCTTGGTCAACCTTGAGCAATTGAGAACCTCTAGGAGTATGTCTTGTATGAAAATGGGAGGGAAAATTTTGGGTACAACACCTGAATCGAACCCGGGATCAGGCATAGGAGAGACTTAAGTGCAAGTGTGCTGCGACTGGGATGGCTTGTACATCCGGTGTATAAATCAAATAATAAAAATATAATACAAAATGAAAGCTAATGCCAGGAAAGCAAAACACGTGCGCACAAGTGGACCCCCTGTTATTCTAATCAACCACTCAGAAGGCTCCATTATGCCATGATAGCCCTGCAAGAGTCAACCAAAACTTAGGGACACCAGAGTCAACCTCTGGTCATCTTCTCCGGTCGTCCCAAATACAAAACCTGCAAAAACGTGTTAAAACAAAGGATCTAACGACCTAGACCCACTAATTAACATGTTGTGAATCCAATGACACAATTAGTAGGATCTAAAAATGCTTGTATCATTCAGATTGAGGCTCAATGGATTTTTGAGCCCTAACAATGGCAAAGTGTGATTTCAGCGTTAAACCTCACATGTAGCATGGCAAACCTGTTCTAATGATGCACATGAGAAGATCAAACATATTAGAAATGATTAAAAATGCAAGAAATCATAGTTTCGATTTTTACCAACTTTGTCAACCGACATGATGGATAGATCGTGTTCAAGTGCTTGAGGGATGCAAATATGGACTTGGACCAACACCTTTGATCCTTAGGAAGTGTTTACTATCCTTGATTTCCAGTAAAAGTAGCTAGAACTTAGGTTACAGATTTTACACTTCTTTTGAATTTTTATGGAATTTTGGAGGTTTGTTTATGCAGTGATTTCGTGTCCTTAGCATCTGGCTTGCTTGCATATATATATATATATATATATATATATATATATATATATATATATATATATATATATATATATATATATATATATATATATATATATATATATATATATATATATATATATATATATATATATATATATATATATATATATATATATATATATATATATATATATATATATATATATATATATATATATATATATATATATATAGAGAGAGAGAGAGAGAGAGAGATATGGAATGGCTTACTAAACATGGAAAGGAATCAAGCCATGAAGGCTCTAATCAAACAAGATCAAACACCTTTAAAAATTTTCAAACTTGCAATATTTTTTTCCTTCTTGAGTACATACATATTTGGCATGTTTTGTGATAGGCTTGCATGAGTTGTTGGGCCTGTAAAGGATTGAAATCAAAAGGCCCAAGACTTTATACATGGTTTTCATATTTATTTGATTTTATTTGTATTTAAATGAATAGAAATTCAAATAAAAGAAATAAAAATCATAAAAATATGTGAATGGATTTAGAGGTCCTCTAACATCTCATGTACATGTTTGGACATCAAAAGTTAGGCCCACTAGCTCAAAAGTTTGAACATGTTTGGACTTGTACAGGATGGGCCCCGACATGGTTATCTTCAAAGGTGGAATCTTCGGATCAAATGTAATCTTAACAGGTATTTTTGAGACCTTGGAAACATTGGCGGATATGGTAATTATCGAAACATCATTGACAGGAGTCGGTGTAACGGGAGTCTTTTCAAAAAAGATTTCTTGATTATCCATTAGGCGTTGGATGCCTAACTTCAACAACAGACAGTCGGTTGGTAAGGATGAACAAAGGTTGCAATCTTCTTCACAACCTGGGAAAATCCCCGCCTTCAGCAAATTTAACTTGATTATCGGTAGCGGAGTTATCAAATCATCAACAATAGCAACAAAAATATCCTCTTCAACAGCATGGGCGTTGTGGCCATGCCTTGGCATTGGAGCAGAGATCACATTCGGCTTTTCAGGGGCGTCGAATTCCACTTCTTTAGCATCTAACAAATCCTGAATCTTATTCTTAAGGGCCCAAAAATTGTTGGTGTCGTGCCCTATACTCCCTGAATGATAAGCACACTTGGCGTTTGAATGGTAGTACGGAGAAGTTGTATTTGGATTCTTCGGTGCCTCTTTCAAGGTTGCAAGGTTTAACTTCAAGAGATGGGGCAGAACCTGAGCAGGAGTCATGTTTATCTGAGTGAATTATCGTACAGGCCTTTCCACCCTTGCTTGGTTGGTTCTGGGTTTATTATTTCTGGGATGGTTAGCTGCAGACTTCTGAATCATTACGGCCCCCACCGTTGGCCGGCACTCAACTCTTCCTTGACCTCTTTGGGAGTAGACAGCTGAGACTTCTTTCTTTGCTGGAAAAGGCTTTTTGATGGCAGTGGAAGCAGATGCATCTTTCTGAATTTTACCACTCTTGATTCCGGCTTCAACTCTCTCACCAGTTAGAATCAACTCGGTGAACCCCGCAGAAGAACTTCCTATCAGGTGATTGAAGAAAGGCCATGACAGAGTCCCTAAGAACATATCAACTAGCTCCCTCTCAGATAGAGGTGGTTGTACTCGTCCCGCCAAATCTCTCCATTTCTGGGCATACTCCTTAAAGCCTTCATTAGAGACCATGCCCATAATCTATAATTGAGTACGGGTTAGTGCTAAGTCCGCATTATATTGATACTGCTTGTAGAAGGCAGCAGCCAAATCCTCCCAATTATGCACATTAGACCTCTGTAACTGGTAGAACCAATCTAACTGTGTCCCCGAAAGACTGTCCTGAAAGAAGTGTACCCACGGGTCTTTGTCAGAAGAACGTGGTTGAATTTTCCTGACATAGGACTGTAGGTGAATCTTTGGGCAAGACACCCCATCGTACTTAGCAAACAGAGGTACTTTAAACTTCGGTGGAATAACTATTCCAGAAACCAAATCCAGCTCTTCAAAGTCCAGCCCAGGCACTCTCTGAATCTCCATGGCTGCCAGACGTTCTTCAAGATTCTTGTATTTTTCATCTGCAGGAGGATACTATTGTTCTGAATAATCCTCATCTTCCTCTTCTTCTTCTTCCTCAGACTCAGATGGCACTGCAGCTCCCTTTCCTTTTCCTACCCCTTCATCAGATGTTGAGGGGAAATCCAGGACCCTTCTGGCTTGACCTTCAAATCTTCTACCTAAAGTAGCCACACCAACTCTCTTCTTCTTCTTTTTCTCCTTTTCCTTTTCTAGTAGAGTCTTGAGCTCCTCCTGACCCTTAGCCAAGGTCACGAGTAGCTGCTGGAACTGTGAATTCTGCGCTTTCAAATCTTTAACCGTCTGCTCAATATCCATCTTGCTGAAATAAACAGCAGAGAGATAAGGAAACCTAGTGTGAAGACCTGTTTATGCATATGATGAATGATATGTATTCATGTAATGCATTCAAGGATTCAGAAATTCAAATTTGTTTTAAACAAAAAAGGAACACACGTCATATTAGTAAGATAGAATTTGTTAGTACATCAATGCCCCATGGGCAAAATAATACAAAAATTGTAATGTAAAAAGACGTTGCACATCCTCTTTGGTGCAATGTAGGTGTTGAGAGTCTTCTCTTCGTGAAGTTGACGAGTAAGTTCTAAAATCTTCTTCTCACTGGCGTAGAATTGGGCTTCAAAAGTATCGCGTTCTCCCTTGAGCTGTATCCAACTCCTTTGTAAATCTTCTATTGATGTTGGCATGTCAGGATGTAGGAGGGTGTATGGAACCTCTCCTTCCATAACAGGCTCTTTGATCAGAGGGAGAATGTAGGGGTAAGGCATCATAAGACTCTGGGCGCGGGTTCGTACCCACTTGAGGTAAGGCTCAAGGGGGATGGAATTCTTGTGTCCCAAGGTCTTATTGTCTACCTTGTTGGGCATCCTCCAAGCTTGGGTGAACCTTTGTCGAAGTCCTTGAGCGTCGTTGTCGAAGTTAAAAACCAGGTCTAGAATCAGCATGTCATGTGGGCCATCTCTTCGGGCATACCCAAACTATCTCAGAGCCAATCAGGGGTTGTAGGTGATACCTCCCCTAATGCCAAGTAGTGGGACATTAGGAAATTCTCCACAATGGTCAATGATGATAACATTTTCTCTGGATCGAGAACAACAATGGATATCTGAATGTGTAAGAGTCATCAATCATTGTGACCACCTCAAACCCTGCTCATTCTTCAAAACTGATTGGGGAAGATGAGAAATAAACCATCTTTCCAGTAGAGGAGTGCAACACATGAGAACACCTCTTTTCCTCATTGTTCGAGTGTGAAAAGAGTGGAGGATATCTCCAAGTAATGTAGGAATCGGGTTGCGAGCCATGAAGATTTTGACAGCATTGACATCTAAAGGTTGGTCAGGGTTTGGGAACAAGACCAACCCATAGATGAGAAGAGCTACAATCTCCTCAATAGCTTGCAGGTTTAGAGAATTCCATCATTCTTGGGCCTTCTCAAACAGGAACTTTGCCAAGAAACCCTTGACACCACTTCTAGTTTCCAAATGGCATGTGACATCTGATGGTTGCAAGTGCAGGGCTTGAGCAACATCTTCAGGCTTTGGATCTCTTTCGTATCGTTGAAGGGTAGTTGATGGAGAATAGGAATCCTCAAGAGTTGAGAAAATTCCTCCAAAGTAGGCACTAGCTGGTAGTCAGGAAATGTGAAGCAGTGGTGTAGGGGGTCAAAGAACTGGAAGAGAACTTTCACCATGTCTTCCTCTGTGTTGGAGTTGACCAAGTTGAGAAGTCGACCATGACTTTCAGTGAATGGAGAATACTCTGGAATCTTGGAAGTAAGTTCCTTGAGTTGTGGAGGAATTCTCACAAGGTTGACCTGGATAGTTTTCCTGCGAAGTGATTCCATAACCTACAAAACAGGAACAAAGATGAAAATCCAAAATCCTTGAAATGGTTAGTGGATGCATATGATGCTTCATGATGTTCATGATGTTATGTACAAGTAAATATGTAAAAACAAGTCACACAAGATCTTAGTTCCAGGCTTGCATGGGCCTTCATAGGTGAGTACCCTCTTGAAGTTTAGTTGACTCGACATGTCCTATAAATAGTAACCGGGTTCTAAGGAGCTCAATATCACTGGATTATTTTATTTGTTCATTGTTTCAGTTTAGCCACTTTACTGGCGACCGAAATATTCCAATAAAACAACCCTCAATGAGTGTAGTATCGAGTATCTACCAACTTCGGACTGCACCAAAGTCGATCATCTCACTACATCCTAAAAGGCCAGGATGGTCAAGTAAAGGTTCTAAAAGTCCATTAGTGCTTCATGACATCACTCAGCGGCCCCGTATTCTCTTTGGTTGACTCAAAGGCTACCGGTACCCACAAATATAGCTATTGCTTCAACCATGTCGGTATACCCCGCACAGTTTCCACAACGTATTACTATTTACCTATGAATGTTTCCCAAATCCGGGTAGAGGATTCAAACCCAAACAATAGAACCAAATGTAAAGCAATCAAAGCAAACAAGGTAAGCATGTAAAGGTGATCTAAACCCTAAGGTAACCCCACTTTTAGATTAATCCCCAGCAGAGTCGCCAGTTCTATGATATGGTGGGAGAACTGACTTGAGGTTTCACGTTTGTGTTCGCAAATGTTTCAGTTTAGCAAGAGTTTCCAACGACTTTTTATTTTATCCGAAGGAAAGGTCAAAAAGCACAGAAAAGACCTTTGAGATTTTTCTTGGGTTCGGGGGGTAGATTATGAAAAGGGAAGGTGCTAGCACCCTTTTCATCCATGGTTTTCCATGGGCTCTTAGTTACTTACTTAGATCACTTGCTTTGCTTTTTAATTGTTTGAAATGGTGCTTATGTGTGTGGTTTTGAAAGTATTTTGGAAAGAGACCTTTTGTTTAGGCAACCTTTGTAATAATTCTTGTTTGAATGTATACAAAGGTGTTTGTCTTTTGAAAAATGTTTTAATGTTTGAAAGTTTGTTTGGAAATATTTTGAAATTGTGTTGTATGCTTTTTTTGAAAATAGCAAGGATGTTTGCAAATTGATCATGTAACTATGAGCATCTACCTACCGACTCAAAAGTCTTTCCTACACATTTTTAACCCTTTTGACATTGTTGTTTTACCATTGTATTTGGTAAACAACCTTATCTTTGTATGTTAAACGGGACTGGCGTGGGTCATCGTATGACCATGATAGCAATGGTGCCAAGTATCTTAGCAAGTTTTTTGAGGGACTAGATCATTTTTGTATAGGCAACCAAGATAGCATCATCGAGGGACTATGATCTTTTTGTTTTGATTTTGATTTTCCAAGATACCTAGCATGCATACCATGGCCATGTTTTTAAAGCAACAAGTGGGTGAAACCCTAGGGATGCTTTTGTGCATTGTGTTGTCATTTTTCATGCATTTTTGTCTTGTGTTAAGTCATGCTATTTGTTTTGATTTTTTGGTTATCATACAAACCCTAATTTACTAAGCATGCATATAAAAGCAATAAATGCATAAAGTAAATCTAAGACTATTACAACATTATTATGGGAAGGGGGTATAAGTTTTGAATAGGGGGATATTGCTCAAAATAAAACCCTAAAAATATTACAACCATATTGAATTTAATGTACAAATAAATAAATGGACAAATATTTAAATATGCAAAAATATAAATATGCACAAAATGTTTTTGATATTAATTTTTTATGTATGTAAACAAAAATATTTATTTAATGTCTTAAAAAAAATAAGAAAAATATTATGATTATTTTTGGAAAGGGTAGAAACCCTAGTTTTTGATTTAAAAGAAAATACATTTCTATTATTATTTTATTTCATTTATGTACAAAGAAATAATAAAAATAATATATACAAAATATTAAAAAAATAAAATATGTGAGAAAATATTATTATATATGTATAATATAATAAAATAAAATATGTAAGTATTTACAAGTTTTAATTAAGAAAATAAAATATATATTATTAGTAAATTATTCTTATACCTAAAAAAATAATAAAAATAATATAAAAAAATTTAAAAATTAAGAAAATACTTTTGGTGATTTTTAATATTTAGAAAAAATAATGAAAGTCAGAACATATAAAAAGAAATGAAAAATATATAAAATACAAGAAATGGGCCAAGGGGGTGCAAAAAGCAGAGTGGGGGTGCCAATAGTCAGAGGCCCAAGGCGCCTGGCCCGAATACACTTTGTCCCTGTCCTCAGAACGCGCGCGCCATGGTTTAAATCCTGTTCTCTCTTGTTCTTGCATGAAATCAAAAACTCACAACATAAAAGTTATAGCATTTTCAATCACGATTCTAATGATATAAAAAACGCAATCTAACTCTCAAAGACCAGAGAGAATTTCATTGGCCCTAAATTCTAACCTAATTTTTTCAGCATGTTCATCATCCAAATTCTCCTAGCTCAGTTAATATAAATACAAGTTATGCATATGTACAACTCAAGGACATTAAGGGCTACATTTTTGCTTCACAAACCTAAGCCTAATGATTCCTAAATAAGGAGATAGATGTTTGAAAATTACCTGTTTCAGTCAAGTTCGAATATGGAAATGTAGGAGTTTTGGATCAGGCCTGAAGGTCGTGTTAGCTTTCCTGAAGTTCACTTAACCTTTTCCAATGCTTGGCTTGCCTTGAACTTTCCTAAATGTGCTTGTAGAACTCAACCTACAAAGCTTCAAAGTGAAAATGGTGAAGTGTGAAAATGGAGTTACAGTGGCTGAACAGGTGCTTGGATAGTTTAGGTGTATTGTTTAGAATGTGTTTGAAATGGTTTGGAACAAAATGCACGAGTGGAATTGGATTTGGCCAAGGTTCTGCATGTATGGCCCTGTTTTGACAAGAACTTGGTGTTTTTGTGTTTAAGGGTGTTTTAGAGGCTTATAACTCGTGTATTTTGCTTGCTACAATGTGTTGAGGTTGTTTGAAATGAGACTTAGACTTGCTCTTAACAGATGCACAAGATATGTGGACTTTTGCAAGTTACTTGCTTTTGAAGCAAAAGTTGATTTTGACAATGCCAAGGCCTTTACAGGCCTGCTCCTTAGCTGCACATAGTTGGTGTACTTTGCCCCAAGTTTATGTACTTTGTTTGCTGCAAGAGATTGGGTTCAAGGCTCAAGGGAAACAAAATTGCATAAAGCATGCTTTATCAAAGTAGCAATGTTGCCTTTTTGCCATTTTTGGATTAACTCTTTGTGTAATGCTCCATAACTCAGAACAATGCCTTTATCCATTGTATTTGCATTTAATTAAGGAGTGTGTAAAGGTTTAAGACCTTTAAAACAAGTACAAGCATGCTTAGGACAAATTTTGCAACTTGTAGTAATGTGCAAAATGCCATGGACAAAAGTGAGAAATGGCCATTTTCATTCCTTCGATTCTCCCGAACCACAAATGATCTTGGAGAGTTCTTGGACATTTTGTAAATCTTGTAGCATTCTATACAATCCATCTTTGAAATTAATTTTTAGATTCCAATTGGAACTATGTGAAAAGTTGCCATGAAGATAGGTCAAAATCCTGCCTAAACTAGGGCAAAATTTCACTAAGTTAAGAAGTTTTTGGACCCCTATTCACAAAATCATAACTTAAGATCCAAGCATCTTTTGGGAAAACTTTGTGAATCAAAGTTGTAGATTTTGTGGAGGACTACAACTTTCATGTTGGAAGTTTTCTTTGAATCTAATTGCATCATGGTGAAAAACTTGGGCAAAGTTAGGAAAAAATAAGAAATTTTCTTAACTTAGAAAAATTCTAAGTTATGAAAATTTTCCATTTTAAACCCTAATTTTGAAAATTAAGTTTATTGGTGAACAAGTTTCATGTTTTGACACATCTTGATTAAAAATGACCCTTGGCACTTGATTTTGACCAAAAAGTCAAAGTTTGACTTTTTAGTGTACAGGTTATTTTTTATTAGTTGACTGGAAAATTCATCTGTCAATCCAATGCATTTGAAATCTTTTAAACCTTGTTATTAGGTCAATATGATTACATTGAGTCCTTGAATCCATACTTGAACCCAATTTTCCATTGGCTATGTGAAAAATCATAAATTGCCCTTCTACAGTCAAAACCCTAATTTTGACCATTTTGCCATTTTGATGATCTGATCAAATTTCTTGAGGAGTTATGGTCCAAACTTGATCACATGGTTCATATGAGTCTATAATGTTGATGTGGATCAAAAATTATGAGGTTTAACTATAAATTGGCCATGGTTGACATTTTCCCCAATACAACTGATTTTTAGGTCAACTATCCAATTGACTGGGCAAAAATTTGATTCAAGGCTTGAAACTTGGTATGAGTAATCTTAGGAGTCCAACAAGAAGTATTAAAGTCACATGAGGCATTGGAAGTCCAAAAATCCTTGTGCAAACTCAAACCCTAATTTCAGGTTAACAGTGCAAGAGGAGGTCTTGAGCAGAGCAAACCCTAATTTTGTCTTGAGTCCAAAGAGTCTTGTGGGGAAAATCTTGGTAAAATGAGAGGGCAAATTTTGGGGTACAACAACCTTGAATGCTATATTCAATGGAATTGACAAGAATATTTTCAGATTGGTGAATACATGTGAAGTTGCTAAGGATGAATGGGGGGATTCTTCAATCTACTCATGATGGCACATCCAAAGTTAAGATGTCAAGACTTCAGCTTCTCACCACAAAATATGAGAATTTGAGGATGAAGGATGATGAAAGCATAAATTACTTCCATATGAACATTCTTGAAATTGCTAATGCCTCCAGTGCTTTAGGAGAGTAAATACCTGAAGATAAATTGGTGAGAAAGATGCTCAGGTCTCTTCCCAGGAGATTTGATATGAAAGTAACTGTTATCGAAGAAGCTCAAGACATTGACAAAATTAAAGTGGATGAACTTGTTGGATCCCTTCTAACATTTAAAATAAGCATTAATGAAATATCTGAAAAGAAAAACAAAAGCATAGCCTTTGTATCAAATATTGAAGTTGAAGAGGAGGAATGTGATCTGGATACAGATGGAGGAATATCAAATGCCTTAGCTATGCTTGGAAGACAATTTAATAAAGTGATAAAAAGAATGGACAGGAACCAAAGATCAAATGTCAAGAACATCTCATATGACATCCATAAGTCAAATGAGATAGGAAGAAAAAGAGCTTAAGAAAAATCTTCTCAAGGGAAGGGAATACAATGTCATGAATGTGAAGGCTTTGGGCATATTAGAGCTGAATGTCCTACATATCTTAAGAAACATAAGAGGAATCTATTTGTTACTTGGTCTGAAGAGGACTCAGAGAGTGATCTTGAAGAATCTGCCAAATATATTAAAGCATTGACAGGAAAATACATATTTATGAAAAGTCTAGTGACGAGGAACTAACCTTTTATGAGTTAGCTTCTTCATACAAAGAATTATGTCTCAGAAGTGCATAAGTGTGTCTTGAAGGGGAGAAATAGAAAGCCATCATAACTCAGTTGAAGGAGGAAAGGGAAGAGCATCTTAAAACTATTTCTTATTTGAAAAGTGAATTGTCCTCTCTAAATTCAAATCTTGATAGAATGGTCAAATCCCTCAAGATGTTGAATAATGGGTCTGACACATTAAATGAAATTCTCCAAGCAGGAAGAGTGACAAGAGATAAAAGTGGTTTAGGTTTCAATGAGAAAAAGGAACCTAACTCAGAAGAGCCTTCATCTGTTTCCACGCATGCCAAGCCTAAACCAAAGATGTCGAATCAAATGTCTCAACATCATGATAAGAAAGGACATCATGGCAAACATCATGGGAAGAAAAAGCTTAATCACACCAGAGAGAATCCCTATCCCTGGAGATGTCATCACTGTGGAAGGCTTTGACATATAAGTCCCTTCTATTTCAATCTGTATGGGTATCCTAAAAATACTCCTCCCAAAACTGATAAGATTCCCCAAAATAGCAAAAATGAGAAACAGTGGGTTCCCAAGTCCAAAGTTGATAGTTTCATTGCTCACACCTCTCTCAGAGTATCAACCAAAGATGACTGGTACTTTGACAGTGGCTGTTCCAGACACATGACATGTGTCAAGAATTTGTTGGTGGATGTCAAATCCCATTCCACCAGTTATGTGACTTTTGGTGATGGAGCAAAAGGAGAAACCAAAGGTGTTGGCAAGCTTGACTATTTAGGAGTTCCTAAGCTTGATAATGTGTTACTTGTAAAAGGGTTAACAGCTAACCTGATAAGTATAAGCCAACTATGTGATCAAGGATTCAAAGTTAACTTCTCCAAGGAAGAATGTCTTGTGTGCAATGAAAAGAATGAAGTTATCATGAAAGGAATTAGATCTATAGACAACTGTTATCTATGGCATCAAAATTTGGGGAACTTGCATCTGAAAGGTATGAAGAGAATTATATCTGAAGAAGCAGTGAGAGGGTTTCCTAAGCTCAAGATAGAAGAAGGAAGGGTATGTGGTGATTATCAAATTGGAAAGTAGACTAAGATGTCACATCATAAGATTCAACATCTTACTACATCAAAAGTTTTGGAACTCTTCACATGGAGTTGATGGGACCTATGCAGGTTAAAAGTCTTGGTGGTAAGAAGTATGCTTATGTTGTTGTAGATGACTTTTCTAGATACACATGGATAAGCTTTATTAGAGAAAAATCAGAAACTTTTGAAGTGTTAAAAGATCTTTGTCAAATAATTCAAAGGGAAAAGGAAAGCCATGTCATAATAATAAGAAGTGATCATGGAAAGGAATTTGAGAACAACAAATTTGCTGAGTTTTTCTCCTCTGAAGGAATCAGCCATAAATTCTCCTCTCCCATTACTCCTCAACAAAATGGATTGTAGAATGCAAGAATAGAACTCTCCAAGAATCTTCCAGATCCATGATTCATGCTAAGAAGCTACCCTACCATTTTGGGATGAAGCTATGAATACTGCATGCTATATTCATAAAAAAGTCACTCTAAGGAAAGGCACTTCAGCTACTTTATATTAAATGTGGAGGGGAAGAAAACAAACTGTTAAATACTTTCATGTTTTTGGAAGTAAATGTTACATCTTAGCTGATCATGAACAAAGGAGGAAGATGGATCCCAAGAGTGATGAAGGAATATTCCTGGGTTACTCTACAAACAGCAGAGCATACAGAGTTTTTAACTCAAGAACCAAAGTTATGATGGAGTCAATAAATGTTACTATTGATGATAGGGGATGGAATGTTAAAGAAGATGTCTCAGAAGATGTTGGAACATCTTTGCTTGATAGTCCAACTGAATCAAATGACACAAGTATTGATTCTAATCCTCCTCAAGAAGATCCCCAGCATAGTCACCTCAATAAAGGACCTTCAATTAGAACTCAGAAAGATCATCCTAAGGAGCTTATCATAGGAGATCCAAACAAGGGAGTTACTACCAGATCAAGATAAGGGATTTCAAACTCTTGCTTTGTATCAAAAATTGAGCCTAAGAATGTCAAAGAGGCCCTAAATGATGAATTCTGGATTAATGCTATGCAAGAGGAGTTGGAACAATTCAGTAGGAATGAAGTTTGGGATCTGGTTCCCAGACTTGAAGGGATAAATGTGATTGGCACTAAATGGGTATACAAGAATAAATCTGATGAAAAAGGGGTGGTCACCAGAAATAAGGCAAGGTTAGTTGCAAAAGGATACACTCAAATTGAAGGAGTGGACTTTGATGAAACATTTGCTCCTGTGGCTAGACTTGAATCAATCAAACTACTGTTGGGAGTTGGATGCATTTTGAAAGTTAAATTGTTTCAAATGGGTGTAAAGAGTGCCTTCTTGAATGGGTACCTGAATGAAGAAGTTTTTGTTGAACAACCAAAAGGATTTATTGATCCAAGTTTTCCTAAACATGTTTATAAACAGAAGAAAGCTCTGTATGGATTGAAGCAAGCTCCAAGAGCTTGGCATGAGAGACTGACAGAATTCCTTGGGGAGAATGGATATAGGAAAGGTGGCATAGAAAAAACCCTCTTTGTCAAAGAAGAAGAAGGGAAGATTATGATTGCTCAAATTTATGTTGATGATATTGTATTTGGTGGGATCTTAAATGATTTGGTTCAACATTTTGTCAAGCAAATGCAGTCTGAATTTGAAATGAGTCTTGTTGGTGAATTAACCTATTCTCTTGGTCTGCAAGTTAAACAAATGGAAGACTCCATATTTTTATCACAGAGCAAGTATGCCAAAAATATAGTGAAGAAGTTTGGGGTGGAGAATTCCAGTCAAAAAAGAACCCATGCTCCCACACATCTGAAGCTGACTAAAGATGAAAAAGGAGTAAGTGTAGATCAAAGTCTCTACAGAAGCATGACAGGAAGTCTTCTACATATCATAGCTAGAAGACCAGACATTGCCTTTGCTATAGGGGTGTGCGCAAGATATCAAGTTGATCCTAAAATTAGCCATGTCAACCATGTGAAGAGGATTCTTAAATATGTGAGTGGGACAAGTGACTATGGTATGCTGTACTCTCATGGATACAATTTTGCCTTAACTGGTTTTTGTGATGCTGGTTGGGCAGGAAGTGCTTATGATAGAAAGAGTGCACCAGGAGGATGCTTCTCTCTGGGAAATAATCACATATCTTGGTTCAGCAAGAAGTAAAATTGTGTGTCTCTGTCCACTGCTGAGGCCGAGTACATTACTGCAGTAAGTAGTTGTTCTCAATTGGTTTGGATGAAACAAATGTTAAAAAAATACAATGTCAAACAAGTTGTCATGGCATTATTCTGTGACAATTTAAGCACCATAAACATTTCAAAGAATCCCATTCAACACAGCAGGACCAAGCATATTGACATCCGTCATCACTTCATGAGAGAGCTTGTTGAAGAAAAGATTGTTGCTTTAGAACATGTAGCCAATGAGTTGCAACTGGATGACATCTTCACAAAAGCTTTGGATGCTAATAAATTTGAGAATTTAAGAGGAAAATTAGGGATATGCTTATATGAGGGTTTGTAGCCATTAAAAGTGTGTGGGAATATCATTAAAGTGATATTGCATTATTTGTGTTTCCAACAAATAAATTTTAGAAAGAAATCATTATAAGACTGCCTCAAATTGTTTCCCACACGCTACAACAATTCTTCTTTATACTTTCACAAAATATTCATTCTCCTTCACAGAAAAGGGACCCTTGCCATTCTTCATCTCCTTACTAGAAAATTTTCAAACATGTCTCAACATCACACATCGTCTTCCTCAAAATCTGCCAATGAAAATATTTCCCTTGACATAGTACTAAATGTTACTCCTCTATCAACGATCCCTCCACTTAAGAAAAAGGTCAAGAAACCTAGATCATCATCAACTAAGAAATCTAAAGATGATAAAGGTAGCTCTTTTACTTCTACTGACAATAGAACTGAAGAAGAAATTGTTAATGTTGATAGAAGCATAAAAAGGCGTGTAGACAGGGTATTAAATGAAGGCTTTGTTGTGCCTGGGATTTCTACTCCCCTTGCTCGCATGCCTCCTCCTGCTAACAAAGGAAGTAATCCTAAAAATGATGCTGCTGAATCTTCCAAGAAAGATAATGTTGAAAGCAAAGTTGAGAAGCTTGCTACCTCTGCCCTAAAAGAAGTGGATGAAGAAGATGTTGATCAAGATGTTGAGGAAAATGAACAAAATGTTGAAGAAAACTCTCCTTCTAAAGAAGATGTTGCTTCCTCCAAGGATGGAGAAGGTCAAAATGCTGACAATATAGTCAATGTAGAATAGGTGTCTGACAATGAGCTCATCACTAAAGTTGTACCTGGTATTGCAAGAAGGCTAAAGTCCAGGAAAGTGAAAGATGCAAGTGTCACACCCCCTGCCAAAACAACCACAAAGAAAATCATGTATTGACCCCCAAAGCCAGAAAGTAAAGTGGTTCCTCTCTCTGGAAAAAGAAAATCTAGACCTGTTAGCTCCATAGATGATGATGAGGATGCTGTAAAAAGATCCAAGAATAAGAATAAAGTTGTGGTGGTTGAAGAAGTTATTTAAACCATGATGTCAAGCAAGATGTCCAGGACATCTCTCCTATCAAAAAGTCTGCAAACAAGAAGATTTCTGTGAGGGTTCCTGATGCCCCACTTGACAACATCTCCTTTCACTCTGTTAGGAATGCTGAAAAGTGGAAGTATGTGTATCAAAGAAGGATTTCCCTGGAGAGAGAACTAGGAGCTGGTGATTTGGAATGTAAGGAAATCATGAAGCTGGTCTCTTATGCTGGATTGATGAAAAAAGTTACCAGGTTTTCCAATTGCTATGAAACTCTTGTTAAGGAATTTATTGTTAATATTCCCGTTGATTGTGCTGACCATAAGAGTAAGGAGTATAGAAAGGTTTTTGTTAGAGGAAAGTGTGTATAATTTTCTCCTGCCATTATAAAAAAATTTCTAGTTAGGTTTGAAGATGTCTGTTGTGAGCTGGAAGTAACAGACAATCAAGTGTGTAGAGCCATTATTGTTAATCAAGTAAGTGAGTGGCCAATGAAAAATTAGCTTCCTGTCAGCAAACTGAGTGTGAAATATGCTATTTTACATAGGATTGGAGTTGAAAAATGGGTTCCTACTAATCACACTTCAACCATCTCCATTGGATTAGGAAAGTTCATTTATGCTATTGGAAACCAAGAACATTTTAATTATGGGACTTATATCTTTGACCAGACCATTAAACATGCAGGAACTTGTGCCATTAAGATGCCAATTGCTTTTCCTTCCCTCCTCCGTTGAATTATCCTAAATCAGCATCCTGGAATTCTAAGTGGAAATGATGTAATGTGCAAGAAGGAATCTACCTTGACCCTTCATTTTAAGCTCTTTTCAGGAAAGCATGTCCCAACCATTGTTTTAACATCTTCTCCTGTTGAAAAGACCTCCACCAAGGATGATATGATCAATGAATTAAGGGAAGCCTTCAAGGAATTAGATGATGTGATCAGAGTGAGCTCAGCTAGGAAGCTAATTTTTAAAAATATGATCAAGGACCTACAAAAGGACAACAACCTTGATGATATAGTGAGCTCTGAAGGTGAAGACTCCAGTGTGGAAAGAAGTTCTGGTTCAACCAAGTCAACTGGTCTTGATGACAGTTAGACTACTTGATGTCTCTCTGAACTCTTTGTTTTTTTTGGCACTTGCATGTGTTTGACATTTGAATTATATAGTATGTACCCTAATACGGATATTATCTTGAATTCATCCTTTATTTGGCATATTATGACTAAAAGGGGGAGAGAAAGTGAGTGACTGGCTTACTAACCACTGACCACTGACTGACCATTGATTGAGGGGGAGCCTCATGTCTCAGAAGATATTTTAACATCTTCCTTTGCTAATAGCTAACTGCTAATTGAATGTAGGTTCTGATTGCTTTACTTATGTTGTTGCCCTGATAATGCTCTGATAATTGTGCTACTGCTATGATAAACTACTCTAATATTGTTTTAGCCAAAATTTGCCAAAGGGGGGAGTTTGTAAGTGTTTGTTGGCAGCAATTTTGGTAAAACAAGTGACTTGTTAATGTTTTGCTAAATGTATTAACATTTGGAGCAATATTGTTTTGAATGATGTCAAAGAAGATGTCTTGACATCTGGCTACTGAACTGATCTCAGCCCAACATCAGTTAAGTCTTTTTGTTTCCTGTTTTCATGCGTGCCATAATTCAGGATTTGTGATCTACAGGCTGCAAAAAATATGGAGGAATATTTTTCAAATTGAATGAATCTTATCTTAGCCTATTTTTACAGAGATATTCAAAATATTTGGATATTTATTTTTAAGCCCAAGCCCACAGCTGCGCATATATAAGGACTTGCTTCCTTATTCAAAGACAAGCAACTTTTGAAGAAGAATACTTTCTTTCTGTTTAGAAGTCTAGGCTTTTTATTTGTAATACACTCTAAGTATTAGTTTGAATACTTGAGTTGTTATTTGGGTTGTTAATTGTGTATCATTCATAAACTTTTAAGTATTGAATGATTGAAGTGTTTCAAACTTATTAATTCTGTTAAGTTCTTCACTGTAAGTGATTGAAGGGATTTGAGGATGGCCTCATACCTAGGTGAGTCTTAGGTAGAAGTTTAGCTTTGGCAGTGATTAAGTAATTAGATTGTAAACTCGTTGTTTACTGAGGGTCTATGAATTGATACTATTTAGTGAGCTTGTCCTTGGCTTGTTAGCCCCCATAATAGGCGTTGTTGTATACTGAACTGGGTGAACAATCTCTTGTGTTTTTACTGCTTTTGATTTTACTACACCTTACTTGCAAACATATATTTGTGTCGTGACATCTTATTTGACATCACATATCTGATACCAGAATTTCAGTTACCTTTGACAAGACTTACAAGAAAGGAAGTTTCTTTCGACTGACTTTCCGAATGTGAGCGAAGTTTTTAGAAATTGAAGTAGAAATTGACTACTGCTCCGCTATTAGTGATTCCAGATTCGGAAAGGCCTTATGAAGTTTTCTCCGATGCATCTAAGAAGGGGTTAGGTGGTGTTTTGATGCAAGATGATCAAGTTGTAGCTTATGCGTCTAGGCAGTTGAGACCACATGAAGATAACTACCCTACTCGTGATCTTGAACTTGCTGTAATTGTTTTTTCACTTAAGGTGTGGCGACACTACTTGTATGGAGTCCACTTTGAGATGTTTAGTGATCATAAGAGCTTTAAGTACCTCTTTGATCAAAAAGAGCTCAATATGCACCAGAGAAGATGGATGGAATATCTTAAGGATTATGACTTTGATTTGAAGTATCATCCGGGGAAAGCTAATAAAGTAGCAGATGCACTGAGTAGAAAAGAGATTTGAGTCGCATAATTGATGGTGTTAGAATTTGATGTTTTGGAGAAATTCAGGAATCTTTATTTACAATTCTAATGGGTATCAGCAAGTGTTTTGATTAGTAATTTGAATGAATTGTGAGAAAGGATCCGCCAGGCGTAGTACAATGATATAGAATTTCAATCTAAGGAAAGTCTTCCGGATTTCTTTCTAGTATCTGATGGATTCATTATGTTTAAAAAGAGGGTGTGTATACCCATTGATTCAGTGTTAAAAAGAATGATCTTCAATGAGGCTCACAAGAGTAAGTTTACCATTCATCCCAGATCGACTAAAATGTACCGAGACCTGAAGAAACATTTTTGGTGGCCCTGTATGGAAGTAGACATTGCGAATTATGTGGAACGATGTGCTATTTTTCAATAAGTGAAGATAGAACACCATAGGCCCGGTGGTATGTTACAACCATTGGATGGTCCAATATGGAAGTGGGATAACATATCCATGGATTTCATTATAGGTTTACCACATACCTTAGGTAGACATGATTCCATATGGGTGATTGTGGATCGTTTGACGAAGTCTGCACATTTCTTGCTGGTTAAGATGACTCACAAGGTTCCTTACTTGGTGTGATACGCTGGGAGAACTGACTTGGTTGTTTTGCATTTTGTTGCAAATGTTGCAGATAGCAAGAGTCTCCACCGACTTTTATTTTATCCAATAAAGGAAAGGGTGAAAAGAACAGAAAAGACCTTTGAGAATTTTCTTGAGTTCGGGGGCTAGGTTATGAAAAGGGAAGGTGTTAGCACCCTTTTCATCTATAGTTATCTATGGGCTCTTAATTTCTAGCTCACTTTGAAAATGCTTTGTGAATGTGTTTGTTTGAAAGTATTTTTGAAGACTGCCTTCGTTTAGGCGAACTTTGTAATGATTCTCGTCTCTATAAGAATGTATACAAAGTGTTGACTTTTGAAAATATTTCATGAAAGTGTTGGTGTGTTTTGAAAGTTGTTTTGTTTTGAAATGTTTGTGAGCAAGCAACTACGAGCGTTCTACCTACTCAAAAGAGATTCTTTATTCTTTTCCTTCTCCTTTAGATAGTGTTATCTTACCATTAGTTAGTAAGAAACCTTATCATTGGATATGAGGGGACAGGTGTGGGTCATTATACAGTCATAGAAGGCAACATTGTAGGATACCTTAGCAATTTGTTGTAGGGACTAAGATCATTTACCGAAGGCAACATCGAAGGGTCATCGAGGGACTATAATCTTGTAATTAGGGGTCTTTGCTAAAGTATCCCACGTTCGAGGGACATGATTGTTTTTATCTGAAGGTAACAAGTGTGGGTTACCCTAAAAGTGCATGTGTGCAAGGTGTTTTTGTTTTCATGTATTTTATCTTGAATTAGGATTGTCTAAGGTTGATTTTAAGATCTTTCCATACAAACCCTAATTACTAACAATAATGGAGAGCGATATATTGCAGAATTTAAATGTCCTACGCTATTACAATACTTTGGGGGATGGGGGATACAAATTTGCAAATGGGGATGACAAGTAAAAATAAACCCTAATTACTATTACAAGGCTTTGACAGTTACATAATTTATAATGCGAAAATAGTAAAATGAACAAGAAAATGTAAAGTGAAAAGAAATTGTTTTTTTAGGGTTTTTTGATAGAAAAGGTTTTGCATAATGTTAAGCCATCTCCAAGAAATGCAATATGTCTAGTGTACCTTTAATGGTCCAAAATTATAGCAAAAATGTCAAAAATCAAGATTTTCTTATACCTAGGCTGACACGGGCCGTGTCATCAGACACGGGAACCCGTGTCAGTAGCTGCCCACGCCTCTCTACTCATTTGTGTTCCAGTCAAATTGACACGGGCCATGTTGTGTGACACGGGCACCCGTGTCAGCCCCTGTCCTGCCTACTTTGCATGTTTCTGACTGACATGGGCCGTGTCGTGTGACACGGGCACCTGTGTCAGCCCCTAGCCTTCCTTTTTGCTAAGTTTTCTCTTTGATTTGTCCTGTTGTATCTTTTTTAAAAATAAAAGCAAATGATATATGGATAAAGATATTACAGTTTGAGAAAATGTTCCTCTTGCAGCGAAAACTTTAGAACATGTACGGATGTTTACGGGTGCAAAGTGGTGATTGATCGAGCTCTTTTGGACCTTCTTGAAGCTATGTCAATCCTCACTTTATACTGAAAGTTGTTGAATCACTCCAACTAAAGTTGCAAGATTCTGTTTTTGAGTTTGGAAGACGGTGATAATGAGGTTACAGAAGTTGTTCTTGTTTTTGAACAACTTCTACATGATATATATGAAGTATTTGGATGATTTGTTTGGGAAAAAGTTACAAGGTGTGAGAGGTTCAAAGATTTGGACTTCAAAACTCAAAAATGGAGGTTTTGTGGATAATTCTGGTTTTTTGAGAGTATAGGGGTTTTGAGGGCTTATTCATCTCTTTCAATCTTGCAAATGATCTCTCTATTATAGGCAAGAGGTTTTAAGACAAGGGTTGATCAGATTTTCAAGATCACATGTTATGGCTAGGTTGGATTGTAAACGAAGCAAGCTTGAAGATCATAGTTCCAATGCTTTGGACTTTTCTTCATAGAGTTGTTGGATACTTTAAGGATGCTTGTCTAATTTTGCATGTTGAGTATGTGTGGAAGGAACAAGTTAGAGACTCAAGAAGAGCTAACTTTGTGATTAAAACTACTTTGTTAGAATGACAATGTTAACTTTGTGCCAAAAATGGAAAGATCACTTGGATAATGCTTAAATTAAATGGACCATAGCTCAAAAGTTTATGTAAACATTAAATTATGGTGAGATTTAAAAGTTAGGAGGCCTACAAAACAAAATTATGCATCATAGTTTGTAGATTGGATTATGTGTTCTTCCCCAAAATGACTTATAATTCAAGAATGGATACCCAACTTCATGCCTTTGAACATGCTAGCTCGGGTATGATAAATTCATGCTCTTGGATGTTTTGGAAATCTTGAAAAATTGTATACAACTTTCATGTTGACCACTTTGGTAAATTAAACTGGAACTTGACGAAAATTGGCCAAGAAGTTGAGATAAAAACTGACCAAAACCTGTTGAAAATTTCTCTAAGTGTTAGATAAAAATGTCATGACTTCATGGGCTTATATCTTCAAATCTAAGCATTTTTTGGACATAAGCCTATAATACAAAGTTGTAGAATTCATCAAGATCTACAACTTTCATGTTGAACGTTTTCTTTGAATCATCTTGTATCTTGGTGCAAAAATGTCATGAAGTAATGAAATTATAAAGTGTTAAAACACTTAGAAAATTTCTAAGTATTGGAAACTTCGACTTTTTGTTGGCTTTCTTGACTTTCTTGATTATTGATGATCAAGTTTGTTATTTTTTAAGGTCTTGATGAATTTTTATCTTTGAAATTTAATGTTGACCAAAAAGTCAAAGTTTGACTTTTATGTATCGTTTGACTTTTTCGTCAATTGATTCAAATTTCAACTATTAAATCTTTGATCCTGGGAAATGATTCGTGCCATGAAATTAGGTCAACATGTTGCGTGTGAGTCCTTGAGATTATGTTTCAAGCCATTAGGTCATGTATTAGGTCAAAAGTCGGTGATTAAACATTCTTAGTCAAAATCCTAATTTAGAGTCTCAGTGCTTATGAGATGATCTGACCTAGTCAACACTTGTGCAAGCTTGAGTCATTGAAGAGTTTTTGGTGAGAAATGTCTTTAGAAAAGAGAGAGAAAATTTTGGGGTACAACATCTTCCCTTGTTCAATCTTCTTAAACCTGAAGAGTTAGATTGGTATGTTCGCCATTCGTAACTTAAAGGTGGAAGATGATTGAACACTAAAATTCCTAGAAATTTGCACTTGTGGGTGCACAAAGTAATGTTGTTGGTTGATTGTGTCGAGAATGGGCTTAAAGATTCCATTTGGAGAGGTAATGAAGAGTTGTCGGAAACAGGCTTATAGATGTCATCAAAAATAACTATTGGTAAGTCTGATGCATGGCTTGATCTTCAAGAGATGTATCCGGAAAAGATTCTACACGTGACTACTACTTCGACAGGTAGTGAAGGAATCTATGACAACTACTACTTCAGCAGGTAATGAAGGAATCTATGATGACTACTACTTCAACAGGTAATGAAGGAATCTATGACGACTACTACCTCAACAGGTAATGAAGGAATCTATGATTACTACTACTTCAACAAGTGATGAAGGAATATATGACGACTACTACTTCAACAGGTAATGAAGGAATCTATGACGAATACTATTTCAACAGGTGATGAAGGAATCTGTGATGACTACTACTTCAATAGGTAATGAAGGAATCTATGACGACTACTACTTCAACAGGTAATGAAGGAATCTATAACGACTACTACTTCAATAGGTAATGAAGAATCTATGACAAATACTACTTCAACAGGTAATGAAGGAATCTATGATGACTACTACTTCAACAAGTGATGAAGGAATCTATGACGACTACTATATCAATAGGTAATGAAGGATTCTATGACGACTGCTACTTCAATAAGTACCAGAAGGAATCCAAGCTTTATTTCGTCTCGAAGAGATGTTCTTTAGAGTGACTCCCTGGGGAAGGTCTTCGATGGAAATAGTTAGTTGATGATATTCATATGTTGATTGATCTTTCCTGAAAAGGTAAGGAGTTAGTTGTATGCAATATCATGATGTATGAAATGCATTGCTTAATGATGTTATCAAGATAAACGAGATTATGCTATATGTTTCGTATGCATATGTCATGATGTATGAATGTTGTTGAAATGTATATTTGTCTGGGAAAACAAATCCCTGACTATTAGTGTGGATGAAGAGTTTGTATATCTTCAACTTTGTCTTGAATACTTCCGCTGGGGATTCCTGTTTACTGTTTGAGGGAATTCTACTAGGGATGTTGATTTTTGCTTGGGGAGTAGAGTTCAGGAACTTTTGTCGTTTGTTGCTCTACTGGGGAATTTAATTCTGATTAGGGATAAAAGAGATGATTAAACTTCTGATTTGTCTGGGGAGAGTAAAGTTCACTGATATTTTGGTTGGATTCCAGGTTTTACATTAACTCTTTGGGGATAGTATCAACTCTACTGGAGAAGAGGAATTATGTCAGTGATGTGTAGTAGTCTGAGGAATAGACTCAAGCTGGGGAGATTGTAGTCTGTTGGGGAAATAAACCCTGTTGAGGAATATATTTTGGAGATTTCACTGGGGAAACAAGTTCTTCTGAGGAAGTTGAAGTTGCTGAAGAACTTTGCAAGGTTTCTTTTTCAGTTTTGGAAGACTGAACTCGGCTGGGAAAGAGAATTTTCGGGAGATATACAAAATGTAACTCCGAAAGAAAATTATGTATGAATTTAATCTATGGGGATTTATGGACACCATAAGTGTCATCCTGGCTCTTTGAGTAAGTAATTATTCCTATTCTTATGAATATTTTTTAACAGTTAATCATGCTCAGATGCATATGTTCATTCAATTTAGTCATTGGACGTTTTTGCAATCAGGACAAAAAAACAAAAAAATGTGCACTTCGAAGTATATTTGTATTGATAATTTGCCTATAAACAGGCGTTTTTGTACAAAGAGACGGAAATCTTAGTAAGAGGAAGTCGTCGTGAAATAAAAAGAATACAAAGTGAAAACAAAATGTAGCCATGTGGAAGTGATCTCATTAAGTTCCAACTCTGCTATTGCCCCTATGTCTTCGAGCATCTCATCCTTTGATGTCAGAAGAAGTTGTTTGAACTGATCTTGTACCCTTTGAACTTTTGACCTTGGTAATAAAGCTGGCTGCAGTGATCCAATGGGACACAGTCGTACGCTTTAATCCCTAACTTTTTCCTGGACCGCCCTTTCGAGTTTTCAGTTCACTAGGATACCCTTTTTTGCCAAAGCCGCCCTTCCGGGTTTTCGACTTGCCGGGTGCACAATCTTATATATATCCCTAATTTTGCCCGAACCCTTTTGGTTTTCCAGGATGCCCTTATTTTTTCTTAGGTATGTCAACCTAGCGGGTTGTTCTTATCTGTAGTATTTTTTTACTATGTCCATGTTCATAAGGTGTGGGAAATATTCATCCATAGTGGTTAACATCAAAGCACCACCAAAGAAAACTTTCTTGACAACAAATAGCCCTTCGTAGGTGGGATTCCATTTTCCCCTGGGATCGCCTTGTGGTAAAATGATGCATTTTATTACCAAGTCACCAGCCTGGTATACTCGATGTTTGATCTTCTTGTTGAATGCCTCGACGATATGTTTTTGATAAATTTGACCATGATAGACAACAACCAGTCTCTTTTCATCGATCAAGTTCAACTGATCCAACCTAGTCTGAATCCATTTGTCTTCTCCTAAGTCTGCTTCTTTCATAAACCTTAGAGAAGGAATCTGAACGTCAACAAGAAGGACAACTTCCATGCCATAGACTAAAGAGAATGGGGTTGCCCTAGTTGATGTTCGCGCAGATGTACGATAGCCATGAAGAGAAAATGGTAGGATCTCGTGCCAGTCTTTATAGGTTACCACCATCTTTTTCACAATTTTCTTTATATTTTTGTTGGCAGCTTCCACTGTGCCATTCATCTTAGGTCTGTATGGAGAAGAATTATGATGCTTGATCTTGAACTGCATGCAGAGTTTAGTAACCATAGCATTGTTGAGGTTAGTACCATGTCAGTGATAATCCTTTCAAGGATGACGTACCGATAGATGAGGTTATGTTTGATGAACCTGACTGCAACATTCTTGGAAACTGAGGCAAATGAAGCCGCTTTACCCATTTGGTGAAGTAGTCAATGGCGACGAGGATGAACCGATGTCCATTAGATGCAGTGGGCTTGATTTCTGTGATCATTTCAATTCCCCACATTGCAAATATCCCTGGAGCTTTCACGACATTCAAAGGTATTGGAGGCACGTGAACCTTATCGGCGTAAATCTGGAATTTATGGCAAGTCCTCGAGTGGTGGTAACAATCAGTTTCCATAATCGACCAATAGTAACCAGACCTCAGAATCTTCTTATCCATAGTGTGTTCACTAGAATGAGTTCCTAAGATACCGTCATGGATGTCCTCCATGATCTTCTCTGCTTCCTTCTTGTCCACACAGCGGAGCAGATTTGAATCATGGTTGCGCTTGTACAGAATCTCATTCCTTAGGAAGAACTTGGTTGAGAACCTCCGCAGGAATTTCTTGTCGTTGATTGAAGCTCCCTCAGGATACTCTTTTGCTTGAAGATACCTATTCACCTCATGGAATCAAAGCTTATCCTCATTAGTGTCGATCCTACAACAGTGTCGCGGTTCTTCAAATCTTTCAATAGTAATTCTGGGAGCTTCTTTGTCCCAATTGACCTTGAACATAGATGACATAGTCGCTAAGGCATCTTCCAATTGATTTTCTTCCCTCGGGATATGTTCGAAGGTGACCTCTTCAAAGTATGGGATCAGGGTTAGCACAAGCTCTTTGTAAGGGATAAAATGTGGGTGTTTAGTATCCCACTCTTCTTTAACTTGACTAACTACCAGGGCCGAATCGCCGTGCACGCTTAAGAATTTGATTCTTATGTCAATGGAAGCCTTAAGACCCAAGATTCATGCTTCATACTCGTCCATGTTGTTTGTACAGTCGAAGCAAAGTCTGGAGGTAAAAGGTGTATGAAAACCTTCGGGGGAGATGATCACAACACCAATTATGTTACCCAATGCACTGGAAGTTCCACCAAAAACCATACTCCACCGGGATCCTTGTTCAGGTCCTTCATACGGTCCAGGCTTTGCATAGTCCGGAAATTCAAAGTTCGTGGATTGGTAGTCATCAATAGCTTGATGGGCCAAATGATTTTCTAGTACACTTCCTTTGATTGTTTTTTGTGTAGTGTACTGGATTTCATATTCAATCAAGATCATTTTCCATCTATCTATTCATCTGGAGAGAGCTGGCTTCTCGAAGATGTACTTGATGGGATCTATCTTAGAGATCAAGAGAGTAGCATGAGTCAACATATATTGTCTTAGTCGGCGAGAAGCCCATGCTAAAGCGCAACAAGTTTACTCGAGAGAATATCTTGTTTCACAGTCGGTAAACTTTTTTCTAAGGTAGTATACTGCATGCTCTTTTCGACCATACTCGTCATGTTGGCCCATCACACACCCCATTGAATTCTCTAGCACAGTTAAATACATGATCAAAGTCTTCCTTCAATTGGAGGCATTAGGATTGGAGGTTCTTGTAAATAATCCTTGATTTTGTCAAAAGTTGTTTGGCAGTCGTCATTCCATCTGACTACTTGATCTTTCTTCAGCAGTTTAAAGATTGGCTCATAAGTAGCAGTTAAGTGAGAGATGAATCGGGAAATGTAGCTAAGTCGACCTAAGAAACCTCTAACCTCCTTCTCAGTACAGGGAGTTGGCATTTCTTGTATGGCTTTGAGTTTTGCAGGATCGACCTCAATACCTTTTCCACTGACGACAAAGCCTAGGAGTTTTCCAGATCTCATCCCAAAGGTGCATTTGTTGGGATTCAACCTTAGTTTATATTTCTTCAGCCTTTCAAATAGCTTGTGCAAATGATCAAGGTGTTCTTCCTTAGTTTGCGATCTTGCAATCATGTCATAAACATAAAATTCTATCTCATGATGGATCATGTCATGAAATAGAGCTGCCATAGCCCGTTGATAATTCGCGCCTGCATTCTTTAAACCGAAAGGCATGACCTTATAGCAGAAGGTGCCCCACTGTGTAACAAAAGTGGTTTTCTTCATGTCTTCAGGAGCCATTTTGATTTGGTTGTAACCGGAGAAGACATCCATGAAGGAGAAAACTTTGTGTTGAGCAGTGTTATCAACCAAAACATCAATATGTGGTAGTGGGAAATCATCTTTGGGGGTTGCCCTATTTGAATCCCTATAGTCTACACACATACAAACTTTTCCATCTTTTTTTTGGCACTGGAACAACATTTGTAACCCATTGGGGATACGACGTCACTGCCAAGAAACCTGCATTGAACTGTTTCATTACCTCAACCTTGATCTTCTTAGACATATTTGGCTGCATGCGACGAACCTTTTGTTTTATCGAAGAACAACCTTCCTTCATTTGGAAGACGATGAACCACGATATCAGTATCAAGCCCTGGCATATATTCGTATGACCAAATGAACACTTCAACATAGTGATGCAACATCTGGACCAATCTTCTCTTGACATTGTCTTCTAGGTTGGCGCCAATCTTGACTTCCTTCTTATTTGCATCAGTACCCAAGTTTATCACTTCAACTGGTTCTTCATGCGGTTGAATGGCCTTTTCCTCTTGTATCAGGATTCTGGCAAGCTCCCCAGGTATTTCACAATCTTCTTCACCTTCGTCTTCGACTTGATAGATTGTATTTTCAAAGTCATAGATGGAAATAGCAGAATTGTTGTCAATGAGATCTCGAGTGGATGTGGATCTACAAATGTGTGTGTGTGTGCATGTAAGGTCACATGGCTATTTGAAAATGTAGTAAAGTAAAGAAAGACATGGAGCGCAAAATTTGAATGCAAAATAGTCCAATGTTTTCATTAAAATGAGCATATGATATATGAAAATGATAAACCCTTAACAAATGGACTATTGTGCCCCGGGCAAGGCACATGGTTTAAAGTCATTGTTTTAAAGGAAATTACAGACAAATTTCTCAAAGCAATAAAAGTAACAGGAAATGTTAATTACTCATGGATGGAGGAGATTGAGATGAATCCTTTGGTCTGCCAGTCATTGATTCCTCCGTCAGCATTTGGGTAGATCCATTCGTCCCAGTCACCATCACTATCAGAGTCTCCTAGAGCATTAACTTCATTGTTGCTAATATGGAGAGGTGGTTTCCCAGCACGAGCACGTCGAACCTCTTTATGAGCCTTGGAAGTGAAGCCCAACCTAAATTTGTATGACTTATAGGGGATATCTGGAAGTTGTCCCTAAATGGTGCAACCTCCATCTTCAACAACAGCACGAGCATCCTTGAGAGAGGTCATTCTTGGTGTATCTTTAGAAGCTTTGGAAGTATTAGGAATAGTTTTGGAAACAAAAATCATTGGAAGGACCACTTCAAATTCTTATTAGGGGGTCTCAATGAATTCGCCATCCATTTCAACATATTTGAAAGAATTCAAATGACTGATCATGAACTCTTCCTCTCTGCAGACTGTGACAATTTTTCCTTTTATCAGGTACTTCAGCTTTTGATGTAATGTGGAGGTAACCGAACCTTCCCAATGAATCCATGGGCATCCGAGCAAGCAAGAATAGGTCGGACGGATATCCATTACATAGAATGTTGAGTTGAAGACTTGAGATCTAACCTTGACAGGAAGATCAACCTCTCCATGGACCATTCTCTTTGACCCATCAAAGGCTCTCACCACAATATCACTGGGTTTCAGCATGAGCCCTTCATTGTCCAATCTGTTCAAAGCACCTTTTGGTAAAACATTGAGGGAGGACCCTGTGTCCACTAACACATGTGCTAAAGTGGTGCCTTTACACTCGATGGAAACATGTAGAGCTTTGTTGTGATTCTTCCCCACCGGAGTCAAATCTGCATATGAAAATCCAAAACCATTGTCAGCAGTCATGCTTGCTACACGGTTCTCAAATTGGTCAACAGTAGTTTCTTGCGGGACATGTGCATTTTTCAGGAATTTTAGTAGAGCTTGAGCATGTGATTCAGAACACAACAACAAAGACAACATGGGTATCTTTGAAGGTGTCTGCCCCAATTGTTCAACTATCTTGTAGTCGCTTTTTCAGATAATTTTTAGAATCTCCTCCATCTCTTGGCTAGACGGGTCCTCAATTATAATATCTTTTATGGGTGCCTCCATCTGGGAAGGCTCAGTCATTTTTTCTTTTCTTTGAGTGTCAGCAACAGGTTTAGCAGCAGGAATACGAATGGGCATTGTAGTAGTGGTTGTCGTAGGAGAGATCTCCGGAGTGAAGATCCTTCCCATCCTAGTTACTTTACTTGATCTAGAAATGTTTCTAATCTCAGCATTCTCATCATTAGCGACCCATGACTCTTGTTTGATTCCATGATAATACACTTCCGCCCCATAGTTCCAGGGCACTGCTTTGTTGGAAGAGTAGGGGACTGGCCCTGGTGTGGTGATAATCAGGGGAGCTATTCTTAGTTCGGCGGGAATCCTAATAGGACCTTTGGAGGTGATCCTAATAGGAGTGTTTGAAATGGTAATTATGAACACGTCTTCAAACTCTTGAGACACACTTTTGGTCAAACTTTTCACAGATGGAGTTCTCTCAAATAGAATTTCATGGCTATCAATCAGGTGTTGGACACCTTTCTTCAGCCATATACAACCATTAATTTGTGCATCATAATGGTAACAGTCTTCAAGACAGCATGGAAATACACCGACTTTCAACAGATTCTTTTTAATGATCATCAGAGGTGTGGTTAAATCATTGACAGAGGAAACGGAAGAGGCATCTTCAATGGCATTGACATCCTTACCATGATTGGGCATGGGTGTGGTTATCACGTTGGGAGCCAATGGAGGGTCAAACGCAATTGTTTTGTTATCAATCATGTCTTGGATTTTATTCTTTAAAGACCAACAGTCATTGGTATCATGTTTAGGACTGTTTGAATGGTAAGTAAATTTTGCATTGGGATTGTATTTAGGAGAGGAGGTATCAGGGTTATGGGGAGGATCCCTTAGTGTAATCAGTTCCGCTTTTAGCAAGTGTTGTAATTCTTGGGATAATGGCATATTGATCTTAGTATACTGCCTTTCTTGAAATTTTGTTATACACCCATTCCCTTGTTGTTGTTGAATAGATGTAGGATTGGAAATTAAAATTTCCCCCACTGAATGATGACAGTCCTTCTTAGCATGGCTTCTTTACCCATACACAACATTAGTCTCCTTTTTGCGAGAAAATGGTTTTTTTACAACATTGGAGGTGGAGGCCATTGTATCTTCCCGCTTTCAACCCTCTCGCCAATCAAGATTAATTCAGTAAATCCGGGTGAAGAAATTCCAATCAGCAAGTTGAAGAAAGGACCAGTCATTGTTCCTATAAACATGTCTACCAATTCTCTGTTAGTGAGAGGTGGTTGTACTCTGGCTTCCAGATCTCTCCATTTTTGGGCGTACTCTTTGAAGCCCTCATTTGAACCCATAGTCATGCCTTGCAATTGCATTCGAGTTTGTGCAAGATCAACGTTGTATTGGTACTGCTTGTAGAAAGCAGCATCTAGGTCCTCCCAAGGGTGGATATTAGTCCCCTCAAGTTGATAAAACCATTCTAACTGTGTTCTAGATAAAATTTCTTGGAAAAAGTGAACCCACAACTTCTAATCAGTGGTATGTGGTTGAATCTTACAGACGTATGATCTGAGATGAAGCTTCGTACATGAGACACCGTCTACTTGGAAAATATAGGGATCTTAAATTTATGGGGAATAACCACCCCAGGAACCAAACTCAAGTCTCCAAAGTCCAAGCCAGGCACCGCTTGGATCTCTATAGCTTTTGATTTGTCTTCTAGCTGCTTATATTTGTCATCGACGAGCGGGTATTGCTCATCGGAATAATCCTCGTCCTCGAAAACTTGGTTATTCCCACCCCTAGCATAGTTTCTTCTAGCATCTTGATTATAATCCTCTTCGGAGGAGTCCTCTTTAATTTGAACTTGTCGGGCGGGGCCTTTGAATCTATTCCCCATTTTGATAACAACTTTCTTCTTGGTCTTCTTCTTCGTGACGAGAAGAGCCATCATTTCTTGCTGACCTTTTTCCAGGTTGAGAAGAGTCTCTTGGAACTGAGAGTGTTGAGTTTGAAAGTCCTTGAGGGTTTATTCGAGATCTATCTTATACTTAAATAAATATTAGAAAGATGAGGAAACATGTGTTGGAAAATCTACTTATAATATGATGCATGTAGTGCGGATGCAATGTTTTCAAGGACCATAAGGAATTTAAATTTGCTTAGCCATAAAGGGAACAAACATAACAATTGTATTAATAAGTTCGAAGATTACAGTTTCTCATTGGGCTTACAATGAAAAATCAAAAAGGTCTCAAAGAGACAACAAAATGAAATCCTAAAACAAAACACTCAGGTCTCCTACGGACGCATCCTCTTTGGTGTAATGCAGGCATTCAGGCTTTGCTCCTCGTGAAGTTGCCTTGTAAGCTCCAACACTTTCTTCTTGTTTGCGTAGAATTGTGCTTCAAAGGTGTCTCGTTCCCCTTTTAGTTGAATCCATGATCTTTTCAATTCTTCGAGGTTGGTGGGCATGTTAGGATGGATAATGGTATGAGGAACATCCCTTTCGGTAACAGGCTCCACAATTATTGGTAGAATAGCGGGATATGGCATCATGAGACTTTGAGCACGAGCTCGTACCCATTTGAGATAAGGCTTAAGAGGGATGGAATTCTTATGCCCCGAAGTCTTTCTATCGAATTTGATTACCATGCCCCAAGCATTCACAAACCTTTGATGGTGACCTTGAACATCATTCTCATAGTCGAATACAATTCCTTGAATGAGCGCGTCATGGGGACCATCTCTTTGAGCATAGCCAAACTATCGTAAGGCTAGAGAAGGGTTATAAGTGATACCTCCCCTAATTCCCAAGAGTGTAACATTAGGGAACTCCCCACAAGGATAAATGATAGTAATGTCTTCTTGAGATTGAGAGCACCAATGGATATCTTCATGAGAAAGCGACGTCAGCCGTTGAGACCACCTTAAGCCTTGCTCATTCTTCAATATTGATCGAGGAAGGTGTGAAATAAACCACCTAGACAGCAACAAAATGTAACATATAAGGACTCCTCTTTTCCTTATGATACGAGTGTGGAGACAATGTAAAATGTCTCTGAGCAAAGTAGGTACGAATTATGAGTCAGGAAAATTTTGACGACATTCACATATACGATTTGGTCCGGGTTAGGGAACAATACCAAACCATAGATTAGAAGAGCCAAAACTTCTTTAAAAGCTTTAAAATCCATGGCCTCCCAAAATAGTTGAGCCTTCTCCATCAGAAATTTAGCCAAAAAGCCTTTGACCCCACTTCTTGTCTCCCAATTGGCTATAATGTCAGAACTCTTCAAATGTAAGGCCTTGGCAATAACTTCAGGTCTTGGAATTTCCTCTAAACCAATTAAGGGTATTTGATCAAGAATAGGCACTCCTAGTAGTTGAGATAATTCCTCCATTGTAGGCACCAATTAATAATCGGGAAAGGTGAAACAATGATGTATGGGATCAAAGAACTGAAAGAGCACCTTCATCATGTCTTCATCAAAGCTTGAGGTAGCCAGATTGAGAAGTCCACAATATCTTTTGGTGAATGGAGAATTTTCAGGAACCCTTTATGCTAACCTTTGAGTTGAGGGGACACCCTTACGAAGTTGATTCGGACGGTATTTCTGTGGGTGGAAGCCATATCCTACAAAACTGAAAGATAAATCCCCAAGTCCTTGAAATGGTTAGTGGAAATGCTATGGCATGATGTCATGGTGTTTATGAATAAATAATCACACACAAACAAGCACACAAGGTCTTAGGTTTAGTCTTGTATGGGGTTTATAGGTAATTACCCCCTTGAAGCTTAGTTGGTTCAACCTGTCCTAACAAAAATAATCGGGTTCTAGCGAATCTCAATATCATTGATCTTTCTTCATCAGGCATTGTTTCAGCACAAGCCTCTATTTTGGCAACCGAAATATCCCGAAATTCTTATCTCAATGAAATAGTATCTAGTATCAACCAACTTTAGTCTTGCACCAAAGCCGGCTATCTCACTACTTTCTAATAGCCAAGTTGTTCAACTAAGATTCTATGGTCAGTTAGTGCTTCATGACACCACACAACGGCCCCGTGTTCTCCTTGACTGGACTCAAGGGACACCGGTACCAACAAATGTGTCACACTAATGTAGCCATTGCTTCAACCGTGTTGGTATTACACAGTGCAGTGCCCATAATCTATTGATACTTACTTAACATGCCCCATATCCGGGTATAGGATCTTTACAAGAATAAACCCTAGCATAACCCATAAATGTAAAGAAAATCAAGACAAACAAATAAAGTAATAAAGGTGATCTAGCTCTTAAGGTAACCCCACTTTTAGTTTATATTCCCCAGCATAGTCGCCAGTTCTGTGATATGGTGGGAGAACTGACATGGGTGTTTTGCATTTTGTCGCAAATGTTGCGCAAAGCTAAATTCGCCACCTACTTTTCTTTTATCCAATAAAGGAAATGGTGAAAAGAACAGGAAAGACCTTTTGAGAATTTTCTTGATTGTGGGGGGTAGGTTATGAAAAGGGAAGGTATTAGCAACCTTTTCATCCGTAGTTATCTACGGGCTCTTAATTGCTAGTTCACTTTGAAAATGCTTTGTGAATGTATTTATCTGAAAGTATTTTTGAAAAGTGCCTTCATTTAGGCGAACTTTGTAATGATTCTCGTCGCTATAAGAATGTATACAAAGTGTTGACTTTTGAAAATATTTCATGAAAGTGTTTGTGTTTTGAAAGTTTTTTGTTTTGAAATGTTTGTGACCAAACAACTACAAGTGCTCTACCTACTCAAAAGAAAGTCTTTGTTCTTTTCCTCCTCCTTTATATAGTGTTATCTTACCATTAGTTAGTAAGAAACCTTATCATTGGATGTGAAGGGACAGGCGTGGGTCATCGTACAGTCATAGAAGGAAACATTGTAGGATACCTTAGCAATTTGTTGTAGGGACTAAGATCGTTTACCGAACGCATCATCGAAGGGTCATCGAGGGACTACGATCTTGTAATCAAGGGTCTTTGCTAAAGTATCCCACGTTCGAGGGACATGATTGCTTTTATCCGAAGGCAATAAGTGTGGGTTACCCTAGAGGTGCATGTGTGCAAGGTGTGTTTGTTTTCATGTATTTTATCTTGAATTAGGATTGTCTAAGGTTGATTTTAAGATCTTTCCATACAAACCCTAATTACTAGCAATAATGGAAAGTGATAAATTATGGAATTTAAAAGTCATATGATATTACAATACTTTGGGTGATGGGGGATACAAATTTACAAATGTGGATGACAAGTAAAAATAAACCCTAATTACTATTACAAGGCTTTCACAATTACATAATTTAGAATGCGAAAATAGTAAAATGCGCAAGAAAGTGTAAAGTGAAAAGAATTATTTTTAGGATTTTTTGATAGAAAAGGTTTTGTATAGTGTTAGGCCATCTCCAAGCAATGCAATATGTCTAGTGTACCTTTAATGGTCCAAAATTATAGCAAAAATTTCAAAAATCAAGATTTTCTTATGCCTAGGCTGACACGGTGTCAGCATCTGCCCACGCCTCTCTGCATATTTTTTTCCAGCCAAATTGACACTGGTCGTGTCGTGTGACACGGGCACCTGTGTCAGCCCCTGTCCTGCCTGCTTTGCGCGTTTCTGATTGACATGGGTCGTGTCGTGTGACACGAGCACCTGTGCCAGCCCATGTCCTGCCTGCTTTGTAAAATTTCCAACCCAGTTGAACTGACACGGGCCGTGTCGTGTGACACGTGCACCCGTGTCAACCCTTAGCCTGCCTTTTTTCTAAGTTTTCTCTTTAATTTGTCGTGTTGTATCTTTTTTAAATAAAAACAAATGATGTATGGATAAAGATATTACAGTTTGAGAAACTTTACCTCTTGAAGCGAAAACATTAGAACATGTACAGATGTTTCCGGGTGCAAAGTGGTGATTGATCGAGCTCCTTTGGACCTTCTTGAAGCTATGCCAATCCTCACTTTATACTGAAAGTTGCTGAATCACTTAAACCAAGTCAAGTTGCAAGATGTTATTTTTGAGTTTGGAAGACAGTGATAATGAGGTTACTGAAGTTTTTCTTATATTTGAACAAATTCTATTTGATGTATATGAAGTATTTGGATGATTTGTTTGGGCAAAACTTGCAAGGTGTGATAGGTTCAAAGATTTGGACTTCAAAGCTCAAAAATGGAGGTTTTATGGAAAATTCTTGTTTTTTGAGAGTATAGGGGTTTTGAGGGCTTGTTCATCTCTTTCTATCTTGCAAATGATCTCTCTATTTATAGGCAAGAGGTTTTAAGACAAAGGTTGATCAAATTTTCAAGATCACATGTTGTGGTTAGGTTGGATTTTAAATGAAGCAAGCTTAAAGATCATAGTTCCAATGCTTTGTACTTTGCTTCATAGAATTGTTGGATACTTTAAGCATGCTTGTCTGATTTTGTATGTTGAGTATGTGTAGAAGGAACAAGTTAGAGGCTCAAGAAGATGTGACTTTGTGATTAAAGCTACTTTGTAAGAATGACAATGTTAACTTTGTGCCAAAAATGGAAAGCTCACTTGGAAAATGATTAAATCAAATGGACCATAGCTCAAAAGTTTGTGTAAACATTAAATTATGGTGAGATTTTTAAGTTAGGAGGCCTGCAAAACAAAATTATGCAGCATAGTATGTAGATTAGATTATGTGTTCTTCACCAAAATGACTTGTAATTCAAGAATGGATGCCCAACTTCATGCCTTTGAATCTCCTAGCTCAGGTATGATAAATTCATGCTCTTGGATGTTTTGGAAAGCTTGAAACATTGTTTACGACTTTCATGTTGACCACTTTGGCTAAATCAAACTTGAACTTGATGAAAATTTTCCAAGAAGTTGAGATAAAAACTGACCAAAACCTGTTGAAAATTTCTCTAAGTGTTAGATAAAAATGTCATGACTTCATGGGCTTATATCTTCAAATCTAAGAATTTTTTGGAAATCAACCCTCTAATACAAAGTTGTAGAATTCATAAAGTTCTACAACTTTCATGATGAAAGTTTTCTTTGGATCATCTTGCATCTTGGTGCAAAAATGTCATGAAGTAATGAAATTATCAAGTGTAAAAACACTTAGAAAATTTCTAAGTATTGGAAACTTTGACTTTTTGTTGACTTTCTTGACTTTCTTGATTCTTGATGATCAAGTTTGTTATTTTTTAAGGTCTTGATGAATTTAGATATTTGAAATTTAATATTGACCAAAAAGTCAAAGTTTGACTTTTTGTGTATCAGTTGACTTTTTCGTTAGTTGATCCAAATTTCAACTATCAAATCTTTGATCCCGAGAAATGATTCAAGCCATAAAATGAGGTCAACATGATGAATTTGAGTCCTTTAGATTATGTTTCAAGCCATTAGGTAATGTATTAGGTCAAAAGTCGGTGATCAGTCATTCTCAGTCAAAACCCTAATTTGGAATCTCAGTGCTTAGGAGATGATCTGACCTAGTCAACACTTATGCAAGCTTGAATCATTGAAGAGTTTTTGGTGAGAAATGTCTTGAGAAAAGAGAGGGAAAATTTTGGGGTACAACAATTGGCAAGAGTCTTTGTAGCGAAGATTGTAAGATTACCTTATGTACTGTCCAATATTGTTTCGGATAGGGACCCAAAGTTTACTTTGCGATTTTGGAAGGCGTTCCACCATGATATGGGAACGAGTTTGAATATGAGTACCTCAAATCACACGTAGACGAATGGTCAAACGGAAAGAACTATCCATACAATTGAAGACATGTTGAGAGCATGCATTCTGGAAAATGGTGGGAATTTGAAGGATCACTTGTCGTTAATCGAATTTGCATACAACAATAGTTATGACTCGAGTATTGGAATGGCACCATATGAAGCCTTTTATGGAAGGAAGTGTCGATCGCCTTTATGTTAGTCAGAAGTCGGTGAAAAATAAATTCTTGGACTGGAGATAATTCAAGAGACAACAGAGAAAGTTAGAATGATCCAAGAGAAGATAAAGAAGGCACAAGATCGCCAGAAGAGTTATGCAGATAAAAGAAGAAGACCATTAGAATTTGAAGAAGGTGATCATGTGTATTTAAAAGTTAACCTGAGATTAAAGCTGAAAGGACCGTTTAAGACTCAGAAGCTTAGTATGAGATATGTGGGACCATATCAGATCTTAGGGCGGGTAGGTGAGGTGGCATACCAGTTAGCATTGCCTCCTTCACTATCCGGGTTGCATGACGTTTTTCACGTCTCTCAGTTTCGGAAGTTCGTGCCAGATTCCTTTCATCCTATTCTTCCTGATGTCGTTGAGATAGAACTAGATATTTCCTATCAGCCACAACTTGTTCGCATCTTGGAGCATGCTAGTAAGTCCTTGAGAAACAAGGAAATACCTCTTGTGAAAGTGTTATAGAAGCATCTCGTCCCGAGGAAGCTACTTGGGAAATCGATTTAGTTATGCGAGAGCTTTATCCTCATATTTTATGGTAAGTTTTCGAGTTCGAGGACGAATTCTAATTTAAGAGGGGGAGAATGTAATACATGGTATTATAATTAGCTCTGAATGACATTACTAACTTATGTTGAGTAATGGTTATTAGAAGATTAATGTATGATACATAGTCCATATAGTTTTGTCTTGGTATATAAATACAAGTAGAAGGGATGATGGAGGGTATTATAGTCTATTCCCACTCAAATTATAATTAGGATGGATTTTGAGTTATTATCCATTTTACATTTAGAAAACAAAAACATAATTGTGAAGTGATATAGAAAGAGAGGAAGAACGTGAAAGGGAGGAAGCGAGGGAAGAAGAATTTTTCTTGCATGCAACCCAAGCCTAGCTCAATTCTCTTTTTTGTCCTAATCTTGCAGCTTCTTCTTCATCAATTCAAGGTGAGTCCCATAGATTAGAAACTTGGGAAATTTGGGGTTTATGACATGTTGGGGTTAGGGTTAGAGAGATTAAAATTGTGAATGCATGCTAGTTCTTGTGATTGAATAACATGATCCTAATACCAGTTTTGTAATTTCACATGATGGGCACTGTTTTAGGAGGTTAATAATGGGGTTTATAGGCCTCATGAAAGAACTGTGAAGTTATGTTTCTTTTTTGTTTCGCACAGACCATGCTTAGCATGCAGGGTCGCACTCAGCGTGCCCCATTGGGAGTTGAATTTTTGGAGGAATTACAGATCGCACTTAGCGCGACATGGCCGCTTAGCACGCCTTACTTAAGCGTGAAAACTAAATATTTTGCAAAGCGCACTTAGCGCGAGAGGCTCCGCTTAGCACGCCCTCCTGGGCAGAACTGAATTATTTTTAAACCCTTGAGTGTAGTTCCATTTGATGGTAGGTATTCAGACGCCTCTTACCTAGTGGTTGATTATCCCTTATGACATGATTATATATGTATATATATTGAATTCACACTATATGTTAAGATGTTATAACATGACTTGTTAGTGGATTATGCAAATGTGGTATCGTATAAGATAATGGTGATTGCCCATCGTTCTGGTTGAATGTTTTGTGATATGTATTCATATGTGTGGATGTATGCTTGAATTAGAGTAGGCCCGGATACTAGGACATAAATCACTCATGATATGGACCTTGTGTGTCCTTATACCGTTGCGATGTGCTCGTGTGGGTTCATGTGCAGCGTTTCCACCAGCAGAACACAGCATCTCCATGATCGGTATATCATAACACCTTAGCTACCACTATGATGAACTTGTGTGGGTCCATGTGTGGTGTTCCACCAACAGTTAATAACATCGTGTGCTTTTTATGGTGGATTTGTGATGCCACTTGGGCAATATCAAGGCGCGCTTAAACTTGTCTCTAATGGTGCCATATAGGAAAGACTATTAGGCATCACCCAGTGGGCTCGTGTTATCGAAATGACATTTTGTCCCGGCGGTTGATCATATGCGTTTGGATGATGGATGAGCCAAGACGCCTTATCGGCGATATCACTCTTGGATTTATCTCGGATGGAATTCCACTTAGGAATGAGTCGACTCATTTTTCTATGATCGAGACAAGTCTTTGATGTGATGCACGGGAGGAACTCACTGAGGGTGTGAAAGTGTAATCTGAGTCGGGGAAAGTAAACTTACTCCTGGATTCCTTGTACACGGGTACGGGTTTGCATACTTGGTTTTTTTTTGTTATGTGTATTGCGTGCATCATTGGAAAGTTATGGGATTTCTAATGACGGTGTACCCATGTTGTGTGCTTGTACCTAGCCATGAGAGAAAACCCGGATTCACGATGAATCTGTTTGATGCATGCACCCAGTGGAACTAAGAGAACCCTTAAGATAGGGGGACTCACTGAGATTTAGTAATCTCACCCCATTCTAATTATTTCATTTTTATGTTCTTCGAGGTAGGATCGAGGAAAGGGTAACATGACTTAGCTCGTCGGTGGTGGTTCGTGGCGATATCTCATTTCTTTTGGGATTCCTTGTTTTGTTTTGTTGGATATGTTTTGATACATTTGGAACTGTAATATTTTGACATGATGATTTTGGCAAGTTGTAATTTGTATTAGTACATATCTCTATTTTTCCGCTGCTTATGTATGGATGTTTATGTACCATATTAATACCATATGCATATATCCTAGGCAATGTATGTGTGGGGTGTTACAAAAACAAACTTATGTGAATAACCACTTATTTAAATAAGGGCTAAGTACACAAACCCCCTGTAATATTATCTAGTTTTGTTTTTATCCCCTGGTAAAGTTTTTTTTGAACCCCCCCTTATGTTATGTAGATTCCCTCATAGAACCCCTGAATAGCCAGGTGGCATGGAAGATTCACTTGGTATTTCACATGTGGAATTTAGTTTTATTTTTTTCCAAGATTGGGACACATATTGATGACAACATGGCATAAGTTCTATATGTTCTTCAAGGATAGGGTTTTTATTCCCACATTCTCTCTTTATATTCGTTCTTCTCCCATTCATCTTCGTCCGCCATCCCTTTCATCTTTGTTCGCCATCATCTCGAAATGGGTGGAAGCAAATCTTCCTTAATGAGTGATGTTGGAAAGGGTATGCCAATATGTGGGTGCAACAAAACGATGAAGATGTGGGTCTCCAACTCAGTTGAAAACCCAGGTAGATAATTATGGAAATCTAGGAATTCCATAGTGAGTATTTTTTAAGCATGTAATCATATTGAAGTTACGTTTTCGGTTTTATGTGTTAATCATATTATACTAAAATTGCAAAGTGGTTGCAGTTTGTTCTTGTGGGACGATTTTGTCAGTGAACTTGAAGTGAATGAAATGAATTCTTCCGTATGTCGCCAATATGGAATAAACAAGGCTTATTTGAGTGAATTTGCAAAAGATATTGTTGAGGAGATTGATTGCAGAGTAGGGAGGCTTAATAAGTTAGAAAAACTTAAGAGAAAGATTGTAATGGAAAAGAGAAAAACATTTATGGATGATGTTTGTAATTGGTTTGTCATGGATGATGTTTGCAGTTGTGGTTAAGTTAGTGTAGTTGTTATGTTATCGATTTCAAATGTAATTGTAATTCGAAAAGTTTCTTATGAATGAAATGTTAAGTTTTGTTTTCCATTTTAAATGAAAGTTTCAGTTGTAATTCCACTTCAATAAGCAATGTTATATGTATCATTTCAACTAAATGACTGATACATAAAACCTTGAAAGGAATAATACAGAAAACCTTGAAAGTACTGATACATATAACTTTGAAAGTAGAATTGGTGCAATTTAGATTAGCAAAATGAAACATTGGTGCATAAGTTTATTACAAGCACACTTGGTGCATATGTATGATACAAGCACAGTCGGTGCATATGTCTGTTACATAATTTCAAAATGACACAAAAGGCACAAGTGATGCATATGTATATTATAACATTACAAAATGAAAGACACATTAGATGAAAAGTTCACAAAATACATAAGGGACATAGTTCAAAAGACATAATTTTACTAATACATAGGTCTATTACAACAAAACATAATAGTTAATCTCTCATTTTCTTGGTCTTCCTTGTCTTCAAAGACCTAGTTGAGACTCCAAGCTTGGCATCTTTTGAACATGGTTTATCTTCTTTTTTTGTTATGGTAATTGGATGGTCATTAGAAGATCCCTGGTCTGTAATTGGTTTTTTAAACCAACTCAATTTTATCCTTTCACTTTGCCTTCTTTTAATGACTGGTTTTTTCCTTCCTTTTTCTTGGTTGCTTTTTAATTGAGTCAAACACACAAGATCCAGTTTGAATCATAACAGTTGGTATTGAGGGCTCTACAGTCTCAGTCTGCCCATTAGTTGGCATATTAGCCTCAATCTACATCTCAGTAGGCATTGAAGCAGGAATTTCTGAATTTGTTGCAGTCTCTGCATTTTCACCTTCAGTAGGCGTTGCAGCATCTGCAGTTTCAGCTCTAGTAGGATTTTGTACCTTTTCACCTTTTCTCTACACAACCAAGTATAACACAAAATGTTATGTTACTTTTATCTGCACAACCAAGTATAACACAAAATTTATGAATTGTAAGAAAACTCATTACCTTTCTTTTAAGTGCATTGATATCTCGTGCCAAGGCCTTACAAGTCAATGCATTGTGACCAAACTTGTCACATTCGGTGCACTTATATGCAACACCAGGTCTTCTCTTCCTTACACTATCCTCTCCACTTTCTCTTATCCTAATCTTACTAGGTCTTCCTAGACCATTTTTATATGCAGGTGGTAGTGGTGGTTCCTGTTGCACCCCAAAATTTGCCCTCCTAATTTCTTTTATCTGGCTTAGACTCTTGCATTCATCTGTATATATTCCATTAGGTCATTAACATATATTTGCATTCGGAAGAGCTTAAGGTTCAAAGTCCAGTGGTTGTGCGATATTATGGTTTCGCAACAGTTAAGGTGTGCGTATCCAATAAATCCTGATTCTTCTGATTATCCTTCAAGCAGTGAAATGTGGAATTAGGGTTGCAACCTATGCTTATTGGGGGTTTCGTTCTCTTCAAGTTAAAGGGGTTATTACTCATTCAGATGCATTCAAAGACAAGAGTCAGAGTTTTTCTCCGCCAAGTTTGTGCTTGTCAGCATTTCATCAACTGAGATTCATTAGGTTTTTAAGTCATGGCCATCTTGGTCATATTTCTATGTTCATTTCCAAGTTATTCTACGAGGTCATCTAAGGGCTACTAAATTAGACATTCATTATCTCCTTGTGCTTAACATCATCCTTTGATTAAGGTTTATTTCTCTAAATCATGTACCATTCAAGAGAGGTTTCTCTGTGAAGTTGTGATTATCAAGTAAGGCTATCATTGGGGGATATCGTCCATGAATAACCAGGGTTTCAATTGATATATCTTTGGAAAATAAGAAGGAAATCATTGCTTGAATCTCTAGTCATGTGGGCAACAGCTCTATTCTAGAGAAGAAGATTCAGTTGGACCTTCTTCACGAATTAGGGTTTGTATGCCTTATAATGCAAAGCTCTTCATCTGGTCGATTGACTTACTTGCGATATAATCTATTTTCTTCGTATTTAATTTCAATGCTTTGAGATAAAAATCTAAAAGCTTTGTATGGAAGATTAGGATTTATATCCTATCATACTTGGGTTTATCAACATCTTCAATGGAGGTTCATGGGATGATAAGGCGTGATATAAGGATGTCATTGTGAATTCCTTAAAATCAAGTCGGTTTGGTCCTTTTATTGTTTGTTACACAAGATTAGTGGGGATCAAGGTATTGGATCCATTCTCTCACAAAGGACATAGGGTGATATTAGGGACCATTTGGTTCATGGTCATCAATTGAAGATTGGGCTCACTTCATGGCTTATGATATAAGGCATTTGCTTTAGGAGTCATTCAAGAAGTTTGAATTCTGATCATGGATTTTGCTTTGAATTATTTCAAGAGAAATATCATGTGAATTCAAGTTTTGTTATAAAAAATTCGGATTAAAGTTCATTTATCAAGCATGCAAGGTTAGAAAAGGATTCATGAGGATTTCTTGAGAAACAAGTTATTTGAAATTTAGAGCAAATATCAAGCTCATTCATGTACAAGGTCACTTGAGAATTATTCAAGGCTATTTCAAATTTCAAGATCACAAGCCCAAATTTCATTCACCGTTCAACTAACCATAATACGAAATTGCAAGTTTCAAGTACAAAAGTTCAAAATCCAAGTTCAACATTCACTATTCAAGTTTTACACTGTTTATCATTTACAAAGCATAAATCCAATTTACAAAACCATGACATCATGTCTAAACATCATACAAAAAAATATTACACAAACTTTTGTTCAAAGCCTAAAATCCTAATATCCAAACATCTTCATGCTTCCATATTTGTGCCAAGTATCCATCTTCAAATTCTACTTCACTTAGCCCAAACTATGAACTGCTTTTCCTTGGTATATCTTCACGCCAAATTCAACCTCTCATATCATCTTCTCAATTTTAAAGCCCTCTTAAAATTGCAAGCTATACACTACCAATCATCCAAAATAGTTCAGCCAACCAAACACATATACTACTCTTTTATCACAGACATTAGCATTCTGCATGTGCAGCCCTGCAAACCGGGTCATTCTATATCTAAATTCCTCGAAACCAATTCCAAGCTTTTCCATAAAATGTTCCATATCACAGTTCATAAAGCCCTGCCATATAAATAAATAAATAAATAAAACAGTTCATTTTATTACAGGTTGAATAAAAAAAGGAACCGTCGTGTATAATCAAGAAAATCAAACTTTGTCATGAACAGCCATTGCATCAACTAACCACGATTGAAAGGAACCAGTTAATAGTTCCCATTAAGCCTTCATGATGAATCAGCTCAAAAATCCATAATAGAAAAACATGGCCCTGTATTAATCATAAAAAAGGATTGTGATATGCAATACCTATACCAGTCCTGACTTGCACCAGTTTAATTCAAGTTGAATAGTGTATTAATATTCCAAAGGAAATCCAAGCCAAGCTGACATTTAGACCAAAACAGTTTTCTAACAACCTGTTTCCCAGATTTACAGCCCCAACTTCTAACCATAACTGCATAAACAGAACCAACTAATTTCCAAAATAACCAACTGACTCTAACTATCCTAACTGTCAAAATAGAATTTCATAACTAGCTCCTAACAATTTTTTAACTAAACCAACTTTCAGTAGGATTTCTAGTTCAAAACAAAAATTACTAACAAACCCATATTAACTGTTAACGCTAACTAACATTGATCCTCTTCACTTACATTAACTACCTATAAGTAGTATTTAATAACGACTCTCACAAACTAACTTGTTTTCAGAAGCTAACAAACATTGAAATCGGTTATAACAGATTTCTGACTTGCAACTGACTATTTCAACTAAACTTCACTATGTATAACAGAACGTCCAACTTACTCAATCTCATCCTCCAAATGGCTAACAGAAAATAGAAATCAAAAGCTCAAGTTTATAACAAAATTCTGAGTAGCTGTCAACTAACTATCAGTTTATGCTACAGCAGAAAACAAAAAAATTAATTCAGAACATTCTAATAGCCCCATCGTGAAAACAGAAAAGTGATTGATGTACCAGTTCTTGGAAAATTAATAGGTCAGTTCAATTCAAGAGAAACTTGGGGAAATTCATTTTGAGAACCTTGGTATTACAGTTCGTGAGGAAAACCAAAACACCAATTCAGTTTTAGTTCATTCTTCAGAGTCAAGACAGATTTTTTTTGCAGCCAACTCACAAATTCAATAGTTTAAATTTGATTCATCTCTAACTGTTTTCTAATTCACACTAACAGCTTACTAACAACTTCTTAATTGTTCTAACAGAAATCAAACATAACTTAAAACTGGCCAACGAATTCTAACCAAAAAGAATTTCATTAACAAAATAACTAAATCTCTAACCAACTTTCTAACAGAATTTAAATAACCCCTAACTGTTTTCTCTTAACAGTTTCCAACCACCCAACTAATTCAAACTAACTGTAACAGAAGATAACAGAAAACAAAACTGACTGCTAACAGATTCCATAACCCCTAATCAATTCACTAACATTTAACAGATCAATAATTGATAGTTCGACCAATAACAAAATGTAACAAACTTTCATAACAATCTCTAACCCTTCTAACCTTCTAACAGAATTATAAAAAGAGAGCAAAACTCACCAGATGGGAGGGGATTCTGGATTCTGCAGAAAAGAGACTCTCTAAAACTCTCTCTTTCTCCCTCTAAAATTCTATCTTTACATGGATTCTTCTTCATTTTCTATCTTCATCTTCATCCTCTAAAATCACATAAAAGACTCTCACGTCTTCTCTCTAATCTGTTCCTCCATCTTCAACCACAGACTCAATTTGTAACTGGATTTCCTCTGCAAAACTTTCATCACCATTGATTCTTCAACCATTCATTGCACATCAACAATAACAACTCTAAATTCTTTAAACTCTCATTCTCCACGTCAAAAACGAGATAAGTTCATTGAATCGCATCATGTTGCAGCACCAACGATTCTGCACTGAATTTTAACGGTAATTTACAACACTGCAAGGATCAGATTCATCAATTCAACAGGTACGAAACTCACCATTCTTCTCTGTATTCTCTGGCTTCTTTAATTGCATTTCCTTTTCATCGATTCCCCATTCTCTATCAATATTTCACCCTACTTCGATCTGCCTCAATATTTCCTATAATCTGACTCTGCAACATTCAACCATCATCCTTGACGGACAACAACCAATAACGAATTGCGCGTAGCAACATTGACACACACCGAATTTGCAAAATTGAAGAAGGTGGTTACAAGCTTGACAGCAACAACGTCGTGTTTTGTTCATCGGAGAAGAATAGCGTCGCTGAGATGAAGAAGTCATTGTGATGTTGAGGCGACGGGGAAGAAGGGGGATCACTCTGAAGAGTGATTCAATCGATGATCTGAAGCAATCAGAGGCATACGAGAGCTGGATTGGTGATTTGTTGCGTAATGAGATGGACGCCGTCGTTAGGAGATGAAGAGACCATGCTTTCTCTCAACCCTATTCTTTTTTCCAGTTTGTTATTTTCTTTTTAATTTTCATTTTTTTAGATAATATGTTGATAATGAAAAAGAACAAAATCTTAATAACAAGGTTGTTGATGGCTCGCCTGGGTCGGCGCTCTCCCTAGAAGCCCAATTGCTGGTATTATTTTTGGACTGTCAAAAAACAAAAAAAAAATGCTTGTTGGATCCTTTGCAATGGACCTAGAATTTGCTTCTATCTTACCATATGATTCAGTCACAAACCTCACTTCTATTTGTAATTAATTTTGGATTTCCTTTTTAGTAATTTTCTTCTCTTGAATTTTGTTAAACCAAAATGTTGATAACAATAAAATTGTTAATTGTGTTTTAGGAATATAATAGAATTTTTTCTAGGAGTTCTTTGTTTAGAATTTTAGTTATAATTTTCTAGTATTGATTATGTTTTTGTTGTCAATATTTTGTGATTCGTTTTTGCTTGTCGAGATTTGAGTCTTATGCAAGTTCATCGTGCGATATGCGGATGCGCTTGCGATTTCGATTGTGATTTATTTTCACAACGATGATGCTTTGACGCTTATTCTAAGTATTCAATTTCTGACTCTTTTCTTTGTTGGTGCTAGCAGCTCGCAAAATTCTCTGGGTTTCTTTGCTTTTTGCTTTGCTCTACGGACTAGTACTTTTTTTGTATATTTTCTTTCTACTTTCTCTCCGCATTTATTGCTTCCTAGAGTTCATTAGAAGTATGATAACATTAGGTTTAGAAATAGGCTAGTCTCCCTTTGATTTTTCTTCCCCTTTTTGCATATGCATTTAAAAACAAAAACTTCTTTTTCTTACAAACTTCAAAATACTATAAAAAAAATATGATGAGAATCATATCTTTGTTAAGTATGAGAGATGATAATAGGGTTTCTTCTCGACCTTATTATTATCTTATTCTAAGATTTGGTGTGGTTCAAGTCTCAAAGACTTATTTTATGAATAAGTAGAAAAATGGCTAATATCTCTCTCTTGAGATTAACTAGTTGTTATCCACAAGCAAAAACACCAACAAACACAAACTCTTTTGGCCTATGGGATTTTCTTTCAAAACTTTTTTAAAAGAACATGTTAATTCACTTCTGTGCTGACGCGTAAGTCTCCAAAGGTCGAGTTGCGACAGAAGGCGAAATTAATATTGTTCATTAAAAAATACAAACCAACAAAAACATATGAGCCGAACTACGGCTGCTCTGATTCCTTGAAAGGGATACGTAGGCATCGGGGTAGGGCCCGAACGAGCACAATTTTATTTTCCCTACATTCTTTTCTCCTTTCTTTTGTATGCATTCCCTGTACAGCGTAAGCATAAATTAAACACACCCATAAGATAGACAACAAGAGTGGATACCGTAGAGTACTACGAGCGTGTGGGGTGCTAATATCTTCCCCTCGCTTAACAGACTCCCTTACCTGATCTCTCGGTCACAAGACCGTGACTTCTCCCTTCTCTGGTTTTCTCGATGTTTACCTTTCCCTCCATGTGGGATAAAAGACATTCGATGGCGACTTCATTCTTTGATGATTTTCAGCCGGTTGTTTCAGCTGGCGGCTTTGCTGGGGAATATATCGACCAAATGCTAGTCCATCCCAGAGTTGCTCCTAACTCTTGGTTCCTTTCTTTGGGTGTTTATTTTTATGCCTTCAGTTTATTCATTCATTTTGTATATACCTGAGCATATGTATGCATTGCATTTTACTGTCTTCCATATACTACTGTTGTACTGGATCTGCTTCTTGATTGGGTGGGGATGTTACTATTGAGGTAAAAGGCCCAGTACCCAGGACAGAGTGTACTAGGACACTAGGAATAGAGTGGGGGCATGACGGCTATAGGAAGTGGTTCGAATAGTGCAGCCATGTCATATACCACGCTCGGATGAGGTTCAATTGAAGGTATTTTCATCATGCACGTCTGTGTTGCAATGATTTTACTTTCAAACGAACCCGTGATTTTCGAGTTACCCTTGCCTTACCCTAACCTAGTCTTCACCCGTCAGTGGGGAGGGAATTCTTATCACAGGTACAGTTGGTGACTATATTCAGACGGTTACTTATGATTATGTCCTGGGTTTCTGCCGGTAATTATGAGGTTCTCAGATTTATTTTCTGAGGTTCCGACTATGATCTTCATGGAATTCTTCCGGTTATGTTTCAGACCTGTGATCCTGGTATTAACAGACTATAAAGAGACAGTACAACAGAAATCAGTATCATGGAAATAGTAACCCCATGATCATTTGCACGTACATCATAGCATATTTACTTTTCAAATATATATATATATATATATATATATATATATATATATATATATATATATATATATATATATATATATATATATATATATATATATATATATATATATATATATATATATATATATATATATATATATATATATATATATATATATATATATATATATTTGTCGATGATTAATTCACATGTGCATTGTCATTTCCAGGATCTCCCTAGAGTTTCCTTTTCCTCTAAAGAATGGCAAACAACATTGATATCATCCTAAAGACGAAGAGGGATAACTTCAGCTATCAGCTTCCTCCTAGTATTTGGCCCTCTCTTGAAGAACTCAGGGACCTCATGAATTGTCAACGAATGGGTGTTTTTGGTGAAATATATGGTAATCTCCTATCTTTGTTGGATGCTCGGGTTGACGATAAGGCTGTTCAGACCCTATTACAGTTTTATGATCCAAAGTTGTGTTGTTTCACATTTCAGGACTACCAGTTAGCACCTACTCTTGAGGAGTACGCTCATCTTCTCCACATTAAGCTCACTAGTCATGTTCCATTTGCTCGAATCCCTATTGAGCCTGACTATGAGGCCATTGCTAAGGTTCTTTATTTGAGACTTAACGATGTAAAAGGGAAATGGAGATGTAACAAAGTCACTTGTGGTCTTCCTGTAGATATCTTGGTAAGTAAGTCTAAGGAAATGGAAAACATAGGAAATTGGGATGCTTATTATGCTATGTTGGCTGCTACCATTTACGGATTTATCTTATTCCCTTAGATTAAAGAGATAGTAGACTTGTCTGCTCTTTGCGTCTTCATGAATAAGAATCTGATACCTACACTATTAGCTGATACTTACCATGCCATTCACTCTAAGCATGGAAAGAAAGGAGTAGTGGTATGCTGCATACCAATACTTTACAAATGGTTCATGGCACAGTTACCCACCAAAGGGCCATTCAAAGAAGATCCTCGTTCATGGGCATCCAAAGTAATGACACTCACCTCTTTCAATATCCAATGGTACAAACTTAAGGTTGATAGCACCAAAGTCATCTCTCACTGTGCAGGTTTCTCTAATGTTCCACTCATAGGAACAAAAGGGGTTATCAACTACAACCCAGTACTCGCTCTTTGCCAATTAGGTTATGCCATGAGGCATCCATCCACGACCAAGGAGGTCGAACCTATGTATTTCAAAAAGGGAAAAGATCCGGAATTATTGAAGAAAGTGGAAATTGCTTGGGCGCATGTCGGAAGGAAAGGAAAGGAATTCTTTGGGTTAAAAGAGTTACTAGCTTTCGATCCTTATGTGGATTGGTTGAAGGAAAGAGTCAAAACTCTTATGTTTCCTTTTTGAAAAGGAAATATCGTTGTATCTTCAACCCACTGAGTTACAGCACGATGTGCCTAAGGAACGCTTCTACCAGGTACAATTGGAAAACAGGGACCTTCGTCAAAATCTGGAAGACAAAAAAATGGAAATATATTTCTTAACATAAAAGAAAAGGGACTTGGCCCTTCAACTAAAAGACTATGAAGGGGAAGGTAGCTCCAAAAAAACGACCCAGAGCCGAAAATTCCTTTGTATCTACGAAAGAGTATCAGATAGCCCTCGCCAATACAGAGAAGAATCGTCAAGAAACTTTGAAATTCCAAATGTCCAACAATAGAAATAAAGCCAAAGCTAAAGAGTTGGGAAACCAATTTAAAGGTGCTAGTATGGAGTTTGAGACGAAAGAAGATCAAATGATCGAAGTGATGAAAGAGAATGCAAGACTCCGAGACAAGATAAAGGAGATGGAAGAAGCTCCCGTACCTATACCTTTGCCAGAATATAAATAATGTGATCGCTTCCTAGAGCAATGCGTGTACTTAGAGGGACAACTGTTTCAGAAAGATGTGGTAATCGATAGCTTCGCTCATGGACGAGATCGTGAAAAGACAAATAAAATATTCAAAGAAACCAAGGAATGGAGTGAAGAGTACTTCCGGCAAGGAAGACCATTGTACTACACAGAGATTAAAGATCCACCACTTTGATTGTCTTGTTCTCTCTTTTTTTTGCTTTAATGTCATTAGATCACCACCAGTCTTGTTGGATGGGGTCGTTTAAATTTCATTACATATTCTGAATCATGCTTGTAAGAAGTTACCATTTGATCATATGATTGATATTTTTAATGAATTTAATTGTTGTCGAATCTTCTTCTCGCCGTTTGTCTCTCTTATCATGTTGTTTAAAATTCCTAGGGGTGATAAAACTTTGGGTGTCCTGGAAATGATAAAACATCTCATACACAACCACGCATTCATACATATCATATTACGATAAGTGAGTATGGCAGGTCTTCTTATTTCTTGATTTGGGCCTCCACTTTGCAGAAAATAGCCACTACGAATTCTCATCGTTATAATACTCGAAGCACTTCCAAGAGACGGATGGAACAGATTCAAGCAGATGTTGTGCCTATGGGAACCAGGATGGATACTCGAGTCGATCAGTTGATGGAGATTATTCAGAACATGGCTCGTCAACAAGAGGAAATGAGAGCCATGATTGTGAGACCTACTGAAGCTTTGAATAATGGGGGTGAAAATTTGAACACTAATCCACCAGGAGTCGTCATCAACAATCCTAATGGTATTCTGGGGGCTCAGAATACGGTGGAGAACCCGGGAGGCACTCAAAACGTGAACCGGGATTCGAATGTCGGTCTGAATACCCAAAACGGTCAACATGCAAATTTCAGCAACCTTACAGGTAACCAAGGCATCCTTGGGAATCAAGCTATGGGGAATCCTCCGTCACCTACTCCTGTTCATCAGAACACTGAACAACTTTTCGTATTACCAAGGCCTGTTCGCATTCTTGTTAGGCCGGTGGAAGAAGATAATTGGGAAGACTGGATGACTAATGTGGAAGAACCAACTGAAGCTAGCAAGAAGTTGCATATGCTTGAAGAACAGATGTGCAGGTTTAAAAGTCAAGGTGCAGTAGGATTTGACATGTCTGATTTAGGCTTAGTGCCCGGAGTAAGGATTCCCCCAAAATTCAATGTACCTGATTTCATAAAGTACAAAGGCGCTTCCTGTCCAAAGACCCATGTTAAGTCTTTCTATCGAAAGATGTCTGCGTATTCTAATGAAGAGAAACTGTTGATTCACTTCTTTCAAGACAGTTTGACAGGTGGCCCACTCGAGTGGTACATGCAGTTAGAAAGTAGTCGTATCCGTACATGGAGAGAATTGGTTGAAGCTTTTGTTATGCACTATCAGTATAACACTGATATGGCCCCTACAAGAACCCAACTACATAACTTATCCCAGAAACGGGATGAATCTTTTAAAGAGTACGCCCAGAGGTAGCGACAGATGGCTACAAAAGTGAAACCGCCCATGTTGGAACGAGAAATGGTGGAGATGTTTAATAGTACGTTGCAAGGCCAGTATTACACAACTTCTAGCATATCCGGTACTTTTGCTGAGATGGTAACACATGGGGAAAGAATTGAGATCGGAATTAAATTGGGGAAATAGTGCTCGCAATACTAAAAAGTCTTTCGGGGGCCACCCAAAGAAAAAGGAAGGGGATTCTAGTGCGATCTATCCTCAGAAGGGGAAGGGTAGATATCAAGATTACGACCATCAGGCTGCTGCTGTAACAATCCCAATAGCTCCCCCTTATTGTCCAGCATACACACCCCGGCAGAACAATCAACAAAAACCAAGACTCTCCCCTAGAAAGTTTGACGTACTTCCAATGACATATGTTGAGTTGTTTCCTCAGTTACTCGAGCTAAAATTGATTGAGTTGCGTACGTTGAAAGTCGACCCTGAAAGGTTGCCGATTCACTTTGATGCTAATGCCCGGTGTAATTTCCACTCTGGGGGGCAGGGGCATACTGTCGAGAATTGCTATACTTTCAAACACAAGGTCCAAGAACTATTAGACACCCAAGATATTAATTTTGGACCAGCACATAATATTACAAATCAACCTCTGCCGCCTCACGGAGGTTCCACTATCAGTGCCATCATTGAAAATGAAAGCCTGGATCTAGTTATGGATGTCAACCAGTTAACTACCCCCCTTTTATTCGTGAAATAGCAGTTGACGAGCAAAGGTATATTTTTGGGTTACGGGATGGACTATGCCGCTTGTTTAAAACAGCCCGAGGGTTGTCAATTATTGAGAGATGTGGTTCAGGATTTAATTACATAGGGGTTTCTTCAGTTTAATCGCAAGATCGTTAAGCCTGAGATCGATAATAATGAAGTCAATGTGATAACCATTCCGGTCAAACAAAAAACTGCCCAGGTACCTGTGACGATTTTGGTACCTGATAAGAAATCTCCACTACTTATCACTATGCCTGGTCCAGTGGCGTACGTTAGCGACAAGGCGGTACCTTGGAGTTATGGTGGTGAACTTTACTATCAGGGGAAGAACGTTTCTACTTAGAGGTCTGAGGAAGACACGTCTGAAGAAGAGAAGCTTGCAGTACTCAATATTGTTAGCGAAATCAGAATTACCCACAGTGGTCGGGTTTTCTCCCCACCAGAACGACCTGAAATTAGCACAAAAGCCGCAACTAAGGCTAAAGGAAAGCGGATTATGGTCAATAGCGATAAGTCGGGGAAGAGCCCCCCTATTCCTATTTTTGATGATGAAATGTCTAAGGATGCAGCCGAGTTAATGTGGTACATCAAGAAGAGTGACTACAAGATCATTGACTAGTTAAGTCAAACACCCTCAAAGATATCCATCCTCGCCTTGCTCAGAGATTCAGAATCCCATAGAAATGCACTAATGAAGCTGTTAGGAACCTCTTTTGTCCCCCAAGAGATATCTGTGAATCAATTTGAGGGAATTATGAATAGAATTTTTGCGAGTAATAGGCTAGGTTTCATGGACTTTGACTTACCACATGAGGGGAGGAAGCATAACAAAGCATTACACATCTCTATGGAGATTTCAAAAACTACCTTATCTCTTGTGCTGGTTGATACAGGTTCCTCTCTCAACGTACTACCCAAGTCTGCTCTATTGAAACTGGATTATGAGGGGCTTTCATTGAGGCCGAGTGATTTGATTGTTAAGGCTTTTGATGGGTCAAAAAGGACTGTGTTCGGGGAAGTCGACTTACCGATCAAGATAGGGCCCCAAGTGTTTGAAGATACCCTATTTATCGTGTACATAAACCCTTCCTACTGTTGTTTGTTGGGCCGCCCATGGATCCATAGGGCTGGCACCGTCACCTCCACTCTACACCAGAAGCTGAAGTTATTACTGAATGGAAAGGTGGTCACTGTTTACGGCGAAGAAGATTATATTGTCAGTCACCTGAGTTCTTTCCGCTATGTTGAAGTGGAAGGAGAAATCCATGAGACACCGTGTCAAGCCTTTGAAACTATACAAGTTGTTAGGGCTCCTCGTCAATAAGACAGAAAGCCAGATATCCCCATGTCATCCTATCGCCAGGCACAAGCGATCGTTCAGTCTAGTCACCCAGAAGGCTGGGGAAGAGTGTTGGGTCTCCCTACTCAGACAGACAAGAAAGGTTTAGGCTTCGTTTCTAATAAGGGAAGGTCAGTCGCTACTCCCAAGGGTCAAGGTATTCCTCCACCAAATTGATTTTTCAGCGGTGGAATCATCCAAGAAGAGGCTTATGCTGTGAGTGAGGGACATGGCAGCGATTGTGAGATGGATAGGTGGGTTCATCCAACCATGCTGAGCGAAAAGCTTACCAATTGGTTCACCGAGGACATCATCGAATTCACCCGTTATGATGAGTAACTTTCTTTTATTTGTTATCATGCAATAATCCTTATGTCCTACCTAAGACATAGTGAACATGCTGTAAGGCCACAATGTTTTTTCATTACAAGTTTATTCATCAATAAAGAACGTCTTTTGTTTTCAAATGTTTCGCTCCTTGTCTTTCTGAAACTTTTTATAAGATACAAGGCTTTATTTTATTTTTACATCTAAGACTAAAATAAAATAAAAATAATCATGCAGATTGTGTCCTTCATTAATCCCAGAAAGTGTCGGGAATGATTCTGCTATGACTCTTTATGACTTTGAAAATCCAATATATCAAGCTGAAGAAGGAACTGACGGGGACCACGAACTCCATGAAGAGTTGGCTAGATTACTAAGGCAAGAAGGAAAGGTCATTCAGCCCCACCAAGAGACCACTGAGTTGATCAACTTGGGTACCGAAGAGGGCCAAAAATAAGTTAAGATTGGGGATGCTCTAGAAGACAGTATCAAGCACAGATTAATCACAATGCTCTGTGAGTATACAGATATCTTTGCTTGGTCCTATGAATACATGCTCTGGTTAGACATGGACATTGTTATGCACAAGCTACCTCTTAGGGAAGAGTGTCCTCCTGTTAAGAAAAAGCTTCGAAGAACTCACCCCGAGATGTCTAAGAAGATCAAAGAGGGGGTTCAGAAACAATTTGACGCTGGCTTTTTGAAAGTAACTTCTTATCCACCATGGATTGCGAATATTGTACCAGTACCTAAGAAGGATGGAAAGGTTAGAATGTGTGTGGACTATAGGGATTTGAACAGAGAAAGCCCTAAAGATGATTTCCTGTTGCCACATATTGATGTTCTAGTTGAAAATATTGCTCAAGCCAAAGTGTTCTCCTTCATGGATGGTTTTTCTGGCTATAATCAGATTAAAATGGCACTAGAGGATATGGAGAAGACTACTTTTATTACTCCTTGGGGAACATTTTGTTATAAGGTGACACCCTTTGGTCTGAAAAATGCAGGGGCAACTTATAACGTGCAATGGTCACTCTCTTTCATGACATGATACATAAAGAGATTGAAGTATATGTTGACGATATGATTGCCAAATCCAAGACAGAAGAGGAAAATCTCGTTCATTTGTTGAAATTGTTTGAAAGATTAAGGAAGTTCATACTAAGGCTAAATCCAAATAAGTGTACCTTCGGAGTGAGATCAGGGAAACTGTTAGGGTTCATCATAAGCGAGAAGGGAATTGAAGTTGACCCTAGTAAGATAAAAGCTATACAAGAAATGTCGGTGCCGGAAATAGAAAAAGAGGTTCGCGTCTTTCTTGGGAGATTGAACTACATTTCTAGATTCATCTCCCACCTTACAGCCACTTGTGAACCAATCTTTAGATTGTTAAAAAATGCCAGACGAACAGGTGGAATAACAATTGCCAGGTGGCATTTGATAAGATTAAAGAATATTTGATAGAACCTCCAATTCTCTCGCCTCCGGTAGAAGGTAGACCCTTGATAATGTATCTAACGGTGTTAGAGAACTCAATGGGGGGTGTATTAGGGCAGCATGACGCGGCTGGTCGAAAAGAGTACGCAATATATTACCTTAGCAAAAAGTTTATCGACTGTGAAGTAAGATACTCACTGCTCGAGAAAACTTGTTGCGTTTTGGTATGGGCTGCTCGCCGACTAAGACAGTACATGTTGACTCATACCATCTTATTGATCTCTAAGATGGACCCAATCATGTACATCTTTGAAAAACCAACCCTCACGGGAAGGATAGCTCGTTGGAAAATGATTTTAACTGAATATGACATCCAATATACTACCCAAAAGGCTATCAAGGGTAGTATATTGGCAGATCATCTTGCTCACCAACCCATGAAAGATGACTATCAGCCAATGAAGTTTGAGTTTCCTGATGAAGACATCATGTACATACGGGATTGTAACATCCCAATCCCAAAGGAAGGACCCGAACCAGGACCGCGATGGACGATGGTATTCGATGGTGCCTCCAATGCGTTAGGTAATGGTGTCGGTGCGGTGATTAATTCTCCTGAAGGTTTTCATACTCCTCTTACTGCCAGGATTTGCTTTGATTGTACGAACAATATGGCTGAGTATGAAGCTTGTATTTTTGGGTTAGAAGCTGCCATTGATTTGAGAATCAAGATCTTAGAAGTATATGGAGATTCTGCTCTGGTAATTAGCCAAATCAACGGAGATTAGGAGACTCGTCACCCAAATTTGATTCCATATTGCGAGCATGTGCTGAAGCTAACCCCTTATTTTGATAAGATCACTTTCAATCATATTCTAAGGGAGGAGAATAACCTGGAAGACGCCTTGGATACTCTGTCATCCATGTTTAAAGTTAGATGGGCAAATGAGGCTCCCTCTATCATTATCCTAAGGTTGTATGAACCAGCATTCTGTTATGAAATAGGAGAAGATGTTGTTGACGAGAAGTCGTGGTTTTATGATATCAAAAGGTATCTTAAGACCCAAGAATATCCAGAAGGTGCTTCTGTCATAGATAAGAAGACTTTATGGAGGTTCGCCGCCAAGTTTTTCCTCGACGGAGATGTTCTGTATAAGAGGAATTATGATTCTATTCTGCTCATATGCATGGATAGACTAAAGTATTTGGATAAAATAAAACTTATAAATCAAATATCTAATTAAAATAAGGAAGACTAAAGTTATTAAAATAACCTAAACTTAGATTAAATGAGATTTGGATAAAATATTAAAATTATCTATTTAAAATTACATGTTTATTTCTAGGAAAACTAATTAATCCAAATTAATTAAGTTAAGAAAAGAATAAAATTAAACTAAGAGTAAATAAAGATGGGGTATGAATTAGCAAATAGAAATGGGCTTAAGTAAAACAAATAGGATGGGCTTAAGTAAAACAAAGAATGAGCTGGGTGAGGGGAAATGGAGCGGGTCATGGAAGACCCAGACCCAAGAACGCGAATGCTGTACGAAAAACCCTAAGAAAAGTTGTGCCATGGCCGCCGCTGGACCCGAAGGCGCTAGATCGTGATGCAGTCGGAGCGAAGTCTGAGACGAAGGTTGAAGAGGGATGGCTGGGTACGGCGGAGTGCGTTGTCACATATAAAAGAGCTGGTTGTTTGAATGGTATGTGCAGTTCTGTGAGAATTCTAGTTAGCCATTGAAGCTCACAAACAGTGGAGGCCACTGAACAATATTCTGCTTCTGTTGAACTTTTAGATATTGTAGGCTGCTTTTTCGATTTCCATGATACAAGGGAGTCAACGAGATAGATGGAAAATTCGGTGATGGATTTTTTCGGTGTCGGGACAGGTAGCTCAGTCCGAATCAGACAAATCCTTTAGTTGAAGAATAGAATTGTTGGGGAAGTAGAGACCTTGTCCGGGAGAAGATTTGAGATATCGAAGAACACGGAGGGCAGTATGATAGTGTGTTTCGGTGGGTTTGCTCATGTGCTGGCTTAATTGTTGGACTGAATATGATATATCAGGCCTGGTGTTGAGGAGGTAGATGAGTTGGTCGATCAATCTTCTAAACTTGGTAGGATCTTGCATCAGAGGACCATCATTGGTTTGTAGGCGAGTATCGCGTGCCATTGGGGTAGAAGCAGGTTTGCACCCAATCAAACTTGTGTTGTTTAGCATATCCATAGTGTATTTGCATTGACATATGTTGATTCCAGTTGCATTCTTTTTTATTTCTAGGTCTAAGAAGTATTTCAAAGTGCCTAAGTCCTTGATGTGAAAATTATGATGGAGCATTTCTTTTGTTTGTTCTATATGCTGGAGATTATTACCTTATATTTGTTTGAAACCTTGGGCTACCAACCTGGCCTTGTGCCTTTCTATGCCACCATCGGACTTGAATTTGGTTTTGTAAACCCCCTTACAGCCTATAGCTTTCTTGCCAGGAGGGAGAGTGGTAAGTAACCAAGTATTGTTAGCTGATAGTACATGTAGCTCATTTTGCATAGCCTTGATCCAATTAGGATCTACAAAGGCTTGTTTATATGAAATAGGATCACATGTAATAGTCACGGCGGAAATAAAAGAGTGATATGCAGGAGAAAGATTATTGTATGCAATGTAGTTAGATATGTCATATGGAACATGTTTATCAGAATTCATGCAAACAAAATCTTTAAAGTAAACAGAGGCAGTCCTAAGTCTAGTGGATTTTCTTATGTTATCAAGAACATGAGAATTTTCATTATCATTGTCATTGTCATTGTCATTATCAGTAGAACTGTCAGGAGTAGTATCTTGCGTGATATTTTGGGGTGTTGTGAGCTGCAGGGGTGGAATGTTCTTTGGTTATGCGGATTTGAGAGCGGCAGAAGAATTGAATGAGGAGGATAGTGATGAACCGCGAAGTCCGAATGGGTAGTTGAAAAAGGTTTGTGAATTTTCTGCATTTTTTACAAGTTGGCTTTAAATTAACAGTATGTTATGATTGTGCCGGTTTTGCAACATTATGAATCTTGAAATTATCGAACGAATTGTTGCCGGTGTTAAATAGGGATTGATGTATTGATGATTCGCAAAGATATTAAATGGCCATTTACATGATTTCAGGAAATTAAAGAGAGTATTGTTAAGTGAGACAAAGGCAACGCAACGGTATAAAGGTTTATGCGAAAAACTGAAGAAACTCACATGGTCGGAGCTAGTCCGACGGTACGATTCTGGCGAAGTCAGGTAAGCTCCGAAGACTCCTCGCTCCTTGCTTTCTGCCACTAATTCTTCTCTTCTTCTCCGTCTAAAAAACTGGTGGGAATATTGAATAAATGGTTTTTTTTGGTGGTTTTGGATTATACTGCTTTGGCTATGGTTTTGATACCGTATGCAGATTGTGATTAGTAATATGGTATGCAAAAGGATTTAGCAGTATGCAGGTTTAGCAATATGCTGGTTAGCAATATGCAAGTTATGTGGTTTTTTGAATGGTTTGGCAATATGTTTGAAAAATGGTTCTGATGCAGTATGCTTGAAAAATGGTTCTAATGCAGTATGTAAGTTATGGTTTGATGCAATAGGCAAGTTATGAAATATGCAGGTTTTAGCAATATGCAGGCTACGAAATGTGCAGTATGCAATATGCAGGAATATGTTTTGTATGCAGAATGGTTATTGAATATGCAGGTTTTAGAATATGCAGGATGGTTTTGAATGGTTGGCTGTAGTATGCCGTCTTGCCTATGCAGAAAAATGGTTTTGAATGGTAGGCTTGTGTAGTATGCAGGTTATGGTTTTTTGAAAGGTTTTGTAGTGATGTCTTGGGTAGAAAATATGCTATCCAGTGATGGTTTTGTAGTGGACTATATATTTTCAATGGTTTAGCAGTGATGTTCTGGTGGTAAATATGCTAGCTTAGACTTCCTTTTGAAGGGGTTCCCTTCTCATAGCCGTTGCTTTTCTTTGTGGCTCAGGTTTGAGTATTTTATATTTTTCTGATGCTGCACATATGCTGCTACATATGTTTGACTTTATTCCCAATCCATGCTTAAATCAAAACCTGCAAAAACTAAACCTCTTCTTCTCTCTACCTCAAGTACAAAACTGATATATGAAAATGATATTTTGTACTGCTGTCTGAAAAAGTAATAGGCTGGAATATGATGAAAAAGGAAATATGGGTTGCTTGCATACATTGTTTAATACTGCATAATATTTGAAATTGCATATTGTTGGAATTACATTTTCTTTTGCCTTGCATATCTCTCCTTTGCAGGTTAACGTTGGCTTGTTGTTTGTGAACTACACATGCTGTTTCATATGTTTTATGCAGCTTTGACCAAAAATGAGTTTATGCATATTTGAAATATGCAGTGGGTTTTTTGATAAAAATGCAATTGATTTTGAAATGTGCTATTTTTTATTGTGCATTCATTTAAAAATTCCTCTCTTTTTTGTGAACCGGGAGAAATCCCGTGATTTGCAAAAAAGAGTAACTGATTCCGGCCATTGCTTTTAATGATGAACATTGAATTTATTTTCTGCATTTTAATTATTTATCCGAATTCTAATTTCTTTCTTTTAATCGTTTTTTTTTTGCAGGTAAAATTTAAATGGGCAGACAAAGAGTATTGGATAGAAGATTAGAATTAGAATTTAGGAAAATAGTTTTATTTTACTTTAAGCATTTATGTAATGGTTATTATAAATACTTTGTACAATAGTATTTAAACAACAATTGTAATAAATAGAATAAAGTGAATAAAAATTCTATTATTTCTCAATTAATTCCTTTTCTTTCCAATTATTTATTTATTGTTTACAATTCCTTAAATCATATAATGATTGAAAAATCAAATTCAATCATTTAAATTCAGAATGACAAACAAATAAATAAACATCATTGACTAATCAACAAATTCAACTATTTAATTCATTATTCGTAAAATTCCAAATTATAATAATTAAAAATAGAATTTTAATTATTTAATCTAAAATGATAAAGAATTAAATAATCATTGTTGACCAATTAATAAACTCATTCTCAACTGCTTATTTCATTATTCATAAGTCTTTAAATTATATAACAATTGAAAAATAGATTCCAATTATTTAAATTTAAGATAATAAATAATTAATAAACGTCATTTAAATCTTGATCAGTTAATAAATTTAGCGTTCAACAAATAAACAGCTCCCGACTCGAAAAAATTGTGAATTTTTAAACTGCTTTGAAAATTTGATAAAATAGGTCAAAACTCTTGCAATGCGAATGATGCAGATGGAAGACGGTATTTTAGGTCAAAATTTGGGGTACAACAGCTGCCCCTATTTAAGTTCCTTCTATCCGGAGATATGAAGATTAAAGTCTTCGTCTCGACGAGATTGAAGGTACTTAAATACATAATTACGCAAATTTTGTCCTAAGATGCTGTCATCATGCGGTGATATGAATGTAGTGTTGAATTCACAGAGAAAGATATTGTATGAAACAAGACAAACGTTGGAGGAATCGAACACCAACAAAACACAGAGACTTGAATTATACGCTACTGGGGAAAACGAGCTATCGACCTCAAACGACAGACTCCTGACAGCGAATAAAACTGAGGGAATACGACCTCTAACCCTAACGAAGAGAGCATCTTGCATAGGCCATAACAGGTCATTGACCCAAAACAGTGAGTTCGCAACTCAAGGTCGAAGGCGGACAGAGAGTAACAAAATTGCTGATAACGGATTACCGACTTCCGGAGGTATCGATTCGTAACAGACTTCTTTGCTAGATTCCCAGAGATGTACTCATTAATGCTGAGGTAATAAGACTGTAGATACGAAGGTTGTTCAAATAAAGAAAAACTGTCATTTGTTGGTGTCCAGAGAAAATACCGATAACAAACAAGTTGCTCAAATAAAGAAGCTGCCGCTTGTTGTCGTCCAGAAAAGAAAATATCGATAACAAACAAGCTGCTCAAATAAAGAGGCTACCACTTGCTGTACTCCCAAAGAAAATACCGATAACATACAAGCTGCTCAAATAAAGAGGCTACCACTTGCTGTCGTCCGAAGAAAATACCGATAACAAACAAGCTGCTCAAATAAAGAAGCTGCCACTTGCTGTTTTCCGAAGAAAATACCGATAACATACAAGCTGCTCAAATAAAGAGGCTACCACTTGCTGTATTCCAGAAAAGTAATAACGTACTGGTAACTCATGGAGAGTTTGCTGCTTGTTGCTTTCAGAAAAAAATAAAATGACGCACTAGTAGCTCATGAAGAACTGCTGCTCGGCGCTTTCAGAAAAATAAAATGACGCACTAGTAGCTCATGAAGAACTGCTGCTCGGCGCTTTCGACAAGATGTAAATAACGCACTAGTAGCTCATGAAGAACTGCTGCTCGGCGCTTTCGAAAATAGTAAATGACGCACTAGTAGCTCATGAAGAACTGCTGCTCGGCGCTTTCGAAAAGATGTAAATAACGCACTAGTAGCTCATGAAGAACTGCTGCTCGGCGCTTTCGAAAAGATGTAAATAACGCACTAGTAGCTCATGAAGAACTGCTGCTCGGCGCTTTCGAAAAAAGATAAAAGACGCAACTAGTAGCTCATGAAGAACTGCTGGCGTTTTCAAAAAGTAACGTACAAGTTGCTCATGAAGAGCTTCCGCTTGTCGTTTTCCAAAATGATTCAGAATGAAACTGCGATGATATTGGCAGAGAATAAAATCTTCATCAAAGAGAACCCTGAATCAATCCTTCCCGAGGAGATCACATACTTTACCGTGCAAAATAAATGCACCAACCGTCTAGGTCGCAATTTCACTGGGGAAAATCACTGAGATAGCCTATGCAAGAGGCAACAACTTCATCCAGGAATAACCAGAGAGAAAACAGTCAAACAAGACTCCTCCCAATGAGAAAGTAACTCGATTGGGGAAATTATCCTATCCAGAAATGGATAAGGTAAGCTAAATCAAAAATCATCCACGAGGATTAGCTCAGTTGGGGAATTAGAAAGGAGGCACATTTTATGCTTAAGTCGGCACTCTATTTGGGAAAGATCAAATGTGCTATTTGAAAAGACACAACCAAGGTGTACGAACTCAATGACATCAACAAATACAACTGTGCGTGCATGATGCAAGTGTGAATGAATGTCATGTGTATGCTGACAAAAACGACAGGGGAGATGGACAGAAGATGATAAGACATCACAGTACAACCCGATGCTCGGCTAATCTCAAAAGGAGGGGAACATCACTGGAGATAGAAGACAAAAGCCAACAAAGCTGTAAAGTCCTTCCACAAGGCTTAAATCTCTTGGAGAGGAAGATATTTTAGGTAGAAAACCCAAAGTCTAGTCTTCCAACAGCTGACAACCCAATGAAAGGATAACAACACGAACAAATGCTTCAGCTGGAAAGAGTCATGCTTAGCTGGAGATACTGGGAACACCATCCTCTGATAAAGTGCGCGATACATAACACACATTCTAACAAGTCTAGATTGCCTCTGGGACCAATATGGATGCCCCAAGTTTACTGCTGATGAGCTACATGTTGCACGACAATTCTTACAAGTAGCTTCACTTCTCAAAAATGCCCCAAGCTATATGGTTGATAAGGAGAAATCGTCTCAAGAGGATTTTACAAAAGACCTGGCATTCACCATGCTCTGGTGTCTTCAAACTCTTAGAGGAATTCGTCCAATCTTGATGTGATTGCCCCGGATTGACTGTAGTCGGCACAACAAAGTCTTCGAATTTTGCCCCAAACGAACAAACCAAATGGGAAAAGCATTAACTAGGAGAAGCAACCTGTCCATGCTTAAGGTCTTCAACTGACATGCCCCTGGATATGATTTTTTTCTTGAAATGATTCTCCAATTACTCAACATAGTTTCAAGCCTTAAAAGGGTAAACTCATCACTGGTGTTTATGTGAGCTTCCTTGATATCAAACAAATGTTTTGCAGTTAGAAAAAATTTACAATGAGAATGAGAATTCTAATGCAACAGTTATATAAGTCTTGAAGATTTTTTGAAAGATATCGCACAAATTTTGCGAGTTAAAGCGCCATTTATTTTTGTATAGGAGAAACATATGATACCAACATAACTATTTAAAACATTCATGGGAGTCAGGAACACTATCTCATTGAAATATGCTTTCAAAATAACCTTGCTTCAATTAGGACTTTTGAAGGTTGTAATGTGGTCCGATTCATGGGTTTTTTAGAAAAAGATTTTAAGGCTCAAAATATTTGGTGCCCACCCATTTTTCATGATGTTCTCCAACTCTATGTTCGGTTAATTCAACATGAGTGTTCATCTCTCAAAGGATTTTGTGACGGTAACATCTTCCTTGCGAATTTTGAACACTCAATCAGACTAACTGAAAACTACCCTGCCCCAGGTTAAAATTCAAGGTTTTTTCGTATAGAAAAGAAACTTCTGCTTCAAAGGCTCAAAAGGGGTTAGCGAGGGATTATCTTCCTTATATCTCCGGTGTTTAGGAATTTGAAACAATGCCCGTACATCATCAACAAGATCTTATTCAAAAGCAAACAACCAGAGATTTTGTGTTCTTTAGATCATCATCCTCCCTTCAATCTCTGCCTAGGCAAGAGAATGGGCAACATGTTGGTATCATCATGCCAAAAGAAATTTGAAAACAAGTATGAGTGAAACGAATGAATTTCTTCAAGACAAACATACTCATTGTATTAAAATAACCATTTAGACGCAAACAAGTTCTTTCATGCAAACAATGTTTCGATAAATAAGAAAAGCTACAAAAGCAGAAACAAGTTAATAATCTGGGAAGGCTTTCCACTTGAACTACCGAAAACATCTTCAAAAACTCAAAGTCACCCTCAATCGTGTTTACTCTTCGGCGCCTGTTTGATTTGAACTTCAAAACCAACGTCCTTGAACGACAAGATACCACTTCGGACCCACTTCTGAACCTCAATCTTCAAAGCGAAGCAACCCTCCAAGTCATGCCCACGAGCACCTTGATGAAAAGTACAAGCCAAATCAGCTTTGTAGTTCCAATGTATCTTCTTAGGGACCTTCGGTGGAGGTCGGGTCTGAACCAAATTCCTCTGCATCAGGATAGGGAACAACTCTGTATAGGTGATTGGAATTGAATCAAACTGGGTTTTCCTCTGATTAGGAACTTGCTGATTCTGTTGATGAACATGATGATTCTGATGATGATTATCTCTTCCTCTGGTTCTCTTCTTGGAAAAGTCATTATCAAACTTCTTCACACCATTAAATGAGCTACCCACTTCATATAAACATCCCTTTCCGACATCTTCTTCTAGACGCACTCCCACATTCACCTTGTCAGGAAAGCCATCGGGTGCATTAACCGTCACCTTTTCACGAGAAAAAGATTTTAGAGTCTCCGTGAAGACCTTTATCCTTGCTTCCTCCCTCCTAGACGGATTGACTTGGGCGGAGATCAGAATTTCAACCAAACCAGTTAAGTGATCCAAACTAGCTTTCAAAATAGTCACCTCTCTGCGGAGTTCAGAAATCTCTTGCTTGATATTCTCCATTGTTCTCTTAGCGTCAGTGTTGTACTGGTGAGACCGAAGGAAAAATGAGACTCGGAAAAAGACTTTTGAAAGTGAGACAAAGAAAAATGTAGAATGATGTATGATATGCAAAAGAGTTTTATTTGACTTTCAAGGAACTCAAGATATCAAGTATAAACATCCAAGTATGAAGATAACAGATGAATTTTAAACTGGCTCCAAACATTGATCAAGTTATCGTCAAGATCAATCATCCATTTTGGTGGATTAGGGTTTTCGCCCTATCGACACCCAAGATCCATTGAGTTTGACGAAACTAGTGAAGTTTACAAAGAAAGACCTCCAAACTCCTTCAAAGTCAAGTGAAAAGAGTTTTATGGATGCATGAATGCATGGCGATGCAACAACCACAAGCAAGGTCAAAAACATGGGGGTTAAAAGGTTCAACGTTCCGCATGGAGTCGAGGGTAAAGCCCACCCAAAGGTACGTACTAACGTTTCAATCGCACCTGTAAGACAAGGTTCTAAGAGTTCCCAGAGTCTACATTCCTCCTTCGGATATTACCAACGTCTTGATTACTCAATAATTTGCAATATTCTCAAGAGAAACTCGTCCGAGCGTAGCATCGCGTAACAACTACTTCCGAATTACTTCGTTATAGTCTCCGCGCTACACCTAAAAAAGGCCAAGATGGGTTGGGGTTCTACGGTCCTCAACTTCTCGGGCTCCTAGGTCGAAAGTAATAATGTCTTCCCGATTACTCGGTAAACAAATATTAAGTTCAAGAGGGCCTTCCATTGAGTGGGGGATCTCATGCCTCCTTCTTCGGGATTACTCCCTCAAAGTTAACATGACTATACCGCCCGTCCTATTCCTTAAGTGTTACTTAATCCGGGTATAGGATTCGTCCTTCAAAAAACCCAAACACCCCAATTTAAACATATAATCAAGCAAATCAAATAACAATAAAACAGATAAAACAAATTAGGTTTAACCCACTTAGGGATGGACCATCAAGAGGTCAATCTTTCCCCAGCAGAGTCGCCAATTCTGTAGCGATAAAAAATGTAGCGGGGTAAATCGGAGATCGAATTATTGATTAATTCGTCTCGCAAAAGCAAGAGTCGCCACCGCGCTTTATTGTTTCCAAAGGAAAAGGGAAAAGAGCGAAATAAAACCCTAAATATGCAATGTAAATAAAATACAAATACAAAGCGTTTTTGAAAAGAGATCTTATGGTTCGGGGGTTGGTTATACAATGGGAAGGTACTAGCACCCACTGTATCTATAGTACTCTATAGGAACCTTTTGAAATATCTGTTTTGTTTAAAATTGATTTGTTTGATCGAAAATAAATTGTTTTGACCGAAAAGGGATACGGACGGTTTTTTTTGAAAATACGACGACCTAATGTCGAAGTTTTGGCTTAAAAGGTATAGGTCTTGAAAAGGTTGAAATTTTGAAGAAAGGTGAATATTTGAGGAAAATTAACCTAAGTTTTTAATGAATGAGAGTATTCGCTCGATCGTTTTTGAGGACATGAAGTCAACAAAAATTAGACAATTCCCTTTGGATTGGTGCAACCAGAATAAACAAGTACAATGAAATAATTGACAGAAAATGATACATAACAATTAAATGTGGACATGCATTTTTATATGATTTTTGTTTAATAGGCGAAAAGAAAAAGTTTAATCGGTTTTCACTTCTTACGCATTTTTAATGATAAAAGGTAATGAGAATTAATTAAGGAAAATAGAAATGTTTTTTAAGTTTTTTAAGTTTCTATTTTTTATATATTTTTTTTAGTATTAAATCAAAACGAGGGGAATAAATTAAAGGAAAAATAGCAAGTCTTTATGTTTTCTCATTTTTGTATGTTTTTTAGAGATATTAAGTATTTATCAAATTAAATAAAACTTATAAATCAAATATCTAATTAAAATAAGGAAGACTAAAGTTATTAAAATAACCTAAACTTAGATTAAATGAGATTTGGATAAAATATTAAAATTATCTATTTAAAATTACATGTTTATTTCTAGGAAAACTAATTAATCCAAATTAATTAAGTTAAGAAAAGAATAAAATTAAACTAAGAGTAAATAAAGATGGGGTATGAATTAGCAAATAGAAATGGGCTTAAGTAAAACAAATAGGATGGGCTTAAGTAAAACAAAGAATGAGCTGGGTGAGGGGAAATGGAGCGGGTCATGGAAGACCCAGACCCAAGAACGCGAATGCTGTACGAAAAACCCTAAGAAAAGTTGTGCCATGGCCGCCGCTGGACCCGAAGGCGCTAGATCTTGATGCAGTCGGAGCGAAGTCTGAGACGAAGGTTGAAGAGGGATGGCTGGGTACGGCGGAGTGCGTTGTCACATATAAAAGAGCTGGTTGTTTGAATGGTATGTGCAGTTCTGTGAGAATTCTAGTTAGCCATTGAAGCTCACAAACAGTGGAGGCCACTGAACAATATTCTGCTTCTGTTGAACTTTTAGATATTGTAGGCTGCTTTTTCGATTTCCATGATACAAGGGAGTCAACGAGATAGATGGAAAATTCGGTGATGGATTTTTTCGGTGTCGGGACAGGTAGCTCAGTCCGAATCAGACAAATCCTTTAGTTGAAGAATAGAATTGTTGGGGAAGTAGAGACCTTGTCCGGGAGAAGATTTGAGATATCGAAGAACACGGAGGGCAGTATGATAGTGTGTTTCGGTGGGTTTGCTCATGTGCTGGCTTAATTGTTGGACTGAATATGATATATCAGGCCTGGTGTTGAGGAGGTAGATGAGTTGGTCGATCAATCTTCTAAACTTGGTAGGATCTTGCATCAGAGGACCATCATTGGTTTGTAGGCGAGTATCGCGTGCCATTGGGGTAGAAGCAGGTTTGCACCCAATCAAACTTGTGTTGTTTAGCATATCCATAGTGTATTTGCATTGACATATGTTGATTCCAGTTGCATTCTTTTTTATTTCTAGGTCTAAGAAGTATTTCAAAGTGCCTAAGTCCTTGATGTGAAAATTATGATGGAGCATTTCTTTTGTTTGTTCTATATGCTGGAGATTATTACCTTATATTTGTTTGAAACCTTGGGCTACCAACCTGGCCTTGTGCCTTTCTATGCCACCATCGGACTTGAATTTGGTTTTGTAAACCCCCTTACAGCCTATAGCTTTCTTGCCAGGAGGGAGAGTGGTAAGTAACCAAGTATTGTTAGCTGATAGTACATGTAGCTCATTTTGCATAGCCTTGATCCAATTAGGATCTACAGAGGCTTGTTTATATGAAATAGGATCACATGTAATAGTCACGGCGGAAATAAAAGAGTGATATGCAGGAGAAAGATTATTGTATGCAATGTAGTTAGATATGTCATATGGAACATGTTTATCAGAATTTATGCAAACAAAATCTTTAAAGTAAACAGAGGCAGTCCTAAGTCTAGTGGATTTTCTTATGTTATCAAGAACATGAGAATTTTCATTATCATTGTCATTGTCATTGTCATTATCAGTAGAACTGTCAGGAGTAGTATCTTGCGTGATATTTTGGGGTGTTGTGAGCTGCAGGGGTGGAATGTTCTTTGGTTATGCGGATTTGAGAGCGGCAGAAGAATTGAATGAGGAGGATAGTGATGAACCGCGAAGTCCGAATGGGTAGTTGAAAAAGGTTTGTGAATTTTCTGCATTTTTTACAAGTTGGCTTTAAATTAACAGTATGTTATGATTGTGCCGGTTTTGCAACATTATGAATCTTGAAATTATCGAACGAATTGTTGCCGGTGTTAAATAGGGATTGATGTATTGATGATTCGCAAAGATATTAAATGGCCATTTACATGATTTCAGGAAATTAAAGAGAGTATTGTTAAGTGAGACAAAGGCAACGCAACGGTATAAAGGTTTATGCGAAAAACTGAAGAAACTCACATGGTCGGAGCTAGTCCGACGGTACGATTCCGGCGAAGTCAGGTAAGCTCCGAAGACTCCTCGCTCCTTGCTTTCTGCCACTAATTCTTCTCTTCTTCTCCGTCTAAAAAACTGGTGGGAATATTGAATAAATGGTTTTTTTTTGGTGGTTTTGGATTATACTGCTTTGGCTATGGTTTTGATACCGTATGCAGATTGTGATTAGTAATATGGTATGCAAAAGGATTTAGCAGTATGCAGGTTTAGCAATATGCTGGTTAGCAATATGCAAGTTATGTGGTTTTTTGAATGGTTTGGCAATATGTTTGAAAAATGGTTCTGATGCAGTATGCTTGAAAAATGGTTCTAATGCAGTATGTAAGTTATGGTTTGATGCAATAGGCAAGTTATGAAATATGCAGGTTTTAGCAATATGCAGGCTACGAAATGTGCAGTATGCAATATGCAGGAATATGTTTTGTATGCAGAATGGTTATTGAATATGCAGGTTTTAGAATATGCAGGATGGTTTTGAATGGTTGGCTGTAGTATGCCGTCTTGCCTATGCAGAAAAATGGTTTTGAATGGTAGGCTTGTGTAGTATGCAGGTTATGGTTTTTTGAAAGGTTTTGTAGTGATGTCTTGGGTAGAAAATATGCTATCCAGTGATGGTTTTGTAGTGGACTATATATTTTCAATGGTTTAGCAGTGATGTTCTGGTGGTAAATATGCTAGCTTAGACTTCCTTTTGAAGGGGTTCCCTTCTCATAGCCGTTGCTTTTCTTTGTGGCTCAGGTTTGAGTATTTTATATTTTTCTGATGCTGCACATATGCTGCTACATATGTTTGACTTTATTCCCAATCCATGCTTAAATCAAAACCTGCAAAAACTAAACCTCTTCTTCTCTCTACCTCAAGTACAAAACTGATATATGAAAATGATATTTTGTACTGCTGTCTGAAAAAGTAATAGGCTGGAATATGATGAAAAAGGAAATATGGGTTGCTTGCATACATTGTTTAATACTGCATAATATTTGAAATTGCATATTGTTGGAATTACATTTTCTTTTGCCTTTCATATCTCTCCTTTGCAGGTTAACGTTGGCTTGTTGTTTGTGAACTACACATGCTGTTTCATATGTTTTATGCAGCTTTGACCAAAAATGAGTTTATGCATATTTGAAATATGCAGTGGGTTTTTTGATAAAAATGCAATTGATTTTGAAATGTGCTATTTTTTATTGTGCATTCATTTAAAAATTCCTCTCTTTTTTGTGAACCGGGAGAAATCCCGTGATTTGCAAAAAAGAGTAACTGATTCCGGCCATTGCTTTTAATGATGAACATTGAATTTATTTTCTGCATTTTAATTATTTATCCGAATTCTAATTTCTTTCTTTTAATCGTTTTTTTTTTGCAGGTAAAATTTAAATGGGCAGACAAAGAGTATTGGATAGAAGATTAGAATTAGAATTTAGGAAAATAGTTTTATTTTACTTTAAGCATTTATGTAATGGTTATTATAAATACTTTGTACAATAGTATTTAAACAACAATTGTAATAAATAGAATAAAGTGAATAAAAATTCTATTATTTCTCAATTAATTCCTTTTCTTTCCAATTATTTATTTATTGTTTACAATTCCTTAAATCATATAATGATTGAAAAATCAAATTCAATCATTTAAATTCAGAATGACAAACAAATAAATAAACATCATTGACTAATCAACAAATTCAACTATTTAATTCATTATTCGTAAAATTCCAAATTATAATAATTAAAAATAGAATTTTAATTATTTAATCTAAAATGATAAAGAATTAAATAATCATTGTTGACCAATTAATAAACTCATTCTCAACTGCTTATTTCATTATTCATAAGTCTTTAAATTATATAACAATTGAAAAATAGATTCCAATTATTTAAATTTAAGATAATAAATAATTAATAAACGTCATTTAAATCTTGATCAGTTAATAAATTTAGCGTTCAACAAATAAACAGCTCCCGACTCGAAAAAATTGTGAATTTTTAAACTGCTTTGAAAATTTGATAAAATAGGTCAAAACTCTTGCAATGCGAATGATGCAGATGGAAGACGGTATTTTAGGTCAAAATTTGGGGTACAACATGGCCAAGAAAATCTTGAGGGTAGGTTATTATTGGTCGATGATGGAAAACGATTGCTATGAGCACTCCAGGATCTGCTACAAGTGTCAGATCTATGCTGACAAGATTCATGTGCCGCCCAATCCTCTAAATGTCCTAACTTCACCTTGGCCTTTCACGATGTGGGGTATTGATATGATTGGCCAGATTGAGCCGACCGCTTCCAACGGGCACCGTTTCATCTTGGTGGCCATCGACTAATTTACTAAGTGGGTCGAAGCAGCGTCTTATGCCAATGTCACTAAATAGGTGGTAGCGCGTTTCATCAAGCATAACATAATTTATCGATACGGGATCCCCGAGAATATTATTATCGACAACGGGTCGAACCTCAATAATAAGATGTTGAAAGAGTTGTGTGAAAACTTTAAGATAAAACATCACAATTCTCCTCCTTATCGTCCTAAGATGAATGGCGCGGTTGAGGCAGCCAACAAGAATATTAATAAGATTATGTAGAAAATGGTCATCACTTATAAAGATTGGCATGAGATGCTACCATTCACTTTACATGGTTATCGTACCACCATGCGCACCTCAACTGGGGCAACCCCCTTCTCGCTTGTTTACGGCATGGAAGCAGTCCTACCGGTGGAAGTAGAAATCCATGCTTTGAAGATAATGACAGATGTACGATTTGATGAGACTGAATGGGTCCAGAATAGATTCGACCAGCTGAATCTCATTGATGAGAAGAGATTGACATCTATTTGCCATGGACAGTTATACCAAAAGAGGATGAATAAAGCTTTCGACAAGAAGGTACGTCTGCGGAATTTTCAAGCTGGTGATCTCGTGCTAAAGAGGATCTTGCCTCCTGTGATCGGTGGATCTGGAACTGACTGTTTAACGCTGGTTCGCGAAATGTCGCGGAAGCAAGAGTCGCCACCGTCTTTTATTTTCTCCAACATGGAAAGGACAAAAGCACAGAAAAATTCCTTATTGAGATTAGTTCTCGGTTCGGGAGGTAGGTTATAGAAAGGGAAGGTGTTAGCACCCTTTCTATCCATGGTTATCCATGGGCTCTTAGATATTTGCTCATTGTGTTTTCAAAAATGGTTTGTTTGCTTTTCAACTGTGGGTTTTAAAAAAGTTTCTTTGAAAATTTCAGTTCGACTCTTGTATCGGTCCTCAAGAGTGTTTGAAAAATTGCTTTCGAAAGCTTTTTTGAAAAGGTGTCGGTGTGAAAAGTATTTTTTGAATTTGTTTTGAAATTTAGAGCAAGTATCTAGAGTCGTCTACCTACCCTAAGGAATTCGTCTGTGTAAATGTCCTTTAAAGTAGTGCCATCCCACCATTGAGAGGTAGGTAGCACCACCGTTGGAGGTGTTCGGGTCAATTCGAGGTTCGGGACATGGTGATCACCAGAGCAATAGGAAGACACCTTAGAAGCTACCCTCATGCCAGGTTCCCGGATCATGAGGACTTACCAAGACATCCTCTACTCGACGATCACCTTTCGAAAGGCAAGGCAACAGTGAGGCGTACCCTAGGGGTGGTGTGTGATTTGTGTGTCAGATTCATTTATTTTTGTCTTTTGTCATGTATGGTGATCTACGCGTTTGTTTTTATTTAATCATTCATTCTTGCATGCATTTGTTTAACAGTTAAAAAGATACGAGAAATAAAAGTTCTAAAGCTATTACAAAAGGCGCGGGTCCACATCGCCAAAATTTCCAGAACCCGATTTGACAGAAAATAAAGAAATAATGAAAAGTAAAGTGCGAAAGATTTAATTTACATGGCTTTGGGAGAGGTACATAAATATTAAAAGAAAAAGAAATAAATACGCGAATTGAAATTTTAAATTGAAACGAGGGCGTTGGACCCTTTTTAATGGAATTAAATTAAATTGCTAAATTAATTAAATTAAAGAAAAAAGAAATTATTTTTTGGTTTTTTTTTTGTATTTATGAGAATTTAATGAAATTAAAAACCTAATTCTACAATTTTTTTATTTATTAAGAAAATATGACAATTATCTAAAATTAAGCCTAATTAATTAATTGCAACATGATTTATAAAAATAACTAATTAAGAATTAATAATTAATATAGTAAAATAAAAAAGGATGAAAAATGCTAGAAACCCTAATTCTACCAATTTTAGATTTTTATTAAAAAATGTTAAGGTTAAATCCTAAATTAAAAACTAAGTTAATTAATGAACTTTATTTACAAAAAATACTAATTAAATAAATATATTTAATTTTTGTCTTTTTCTGATTTTTTATTGTTTTTTATGTTTTTTTATGAAAAATATTAAATTAAAGGAATTAATAAATAAAAAGAAAAAATTGAATCAAATAAAAAAAATAGTGAGAAGGACATTGCAAACCTAGGGGGGTCTGTCCCCAAATTGGGAGGTAAGTCTTAGCAATTTAAGCCCAATAAGCCTTAGGCCTCGTTGACCTTTTGATTAGCATGCCTGTGCATTGACTCACGTCCATAGTATGCATCAGATCTGGTCCCTTGGTGGAGTGCAATGGGACATGTGGCGTGTTGGATGGAGAGTTGCATGGTAGGCGCCTTGTGTTGAATCTGCATGGGATAACAATTAAAGGAAAAATAATATGAAAGGGGTGAGGACCTGGGGCTCGAACCCAGGTCTTGATGAATACTAATGCCACGCCTAACCAATTGAACCAAACGCACTTTCTGTATATTAAATAACAAACAAATAACATAAGCGAAAATAAGGGTTAGTGGAATTCCAGCGCGAAAATTTGAACGAACCAACCAACGCTGGCCACCTAGCCTTCGTCTTCCTCGCTTTTGTTTTTCCTGAAACACAAAAAGAATGGGCAACGGTTTTGAACCGTCCCCAAAAACACCTTTCTAAAAAATAGCGAATAGGCCACATGGCCTTATAAATTAGGCGCGAGGGTTCCATTGTTTTTGTCTAAACGCGCTGATTTCAACCATGGCCTTGAACTTCTCTAATTTTACAGTATCAAGAGACCCCTAATTTGAACGCTGAAAAACCCTAAGGTCCTTTCATGGTGAATCCTTCAATAACGCATAAAAACTCAATTGAAATATGTGGTTAGCTTCAGAACACATCAATTAGTAAGAATCAATAAGTAAAATGCCATGAGAATGCCTGAAAATCAAAATACGATTATGCATATTATATGAAAAAGTTTGGTTTCTGTATACCGATTCAAAGGGTTATGTGTATGGAAAGCTATCCAGTTAGACTCAGTAACGTCCTAGGAAGGTAATGGAATCAATTTCTTGCCCTGAAAAGCCTTGCAAGTGTGTTTGCAGTTTCCCACTTTTTTGCAAAAAAGTCAAGTTTTATTCTTTTGATATGGCGCAGCTTTCCGTCCAAGGGCACGAGGGTTAGCTTGCCTATATATGTATGAGTGATTTAGGTTAAGAATTTGATCAAAAGAATCAAGGAATTGATGGAACAATACTTGATTTTCCATGCCATTATTTTCAAATCTTTTTCATGCTATTTTAGTCCAAATCATGTTCAATCACCAAGATACTTTCCAAACCTGATTTGCACGAAATATTGAGTAGATATCATGCATAAAAAGATTGAAAAACCTAGGTTTAGCATTTTTTTTATATATTTTATTTAATTAAATGAATTATTAATAATAAAAAATCCAAATAAATAAATAAAAAATGATAAAAACTTCCCTTTGGGCCAAATGGTCGTGCACATGCCTTGGATGATGAATTATGGAAGAAAAGAGGCCCATTAGCATTTTTAGGTCATTTGAATCAATGTTGACTTTTCAAAATATCCAAAAATTTCCCAACTTCCACAAGGCATAACTTGCTCAATTTTTAATCTTTGCTCATGTTCTTGGACATTTTGGAAAGTACTTTGAGTCCTCTAACCAATGTCTTTGGTCCCATGTCATTTGGATTTACCAATATCAAGTTATGGCCTTTGACTTAAAGTCCCTTTTTGTTGACTTTTGAAAATGACCTATAATGTTGAAATTGATAACTTTTTGTGAGAGCATTTCCTGGACTTGAAGTGTGAAGAGGAGTTGTAGGAAATGTCTTTATCTTCAAAATGAGCTTTGGATGGAATTTTTCTGATGATCCATGTGAAAGTTATGCCCTGGTCAATTTACAGTTGACTTTTTCAACTATCCAAATATGGAAACTTTTGCATCTTGATGATTTTTTAGCCAAGCTTTGAGAATCATGATCAAGCATTGATCAAATGATGTTTGTGGCTTCAAAATGAGATGTTGACCAAAAATTTGAACTTTTGACTGTCAAATGACCATTTTGCCCCTACAATTGACTGTAGTGCAATTAGGGTTTTTGACTGTGCAATTTTGTGCTGAAAGTCTTGAAACTTGGTATGAGGATGCTTGACCATATTTATAGGCATGTGAGACTTGATTGGACCCTTGGAAACTTCATTTTCTTGGCCAGAACCAAAACCCTAATTTTGACTGTTAGGAGGCCCTTGAACTGTGCAACCCTTGGGGAGATTTTGAAGCTTTGACTTGGCAAATTTTGAAGAATATGGGAGGGAAAATTTTGGGGTACAACAGTTGCCCCTGTTCAATCTTCTTAGACCTGAGGATGCAGATTGGCTGACGTGCCTTTCGTAATCCGAAGGTGGAAGATGATTGAACACTAGAGTGCCCAGAAATTTGCGCTCACATAGTAGCAATGTGATGGGGAACGGGCTTACAGATGCCATTTGGAGATTGATGGATAGGATGATGGGCTTGTAGGTTCCATCTGGATGTTGATCGCGTAAGAGATTCCTTAGCGAGAACTTGCGTACCTGCAAAAGAAAAATGATTACCTGACCTGTTACGGGAGCTGGTCTTCAAATTCTTTGTAAGGGTGTCCTGACTGGTTCAGGAGCTGGATCTGGAGCTTCAAAAGATGATGAATGAACCAGGGATGGTTACTACCTCAACAGGAACGGTGAGAGAACCTTGGATGACTTTAACCTCAACAACAATCATTGAGAAAATCTTGGGATGATTACTACCTCCGCAGTATCGGGGAGAGAACCACAGGCGACTACAACCTCAACAGCAATCATTGAGAGAATCTTGGATAACTTCACTTCAACAGCAATCATTGAGCGAAATCTGGGATTACCACCTCCGCAGTATCGGGGAGAGAACCATAGGCGACTACAACCTCAACAGCAATCATTGAGAGAGTCTTGGATGTCTTCTACTGAGTCTTCATCAGGAAAATCTGTTTGGGGTCGACTTAACTGGACTAGAGAAGGCCTATGACTGGATAAGAGACAGAAAATCTTAGAGTCGATTAACTGAACCGGTCTAGGTCTTGAAATGTCTTCAACAGATACACCCTGGCAAGATACAGGAATTGGATCTGGTAATGTTAGTCTTCAGCGGATACACCCTGGCGAGATTCAGGCATCGGATCCTCGAACTCTTCAGACACACCCTGGCAAGATACAGGAATCGGATCTGGTAATGTTAGTCTTCAACGGATACACCCTGGCGAGATTCAGGCATCGGATCCTCGAACTCTTCAGACACACCCTGGCAAGATACAGGAATCGGATCTGGTAATGTTAGTCTTCAACGGATACACCCTGGCAAGATTCAGGCATCGGATCCTCGAACTCTTCAGACACACCCTGGCAAGATACAGGAATCGGATCTGGTAATGTTAGTCTTCAACGGATACACCCTGGCAAGATTCAGGCATCGGATCCTCGAACTCTTCAGACACACCCTGGCAAGATACAGGAATCGGATCTGGTAATGTTAGTCTTCAACGGATACACCCTGGCAAGATTCAGGCATCGGATCCTCAAACTCTTCAGACACACCCTGGCAAGATACAGGAATCGGATCTGGTAATGGTCATTAACAGACACACCCTGGCAAGATACAGGAATCGGATCTTTAGTTGCAACCATTGATAATAATCATTTTTGTACTGACCTTTGTCCTGAAAAGACAAGCGTTAGTTGTATGCGATGTCATGTTGTATGACATGCGGGGTGCTCTTAGAATAAGTGAGATTGTATGTTCATGATGCGTACATGCATGCTATAATGTATGAATATGTGATGTGTATGTTTTCGTCTTAGGAAAGTAAATCCTTGGCGGATGCCGGGAAGTTAACTCCTGGGCTAATGTTTGAAGAATAGATCTTTGCTTCCGCTGGGGATAATAGTTGCAAGAATACCGGTAGGAGAAGATGACTCCGTTGGGGAATAAACTTGGCGAATGGATTACTCTGCGGAGAGAGAAGTATTCTAACGATCTTGCTGGGAAGAAATACTCTATGGGGAGAGTGGTACTTTGCTGAGCTGTTGATAATAACTTGTTGGGGATACCCTTGTTGTGTTGGAAGTGTTAATAGATTTCGCTGGGGATAAGAAGACTGCGTTGACGACGATCTTTCTGTGGCTTTTAGCTGAGGATAACCCAGTTATATCCTGGTAAGGACATAACTCTTTGAATAAAGCCGGACGACGCGTTCGTGCTCTGCGAGGATAAGCTTCCAGAATCTACTGGGGATAAGCTTACTGCTTGAGGAGATGGATTCCAACTTTCCTGGGGAAGCTGGGTTGGACTCTCTTGGGGAAGTTTTGAATTGTATCGGGAAGTAGCTCCCTTGGATGTTTGATAGACCGCTGGGAAATAATCTTTAGGTCAAGACTGTCGGGGATGCTTGTTAAGAATATATATGCTGCTGGGGAATGTTTAGGTCTGCTGGAGGATACTTAACTTCCTTAAGGCTGGTAATAGCTTTGTGAGAGTGTACTGACTTACTGGCTCACTCTCTGGGGAATTAAGATATACTGGTTATGTTCTTCAGCTGAACCTACCTTGGTACCTTGGAGGACGGAACAATTAGATCGCTTGGACAACTCTTTATTGCCCCTGTTTCTAATGTTACCTGTAATTAATCCTTTGTTTCGCATGCAAATATTCATGAGTTAGCAAATTATTGTCAATGCATATATCACAAATTGAACCTTGGACGTTCTTCGCAAAACAAAACAGAAAAAGGAAAAACAATTGGCACCTTTTAACTGAAAAATATATTTGTATTGATTTTTGAATTGCTTGTAAATAGGCGTTTGGTGTACAAGAGGCTGACGTCCTAGTAAGAGAACGCCGCCGAACAAAAGAGTTTATACAAATTTTGTACAAGAGAAAATAAAACAGCTGTGTGAAATGAATGATCCACTGGGTTTCAACTCTGCTATTGCCTTTATAACTCCGAGCGTCTCATCACTTGATGACCTTGGTTGAAGGTGAAGCTGACTGATCGATGCCGTCTGAACTTGATGTAGATACCGGATTCTGGATGCAAAGTGATCCAATGAGACATAGTATTACGCTTTTATCCCTAACTTTTGCCTGGACTTCCCTTTCGGGTTTTCAGTCCACCGGGATACCCATTTTTTCCCAAGCCGCCTTTTCAGGTTTTCGACTTGCCGAGTGTACAGATTTTTTTATTTCATCCCTCATTTTGCCCGAACCCTTTTGGTTCGCCGGGAAGCCCTGATTTTTACCTAGGCATGTCAGCCTAGCGGGTCTTTTTCATGCGTAGTATCTTTTTACTATGTCTGCATTGGCGGGGTGAGGAAGGTCGTCACCATCCATGTTGGTCAGAATCATGGCTCCTCCTGAGAACACATGTTTAACCACAAATGGCCCTTCGTACGTAGGGGTCCATTTTCCCCTTGGATCACTCTGAGGAAGGATGATTCACTTGATTACCAGATCCCCAACTTGATATTCCTGTGGTCTGACCTTTTTGTTAAATGCCCTGATCATCCGTTTCTGATACGTCTTACCATGACAGATAGCAGCAAGTCTCTTTTCATCAATAAGGTTGAGCTGATCAAGTCGTGTCTGGATCCAATCATCCTCGTTCATATTTGCATCCTTCATTATCCGGAGAGATGGTATTTGCACTTCGATCGGTAAGACTGCCTCCATACCATAAACCAAAGAGAAAGGGGTTGCCCCGGTTGATGTCCTGGCTGAGGTACGGTATCCATGTAGAGCAAACGGTAACATCTCGTGCCAATCTTTATAAGTCACTGTCATCTTCTGCACGATTTTCTTGATATTTTTATTTGCTGCTTCTACAACCCCATTCATCTTCGGTCTGTAAGGAGAAGAATTGTGGTGCTGTATTTTGAACTGCTCGCAGAGCTCAGTGATCATTTTATTATTCAGATTGGTACCGTTATCTGTAATAATCCTTTCTGGGACGCCGTATCGACAGATCAGGTTATGCCGAATGAACCGTACCACAACAGTCTTGGTTACCGTAGCGTAGGAAGCTGCTTCCACCCACTTCGTAAAATAATCAATCGCCACTAGGATGAAGCGATGCCCATTATATGCCGTCGGTTTAATCTCACCGATCATGTCTATGCCCCACATTGCAAACGGCCAAGGCGCAGTCAGAACATTCAGGGGAACTGGAGGAACATGCACCTTGTCTGCATAAATCTGGCACTTATGGCATGTCCTGGAATGTTGGTAGCAGTCAGCTTCCATTGTGGACCAGTAATACCCTGCCCGAAGGATCTTTTTTGCCATTGTATGTCCACTGGAATGTGTACCAAAGGTTCCTTCATGTAGCTCTTCCATGATCCTTTCTGCTTCAGTCTTATCCACACAACGCAGTAAGGTAGAATCATGGTTTCGCTTGTACAAGATGCCGTTGCTAAGGAAGAACTTTGCTGCGAACCTTCTCAAGAACTTCTTATCATTGACAGATGCACCTTCAGGGTATTCCTGAGCTTCCAAGTATCTCTTCACTTCATGGTACCAAGGCTTCTCAGTCACCAATTCGGTCTCGAGATCACAACAGTATGCCGGTTCGTCCAGTTTCCAGATGATGATCCAGGGAGCCTCATTATCCCATTTGACCTTGAACATAGAAGACATTGTAGCTAACACGTCTGCTAACTGATTCTCTTCTCTTGGAAAGTGTTCAAAGGTTATCTTCGTGAAGTGGGGGATCAAGGTCAACACACATTCTCTGTAAGGAATAAGATTCGGATGTTTCGTATCCCACTCTCCTTTGATCTGATTGATCACAAGAGCGGAATCTCCGAAGACACTCAGAAACTTGATCCTTAAGTCGATCGCAGCTTGAAGACCCATGATGCACGCCTCATACTCTGCCATGTTGTTGGTACAGTTGAAACATAACCGGGCAGTGAGTGGAGTATGAGTGCCTTGAGGGGATATGATTACAGCGCCGATACCGTTTCCCAAAGCGTTGGAGGCTCCGTCAAAGTGCATAGACCATTGGGATCCTTCCTCAAGTCCTTCATCCGGTCCAGGTACTTCACAATCAGTCACTATCATGATGCTCTCATCCGGAAACTCGAAGTTCATTGACTGATAGTCGTCTACGGCCTGATGTGCCAAGTGGTCTGCCAATACACTTCCCTTGATGGCTTTCTGAGTCGTGTATTGAATGTTGTATTCTGTCAAGATCATCTACCATCTTACTATCCTCCCCGACAGAGCAGGCTTTTCAAATATGTACTTTATAGGATCCATCTTTGAGATCAACAAGGTAGTGTGAGTCAGCATATACTGTCTCAGCCGGCGAGCAGCCCATACCAAAGCGCAGAAAGTTTTCTCAAGCAGTGAGTATCGGGTCTCACAGTCGGTAAACTTTTTACTAAGGTAATAAATGGAATGCTCTTTTCGGCCAGACTCGTCATGCTGCCCCAGCACACACCCCATTGAGTTGTCAAGTACTGTCAGGTATAGTATCAGAGGTCTCCCTTCGACCGGTGGCATAAGGATGGGTGGTTCTTGGAGATACTCTTTGATTCTGTCAAAAGCAGCCTGACATTCATCATTCCAACGTACTACCTGATCTTTCTTCAGCAGCTTGAAGATTGGCTCACAGGTAGCGGTTGGATGTGAGATGAACCGAGCAATGTAATTCAGGCATCCTAAAAAGCCTCTGACCTCTTTCTCTGTCTTAGGAACTGGCATCTCTTGAATAGCTTTAACCTTAGCAGGGTCCACTTGAATACCTTTATCACTCACAACGAAGCCTAGCAACTTCCCAGATCTTACCCCGAAGGTGCACTTGTTCGGGTTCAACCTTAGCTTATACAGTTTCAACCGGTCAAACAACTTCTGCAGATGATCTAGGTGCTCTTCCTCAGTCTGGGACCTTGCAATCATGTCGTCAACATACACTTCTATCTCATGATGGATCATGTCATGAAATAAAGCAACCATGGCACGTTGGTAGGTTGCCCCAGCATTTTTCAGTCCGAAAGGCATGACCTTGTAGCAGAAGGTGCCCCACTGAGTAACAAAGGTAGTCTTCTCCATGTCTTCAGGAGCCATCTTGATCTGATTGTAACCTGAAAAGCCATCCATGAAAGAGAATACCTTGTGCTGAGCTGTATTGTTAACAAGGACATCAATGTGAGGTAAGGGGAAGTCATCCTTGGGGCTGGCCCTGTTCAGATCCCTGTAGTCAACATACATTCTGACCTTTCCATCTTTCTTTGGTACCGGCACCACATTAGCAACCCACTGAGGGTAAGAAGTCACTGCAAGAAACCCGGCATCAAACTGTTTCATAACCTCGGCTTTAATCTTCTCAGACATCTCTGGACGCATACGACGGACCTTTTGCTTAACCGGAGGGCAGTCTTCCTTAGTAGGCAAGTGGTGGACCACAATATCGGTATCCAACCCGGGCATGTCTTCGTAGGACCAGGCAAAGATCTCCATATAATCATGTAGCATCTTAGTCAACCGTTGCTTTACGTTGAGCTCTAGGTTGGCACCAATCTTTACCTCTTTCCTGTCTGCCTCAGTACCCAAGTTTATCATTTCCACTGGCTCTTCATGTGGTTGAATTGCCCTCTCTTCCTGAAGTAACAGTCTTGCAAGCTTGCCAGGCACTTCGCAATCATCTTCACCTTCGTCTTCGGCTAAGTTGATCGGATTTTCGAAGTCATAACTGGCAGTAGCAGAGTCGTTACCAGTGAGATCCGGAGTGGATTGAAACCTGTATGAGTGAGTGTGTGTGTGTAAATACAGTTGTTTTTGAAATATATAAAGGAAGGAAAGGCAGAAAAGGAGCATAAGATTTGAAATGCGAGAAAACGTCCAAGATTTTCATTTATGATATATGAAATGACAATTTATATGCCCTCACAAATGAAACCACGGTGCCTCGGGTAAGACACCGGGCCATAGAGTTTATTTATTGTTTATTACAAATAACAAAACAAAGAAGTTTATTACTGCGTAACAAAAGTAACAGGAGTATGGTCTTTGACAATCCAATTGGTCAATCCGCCTTCAGTCGTCGGGTAGATCCAGCTATTGAACTCAGCTTCATCCACTTCATTGTCCTCCCCAACAGCATTCACTCCTGGATTTGTAATGAGCACAGGAGGTCTTCTGATCTTCGCCTTCCGCATAGCTTTCTGACCCTCTGCAGTAAAACCCAGTCCAAATTTGTCAGTTTTCTGTGTAAAGTTGGGAAGTCTGCCCCAGTTAGCACATTCACCTTTCAGAACCACAGCCCGGGCATCTTTCAGGGAAGCCATCTTCAAAGGAACATCTTATTCGACTGCTGTTTCTGCTGCTGCTGAAATTGGAAGCACCTCCTCGAAATGTTGAAAGGGGGTTTCAATAAACTCCCCATCCATCTCAATGTATCTGAAGGAATTAAGATGGCTCACCATATATTCCTCCTCTCCTTGCATAATGACGATCTTCCCTCTGACAGGGTATTTCAGCTTCTGGTGTAAGGTAGAGGCCATTGCCCCAGCTTTGTGGATCCAAGGTCGACCCAGTAGGCAAGAGTAAGATGGACGGATATCCATCACATAAAAAGTAGAGTCAAACACCTGAGAGCCCCCACGAATAGGAATGTCAAACTCTCCATGAACCATCCTTTTTGAACCGTCAAAGGCCCTGACGATGATATTGCTGGGTTTTAATTCCAGGCCTTCACAATCTAAACGATCTAAAGCCTTCTTTGGTAGAACATTCAAGGAAGAACTAGTACCCACCAATACATGCGCCAGAGTAGTGCCCCTGCATTCGATAGAGACATGCAGGGCATCATTGTGGTCCCTTCCCTTCGCAGTCAGGTCAGCATCTGAGAAACCCAAGCCATTGTCCGCTGTCATATTTGCTACGCAATCAGTGAACTGGACTGCAGATGTCTCCTGTGGCACATGGGCCGTCTTGAGAAATGAGATCAGGGCCTTAGCATGGGCCTCGGAACATAGCAATAAGGAGAGCATGGAGATCTTGGAGGGCGTATGCCCCAGCTGCTCGACAACATTGAAATCACTCTTCTTTATTATTTTCAGGATTTCCTCCATCTCTTGTTGGGAGGCCTCAGCATTTATAGGTATCGGTGCCTCCATCCGGGCAGGCTCATCTTCAATTCCTTTGCCCCGAGCATTGGATGACTCGGCAGCAGGGGAAGCAACTTGGTCAGAAACAGGAACAGGTACACTTGTAGGTGTTATTGTAAGGGGTCTTCGAGCAGCGGGTGGCGCAATGTCAGGCGAGAAGAGCCTGCCACTGCGGGTAACCTTGGCTGGGCCAGTGATATCACAGATACTGGCGCCAGTGTTGAATTCTTGTTTGATTTCGTTCACATACACATCTGCCCCATAGTGCCAGGGGACAGCTTTATCAGACACGTAGGGGAGAGGCCCCGGAACAGTAATAACCACAGGTGCAACAGTCATGATTTGAACAGGCTTCTTCGGGAGAGCCTTGATTGGATTATTGAAGATGGTAACCACAGAAACTTCTTCTACCGGAACCAACTGAACAGCAGACTTTTTAAACAGAATCTCCTTGCTGTCCATCAGGCTTTGGATGCCTAACTTCAGCAAGGGACAACCAGATAGGGAAACAGCACAGAACAGGCAACCCTCACTGCAACCCGGAAATAAACCGGCCAGCAGCAGGTTCCTCTTGACAGTCTTCAAAGGAGTAGCTAGATCATCCATAGAAACAGCGTAAATATCTTCATCAACCGCATTTACTCCATGTTGGGGCATAGGAGCAGTTACCACATTCGGCCTCTCAGGCGCTTCGAACTGTATCTCTTTCGCGTCAATAAGGTCTTGCACCTTACTCCTTAATGCCCAACAGTCATCAGTGGAATGCCCCGGGCTATCAGAATGGTACGCACAACGAGCATTTGGGTTGTATTTGGGGGAGGCAGTGTTCACAGCTTTTGGGGCCTCTCTGACAGTCACTAGATTAGTGGACAGCAACTGTGACAAGATCTGCGATAAGGTCATACTTAACCGGGTGAACTCTCTCCGGGGTCTTTCAGCCCTTTGAGGATTGGTTGGCCGAGGAGCGGCAGCAGGCTTAGCAATCATCACCACACTGACAGATTGGCGGCGCTCAGATTTCTCTTGTCTCCTGGAGCCATATACAGCACTATCCTCCTTCTTGAATGGTTTCTTCTCAGAACTAGACGATGCACCCTTCGGAATCTTTCCAGACTTCAACCCAGCCTCAATTCTCTCTCCAGTCAGAATAAGATCAGCAAACCCTGCAGACGAGTTACCGATAAGATGGTTGAAAAATGGCCCAGATAGGGTCCCCAAGAACATGTCTACCAACTCCCGATCAGTTAACGGAGGCTGCACCCTGCCAGCCAGATCCCTCCACTTCTGAGCGTACTCCTTAAAACCTTCACTTGAACCTAACGACATACCCTGAAGTTGGGTACGTGTAGGGGCAAGGTCGGCATTATATTGATACTGCTTATAGAAAGCAGTAGCCAACTCCTCCCAGTTACGAACCTTGGTCCCATCCAGCTGATAGAACCATTCGAGATGAGTCCCCGAAAGACTCTCCTGGAAGAAGTGGATCCACAAATTCTTATCCACTGAGTACGGTTGAATCTTCCGCACATAGGACCTGAGATGTAGCTTGGGACAAGATGCCCCGTCGTACTTAGTGAAAGATGGTGCTTTGAATTTATGAGGAATGATCACGCCAGTGGACAAACCCAAGTCTCCAAAATCCAGCCCAGGCACTTGTTGGATCTCCATTGCATTCAGTCTGTCTTCCAACTGCTTATACCGGTCTTCAGCCGGGGGATACTGTTCCTCATTAAAGTCTGTCTCGTTGTCAGAGACTACCAGACTAGGACCTTTTCCCCCTTGGGGACTGCTTTTGCCTATAGAAGAACCAGCCTCTTCATTCTGCAGAGTGTTGCCAAACCTTCGGCCCGAGTTGAAAAGAACAGTTCTCTTCTTCTTCTTTTCCTTCTTCAGGAGCAGAGCCTTCAGCTCCTCTTGGCCCTGAGCCAGACCCATGATTAGTTCCTGAAATTGCGCATTCTGCGCCTGAAGAGCCTTGATGGACATCTCAGTTGATGATGAGTCAGGATTCATGATGCTGAAATAAACAGCGAAGGACTGTAAGCAACCTGAAAAGAGGAAAACCTGCTATGCACATGATGAATGATATGTGTTTATGCAATGCATTCAAGGGTTCAAAAGTTCAAATTTGTTGTAGACAAAAAGGAACATACGTTATCATTAAGGAAATAATTGTTCAGTACATCAAAGCCTCATGGGCAAAATAATACAAAAGCAAATCAATCCCAAAATATACTACGCATCCTCTTTGGAGCTATGTAGGTGTTGAGATTCCTCTCCTCATGCAACAGGCGGGTGAGCTCCAAGACCTTCTTTTCACTAGCATGTAGACTGGTCTCAAGAGAATTCTGTTCTTCCTTAAGCTGGATCCAACTCTTCTGCATCTCTTCCCAGGATGTGGGCATATCAGGGTGCTGAATAGTGTGGGACACTTCCCCTTCCAAGACTGGCTCTTTGATCACAGGGAGCATATGGGGATAGGGCATCACTAACTTCTGGGAGCGGGCTCGTACCCACTTGAGATAAGGTTCCAACGGGATGGAGTTCCTGTGCCCCAGTGTCTTACTGTCTATCCTACTTGGCATCCTCCAGGCTCTGATAAATCTCTGGCGAAGTCCTTGAGTATCGTTGTCGAAGTCAAAAACTATGTCAGGAATTAACATGTCATGAGGACCATCCCTCCGAGCATAACCAAATTGTCTCCAAGCCAGGCATGGGTTGTAAGTAATACCTCCTCTGATTCCAAGTAAAGGAACATTATGGTACTCTCCGCAACGATCAATGATAGTGACATCCTCTCGGGACCTAGGGCACCAATGTATATCTACATGTGTGAGAGTCATCAACCGTTGTGACCACCTCAAACCCCGCTCGTTCTTCAAAGCTGATTGTGGAAGGTGCGAAATAAACCACCTTCCCAGGAGAGGAGTGCAACACATAAGGACACCTCTTTTTCTCATGGTTCGAGTGTAACATGAGTGAAGGATGTCCCCCAGCAATGTAGGTATAGGATTCCTGGACATGAAGATCTGGACAGCACTGATATCTATAAGCTGATCTGGGTTAGGAAACAACACCAAACCATAGACAAGGAGGGCCACAACTTCTTCAAAAGCTTGTAAGTCAAGGGAGTTCCAACATTCATGGGCCTTTTCAAACAGGAACCTGGCTAAGAACCCTTTGATACCACTTCTAACTTCCCAATGTCCCTTGAGGTCAGATGACTGTAGGTGCAAGGCTTTAGCAATCTCTTCAAGCTTGGGTTCCTTTTCCGTACCGTTGTAGGGTAGTTGATCAAGGATAGGGATCTTCAGGAGCCGGGAGAACTCCTCCAAGGTAGGTACCAGCTGATAGTCCAAGAAGGTGAAACAGTGATGCAGAGGGTCAAAGAATTGGAACAGGACCTTTATCATATCATCCTCAATGTTGGTATTGACCAAGCTGATGAGACTTCCATGTCTTTCACTGAATGAAGAGTTCTCGGGAATCCTAGATACAAGCTCCTTAAGCTGAGGAGGGATCCTTACAAGACTGATTTGAATTTTCTTTCTACGAACAGTTTCCATGTCCTACAAAACAAGAACAAAGATGAAGATTCGAACCCCTGAAATGGTCAGTCAATGCATATGATGCTGGATGATGTCATGATGCTATGATTAAACACACCACAGATATTTACACAGACAAACATGTAAGGCACACAAGGCACACAAGACAAGCCCTTAAGGTTTAAGGCCAGCATGGGGTCTAGGTATTACCCTCTTGAAGTTGGTGGGCTCAACCTATCCTATTAGAAGTAACCGGGTTCTAAGGGTCCCAACATCACTGGATTGCTTTCATTGTTCGTCGTTTCGATTTAGCCACTGAACTGGCGACCGAAATATTCCAGGAAAGCAACCCTCAATTGAGTGTAGTATCGAGTATCAACCAACCTCGGACTGCACCAAAGTCAGTTATCTAACTACCCTAAAGAGGCCAAGATAGTTCAATTAAGGTTCCTAAGGTCTGTTGATGCTTCACGACACCACGCGGAGGCCCCGTACTCTCCTTGACTGAACTCAAGGGTTACCGGTACACACCAAAGTGCCACATCAACGTAGCAGACTGTTTCAACCATGTCGGTATACCCCGCACAGTTCCCTCACAGCCTTGTTGCTACTTTCTAAGAAGGTATCCCCAGATCCGGGTTAGGATCCATAGAACTCCCAAGACAGTCCCACAATTTTAAAGCAAACAATTCAGACAATTGAGAACACTGTTATGAACTAGCCCTAAGGTACACCTCACTTTAAGTTTGTCCCCAGCAGAGTCGCAAGTTCTGTGATCGGTGGATCTGGAACTGACTGTTTAACGCTGGTTCGCGAAATGTCGCGGAAGCAAGAGTCGCCACCGTTTTTTATTTTCTCCAACATGGAAAGGACAAAAGCACAGAAAAATTCCTTATTGAGATTAGTTCTCGGTTCGGGAGGTAGGTTATAGAAAGGGAAGGTGTTAGCACCCTTTCTATCCATGGTTATCCATGGGCTCTTAGATATTTGCTCATTGTGTTTTCAAAAATGGTTTGTTTGCTTTTCAATTGTGGGTTTTAAAAAAGTTTCTTTGAAAATTTCAGTTCGACTCTTGTATCGGTCCTCAAGAGTGTTTGAAAAATTGCTTTCGAAAGCTTTTTTGAAAAGGTGTCGGTGTGAAAAGTATTTTTTGAATTTGTTTTGAAATTTAGAGCAAGTATCTAGAGTCGTCTACCTACCCTAAGGAATTCGTCTGTGTAAATGTCCTTTGAAGTAGTGCCATCCCACCATTGAGAGGTAGGTAGCACCACCGTTGGAGGTGTTCGGGTCAATTCGAGGTTCGGGACATGGTGATCACCAGAGCAATAGGAAGACACCTTAGAAGCTACCCTCATGCCAGGTTCCCGGATCATGAGGACTTACCAAGACATCCTCTACTCGACGATCACCTTTCGAAAGGCAAGGCAACAGTGAGGCGTACCCTAGGGGTGGTGTGTGATTTGTGTGTCAGATTCATTTATTTTTGTCTTTTGTCATGTATGGTGATCTACGCGTTTGTTTTTATTTAATCATTCATTCTTGCATGCATTTGTTTAACAGTTAAAAAGATACGAGAAATAAAAGTTCTAAAGCTATTACAAAAGGCGCGGGTCCACATCGCCAAAATTTCCAGAACCCGATTTGACAGAAAATAAAGAAATAATGAAAAGTAAAGTGCGAAAGATTTAATTTACATGGCTTTGGGAGAGGTACATAAATATTAAAAGAAAAAGAAATAAATACGCGAATTGAAATTTTAAATTGAAACGAGGGCGTTGGACCCTTTTTAATGGAATTAAATTAAATTGCTAAATTAATTAAATTAAATAAAAAAGAAATTATTTTTTGGTTTTTTTTTGTATTTATGAGAATTTAATGAAATTAAAAACCTAATTCTACAATTTTTTTATTTATTAAGAAAATATGACAATTATCTAAAATTAAGCCTAATTAATTAATTGCAACATGATTTATAAAAATAACTAATTAAGAATTAATAATTAATATAGTAAAATAAAAAAGGATGAAAAATGCTAGAAACCCTAATTCTACCAATTTTAGATTTTTATTAAAAAATGTTAAGGTTAAATCCTAAATTAAAAACTAAGTTAATTAATGAACTTTATTTACAAAAAATACTAATTAAATAAATATATTTAATTTTTGTCTTTTTCTGATTTTTTATTGTTTTTTATGTTTTTTTATGAAAAATATTAAATTAAAGGAATTAATAAATAAAAAGAAAAAATTGAATCAAATAAAAAAAATAGTGAGAAGGACATTGCAAACCTAGGGGGGTCTGTCCCCAAATTGGGAGGTAAGTCTTAGCAATTTAAGCCCAATAAGCCTTAGGCCTCGTTGACCTTTTGATTAGCATGCCTGTGCATTGACTCACGTCCATAGTATGCATCAGATCTGGTTCCTTGGTGGAGTGCAATGGGACATGTGGCGTGTTGGATGGAGAGTTGCATGGTAGGCGCCTTGTGTTGAATCTGCATGGGATAACAATTAAAGGAAAAATAATATGAAAGGGGTGAGGACATGGGGCTCGAACCCAGGTCTTGATGAATACCAATGCCACGCCTAACCAATTGAACCAAACGCGCTTTCTGTATATTAAATAACAAACAAATAACATAAGCGAAAATAAGGGTTAGTGGAATTCCAGCGCGAAAATTTGAACGAACCAACCAACGCTGGCCACCTAGCCTTCGTCTTCCTCGCTTTTGTTTTTCCTGAAACACAAAAAGAATGGGCAACGGTTTTGAACCGTCCCCAAAAACACCTTTCTAAAAAATAGCGAATAGGCCACATGGCCTCATAAATTAGGCGCGGGGGTTCCATTGTTTTTGTCTAAACACGCTGATTTCAACCATGGCCTTGAACTTCTCTAATTTTACAGTATCAAGAGACCCCTAATTTGAACGCTGAAAAACCCTAAGGTCCTTTCATGGTGAATCCTTCAATAACGCATAAAAACTCAATTGAAATATGTGGTTAGCTTCAGAACACATCAATTAGTAAGAATCAATAAGTAAAATGCCATGAGAATGCCTGAAAATCAAAATACGATTATGCATATTATATGAAAAAGTTTGGTTTCTGTATACCGATTCAAAGGGTTATGCGTATGGAAAGCTATCCAGTTAGACTCAGTAACGTCCTAGGAAGGTAATGGAATCAATTTCTTGCCCTGAAAAGCCTTGCAAGTGTGTTTGCAGTTTCCCACTTTTTTGCAAAAAAGTCAAGTTTTATTCTTTTGATATGGCGCAGCTTTCCGTCCAAGGGCACGAGGGTTAGCTTGCCTATATATGTATGAGTGATTTAGGTTAAGAATTTGATCAAAAGAATCAAGGAATTGATGGAACAATATTTGATTTTCCATGCCATTATTTTCAAATCTTTTTCATGCTATTTTAGTCTAAATCATGTTCAATCACCAAGATACTTTCCAAACCTGATTTGCACGAAATATTGAGTAGATACCATGCATAAAAAGATTGAAAAACCTAGGTTTAGCATTTTTTTATATATTTTATTTAATTAAATGAATTATTAATAATAAAAAATCCAAATAAATAAATAAAAAATGATAAAAACTTCCCTTTGGGCCAAATGGTCGTGCACATGCCTTGGATGATGAATTATGGAAGAAAAGAGGCCCATTAGCATTTTTAGGTCATTTGAATCAATGTTGACTTTTCAAAATATCCAAAACTTTCCCAACTTACACAAGGCATAACTTGCTCAATTTTTAATATTTGCTCATGTTCTTGGACATTTTGGAAAGGTATTTGAGTCCTCTAACCAATGTCTTTGGTCCCATGTCATTTTAATTTACCAATCTCAAGTTATGGCCTTTGACTTAAAGTCCCTTTTTGTTGACTTTTGAAAATGACCTATAATGTTGAAATTGATAACTTTTTGTGAGAGCATTTCTTGGACTTGAAGTGTGAAGAGGAGTTGTAGGAAATGTCTTTATCTTCAAAATGAGCTTTTGATGGAATTTTTCTGATGATCCATGTGAAAGTTATGCCCTGGTCAATTTACAGTTGACTTTTTCAACTGTCCAAATATGGAAACTTTTGCATCTTGATGATTTTTGAGCCAAGCTTTGAGAATCATGATCAAGCATTGATCAAATGATGTTTGTGGCTTCAAAATGAGATGTTGACCAAAAATTTGAACTTTTGACTGTCAAATGACCATTTTGCCCCTACAATTGACTGTAGTGCAATTAGGGTTTTTGACTGTGCAATTTTGTGCTGAAAGTCTTGAAACTTGGTATGAGGATGCTTGACCATATTTATAGGCACGTGAGACTTGATTGGACCCTTGGAAACTTCATTTTCTTGGCCAGAACCAAAACCCTAATTTTGACTGTTAGGAGGCCCTTGAACTGTGCAACCATTGGGGAGATTTTGAAGCTTTGACTTGGCAAATTTTGAAGAATATGGGAGGGCAAATTTTGGGGTACAACACCTCCTAACAACACAGACGCTAGGGGTAAATGGGCTCCCAACTATGAAGGACCTTTTTTGTGAAGAAAGTCTTCTCGGGAGGATCTATGATGCTCACGACTATGGATGGAGAGGATTTCCCTCACCCTGTCAACGTAGATGTAGTAAAGAAATATTTCGCGTAAAAGGTCGTTGGTTTGATTGGCTCAGGACAGAGAATTATACCAATCAGTCATTCGGAAGGCAAGTATTGAAGAATTCATAGGTCATGAGAGTTGTAGAAGAGTTGTACTTGATAAATCTGCACTCACATTGTTTTTTTTGTCCTCTCCATGTGTTCCACATGCAATTATTTCTTTTCGAGAATTGATTTTCGATGTAAATGCCTATTTACAGGCCAATCATTCAATAAAAGTGTTTTTGGATTGTGCCAAGTTGTTTTCATTCTTTCCGTTTTGATAACAAAAGGCGTTCAACATTTTCAATAAACGCATTTTAAAACATTAAAGCTTTACAGCACGTGACATCAAATTACTCGAAGTATCAGGTGTGGTAGCCATCCCATGCTCGAGGCATGTTGTTGTAATTCTCACCTTCGCAAGTATTATAGATCTTTGATGACAGGAAGGATGCCAATAAATGAGCTAAAGACCTAGACATGACCAACTTAAATTTCCTATAGGAACATAATCATGTACTCACGACCTAAAGGTATTCTTATTGAAAATATGGTGGGTACTCATTTTCAACTCAAGAGTGTAAATTATCCATAGATAAAAAGTGAGATTACCAAGCGTACTCTCTGAAGCAACCAGTCCTTACGGAGACTAGTCTCCTCAACATGGCAAATTCAAATTACGTTTGCATTCTAATTTGTAATTTTTCTTGTTTTGGTTCAGTACTTTCTTGTATGCAAAGCTTGCTGATTTTTGAATATTAATCACAATGCATTGAACATGTTTGTCTTGAATTAATCCATTCGTATTCGTTCTTAAATGTATTTTTCTTTTCCTTGTGATGCTTAAATAAATCAAGGTACAACCAGAGGGTAGATGATGAGTAATATGCCAAAAAGTTCAAACGGTGTGCTTTTGAATAGGACCCTGCTGACGATGTACATGTCTTGTTTCAAATTCCCAAACACCGGAGATATAAGGGAGTGAAACCCTCGTCAACCCCTTTGAGCTTTGAAGTAGGAGTTTCTTTTCTGTTCAGAAAAACCCTCACATTTAACCCGGGGAAGGGTAGATTTCAGTTAATCTGATTGAGCGTTCAAAACTCATTAGGAGTGCGCATCTAAGGATATGACAATGGTTATCCTTCAGAAGGTTGAGAAAGAACAAAAGCGCAATGGCTAACCCTCATATCAATAGTGTGCATCAAAGAGAGCTATATCTCAAAGATTATCTCTCACACGACAGGAGAATGAAAGACGACGATACCACAATGGGTATTCCTCGTCAATCAAGCAGTAAGGTAGTTAATCTTTCTCAGGAAGTCAAAAACGACTCGAAATCATGCGACTGGTTCAAACTAAAAGAAATGATAAAAGAAAGAGACAAAAATCCCCGTTAATCCGAAAATTGAAAAGACAAGTCGCATAGGCAAAAGTCAGGGCATCCCGCTGGACTTCAAAGTCAAATTCAAAAGGAATTTGTCCAGGCAAAAGTTAGGGAATACAAAAAGAAAGCAAAAAGAGCGAAAAGAGATAAAGGGGATTACCAAATAAAGATCCTCCACAAAGAATAAAGTCGTGTGATCAAACACCAAGAATGAAAGAGGTGAGTGACTGCGATATCCTCCTTAACCATGGTAAACTCCTTTTGAGGGATGGGTGCTCATGTTGGTTTAACTAAATTTAGGACTGGAGAACATCACGGAGAATGGGTGGGCACCAAATATTTTGAGCCTTAAATCCTTTTTTTCTAAAACTGTGAACCAGGCCACGTTACACCCCTTAAAAGTCCTAACTGAAGTATGGGTTAATTCGAAAGCACACTGTAATGAGAATACGGTAATCTGACTCCTACGAGGCTTGCAAAAAAACTTTTGAGTTGGTATCACACTATCTTTTTAATTTCTTTCATACAAAAATTTTGTTTTTTTTTTGTTCCGATAAAGGTTTTTAGAACTTCAAGACAAGCATGAGCTTTGTATTATAATTATCATTCTGAGAATAAACATTCTTTGCATATGAGCAAATGCTTAAACATCAAGTAAGATTGCATAATGAGCATCAGATGAAAATTTGATCATCTCAAGGGAAAAATTGCTTCAGGATACCGTTTAAAGGTGAATTATTTGTGAGAATGATCTTAACCTGGGGCAAATCTTCTATTGACTCTGTTGAGTAAAAGAATACCAGTTTGAGAAATGATCTGAAGTAGATTGCAAAATTTGGTTGCCCAGAGTCTCTGTCAAGCAGTGGTGCATAACTTTCAGTTGGTTCCAAGGGACATATTGCTTCAAAGTATTTGCTCGAGAACCAAGCAGTTCAAGTCGAGAAGTATGGTTGTGAAGTAACCTACTTTCAAGACATAACCCAACCACTCTAAGGTTATGTTGCCTTCGAAAATCCTCAAATTTCTCATCCCTCCGTGAGCATGAGACAAAGAAAAGATTTGTCAAGATTCTGTTGAGCAAGGGCAAGTGTGTCGAATACTCCGTCGAGTAGGTATTCAACCAATCTGAGGCATTCAAGTCGGGATTTTATCTCTCAAAGTGCAGTCAAACTAGGGCAGTTATACTAATATTTGACAAATCTCTCGGAGAATGCATTGATCAGAGGAGAATCTTCCCAGAATTTGAAGATGTATGGGCATTCACTCAAGCATAGTTGGAATCATCTCCAATTTTGGTTATCTAAACATCATGTTCCAAAGTTCATAACACTGGGGCAGATTGTCTTCAATGGTATAAAATCTCAAAAAGTCCTCTCGAGGCAATTTTCTGCAAAAGCCTTACAGACTGGGGCAAGAATTTATGTAAGGGCTTTCTCTCTTCTTCAATGGTTGATCAGATCAAGTCCATACACAGGCTAAATGACCTGTGAATTTGAAAATCATGCCGAGAAGTCAGGATTGTTATTTTCGACTTATCAGAGACTAAAGTCCATTTATTGATATCCTTTGTCCTAAGTCAAGTTTATTATTCCCAGTTGAAGTTTGGATTGTTATCCTCAGTAGGATATAAGCAGTAACACAAAGATCCATTGGGGTTGTTTACTCGTACAAGACGCGATGAAAATATTGTTTCCTAGGGGGATGCCTCTTCCCAGTAAAAGACTTGTCGCTACTTGACAAAGATCAGTCTACCAAGGAGTTTCTCTTCTAAGATATTTCCTCCCCAGTGAAGCATCCTCATTTCTCTGCAGGAGGAGAATGGTCTTTCTCCTCATAAAATTGGGAGTTGTTTTAAGTCAAGATAATTCCTTTTTGTCGGACTGCAATTTATTTTTGCAGTATTTTCTCTAAAGTCCACTTTTTAGTGGCATTTCTCCTCGGAGTCGACATGTTGAAGTTGCAATCTTGCATCGCAGTTTTTACTCGGTGATTGACAGTTCAAGTTTTCTATTCTTCAGTAAGGTTTTCCATTCCAAACAGGGGCATGTCGCCCCAACTTCTGTTTTTGCAAGTACTGTTGGTCTTTTATGACAAGAAGCATACCAACAAATGAATCAAGAAGGGTCTGTATGTGACCAACATGAAGATTTTTGTATAATGAGATCCAATTTCCCCAGTGGAACTATTCTTCTTTCCCTAGTGGAGCAAGTGTCCTATCTACCTAGTGAGGTGTACAGGAGAATTCCAGTCATAACTCTTTCGTTACCAGTGATAGAAGATTTTGTTGAGATATCCCTAGTGGAGTTTCTATCCCGGGATGTTTTTTTTCTTCCCCAAGTGAGGATCTTTTACCTCCCAGCGATGTTATCCCTAGTGTGGTATGAGTAGAATTCTTTTTATTTAAGAATTTCTATACTCCCCAACAGAAGTTATCTTCGTCAAAGAATCTCTATGCCAGAAGTTTCCATTCCCATCAAAGCTTTCCTCTTTCCAATAGAGGATAAAGAATTTGTTCCCCGTGAAGTGGGGAGTTTGATCAAAATTCTAGATTTTCTATGAACTACAATTTACGTTTGCAGTATTCTTTCCAGGAAGTTACTCCCTCAGTGATATCGATCTTTAGAGGCTGGGGGTTCCAAATCTCGGTTCCCCATTGAAGTACAAATTGTCTTTTCTCTAGAGAAGATCAGATGTGCGAGGATAATCATTTGGAAGTTCATTGTCTTCTCAGCAGCTGATTATTGATGTGTTTTCCTAGTGCATTACTAAACATGCATCATTACATTGCATCTACCAAAACGCGTAGCATTTCCATTATATGGGATATTACGCTTAAAAATTCGAACATGCATGAGTATAAGCTAATTATGTTTACTTACAGTAACCAGATTGTTATGCATTCAGATTTGAATTATCTCCATAAAAATCCTAGGGTGATTTTATTTTTTTTCCCTAGAGGAGTCTGTTTGACTTACCACCAGTCGGGTCTTTGATGTTTCCCCTTGCCCTAGTAAGTCGTGGTTTTCTCTTGCCCTTGTAAGCCTTTGGTAATTTTGCCCATGATTGCCTTGGCCGTTAGAGTGCGATTAAGAGTTGGTGTATAGCCTTTCTTGCTTCTCAAGTATTTGAGTATCCATACTTGGTGTGTGGTAATTCAGATAATTGCCACTCTTGAAGAATTACACCCCGCCTTTGGCCTGATGGATTTTGTAGTTCTTGCATATTTGTAACTCTTAAAGATCAACATATTTTTTCGATATCCTTGGTTATACACCCTCAAATTCTTGCTGCAGATACTCAATGTCACGTTCAATGTTATGACACCGTATCTGACTTTCTATAAGACAGTAAATACAAAAACAGTAAAGAACACAATCAATTGTTTACCCAGTTCAGTGTGCAACAACACCTACTCTGGGGGCTACCAAGCCAGGGAGGAAATCCACTATAAGAGATATTAATTCAGGAATAAATCAACCAGTTTATCTCCTTCACTTAAGACCTACCCAATGCAACTTCAATCTAAGTACAACTTAAACCTGAGTTCCTACTCACTCCCCCTCAATCACAGCAGTGATACATAAAACAATTTGACTAATGAATTGATGAAGACACTCTTCAAAACATACACTTGATTATGCTTCACAGCTTTTTAATCAAGCAACACAAACACTCTTACTTCACAGCTTTGAGTGATACATAAACCTAACTTGACTTTGCTTCACAGCTTTAGTCAAGAGACATACAAACACTCTTGCTTCAAAGCTTTGAGTGATACACAACCCTTACAATTAAAACCTATTCCAAGTCACTTATCACAATGATAATTGCTTGGATTACAATAGTTAAAACTATACAGCTTCTAAATGATCTTCTGTCAAAAAGGGATACATTCCAAGACAGCAGCTCTGTTGAATATATAGCAGCTGCATCTTCAGTTAGGGTTTCCACAAAAATCTAGGGTTAATTCCGTTTGACCTTAAGACTAGGTCACAGGACTAGATCAACCAGGTTGGGGTTGAGCTAGGTTAACCCAAAGAAAACGCAGGATTCTGTTCTGGAAAGACTGAGTCATTTTCCTGAAAAAACTCAGTATTAACCAAACTGCATACCTGTTAGTTCAGAACAGGATGTCTTAACATTTGTTATGACATCTGAATTCCTGTTTACTGATTTTGGTAAATGTGATCATTTTGCAAAATGCTCAGATACACACTCATAAACATCAGTACCTGTATGACAATATTTTTCTGCAAAGGTACCTAATAAATCTGTACCTAATAAACTAGAATGTTATGACATCAGTCATGACATTCATACACCTGGTTTTACCAAAAATGCATGCCAATACCTAAACAACTACAAACTCCCCCTTTGGCAGATTTTTGGCTAAAGCCCCTAAGCAATCAGAGATAGATAGCAGCAGAATAAATATGACTGCAGAAAAATAGAATGTCTAATAAAGTACCAAAATATATCTCCCCCTCTTTAGCCACAAATGGGCCAAAGATACATGTTCTTAAAATTTATACAGTCATCCAGAAAAAGTAATGAGAGCAGAACTAAAAACTGAACACACTTCCAAACTCTACCAGGGACCAGCATCAACTCCACCAATCAGCAACTCCACCAACCTTTAAGCACTGTCATCAGACTCAGAGGAGCTAGTTTCTTCAGTATTGAGATGACCTTCAGCTTCTACACCCTCTTCCCTTCTGTTTCCTTCAGCTTCCTCCTTTTCTAACCTGGCAATTAGGTTTTCTAGGGTCTTTTTCCTAGCTTCCAGTTCTTTGTAGGTCTCTTTTAATACAGCTATAACATCAGATGTTTTGGACTGGGTCTTCACAGATGATGTCTCAGCTGATGTTATGACAATATTAGGAGCATGAGATCCCTGAAACAGTTTGTAGTGCAACCCAAGGGCAGGAGCTCTTTTGCAAGCAGTATCTCTTGCCACCAGGATATCAGGGTATTGTGCAAGGATAATTCCACAAAGGAGGGAGGGAAAGGCAATTGGTCCTTTGACAGCATAACTACCAGCATGTTTTAAAGTTTGTTCAAAAATATACCTGCCATAGTCAAAAGCAGTCTTGGTTCCCACAGCATAAATAAATCTCCCCAATCCTGTGGAGATAGTTGATTTATGGTTTGTAGGGACCCAGTTGGCTGCACCAATCTTGTGCAGGATGGCAAATTTCATGCTAAGTTTGCTGGCATTCAGCTTGCCTTTCAAGGGCCAGCACTTCACTTGCCTTGCGGTGATGGTTTGACAAACTTCATTGTCAGTGACTTCCAGATCAGGACAATCCTCATTTGATCTTCCAAGAAATTTGTTAATTTCTGATGGAGAGAAATCAACCCTTCTTCCTCTAACAAAAACACTTTCAAAGTCAGCTGACCTTCCATCAGCACAATCATTAGACAAGTTAACTATGAACTCCTTGACCAGATTTTCATAACACTTGGTAAATTTTATCACTGTCTTCATCAGTCCAGCATTCTTGATCAGGTCCATGATGTCCTTGCACTCCATGGCATCATTGTTGAGTTCTCTTTCTAAAGCTATTCTCTTCAGGCAAACATACTTCCATCTGTTTGCATTGCCAGGATGGTGGAAAGAGATGTTGTCTGTTGGGACTTCAGGAACTCTAGCAATTTTGCTGGAGGGCAGTTTCCTTCTGATAGGAATTTCTTCAGCATCAATCTCAAACTTTGATTCCTCATCAGAATCAGAAGATTCAGGTTCTTTTCTCTTCTTTGTAATTGGTTGTCTACCAGTATACACCTGGGCTTTCACCTTCCCTTTGGACTGACCAGTTTTCACAGATTCTACCCCAGCCTTGCCTTCAGTCTTGGATTTCTTAACAACAGGTTTATCTTTGGACATACATTTTGCATCATTCTGATTACCCTTTATTTTCATCATTCTTCTAGCTATGCTAGGGTTTACATTGGCAATCAGATCATTGTCTGGGTATTCCTCATCCACATCAATGATAGGTGGATCAGCATTCTTTTCTGAAGGGTTCTGAATGTTGTCATTTTGTGTCATAACATTCTCAGAGACATCTACATTCTCAGAGACATCCACATTTGGGCTTCCTGATTGATTTAAAGGGACAGAAATCCCCGGTACAGGTTGGTTTCCGCTTAGTATACTAGTAACAAGCCTAGCAATAGCTTGATGAACTTGAACTGATCCTTCTCTATTTGGTACAGAAGAAGAAGGATGAGAAGGATTACCAGAGGCAGCAGCTTGAGCTCTTCCTGCATGTCTAGTTCTCAGCTTTTTGACTTTGGCGGGGTCAGTTGCCATCTCTCTAAGAGGAGTGATCTCAAGAACTTCAGATTCTATGCATGTGGTGATTGCTCGAGAGTCTTGGTCAGATGATGAAGATGAAGAGGTCGCCTTGGTTGAAGATGATGTTTGAGACATTTTGATTGACTTAGAGCACCAGTAGAAATTTGAGATAAAACTTTGATTGAGAGAAGGGAACAGGTTGCAAAGTCGAGAGAGGTAGGAGGCAAAAGAGAGTCTTTTCAACTTCTTAAAGATTTTGAAAGAATTGGGAAAACATATGATTAACCCACTAAAAATAGACATAACAAAATTAACTCCTTCAACCCTTGTTTTAAGCAAAATTAATTGCTATAATTTCTCATGTTGGCAAATACCCAACCTGCCCCTCAAGTTTTCAAGTTTATTTCCAACAAGAGCCTTGGTAGAAGAATCAGCCAGCTGAAGCTTAATGATACCATGTTCCAGTTTAATTGACTTCTTCTCTACAAAGTCAATGTGCTTGGTCCTGCTATGCTGAATAGGGTTCATGGAAATATTGATTGTATTCAGATTGTCACAATACAATGTCACAACATCTTGTGAGACATTATACTCAGTGAGCATCTGTTTTGTCCAGATATTTTAAGAACAGTTACTACTAGCTGCAACCATTTCAGCACAGAGTTGGGAAGGCATTCTTTTGACATGAATCATAGTTCTGGTTGATTCTTGAATGATCTTATTTTTCTTTTTGTCAACTCCATTTTGATGGTGAGTTATAGGAGAAGAGACTTCACGACTCATTTCTTCTGGGAAACAGAATTTATTAGACTTGTTGTTTCCAAAATCCTTGTCATGATTACTTCTGGTTCTGACAACACATCTTTCTTCAAGTTTATTCACCACATCATAGACATGTTCCTTTTTACCAAGCCTTTCAATTTTAAGTTCACCACAAATCCTTCTTTTATCAATCTGTAGTCTTGGAGTCCTTCTGACTGCTTCCATAGAGATTGCTCTTTTCATTCTTCTTAGATGAAGATGATCAAGCTTATGGTGCCACAGTTTCATCTCTTTTTCTTCTTTGGTAATTGGACACATAGTGGAGTTATTAGTGTTCTCAGGCTGCCACAAGTAACAGTTATCTTTGGATCTGATTCCTTTCATTACAACTTCTAGTTTTTCATTAATTACTAGACATTCAGATTTTGAGAAGTTGACCTTGAATCCTAGATCACACAATTGACTGATACTAATGAAATTAGCAGTCAGCCCTTTTACCAGCAGTACTTCACTCAGACTTGGAACTTCAGGCCAGTCCAAATTACCAACTCCTTCGATTTCACCTTTAGCACCATCTCCAAAGGTCACATAACTAGTGTTGTGAGGTTTAACATGATTGAGAATGTTCTTTATTCCAGTCATGTGTTTAGAACATCCACTGTCAAAGTACCAGCCTTCCTTTGCAGACACTCTCAGGGAAGTGTGGGCTATCAGGGCAGTAGCCTTTTTCTTCCATTGAGGAGTATGTGGTACCCTTTTTGACTTAGGTTTAACACCTGAGTTTTGATTAGGGTATCCATGCAATTTGAAGCAGAAGGGCTTTATGTGTCCATACCTTCCACAATGATGACATCTCCATCTTTGGTACTTTTTCTTCATAAATTTCTGTTTCTGATGTTGAGAGTTGTGTTGAGACATCTGCTTTGACATTTGTTTAACAGGCCTGATCTTCTTGTCTGTACTAGATTTCTTGGCTTCCACAAATCCTAGTCCAGATTTGTTTCCCACATTTTGTCCAACTTGAAGAATCTCTTCCAATTTGTCTGTTCCATTAGTCAGCATCTTGACAGATTTGGTCATTTGGATCAGTTGTGAGTTCAGCAATTGAACTTCCCCTTCTAGATGACTTATAGTTTCAAGGTTTGCCCTTTTTTCAGCCTCCAGCTTTATGATGAGTTTTGATTGTTTCTCATTCTGCACACAGACTTCAGTACTTCTGATACACAATTTCTTGTAAGTATCAGCCAGTTCTTCAAATGTCACTTCTTCATCACTAGTGTCACTTTCAGAGGTACAGACACCAGTTAGAGCAGTAACTAGTTTGGCAGATTCTTCTTCAGAATTACTTTCTGAATCACAGTCAGACCAAGTAACAGTCATTCCTTTCTTTTGTTTCTTAAGAAAGGTAGGACATTCAGCTCGAATATGCCCATATCCTTCACAGCCATGGCATTGAATTCCTCTGCCTTGATTTCCCTTCTCTTCTGACCTTGGTCTTCTGCTGGAACTGTCAACGTCAGAGGGAATGTTATGAACATTAGACTTTGACTTTGGATCTATTCTTTTGATGAGTTTGTTGAACTGTCTTCCAAGCATGGCTATAGCTTCTGAAATATTTTCTTCTTCATCCTCCTTGTTTTCAACATCAGTGTTGGATACAAGTGCTATGCTCTTGTTCTTCTTGTCACCATTTTCAGTGATCCCCATCTCAAAAGTCTGAAGAGACCCAATTAGTTCATCCACTTTCAACTTGCTGATGTCCTGGGCTTCCTCTATGGCAGTTACCTTCATAGCAAATCTTTTAGGCAAGGATCTGAGAATCTTTCTCACCAATTTTTCTTCTGACATCTTTTCTCCCAGTGCTCCTGAGGTGTTGGAAATCTCCAAGATGTTCATGTGAAACTCATGAATGGTTTCATCTTCCATCATTTTTAGATTCTCAAACTTGGTAGTCAACATCTGAAGCCTTGACATTTTCACTTTGGAAGTGCCCTCATGAGTAGTTTTGAGAGTGTCCTAAACTTCCTTGGCCAATTCATATTGATGTACTAGTCTGAAAATGTTTCTATCAATTCCATTGAACAAGGCATTTAAAGCTTTGGAATTTCCCAGGGCTAACTTATCTTCTTCTTTACTCCAATCTTCCTCAGGCTTCCAACTGATTGTCCCATCTTTCTCAGTTATGGTGGGATGGATCCATCCTTTGTCAGCAGCTCTCCAAGCCTTTTTGTCCAGAGATTTTAAGAAGGCAATCATACGAGGTTTCCAGTAGTCATAATTTGTTCCATCCAGAATGGGTGGTCTATTTCCAAAAACTCCTTCTTTGTCCATAGTGCCAGAAAGTGATATCCCTAGATCTCACCCAGTAATACAGGCAGGGTGCCTGCTCTGATGCCAATTGAAATTCTGGCTGCAGATACTCAATGTCACGTTCAATGTTATGACACCGTATCTGACTTTCTATAAGACAGTAAATACAAAAACAGTAAAGAACACAGTCAATTGTTTACCCAGTTTAGTGTGCAACAACACCTACTCTGGGGGCTACCAAGTCAGGGAGGAAATCCACTATAAGAGATATTAATTCAGGAATAAACCAACCAGTTTATCTCCTTCACTTAAGACCTACCCAATGCAACTTCAATCTAAGTACAACTTAAACCTGAGTTCCTACTCACTCCCCCTCAATCACAGCAGTGATACATAAAACAATTTGACTAATGAATTGATGAAGACACTCTTCAAAACATACACTTGATTATGCTTCACAGCTTTTTAATCAAGCAACACAAACACTCTTGCTTCACAGCTTTGAGTGATACATAAACCTAACTTGACTTTGCTTCACAGCTTTAGTCAAGAGACATACAAACACTCTTGCTTCAAAGCTTTGAGTGATACACAACCCTTACAATTAAAACCTATTCCAAGTCACTTATCATAATGATAATTGCTTGGATTACAATAGTTAAAACTATACAGCTTCTAAATGATCTTCTGTCAAAAAGGGATACATTCCAAGACAGCAGCTCTGTTGAATATATAGCAGCTGCATCTTCAGTTAGGGTTTCCACAAAAATCTAAGGTTAATTCCGTTTGACCTTAAGACTAGGTCACAGGACTAGATCAACCAGGTTGGGGTTGAGCTAGGTTAACCCAAAGAAAACGCAGGATTCTGTTCTGGAAAGACTGAGTCATTTTCCTGAAAAAACTCAGAATTAACCAAACTGCATACCTGTTAGTTCAGAACAGGATGTCTTAACATTTGTTATGACATCTGAATTCCTGTTTACTGATTTTGGTAAATGTGATCATTTTGCAAAATGCTCAGATACACACTCATAAACATCAGTACCTGTATGACAATATTTTTCTGCAAAGGTACCTAATAAATCTGTACCTAATAAACTAGAATGTTATGACATCAGTCATGACATTCATACACCTGGTTTTACCAAAAATGCATGCCAATACCTAAACAACTACACGCCCTTTCCTCTGGACATATATTCCTGATATCCTTGTTTAGAGTCCTTTCCTCCGGCCTCTTTCCATATATGTGTCCTTTCCTCCGGACGTATTTTCTTGATATTCTTGGTTATACACCCTTTCCTCCAGACGCATATTGCTGATATCCTTGGTTAGAGTCCTTTCCTCCGGCCTCTTTTCATATATGTGTCCTTTCCTCCTGGTATATTTTCTTGATATTCTTGGTTATACGCCCTTTCCTCCAGACGTATATTCCTGATATCGTTGGTTAGAGTCCTTTCCTCCGGCCTCTTTCATTATATGTGTCCTTTCCTCCAGACATATTTTCTTGATATCCTTGGTTATACGCCCTTTCCTCCGGACGTATATTCCTGATATTCTTGGTTAGATTCCTTTCCTCCGGCCTCTTTCCTTATATGTGTCCTTTCCTCCAGACATATTTTCTTGATATCCTTGGTTATACGCCCTTTCCTCCGGACATATATTCCTGTTATCCTTGGTTAGAGTCCTTTCCTCTGGCCTCTTTCCTTATATGTGTCCTTTCCTCCAGACATATTTTCTTGATATCCTTGGTTATACGCCCTTTCCTCCAGATGTATATTCCTGATATTCTTGGTTAGAGTCCTTTCCTCCGGCCTCTTTCCTTATATGTGTCCTTTCCTCCAGACATATTTTCTTGATATCCTTGGTTATACGCCCTTTCCTCTGGACGTATATTCCTGATATTCTTGGTTAGAGTCCTTTCCTCCGGCCTCTTTCCTTATATGTGTCCTTTCCTCCGGACATATTTTCTTGATATCCTTGGTTGTACGCCCTTTCCTCCGGACGTATATTCCTGATATTCTTGGTTAGAGTCCTTTCCTCCGGTCTCTTTCCTGTTATGTGTCTTCTACTAACCCCAGACATGTGTTCTTGATATCTTGGTAAGAGCTTTCTTTGGTCTGTCTTTTTCGTACATATCTGCTACCGACCTCGGATATGTATCTTTGATACCTTTTTCGTATGTATCCGCTACCGACCCCGGATATGTATCTTTGGTACCTTTTTTCGTATGTCTGCTACCAACCCCAGACATGTGTTCTTGATATCTTGGTAAGAGCTTTCTTCGATTTGTCTCTTTTGTACATATCTGCTACCGACTCCGGATATGTATCTTTGATACCTTTTTCGTACGTATCTTCTACCTACCCCGAATATGTATCTTTGATGCCTTTTTTCGTATGTCAGCTACTGATTTTGGGCATATATATTTTGATGTCTTTTTTTGTGTGTCTAACTCTGGTCCGACATACATTTATCCCTGATAACCCATTTAACCCAAAAAGCAAAAAGAAAATAGAAAATACAGAAAACCAAAAATATAATGTATTCCTGACTGGCTTCAGAGAGAAAATTTTCGGGTTCTTTAAGTATTTAATCTTCTTCCACCCTGAAAGTTCGAAAGGCTAACGCCAATCTCACCTTCAGGTTGAAGGCGATTAAATAGGGGCAGTTGTTGCACCCAGAAATTTCCCCTCCTAATTTCTTTTATCTGGCTTAGACTCTTGCATTCATCTGTATATATTCCATTAGGTCATTAACATGCATTTGCATTCGGAAGAGCTTGTGGTTCAAAGTTCATTGGTTGTGTGATATTAGGGTTTCGCAGCAGTTAAGGTGTTCGTATCCAATAAAGCCCGATTCTTCTGATTATCCTTCAAGCAGTGAAATGTGGAATTAGGGTTGCAACCTATGCTTATTGAGGGTTCCGTTCTCTTCAAGTTAAGGGGGTTATTACTCATTAAGATGCATTCAAAGACAAGAGTCAAAGTTTTTCTCCGCCATGTTTGTGCTTGTCAGCATTTCATCAACTGAGATTCATTAGGTTTTTAAGTCATGGCCATCTTGGTCATATTTCTTTGTTCATTTCCAATTTATTCTACGAGGTCATCTAAGGGCTACTAAATCAGACATTCATTATCTCCTTGTGCTTAACATCATCCTTTGATTAGGGTTTATTTCTCTAAATCATGTACCATGCAAGAGAGGTTTCCCTGTGAAGTTGTGATTATCAGGCAAGGCTATCATCAGGGGATATCGTCCATGAATAACCAGGGGTTCAATTGATATATATTTGTAAAATAAGAATGAAATAATTGCTTGAATCTCTAGTCATGTGGGCAACAGCTCTATTCTAGAGAAGAAGATTCAGTTGGACCTTCTTCACGAATTAGGGTTTGTATGCCTTATAATGCAAAGCTCTTCATCTGGTCGATTGGCTTACTTTCGATATGATCTATTTTCTTCGGATTTCATTTCAATTATTTCAGATCAAAATCTAAAAGCTTTGTATGGAAGATTAGGATTTATATCCTATCGTACTTAGGTTTATCAACATCTTCAATAGAGGTTCATTGGATGATAAGGCGTGATATAAGGATGTCATTGTGAATTCATTAAAATCAAGTCGGTTTGGTCCTCTTATTGTTTGTTACACAAGATTAGTGGGGATCAAGGTATTGGATCCATTCTCTCACAAAGGACATAGGGTGATATTAGGGACCATTTGGTTCATGGTCATCAATTGAAGATTGGGCTCACTTCATGGCTTATGATATAAGGCATTTGCTTTAGGAGTCATTCAAGAAGTTTAAATTCTGATCATGGAGTGTGCTTTGAATTATTTCAAGAGAAATCTCATGTGAATTCAAGTTTTGTTATAAAATTTTTGGATTAAAGTTCATTTATCAAGCATGCAAGGTTAGGAAAGGATTCATGAGGATTTCTTGAGAAACAAGTTATTTGAAATTTAGAGCAAATATCAAGCTCATTCATGTACGAGGTCACTTGAGAATTATTCAAGGCTATTTCAAATTTCAAGATCACAAGCCCAAATTTCATTCACCGTTCAAGTGACCATAATACGAAATTGCAAGTTTCAAGTACAAAAGTTCAAAATCCAAGTTCAACATTCACTATTCAAGTTTTACACTGTTTGTCATTTACAAACCATAAATCCAATTTAGAAAACCATGACATCATGTCTAAACATCATACAAAAAAATATTACACTAACTTTTGTCAAAGCCTAAAATCCTAATATCCAAACATCTTCATGCTTCCATATTTGTGCCAAGAATCCATCTTCAAATTCTCCTTCACTTAGCCCAAACTATGAACTGCTTTTCCTTGGTATTTCTTCACGCCATATTCAACCTCTCATATCATCTTCTCAATTTTAAAGCCTTCTTCAAATTGCAAGCTATACACTACCAATCATCCAAAATAGTTCAGCCAACCAAACACATATACTACTCTTTTATCACAGACAGTAGCATTCTTCATGTGCAGCCCTGCAAACCGGATCATTCTATGTCTAAATTCCTCGAAACCAATTCCAAGCTTGTCCACAAAATGTTCCATATCAGTTCATAGAGCCCTGCACCAGATAAATAAATAAAAAAAACAGTTCATTTTATTACAGGTTGAATAAAAAAAAGGAACCATCGTGTATAATCAAGAAAACTGAACCTTGTCATGAACAGCCGTTGCATCAACTAACCACGATTCAAAGAAACCAGTTAATAGTTCCCATTAAGCCTTCATGATGAATCAGCTCAGAAATCCATAACAGAAAATATGGCCCTGTATTAATCATAAAAAAAGGATTGTGATATGCAATACCTATATCAGTCCAGACTTGCACCAGTTTAATTTAAGCTGAATAGTGTATTAATATTCCAAAGGAAATCCAAGCCAAGATGACATTTAGACCAAAAGAGTTTTCTAACAACCTATTTCCCAGATTTGCAGCCCCAACTTCTAACCATAATTGCATAAACAGAACCAACTAATTTTCAAAATAACCAACTGAATCTAACTATCCTAACTGTCAAAATAGAATTTTATAACTAGCTCCTAACAATTTTTTAACTAAACCAACTTTCAGTAGGATTTCTAGTTCAAAACAGAAATTACTAACAAGCCCATATTAACTGTTAACGCTAACTAACATTGATCCTCTTCACTTACAGTTAACTACCTATAAGTAGTATCTAATAACGACTCTCATAAACTAACTTGTTTTCAGAAGTTAACAAACTTTGAAATCAGTTATAACAGATTTCTGACTTGAAACTAACTATTTCAACTAAACTTCACTAATTATAACAGAACCTCCAACTTACTCAATCTCATCCTCCAAATGGCTAACAAAAAATAGAAATCAAAAGCTCAGGTTTATAACAAAATTCTGAGTAGCTGTCAACTAACCGTCAGTTTATGCTACAGCAGAAAATAAAAAAAATAAATTCAGAACATTCTAATAGCCCCATAGTGAAAACAGAAAAGTGATTGATGTACCGGTTCGTGGCAAATTAATAGGTCAGTTCAATTCAAGAGAAAGCTTCGGGAAATGCATTTTGAGAACCTTGGTATTGCAGTTCGTGAGGAAAACCAAAACTCCAATTCAGTTTTAGTTCATTCTTCAGAGTCAAGAAAGATTTTTTCTGCACCAACTCACAAATTCAATAGTTTAAATTTGATTCATCTCTAATTGTTTTCTAACTCACTCTAATGAATCTAACTGTTTTCTAATTGATACTAACAGCTTACTAACAACTTCTTAATTGTTCTAACAGAAATCAAACATAATTTAAAACTGGCCAACAAATTCTAACCAAAAAGAATTTCATTAACAAAATAACTAAATCTCTAACCAACTTTCTAACATAATTTAAATAACCCCTAACTGTTTTCTCTTAACAATTTCTAACCACCCAACTAATTCAAACTAACTGTAACAGAAGATAACAGAAAACAAATTTGACTGCTAACAGATTCCATAACCCCTAATCAATTCACTAACATTTAACAGATCAATAACTGACAGTTCAACCAATAACAGAATGTAAAAAACTTTCATAACAATCTCTAACCCTTCTAACCTTCTTACAGAATTATAAAAAGAGACCAAAACTCACCAGATGGGAGGGGATTCTGGATTCTGCAGAAAAGAGACTCTCCAAAACTCTCTCTTTCTCCCTCAAAAATTCTCTCTTTACATGGATTCTTCTTCATTTTCTATCTTCATCTTCATCCTCTAAAATCACAGAAAAGAATCTCGTGTCTTCTCTCTACTCTCTTCCTCCATCTTCAACCACAGACTCACTTTGTAACTGGATTTCCTCTGCAAAACTTTCATCACCATTGATTCTTCAACCATTCATTGCACATCAACAATAACAACTCTAACTTCTTTAAACTCTCATTCTCCACATCAAAAACGAGATAAGTTCATTGAATCGCATCATGTTGCAGCACCAACGATTCCGCACTGAATTTTAACGGCAATTTGCAACACTGCAAGGATCAGATTCATCAATTCAACAGGTGTGAAACTCACCATTCTTCTTTGTATTCTCTGGCTTCTTTAATTGCATTTCCTTTTCATCGATTCCCCATTCTGTATCAATATTTCTCCCTGCTTCTATCTGCCTCAATATTTCCTATAATCCGACTCTGCAACGTTTAACCATCATCCTTGACGAACAAAAACCAATAACGAATCGCACGTAGCAACATTGACGCACACCAAATTTTCAAAATTGAAGAAGGTGGTGACAAGCTTGACAGCAACGACGTCGCGTTTTGATCATTTGAGAAGAATAGCATCGCTAAAATGAAGAAGACGTTATGATGTTGAGGCGACGAAGAAGGAGGATTGCTCTGAATAGAAATTCAATTGACGATCTGAAGTAATCAGGGGCATACGAGAGCTGGATCAGTGAGTTGCTACGTAATGAGATGGACGTCGTCGTTAGGAGATGAAGAGACCATGCTTTCTCTCAACCCTATTCTTTCTTCCAGTTTGTTATTTTCTTTTTAATTTTCATTTTTTTAGATAATATGTTGATAATAAAAAAGAACAAAATCTTAATAACGAGGCTATTGATGGCTCGCCTGGGTCGGCGCTCTCCCTAGAAGCCCAATTGCTGGTATTATTTTTGGACTGTCAAAAAACAAAACAAAAATGCTTGTTGGATCCTTTGCAATGAGCCTAGAATTTGCTTCTATCTTACCATATAATTCAGTTACAAACCTCACTTCTATTTGTAATTAATTTTGTATTTCCTTTTTAGTAATTTTCTTCTCTTGAATTTGTTAAGTCAAAATGTTCATAACAATAAAATTGTTAATTGTTTTTTAGGAATATAATATAATTTTTTCTAGGAGTTCTTTGTTTAGAATTTTAGTTAGAATTTTCTAGTATTGATTATGTTTTTGTTGTCAAGATTTTGTGATTCATTTTTGCTTGTCGAGATTTGAGTCTTATGCAGGTTAATCGTGCGATATGCGGATGCGCTTGCGATTTCGATTGTGATTTATTTTCACAACGATGATGCTTTGACGCTTATTCTAAGCATTCAATTTTATTGTAAGGTCTTTCAAAAATCAAAGAGATTGTCCAACAAGAATTACAAGTTTTTATATTTAATATATTTACTAACAGTTTTAAAATGAATGTCAAATTATCAAATAAAATTTGTTTTAAAATTATTATTTTCAAAACTGGATATATATATATATATATATATATATATATATATATATATATATATATATATATATATATATATATATATATATATATATATATGATTTTACCGGGATCGGAACGATCTTCAGTGACTTGCAACACTTAAACTTCTGTGGTTGTTAGAGCGAATAGGGGGGTGTACCTGTAAGGTACTCCGATGCCAAAGTAAGGTTCAAAGCAAAGTGTGCAAGTATAGAGTGTAAGTGAGTAGAATTGAATACATGAGTCTCTAATTAAAGAGGGTATTTATAGCCCCAAGCGTTAGGCCAAGGTTCCCATTTTGGGCTAGATGCCCAGATCCATAATGGAGGCTGCCGAGATCCTACGTGGGTAGAGGAAACCCATTCGTGGTCTCTATCCTGGTTTAACTACCCCGTGATTTTCGGAGGGGGGAAACCCGTTCTTTTTGGAGCAGGATGACTCTATGATATTCGGAGGAACGTTGGCCACACATCCTTGGCGTGCACGTGGAGGAGATGTCTTGGACGAGCACGTGGAGGAGGGGTCCTCGACGGGAACGTGGAGGAGGCGTTTCCCAATGGTCACAAATATTTTGGCCTTGCTCGTAGCAACGTTGGGCTAGCCTTGCCTGACGGAGGACCAAGTGTAGGTCCAATCCTCAATAGGTTATTGGCCCTTCCTCGATGCAGAATTGGGATGGGCCTTGCTTGAAGTCATATCAAGCATAGGTGCAGTCCAAAACAGGATACCCCAAGTCGTTGCTCCTAAGTAGAGGAGTTATGACTTTTAGTCCAACTCGAAAATCGAGGACTATTATTATCTCGCGTAGGATCAATATGGATGCGTGCATTGGCGTTCAGTCCAACATATGGAAGAAATAGGGATGTGATTATCTAAATTAATAATCTTCCTCACAGATTAGTATCGTGTCGGGGAATTTGGCATGGATAAGGTGGATTATGCATAAGTATCATGGTCAGAGACAAGGTGTGCCTGTGGAGAGCGTGATCATGCTCCATGTAGCTCGACTACCAAGGAGTTGGAAGGTTCAGTGAGCGTTTTCTTCTTGGGCTACATGTCGAAGCATTTAATGCATAATGATTAGCCTAGGTGTAGGGGTCATTATGGCCTAGGCGCGTGGGCGGTTGCTTGTCGAGGCGCTAACACGCCACTCGAAGTGACATTTCGTCTCCCGTGCAAAGTTTATAAATAGAGTGCATATGTTTCATTTGTGAAGTTTCACACTTGTTCTTGCTCTCGCCTCTCTTCTTCTGATTCGCTCTTTTTCATAATTTTTGTCATGTCCTTCGTTATAACCTTTGTTCAACCCTTAATCATGTAAGCGTTTTTTTCCTTTATCCCTACGATTAACTGCTTTTAGTCCATGCAATACACATGATTTAGATGAATTTCGTGTTTCAGAGAGGTTCTTCCCCGTGAAATTCATAGATTCGTGATGGTCTTCATGTTCCAGGAAGATTCTTCCCCATGAAATTCATAGATTCATGATTTTCCCCCGTGAGATTCATGTGTTTCCCTGCGATATTCATGCATTTCCCTGCGAGATTCATGAGTTTCTCTGTGAAATCCATGAGTTTCCCCGTGAGATTCATGAAGACCTTTATTAGATGGGGAGGGCTTGTACACGTGTAGAGTCATTGTCTTTATCATTGTGTCAGTCTCTATGCAACAATGTGTGAATTTTCTACATATAACTTATTGTGTCAGTCTCCATGCAACGATATATTTTTCCTTTGCGATCTAGCTCATCTGTGTCAAACTCCAGACAACAATCTTGCGAAAGTAGCAATTCCACCCATTGTATCAGCCTCTATGCAACAATGTCTGAAATTTTCAAATTAACTTATTGTGTCAGTCTCCACGCAGCAATGTGTTTCTTTTTTAGCTCATTGTGTCAGACCCCAAGCAGCAATGTTGTGACATCGACAATTCCATCCGTTGTGATAGTCTCTATGCAACAATGTGTGAATTTTCTACATATAACTTATTGTGTCAGTCCCCATGCAGCGGTATGTTTTTCCTTTGCGATCTAGCTCATTGTGTCAGACTCTAGGAAGCAATGTTACGAAATCAACAATTCCACTCATTGTGTTAGTCTCAATGCGACAATGTGTGAAATTTTCTATATTTAACTTATTGTGTAAGTCTCCATGCAACAATATGTTCTTTCTTCGTGATTTATCTCATTGTGTTAGACTCCAGAAACCAATGTTATGAAATCAGCAATTCCACCCATTGTGTCAGTCTCTATGTGACAATGTGTGAAATTTTCTATATTTAACTTATTGTGTCAGTCTCCATGCAATAATATGTTCTTTCTTCGTGATCTAGCTCATTGTGTCGGACTCTTGGTAGCAATGTTGCGAAATTAGCAACTCTACCCATTGTGTCAGTCTCTATGTGACAATGTGTGAAATTTTCTATATTTATCTTTTTGTGTCAGTCTCCATGCAACAATATGTTCTTTCTTCGCGATCCAGCTCATTGTGTCATACTTCAGGCAACAATGTTGCGAAATCAACAATTCCACCCATTGTGTCAGTCTCTATGTGACAATGTGTGAAATTTTCTATATTTAACTTATTGTGTCAGTCTCCATGTATCAATATGTTCTTTCTTCGCGATCCAACTCATTGTGTCAGACTCTAGGCAGCAATGTTGCGAAATCATCAATTCCACTCATTGTGTCAGTCTCTATGCAACAATGTGTGAAATTTTCTATATTTAATTTATTGTACCAATCTCCACGCATCAGTGTATTCATTCCTCTGCGCAATAGTTCATTGTGTCGGGCTCTATGCAGGAATGTATGGAATTTGTAGTTTAACTCATTGTGTCAGTCTCCACGCAGCAACAAGTTTCCATATATACAATATAATCTATTGCATCAGTCTCCATGCAGCGATGTCATTATCAAATTCCTTCCATTGCGTTGGTCTCCATGCAACAATGTTTTTACCAGATTTTGTCTACTGCATCAATCTTCATGCCACAATATTTTTATCAAGTTTTTTTCACGGTATAAGCCATTGCGTCAGTCTCAAGGAAGTAATGTCACCATCAAAGTTTCTTCCTCGACATAACTCATTGCATCAGTCTCAATGCAAAAATGTTTGTTATCAGTTTTTCTTGCGATACAACTCTTGGCATTAGTCTCCATGCAGCATTACATCATCCAAACTTTGTTTTATCCATCCCCTAAGTTGCGATGAATAAACAAAATCAAATCAAAACCTGATATATTAATCTGTAAGCATTAGTAAGTTAGCCATTCAAAATTGTATCATTTACCTCATATGTTACGGTAAATAAGCATAATCTTAAAATCTCTCAGATACCGACGAGTTATCCGCGTCGTCAGGTCTTAATTCTAATCAACTTTGGTCCAAACGTTGGTAAGATGATACATCATCATATGTGCCTATTCTTCACACTCGCGGGAACGCTATACAGCGTATTTTTATAATGACTTAGACAAATCTTGGGGTCTTCCAATATTTAATAAACTTCCGATCACAACATGCGAGACCTGTGTATTCTCACACTATTCGATCGGAAGATAATTAAATAGGGGAAGCTTCCATACCCCTAATTTGCCCTACCCTCATATTATATTTAGGGTTCTATTCAATATATAACATTATTTAGTTTCTGTTTCTATGGGAGTGCAAAGCATTAAAGAGGGGTGTATTGATTTAAAATGGACCATCAATATCTGATGGCCCAATAGATTTTTAAAAGAGAAGTCTATTTCAAGTTAAAAATGAGAGGTGCATTATTCTAATTAAAGGAGGTGAACAATTGTGTTTTGGTTAAGACCCAAAACACTTAATTTATAAAGCCCATTTAGATTCTTATTGAAGCAATCTATTTTTGTATAGCCTAATATGAGGCCCACAAAAAACCTTTAGGCCTATGTTCGGTCTCTGTTTAGTTAAATAAATTGTTTTATTTAAGAGAAAAACATTTGGTTAAAAAATGAACCATTCATGCCCGTTTCGCCCAGCCCAATTAGTTTTTGGTTGAAGCCTTTCTACGTTTTTTTAGGTTCTTGAGGTTGACCAAGTCAACTGGCTATTTTTGTTATTAAAGTGCATCTTTGGTTATAATTAATAATAATAATTATTACTAGTAAATATTATTATTAATATTATTGTTATTAATATATAATTATGATTGTATTTTGTTATTATTAACCTTGTTATTTATTCAAATTATAATATTACTAATATCAGTATATTACTATTTTATTTTTTATTTCATTTTTGTCAATCAAATTGACTTAGTCAAACTAGATTTAGGACAGAAAACTTTAATCCCCAATTCTAGCATCATTTTAACTATTCATCATCAACCTTAATCCGCCGCCAACCATCTCCACATTCATCTAAGCCCAGAAATAGATTCGAAAAATGCCGAATCTCCAGAATAAATGCCAAATCAAATCGAGGATTTAATACAGAAACAAAATAGAAACAAATCTGCATCGGATTTAATATCAAAATCAAAAGCAATTACAACTAATTTAATATGTATCAATAACATAATCAAGAGTTCTTATTGCAATCAAATGAATTCAACAAATATCAAGCCTAATTACTCTATTTCCCAAAACAACAAAGACTAAAAACAGAAATAGCAATTAAGAGTTTTTGTTTCTAAAAAAAACTACTGACCTAATTCACTATAAAAGCGAAAATTACAGAAGGCAAAAAGGGGGGGGGGGGGGGGGGAGACGGAAGAATAGAGGAGAGATACTGATTACAGCGAAAATATACAGAGGCGAAGAGCTTGAAGAGAAAAGTTGAAGAACACGAAGAACGTGCTACTGGACCATTGAAGGAGAGGGAAGACGGTTAGGGTTTCAACATCTGAAACCCTCACCGTCGTTGTCATCGCTTCGTCGCTACTCCATTCACATCCGCTTTCACCAAGACCTGCGAATCAAGAAGAAACAGGGGAGATTAGCTCAAATCGGATAAAAAGAAAAGACTCGGGAAACAAAATTGCGAAGGGTAACACCGACTTAGCTCATATTTTTATTCCTCTTATATTGGTTGGGGGTTTATTAGGTAGAGTCGCTAGGTTTGTTCTTCAGCGCCTCCGCGAGGATTGATTGGGTTTAGGGTTAACAAGGGTTAGGGAAAGGGTTACGAGAGAGAGAGATGAAAGGTAATTGCCGTAAAATTGAAATAATGGCAAAAATGAATAAAACAAATTTTAACATTCCGTTGTGCTCCCATGCATGCACATACATAATAATAATCATGCTCCCTTAATCTCATCCGCTAGATCTGCATCGGACGGCCATAGACCAAGTCCTACCATAACTTTCATGCACCTCACACTCACAACCAACTGGCCCCTCTCAATTTGCTTAATGGGCCAAGCCCGTTTACTTTAGACACCCCCATTCTTTATTTTACTAAAACACAAAGTAAGATACACCCCCTTCAGAATTTATATTTGGGCCTAGCCCTGTCTTCTTCTAGCACCCCCTCTGTTTTACTTATCAACTAAAACTACACCCCCCTGATCAACTAAATTATTTTCTATTTTTTACATAATTCTTATTTTTTTTTATACTATTTATCTATTTTTTTATTTATAATTATTATTATCATCATTATTTATTTCTTATATAATAATTGTTACTATTATTAATTGTAAATATTTATTATTATCATCTAAATTATTTTATTTAAAACTCATGTACATATATTATTTTCTTATATATTGCATTTAAATGTTTTAACCATGCATTAATCAAGATATTTCGCAATTAATACGATAAAAAATATTCAGCACATATCAAACTATCTTTTTCGCAATAAACTAATCTAAACAACTTTTTTTTCTAAAGGGTTCCAAATGAATTTTGACTAATCGCGCATTTAGTCCACATCTCCGCAATCTCTACAACCGGTCAAAATGCGATGCGATTCAAAATACATTTGCAACCCCTAAAAGAAACAAACCAACTATGAACTACGAACTGGGACTCTGATTTCTTATAAGAGGATACGTAGACATACGACTTAAAATCGAGGCGAGTTCCCCTAATAAAAAGTTAAAATCCTATTTCCTAAAATCGCGCTTCTAACCCTAGTATCCTTGTGAACAAGGTAGATGAGGGGTGCCTAACACCTTCCCTTCGTCTGGAACCGAGTCCAAAAAACCTAGAATCTCTAACTTTTAGGGTTATCCTTTGTATTCCCTTCCTTAGGATATAAATTAAGGGTGGCGACTCTCAAATTTAAAACCAGCTACAACACTTCCCAAGATGTAATTGTACAAAGACAGACACTCAATGAACAGGAAGCAGACACTGACTTGTCTGGTCATTGCTTCTTCTTCAAAATTGACTAGCAGCTCGATGTAACCCCAAGGCTTGATGGTTGTGCCATTAAAACCCTGTAGATAAGAGCCCATATATGGTGTCAAGTAGGTGTGGTTGAGCTGGAGAGTGGTAACCAGGTGTGCCTACATTATATCAACGAAGCTCCCTTGATCGACCAATACTTAGCGGACGTCAAAGTTCGCCATCTTTGCCCTTTCCAGCAGAGGGATGCTTGATTTTGGTGCCCAATCAAAAGTTCTTCGAGATAAAAGGTGATGGGATCAAATTTTCCTCAGACCTTGTCGAGAGTTATGTTCCAAGAAGAGCTCGCGTCGATCAGCTCCTCAAACTTTCTCTTCACCGACCCTATGTTGGTCTTATTAAATCCCTCGTCGAATATGACTATGGCGGTGGGGAATCTTTCCCAAGTACTGTGACCAGAGATGGGTAGGTCGTCCTCCTCAGGGACGAAGAAATCCTCAGGCTGGGAGACGCATAGGGAGACTTGTAGATTAAGAGCGGCGTCAGATGGTGGTTTTTCTTCCTCGACCCTCTTAGTCTCGCAACCGTCATGTCGGGGAGGCTCGCTCCTATTATTGTACTACCTCAGAAGAACTTATTTGATGAGGGTTTCAATTTCATCCTTGAGGTGGACGAAATCTTCAGTGACATGGTTGTGGCTACTATGGAAACGATTGTACTTAGTCTTTTCGGCGTTTTCCTTAGAGGGTGTAGGCATGGGAAACCAAACACCATCTTGTTTACATTCAATACACTTGGCGAGGATGCGCTCATGAGGAGCAGTCAATAGAGTTTATTCATTAAAACGGCATGTCTGACCCCTGTCCTCGCGAGATTCACAGGGCCTTTCATCTTTTTCCTTGTCCCCACCTTGTTGAGGAGGCACAACATTGTCGTACTTTGGGGCCCTGGTCCCTTCATATTTTCTTGAGTTGCAAGCACTGTTGGCAGCCTCTTTCTCCTCGTATATGATGTAGGCCCGAGCCTTGTGGAGGAGTTCATCTACCGACTTAGGAATCTCGATACTGACTGTCCTTCTGAAATTGCTGCCAAGACGTATTATTTTCTTGAGCAGGTATCTCTTCATCCGGTCAATCATAGGGACCTGAATGGCCTCTCGATTTAACCACTCAATGTATGCTCGGAGGAGTTCATCATTCCCCTAGATGATAGCCTCGAGCGACACTTCAGTCTTCGGGTGTCGCTGAGAGGAGGTGAAATTCCTGGTGAATTGATTCTTTAGATCCCTCTTGGAGGTGACGGACTCTGGGGCGAGGCTTTTGTACCATGCCATGGAACTTTTCCTCATAGTCTTCGGGAATATTATGCACTTGATAGCGCCCCCGATGTTAGGTAGTTAAGCATCACATCGAAGTTCTCAATGTGATCATCGGGGTCTGTCTCTCTGTTGTAGGTCGCCAAAGGTGGCGACTTCTCTATCCTGACGGGGAGTGTGGTCTCCATAATCACCCAAGAGAAGGGACTGCGGGGGTCGTCTTCATCACTTCGGTCAGAAGAGCGCGGCGGGGAGGAATAAAATTTAGGGTCTTTAGGGCGCACTGAATTTCCTAGTTGACTCTTTTTCTTTTCTGGTTTCCCACTGACCTTATTCCTCTTGGGACCCGGTGATCTTCGTTCCCTTCGAGGTTGGTGTGATCACGCTTTGGACGACTGCGGGTTGAGGTCTTTCCAATTGAGGGCTTACTCGATTCGACAAAGAGAGAGGCTTTGAGATTCATCTTGTCGGTGTCTCCATGGGGGAGAATGTGAACGAGCATCTTGTCATCTCGGGGACGGGCTGTGATATTCGGGTCGACGGCATGATCATCTGCCCTTCTCCAGCATTCTAATTCGCTCGTTCTGTTGAAAAATCAGGTAGTTGGTTTAGTTGTCTGTCACAAACAGGGCAACAATGGTGGGATCAACATTGAGAGGCATTTGGATTTATTGATACGCTCCAGGATGGTCGACTTGCTGATGGACGTCGAGGGGGTGCTACTTGGACAAGGAGGATGCAGTTCATCTGTTTCGGGGTCACCTTGCTCGTGCCCAATCGTCTCATTGTTGTTGTTGCCACCGTCGGTGAAGGAGGAATGAATAGTCTCGTCATTGTTACCGTTGTTGTTGTGCTGGCTGGCCATGATAATCGGTAGGTATTGATAAGTTTGCTTTGGTCTTTAGGTTTGGAAAAAGATGGGGAAGCTTATTTTCCCATAGACGGTGCCACTGATCTTACCGGGATCAGGAGGATCTTCAGTGACCTGCAACACTTTGACTTCTACGGTTGTTGGAGTGAATGGGGGGTGTACCTGTAAGGTACTCCGATGCCAAAGTAAAGTTCATAGCAAAGAGTGCACGTACAGAGTGTAAGTGAGTAGAATTGAATATCTGACTCTCTAATGAAAGAGGGTATTTATAGGCTCCAGCGCTGGGCCAAGGTACCCATTTTGGGCCAGATACCCAAGCCCATAATGGAGACTTCCAGGATCCTACATGGATAGAGGAGACTTGTTCGTAGTCTCTATCTTGGTTCAACTGTCCCGTGATTCTCGGAGGATGGAAGACCTGTTCTTTTCGGGACAGGATGACTCTGTGATATTTGGAGGAACGTTGGCTACGTATCCTTGGCGGGCACGTGGAGGAGATGTCCCCGACAGACACGTGAAAAAGGCGTCCTCGATGGACACATGGAGGAGGCATTTTCTAACTGTCACAACTATCTGGGCCTTGTTGGGCCTTGCTCGCAGCAACGTTGGGTTGGTCCTGTCCGACGGAAGACCACGTGCAGATCCAATCCTCAAAAAATTATTTGGTCTTTTTCGCTACAGAGTTGGGCTGAACCTTACTTGACGGCATACAAAGTATAGACCCAACCCAAAATAATATATAAAATTAATTTTTTTTCTTTCTTCAAATGAATACTATGTATACAATTTTCCAATCCGACCTAGAGTTAATTTAATAAAAATATTATATATTTTAAACAAATTTATTCCATTTTTTAATTTGCTTAAAAACATTTAAAACTTATTTTACATGAAAGTACGTTTTCAAGTACTCTAAAAAATCTTCAAAATAATTATCATTTTTATATATTTTTTAACAAATTTAAAAAGAAGTACACTTGACATTACATAGAGATAGAGAGACTAGATATAAAATTTAATATTTATTAAACTAAAAACTTATGTTAAATACTTCTTTAAAATTTTACTTTTTTTTATTAGTATAAATTTTCTTCTTTTTTGGTAGAAATTTTTTTTAGTCTCCATAAATATATTATTTTTCTATTTAATCATTCTATACAATATTACATCAAACTTATTTTAATATTAAAGACTTAATTTATTAATGAAAAATAATTTAAAATATATTGTTTAAAAAACTTTAATAGTTAACCAAACAATTTTAATGATAAAATACAAAAACAAAATATAGAAATTAAAAACTTATTTAATTTTACTAATAATAGTATAAAGGGAGTGGATAGATTTTAGTGAGTTATTCTAAGTTCCACTTTAAGCTTGACAAAGTGCCATCTATCCATTATCCAGCTGGTAGTTGAGATTGAAACACTCACGGATTTCATTCAATTCACGTTTCTTTTCATATCTCAATTAAATCCATTGCGTGTTCCACTAATATTACCAAACGGCGGTTTCATTTGCTTTTTTTAGTATGAAATGGGATCAACAAGTAATAAGATATCATAATAAAGTGTAGTTTTGGTCAAATGGTCAAGGTTGTTATATTTTTCTACGGATAGTACTCTTCTTTTTAGATTTTTTTTAAAAAAAAATCTAAAATATCTTCAAAATTCGGATATGTTTATCCGAAATCATCTCTTTTTTTTTTTTAAAGTTTAAATATACATATTCATAGACCTTATTTTTTACGAAGAAAATGATTTCAAATATGTATATCCGAATTTTATAAAAAAATGAGGTGAATTCATATATGTATCTCCGAATAAATCTTATTTTTTACGAAAAAATAATTTGAGATATGTATTTATGAATTTTGCTCTTTTATAAAAATTTAAAAATATAAATAAAAATTAAATAAAATTAAGTTAAGTGTATATAAATTTTTTCAGATTTTTTTAAAAATATGAAAACGGAAAATAAAATAAAAAAAATAGAAAAACAAAGAATTTATGGTTTTTAGGGTAGGAAATCATTGATTTATTTTTGGATGAATTGACACGGTAAAATTTTAATTCGGAGTTGATTTTTCAGAAAATTGAATTTTTTTAATATTAAATCGCGTAAATGTCGGAGAAACAAGAACGCAAGGTCTAGAAGACAAAGATTATTTAATTACATTTTATTTTTCTTATAAAATATATTAATTATTACATTTCACCATTATAATTAAAAAATTTATTATTGGATTCATTGTTTAATTTCATATCATAAATTTACTTTAATATTTAGTTTTCAATTATAAATTTAAGTTATTCTTTATTAATAATAATTCAATTTAATCATATTATAATTATATTAAAAATAAATATTTTTTCAAAATAAAATTAAAATAAAATCAAAAGAAATTTAGGATATTGAGTTATTTCGAATATGCATATCCGAAATCTCACTGAAAATGAAAAATAGGGGTTCCTTTGGATATGCATATCCGAAATAATCCAATATCTCAAATTCACAAGGTGCGTTCGGATGTGCATATCCGAAGGGTATTTTTGAGTTTCCAGTGGTGAAAATCACCACTACTAAATGTAAAGTGAAATTTGCTTTCCCACGACATACATAAATGGATTCATTGTGCATCAAATTTTGGTTTAATTTCCTTTTTTTAATCAATTTTGAACTAGTCAAATGGTCCGATAAAATCAATCCAACACTAAACGTCTAATAAAAACATCTTCACTCATTATCTTTGGGCAGTTGGACTCTCGCTAGAATGATCTACATTGGATCTGAGCCACTTGCTCATGATTTGCAGTCAGATTCAATCAAACGATATTCAGCATTCTACGCCGCGTTAGTCGAGAGCAATTTTAAACGTCAACCATATATAAACTTGTCTATGCGTCATGACAAGAACAATTTTATACACTTTTGCAAAGTTACACCTCTTTGATTTCATTGACTTGGGCGTTATAGTGGTAGCTTTGCACATACACCCTCACTTCATCGTACCGGAGACTTGCACCACAGTATCAAAGAGCTTTGTACTAACACGTCATCAACCTTATGTTATTGTTGGCTAGGATTTTCATAAAGAGAGAAATTCAAACCAAAAGTTAAAAAGGTTATTTTAAGAGCATTAAATTATGACTACATAAGCATGTCGACCATGGATGATCTCACAGGTAGTCGACCAAGATTTTGTAAGTGCAGTCGATCAGAGAAGGGTTCATAGTGAATGGATTGGGACCAAGATAGGTAAGAAGCCCAAAAGGGTTAAAAGGCCCATAAGCACCTAAACTGCAAAGGCGAAGCGTTATGGAGGGAAAACATGAGTTTTATATCAGGAGTGATGAATGTGGGATCATGGAGGAAAGTTATGAAGAACACGTGGCATACAAGGAAACGAAGCCCACTTAAAAATAGTTATTTTTGTGTATTATAAATAAAGCACTTAGTGCACTTTGTAAATGGTCAAACTTTCACATTCTTGTACGCTAGTCACTTAGAGTAACCAAGTGAACGAGCGAAATGAGTGAGGCAAAGGCAATATATGTTTAAACGAGCCTATTTTCAACCTTTCTTTAATTTTATGTCACTACCTTTTACAATTTAAAACAATTTTTGTCTTATTTACTTTGTCTTTTATCAAGCCGTTTGGCTCTCAGTCGAACGAACCTTTTTGAAAACACTTTAACTACACACACGAACTGAAGCATTATACTGAGATTCCCTGGTAGCTCTCACTAGTAAACTTGTTTTAAAGAGACCATCATTGTTTACCAAATCTAGAGGTAAAAAAATTGGCACACTTGGTGGGACAGTGCTAATATTTTCGGATTTTGTGTGTAGTTTCACAAAGTTTCTTATACTTAGTGTGTATGAATTTTAGAAGTGGTAAACTTTTGTCTAAGTCTAAAATGCCACGCTCTGACACAAACACTACACATACGCAAATTTCTACAAAAAAATGTGAATGCCATACCAGTAAGTACCACAACTCAAAGCGTGACCGTTTTATCTCCCGTAAGATCGATCGCAGTTCATGGTTCAGTGACAACAATCACAATGACAGAACCTAGGAATGAGGTATTACCATTTGACCCAAATCGACGACTGTTTCCAGGGGGTCCAGGGTCATTATTTGTCCCTCACCAATATGGTATGCCTTATTCCATGATGGTTGGGTTACAGTCAAACCCTGCCACATATACAAAAAACATTGTGGCCACTGGAAACCAAGGCAGTTATATCCAAGTGGTCGACTAGGTGGTGTTAGTTATGTCACGAAGTCGACACCATCTTTGAATACAACATCCCTTATGGTTTTAAGGAAATAGATAAATGAGAGTAATTTAGAGTTAGTAAATGTTTTAACTTAACAAATGGGAGTCACCCTTAATCCTATAGTTGACCAAATAGGTAGATTGATCGACTCATTAGGGGTTCAACCAACTCAAACTCAAACGTGCCATAGGATGTTGAGGGTTTTTGAAGAACTAGAGGGGGCAACAATGAGCGTCATTTTAGAGATCGAAGAGTGGAAACACCCACTTATGAAGAGGAAGAATTCATTGAACAATATGAACCTAGGCCGGTCGTAGTTAGGAGAAACCAATATGTTGATCGAGTATTAAGAAACGCCATTGTTGGATGTAACAGCATAGTAAATGTGGTAGAAGAAGTATTAACATGATCATGAGTAAATGTTGGTCTCCTGAGGCCCAATTACTCTATGCACTTTCCTGATTACATTCGACAAGCAGAATTACCTAGTGGATGCAAGGTACTTAAGTGTACCGAGTTTGCTGGTGAGGACAATGAGTCGACCATTGAACACATTGCTAGGTACAAAATAGAAGCTGGCGATATAGCCAACGATGAGGGCTTAAAATTATGATAATTTCCTAATTCATTGACAAAAAATGCTTTTACTTGGTTTACGATGTTGACTCCAAACTCCATACGCACTTGGAAATAACTTGAGAGTATATTTCATGAGTAATTTTATGCTAGTCAACCTAAGATAAGTTTGAAAGAATTATCCTCCATCAAGAGAAGGTCGTCTGAGTCATTGGTCTTATTTGAATAGGTTTAGGATCCTAAAGTCTAGATTCTTTACTAGGATTATTGAACATGAGCTTGTCGAAATGGCCGCTGGGGGGTTTGATTATTCTATTAGGAAAATTTTTTATCCTCATTCTATTACGGATATGTCCCAACTAGCTGATAAGGTTCGATATATCAAACATTTAAAAATAGAGAAATCTAGGGTGTCAAAGGACCATAGAAAAGGCAAAATTGCCTATGTAGACACATATGATTATTCCATAGAGTCTGAGGACGAATATATGGAAGAAGGAGAGGTTAATGTGGCCGAATTGAAAGACAGGCCTCCATATGAATGTAAACCTATAAGACCGTCTAAGGGAAAGACGGTTGAAGATCCAAAAAAATGATAGCACTAATACTAAAACATATACTTTTGATGTGTGAAAATGTGATGAAATAATGTTTTAGTTTCAGATGGTTAGATTATAGTTCCCCCAGGCACTAAGGATCCACCATTAGAGCAAAAAAAAAAAGATTTTCGCAAATATCATAATTTTTTGGGTCATAATACTTCTTAGTGTTTTATTTTCAGGGATTTGATTCAAAAGGCTTTGAAAGACGGTCGATTGAAATTTAGTGAGAAACCAAAGAATGCTATGAAGATCGACTTGTATCCCTTACATGTGGCTGATGCACACTATGTGGATCCATTTGAAGTACTGATGATTGAGGCTACTGAGAGCCTCATAGAAAAACATGTAGACACTATCAACTCACTAGCAACATTGATGCTCAAGGCTACTGATGGTCTTGAAGATAAACCATCTGTGGCTACAACAGTCGAAGCTACTAAGGGTCTCAAAAGGGGCAATGACTATCTGTCTAAGCCACATGAAGTGATGATGGTTGATTTTTCTAAAAATCCTGAAGGTGATCAGGACGACAAAGCAAAAACGGACTGTAAGGATGAAGAATTGTCTAAGGAAACAATGGCTGAATTGATGAAGGTCATGTTTCCTGAACCTGGAGAGGAGTTGGTAGATTTTTTGAATAGATGTAAGCTGAGTAATTCTAGATCCATGTTATGACCAAACTGTAATGTGATCTATGATGAAGAAGCTGCAAAGAAGATTGAGGCGCTGAAGAAAAAGCACCATCAAGGAAAAAAAATCCAAAAGTGGTGTTCGACTATGCTAAGGGGCCAAACAATGTTCAAGTGCCTCAAGAGAAACCCAAGTTTCCATATCTGAGAATGTTTGTGCCACCAACTGATATTCCCAATAATAACATGGTTCGTCCCTTTTATTCTAGGGAAAAACCAGAACTGGAAGGTGGTGAAAAAAGGTTCAGGTTCGACTCACAAATAGGAGATGATGGAAAAAGGATCTAGTTCAATCCAACTTGTTTAAACTGGGATCATTTCAAAGAAGTACCAGGTTCCAACTTCAAAGAAATACCATGTTCCTCCCACCTACTAAGGGAAAAATCCTATGACGAAGACCCAATGAAGGAGGTTTCAGAGGAATAAGAAAGATGCAAGAGATTCTGCAACAAAAGTTGTTCCATAAAAGGGTGAAAGCGGCCAGAAAGAAGTACAACATCGACCGACTAAAGAGAGGTTGTCGATGCCAGTTGCGAATGCGTTTCCAACGAAGGTTGAATATCTTGGTGATGATAACATGAATGATGAAGTATCAGACAGTTTCAAAGATAGTTCAGAGGATGGTTTGATAATTCACTGCAATATTGTGTCAGTTTTCCCCAATGACTATGGGTTTGCCTCAGAGGCATCTGGGGATGAGGAAGAAGACATGTGTGAGGATCAGCAGGTCAAAAACATATGTGTTATTATATCATGAACTCTGGGGTGGTACAAGAGAAACATGCAACGTTTGAGAACCTACATCAGACATGATGTATCATCTCAAACATTTGTTCATAAGGGCTAAGGTTGATGGATTCCATGTGAACAAGGTGTTTGTTGATGGGGGTGTTGCCATTAATTTGATGCCATAATCATTGTTGAAGAAAATTGGTAAGTTTGACACAGACCTTAAACCACACAATATGGTCCTGTCGAATTATGAAGGAAAGACAAGTCACATCTTAGGTGTGATTCAAGTAAATCTATCAGTTGGCTCGACTTCAAGGCCAACATTATTCATGGTGATAGCGTCCAAGGCAAATTTTAACATGTTATTGGGGCACGAATGAATACATGGAATAGGGGCGGTGCCATCGACCCTGCATCAACGTGTGTCCATATGGCGTCATGATAGGATCGTCGAAAACATAGAGGCAGATCATAGCTATTTTACTGCTGATGTGAAGGTGGTGAATCAAAAGAATTTTGATAAAGCATTTGCAACTATACCACCGTGAGACCCAGAAGATGCAATTTTCAAGCTGCAGCTTGATGTGATCAATTTATTGAATTTACACCTCACTCATGGTTTTATTTGGGACCAAGAAAAGTTGGACACATATCCAGCTATAGAAGGAGAGTTTGAGCCCACTGGGTGGGAAGAAGGACGAAATCATGATGATACCTGAGGTGAATGCTCTAGCAAGGATTTTGGCCTATATAGCCGAAAACAGAATAAATGCAGCTTTAGAGGTTGGAGATGTTTCAAATATGGACCCTGAGGCCATCATGGTGGAAGAGCTCAGAGACATAAGCCAATCAATAACTTCAGAAAGCCATAGGCTTGATTATATATACGAAGAAGATCCTTTGGGGTTTGAGAAAGATCCAAGAGATAATGTTTTGAAGATGTAAGCATAAGATCCCTTGGAGGAAGTCGATCTGGTTGATGGTTCGATTAAGAGAATTACCTACATCAGCACCAAGATCGACATCCATATGAAGGTTCAAGTGATCAAATTACTTAAAGAATTCAAGGACTTCTTTGCATGGGATTACAATGAGATGTCTGGTTTGAGTAGAGAAATAGTGGAGATGAAGCTGCCTATAAATCCAGGCAAACAACTAATCAAGCAAATGCCGAGAAGGTTCACGCCACAAGTGATGTCCAAAATCAAAGTAGAGATCAAACGATTTTTGAAGAGAAAGTTCATCAGGAAAACCAGGTATGTTGAATGGTTAGCTAATATAGTCCCTGTAATACAGAAAAATAGAACTTTGAGAATTTTCATAGACTTTAGGGATTTAAATAAAACCATCCCAAAGGATGAATATCCAATGCATGTTGCAGAAATTCTGGTCAATTCAGCCGTAGGATATGAGTATTTGAGTCTTTTGGATGGATATTTAGGCTATAATCAAATTTTCATCGCTGAAGATGATACCCACAAAACTTTGTTTCGATGCCCTAGATATTTAGGCACATATAGGTGGGTCGTCATGCCTTTTGGTTTGAAAAATGCAGGGGCGAGTTACCAAAGAGCAATGAACTCAATGTTTCATGATTTCATAAACACCTTCACACATGTGTACATTGATGACATTATAGTCAAATCACCCTCGAGAGCTGGTCATTTAGACCATCTTAGACAATCTTTTATTAGAATGAGGGAATATGGAGTGTGCTTTTTGTGTTCGTGCAGGAGATTTTCTAGGTTTTGTAGTGCACAAGAAAGGAATAGAGATTAATAAGAAAAAAACCAAGGCGATTTTGAATACCAAAGTGCCAAAAACAAAGAAAAAACTCCAATCTTTGTTGGGAAAGATAAATTTCCTAAGGCGGTTTGTGTCAAACATGAATGGAAAAACTTTGGAATTTTCTCCTTTGTTGAAATTAGGCAAAGAGTTTGAATTCAAGTGAGAAAACGAACACCAAGAGGCATTCAATCTCCTGAAAGATTATTTGATGAAGCCTCCAATACTGGCACCTCCAAACAGAAACAAAGGCATGAAACTGTATATTACAGCGTCAGAGTTGGCATTAGGAAGTATGTTGGCCTAGAAAGACGAAAATGGGGTCGAAAGCGCCATTTATTACCTTAGTCGAGTACTAAATGATGCTGGAACTAAATATAATGCAATTTAAAAACTATGTTTATGTTTGTATTTCTCATGTACTAAACTCAAGCATTACATAAAATCAGTCAAAGTTTTTGTTTATTCTCATTTTGATGTCATCAAGCATATGTTATTTAAACCCATTTTGCACAATCGAATATGTAAATGGGCATTAGCATTAACTGAATACTCATTAACATATGTTCCTTTAAAAGCAGTCAAGGGGAAAATTATTGCAGACTTTATAGTCGACCATTCAGTGGTAGACACTACTGAAGATTATGTAACACTAAGTCTTGGCAATGTTATTTTGATGGCTCTAAAAACAAGCAAGGAACTGGGGTAGGAATTTTTATCTTATCACCAGATGGAATTCCAACTAGATTTTGTTATAAAATCAAAGGTGAATGCTATAACAACGAGGTTGAGTATGAAGCCTTAATAATTGGTCTTCAAATTATGTTAGACGTTGGAATAAAAGATGTTGACATTAAAGGAGATTCAGTGGTAGTGGTGAAACAATTGGCCAAAGAATACAATTGCGTTAAATATCATATGGCAATGTATATGGCCAAAGCGTTATCATTACTTCAGAAGTTTGACAATGTGTCGATTAGTCATGTAAGGCGCATTGACAACCAAGAATCGAATGATATGGCCCAGTTGGCATCTGGATACAAAATATCCAAAGTAAGCATATACGAGTTCATTGAGGTAAAAGAGAAATTGGAGTTTGAAACCACACCAATGACAAAAACTTGGGGGGCAACATCTGAAGTAATCCTAGATCTCTTGAATTATGAGTATTTTGGAAATTTTGAAATGGTAGAAGAAGTTTTCACCATTGATGCATTAGTTAAATAAGACGGGAGGAAACCCATAGTTGATTACTTAAAAAATCCAGTTGGGTCGATAGAGCGCAAGGTGAAGTACAGGAAGTTAAGTTATAGATTAATGGGAGACGAATTGTTTAGGAAAACGCCTGAAGGAGTGTTGTTAAAATGCTTAGGAGATAATGAAGCATATGTGGCAACACCTGAAGTACATAGTGGTACCTGTGGAATGCATCTAGCAGGCCAGAAGATGAAATGATTGTTGTGTCAATTAGGAGTATATTGGCCAAGCATGTTAAAAAATTGCATTGATTTTTCCAAAAGCTGCCAAGACTGCCAAAAACACGCTGGAATTCAACATGTACCATCTAGTGAGTTACATTATGTTATCAAACTTTGGCCTTTCAGGGGATGGGCTTTGGATATTATTGGAGAAATTAAACCTGCATCATCAAAAGGCCACAGGTAAATCTTGGTAGGTATTGATTATTTTTCAAAATGGGTAGAAACGGTTCCTCTGGTTAAAGTAGACCAAGAGGAAGTCATGGCCTTAATTCAAAATCAAATCATATGTAGGTTTGGGACACCAGAGATCAAAAAAACTGACTGAGGAACTGTGTTCATAGGGCGAAAGTTAAATGAGCTCACTGTAAAAATGGGGTTCAAACTGTTAACATCAACACCATATTATACCCAGGCGAATGGGCAAGTCGAAGCAGCGAATAAGACCATTATAAGTTTAATCAAGAAATATGTTGGCAAAAAGCCTAGAAGTTGGCATACAACTAACTTTGGGCCAAGCATTGTGGGGATGTTGAAACTCACCAAAGGAGTCGACTAACACAACACCTTTCAATTTGGTTTATGGACACGAAGCAGTATTGCCCTTAGAAATTTATTTGCAATCAGTGATAATACATAGGCAATTAGATATTCCTATTGAGTATTATTGGGGAATGATGCATGATGCACTGATAGATGTTGAAGAGCATAGGCTAGCAGCTTTAGATACTTTGTTCAGGCAGAAAGAACAAGTAGCGAAGGCCTATAACAGAAGGGTGAATGCAAAAGCATTCATCATTGGAGATTTGGTTTGGAAAGTGATCTTACCCATGGATCGAAGAGATAAAGTTATAGGAAAATGGTCACCAAATTGAGAAGGACCGTATCGAGTGGTTCAAGTTTTTTCCAACAATGCTTATGAGATCGAAGAGCTTAGGTCAGAAGGTTGAATATCAAGAGTAAATGGTTAATACTTAAACAAATCTAGACCTATGTTGCAAGAAATTATATTAGGCAAAGAGTAAAAAACCATTCATTACATAGTAAAAGGCCACTAAAGGGCCTGAAAGACACATTAGGCATTACAAAGATGGCTAAAAGGGCACATTTTCCTTGAGAGTCAGGTAGTGGTTTCGAGCGAGAGACAATCGAGCATTGGTAAATGAAAGAGAGGTATCCAGTTCAAATAGCTTGGTATCCAATGCCTTAACACGCTCCCAGTGAAGAACCCTGGTAGAAGCTTCGTTGTTCAGTTCCTTTTCATCTATCTCAAATCCAACAGTTTGCAAGGTTTCAACTTCATTAATCTTCTTCTCCAGCTCCTCAATTTGTTGTTTCAAAACAACAATCTGTCGGTGCCACAGAGATATTATCAGCCCTCTTTTTGAAGTCTTCTTTAGCTTTGTCAAGAGATTTATTTAGCGCTTCACTAGAAGTTATAGAGGACTCCATGTTCAAGATTACGTTCCTTCTCTTTAGGAAGAAGTTTTCCCCATGTTCTCCTTTCGTTTGGCCAAATCGACCAAAAACTGGTAAAGAAAAGCAGATACTTTAGCGATAAACATGACGACATAAGGAGGGGCTGTGTGAATGCCAACCTTTTGCAACGCCTCTTTTAACTTAGCGCCATCAGTAGGAAACACCTCCAAATAGGTGATCAGATCAACATGAAAGAGTTGCATTTTTAGGCGACTGAGAATTTTGCCTTGGGTTCCAAGAGAAGAAACGCCCCCAGAGACAATCGAAGTGCTAGAGCCCCCATCAGTCGAGCGATTTCTAGAGGCCACCAAAAACTTCAAGTATTCAAAGGGGCTACTTTTCTTTAAAGCAGAAATTGCTAGAGGCGACATGGTAGTAGTGGTAAGAGCCACGTTGGGAGGAGTTGAAACAATGTGAATGGGAGCATTTGTTTGAGGAGGCTCTTCAGCCGTTTTGAGAAGGTTGTTGGTTGATAGTCTCATCAATGTCAGCAGTATATTCAGGACCCTCCATTTAGTCATTTCCAGCATCCCCTTCTAAGCAGTCTTTGTAGGCGTTGTCTTTCACTCCCTCACTAATGGGAGAATATTTAGGGGCTCCCTAATCGACAGGAGAATTTAGATCACTAACAATAGATTCACTATCTGACAAAATCACAATTGTTTTCTTTTTTCCCTTTGAAGTCTTTAAGATAAGTTTGGTGGAACGATGTTTGGATTTAGCGGCTGGTCGCTGAAACAACATAGACAAGTAAGAACAAAACTAAAAAGGAGCAAGTAAGCTTGAAGAAAAAAGGAGTTTGGGAAAAGAAAGGATACCTGAGAGTCCCCTTCAAGGCTACAATTGGTGCTCTCTAGGAGAGTCGAAGATGGCTGCACGACTTGTATTTTTTCTACCACTGGAGCAGGCACAGTGGTTGAAGTAATTTGTTTTGCAATAGCCTCAGATCAATTCGACCAAGACTTTTTGGATTTTATGGGGATAATAGGCGAAGGCTTGTCATCCGCTTGCTTCTCTTCATGGGAAGAGTGTTTTTGCCTCTTTGGAGAGGTTCCAGAAGGGATAACAACATTGGCTTCAACAGCCTTTAAATGGGTCGACATAATCAATGTGTTAGACAAGGGATGTGATCAGTTAAGAAAACACTAAAATTAACAAATTACCTGAGAGGAAATTGCAGGAGATTTTTCAGCAGAAGAAAAAACAATTGCACTACTAATAGCCTCCCTAGCACGCATCTTATGCTCAACTGCTGAATAAAACAAAAGCACAAGACAAAGTTTAAAGGTCGAAACATGAAGAAGCGAGAAAGAAAATAAAGTGATCGACAATCATAGTAGTAAGTCACACCTTTCTTAAATTGATGATTCATAGCTTCGAACACACTGGCCAATCGATACTTAAAAGATCTGAGGTTCCCGTTTTTCTTTACAAACCTCACAGTCCACCAATCAAAAAATCCTTAATTGTATAGAAAAGAGGTTCGAAGGCGACGAGGTTCAGATTGGGGCATCAGCAACAAAGTGTTGGAGGGGTTGAGCGCACTCTGCTTCGCTGTAGCTTTGGGACGAAAGGCACATTTCGTCTGATGGCTTATAAAATATGTGAGGCAAAGGTTGGCACAAACCAAATTGCCTAGCCACCAGATCGGGTTGGTAACACAGAAGTGTTACCCTATCATCAGCGACCACCCTAGACGCTATAAGCCTAGAGGTTAGAAAAGCTTGCCAAGTGGCTGTGGATTCAGGGACCTGTTTTGGCTCAGTAGGAGGAAATGGTCTAGTAAACCATTCAGGGCCACATGGTCTTGAAGCAAATGGAGCCATACTGGAGTGAAAAGAGGTACACCTGAATAAAAACTTCAAGTATGTTTCAAGCACCTCCTCTTGATTCGGGTCGTTGTTGGACGACGTCATTGCAACAAGACAAGGACCTTCAATGGCACGATTAGAAAAGAATGTCTCATGCACCTCTAAAAGTTTCAATTTATGATGATTCCCAAAGGTGGAATTTAGCCACAATTGCAGCAACCAAAATGGCCCAACAAGTAGATAGTTGGCCGTCGATGCATGAGAAGACATCTAGTCGAGTCCCCACACTGATTGATTCATAAAGCAATCCCATGATGAGTTTTCTCAAGAAAGTGTTTTGATCCATGTGAAGGTGATGCGCCAATGCAATAAAACGTTTGGCCACCTTCAGAGACCTACTGCAGAAAATATACTTAGAGAGACACAAGACCATAAAGGCAATGTGCTCTTCATCAGACACCATGTCGACATCCTTAGCGTGAAAACACTCCATATACTTGGTGAAACCAGAAACGTCCTTATCAAAAGGAATAACATCTTCATAAACTTCATTAGGGATGAAAGTTTCTCATGTAGAGTGAAGGCCAATGATAGCCGCAACGTCAAACAGAGTGGGAGTCAGCATACCAGTCGTGAAATGGAAAATGTTCGTGGAACTCTCCCAGAAGTAGAGGGCAGAAATCATCATATAGTTGCAATAACTAGGGCCAACCCTAGAAAGTTGAATCAATTCAAAATTTCCTTGGGATTTCTAGACATCACCTTTGACTTTATCTACCTTTTTAACCATGCATTATAATCCCGGTTGATAGCAGGAGCAGAGCGAAAAACGTTTGAGGTCCTATAGATCTGGGAGAAATCTAAAGGACACTTCTGGGAAATTAGGGGCTTTGTGCTTCTATGAACAGTGAAGCACTTTTTCAGATCTTTTGGTGCCCATGAGAGCATACACAATTTTGTTGCAGATAAATGGAAGTAACAGGTTAGAACGGAAAGTAGCAATGTTGTATGTTGGGTTTGGCTCCAACACAAAAGTTTTTCCATCAACATTAAGGAAATCAGGCATGGCAGAAACTAGCTCAACTACGTGAGGAGTGTTAATGTGTTCAATAACTTGGCTTGGAGACACCATGGGAGATGAATGAAAGCTTTGAATAAAAATGAAGGTAGGTTTTTTTTTGCTGAGTTTAGAAGCTAGAAGATTAAGGATGCAAAGAAATCTTAAATAGAAAAATGAAGGAAAGAAAGAGGTAGTTATACCACCAAATAAACCAAACGTTTGCATAGAAAGTGGGAAAAAACTATGGCTACACAACCGGCACGTGTCAAACATATGGCAACTGAGATGAGGAAGTTGGTAAGTTGGAGGCCACGATTATCCTAAGAAGTTGAAGCTAAAAAGTAGGGAAGTTGTCATGTGATCGCTAATGTAATGTTTGAATAACAAGATCATGATTACAATGGCGTCACTTCGCACTAAGAGAAAAGGATTAAATGTTCGTTTCTATTCTTTCAGTCGAAAAGGACATTTTGGGGGGAAATTTGTTTGCTAGGATTTTCATAAAAAGAGAAATCCAAACAAAAAGTTAAAAAGGTTCTTTTAAGAGCATTAAAGATCATTAAATTATGAGGAGTCGACTACATAAGCATGTCGACCATGGATGATCTCACAGGTAGTCGACCAAGGTTTTAGAAGTGCACTCGATCAGAGAAGGGTTCATGGTGAATGGATTGGGCCCAAGAGAGGTAAGAATCCCAAAAGGGTTAAAAGGCCCATAAGCGCCTAAACTACAAAGGCGAAGATTTATGGAGGGAAAACATGGGTTTCATATCAGGAGTGATGAACGCGGAATCATGGAGGGAAGTTATGAAGAACACATGGCATGCAAGGAAACGAAGCCAACTTAAAAATAGTTATTTCTCTATATTATAAATAAAGCACTTAGTGCATTTTGTAAATGGACAAACTTTCACATTCATGTATGCTAGTCACCCATAGTAACCAAGCGACCGAACGAAATGAGTCAGGAAAATCCAATATATGTTTGAACCAACCTATTTTTAACCTTTATTTAATGTTATGCCATTACCTTTTACAATTTAAAATGCCTTTTGTCTTATTTAATTTTTCTTTTATCAAGCCGTTTGGCTCTCAATCAAATGAACCTTTTTTAAAACACTTTAACTACACACATAAACTAAAGCACTGTACTGTGATTCCCTGGTCGATCTCTCCAGTAAACTTGTTTTAAAGAGATCAGTGTTGTTTACCAAATCCAGAGGTAAACAATTATACACTGAAATAGTGGTGTTGACGTCTTTAGTGGGAATGACTTCTTTATTCTCATGAAACTCCGCTTCGAATTCATCAAATCATTTCCATTGCATTATCGCACCCGCTATTTCAATTGACCAGTTCACCATTAGTTTCCTCCATAAATAATGGTAACATTCAAATTAACAAGAATGACCTTATTTCGTAACGCCAGTCTTGCGACTGAAGTTACCGCATCAATTCCAACATCTATCATGATACCACCTCTAATTGTCTCCTCGACTACCGGAGGATTATCCTGCCTAAAGGGATAGTTCAAGATATCTACAAAGAGAAATGCATCGGGACCAAATAGGTATGATGAAAAAGATAAGATAAATGACGAAAGACTAATCATACGATTTTGAGATAAATAATAAATGGATGGTGTCCCCATCAAAGTGCTTATGATTCTCATAACTGTAACACTCGTAATTTAATTAATTATTTAATTAAATTATTTTTAGAATATTTGTGAAGAAGTGTTATTAAATTGGATTTATTTTATTAAGTGGAGAAATAATAATATTAGAGGTATACTATTACAGTTTGGTGAAATAATGTTAGAAGTTAATATTATTAATGTGGGCCTATATGGTGTTAGTGGAAGTAATAAGGGGGTGTAGGTTTTGAGGCCAATAAGGAATAATATAATAATATTAGGTTATTTTATTATTTGTGAGAAGAATAGAAGGAGGAAGTAGTAAGAAGAGAAAATAAGGATTGTGAAGAACGTGGAGCTGTTGGAAATAGAAGGAAACAACAAGAACGAAGAATTCAACCCGGAAGATTGTAGAGCGACCTTCAATCCAAGGTAAGGGTGGGGTTCTGACTTTATAATTGGATTCATGATGTTTGATATATGGGGTTAGATGTAATTGCTGTTTGTTCTTGAATTAGATGTGTTATGAATGATGTATGGTGAATATTGATGAATTCCGGATGAATAATGATGTTACTATGTTGTTTAATCGATGGAGTAATAGAGTATAATGTTAAGTGATGAATTATCATGATCATAATAAGGTTTTTAGGGCTGTAATTAGATTCCCGTAGTGAATTACAGTAGAAAACACAAAAAATTATGCAGGAGGAACCAGGATGTGTCGACCCCAAGCTGGATGTGTCGATACATGAAGGATGTTTGGCTCAGGATGAGTCGATGCATGGAGGTTTTGCGTCGATGCATGAAGGATGTTCGACTCAGGATGAGCCGATGCATGCAGGGCTTGTGTCGATACATGTTAGTTGCAAGACTCAGGATGAGTCGACCGGTGAAGTGCATGTGTCGATACATGCTGTATTGAAAGCCAGGATGAGTCGATCCATAAGGAGGATGTGTCGACTCATAGTATACAGATGAAGAAGGATGTGTCGATCCAAGGAGTTTTGTGTCGATACATAATGTCGAATTTCTTTTGACAGATTCAGTTTTAAAGTGATGTAACTTGAGTTTTAGGATGCTGTTTGAGATGCCGTTCGAAGCGTTGATTAGCTAACGGGATGAATATTATTCTAGATGATTAAAATGATGAATAAGAAGTGTAATCCTAGTAACTAATTTAGGATTTAGGATTGATTCCCGTAGATGACAATTATGCTGGATTTTGGACAGAATGATAAATATGAGATGTTAGGGACTGCTGTTAGAAATATGACAGTAGGATTAGTGACAATAATGATGTATAGTAGCAGAATAATATTATGGATTACTGTATTATTGATATACAGCTGAGTTATTAGAGAGATGTGGTTATTAAAGTGGTGTTTGATAATTTATGATAAACAAATGACGTTTGATAAATAAATGATGTTTAATAAATTATTTTGAGATGTTTATGAGATGATGTAATTGAGATGTTTTCGAGATGATTGAGATGTTGTTGTTTTGAGATGATTGATATGTTGTTATTCCGAGATGATTAAGATGTTGTTGTTTGAGATGATTGAGATGTTGTTGTTTTGAGATGATTGAGATGTTGTTGTTTTGAGATGTGTTTTGAGATGTTGTTAACTGAGTGTGTTATTACATTCATGTTGAGTCACATACATTGCATTTTTTGAGATGGAGCTTATGCTCGTTGAGATGGCCTGTATTGGAAAATTTTGAGATGAAGGATATGCCTTGTTGATGCCTCTATTAATTGGCAGATTAGATTTTTTAGATGAGAGTTCTGATCCAATGGTACCACATGCATTTACATAGTTTTGAGTCGCATTATATGATTGAATAATGAAATGTATTTGATGTTGATGAATGAATATATATGCTGCAATTATTATTGATTATGAGATGAGAAGTGGTGATATTATTGTTCTAATTTAATATATTAATTATCATGCGCTTTACTATATTGTTAGATATCTCACCCCTTCTGTTTGAATGTTGCCCTTATGTTGGTAACGTGCAGGTAATTGAGAGTGAATGCCGTATACCTTCAATAGATCGAGTCAGTGTCATTGCTCTGATATCTAACACTCGGGGGGATGAACGCTTGCTGATTTTTGATTGTTGATTTTCAGTTGATGAATTTTGAATTGATTATTATTAAATATGAGATGTTTCAAAGTTGTTACTTTTATTTAAAGATGTTATTGGAGAATTCTGCTGCGTAGTTGTTAAATTATTTTATTAAAGATACTATGTTGATGGTTCATCCGATGTTTTATTAAAAGTGTTATATATCCATGATGAAGGAAATGAATTTGTTAGAAGAATTTGTGACGTCCTGATTCGTTTGTATGAATGAAATTTTATAACTCTGATTTATTTTGCATAAATTGCTTGGGGTAGGATTGGGGTGTTACAAAGTTGGTATCAGAGCAAAAGGTTGGTCCGACCTTGTCGTCGAGTCGTAGTTGTTAACAATCGAGTATTGTTATTTTAATGTTCTAACAGTTATTTGTGTTGTAGTGAGAAGTTGAGATGGCTGGAAGGAATGATGCTGCTCTTGCTGCTGCTTTAGAAGCAATGGCTCATGCGATGGAAAATGAGCCGAATGCTGACGGGAATGCTGGATCTCGTAGCTTGGCAACTTTCCAGAGAAAGAATCCACCCATGTTCAAGGGAAAATATGATCCTGACAGAGCATTGGAATGGTTGAAAGAGACTGAGAGAATCTTTCGCGTGATGGACTGCACTCCAGCACAGAAGGTTCGTTATGGGACTCATATGCTAGCAGTCGAGGCTGATGACTGGTGGCTAGAGACTTGTCAGAAGTTGGAAGCTGCAGGTGAGAATGTCACTTGGGCTGTGTTCCGTAGGGAATTCCTGAAAAAGTATTTTCCTGAAGATGTCCGTGGAAAGAAGGAAATTGAGTTCCTTGAGCTGAAGCAAGGGAATTTGTCTGTTGTTGAGTATGCTGCCAAGTTTGCTGAGTTAGCCAAGTTTTATCCTCATTACGCTGAGGAAAATGCTGAGTTTTTGAAGTGTATTAAGTTTGAGAATGGGTTGCGCCCGAAAATTAAGAAGGCAGTTGGATATCAGAAGATCTGTGTCTTTACTGATTTGGTTGATAGCTGTAGAATTTATGAGGAAGATAATAATGCTCATTACAAGATTATTAGTGAGAAGAGGGGTAAGCACCCGCAGAGTCGTGGTAAGCCTTATGATGCCCCAGCTGGTAAGGGTAAGCAGAGAGTTGCTCATGGTCAGAGGACTAGTGGGGGAGATGCTCCTGCTGGTGTGATTTGTTTTAAGTGTGGGAAACCTGGACACAAGAGTAATGTGTGCACTGCTGAAGTGAAGAGATGTCACCGTTGTGGTAAGAACGGACATATTGTATCTGAGTGCAAGCACAAGAATGTGGTTTGTTTCAATTGTAAGGAAGAAGGGCACATTGGTAGTCAGTGTCCAAAGCCGAAGAAGGCTCAGTCTAGTGGTAAAGTGTTTGCTTTGGTGGAGGATCAGACAGCTTCCGAGGACAGACTTATTAGAGGTACATGTTTCATTAATAGTACTCCTTTAATTACTATTATTGATACTGGTGCTACGCATTGTTTTATTGCTGCTGATTCTGTTGAAAGATTGGGTCTTGTGTTGTCTTCTTTGAATGGAGAAATGGTCGTCGATACTCCAGCCAAGGGATCGGTGACTACTTCTTTTGTGTGTGCTAAGTGTCCTTTGTCGATCTTCGACATAGACTTTGTTGTTAATTTGGTTTGCTTTCCGTTAAGAGGTTTGGATGTGATCCTTGGTATGAACTGGTTAGAGCATAATTGTGTTCATATTAACTGTTATGACAAGTCGGTGAAGTTTTCTACTCCTGAAGAAGAGGAAGATGGTTTGTTGTCTGCTAGACAGTTGAGAAAGTTGATGCAAGAGGAAGCACATATGTTTTCGTTGATGGAGTCGCTATCTGTAGAGACTCAAGCTATAATTGAGGAATTGCCGGTGGTATGTGAATTTCCTGAAGTTTTTCCTGATGAGATTCCTGATGTACCGCCAGAGAGGGAAGTTAAATTTGCAATTGATCTTATACCTGGTACCAGACCTATGTCTATGGCACCATACAGGATGTCTGTGTTTGAGTTGTCAGAGTTAAAGAAGCAATTGGAAGAGTTACTTGAGAAGAGGTTTGTAAGACCAAGTGTATCGCCGTGGGGAGCTCCAGTGTTGTTAGTGAAGAAGAAAGATGGAAGTATGAGGCTTTGTGTTAATTATAGACAGTTGAACAAGGTGACAATTAAGAACAAGTATCCGCTTCCAAGAATAGATGACTTGATGGATCAATTAGTGGATGGTCGTGTGTTTAGTAAGATTGATTTGAGGTCAGGTTACCATCAGATTAAAGTGAAGGATGAAGATATTCAGAAGACGACTTTCAGAACGCGTTATGGACATTACGAGTATTCAGTGATGCCTTTCGGTGTTACTAATGCGCCGGGAGTATTCATGGAATATATGAATCATATCTTTCATACTTATTTGGATCAGTTTGTAGTTGTGTTCATCGATGATATTTTGATTTACTCTAAGTCAGAAGAAGAGCATGCTGAACATTTAAGAGTAGTATTGCAGATTCTGAAAGAGAAGAAGTTGTATGCAAAGCTGTCCAAGTGTGAATTTTGGTTAAAAGTGGTTAGTTTTCTTGGTCATGTGATTTCAGGTAGTGGCATTATTGTAGATCCATCGAAGGTTGATGCTGTGTTGCAATGGGAAACTCCAAAGTCAGCTACTGAGATTAGAAGCTTCTTGGGATTAGATGGTTATTATAGAAGGTTTATTGAAGGGTTTTCTAAGTTGTCACTTCCGTTGACTAAGTTGACTTGTAAAGGTAGAGCTTTTGTTTGGGATGTTCAGTGCAAAGAAAGTTTTACGGAATTGAAGAAGAGATTGACGTCGGCTCCGATTTTGACGTTGCCTAATCCAGGAGAGCCTTTTGTAGTGTATTGTGATGCTTCCAAGATGGGTTTAGGAGGTGTGCTTATGCAGAATGGTAAGGTAGTTTCTTATGCGTCGAGGCAGTTGAGGACTCATGAGAAGAACTATCCTACGCATGATTTAGAACTTACTGCTGTTGTCTTTGTATTAAAGATTTGGAGGCATTATCTTTATGGTTCTAGATTTGAAGTGTTTAGTGACCATAAGAGTTTGAAGTATTTGTTTGACCAGAAGGAGTTGAATATGAGACAACGAAGATGGTTGGAATTGCTAAAGGATTATGATTTCTATTTGAATTATCATCCAGGAAAAGCGAATGTGGTAGCTGATGCGTTGATTCAAAAGACTTTACATATGTCAGCAATGATGATCAAAGAGTTGGAATGGATTGAGCAGTTCAGAGATATGAGCTTAGTTTGTGAGGTTACTCTGTAGAGTGTTATGTTGAGTATGTTGAAGATTAATAATGAATTTCTAGGCAGTATCAGAGAAGCTCAGAAGTTGGATGTGAAACTGGTAGATTTGATGGTTGGGATTGATCAATCTGAGAGTAGTGATTTCAAGCTAGATTAGCAAGGTGTGTTGAGGTTTCATAATCGGATTTGTATTCTTGATGATGCTGAGATGAAGAAAGTGATACTTGAAGAGAGTCATAGAAGTAAGTTGAGTATTCATCCAGGAGCTACAAAGATGTATCAAGATTTGAAAGGTTTGTTTTGGTGGCCTAGGATGAAGAGTGATGTGGCTCGGTTTGTGTATGCATGTTTGACTTGTCAGAAGTCGAAAGTTGAACATCATAAGCCTGCAGGATTGATGCAACCGTTGGAAGTTCCAGAATGGAAATGAGATAGCATTTCAATGGACTTTGTGACGGGGTTGCCTAGTACTTTAAGAGGACATGATTCGATTTGGGTGATTGTTGATATGCTTACGAAGTCAGCTCTTTTTATTCCTATTAACATCATTTTTCCAGTGTCGAAGTTGGCTGAGATTTATGTTAGTGTGATTGTGAAACTGCATGGTGTTCCTTTGTGTATTGTGTCAGATAGAGATCCAAGATTTACTTTTGATTTTTGGAAGAGTTTGCAAGAAGCGTTGGGTTCTAAGTTGAGGTTGAGTTCAGCATATCATCTTCAGACAGATGGTCAGACTGAATGGACGATTCAATCGTTAGAAGACTTGTTGAGGGCATGTGTTCTTGAGCAGGGAGGTTCGTGGGATACTTATCTTCCGTTGATAGGGTTCACGTATAAAAACAGTTACCATTCTAGTATTGGTATGGCACCTTTTGAAGCGTTGTATGGTCGAAGATGTAGAACTCCGTTATGTTGGCATGAATCTGGTGAGAGTGTAGTACTTAGACTTGAACTTGTTCGTGAGACTACCGAGAAGGTGAAGTTGATTCGGGAAAAGATGAAAGTTTCACAAAGTAGACAGAAGAGTTATCATGACAAGCAAAGGAAGGATTTAGAATTTCAAGCCGGTGATCATGTGTTTTTGAGAGTTACACATGTGACTGGTGTTGGGAGAGCATTGAAGTCTAAGAAGCTCACTTCTCGTTTTATTGGACCGTATCAGATTTCAGAGAGAGTGGGGAATGTTGCTTATAGAGTGGCTTTACCGCCTAATCTTTTGAATTTGCATGATGTGTTTCATGTGTCGCAACTTCGGAAGTATATTTCAGATCCATCTCATGTGATTCATATGGACGATGTGCAAGTATAGGATAATCTTACGGTGGAGACGATGCCTGTACAGATCGCGGATCGTGAAATGAAGACTCTGAGGGGCAAGGAGATTGCCTTGGTTAAAGTGGTTTGGCTAGGAGCTGCTCGTGAAAGCATGACTTGGGAATTGGAGAGCAAGATGCGAGACTCCTATCCTGAATTGTTTGATTAAGGTAAATTTTCGAGGACGAAAATATTCTAAGTGGGGGAGAGTTGTAACGCCCGTAATTTAATTAATTATTTAATTAAATTATTTTTAGAATATTTGTGAAGAAGTGTTATTAAATTGGATTTATTTTATTAAGTGGAGAAATAATAATATTAGAGGTATAATATTACTGTTTGGTGAAATAATGTTAGAAGTTAATATTATTAATGTAGGCCTATATGGTGTGAGTGGAAGTAATAAGGGGGTGTAGGTTTTGAGCTCAATAAGGAATAATATAATAATATTAGGTTATTTTATTATTTGTGAGAAGAATAGAAGGAGGAAGCAGTAAGAAGAGAAAGTAAGGATTGTGAAGAACGTGAAGCTGCTGGAAATAGAAGGAAACAGCAAGAACGAAGAATTCAACCCGAAAGATTGTAGAGCGACCTTCAATCCAAGGTAAGGGCGGGGTTCTGACTTTATAATTGGGTTCATGATGTTTGATATATGGGGTTAGATGTAATTGCTGTTTGTTCTTGAATTAGATGTGTTATGAATGATGTATGGTGAATATTGATGAATTCTGGATGAATAATGATGTTACTATGTTGTTTAATCGATAGAGTAATATAGTATAATGTTAAGTGATGAATTATCATGATCATAATAAGGTTTTTAGGGCTGTAATTAGATTCCCGTAGTGAATTACAGTAGAAAATGAAGGAAAATTATGCAGGAGGAACCAGGATGTGTCGACCCCAAGCTGGATGTGTCGATACATGAAGGATGTTCGACTCAGGATGAGTCGATGCATGGAGTGTCTGCGTTGATACATGAAGGATGTTCAACTCATGATGAGTCGATGCATGCAGGGCTTACATCGATACATGTTAGTTGCAAGACTCAGGATGAGTCGACCGGTGAAGTGCATGTGTCGATATATGTTGTATTGAAAGCCAGGATTAGTCGATCCATAAGGAGGATGTGTCGACTCATAGTATACAGATGAAGCAGGATGTGTCAATCCAAGGAGTTTTGTGTCGATACATAATGTCGAATTTCTTTTGATAGATTCAGTTTTAAAGTGATGTAACTTGAGTTTTAGGATGCTGTTTGAGATGTCGTTCGAAGCGTTGATTAGATAACGGGATGAATATTATTCTAGATGATTAAAATGATGAATAAGAAGTTTAATCCTAGTAACTAATTTAGGATTTAGGATTGATGCCCGTAGATGACAGTTATGCTGGATTTTGGACAGAATGATAAATATGAGATGTTAGTGACTGCTATTAGAAATATGATAGTAGGATTAGTGACAATAATGATGTACAATAGCAAAATAATAGTATGGATTACTGTATTATTGATATACAACTGAGTTATTAGCGAGATGTGGTTTTTAAAGTGGTGTTTGATAATTTATGATGAACAAATGATGTTTGATAAATAAATGATGTTTAATAAATTATTTTGAGATGTTTATGAGATGTTGTAATTGAGATGTTTTCGAGATGATTGAGATGTTGTTTTGAGATGATTGAGATGTTGTTGTTCCGAGATGATTGAGATGTTTTTGTTTGAGATGATTGAGATGTTGTTGTTTTGAGATGATTGAGATGTTGTTGTTTTGAGATGTGTTTTGAGATGTTGTTAACTGAGTGTGTTATTACATTCATGTTGAGTCGCATACATTGCATTTTTTGAGATGGAGCTTATGCTCGTTGAGATGGCCTGGATTGGAAAATTTTTAGATGAAGGTTATGCCTTGTTGATGCCTCTATTAATTGGAAGATTAGATTTTTGAGATGGGAGTTCTGCTCCAATGGTACCACATGCATTTTCATAGTTTTGAGTCGCATTATATGATTGAATAATGAAATGTATTTGATGTTGATGAATGAATATATATGCTATAATTATTGTTGATTATGAGATGAGAAGTGGTGATATTATTGATCTAATTTGATATATTAATTATCACCCGCTTTATTATATTGTTAGATATCTCACCCCTTCTGTTTGAATGTTGCCCTTATGTTGGTAACGTGCAGGTAATCGAGAGTGAAGGCCATATACCTTCAATAGATCGAGTCGGTGTCATTGCTCTGATATGTAACACTCGGGGGGATGAACGCTTACTGATTTTTGATTGTTGATTTTCAGTTGCTGAATTTTGAATTAATTATTATTAAATATGAGATGTTTTGAAGTTGTTGCTTTTATTTAAAGATGTTATTGGAGAATTCTGCTGCGTAGTTGTTGAATTATTTTATTAAAGATACTATGTTGATGGTTCATCCGATGTTTTATTAAAAGTGTTATATATCCATGATGAATGCAATGAATTTGTTAGAAGAATTTGTGACGTCCCGATTCGTTTGTATGAATGAAATTTTATAACTCTGATTTATTTTGCATAAATTTCTTGGGGTAGAATTGGGGTGTTACAATAACAACCAAGGTGGAAAATTGCGCAGTACCTAGGATCCTATTTGACGAGGCAAGTTTGTGGAACATCATGTACTCCCGGATCTTTAAGGAATTAAGAATATATAAAGGAAAATTATTACCTTACATGGCACATATCTGCAGACGTTCAATAATTTCATAACTCATATTTTAGGAAGTATAAAATTAATAATCTTTTTGGGGAAAAGGAAGGAACGTAAAGACAATAGTTATCAAATTCTTAGTGGTCACCTGAGAAAGCGTCTATGATTGCATACTTGGCAAACCTTTCTTTGTGGTATTTGACATCATCACTCTGACCATCTACCTAAATATGAAGTACAATTTACATTCACCCTACTCTGAGAGAATTAGGTGATAGAGCCTTTCAGAGTGTATCTTGAGCTCATGGTAGAAGATGATATACACTTTCAAGTGTACATAGATCACCTTTAGACTCATCTCTTGGAGGATATAGCCTGTTAATCTAGATGGTTGGATTGTGGGTAATATCTGATGTATCCACATCTTTATAAGCGCGTCATGCACCAATTTGGATATATGCAGTTTGCTCCCAGAGACCCCTATAATTCTGCTCCTCATACGGAAGACATGTAGATGCCATGTATAATAATTACCTTAATCATCTAGTACTGAATGACACATGAGGCATCCTAGATCCCAATGACTTGAGTTGTGCATACAACTACATCGCCTGGTATTTTAGGGTGTCACGTCGTTATATGACATTGGATGCTTTGGAAGATCCACCCAGGCCAGCTAATGAGGAGATACTAGAGGACGAGAAGGATGTGGCTGATTATGTTATTGATGTGTTGCTTAGATGTTAACATACTATATTGCGTAGGCGGGTATACACTGAGTGTCTTTTTGGAAGGATCTGAGGGTAGGGAAGTTGTGGTTGTCATCCTTGTTAAACCCCAATTTTTGTCCCTAAGATCTCCCATCATCTCATATTATCAGTACATCAAGATCACACATTAGGGTTGGTTCTCTCTTTCTACTACATCCTATCTTTAAGTTCGTACCTGAGGGATCACCAAGCACCCTGGTTTTGTATCATTGTGTATATATGTTTTATATTTTTACTGACCTCTAACCAAAATCTATAAAAAAATATATGTCTTGTTTATTTTGTTTCTTTTAGAAGATAGGGTTTCATATCAATGAGTTCAGGTGATGGTTCTCTGATTAAGGTTGTGGTTTGTTCATACTAAAGGATGGTTCTCAAAGGCCTATTTTTCAGAGTGGTGATCTATAATCTTTAGGTCACGCTATTTTGAAGCTTCATTCAGCATGATTAAGGCGAGTTTGGTTGCTTAATTTCTGAGACTCTTCGAAATAGGTTCATGTATTTATTTCCATGCCTTCTTTGACAAGTAATCTCAAGTTATGGCAAATGTGAGCATGGTTTAATCAAAGATTTCACCATCTCAAGTTTATATGTGCTTAAGAATGCCTTAGGTTGTGGAAAAAGATCAAGTTCGCAAGTGGATTTAAAGTGGGTTGACCAAAAGTCAACATTTGTAAGTTCGAGTTTAAATGATCATAACTTCTTCATTATTCAGTATTTTTAATTGATTCTTCGAGAATATAAATTTTCTTGACATCATCTCCAATTTCTCTTTTCAAGTCGAGAGATAATTATGTATAGAAGACCACCAAAAGTTTGAGTACATTAGAGGTCGTTTCATGACTTTGATATAAATTTAAATTATTTTTGACCAACTTCTGAGGATCATAACTTTTTGGATTTTTATCATTTTGAGGAGATTCATTTTTCACGATACACTTTAAGATGTTATCTTCAAGTTTGCTTCACGGATTGAAAGCGAATTGTGTTTAGAAGGCCATGAAATTTAATGAAACATTACAACTCACTTTTTGGGGGCTTAATAGTTGTTTTGAACTATAATTTTCATTTATGCCATGCCATGGTTACTCATTTGAGATGATTTCTTACATTTAGGTTTTAGGCACCGAGTTCTTGAACATTTATTTTGATCAAAACATTTTATTCAAATTGAGGTTAAAAGAAAGTGCAAGAGAATTGCATGTGTGAGCAACCCCTTCATAATTGATTTTTGAATGATTGCAACTATATGTGAAATACTAAATACATGTGTGCACTACAAAAATATAATATAACATATTTAAATAAGCTAAAAATGTATTTTACTCATAATGCATCATTATGAGTCGACACAACAGGTTTTGTATCGATACATAACTTACTGAAGTCCCTGGAATAGTATTTCAAAACTATTATGCATCGATACAAAAGCTTATGCGTCGACACATAACTCTTTGATGACCCTGAAATGCAAACTTAAAACCTGCATGCATCGATACATAATCTCATGCATCGACACATAACATTTTGATGCCCCTGTAATACAAACTTAAACTTGTATGCATTGATACAAAACCTCATGTATCGACACATAACATTCTGATGCCCTTGGAAAACATTTTTGAACTTATATGTATCGATACATAATATCATGTGTTGACTCATACTATGTTTTATGTTCAAAAATTAAAATTACAATCAGTATTGTGATACAGTGGCGGAACCGACTGTTTAATACTGGTTTGCATTTTGCGTTTTGTGTTGGCAAAATGTCGCGGTAAGCAAGAGTCGCCACCGACTTTTATTTCATCCAACCGAAAAGGAAAAAAGTACAGAAAAAATCCTTTTTCGAGATTTTGAGTACGAGGGGTAGATTATAGAAAGGCAAGGTGTTAGCACCCTTTCTATCCATGGTTTTCCATGGGCTCTTAGTTACTTGCTCATTTTTAAATTGCTTGTGTTTGTGTGCTTGTTTTTTTGAAAAATGTTTTACTTCGTGATAACCCTTGTATCAGTCCTCAAGGGTGTGACGAAGTTTGTTTTGAAAATTGTTTTTGAAAGGTGTAAGTGTGAAAGGTTTTGATTTGAGCAAATACCTACTCGAAAAAAAGATCATTTCTATTCTCGTTTCCTTTAGACAGCGCTATCCTACTATTGAGAAATAGGTAGCACCGTCGTTGGAATTTGTAAGGGTCAATTCGAAAGGGACGTATGGTAACTAAAGCAATATTAGGACACCTAAGTAGCAACCCTAGAGTCTTAAGTTCTTTTCGAGGCAACATTTTCGAGGCAACATTTCCGAGGCAACATTCGAATGGGACAATTTGATCTTTTAGACTGGAGGGAAACCACTAAGACACCCTATGCATAATGATCGTTTACCGAAGGCAAACAAAGTGAGAGTATACCCTAAGAGTGAATATGTGCGAGTAATTTAATTTCAGTTTATTATTTTTGCACATTAGGGTTTTCTAACCATTTTAATGTGTCATGCATTCTTGCCATACAATCCTATTAGCATACATCTAAACAGTTAAATATTTGCGGGAATTAAAAATGCGAGAAAATAAACCTACGTTATTACAAGGCTTTGGGGAGCGGGATTAATTACATAACCAAAAATCGGGGATTTAAACAGTAAATAAAAAAACCCTAAGTTAACTATTACAATCCCTGAACAGTTACAAAATAATGGCAAAATAATCAACAAGCGCGCGGCGAATTAAATGCGAATCGATTAGGGTTTTTACCCTTTGACTAATCCTACTTGTGATTGATTAAAGGAAAATGTTTTTTTTGTCATGCTTTGTTATTTGAGAAAATAATGAAACAATTGAATTAAAAAAAGGACCTAATTACTAATTAATTTTAATTAAGAAAAATAATTAAGTTAACCAATTTTTCGTATTTTTATTTTATTTGCAAAAGGAAAACAATTAAATCAAGAATTAAACCTAATTTTTCTAGTTGATTTTAATTGTAAAAAACAACAACTTAAAGTTACCCTAAATTAAATTAAATTAATTAAATTAAATTAGATAAAAAAACACGATTCTAATTTTTGTGAATTCTTGATTTTGTGATTTTATAAAAAATTGATTTTAAAATAAAATAAATAAAGAATTAAGAATAAAGCCAAAATAAAATAATAAGGAAAAAATGAAGAATGGGCCTTTGTTGTTGTTAGCAAATCTAGGGGTTTGAAGTTGAATTTCTGGGCCCAAAATACTCCCAAGCCTGGTTGACCACGCATGATCGGGTGCGTTGTTGACTTTGAAGAACACCATGGTCCTTCATTGCTGGCACGTTGGATTTGATGACACGCTGGATCAGATGGATGAATATTGATGGAGTATGGTGATCACCAAGAAGAGCCACACACTTGATCTATTGACTGAAAGGAATATAAATAAAATGTTGGGACCTGTGGATCGAACCCAGGTCCTTATGCTCAACTCCAATGCTTGCTTGCCAGCTGCGCTACTATGTTCTTTTGTTCATATAATAAAAACAAAACAATATAAGCACAATACACAATGGATTCAGATAATGCACGCTAAATTTAAACCAGCCATTCATGGGTTGCCACGCCTCATCCTCTTCCTTGGACCGTCGCTTTAGGTAACATACTTTTACCTACGGACATTTGTGTGTGACTATAGCCCTGTTCCAGTCAAAAAATGCATACAAATAAGATGAATGAAATGTAATGGTACCAATCAATTCGTCTCATCCTCACGAGCATCATAGTACCTTATTCAAGGCCCAATTTTCCCTGCATCAAGAAACCCTAAACAAGAACAAAAAACCCTAACAATGGCAGGTGTGTATATAAGCTTCAAAAATGCAATTAAACCATCATGTTAGCTTGCAATCATGATAATAATCACAACTGTGACAATTAAAAGTGCTAATGATGCGTAAATTGCAATAAAAATTTGAAAAAGCTTGCAAACCGCGTGAGGTGTAGAGGCGAATTCTGAGCGCTTCAGACCTTGCAAATGGTGGAGATGGCTTCAGTGCACGCCCAAGATGTGATGACTGGCCTTGAATTGCTCTCAAAGGTCCTCTAACCTGCAAACCGAACCTCGCTTTTTATAAAGATTTTTGATTTCTGTTCTATGCCTCTCACAACCTCTAACCCTTGTTTTTTTGATCTGGCATTTTTCATCATATAACCTAGAATGAATTAGGTTAACAAACTTAGAATGAATCTTTACATTTATCCAAAATTTTATTTGATTTTCAAGCCATATGATATGTTGTTATTTTGATCCAGATCATGCCTTCCTTGTACCAATTGGCCTTAACTCGAATTGATCTTGTAAACTCAGCATATTTTGATTGCTAATCTGTAAAAAAAAAAACAAATCAAATCATATCTTTGTTAATTTTCATCATTTATTTGATTTAATTCACTTTTTAATAAATGAAAAATAAAAATAAAATTAAAAATGAAGCATATAATGGGTGATTGAACATTTGAGTCGTGGACCACATTATAATTGAGGTGCAAGCATAAAAAGTTGGGCCCATTTAGCAAAAAATGCAAATATGAGCATATTTGACTTTTGGCAATTTTGCAAAAACGGTCAACTTGGCCAATGCATAACTCTCTCAATTTTCACCCTAGAGAGGTGTTCTTGGACTTTTTATAAATCTTAGGATGTCCTCTAAACAACCCTTTTGGTATCATCCCAATTGAGTCTTCCATGTTCATGTATGAAGCTTTGACCCAAAAGGTGTTTTTGTTGACTTTTCAAAAGGACCTATAATGTCAAAATTCATATCTTTTTGTGAGTGCATATTCTGAACTTGGGAGATGAAGATGAATTGTAGGAAATTGCATCCTCTTCAAAATTAGCTTTGGATGGGTCATTTCTGATAAAGTATGAGAAAGTTATGCTTGGTCAAAGTTGAGTTGACTTTTCCTATAAAACCCTAATTTAGCAACTTTTGGTTTTTGATGAATTGTGAGCAATCCTTGAGGAATCATGATCAACCCTTGATCAAATGATGGATAACACTTCAAAACGAAGATGTTGAACAAAAATCTTGAAGTTTGACTGTATGTGGGACACATTTGACTTTTGACCTAATACATTTGATTTTCAGGCATTTGAGCAATTGACTGAGCAAACTTCTTCTGCAAGGCTTGAAACTTGACATGGATGATCTTGAGAACATATTAGGACAATGGTGAGCATTTGAGTCCTTTGTGGTTCACACATCTTGATGAAGATGGAAACCCTAATTTGAGGTATGCTGCCTTAGGAGAGAGTTTGTTTGGTCAACTCTTGGACTTCCTTGAGCAACTTGGGGACCTCAGTTGCCATTTGTTGAGTAAAATGAGAGGGCAAATTTTGGGGTACAACAAGTATGTATCGACACATACATGTTATGTGTCAACGGATATACAATTGTTGGTTCTGTAAAATTTTATAATATGATTTTTCAACGACTCAAAACACAATGTGTCGACACATCCTGTCACTCATAACTAACATGAGTCGAGACATAACCAACATGCATCGACTCATAATACTTTCTTTTTTGACTAACCATTTTCTGTTATAAATATAAGCAAGCATTTTTCTCAGTACAACATAGCAATATATTTGAATTGTGTGCAAACAATTGTGAGCAACCAGAAGCCTAAAGAAACTTCATCTTCATCATCTTCTCAACCATCTTAAATTCAACAACAACAAAGAAAATAAAACATCCTTGTTGAAGTAAATCAAGCGGTCAGAGATAACGTTCATCTGTGTATTAAAAGAATCTCAACTGAGTTGAAGGTTGAAGAGGAGGCTTCAAGAAATAAACCAGAGGGTTTGTCCTTCAAGAACGGGTAAGTTCTTGAGGGTTTTGTTAGCCATGGTCGCACGAATCAGATTCAGACGTAGCGAGGGGTTTGGAAATCAGAAGGATTTTAACAAACAGGTCGTGGAAGCGGAGGATTGTTTGTGGACCTTGCAGGAAATCTTGATACAGCTCATATCAAGTGGTGGTTCTTACAAGAAGAAGAAGATCATAAGGATTTCTATCTTTCTGTGTAGTGTAACCTTGCTATTAAACATTCAGCAAATTGTTATAAAAGTGCTCAGTTTCAATTGTGAAATTGAGAGGGAGACGTACCCACACGCGAGGACGACAATGGGGAACTTCCTTACCAAACTGCCCGCGTATCGTTCTTTCTTTCTTTCTCTTTATAGTCTTACATATTCCATAATTTTGTAATTCAATTGGCTTGCTAAGCTTTTCTGTCTAATGATAAACATAGTGGTTCAAACATTTTCAGCAAACCACGACTACTAAATCATTATACAAGCATATGCCAAGTGTTTGGCAAAATTCTTAACAAATTTCTAAATTCATTGGAAATACTGTTTTTATGATAAGTCCATTGAAACGTTAAGATTTTTGAGTTGTATATTCATCCATTTCATTTAATAAAAATCCAGCAAGTTTTTCACATGTCAAGTTTTCTAGTAGTTGGTTCAAAGTAGACGGAATTGATTCAGGACATTGATTTTCGCTGCTTTCAACTCACTTTGATAAAATAATCTTAAATCCTTGAAAAAGTAAGAGGTGATCTATTCACCCCCCCTCTCGATCACTTACCACACCGTCTAATAAGTGGTATCAGAGCACCGGTTAGCTGGTGCTTTGTATCTACTAGTAACGCTATGGCCTTTGAACCAAAGGGGGCGTATAATATAGATCCTATTTTCATTGGTGAAAACTATGGCTACTGGAAAGACTGCATGAGAGTACACATAAATTACATTGACAGGGATGTATGGACTGCCATTCAAAATGGTCCATTTCAAATCACCATGAGGAATGATACAGGTGCAATAGTACCTAAACCTGAGGATCAATGGAATGAAATGGATGAAAAGAAATGGTCGTGCAATTGGAGAGGCAGAAATATGATAATCTCAGCACTTGGTGTTGATGAGTATTATAGGGAGTCTCACTGCACGTCCGCTAAAGAAATGTGGGATGCTTTAGAAATTGCCCATGAAGGTACTACTGAAGTTAAACAGTCCCGCATCAATACACTCAATCAAGAGTTCGAGCTCTTTCACATGAAACAAGGAGAATCTGTCTCTGACATGCAGAAGAGATTCGTTCATCTTGTGAGTCATTTAAATGCACTTGGAAAACCTGTTTCCAATGAAATTGATACTAATAAAATTATGAGATATCTTAGCAGGGAATGGCAACCTAAAGTAACAGCTATCAAGGAAGCAAATGACCTCACTATGCTTACCATTACAACTCTGTTTGGAAAGCTGGAAGAACATCAACAAGAATTGCAAAGTCTTGAAAAATACGAAAAATAAGAGTAAGAAGGAAAGGAACAAAGACAAGGAGGGTGAGAAGAAGTCAATAGCTCTAATGGCTTCTAACTATAAGTCCTCAACCAAAGAGCAAGATGATAATGACTCAACTAGTGATGAAAATGCTGATGATGAAGAAATGGGACTCTTTGTTTGGAGATACAATAGATTTATTCGAAAGAATGGAATCAAGCACTCCGATAAGAATCTCATAAGCTTTCGAAAACAATCCAAAGAGCCAAGGCAAGAAGAAAATAAAAAGCAAAGAGGTAAAGGACCTTGTTACAATTGTGGTAAAATTGGACACTACAAACCAGACTGTCCAAAGATGAAAAAGGATAAGGGAAAAGCTCCACCAAAGAAGTTCAACAAACAAAGAAGAGCTTACATTTCGTGGGAAAGCGATTGTGATTCATCAGACGATGACAGTTCAATTGGTAGTGATGAAGGTGCAAATTTATGTCTGATGGCACATACCAAAAATCAATTCTACCACAAGAAAGACAACCACAACAAGCAAGTAAGACAAGCATATCCTAACAACTTTTCTTCTATGACCTTTTCTGAACTAAAATTAGCTTTTGAAAAACTGCAATATAAAGCTGAAGATGCTTTTAAGAGATTATCCTCCGATAAACAAATATTTTCATTTCTGGAGAGTAAAGTCTATAAAGCTGAAAAAGAGTTAAAAAATCTAAAAGCTAGTATTGCAGAAAGTTCAAAAGATAAGGATGTTACAGGATGTATTCCCAAAAGGGAATGTGAAGTTTTCCATATTTGGCAACAAGAGGTTAGAACTCTTAATGCCAAATTAGAAAAAGCTTTACAACCCAAAGTTACTTTTGCAGTCGATCCTAGAATTTTTAAGAAAACGTTGAATCCACCATATTTAAAATACTATTTTGTTGAAAAAATACCAAAGGATTCAATGAGCAGAAGTAAAACAATACATCATCATCATGGTTTATGCCATTATTGTTGTCGTTTTGGTCATACCGTTGAAAAATGCAAGTTTAGGAGGTTTCTTATTCCTAAAGTCATTTACCAATGGAGGCCTAAAGGCAACCATGTTACCACTTACCCATATGGACCCAATAAAAATTGGGTACCTACCTCTCTCTTTTGATATTGCAGGAAAAGTGGCTTACATCCATGGATAGAAGATGGTTTCTAGACAGCGGGTGTTCAAGGCACATGATCGATGACATATCGCTCTTCATTGACTTCAAGGAAAAGAAGAAAGGATTTGTTACCTATGGAGACAATAACAAAGGAGCTATACTCGGTAAAGGTAGTGTGGGTAATCCCTCTACCACTACTATTTCTGATGTCCATTTAGTAGAGGGGCTTAAACATAATTTGCTGAGTATTAGTCAATTATGTCACAAAGGTTATAAAGTTACCTTCACAAACACTTGCTGCATAATTGAAAATAATGAAAAGGATATTGTGTTTAAGGGCATTAGAGTAAACAATTTCTATATGCTTGACCTTTTTTATGTATCCTTAACAAGCACTAAGTGTCTAGTCACCATGAATGATGATTCTTGGCTTTGGCATAGACGTCTAGCGCATGTTAACTTTGATTTGCTTAATAAGGTTGTATCCAAGGATCTAGTAGTAGGTCTTCCAAAGATAAAATTTACAAAGGATCACCTATGTGATGCGTGCCAAATGGGAAAGCAAACAACAGTCTCTTTCAAATCCAAAAATATGATTTCCACTTCACGACCCCTTGAGCTTCTCCACATGGACCTTTTTGGACCCTCTAGAACAAAAAGTCTAGGAGGAAATTATTATGGTTTTGTGATTGTTGATGACTACTCTAGATTTACTTGGACTATATTCCTTCATAGCAAAAATGAAACTTTTTCTTCTTTTAAGAGTTTTGCAAAACTATCTCAAAACAGAATGGAATTGAAAATAATTGCAATTCGAAGCGATCATGGAGGTGAATTTCAAAACCATCTCTTTGATAAGTACTGTGACAAGCATGGTATTGAGCATAATTTTTTAGCACCTCGAACTCCACAGCAGAATGGAGTTGTGGAGCGCAAAAATCGCGTCTTAGAGGAGTTAGCAAGAACAATGCTCAATGAAGGTGGATTACCAAAATACTTTTGGGCTGATGCGATTAGTACAACCTGTTATGTTTTAAACAGAATATTAATTCGTCCCATTTTGGATAAAACACCTTATGAAATTTTAAAAGGAAGAAAGCCAAACTTTTCACGTCTTCATGTATTCGGTTGCAAATGTTTTGTTTTAAATAATGGAAAAGAAAATCTTGGAAAATTTGATGCAAAAGCAGATGAAGGAATCTTTCTCGGATACTCACAATCAAGCAAAGCATATAGGGTATACAATAACCGCTTACTTACAGTTGGGGAGTCAATTCATATCTCTTTTGATGAATCTTATCCGAAACATTTCGGAAAAGATATTTCTCTTGATGGTGCAGGTGTATCTACTGAGAATATACTCAAAGAAATTGTTGAGGAAATTGTTCAATCGAAAACAGTAGATGATGAGGAATAAAAAGATACAACCCTTTCAAAAGATGAGGAAGAAGAGAAAATAGAAGCAAATGATCTTCCACTAGCTTGGAAGTCCTCTAAAGACCATCCCATTGACAACATATTGGGAGACATCCCAAAAGGAGTAATGACTCACTCCAAGATAAATAATTTTTGTTATCATTTTGCTTTCGTTTCATAAGTAGAACCTAAAAATGCTAAAGAGGCCTTGAATTAATGAATTTTAGCTAATGGCCATGCAAGAAGAACTAAATCAGTTTAAAAGAAATGACGTTTGGGAACTTGTCCCTCGTCCGCGAGACCATCGTATCATAGGCACTAAATGGGTTTTTAGAAATAAACTTGATGAAAATGGAATGATAACCCGCAATAAAGCACGCTTGGTAGCACAAGGGTATAACCAAGAGGAGGGCATTGATTATGAGGAGACTTATGCTCCAGTTGCTTGCCTTGAGGCTATACGTCTCTTGCTCGCTTATACATGTGCAAAAGATTTTAAGCTTTATCAAATGGACGTAAAGAGTGCCTTTCTTAACGGAGTCATAAATGAAGAAGTGTATGTCTCACAACCTTCTGGTTTTGAAAATAACGAATATTTAAATCATGTCTTCAAATTAAAATGAGCTTTATATGGTCTTAAACAGGCTCCTCGGGTCTGGTATGAGAGACTTAGTAAATTTCTACTTGATCATGGTTATTCAAGAGGTAAAGTGGACACCACTCTTTTCATTAAACGTAAAGGAAATCACATCCTTTTAGTTCAAATATACGTAGATGACATTATTTTTGGTTCAACTAATCTACACATGGTTGAGGAATTTTCCAAAGTCATGCAGGGTGAATTTGAGATGAGTCTCATGGGGGAGCTAAACTACTTTCTTGGTCTCCAAATAAAGCAGCTCAATGAAGGCACAATTATATATCAAACAAAATATTGCCAAGAGTTGCTTAAACGATTTGGGATGAACAACTCAAAACCAATTGACACCCCCATGCCTACCAACGGAAATTTAGACAAGGATGAACATGGTAAAAGTGTTGATGTCAAGAAATATAGAGGTATGATCAGATCACTCTTGTATCTTACAGCATCTAGGACTGACATCATGTTTAGTGTTTGTATGTGTGCACGATATCAATCGGATCCTAAGGAATCCCACTTGAAAGTTGTCAAGCATATACTTAGGTATCTCAATAATACATCTAAGTATGGGCTATGGTATTCCAAGTGAAGCGATTTCAGTTTAGTAGGTTACTCTGATTCTAATTTTTCTAGCTACAAATCAGATAGGAAAAGCACTAGTGGAACATGTCACTTGTTTTCAAACTCTCTAGTAAGTTGGCATAGCAAAAAGCATGTTTCTGTCGCTTTATCAACTGTTGAAGCTGAATACATTGCAGCTGGTAGTTGTTGTGCTCAAATCTTATGGCTAAAGCACCAATTACAAGACTACAATATTCAATTAAAATGTATTCCAATAAAATGTGACAACACAAGTGCTATAAATCTCACTAAGAATCCAGTCTTACACTCACGCACTAAACACATAGAGGTTAGACATCACTTTCTTCACGATCATGTTGAAAAGGAAGATATTACGTTTGAGCATGTTGATACTAAAAATCAACTTGCTGACATCTTTATAAAACCACTAGCAACGAAACTCTTCTTCAACATTCGTCGTGAGCTAGGGATTTTAGATCTCTCTTACGTGATGTCCTAAGCATATATGTAGTTGAAATATATCTATGTCTCACCATAATGTTGAGATGTGCTTTTCATATTTAGTACATGTGTCTACTTATCTAATCAAACGAGGTAATATCCTTCCTATCTTCTCCCTCAATCACTTATAAGTTGATCTAAATGTTCCACTGATAATGTCTTCGTGTATCTCTTTTACATAAATTGTTTGAATTTGACATATGTAATTTACATCACATCATTAGGCATGCATAATACTCTTCATATGATTCATTTTTTCATAATCATTTAAATTGGAATTTGGTACCATATCCCTTTGTTAACAAGAAACTGTGAAAAACTGCAATTTCTGTCAAAATCTGTGTTATTAGTCGATACATACAGTTATGAGTCGGCTCATATCAAAAGTCTTATAAAAACAGAAAGCAAGACTTGGTTTCAGATCAACGCATCAAGGTTTGCATCGACACATATTCCTTCCCGTTGAGTCATAGAGATCTTGTGTCGATACAAAATGTTTAAAACAAAGAAAAACGGTTCTTTCACACAGGATGTGTCGACACATACGAATTTCGTGTCGACACATAAGAGTAATAAATGCCATTAATTTGAATTGGGCCTACCCACCTACCCATCCCTCCAACTATCTGTATCATCACATACAAGCCTCCAACCCTAATAATTCTTCTCCACTCTCATCATTCTTTCATCTTAAAAAAAAACCTCATACTCATACTCTTAACAACCATTCTTCTACAGCCAAGCATGCCTCCAAAAACAAAAGGGAAGGGAAAATTAGCCGCTGGACCATCCGGATCTATCCCAGATATCCCTCCAAGCGCCTTATCTATCATGCATCCCATCGTCGCAGATGAATTTGAGAAGTCCTTTAAAACAAGGTTAGTTATGAAACCTCATGTCTTTGATAAGGCTGAGGTTCTATCCCTCCATATCACATATGTCTGCGATATACTAGATGCTCAACAACTAGGGTCATTTTTTAACATTAGAGAAGACTACCACGAAGACTTTATACGAGCTTTTTATGCTGGATTAGAAACAAATAAGGGCTGGTGCTTTAAAGTCAAAATAGGGACAAGAAGATATGTCTTTGAAGCCATTGATTGGCAGAGCGTTTTTGGAATTCCTTTTGGAAGGTCAATAATGAAAAGCTTCCATGATCAAAGTTTTGATACCGACTATGATGAAGACGCTTTCATAAACTCAATCCTAAAACTTGATCGACCTCTAGGAAAGTTTGAGCCGATAACCATTGGCACTATCAAAAGCATTCCTAGAATGCTTCACTGGATAACCTCACATATATTGTGTCTAAGATCCGGTGGCCAATCTCGACTAGAGAGGTCAGATATCCATCTTCTGCACATTTTGCTAGATATGGTTCCCCTAAATTGGCCAAACTACTTTGTCAAACACATGTTCCTTATGCGAAACAGCCAGAAGAACACTGCACTTGGATATTCGGCTCAAATCATGAGAATTATCAAGTTCTGGAACCTTGTTATCCCACCTGTTCCTCTCATCTCTCCTACTGCTGCCCAAGAGTTTAATAAGGCTACTTTATCTCACATGGGATACAGATGAGACAAAAACCGTCAATGCCTTTATTTTAAGGAAAAAGGGTCAAATGTAAGTGTATATAACTTTGACATCCCCTCTAAACAAATCGATGAGGATGAGGACCTTATTGATGCTGAAATGCCAAATATCAATGAAAATGTCCAACCTGAAGCAAATCAGGCTGGAACTGGTTGGGGTGAGTGGGTGCCAAACCGTTGGTCTTTAACAAATTATCAATTTGATCAAACAACACAACCTCATGGTGCTCCCACTACTGTAGCAGGTTCTTCCTTGGAAGCTCCTGCTTACCTCACCGCCATGTTTCAGCAAATGTAGGTTGCAAATGATTCTCGCCATGAAGAAGCGAGACAGTGGCACAACCAGCAAAATGAATGGCACAAAGAACATGAGCAATGGCATTATGAGCACACACAGATGTACCAAAATCAACATTCGTGACACTTAGATTTGGTCAAATGGAACCAGGTGTTTTACAATGAGATGATAAGCTTCATGGATGACTGCCGTCAAAATCCTCGAATCATGGAAAATTTCAGAAATGTCGATATCCAGAACAGGTTTCAACAATATTAGTTCATGACTCAGAATCCTGACATCAATCCACCTCCACCGCCTCCTCCACCCTAAAACTATGACGAGTCCTGTGATGGGCACAATCCCTAATCTATATCTTCATGTCATAAATTGCATACCATTAACTCATGCTCTTTTTTCTTTCAAGTGGTTGTATTAATGTCTCCTTCAAACATTCCACTAGCTTGGAAGTCCTCTAAAGACCATCCCATTGACAACATATTGGGAGACATCTTAAAAGGAGTAATGACTCGCTCCAAGATAAGTAATTTTTGTTATCATTTTGCTTTTGTTTCACAAGTAGAACCTAAAAATGCTAAAGAGGCCTTGATTGATGAATTTTGGCTAATGGCCATGCAAGAAGAGCTAAATCAGTTTAAAAGAAATGACGTTTGGGAACTTATCCCTCGTCCGCGAGACCATCGTAAATTTCTACTTGATCATGGTTATTCAAGAGGTAAAGTGGACACCACTCTTTTCATTAAACTTAAAGGAAAGCACATCCTTTTAGTTCAAATATACGTATATGACATTATTTTTGGTTCAACTAATCTACACTTGGCTGAGGAATTTTCCAAAGTCATGCAGGGTGAATTTGAGATGAGTCTCATGGGGGAGCTAAACTACTTTCTCGGTCTCCAAATAAAGTAGCTCAATAAAGGCACAATTATATGTCAAACAAAATATTTCTAAGAGTTGCTTAAACGATTTGGGATGAACAACTCAAAACCAATTGACACCCCATGCCTACCAACGGAAATTTAGACAAGGATGAACATGGTAAGAGTGTTAATGTCAAGAAATATAGAGGTATGATCGGTTCTGTTGTACCCCAAAATTTGCCCTCCCATATTCTTCAAGATTTGCCAGGATCAATCTCCAGATGATTCAAAATCACTCAAGGGTTGCACAGTCCAATTGCCTCCTAACACAGTCAAAATTAGGGTTTTGGTTCTTGCAAAGAAATTGAGGTTTCCAAGGGTCAAATCAAGTCCCACATGCCCATATACATTTTCAAGCATCCATATGTCAAGTTTCAAGACTCACAGCATCAAATTGCACAGTCAAAAACCCTAAATGCTTCACAGTCAACTGTAGGGGCAAAATGGTCATTTGACAGTCAAAAGTCAAAAATTTTGGTCAACATCTTATTTTGAAGCCACAATAATCATTTGATCAATTCTTGATCATGATTCTCAAAACATGGCTCAAAAAGTCTCAAGATGCAAAAGTTTCTATTTTTGTACAGTTGAAAAGTCAACTGCAAATTGACCAAGGCATAACTTCTACATGGTTTATCAGAAAAATCCCATCCAAAGCTCATTTTTAAGAGAATGACATTTCCTACAACTCATCTTCACACTTCAAGTCCAAGAAATTCTCTCACAAAAAGTTATCAATTTCAACATTATAGGTCATTTTCAAAAGTCAACAAAAAGGAACTTTAAGTCAAAGACCATAACTTGCGATTGGTGAATCAAAATGACATGGGACCAAAGGAATTGGTTAGAGGACTTCAAGACCTTTCCAAAATGTCCAAGAACATGATCATAGCCTCAAAATTGAGCAAGATATGCATTGGAGAAGTTGGGAAATTTTTGGGAACTTTGAAAAGTCAACTTTGCTTCAAAAGCTTCAAAAATGCTAATGGGCCTCAAATTCTTCCTTGAATCATTACCCAAAGCATATGCACGACCCATTGAGCTAAAAATGATTTATTTTCTTATTTTTAATTAATTAATTGAATTTTTATTATTATTAATTCATTTAATTAGATTTAATTATGAGAAAAATATCAAATAATGGTTTTCAAATCTTTTTGTGCAGCAAATATCCTCATTATAGGCTAAATATTTCGTGCACCAATCAATAAGACAAGATCATCCATATTTGGCAAGATTTGCATGGAAAGAAGATTGAAAAAGATGTGATAAAAATCAAATATTCAAAACATAAATTCATGGATCTTTGGGCTTGTTTTTGACCTAATTTGCTTCATGTACATATGCAAGACCTAACCTAATGCAAGCATACACGAAAAGCTGCTCACAAGCATAGAACCAAATTGCAAATTTTCATCAAAAACTTAGAATCTGAAATCACATTTGCAGGGCGATTCAAGGCTTCAAAATACTTCCATTGCCTTACTGACATTGCTAGGAAACTACTGGCATCAAGAACAAGTTTCCATACTCCAAGAATTGGTAGAACTGAGTCACGTTTATCACAAACATTTCCATAATCGGTTTTTAATTTTCACGCATCATTCATGTGTTTTAATTGTTGATTTATGTTACTAACATCATTCTGAAGCGATTAGCATAGGTTAATTGACCTAACTCTTCCTAAACTGATATCTACCATTGAAGGATATCTAGGGTTCCAGGACTTGAAAATTAGGGCTTTCCCTATACGGTAAAATTGGACCTTAAAACCTGTATGGATGAATTCGTGACATCAAGACGAAACAAACCAATACCTCGCGCTCAATTTATATAAGCTGTGGGCCTATTCACTATTATGCACTGTTCTATTTAGTGGGGGTTTAAAACCCCCGCTACTTGTTTTACAATTTGCAGGAAAGACGAAGACGACGCATGCGTGGCAAGGCGTGACTGGAGCATTTGAATTTCAGCGCGTTTTTTTTGTTTTATATCATTAACTTTTGTTTTTTCATTATAATATATGTTTTCCATTATATAGACAAACGCGCTAAGTGGCTCAGTTGGTGGAGGAGAGGCATTGCACGCATTGGGACCTGGGATCGATTCCCAGGTCCCCCATACAATTGCTATTATTTTTTCTAACTCAATGCCATGCAGCGCTTCATCCAGAACTCCACCATGAGCCTCACGCTTGAGCCTGCCAAGTGGCCAGGAGATCCAATCCAGTGGTCAGGAGACAACGCCTAGGGTGCACCTCATTCAATCATCCCACACGTGATACCAAAAGTCAAGCAAGGCCTATACTGATGGGCCAAATTTGCTTCAAACAAACCTCCCTTTGGGGCCTGATACCCCTGGTTTGCATTTTTTTTTAATTTTATTTTCTTTTCAATTTTAGTTCTTTTAATTGTTTTTTAATTGTTTCTTTAATTCCATAAAATAATTTTTTTTCCATAATAAAAACAGAAAAATCAAAATATGTCTAATTATTTATTAATTTACTCATTAATTTATTTTTGTAAATAAATGTTAATAATTAATTTAGTTAATTTAGGTTAAACTTTAATATTTTTTCTTAATAAATAAAAAATATGTAAAAATTAGGTTTTTGACATTTTTATCTTTTTCATAAATTAAACTTTTTCCTCATTATTTCTTATTTATTATTATTATTATTATTATTATTATTAATTGTTAATTTTGTAAATAAATATGTAAATCAACTAATTAGTGTAAATTAGGTTAACATTAATATCTTCTCAAATAATTAAAAATAACTTAGAATTAGGGTTTCTTTTAATTTTAATCTTCTTTATTTCATAAATACCAAAAACATAAAAACATTTTCTTCTTTTCTTTTATTAAATAATTAATCAAGTCTTAATTTCATTTAATTTCAAGCAAAGGGTCGAAACTCTCAGACGTTCAATTTCAATTTCTATTTGAATATTATGTAACTGCTCAAGGATTGTAATAGTAATTAGGTTTATCGCTTTTCTTTTACTTTGCACATTTTTATCAAACGGGTCTTTGTATTTTGGCGATGTATAGACCCGCGCCTTGTAATAGCGTAGGATTTATCTTTCCGCATTTAAATTTCCGCACTCTTAAATTCTAAGTTGCATGAAAGAATGTATGGCTAATTAAAAACATGCGTAGATCATAATGCCCTGATCAAAGATAACTGTTAAACTGAAAACAACACACAAATACACACACCACTTCTAGGGTACGCCTCACCTGTTGCCTTCGAAACGTGGTCGTCAAGTATGGGACGTCTTAGTAAGTCCTTATGTCCATGATCCGGTTGCCTCAAAACAGTTGCCTCGGAATAGTTGCCTCGAAACAGTTGCCTCGAATTAAAAAAAGGGATCAAGGACATAAGGGTAGCTTCTAAGGTGTCCTAACTGTTGCTTCGGTGACCACAACGTCCCTAACACTCGAATTGACCCGAACACCTCCAACGGTGGTGCTACCTATCTCTCAATGGTGGGATGGCACTACCTTAAGGACTTCTACACAGCTTAATTCCTTAGGGTAGGTAGATGACTCGTAGATACTTGCTCTCTAAAAAACAATCAAAACTCTTTTCACACCGACACTTTCAAAAAGCTTTCAAAACAATTTTTCAAACACTCTTGAGGACTGATACAAGAGTTATTCAGAAATATTTAAAAGAAACTTTTTCAAACCCACTCACACTTGAAAAGAAAACAAACATTTTGAAAACACAATGAGCAAGTATCTAAGAGCCCGTGGATAACCATGGATAGAAAGGGTGCTAACACCTTCCCTTTCTATAAATCTACCTCCCGAACCGAGAAACAATCTCATAAGGAATTTTGCTGTGCTTTTGTCCTGTCCATGTTGGAGAAAATAAAAGACGGTGGCGACTCTTGCTTCCGCGACATTTCGCGAACTAGCGTTAAACAATCAGTTCTAAATCCACCGATCACTGAACTGGCAACTCTGCTGGGGATATCTTATAAAGTGAGGTGTACCTTAGGACTAAGATCACTTGTGTTTTCAATTTTCTGAATTGCTTGCTTTATTATTGTGGGTACTGTCTTGGGAGTTCTATAGATCCTAACCCGGATATGGGGATACCTTCTTAGAAAGTAGCAACAAGGCTGTGAGGGAACTGTGCGGGGTATACCGACATGGTTGAAGCAGTCTGCTACGTTGATGTGGCACTTTGGTGAGTACCGATAACCCTTGAGTCCAGTCAAGGAGAGTACGGGGCCGCCGCGTGGTGTCGTGAAGCATCAACTGACCTTAGGAACCTTAATTGAACCATCTTGGCCTCTTTAGGGTAGTGAGATAACTGACTTTGGTGCAGTCCGAGGTTAGTTGATACTCGATACTACACTCAATTGAGGATTGTTTTCTTGGAATATTTCGGTAGCCAGTTCAGTGGCTAAATCGAAACGATGAACAATGAAAGCAATCCAATGATATTGGGACCCTTAGAACCCGGTTACTTCTGATAGGACAAGTTTTGAGCCCACCAACTTCAAGAGGGTAATACCTAGACTCCATGCTGGCCTAAACTCTAAGGGCTGTGGTGTGACTTGTGTGCCTTACCATGTTTGCTTTTTGTGAATATTTGTGGTGTGTTTTATCATAGCATCATAACATCATACAGCATCACATGCATCCACTAACCATTTCAGGGGTTCGAATCTTCATCTTTGTTCTTGTTTTGTAGGACATGGAAACTATCCGCAGAAAGACAATTCAGATCAGTCTTGTAAGGATCCCTCCTCAGCTTAAGGAACTTATATCCAGGATTCCCGAGAGCTTTTCTTTCAGTGAGAAGCATGGAAGACTCATCAGCTTGGTCAACACCAACATTGAGGAAGATTTGATAAAGGTCCTCTTCCAGTTCTTTGACCCTCTGCACCACTGTTTTACTTTCCTGGATTATCAACTGGTGCCTACATTGGAAGAGTTCTCCCGGCTTCTGAAGATCCCTATCCTTAGTCAACTACCCTACAACGGTACAGAAAGGGAACCCAAACTTGAAGAGATTGCTAAAGCATTACGCCTACAACCATCTGACATCAAAGGACATTGGGAAGTTAGAAGTGGTATCAAAGGGTTCTTGGCCAGGTTGCTATTTGAGAAGGCCCAAGAATGTTGGAATTCCCTTGACCTACAAGCCTTTGAAGAAGTTGTGGCCCTCCTTGTCTATGGATTGGTTTTGTTCCCGAATCCCGATCAGCTTATAGATATCAGTGTTGTCAAGATCTTCATGTCCAGGAATCCTGTACCTATGTTGCTTGGAGACATCCTTCACTCATGTTACACTCGAACCATGAGAAAAAGAGGTGTTCTTATGTGCTGCACTCCTCTCCTGGGAAGGTGGTTTATTTCGCACCTTCCACAATCAGTTTTGAAAAATGAGCGGGGTTTGAGATGGTCACAACGATTGATGAATCTTACACATGCAGATATACATTGGTGCTCTCGGTCCAGAGAGGATGTCACTATCATTGATCGTTGTGGGGAGTTTCCTAATGTTCCTTTACTTGGAATCAGAGGAGGTATTACTTACAACCCTTGTCTGGCCTGGAGACAGTTTGGTTATGCTCGGAGGGACGACCCTCATGACATGTTAATTCCTGACATAGTTATTGACTTCGACAATGATGCACAAGGACTTCGCCAGAGATTTATCAGAGCTTGGAGGATGCCCAACAAGGTAGACAGCAAGACACTGGGGCATAGGAACTCCATCCCGTTGGAACCTTATCTCAAGTGGGTACGAACCCGCTCCCAGAAGTTAGTGATGCCTTATCCTCATGTTCTCCCTGTGATCAAAGATCCAGTATTGGAAGGAGAGGTGTCCTACACCATTCAACATCCTGATATGCCTACATCCTGGGAAGAAATGCAGAAAAGTTGGATTCAGCTTAAGGAAGAACGGAATTCTCTTGAGTCCAGTCTACATGCTAGTGAAAAGAAGGTCTTGGAGCTCACCCGCCTACTGCACGAGGAAAAGACTCTCAACACTTACATTGCTCCGAAGAGGATGCGCAGTGTCTTTTGGGATTGATTTACTTTGTAATGTTTTCCCATGAGGCCTTGATGTACTGAACAATTATTTCTTAATGATAACGTGTGTTCCTTTTTGCCTACAACAAATTTGAACTTTCAAATCCTTGAATGCATTGCATAAACACATATCATGCATCATGTGCATAACAAGTACTCTTCTTTTCAGGTTGCTTAATGTTCTTCGCTGTTTATTTCAGCATCATGAATCCTGAATCATCTACCGAGCAGTCCATCAAGGCCCTCCAGGCTCAGAACGCCCAATTCCAAGAGCTGATCATGAGTTTGGCCCAAGGTCAGGAGGAGTTGAAGGCTCAGCTGGTCAAGAAGAAGAAGAGAACTGTACTATTCAACACTGGTCGGAGGTTTGGTAACACACTGCAGAATGAGGTTGATCAAGCTGGTTCTTCTGTGGGAAAAGGCAGTCCCCAAGGGGGAAGGGTTCCTAGTCCGGTGGTCTCTGACAATGAGACGGATTTCAATGAGGAGCAGTATCCTCCAGCTGAAGACAAATACAAGCAGTTAGAGGATCGTCTGAATGCCATGGAAATTCAACAAGTGCCTAGTTTGGATTTCGGAGACTTGGGTTTATCTTCTGGTGTGGTGATCCCACATAAGTTCAAAGCACCATCTTTCGCAAAGTATGACGGGGCGTCCTGCCCTAAGCTACATCTCATATCTTATGTGCGGAAGATCCAACCATACACTATGGACAAGAACTTGTGGATCCATTTCTTCCAGGAGAGTCTTTCAGGGACTCATCTCGAATGGTTCTATCAGCTGGATGGAACCAAGATTCGTAACTGGGAGGAATTGGCTACTGCTTTTTACAAGCAGTATCAGTATAATGCCGACCTCGCTCCTACACGTACCCAACTCCAGGGTATGTCGCTAGGATCGGGAGAAGGTTTTAAAGAGTATGCGTAGAAGTGGAGGGACCTGGCTGGCAGGGTACAGCCACCATTAACCGACCGTGAGCTAGTGGACATGTTCTTGGGGACCCTATCCGGGCCGTTCTTCAATCATCTCATTGGCAATTCGTCTGCAGGGTTCATAGACCTCATTCTGACTGGGGAAAGAATAGAAGCTGGTATGAAATCAGGGAAAATTCAGAAAGGTGCGTCCTCAAGTTCTGAGAAAAAGCCTTTCAAAAAGGAAGCCAGTGCTGTGTATGGGCCTAGGAGGCAAAATAAACCAGAACGCCGCCAAGATGTCAACGCGGTGGTAATTGCAAAGCCTGCTACCGCTCCTCGGTAACCTAACCAACCAAGGGGTGAGAGACCCAGAAGAGAATATACTCGGCTTAGTATGACCTTGTCACAGATCTTGCCGCAACTGCTATCGACCAACTTGGTGACCGTCAGAGAGGCTCTGAAGGTGGTGAACACGACCTCTCCGAAGTATAATCCAAATGCCCGCTGTGCTTATCACTCTGATAGCCCGGGGCATTCTACTGATGATTGTTGGGCCCTAAGAAATAAGGTTCAAGACCTTATCGATGCTAAGGAGGTTCAGTTCGAGGCACCCGAGAAGCCTAATGTGGTAACAGCTCCCCTACCTGACCATGGTGTGAATGCTATCCGGGATGGTGACGAAGTGGAAGAATCTGAGTTCAACAGCTGGATCTACCCGACGACCGACGGTGGACTGAACAATTGGACTGCAAAAGATCACATACCTGTTACTTTTGTTATGCAGTAATGAATTCCTTTGTTTTTATTTGTAATAAACAATAAATTGAAACTTTATGGCCCGGTGTCTTACCCGGGGCACCGTTGGCTTCATTTGTGAGGGCATATTACTTGTCATTTCCATATATCATGAATAAAGACATTAGACGTTTTTCGCATTCCAAATCTTGTGCTCCCTTTCTTTCCTTCTTTCTTTATATATTGCAAAACAACTATATTTACACACACTCACTCATACAGGTTTCAATCCACTCTGGATCTCACTGGTAACGACTCTGCTACTGCCAGTTATGACTTAGAAAATCCGATCAACTTAGCCGAAGACGAAGGTGAAGATGATTGCGAAGTTTCTGGTGAGCTTGCAAGACTGTTACTCCAGGAAGAGAGGGCCATTCAGCCACACGAAGAGCCAGTGGAAACGGTGAATCTAGGTACTGAGACAAATAGAAAGGAAGTTAAGATTGGTGCCAATCTGGAGCTCAGCGTGAAACAACAGTTGGTTCAGATGTTGCATGATTATGTGGAAATCTTCGCCTGGTCTTACGAAGACATGCTTGGGTTGGATACCGACATTGTGGTCCATCACTTTCCTACCAAGGAAGAATGCCCTCCGGTTAAACAAAAGGTCCGCCGTATGCGTCCGGAGATGTCCGAAAAGATCAAAGCTGAGGTTATGAAGCTATTTGATGCCGGTTTTCTTGCAGTGACTTCTTACCCTCAGTGGGTTGCCAACGTGGTTCCGGTACCAAAGAAAGATGGTAAGGTCAGAATGTGTGTTGATTACAGGGATCTGAACAGGGCGAGCCCCAAGGATGACTTCCCTCTGCCTCACATCGACGTTCTGGTTGACAATACGGCTCAGCACAAGGTGTTCTCCTTCATGGATGGTTTTTCAGGTTATAATCAGATCAAGATGGCTCCTGAAGATATGGAGAAGACCACCTTTGTTACTCAGTGGGGCACCTTCTACTACAAGGTAATGCCTTTTGGACTGAAAAATGCTGGGGCAACCTACCAACGTGCCATGGTTGCTTTATTTCATGACATGATCCACCATGAGATTGAAGTGTATGTCGACGATATGATTGCAAGGTCCCAAACTGAGGAGGAACACCTTGACCATCTACAGAAACTGTTTGACCGTCTGAAATTGTACAAGCTGAGATTGAATCCAAACAAGTGCACATTTGGGGTAAGATCTGGAAAGTTGTTAGGCTTCGTTGTAAGCGACAAAAGTATTCAAGTAGACCCTGCCAAGGTTAAAGCCATACAAGAGATGCCAGTTCCCAAGACAGAGAAAGAAGTCAGAGGCTTTCTAGGACGTCTGAATTATATTGCCCGATTCATCTCGCACCTAACTGCCACTTGTGAACCAATCTTCAAGCTACTGAAGAAAGATCAGGTAGTACGTTGGAATGATGAATGTCAGGCCGCTTTTGACAGAATCAAAGAGTATCTCCAAGAACCACACATCCTTATGCCACTGGTTGAAGGGAGACCATTAATACTATACCTAACAGTACTTGACAGCTCAATGGGGTGTGTGCTGGGGCAGCATGACGAGTCTGGCCGAAAAGAGCATGCCATTTATTACCTTAGCAAAAAGTTTACCGACTGTGAGACCCGATACTCACTGCTCGAGAAAACTTGCTGCGCTTTGGTATGGGCTGCTCGCCGGCTGAGACAGTATATGCTGACTCACACTACTCTATTGATTTCTAAAATGGATCCAATAAAGTACATATTCGAAAAGCCTGCTCTGTCTGGAAGAATAGCGAGATGGCAGATGATCTTGACAGAATACGACATCCAGTACACGACTCAAAAAGCTATCAAAGGAAGTGTATTGGCAGACCACTTGACACATCAGGCAGTAGACGACTACCAGTCAATGAACTTTGAATTTCCTGACGAGAGCATCATGATAGTGACTGATTGTGAAGTACCTGGACCAGATGAAGGACCTGAGGAAGGATCCCGATGGTCTATGCACTTTGACGGAGCCTCCAACGCTTTGGGTAACGGTATCGGCGCTGTGATCATATCCCCTCAAGGCACTCATACTCCACTCACTGCCCGGCTATGTCTCAACTGCACCAACAACATGGCGGAGTATGAGGCGTGTATCATGGGACTTCAAGCTGCGATTGACTTAAGGATCAAGTTTCTGAGTTTCTTCGGAGATTCCGCTCTCGTGATCAATCAGATCAAAGGCGAGTGGGATACGAAACATCCGAATCTTATTCCTTACAGAGAATGTGTGTTGACATTGATCCCCCATTTCACAGAGATCACTTTTGAACACTTTCCAAGAGAGGAGAATCAGTTGGCGGACGCGTTGGCTACGATGTCTTCTATGTTCAAAGTCAAGTGGGACAATGAGGCTCCCCGGATCATTATCTGGAAACTGGACGAACCTGCATACTGTTGTGATCTTGAGGCTGAGGTAGTAACTGAAAAACCCTGGTATCATGAGGTGAAAAGGTACTTAGAAGCTCAAGAATACCCTGAAGGTGCATCTGTCAATGACAAGAAGTTTTTGAGAAGGTTCGCAGTGAAGTTCTTCCTCAGCAACGACATTCTGTACAAGAGAAACCATGATTCGACCCTACTACGTTGTGTGGATAAAACTGAAGCAGAAAGAATCATGGCAGAGCTACATGAAGGTACCTTCGGAACACATTCCAGTGGACACACCATGGCAAAGAAAATCCTTCGGGCAGGATATTTCTGGTCCACAATGGAAGCCGACTGTTACCAACACTCTCGGACATGTCATAAATGCCAGATTTATGCAGATAAGGTGCACGTTCCTCCAGTCCCTCTGAATGTCCTGACTGCACCTTGGCCTTTTGCAATGTGGGGCATTGATATGATCGGCGAGATTAAACCTACGGCATCCAACGGGCATCGCTTCATCCTGGTGGCGATTGATTACTTTACAAAGTGGGTTGAAGCAGCTTCTTATGCTACTGTAACCAAGAACATCGTGGCACGGTTCATTCGGCATAACCTGATCTGTCGATACGGCGTACCCGAGAGGATCATTACGGATAATGGTACCAATCTCAACAACAAAATGATCACTGAGCTCTGCGAGCAATTCAAGATACAACACTACAACTCTTCTCCTTACCGGCCGAAGATGAACGGGGCTGTAGAAGCAGCTAATAAGAATATCAAAAAGATTGTGCAGAAGATGACAATGACCTATAAAGATTGGCACGAGATGTTACCATTTGCTCTTCATGGGTACCGTACCTCAGCAAGAACGTCAACCGGGGCAACTCCCTTTTCTTTGGTCTATGGCATGGAGGCAGTCTTACCGATTGAAGTCCAGATACCCTCTCTCCGGATAATGAAGGATGCAGATTTGAGCGAAGATGACTGGATCCAGACACGACTTGATCAATTAAACCTAATTGATGAAAAGAGACTCGCTGCTATATGTCATGGTCAAACGTACCAAAAACGGATGATCAGGGCGTTTAACAAGAAAGTCATACCACAAGAGTATCAAGTTGGGGACCTGGTAATCAAGCGCATCATTCTTCCTCAAAGTGATCCCAGGGGCAAATGGACCCCTACGTACGAAGGGCCATTTGTGGTTAAACATGTGTTTTCAGGAGGAGCCATGATTCTAACCACCATGGATGGTGACGACCTTCCTCACCCCACCAATGCAGACATAGTAAAAAGATACTACGCATGATAAAAGACCCGCTAGGTTGACATACCTAGGCAAAAATTAGGGCTTCCCGAAGAACCAAAAGGGTTCGGGCAAAATGAGGGATGAAATAAAAAAAATCTGTACACCCGGCAAGTCGAAAACCTGAAAAGGTGGCTTGGGAAAAAATGGGTATCCCGGTGGACTGAAAACCCGAAAGGGCAGTCAAGGCAAAAGTTAGGGATTAAAGCGTAATACTATGTCTCATTGGATCACCTTGCATCCAGAATCCGGTATCAACATCAAGTTCAGACAACATCGATCAATCAGCTTCATCTTCAACCGAGCAACCAAGTGATGAGACGCTCGAAGATATAAAGGCAATAGCAGAGTTGGAACCCAGTGGGATTATTCTTTTCACATAGCTGTTTTGTTTTCTTTGTACAAATTGTATAAACTCTGTTGTTCGGCGGTGTTCTCTTACTAGGACGTCAACCTCTTGTACATAAACGCCTATTTACAGGCAAATTCAAAAATCAATGCAAATTCACTTTTCAGACCAATTGCCAATTATTTTTACTTTTCTGTTTTGTTTTGCAAAGAACGTCCAATGTTCAATTGTGATATATGCATTTGACACTAATTGCTAACTCATAAATATTTGCATGCGAAACAAAGGATTAATTACGGGTAACATCAGAAACAGGGGCAATAATGAGTTGTCTAAAGCGATCTAATTGCTCTGTCCACCAAGGTACCAAGGTAAGTTAGGCTGAAGAGTGTAACCAAGATATCTTAATTCCCCAGAGAGTGAGCCAGCAAGTCAACGATACTCTCCCCAAGCAGAGTTAGTCCACTGTCAGCCTCAAGGAAGTTGGGTATCCCCAGCAGATCTCAACATTCCTCAGCGGAGTATACAAACATTCTTAACAAGCATCCCCGGCAGTCTTGATCTAAGATTGTTCCCCGGCGGTATACTAGACGTTCAATAGAGCCATTCCCCAGTCCAATCTGAAAAGTTTCCCCAGGAAAGTGGAATCAATCTCCCCAGCAGGTATTGAAGCTCATCCCCAGTAGATTCTGGAAGCTTACCCCTGCAAAGTATGAATGCTCCCCCGACTTTATTCAGAAGGTTATTTCCCCACCAGGATATAACTGGGTTATCTTCAGCCAATTGTCACGGAAAGATCATCCCCGACGAAGTCTCCCTACCCCTCAGCTGAGTTCATCAATTCCTTCAACATAACACATCAATGGTATCCCCAGCAGAGTTATCATCGACTTCAGCAAAGAACTTCTCTTTCCCCACAGAGCATTCCTCGCAGAGTATTCTATTCGCCAAGTTTATTCCCCAACGGAGTCATCTTCTCCTACCGGTATTCTTGCAACCATCATCCCCAGCAGAAACGAAGCTCTACTCTTCCACATCAGCCCAGGATTCAACTTCCCGGCATTCGTCAAGGATTTACTTTCCTAGACAAAAACATACATTCATAAATATCACATCTTCATACATTATAGCATGCGTATACGCATCATGAACATGTAATCTCATTTATTTTGAGAACATCACGCACGTCATACATCATGATATCACATACCACTAACGTTTTGTCTTTTCAGGACAAAGATCAATACAAAGATAATTACTATCAATAGTCGTGGTTCGAAGATCCGATTCCTGTATCTTGCCAGGGTGTATCTGTTGATGACTATATTCCAGACTCGATTCCTGTATCCGGCTAGGGCACGTCTGAAGAGTTCGAAGATCCGATTCCTGTATCTTGCCAGGGTGTATCTGTTGACAACTAATTCCAGACTCGATTCCTGTATCCTGCCAGGGCACGTCTGAAGAGTTCGAAGATCCGATTCCTGTATCTTGCCAGGGTGTATCTGTTGACGACTAATTCCAGACTCGATTCCTGTATCTTGCCAGGGCACGTATGAAGAGTTTGAAGATCTGATTCCTGTATCTTGCCAGGGTGTATCTGTTGACGACTATTCCAAACTCGATTCCTGTATCCTGCCAGGGCACGTCTGAAGAGTTTGAAGATCCGATTCCTGTATCTTGCCAGGGTGTATCTGTTGACGACTATATTCCAGACTCGATTCCTGTATCCTTCCAGGGCACGTCTGAAGAGTTCGAAGATCCGATTCCTGTATCTTGCCAGGGTGTATCTGTTGACGACTAATTCCAGATTCGATTCCTGTATCTAGCCAGGGCACATCTGTGAGTAACTGACGGTAGACTCGATACCTGTATCCGGCCAGGGCACATCTACATGAAGAGTTTTTGAAGATTCGATACCTGTATCTAGCCAGGGTATATCTACATGAAGAGTTTGAAGATTCGATTCCTGTATCCAGCCAGGGCACATCTACATAAAGAGTTTGAAGATCAACTCCTGTAACAGGCCAGGTAATTCTTTTCTTTCTCAGGTACGAAATTTCTCGCTAAGGAATCTCTTACGCGATCGACACCTAGATGGCATCTGTAAGCCCATCCACATACCAACAGTCTCCAAATGGCATCTATAAGCCCATTCCCGACAAGGTACTGTCACACTTCCAGATGGCATCTATAAGCCCATCCTCCTATCCATCATATTTCCAAATGGCATCTGTAAGCCCATTCCCGCTATCACACTGCTGATATTCTACTATGTGAGTGCAAATTTCTGGGCACTCTAGTGTTCAATCATCTTCTACCTTCGGATTACGAAAGGCACGCCAGCCAATCTACATCCTCAGGTCTAAGAAGATTGAACAGGGGCAACTATTGTACCCCAAAATTTGCCCTCCCATATTCTTCAAGATTTTCCAGGATCAATCTCCAGATGATTCAAAATCACTCAAGGGTTGCACAGTCCAATTGCCTCCTAACACAGTCAAAATTAGGGTTTTGGTTCTTGCAAAGAAATTGAGGTTTCCAAGGGCCCAATCAAGTCCCACATGCCCATATACATTGTCAAGCATCCATATGTCAAGTTTCAAGACTCACAGCATCAAATTGTACAGTCAAAAACCCTAAATGCTTCACTGTCAACTGTAGGGGCAAAATGGTCATTTGACAGTCAAAAGTCAAAATTTTTGGTCAACATCTTATTTTGAAGCCACAATCATCATTTGATCAATTCTTGATCATGATTCTCAAAACATGGCTCAAAAAGTCTCAAGATGCAAAAGTTTCTATTTTTGGACAGCTGAAAAGTCAACTGCAAATTGACCAAGGCATAACATCTTCATGGTTTATCAGAAAAATCCCATCCAAAGCTCATTTTGAAGAGAATGACATTTCCTACAACTCATCTTCACACTTCAAGTACAAGAAATGCTCTCACAAAAAGTTATCAATTTCAACATTATAGGTCATTTTCAAAAGTCAACAAAAAGGCACTTTAAGTCAAAGACCATAACTTGAGATTGGTGAATCAAAATGATATGGGACCAAAGGCATTGGTTAGAGGACTTCAATACCTTTCCAAAATGTCCAAGAACATGATCATAGCCTCAAAATTGAGCAAGATATGCATTGGAGAAGTTGTGAAATTTTTGGGAACTTTGAAAAGTCAACTTTGCTTCAAAAGCTTCAAAAATGCTAATGGGCCTCAAATTCTTCCTTGAATCATTACACAAAGCATATGCACGACCCATTGAGCTAAAAATGATTTATTTTCTTATTTTTAATTAATTAATTGAATTTTTATTATTATTAATTCATTTAATTAGATTTAATTATGAGAAAAATATCAAATAATGGTTTTCAAATCTTTTTGTGCAGCAAATATCCTCATTATAGGCTAAAGATTTCGTGCACCAATCAACAAGACAAGATCATCCATATTTGGCAAGATTTGCATGGAAAAAAGATTGAAAAAGATGTGATAAAAATCAAATATTCAAAACATAAATTCATGGATCTTTGGGCTTGTTTTTGACCTAATTTGCTTCATGTACATATGCAAGACCTAACCTAATGCAAGCATACACGAAAAGCTGCTCACAAGCATAGAACCAAATTGCAAATTTTCATCAAAAACTTGGAATCTGAAATCACATTTGCAGGGCGATTCAAGGCTTCAAAATACTTCCATTGCCTTACTGACATTGCTAGGAAACTACTGGCATCAAGAACAAGTCTCCATACTCCAAGAATTGGTAGAACTGAGTCACGTTTATCACAAACATTTCCATAATCAGTTTTTAATTTTCACGCATCATTCATGTGTTTTAATTTTTGATTTATGTTACTAACATCATTCTGAAGCGATTGGCATAAGTTAATTGACCTAACTCTTCCTAAACTGAAATCTACCATTGAAGGATATCTAGGGTTCCAGGACTTGAAAATTAGGGCTTTCCCTATATGGTAAAATTGGACCTTAAAACCTGTATGGATGAATTCGTGACATCAAGACGAAACAAACCAATACCTCGCGCTCAATTTATATAAGCTGTGGGCCTATTCGCTATTATGCACTGTTCTATTTAGTGGTGGTTTAAAACCCCCGCTACTTGTTTTACAATTTGCAGGAAAGACGAAGACGACGCATGCGTGGCAAGGCGTGACTGGAGCATTTGAATTTCAACGCGTTTTTTTTTGTTTTATATCATTAACTTTTGTTTTTTCATTATAATATATGTTTTCCATTATATAGACAAACACGCTAAGTGGCTCAGTTGGTGGAGGAGAGGCATTGCAAGCATTGGGACCTGGGTTCGATTCCCAGGTCCCCCATACAATTGCTATTATTTTTTCTAACTCAATGCCATGCAGCGCTTCATCCAGAACTCCACCATGAGCCTCACGCTTGAGCCTGCCAAGTGGCCAGGAGATCAAATCCAGTGGTCAGGAGACAACGCATAGGGTGCACCTCAGTCAATCATCCCACACGTGATACCAAAAGTCAAGCAAGGCCTATGCTGATGGGCCAAATTTGCTTCAAACAAACCTCCCTTTGGGGCCTGATACCCCTGGTTTGCATTTTTTTTAATTTTATTTTCTTTTCAATTTTAGTTCTTTTAATTGTTTTTTAATTGTTTCTTTAATTCCATAAAATAATTTTTTTTCCATAATAAAAACAGAAAAATCAAAATATGTCTAATTATTTTATTAATTTACTCATTAATTTATTTTTGTAAATAAATGTTAATAATTAATTTAGTTAATTTAGGTTAAACTTTAATCTTTTTTCTTAATAAATAAAAAATATGTAGAAATTAGGTTTTTGACATTTTTATCTTTTTCATAAATTAAACTTTTTCCTCATTATTTCTTATTTATTATTATTATTATTATTAATTGTTAATTTTGTAAATAAATATGTAAATCAACTAATTAGTGTAAATTAGGTTAACATTAATATCTTCTCAAATAATTAAAAATAACTTAGAATTAGGGTTTCTTTTAATTTTAATCTTCTTTATTTCATAAATACCAAAAACATAAAAACATTTTCTTCTTTTCTTTTATTAAATAATTAATCAAGTCTTAATTACATTTAATTTCAAGCAAAGGGTCGAAACCCTCGGACGTTCAATTTCAATTTCTATTTGAATTTTATGTAACTGCTCAAGGATTGTAATAGTAATTAGGTTTATCGCTTTTCTTTTACTTTCCGCATTTTTATCAAACGGGTCTTTGTATTTTGGCGATGTATAGACCCGCGCCTTGTAATAGCGTAGGATTTATCTTTCCGCATTTAAATTTCCGCACTCTAAAATTGTAAGTTGCATGAAAGAATGTATGGCTAATTAAAAACAAGCGTAGCTCACAATGCCCTGATCAAAGATAACTGTTAAACTGAAAACAACACACAAATACACACACCACTTCTAGGGTACGCCTCACCTGTTGCCTTCGAAACGTGGTCGTCAAGTATGGGACGTCTTAGTAAGTCCTTATGTCCATGATCTGGTTGCCTCGAAACAGTTGCCTCGGAATAGTTGCCTCGAAACGGTTGCCTCGAATTAAAAAAAGGGATCAAGGACATAATGGTAGCTTCTAAGGTGTCCTAATTGTTGCTTCGGTGACCACAACGTCCCTAACACTCGAATTGACCCGAACACCTTCAACGGTGGTGCTACCTATCTCTCAATGGTGGGATGACACTACCTTAAGGACTTCTACTTAGCTTAATTCCTTAGGGTAGGTAGATGACTCGTAGATACTTGCTCTCTAAAAAACAATCAAAACTCTTTTCACACCGACACTTTCAAAAAGCTTTCAAAACAATTTTTCAAACACTCTTGAGGACTGATACAAGAGTTATTCAGAAATCTTTAAAAGAAACTTTTTCAAACCCACTCACACTTGAAAAGCAAACAAACATTTTGAAAATACAATGAGCAAGTATCTAAGAGCCCATGGATAACCATGGATAGAAAGGGTGCTAACACCTTCCCTTTCTATAAATCTACCTCCCGAACCGAGAAACAATCTCATAAGGAATTTTGCTGTGCTTTTGTCCTGTCCATGTTGGAGAAAATAAAAGACGGTGGCGACTCTTGCTTCCGCGACATTTCGCGAACCAGCGTTAAACAGTCAGTTCTAAATCCACCGATCACCGGATCACTCTTGTATCTTACAACATCTAGGACTGACATCATGTTTAGTGTTTGCATGTGTGCACGATATCAATCGGATCCTAAGGAATCCCACTTGAAAGCTGTAAAGAGTATACTTAGGTATCTCAATAATACATCTAAGTATTGGCTATGGTATTCCAAGGGAAGCGATTGCAGTTTAGTAGGTTACTCTGATTCTAATTTTGCTGGCTGCAAATCAGATAGGAAAAGAACTAGTGGAACATGTCACTTGTTTTCAAACTCTCTAGTAAGTTGGCATAGCAAAAAGCATGTTTTTGTCGCTTTATCAACTGCTGAAGCTGAATACGTTGCAGCCGGTAGTTGTTGTGCTCAGATCTTATGGCTGAAGAAACAATTACAAGACTACGATATTCAATTAAAACGTATTCCAATAAAATGTGACAACACAAGTGCTATAAATCTCACTAAGAATCCAGTCTTACACTCACGCACTAAACACATAGAGATTAGAAATCACTTTCTTCGCGATCATGTTGAAAAGGAAGATTTTATGTTTGAGCATGTTGATACTAAAAATCAACTTGCTGACATCTTTATAAAACCACTAGCAACGAAACTCTTCTTCAACATTCGTCGTGAGCTAGGGATTTTAGATCTCTCTTACGTGATGTCCTAAGCATATATGTAGTTGAAATATATCTATGTCTCACCATACTGTTGACATGTGCTTTTCATCTTTAGTACATATGTCTACTTATCTAATCAAACGAGGTAATATCCTTCCTATCTTCTCCCTAATCACTTATAAGTTGATCTAAATGCTCCACTGATAATGTCTTCGTGTATCTCTTTTACAAAATTGTTTGAATTTGACATATGCAATTTACATCACATCATTAGGCATGCATAATACTCTTCAGATGATTCATTTTTTCATAATCATTTAAATTGGAATTTGGTACCATATCCCTTTGTTAACAAGAAACTGTGAAAAACTGCAATTTCTGTCAAAATCTGTGTTATGATTCGATACATACAGTTATGAGTCAGCTCATATCAAAAGTCTTATAAAAATAGAAAGCAAGACTTGGTTTCAGATCGACGCATCAAGGTTTGCATCGACACATATTCCTTCCCGTCAACTCATAGAGATCTTGTGTCGATACAAAATGTTTAAAACAAAGAAAAATGGTTCTTTCACATAAGATGTGTCGACACATACGAATTTCGTGTCGACACATAAGAGTAATAAATTCCATTAATTTGAATTGGGCCTACCCACCTACCCATCCCTCCAACTATCCGTATCATCACATACAAGCCTCCAACCCTAATAATTCTTCGCCACTCTCATCACTCTTTCATCTTAAAAAAAAAACCTCATACTCATACTCTTAACAACCATTCTTCTACAACCAAGCATGCCTCCAAAAACAAAAGGGAACGGAAAATTAGCTGGTGGACCATCCGGATCTATCCCAGATATCCCTCCAAGCGCCTTATCTATCATGCATCCCACCGTCGTAGATGAATTTGAGCAGTCCTTTAAAACAAGGTTAGTTATGAAACCTCGTGTCTTTGATAAGGCTGAGGTTCTATCCCTCCATATCACAGATGTCTGTGATATACTAGATGCTCAACAACTAGGGTCATTTTTTAACATTAGAGAAGACTACCATGAAGACTTTATACGATCTTTTTATGCTGGATTAGAAACAAATAAGGGATGGTGCTTTAAAGTCAAAATCGCGACAAGAAGTTATGTCTTTGAAGCCATTGATTGGAAGAGCGTTTTTGGCTTTCCATTTGGAAGGTCAATAATGAAAAGCTTCCATGATAAAAGTTTTGATACCGACTATGATGAAGAAGCTTTCATAAACTCAATCCTAAAACTTGATCGACCTCTAGGAGAGTTTGAGCCGATAACCACCGGCACTATCAAAAGCATTCCTAGAATGCTTCACTGGATAACCTCACATATATTGCGTCTAAGATCCAGTGGCCACTCTCGGCTAGAGAGGTCAGATATCCATCTGCTGCACATTTTGCTAAATATGGTTCCCCTAAGCTGGCCAAACTACTTTGTCAAACGCATGTTCCTTATGCGAAACAGCCAGAAGAACACTGCACTTGGATATTCGGCTCAAGTAATGAGAATTATCAAGTTCTGGAACCTTGTTATCCCACCTGTTCCTCTCATCTCTCCTACTGCTGCCCAAGAGTTTAATAAGGCTACTTTATCTCACATGGGATACAGATGAGACACAAACCGTCAATGCCTTTATTTTAAGGAAAAAGGGTCAAATGTAAGGGTATATAACTTTGACATCCCCTCTGAACAGATCTATGAGGATGAGGACCCTATTGATGCTGACATGCCAGATATCAATGAAAATGTCCAACCTGAAGCAAATCAGGCTGGAACCGGTTGGGATGAGTGGGTGCCAAACTGTTGGTCTCCAATAAATTATCAATTTGATCAAACAACACAACCTCATGGTGCTCCCACTACTGCAGCAGGTTCTTCCTCGGAAGCTCCTGCTTACCACACTGCCATGTTTCAGCAAATGCAGGTTGCAAATGATTCTCGCCATGAAGAAGCGAGACAGTGGCACAACCAGCAAAATGAATGGCACAAAGAACATGAGCAATGGCATGATGAGCACACACGGATGTACCAGAATCAACATTCGTGACACTTAGATTTGGTCAAATGGCACCAGGTGTTTTACAATGAGATGACAAGCTTCATGGACGACTACCGTCAAAATCTTGGAATCATGGAAAATTTCAGAAATGTTGATATCCAGAACAGGTTTCGACGATATCAGTTCATAACTCAGAATCCTGACATCAATCCACCTCCACCGCATCCTCCACCCTACAACTATGACGAGTCCTGTGATGAGAGCAATCCCTAATCTATATATTCATGTTATACATTTCATACCATTAACTCATGCTTTTTTTCTTTCAAGTGGTTGTATTAATGTCTCCTTCAAACATTCTATTTTACTTATGTAATCTAACTTTTATCTGCAAATTAATCACTTTTAACTTGATCACTTTCTGTTTACTCTATTATTTACTCAGTTTTTGATAACATTATGCCAAGACATTTTGTTTGAATGCCAAGACAATTATTTGCTGAAATTATATATCAATTTTCTTATGTGCTAAGATTACTGAAAATATTGCTTATTCTCTTTTTGATGTGGTCAAAGAGGGAGAAGAAGAGTGTGTTAGTGAAGATTGTGTTTGTGTTAGAAAGAAGATGCACAAACTCAGAGGCATCAAGCTTATTCATCTACATTATATCACCATACATCATCAGATATTTGCCATCATCAAAAAGGGGTAGTTTGTGAGCAACCCCTTCATAATTGATTTTTGAATGATTGCAAATATATGTGAAATACTAAATACATGTGTGCACTACAAAAATATATTATAACATGTTTAAATAAGCTAAAAATGTATTTTACTCATAAAGCATCATTATGAGTCGACGCAACAGGTTTTGTATCGATACATAACTTACTGAAGTCCCTGAAATACTATTTCAAAACTATTATGCATTAATACAAAAGCTTGTGCGTCGACACATAACTCTTTGATGACCCTGAAATGCAAACTTAAAACCTGCATGCATCGATACATAATCTCATGCATCGACACGTAACATTTTGATGCCCCTGTAATACAAACTTAAACTTGTATGCATCGACACAAAACCTCATGTATCGACACATAACATTTAGATGCCCATGGAAAACATTTTTGAACTTATATGTATCGATACATAATATCATGTGTCGACTCATACTATGTTTTATGTTCAAAAATTAAAATTACAATCAGTATGTATCGACACATACGTGTTATGTGTTGACGGATATAAAATTGTTGGTTCTGTAAAATGTTATAATATCATTTTGCATCGACTCAAAACACTATGTCGACATATCCTGTCACTCATAACTAACATGAGTCGACACATGACCAACATGCATCGACTCATAATACTTTCTTTTTTGACTAACCATTTTCTGTTATAAATATAAGCAAGCATTTTTCTCAGTACAACATAGAAACATATTTGAATTGTGTGCAAACAATTGTGAGCAACCAAAAGCCTAAAGAAACTTCATCTTTATCATCTTCTCAACCATCTTCAATTAAACAACAACAAAGAAAATCAAACATCCTTGTTGAAGTAAATCAAGCGGTAATAGATAACATTCATCTGTGTATTGAAAGAATCTCAACGGAGTTGAAGGTTGAAGAGGAGGCTTCAAGAAATAATCTTAAATCCTTGAAAAAGTAAGAGGTGATCTATTCACCCCCCTCTCGATCACTTTCCACACCATCTAACAGCATGGAATTAAACATACAAGTTCATTTTCATCCATGTAACTTATTTTCAAATTCAAAGGTTCATCCAAAATTTATAAAGGCTTATTCCATGATGTTCAAGAGATTTCAAGAGTTTCAAGTTATATAATTCTTTCTCTTATTCAAAATTCAAGGAGAGTTCAAATGGATTTGCAAAATTTATTACAAGTCATTACCATTTTTGTTCATAACTCTTAGGAAGTCTCATGGTTTCAACAAGGATCTTACTTTCATGTTTAACTCTCTAACTCAAAGTCAAATATCAAAATATTTTACCCAAGTTCAAAAACTCATGTGCTATTCAAACTACACCTCAAGAATCCAAATACCTTTTCCATATAAATTTCAACAAATGAGAAAAGGAGTATTAAAGTTTCTTTAGAAAATCTTTCAAGAACATCTCAAGTTTTTTTCATCAAGAGAGATTCAAAGGAATTTCAAGGCAAGTTCTTCTCAAGGTTCAAAGAAAACTTCAACTTACATTCAACTTACAAGAGTACTTAAATTTTTATCAATTCATAAGAAAATATTTCAAGTTCCTAATGCTAAATCCAAAACTACAAGAAAGTTTCTTCAAAACTTCAAAGTCTCCTTGGGCATCTGAACTTCACTCCATGCTAAATCCTTTCCCTCCACAAGTATGGCCGCAGTTCACTTTTGTCTTCTTCAAGCCTTCATTATTCATGCTTTCTTATCCTCCATGACTCAACACCATATTGCACATGAAAACAAAGGAAAATGGAATAGAAATTAGCATATTGTGTTAAGGTGTAGCGGTGAAAATCAGAGATCAAGCTATTAATTAACTTGACTCGCAAATAAGCAAGAGTCGCCACCACATTTTATTATTTCCATGGGAAAAGGGAATAGTACGAAATAAAACCCACAGATATACAAAGTAAGTGAAATACTAAAAGTAAAAAAAAATATAATGCATTTGAAAGAGATTGAAGGTTCGGGGGTTGGTTATACAAAGGGAAGGTACTAGCACCCTATGTATCTACAATATCCTATAAGAACCTTTTGAAATATTTGTTTTTGGTTAAAATTGGTTTGCTTGCTAAATGAGTGTGGGGATGAGATTTTAAAATGCGACGACGTAGTGTCGAAGTTTTTGGCTTAAAAGAGGTGCGAGTTTTTTAAAATTATGGTTTAGAAGAGATTTGTTTTTAGATTAATAAAACTAAAAAAATGTACAAAGGGGTTTTCGCACAATCGTATTAAATATATTCGATAATATGAAGTCAATGAATTTGATTTTTCCTTTGGAGTTAGACAAACAAAATATAAAGACTAAATGATCGACAAAGGGAAACTAAATAAATAACAATTAGATAACTAAATAATTAACAATCAAAAATAAAATAAAATAAAGAAAGACAAAATTATACTAATATATATTTTTGGTATTTTTTTAAAGAGGGGGAGAAAGAAATAATTATAATCATAATCTAATAGTTTTTTTTTGGTATTTTTGTGTGGATTTTTAAATGAAAATAAGGCAAAAGACTTAAAAATTAGAAATAAAAATAAAGTGAGCAAAAAGAAGATAAATGCTCAAGTGAGCAAAGAAAAAATGCATAAAGCAAAGAAAATAAAATGCTATGGATCATAAATAGCATAAAAGTAAAGAGAAGAAATATAAAGTGCGGAAATATAAATGATATTAAAGTAAAGTTAATACAATATAAAGTTAATAATCTGATTTGGGATAAGTGTAACTTCATATAGAGCATAGAATGTATGTACTCATACATGTTAGAGAAATGACACTTTGAAGTTCATTCTCTTATACATGTAGTACAATTAACAAATATGGGGGATCAAGACAAAGTCAAGGAGGATACATTATGATAAACTTATCATCAATCCCAAGTACCTTGAATGATCAAAGGACCATTTAGAGGTAGATCAGAAATGATGAAAGTTCATCAAATATCCGACAAGCTTAGATAAACTAAAAAAGCTCAAATACTTTTCAAATTAATCCAAATAAAAATAAAAATAAAATAGATAAAGAAGAATAAGATGAAGTCTATAATAAAAATAGTATAAATATCATAACTTTCTCAATTTTTTTCATGAAATTAAACAAATGAATAATGAAAGTTTATCTACTCAATCTCACGACCAAGGATCCATGCTCAAAATAAGTAAATAAATAATAAAAAATTACAGAAAAAATGAAAATTAAACAACAATAAATTACTTTTGCTTTTAGAGGTTCAAGAACACTTTTCAACTCTTGATTTTGAATCAATGGAGTTTCCTTCTAAAATAATGATAATTATGGTACTAAATAAATAAATAAAGAGTAAAAATGCAATAGAATTAAATAAAGAACAAGTATAATAGCCTACCTATTCAATAAAAGGAAGAAATAACTTGAAAGAGAATGAAGAGAGAAAAAAAGAAGAGAGTTTTGGCTTAGTTTAGTGAATGATTGATGGTATTGTTCCTCCAAATGAAAGAAAGAAAGGTCTTATTTATATAGTGAATGAGGTACGAGTATTTATATGGTAATCCATATGACTTTATGAGAATGGTTCTTGGCCATTGATAAGTCCAAGTTGGTAATCCATGTGAAATGTGAGAATGATTCTTGGCCATTGATAAGTACAAGTTGGAAATTCATGTGAAACGTTTGTACTACATTATAGTGGTCCCGACTTTTCTTTATTGACACAAAAAATAAAACGACAAAGTAATAATAATAATAATAACTAAAAGTGTTAGTGATAATAATAAATACAAAAATAGAAAATAAAAGAGACATTAAATTAACTATTTATGATTTTTTTCTTGAATTAAAATAAATGAAAAATATAAGTGCAAATTAAAAGATAAAAAAATAAAATACATATAAGAAAGTATGACTTATATAAATTTTTCTAGATTTAAAAAAAAAATTATACCAATATATAAATTAATTAATAAAAGAACATATTTTTGATAATTTTTTAGTAAAGAGGTAAAAATAGTAAATGAAAAAAATAACATGATGCTAAGTACATTTTTTAATGATTTTTTTAAATGGAAAAGAAATCATGAATAAAACACAATAAAAATCAAATTTCACTAAATTCATAAACGACTTCTAACGCTTCTATTTTTTTGTGTGGCTTTTCAAAGCATAATCAGCTCTTGACTTGTAAAGAGAAATTGTAGACGATGTCAATGAGAATCATATGCAAAAAAACCACTCAAAAATATCCAAATTTGAAGAAGTTATAAATTTTTGAAATCTAACTCAAGAATTGGCAAAAAAATAGGTCAAACCACTCGTGAACACTTGTTATGCAATGCTGCAAATGGAGGGTGGGATCTTAGGTCAAAAATTAGGGTATGACAGTCGCCCTTATTAAAGTTTCTTCTATTTGGAGATATGAAGATTGAAATCTTTGTTTCGACAAGATTGAAGATGCTAAAATATAGAATACACAATTTTTGGTCCTAAGATACCATAATGATGTTTATGATATGATATTGATGCAATGCTATGAATTTTATAGGAAATGATGCCACATGAGACAAACTACTGCTAGAGAAACCAAGCACATGATAAAGTAATCCCACATGGGAAGAGATTATAACTCCACTGGAGAACAAAGCCACAAACTTCGATTGAGAGACTCTTATTGGGGAACAACTTCGAGAGAAGAAAAAATTACTCACTCAAGATGATGGTAAATTTCCAACTCATTGTCAAAGGTATAAAAATAAAAAAGGATACTGACTCACGGATAACGATAAACTACCAACTCAATAGTTGAATGTAGAAGATCGATAAGATACTGACTCATAGATGACGGTAAACTACCAATTCAATAGATGAAGGTAGAAAAGTAAGATACCGACTCACAGATGACGGTAAACTACCAACTCAATATTCAAAGGTAGGATGAAAAAAGATACCGACTCACAGATGACGGCAAACTACCAACTCAATGGATGAAGGTAAAAAATTAAGGGATACCGTCTCACAGATGATAGAAACTACCAACTCAATAGATGAAGGTAGAAAAGTAAGAGATATCGACTCACATATGACGGTAAACTACCAAATCAATAGATGAAGGTAAAAAAAGTAAGAGATACCGACTCACAGATGACGGTAAACTACCAACTCAATAAATGAAGGTAGAAAAGATAATAAAAGTTTCCACGACGAACGGTTTACAGTTTCTTCTTTATCAAGTCTTCCACTTGAAAAGGATAATATACAAACTTCTCTGTGGGAATTTTCCAGAGAGATATCATTTGTTATTGATGAGAAAACTTCTCAAAAGAGATACCATTTATTATTGATGAGAAAACTTCTTAAAAGAGATACCATTTACTGTTGATGAGCAAACTTCTCAAAAGAGATACCATTTTCCATCGATAACAAACTTCTCAAAAGAGATTCCATTTGTTGTTGATGAACAAAATTATCAAAAGATATGCCATTTGTTGTTGATGAGCAAACTTCTAAAAAGAGATGCCATTTTTTGTTGAAATAACATATTGTTGGGGATACACAAGCTACTCAAATAAAGAGGCCGCCAATTGCTGTCTTCCAAAGATATCAATAATGCACAAGCTACTCATGAAGAGGCCATCACTTACTATCTTCCAAAGATATCAATAATACACAAGCTGCCCATGAAGAGTCCTCCACTTGCTATATTCCAAAGATATCAATAATACACAAGCTTCTCATGAAGAGTCTATCATTTTCTACTTTCCAAAGATATCAATAATACACAAGCAACTCATGAAAAGTCTTCCACTTGATATCTTCCAAAGATATCAATAATACACAAGCTGCTTATGAAGAGTCTGCCACTTGCTATCTTCCAATAATATCAATAATACACAAGCTACTCGTGAAGAGTCTGCCACTTGCTATCTTCCAAAGATATCAATAATACACAAGCTGCTCATGAAGAGTCTGCCACTTGCTATATTCTAAAGATATCAATAATACACAAGCTGCTCATGAAGAGTCTGCCACTTGCTATCTTCCAAAGATATCTAAAATACACAAGCTGCTCATGAAGAGTCCACCACTTACTATATTCCAAAGATACCAATAATACACAAGTTTCTCATGAAGAGTCTACCACTTTCTATCTTCTAAAGATATCAATAATACACAAGCTGCTCATGAAGAGTCCGCCACTTGCTGCTTTCCAAAGATATCAATAATACATAAGCTGCTCATGAAGAGTCTGCCACTTGCTATCTTCCAAAGATACCAATAATACACAAGCTTCTCATGAAGATTCTTCCACTTGTTGTCTTCCAAAGATATTAATAATACGCAAATTGCTCATGAAGAGGCCGCCACTTGCTATCTTCCAAAGATACCAATAATACACAAGTTACTCATGAAGAGTCCGCCACTTGCTATCTTCCAAAGATATCACTAATACTCAAGCTGCTCATAAAGAGTCCGCCACTTGCTACTTTCCAAAGATATCAATAATACACAAGCTACTCATGAAGAGTCTTCCACTTGCTACTTTCCAAAGATATCAATAATACACAAGCTACTCATGAAGAGTCCGCCACTTGCTACTTTCAAAGATAACAATAATACACAAGCTGCTCATGAAGAGTCCGCCACTTGCTTCTTTCCAAAGATATCAATAATACACAAGCTGCTCATGAAGAGGCCACCACTTATTGTCATGTTGAGATTCCAAAAGAGTGTTGCAACAACACTACTGGGAAACAAAGTTCATCTTCAATGGGAAACCATGAATATATTCTTACTGAGGAGACCAAGTATTTAAATGTGAAAAATAAATTCACTCTCCATCTAGGTTTCACAGCCTAGAGAGATCCACGGGGTAGCATCCGCAAGAGACAAAGCTCAATCAAGGAATAAACTATAGAGAAAACAGTCAAATAAGACTCCACCTAATGAGGAAACAACTCAATTGGGGATTTATCCTATCCAGAGATGGAAAAGGAAAGTTAAAGTAAGATTCTTCCACGAGAGTTAACTCAGTGGGGAATTAGAAAGGAGGCACACTTTCTGCTTAGGTTGACACTCTATTTGGAAAGATAAAATACGGTATTTGAATAGACATAACCAAGGTATACGAACCCAATAACATCAGCAAATACAAATGTGCGTGCATGATGTAAGTGTGAATGAATAAATGAATGTCATGTATATTTTTGACAAAATAGATAGAAGAGATGAATTGGAGATGATAAGATATCACAGTGCAACCAGATACTCGGCTAACCTCAACAAGATGAGAGAATTACTGGAGAGAGAATAAAATCCATCGACGAAGCATATTTCTGCTATAAGGCTCTAATCTCTCCGGGGAGGAAGATATTTTTCGAGAGAAAACCCAAAGTCTAATCTTTTAACATCAATAATCCATTGAAAGAATAACAACACGAACTTCGCTTCAGCTGGAGAAAAATCTTGGTTAGCTGGAGATACTGGGGAACTCTGCCTTTTGATAATGTGTGTAAAGCAGATCCCATATCTTGACAAATATGGATTTCCCCTGGAACTAATTTTGGATTCCCCCAATTTACTGCTGATAACCTGCATGACGCACGACAATTATTGCGAATAACTTCACTTCTAAAATTCCCCAAGTTATATGGTTGATGAGAAGAAATCGTCTCAAGGGGATTTTATAAAAGACCTGTCATCCAAAATGCTCTAGTGTCTTCAAACTCTTAGAGAGATTCGTCGAATCTTGACGTGACTGCCCCATATTGACTATATTTGGCACAACAGAGTTTTCAAATTTTCCCTATGGGGGTAAACGAACTATGAAGGCAGCAACTTGTTCATGCTGAAGGTCTTCAGGCGACATGCCCCTGGATATGATCATTCTTGAAAATGATTCGTCAATTACTTAATAAAGTTTCAGACCTTAAAAGATTAAACTCACCATTGGTGCTTATATGTAAGCTTTCTTGATATCAAACAAATGTTTTACAAGCAGAAAAATTTTATTCTGAGAATGAAAATTCTAATGCAACAATTATGTAAGTCTTGAATATTTTGAAAAGATATCGCACAAACTTTGCGAGTTTGAGTAGCATTTACTTTTGTATAACAAAAGCATATGATACTAACACAAATATTTAACAAAACTTATGAGAGTCGGGAGCACAACCTTGTCGAAGTATGCTTTTAAAATAAACTTGCTTCAATTAAGACTTTTGAAGGTTGTAACGTGGCCTGGTTCACGGTTTTTCAGAAAAAAAAGATTTTAAGGCTCAAAGTTTATTTGGTGCACACCCCTTTCATGATGTTCTTCAATACTATGTTTAGTTAATTCAACACTAGTGTTCATTTCTCAGAAAAATATTTTGTGATGGTTAAGGAAGTGATAAGGCTTTCAGAGTAGCAGTCACCCTTCTTGTGTTTGTGTTTGTAGTCATACGAATTTGTTCTTGGCTGTGGACTTTTCTTTGTAGTCCTTTCTTTGAAATTTTTGTTTTCCCTAACTTTTTCTTGAACTAATTCTTTTGAATTGATAGTCCAGCGGGATGCCCTAATTTTTTCCCAAGTCTCTTGTTTTCAAGTTTTCGACTTAGTGAGCTTTCTTTTCTTGATTTTTGAACAAAATGTGTGACATTAGCTTGTATTGACTTGTTGAGAGGATTGTGAGTGCCTCATTTCTTGATGGATAAGGGATAACCATTATGGTATCGTCCTCTGTTGATCTCCTAATGTGAGAGAGATACCCATTATTGATAGGCGAATATTGACTATTGCGATTTTTACTTTCCTCATACTTTTGAAGGATAACCATTGTTGTAACCTTGGATGCGTATTCTTAATGAGATTTGAATACTCAATCGATTAACGGATCACTACCCTGCCCTAGTTAAAAATTGAGGGTTTTTCTGAGCAAAGAAGAAACTCATACTTCAAGGCTCAAAGGGGTTAACAAGGGTTTCACTCCCTTATATCTCCTGTGTTTGGGAATTTGAAATAATGCTTGTACAACGTCAACGGGGTTTTATCCAAAATTATACAACCAACAATTTTGTGTTTTAAATTCATCATCCTCCCTCCAATCTCTGCATAGGCAAGATAATTGGTAACAAGTTGATATCATAATGCAGAGAAATAATTCATAATTGAAAATGAATACAACTGAAACAAATGGATTTCTTCAATACAAACATACTAATTATATTAAGATAATCATTCAAATGCAAACAAGCACTTCATGCAAACACTGCAATGATAAACAAGAAATATTACAAATGAAAAAGCAGTAAAATGCTAATTAAACTAAGAAGACTCTCTTCTTTAAACTCTGAGGTATCCTTCAATCATGTTTATTCTTTGGTAATGACTTGACTTGAACTTCAAGACCTCTATCATCCTCTTAGTGCGAGCGTTGTACTCTGGGACCAAAGGGAAAATAAGACTCGGGAATGACTTTCTAAGGTGAAACAAAAATGTAGAATGATGCATGATTATGCAAATGGTAAGTTCAATTTATTTCTAAGGACCTCAAATTTTGATTCAAGCCTCAAGCGAGAAATAATTAACAATAAAATGTGACGAATAGGTTTAGTACAAAGTTAAGAGCCTAAAGGCTAAAAAATCCAAAGCCAAGAGATCCCAATCAACAGACCTGACGGTGATCATCAAAAATACAAATCATAAAGCCTAAGATGATTCCCCAAACTCTTCATCAGCAAGGGTACTCCAAACTATATTCTCATTACTCCACTCTTGGGCCCTTTTAAAGACCTCCTTCGTTGCTTCGATCTTTGGTCTCTCAATTAGCTCCTTGATGAGTACATCCTTTAATTATAATGCCTTTCAGATGATCAATCTCTTCTTGAAGCTGAAGGCCGTAAAAATCTTCTTGCTAATCTTCATCTTCAGACTTCGTGACCTAAACTTAAACTGGAATCCAAACATTGAAACTTATGGTACTCCTCTTTCTATCTGATGGTCATCGGGCGCATCAAACTCAATTTCTTTCGCCTCTATAAGGTCTTGAATTTTGTTTTTCAAGGCCCAACAGTTGTTAGTGTCGTGACCCAAACTTTCGAAATGATATGCGCAACGAGAAATTGGGTGATAATGAGGCGACGCTATGTTGGGGTTTTTTGGAGCTTCTTTTAAAGGTGCCAAATTGGATTTCATAAGATGCGGTAATACCTGGGACAGAGTCATATTGATTCTGGTGAATTGTCGGACTGGCCTTTCCACCATCGGTTGATTATTTCTTGGTTGATCAGATGTAGGCTTTGGAATCATAACAACCCCTACCATTAGTCAGTGTTCGGCTCTCCCTTGGTTCCTTTGTGGATATATAACAGCTACTTCTTTCTTCCCAATAAAAGGCTTCCTCACAACTGTAGAAGAAGATGAATCCTTCTGAATCTTTCCATTTTTTATGCCAGCTTCCACCCTTTCTCCATTCAGTATTAACTCATTAAATCCTGCAAATGAGCTTCCAATTAAATGGTTGAAGAAAGGGCCCGATAGAGTGTCTAAGAATATGTCCACCAATTCCCTTTCAGACAGAGGGGACTGAACTCTTCCAGCTAGATCTCTTCATTTCTGCGCATAATCCTTGAAACCCTCATTGGAAGCCATAGCCATACTCTAAAGTTGAGTACGGGTAGGCGCCAAATCAGCATTATATTGATATTGCTTGTAGAAAGATGAGACAAGATCTTCCCAATTGTGGATGTTGTCCCTTTCCAGTTGGTAAAACCAGTCGAGTTGTGTTCCAGATAGACTATCTTGGAAAAAATGCACCCATAAGTCTTTATCAACGGAGTGTGGTTGGATCTTTCTCACATATGATCGGAGGTGCATCTTAGGATATGACACTCCATCATATTTTGCGAACAAAGGCACTTTGAACTTCGGAGGAATCACAATTCCTGACACTAATCCAAATTCTTTAAAGTCTAGGCCTGACACCTTTTGTATTTCCATAGCGCTCAAACGCTCTTCAAGATGTCTGTACTTATCATCAGCTGGAGGATACTATTCCTCAGAGTAGTCTTCCTCTTCTTCCTCCTCTTCAGATTCTGACGGGACCGCTTTTTCCTTTCCTTTCCCCTCTCCTTCACCGGATGTTGTTGCAAAATTCAAGGTTCTTCTAGTCTGCCCCTGAAATCTTCTCCCCATGTTTAAAACCCCGGTGACCTTCTTTGTTTTCTTTTTCCTCTCCTCAGCCAGCAGAGTCTTCAACTCTTCTTTCCCCTTGGCTAGGGTCATGAGCAATTGTTCAAACTGCGTGTTTTGAGCTTGGAGATCTTTGACTGTCTGTTCGAGATCCATCTTACTGAAATAAACAGTAGAGAGATTAGGAAACTCGTTGCAAAAGACTTGTTTATGTTATGATGAATGATATGTGCATATGCAATGTTTTCAAGGATTTTAAATATTCAAGTTCGTTTTAGACAAAAAAGGAAACACACATTATATTAATAAGATAAAGTTTGAGTACATCAATGCCCCTTGGACAAAATAATACAAAACTCTAAGATAAAAAAGTAGTGCGCATCCTCTTTGGTGCAATGTAGGAATTTAGAGTCTACTCCTCGTGAAGTAGCCTAGTGAGTTCCAAAACCTTCTTCTCGCTTGTGTAGAATTGGACTTCGAAAGTATCTTGCTCTCCTTTGAGCTGTATCCAATCCCTTTGTAGGTCTTAAATAGATGTGGGTATGTCAGGATGTAGGATAGTGTATGGAACTTCTCCCTCCTTAATAGGCTCAATGATCATTGGAAGTATGGAAGGATAAGGCATCATAAGACTTTAAGAACGGGTTCGTACCCATTTGAGGTAAGGCCAAGAGGGATGGAATTCTTGTGCCCAAAAGTATTGCTATCCATCTTGTTTATCATCCTCCAAGCTCGGATGAATCTCTGGCGAAGACCTTGATCGTTGTTGTCGTAGTCGAATACCAAACCTTGAATCAGCATCTCGTGCGGGCCATCCCTTCGGGTATAACCAAACTGCCTTAAGGCTAAACATGGGTTGTAGGTGATTCCTCCCCTAATGCCAAGTAAAGGGACATTAGGGAATTCTCCACAACGGTCTACAATGGTAACATTCTCTTTGGAACGGGAGCACCAATGACTGTCTGAATGCTTGAGCGTCATCGACCTTTATGACCACCTTGAACCTTGCTCATTCTTTAAGACTGATTAGGGAAGATGATAAATAAACCATCTTGACAAGACAGGAGTGCAACACATAAGGACACCTCTTTTCCTCATTGTGCGAGTGTGAAAAGAGTGTAGGATATCCCCTAGCAATGTAGGCACCGGGTTGCGTGATATGAAGATTTTGACGGTGCTCACATCTATAAGTTGGTCAGGATTTGGAAATAAGACCATCCCATAGATAAGAAGAGCCACAATTTCATCAAACGCTTGCAAGTCTAAGGAATTCCAACAACTTTGGGCTTTCTCAAACAGGAACTTTGCTAAGAAGCCTTTGACACCACTCCTAGTTTCCCAATGAGTTGTGACATCAGATGAGTGCAAGTGCAGAGCTTGAGCCATCTCTTCTGGCTTTGGGTCTCTTTCCGTACCGTTGAAAGGTAGTTTATTGAGAATGGGAACCCTCAATAGGTTAGAGAATTCTTCCAAAGTAGGCACAAGCTGATAGTCGGGAAATATGAAGCAATGGTGCAAAGGATCAAAGAACTGGAAGGTGCCCAAGAACATGTCTACTAATTCTCTTTCAGATAGAGGAGGACAGACTCTTCCTGCTAAGTCCCTCCATTTTTGCGCATAGTCCTTGAAGCCTTCACTTGAAACCATGGCCATAGTCTGGAGTTAAGTACGGGTAGGCGCAAGATCGTCGTTGTATTGGTATTGTTTGTAAAAGGCAATAACAAAATCTTCCCATTTGTGAACATTTTCTCTTTCTAACTGATAAAATCAATCAAGTTGAGTTCCAAACAGACTGTCTTGGAAGAAGTGTACCCATAAATCCTTATCAGCGGTATGAGGCTGGATTTTCCTCATATAGGACCAGAGATGCATTTTGGGACATGAAACTCCATCATATTTGGCGAACACCGGTGCTTTGAATTTTGGAGGAATGACTATGCCAGATACTAACCCTAACTCCTCAAAGTCCAATCCATGTACTTTTTGGATTTCCATTGCACTTAACCGTTCTTCCAAATGCTTATACTTGTCGTCGACTGAAGGGTATTATTCTTCAGAATAGTCTTCTTCTTCCTCTTCCTCTTCTGACTCTAATTGGACAACTGTTTCTTTTCCATGTCCATCTTGATTGTCTTTCTCACCAGATGTCGTTTCAAAATCTAGGGTCCTTCTTGCTTGCCCATGGAATCTTCTTCCCATGTTTAGAACTACGGTTATTTTCTTCGTCTTCTTCTTTTTCTCTTCAACCAGCAAGGTCTTCAACTCTTCTTGTCCTTTGGCTAGAGTTAAGAACATCTGTTCAAACTGGGCATTTTGAGCTTGGAGGTTCTTCACCATTTGCTCGAGATCCATCTTACTGAAATTAATAGTAGAAAGATGAGGAGGCTTGTTGCAAGAAACCTGCCTATGTTATGATGAATGGTAAATGCGTATGCAATGATTTCAAGGATTTTAAAGATTCAAATTTGTTTCAGACAAAAAGGAAACACACGTTATATTAATAAATTAAAGCTTGAATACATCAATGCCTCGAGCAAAACAAATACAAAAACTCTAAGATAGAAAGGTTGTATGCATCCTCTTTGGTGCGATGTAGGCATTCAAGTTCCTCTCCTCATGAAGTTGCTTAGTGAGTTCCAAAACCTTCTTCTTGCTTGCGTAGAATTGGGCTTCAAAAGTGTCTCGCTCCCCCTTGAGTTATATCCAATCTCTTTGTAGGTCTTCAAGAGAGGTGGGCATGTCAGGATCTAAGATAGTGTGTGGAACATCAGATTCTATAACAGGCTCAATGATTACCGGGAGGATGGGGGGATAAGGCATCATAAGACTTTGAGCACGAGTTCGTACCCATTTGAGGTAAGGCTCAAAAGGGATGGAATTCTTGTGCCCTAATGTCTTGCCATCTACCTTGTTCAGCATCCTCCAATCTTGGATAAATCTCTGGAGAAGACCTTGATTATCGTTCTCGTAGTCAAATACCAAACCTTGAATCAACATCTCATGTGGACCATCCCTTCGAGCATAACCAAACTGTCTTAAGGCTAAGAAAGGGTTGTAGGTGATACCTCCCCTAATGCCAAGTAGGGGACATTAGGAAACTCTCCACAACGGTCGACGATGATAACATTATCTATAGATCTGGAGCACCAATGGATGTCTGAATGTTTGAGCGTCATCAACCTTTGTGACCACCTTGAACCTTGCTCATTCTTTAATACAAATCGGGGAAGATGCGAAATAAACCATCTTTCCAAGAGAGGAGTGCAACACATAAGGACACCTCTTTTCCTCATAGTGCGAGTGTGAAAAGAATGTAGAATATCCCATAGCAAAGTAGGCACCGGGTTGTGGGATATAAAGATTTTGACGGTGTTCACATCTATGAGTTGGTAAGGGTTTGGGAACAAAACCATCCCATAGATGAGGAGAGCCACAATTTCCTCAAAAGCTTACAACTCCAAAGAGTTCCAACAGTTGCGGGCTTTCTCAAACAAGAACTTTGCTAGGAAACCCTTGACACCACTCCTTGTTTCCCAATTAGTTGTGATATCAGATGTTTGTAAGTGTAGAGCTTGAGCAATCTCTTCAAGCTTTGGATCTCTTTCCATACTGTTGAAAGGTAGTTGATTGAGAATGGGAATCCTCAAGAGTTCGGAGAATTCTTCCAAAGTTGGCACAAGTTGATAATTGAGAAATGTGAAGCAATGGTGTAAAGGATCAAAGAACTGGAGTTGAACCTTCATCATGTCTTCATCAGTGTTGGAAGTGACCAAGTTGAGTAGGAGACCATGTCTCTCGGTGAATGGAGAATTTTCTGGAATCCTTGAAGCTAGCTCCTTAAGTTGTGGAGGGATCCTTACAAGATTGACTTGAATAGTTTTCCTGCAAATAGAATCCATGTCCTACAAAATAGAACAAAGATAAATCCCAAGATCCTTGAAATGTTTAGTGAATGAGTATGATGTTATGATGTTCATGATGTTATGATGTTCATGATGTTATGTACAAGTATGTATATACAAACAAAGCAAACAATTCCTTAGGTTTAGGCTTGCATGGAGTCTTATAGGTAAGTACCCTCTTGAAGTTTAGTTGACTCAAACCTATCCTAGTAATAGTAACCGGGTTCTAAGGAGCTCAATATCACTGGTTTGTTTCCTTGTTCATTGTTTCAACACAAGCCTCTTTAATGGTGACCGAAATATCCTAAAAAACCAAACCATAATGAGTGTAGTATTGAGTATCTACCAACTTCGGACTGCACCAAAGCCAGTCATCTCACTACATCCTAATTGCCAAGTTGGTCAAGTAAAGGTTCTAAAAGTTCATTAATGCTTCATGACATCACTCAGTGGCCCCGTATTCTCCTTGATTAACTCAAGGGCTACCGGTACCCACAAATATGTCGCACTAACATAGGTATTTCTTAGACCATGTCGGTATACCCCTCACAGTTTCCACAATGTATTGCTACTTACCTATAAGGTATCCCAAATCCGGGTAGAAGATTCAAACCCAAATAAAGAACCATAATGTAAAGCATATAAGTTAAACAATGAAAGCAAGTAAATGTGATCTAACCCTAAGGTAACCCCACTTTTAGAATTTTCCCCAGCAGAGTCGCCAGTTCTGTGAAACGGTGGGAGAACTAACTTGAGGGTTTTGCGTTTTATCGCAAATGTTGCAGTTAGCAAGAGTCGCCACTGACTTTTCTTTTATCCAAAAGGAAAGGTGAAAAAGCACAGTAAAGACCTTTGAGATTATTTCTTGAGTTCGGGGGGTAGATTATGAAAAGGGAAGGTATTAGCACCCTTTTCATCCATGGTTTTCCATGGGCTCTTAGTTACTTTCTAGATCACTTGCGTTTTGTTTGAAATTGTGCTTTGTGTGGTTTTTGAAAGTATTTTATAAAGAGGTCATTGTCTAGGAAATCTTTGTAATGATTCTCGTTTGTAAGAATGTATATAAAGATGTTTGATCTTTTGAAAATGTTTTCAAGTTTGTAAGATGTTTAGAAAGTGTGGGTGTTTGTTTTGAAAATAGCAAGGATGATTGTTTTGAAATGGAGCAAGTAATTAGGAGCATTCTACCTACTCAAATGTCTTTTTTGTTCATTTTCTTTTCCTTTGACATTGTTATCTTACCATTGATTTGGTAAGTAACCCTATCTTTGGATTTAAACGGGACGGGCGTGGGTCATCGTATAAACACGATTAGCAATGTTGCAAGGTATCTTAGCATTCTTTTTTAGGGACTAAGATCATTTGAAAAGCAACTTAGATAGCGTTATCGGGCGCATTAAACTTAATTTCTTTTGCCTCTATAAGGTCTTGAATTTTGTTTTTCAAGGCCTAACAATTGTTAGTGTTGTGACCCGGACTTTCAGAATGATATGCGCAATGGGCATTTGGGTGATAATGAGGGGACACTGTGTTGGGGTTTTTTGGAGCTTATTTTAAACTTGCCAAATTGGATTTCAGAAGATGCGGTAACACCTGGGACAAAGTCATATTAATTCTGGTGAATTGTCAGACTGGCCTTTCCACCCTCGGTTGATTACTTCTTGGTTGATTAGATGTAGGCTTTGGGATCATAACAACAACTACCTTTGGTCTGCGTTCGACTCTCCCTTGGTTCCTTTGTGGATATACAACAGCTACTGTGATACGGTGGGAGAATTGACTGTTTTTGGAAATGCTGGTTTGCGTTTTGCGTTTGTTTTTGCAAAATGTCGCGGTAAGCAAGAGTCGCCACCGACTTTTATTTTATCCAACAAGGAAAGGAAAAAAAGCACAGAAAAATTCCTTTTTCGAGATATTTCTCGGGTTCGGGGGGTAGATTATAGAAAGGAAATGTATTAGCACCCTTTCTATCCGTAGTTATCTACGGGCTCTTAGGTACTTGCTCAATTGTTTTCAAAATTGTTTTCTTTGTGCTTGTGGGTTTGAAAACGTTTTTGTTTGAAACTTCGATTTAACTCTTGCTTCTGTCCTCAATAGTGTAATGGAGTGTTTTGAAAACTTTGTTCGAAAAGTGTAAGTGTGAAGAGTTTTGTTTTGAAAGAGAAAGTATCTAAGAACTATCTACCTACTCGAAAAAGGAATCGTTCTATGCTAATTTCCTTTAGACAATGTTATCCTACTATTAGTGAGTAGGTAGCACCGTCATTGGAGTTTGAGGGTCAATTCGAATAAGGGACATACGATCACTAAAGCAATGTTAGGACGCCTTAGCGGTAACCCTAATGTCTTAGATCATTTGTTTGAGGCAACAATATCCGAGGCAACCGTTTCGAGGCGACTATGATCTTTTAGACAAGAGGGCTACTTCTAAAACGACCTATACTCAATGACCATGTACGAAGGCAACCAAGTGGGGTGTACCCTAGGAGTGCGCATGTGCGAGTATGTCGTTTTCAGTTTATTTTTATCTTTGTACATGTTAAGGGTGATCTAATTTGATTTTTAGATTAACATTTAGTTTGGTCATGCAAACCCTATTATCAAACATCTAGCAGTTATAATTTGCGGAATTAAAATGCGGAATTTAAATTACAAGGCGTCGGGTATTTACATCACCAAAGACAAACCCTTTGAAAAATAAAATAAAGCGATAAAAAATAATTAAATGTCCTATTTAACTATTACAATCCGTAAGCAGATACATTAATATGATAAAAATAAATACAACGCGCGGGAAATTAAATCGAGTGCGAATTTTAGGGTTTTGACCCTTTTGAAAGAAAATTGTTTTTTTTGGTTTTTATTGTTTTTATTTTAAGAAAGAAATTAATCCTAAGTTAAATAGTAAGTTAATAAACTAATTAAATGAAAAATAAATTATTTTTGGAGTTTTGATTATTTAAGAAAAGAAATTAAAAATAATTAAATTAATAGTTAAAACCTAATTAAGTCTAATTAATTTTATTTATTTTACAAAATAAGTTAAGGTTATTCTAGAATTAAAAACCTAATTTAATTAATTAGTGTTTATTAATAAAAATAAAATTCTGGATTAAAAAGTATTTTTGTGATTTTTATTAAAAAAATAGAATTTTGTTATTGGTTAAAAAATTAATTAAATGAAATAAAACAATTAAATTAAATAAAACAAAATAAATAAAAGAGAGAGGAGTTGGGCCTGATTAGGAGGTGCAAGGAGCAATTTGTAGGCCCATTAGAAGCTGGCCCTTTTGACTTTTTAGATCTGGTGCACACACGTTGACTGACACCTTGGTGGACCTCCAATCACTGACCACTAGATCTGGCTCTTGGCCATCTAGCGCTTGGATGGATGAGGGAGTATGGTGGGTTGCAAGCTTGAGCGCAGATGTGATCATCTGAAAAGAAACAAGAAAATACAATTTGCTGGAGACAGGGATCGAACCCCTGACCTCCAGCGTTTGGATCCTTTATGGCCTATGTGGCAACCACTGAAGCATGTTGCTTGGTTTGATTATACTGTACCAATTAATGATAATAAAAGAAATAATCAAATGCCATAAAAATAAAGAAAAAGGCGCGTGATATTTGTATGGTCCAATAGAGGGATGCCACGCATCATCCCTGACCTCCCGTCCGTGGCTAAAAGGTCAATCACCTATACCAACGGACAGAAGTCCGTAGCTATAAGCATGTCCATCTCCAAAATCCTGTACAGGTCACACAAATGATTTTTAAGGGCATGGTCGTGTTCGTCTCACCCCCCGGTCACAACCATGTCTTTCATGGAGGCCAATTGTACCTAAAACAAAAATGCCCAAAAACACGAACCAAACCCTAACAATGGGGGTTCTCCATATAAGCCAGATAAATGCAATTGAATATTATGAAAAAGATTGCAAATGTTCTTGTGATCATAAATATGCCATTAGTTTACTCAAATGATGCCAGAATAATTCAAATCGATTTCAAGAACAGGGGTGAGTTGCGTGAGACTTACAGCGCGTATGGGGGCCTGAGGGTGTGTGATTTGGATCGAGTTAGCTTGTGTGAATGGCCAGGAATCGATTGGGATATGTCTCCAGCCTTGAAAATGCCGCCGACCCTGATTTTGATCTCTCACTTTTTTGTGATTTTTTCAACTTTTGTTCAGCCCCTACCAATGCTCTCCCACCCTTATTTTCGTATGCCTTGCTTGCTTATGTAATGCACATTGGATTAGGGTAAAAAATTTGGTTCAAATCTTGCTCTAATGATGATTGCATATTTGATTTGATTCTCCATGAAAACCTTTCCCAATTTGATCTAAATCATATATTCTTGCAACCAATGCCTTTGATACGAATTTGATTCACATAATGGCTATATTTGGAGCCTGAAATAGCCAAAAAATCATGTGTTATTAATGCTTTAGATTTTACATGATTTTATTTGATTTAAAATTAATTAATTCAAATAAAAATCAAATTAAATAGTAAAAATGAGATATGGACACATGGATGGATCTAGGGCACGTGGGCAATAATGCAAACTCAAATCAAGTGGAAAATAATGGGCCCATTTGGCAAAATTTGAAGTTTTGGGGATAGTTGACTTTTGGCAATTTTGCATAAATGTCCAAATTCAACAATGCATAACTTCTTCAATTTGGAACTTTTGAAAGTGTTCTTGGACTTTTTAGAAAGCTTGATATGTTATATAATCAACCCTTTTGGTCTCATCTCATTTTTATATTCCATGCTCAAGTTAGAAGCTTTGGAAAATAAGGTGTTTTTGTTGACTTTTCAAAATGACCTATAATGTCCAAATTCATAACTTCTTGTGGGTGCATATTTTGATCTTGGGGTATGAATATGGATTGTAGGGAATTACATCCTATTCAAAATGAGATTTAGATGGGTCATTTCTCATAAAGTATGAGAAAGTTATGCTTGGTCAAAATTGAGTTGACTTTTCCTGCAAAACCCTAATTTAGCAACTTTTGAATCTTGATGAATTATGAGCAATCCTTGATGAATCATGATCAACCTTTGATAAAATGATTAAATATACTTCCAAATGATAATTTTGACATAAAATCTTGAAGTTCGATTGTTTGTAGGTCACAATTGACTTTTGCCCTAGCATAGTCGATTTTTGGACCTTTTGAGCAATTGAGTGAGCAAACTTCCTCTGCAAGGCTTGAAAATTGACATGGATGACCTTGAGAACATATTAGGACATTGGGGAGCATTTGAGATCATTTGGACTCAAGGATCTTGATGCAACACCAAACCCTAATTTGGGGTAGACTGCCTTAGGAGATAACTTGTCTGACCAACTCTTGAGCAACCTTGAGCCACTTGGAGATTTTTCTTGCAATGTTTGAGAAATATGGGAGGGAAAATTTTGGGGTACAACAGCTACTCCTTTCTTCCCAATAAAATGCTTCCTCACAACTGTAGAAGAAGATGAATCCTTTTGGATCTTTCCATTTTTTTGCCAGCTTCCACCCTTTCTCCATTCAGTATTAACTCAGTAAATCCTGCAGATGAGCTTACAATTAAATGGTTGAAGAAAAGGCCCGATAGAGTGCCTAAGAACATGTCCACCAATTCCCTTTAATATAGAGGGGGCTGAACTCTTCCAGCTAGATCTCTCCATTTCTGCGCTTAATCCTTGAAACCCTCATTGGAAGCCATAACCATACTCTGAAGTTGAGTACGGGTAGGCGCCAAATCAGCATTATATTGATATTGCTTGTAGAAAGCTGCGGCAAGATCTTCCCAATTATGGACGTTGGCCCTTTCCAGTTGGTAAAACCAATCGAGTTGTGTTCCAAATAGACTATCTTGGGAAAAATGCACCCACAAGTCTTTATCAGCGGAGTGTGGTTGGATCTTTCTCACATATGATCGGAGGTGCATCTTAGGACATGACACTCCATCTTATTTTGCGAACAAAGGCACTTTGAACTTCATAGGAATCACAATTCCTGACACTAATCCCAATTCTTTAAAGTCTAGGCCTGACACCTTTTATATTTCCATAGCACTCAAACGCTCTTCAAGATGTCTGTACTTACCATCAGCTGGAGGATATTCTTCCTCAGAGTAGTCTTCCTCTTCTTCCTCCTCTTCAGATTCTGACGGGACCGCTGTTTCCTTTCCTTTCCCCTCTCCTTCACCAGATGTTGTTGCAAAATTCAAGGTTCTTCTAGTCTTCACCTGAAATCTTCTCCCCATGTTTAAAACCCCGGTGACCTTCTTTGTTTTCTTTTTTCTCTCCTCAGCCAGCAGAATCTTCAACTCTTCTTGCCCCTTGGCTAGGGTCATGAGCAATTACTGAAATTGCGTGTTTTGAGCTTGGAGATCTTTGACTGTCTGTTCGAGATCCATCTTACTGAAATAAACAGTAGAGAGATGAGGAAACTTGTTGCAAAAGACCCGTTCATGTTATGATGAATGATATGTGCATATGCAATGTTTTCAAGGATTTTAAAGATTCAAGTTTGTTTTAGACAAAAAAGGAAACACACGTTATATTAATAAGATAAAGTTTGAGTACATCAATGCCCCTTAGACAAAATAATACAAAACTCTAAGATAAAAAAGTAGTGCACATCCTCTTTAGTGCAATGTAGCCATTTAGAGTCTGATCCTCGTGAAGTAACCTTCTTCTCGCTTGCGTAGAATTAGGCTTCGAAAGTATCTCTCTCTTCTTTGAGCTGTATCAAATCCCTTTGTAGGTCTTCAAGAGATGTGGGCATGTCAGGATGTAGGATAGTGTATGGAACTTCTTCCTCCTTAACAGGCTCAATGATCACTAGAAGTATGGAAGGATAAGGCATCATAAGACTTTGAGCACAAGTTCGTACCCATTTGAGGTAAGGCTCAAGAGGGATGGAACTTTTGTTCCCCAAAGTCTTGTTATCCACCTTGTTTAGCATCCTCCAAGCTCGGATGAATCTCTGGCGAAGACCTTGATCGTCGTTGTCGTAGTCGAATACCAAACCTTACATCAGCATCTCGTGCGGGCCATCCCTTCAGGCATAACCAAACTTCCTTAAGGCTAAACATGGGTTGTAGGTGATTCCTCCCCTAATGCCAAGTAAAGGGACATTAGGTAATTCCCCATAACGGTCGACAATGGTAACATTCTCTTTGGAACGGGAGCACCAATGAATGTCTGAATGCTTGAGCATCATCGACCTTTGTGACCACCTTGAACCTTGCTCATTCTTTAAGACTGATTGGGGAAGATGAGAAATAAACCATCTTGCCAAGAGAGGAGTGCAACACATAAGGACACCTCTTTTCCTCATTGTGCGAGTGTGAAAAGAGTGTAGGATATCCCCTAGCAATGTAGGCACTGGGTTGTGTGATATGAAGATTTTGACGGCGCTCACATCTATGAGTTGGTCAGGATTGGAAAATAAGACCATCCCATAGATAAAAAGAGCCACAATTTCCTCAAAGGCTTGCAAGTCTAAGGAATTCCAACAAATTTGGGCTTTCTCAAACATGAACTTTACTTAGAAGTCTTTGACACCACTCCTAGTTTCCCAATGAGTTGTGACATCAGATGAGTGCAAGTGCAGAGCTTGAGCAATCTCTTATGGATTTGGGTCTCTTTCCATACTGTTGAAAGGTAGTTGATTGAGAATGGGAACCCTCAAGAGTTGGGAGAATTCTTCCAAAGTAGGCACAAGCTGATAGTCGGGAAATATGAAGCAATGGTGCAAAGGATCAAAGAACTGGAAGAGCACCTTCATCATATCCTCATTTGTGTTGGAGGTGACCAAGTTGAGTAGACGACCTTGCCTCTCGGTGAATGGATAGTTCTCAGGGATCCTTGAAGCTAGTTCCTTAAGTTGTGGAGGAATTCTTACAAGGTTGACTTGGATAGTTTTCCTGCAAAGTGAATCCATATCCTACAAAACAAGAACAAAGATGAATCTCCAAAATCCTTGAAATGGTTAGTAGATGTATATGATGTTCATGATGTCCATGATGTTATGTACAAGTATGAATATACAAGCAAAGCAAACAAATTCTTAGTTTAGGCTTGCATGGGGTTTTATAGGTAAGTACCCTCTTGAAGTTTAGTTGTCTTAAACCTGTCCTAATAATAGTAACCATGTTCTAAGGAGCTCAATATCACCAGATTGTTTCCTTGGTCATTGTTTCAGCTCAAGCCTCTTTAATGGCGACCGAAATATCCCAAGAAACCAACCCTCAATGAGTGTAGTATCGAGTATCTACCAACTTCAGACTGCACCAAAGCCGGTCATCTCACTACATCCTAAAGGCCAAGTTGGTCAAGTAAGGGTTCTAGAAGTTCATTAGTGCATCATGACATCACTCAGCGGCCCCGTATTCTCTTTGATTGACTCAAAGGCTACCGGTACCCACAAATATGTCACACTAACATAGCTATTGCTTATACCATGTCAGTATACCCCACACAGTTTCCACAATATATTGATATTTACCTATAATGTATCCCAAATTCGGGTAGAGGATTCAAACCCAAACAAAGAACCATAATGTAAAGCAAACAAGCCAAACAATGTAAGCAAATAAATGTGATATAGCCTTAAGGTAACCCCACTTTTATAATTTTTCCCAACAGAGTCGCCAGTTCTGTCATACGGTGGGAGAACTGACTTGAGCGTTTTGCGTTTTATCACAAATGTTGCGGTTAGCAAGAGTCTCTACCGACTTTTCTTTTATCCAAAAGGAAAGGTGAAAAAAGCACAAGAAAGACCTTTGAGATTGTTTCTTGAGTTCGGGGAGTAGATTATGAAAAGGGAAGGTGTTAGCACCCTTTTCATCCATGGTTTTCCATGGGCTCTTAGTTACTTGCTAGATCACTAGCTTTTCGTTTTGAAGTTGTGTGTTGCGTGGTTTTGAAAGTATTTTGTAAAAGAGGTCATTTCTTTAGGCAATCTTTGTAATGATTCTCGTTCATAAGAATGTATACAAAGATGTTTGTCTTTTTTGAAAATGTTTTCAATGTCTGTAAGATGTTTTGAAATGTGTGTGTTTGTTTTGAAAATAGCAAGGATAGTTGTTTGAAATGGAGCAAGTAACTCGAAGTAATCTACCTACTCAAATGTATTTCTTGTTCATTTTCTTTTCCTTTGATATTATTGTCTTACCATTGATTTGGTAAGCAACCCTATCTTTGGATGTAAACGGGATAGGCGTGGGTCATCGTATAACCATGATTAGCAATGTTGCAAAGTATCTTAGCATTTTTGAGGGACTAAGATCATTTTTGTAAGGCAACTTTGAATAGCGTCATCGAGAGACTGTGATCTTATACTTGTTTGTTTTTGCCAAGATACTTCACATGCGTAATATGGCCATTTTTATGTAAGGCAACCAAGTGGAGTAACCCTAAGGGTGCTTGTGTGCAAGTGTATTATTTTCATGCTTGATTTTTTCTTGGATTAGGGTTTTCTATTTGATTTGTTTTGATCCTGCCATTCAAACCCTAATTACTAGCATGGTATATAAAAGCGGTAAATTGCGTAATTTAAAGATTGCTACGCTATTACAATATTGTATGGGAGGGGGGGGAATACAAATCATGAATGGGGATTTGCAATAATGTAAATATAATTAAGCTATTACAACCAAATCGAATTTGTATAAGTATTTGAATAAACAATATATAATGTAATTTAAATATGCAATGTTATGTTTATGCAAGAAAAAGATTTTTGTTTTGTTTTTCATATGCAAAAGAGTTTTGACATAATCCTAATAATTTTAAGAAAAGGAAAATATTTCTTGAAAATGTGGTTAACCCTAATTTCTAATTTAAAATAAAATAAATTTCTTTAAATATTATTTTTGTGTATTTTTTGTCTTAAAATAATAAATAATATTTTATAAAAATATTTAGCCTTTTTATATGTCAAAATAAATATGTACAAGTATGAAAAAAAAGGAATAAAAATGTATTTAAGTCTATTTTATTTTAAAAGTTCATTTAAGAAAAATAGTTAGTATATAATTTAATAAAATATATTTTTTATGTGAAAATAAAATAAAATAAATAAAATGCAATACTTATCATGTTTTATATTTTTTTATGATTTTTTATGTTAAAGAAAATATTTAATAAAATAAAAAATGAAAATAAAAACAAATAAATAAAATGTATGGGCCAGGAGGTATCCTGAGCAAATATGAGGTAAGTATCAGAAAAAAAATATGAAGCCCAGTAGTTGAGCCCACGCTGCAAAAATGGCAAAAAAATGAAACTGGAAAATATTTAATGCAAAAGGTAGCGCCAAGGTTCGAACCCATGACCTATGCATTTTCAGCGCGCTACCTGGCCACTGGGGTGGCTGTACATCCGTTAGTTCATATGAAATAAAAAATACATAACACATAAAGCCTCCTTGCCCTGTACTTCATCTTCTTCCTCAAGCTAGCCAGAACCTCTGTATCTTTCTCATTTCTCCATGAAAATGGAAACTTCCAACATGAAAATGATAGTATTCTTTCCCACGATTTCAACCATGTAACTCATGTAAACTAACAATCAATGATCAAAACTAATTTCAAAGGCCCTAATTTTAAACCTAATTTTTACAGAAATTTGAACTCTAAAATTCTCTATACACAATGAATATAAATGAAATTTATGAACATGGTTGGTTTTAGCACAAGGATATCTACATTTTATCTTCACAAATTATGACCAATAGATGCCTGTATGAAGAGATAGAAGTTGGAGTTCTTACCTCTTTCAGCTGAGACCGTGAATGGAGTTTGAGTGAGTTTTATGAGGGCCTGAAGATTCCTTTAGCTTGCCTGAACCTCCCTGAGTGTCTTCCAATCCTTGCCTTGCTTTGAAAGTGCCTGAATCTCTCTATCCAAGTCAACCTGCAAGCTTGAAAAACAAAAATGGAAGATAGAGAAGAAGGAGTTACAGTGAAGGGGTGATGGTCTGGAACACTTAGATATGAGGTAGGTTAAGTGTTTGAGTGATTAGAACTTGAAACGCACGAGTAGATTTCTGGATTGCTATGCTTGGTTTCAAACTGCAAGTTTTGACAGGTTTTTGGTGATAGGGAGTTTTAGAGAGTTTATGGCTTTGAGAAGTTGTGTGTTTGGTTGCAATGTGTTTGTGTATTAGTATAGAGAAGGTATCTAGTCAGCTCCTCAACAGATCTTTGAGTTCTAGGCTTTTTGCACTCTTACTTGATTTTTAAGAAAGGTGAAGAGACCACTCTCTAAATGCTTTTACATGCCATCTTGGAGTTGTTACAAGTCCTAGATAACTTGCTTTTGGTTTATAGGACTTGTGTGTGGAGAGAAAACAAGTCCAATGCTTAAGAAGTGAAAATTTGCAAAAGTCATGCTTTTCTAAAATGGCAATGGAAACTTTGTTCCATTTATGGAATTAAAGCTTGGACAAAGAATCTTGTGCTTGGATTAAGGCTTTATCATCTATGTAAGCATTAAATTATGAAGTGAGAAACAAGTTTGAGAACTGTAAAGCAAGGATTAGGCAGTATAGGTTCAGATTTGAATTTTGTTCTTCATGAAATGGCTTGAAATCAAAGTGAGAAATTGCCAACTTCCACTATTCAATTCTCCCTACTCAAAAATGATCTCAATGAATTCTTGGACATTTTGGAAAGCTTGCAATATGCTCTATAACTCATCTTTGAAATGCATTTCAAGATTACTCTTGGAACTAGGTGAAAAATTGCCATGAAGATAGGTAAAAAACCTGCCTAAATTAGGGCAAAATTTCACTAAGTTGTTTTAGTTCATGAGCATGTATTCACAAAATTATATCTTGAGATCCAAGCATCTTTAGGAGAAAATGTGTGAAGCAATGTTTTAGATTTCATGGAGATCTACAACTTTCATGTTGGGAACTTTCTTTGAATCATCTTGTGTCATGGTGAAAAAATGGCTTAAAGTTGAGAAAAAAAAGAAATTTTCTATACTTAGAAAAATTTCTAAGTTAAGAAAATTTCAAATTTCAAAACCAAATCTTCAATATTTGATTCCTTGATGAACAATTTTTATATTTTGACATGTTTTGATGGATTGTGATCCTTGGCACTTGATTTTGACCAAAAAGTCAAAGTTTGACTTTTCAGTATACAGTTGACTGCAAATTTTATTTGTCAATTCAATGAAATTGCTATGTCTTGAACCATGTAAATAGGTCATGATAATGAAATTTAGCCCTTGTAATCACGCCTCAAACCAATTGGTCATTTTATAGGTCAAAAATCAGAAATTGCCCTTTCTCAGTCAAAAGCCTAATTTTGACCATTTTGCCCTTTTGATGATTTGATCAAATTTCTTCAGGAATTATGGTCCAAACTTGATAAAATGATACATATGAGTCTATAATATTGATGTGGATAAAAAATTATGAAGTTTGATTGTAAATTGGCCATGGTTGACTTTTTCCCCAATACAGTTGATTTTTGGGTCAACTGTCCAATTGACTGATCAAAAATGTGATTCAAGGCTTGAAACTTGTCATGGGTAATCTTAGGGGTCCATAATGATGTTTGAAAGTCATATGAAGCATTGATAGTCCAAAAATATTTGTACAATCTCAAACCCTAATTTTGGGTGATCAGTGCATGATGAGATGTCCTGAGCTGGTCAAACCCTAATCCAGTCTTGAGTTTAAGAGATCTTGTGAGAAAATTCTTGATAAGTGAGAGGGTAAATTTTGGGGTACAACAGCAACCAAGTTTATTTATCCTAGGGGTGCTTGTGTGCAAGTGTATTATTTTCATGCTTGATTTTGTCTTGAATTAGGGTTTTCTAAGTATTGGTTTTTGTCTTTCCATACAAACCCTAATTACTAGCATTTTGTATATAAAGCGAAAAATTGTGCAATTTAAAGTTACTACGCTATTACAATACTTGTGGGAGGGGGTGTGTACAAATTGTAAATGGGGATTGCAAGAATATAAACCTAATTATATTACAACCAAATTGAATTTGTACAAGAATTGAAATAAATAATGTACAAGATGAATAAATATACAAGAATGCAAATATAAAGAAAATGGATATTTTTGTTTGGATTTTTCAGGAAAAGGGAATTTGTTCTAACCTAATTAATTAAAAGAAAATAATTTATTTAAATAATAAAAGTAAACCTAATTTAATAAGAAAAGATGTTAACTAAAAAAACCTAAGTCTATTAATTGATTAAAAGGAAATTAAGTTTAAATAAAGTATTTTTGTATTTTTGTCTTGAAAATAATTTATAGTATTATAAAATATTTTTGGCCTTTTTTTATATTAAAATAATATATTTTAATTGGTGTAAAAGAAAATAAATAAAACATAGTATTTTAATTAAATTTACAAGATATTTAGTGAAATGAATAAAATATTTATTAAATAAAAATAATTTTTATGAGAAAAAATAAATAAACTATGTCAAAATGAAAATCTAATATTTTTGTATTTTTTATGATTTTTTAATATTATGAAATATATTAAGAAAATAAAATAAATGAAAATAAGAAAAGAAAATAAAAATTGGGCCAGGGGTGTGAATAGCCTGCAAGAGGGTTAAAAAGCAAAAACAAAAACAACAAGGCCCAAGGAGGCCCAGCGCCCTGCCAAAAACAAAGTCAGAAAGAAAAAAAATGTGAAAAAAATCAAAAGGGTACCACTGGGGCTCGAACCCATGTCCCAAAGGTTACAGGCGCGCACTTCTACCACTGGGTGGCTATACACCCGTTAACATAAGCAAAACAATAAATATATGATACAAAATGCGCCCTGATTTACACTTCATCTTCAATCTCCAGCCAGACCAACTGTAACTTGTTCATTTCTCAACAAAAATGAAAACTGTAAACATGAAATTTGTAGCAAATTTCCTCATGGTTTCAGAAATGTAAAGCATTAAAACTATAGATCAAAGATAAGCATGAATTTCATTGGCCCTAATTTGAACCCTAAAAATCTCAAAAAATTGAAACTTAAAATTCTCTAAGCTCAGGAAAAATTAATGGAAACTATGGACATGGTTAGCTTTAGGGAAATGATATCTACATGTTTTGTTCACAAATAAATCATTGATGATGCCTGCATGAAGAGTTCCAAAGTCAGAAAACTTACCTTGCAAGAGGGTATCGGGTTTGAAGTTTGAGCAGCTTTCAAGGAGTTCTCATGGTTGGGTTACCTTCCTCAAGTTCCCAGGAAGCTAATGGAATGCTTAGCTTGAGCTGAAAGGGCCTGAGGAGTTCTGGAGAAGTCCAAGTGCAAAGCTCTGTTTTTGAAAATTGAGGATGGTGTTAATGGTGTTACAGTTCTGTAACAGGGTGTGGGATCAGTTCTAAATGATGTTTAGAAGCTTTAGGAACTAAAAGTCTTGAAAACGCACGAGGGAGTTATGAGTTTCATGTTTTTGGTAAGTTTATATGAAAATGGAGGTATGAGATGTGATTCTGAGCTCTAGGTGTTTTCAGGGCTTAAGCATCCGCGTATTTGATGCAAATAGTTTGTATATTTATAATCAAAAGGATTGGAGTGCATTGGCAAGTCAGAAGTACCAGTCACAAGCTTTTGGCTAGGTTACTTGTTTTCAAGAAAAGAGGCAAACCAAGTTTTAATGTGAGGTACAAGCATGGGTTGAGTGATCGTAAGTGTCTAAACCATTTCTTATGAGTTATAGGACTTGTATGATCAGAAGAGAACAAGTGCAAGGCTCAAGAACAAGTTTTGTACAAAAAAGCACTTTATCAAAATGACAATGTACACTTTCTTCCAAAAATGGATATAAAGCATGTCCATGCATTGAATGCTTGAAATGAGACTTATAACAGTTGTGTAAGCCATTAATTATGGAGTGCCTAACAAGTTTGAGGCATGAAAAATAGATTTTATGCAGCATACTTTGAATTTTGAATTTGGTTCATCACAAAATGACTTGTAATTCAAGTGATAAAACCCTAACTTCATCTCTTCGATTCTCCCTACTCAAGAATGATCTCAGAAGTTCTTGGACATTTTGTAAAGCTTGTAATGTGCTCTACAACCCATATTTTAATTTCTTTTGAAGATTCCCCTTGGAACTATATGAAAAAGGGCCATGAAGTTGGGTCAAAATCCTGACCAAATTAGGGCAAAATTTCACTAAGTGTTTTGTTTCATGACCATATGCTCTAAAGATTATAACTTGAGATACAAGAACTTTTAGAAGGAGTTGTGTAAATAAAAGTTGTATATTTCATGGATATCTACAACTTTCATGTTGGAAGTTTCTCTTGAATCATCTTTCATCATGGTGAAAAATTTGCTCAAAGTTATGAAAAAATAAGAAATTTCCAACACTTAGAAAAATTTCTAAGTTTAGAAATATTCACTTTTCAAAATGAAATCTTGAACTTTGGATTTCATGATGAATAAGTTTCATATTTGGACAAGTTTTGATGAATTATGATCTTTGGCATTTGATTTTGACCAAAAACTCAAAGTTTGACTTTTCAGTATACAGTTGACTTTTGATCAGTTGACTGAAAAATTCATCTGTCAATCCAATGGACTTGAGCAATGTTTTGAGCCATGTCATTAGTTCAAAATGATTCAATTGGACTCTTGAGATCATACCTTAAAACAATTGATCATTTTCTAGGTCAAAAATCAGAAATTGCCCTTTCCCAGTCAAAACCCTAATTTTGACCATTTTGCCCTTTTGGAGATTTGATCAAATTTCTTGAGGAATTATGGTCCAAACTTGATTAAATGATACATATGAGTCTAAAATGTTGATGTGGATAAAAAATTATGAATTTTGACTGTAAATTGGCCATGGTTGACTTTTTCCCCAATACAGTTGATTTTTAGGTCAACTGCTCAATTGACTGATTAAAAGTGTGATCCAAGGCTTGAAACTTGACATGAGTAATCTTGGGGGTCCATAATGATCCATGAAATTCATATGAAGCATTGGAAGTTCAAAAATCCTTGTGCAATCTCAAACCCTAATTTTGGTCATCAGTGCTTAAGGAGGTGTCTTGAGCTGATCAACCCTAGTGTAGTCCTGAGCCAAAGGAGATCTTGTGAGCAAAATCTTGATATGTGAGAGGGAAAATTTTGGGGTACAACATCTAGGATTTACTATTATCAGTTCCTTAGGATTATCCTTTTGAATTCTGAGATAGGGTCCTTTGTCATTTACCCGAGGTTCTTTAACTTCAGTATCAACACTTGGACTTGCAATGTTTGTGGAAGATGTTGTGACATTTTCTTCAGCAATTTCACCTCCTGTAGGAATAGTTGTCTCAACTTCTTCTGGGACATCATCTTCTTTGTTTGAGTCGTCAATTATAACATTTGAAGATCCCATCATTACCTTGGTTCTGGATTTTAATACTCTATATGCTTTACGATTAATAGATTATCCCAGAAAAATTCCTTCATCGCTCTTGGAATCCAACTTCCTTATTGGATCAAGGTTAGCCAAAATATAACATTTACTTCCAAAGACATGGAAGTATTTGACAATTGTCTTTCTTCCTCTCCATAATTCATACAGAGTAACTGAGGTTCTAATTCTGATTGGCACTCTATTATGAATATAGCAAGCAGTGTTCATGGCTTCAGCCCAAAAGTAAAGGGATAACTTCTTTGCATGAAGAATAACTCTTGCACATTATTGAATAGTCCTATTCTTTCGCTCAACCACACCATTTTGTTGAGGATTGATGGGTGAGGAAAACTCATGACTAATCCCATCAGATGCACATAACTCTCAAATATACTATTCTCAAATTCCTTCCTGTGGTCACTTCTGATTCTAACAACACCACAACCTTTTTCCCTTTGAATTTTGTGCCATAGTTCCTTGAATAATTCAAACACCTCAAATTTCTCTTTGATGAACTTCACCCAAGTGAATATCGAGTAGTCATCAAGCACAACATAGGCAGACCTTTTTCCTCCAAGAATTTCCACCTGCATAGGCCCCATCAAGTCCATGTGAATGAGTTTCTGAACTATTGAGATAGCATGATGTTAAACCTTCTTATGGGACATCCTTGTCTACTTCCCAATTTGACATTCTCCACAAATTTTCCCTTCATTAATCTTTAGTTTGGGAATATCCCTGATAGCTTCCTTCAACGTGATCTTCTTTATGCCCTTCAGATGCAGGTGTCCGAGCTTTTAATGCCACATGCTTACTTCGTCATCTTTTGATAAAAGCATGTTGATGGACACTCTGGAGAATCCCATAGGTATCAATTATCCTTTGACTTGGTTCCTGACATGACTACTTCATTCTTATCACTTGTAATCAAGCATTCGAATTGAGTAAAGTTAACTTTGAGACCTTGATCAAAGTTAACTGATACTTATCATATTTGTTGCTAGCCCTTTTACAAGCAACACATTATCTGGACTAGGTTGTCCAGTATAATTCGCCTTTCCCACACCTTTGATTTCACTATTTGACCCATCTCCAAAAGTGACATAGCTAGTGGCACATGGTTTGATATCCACTAAAAATCTCTTAACTCCAGTCATGTGTCTGGAGTAGCCACTATCAAAATACCAGTATTCTCTAGTTGACGATTTGAGAGAAGTGTAAGCTATGAGTCCATATGAGTCATGGTGAAGGGCTCCTATTTAAATTGCCTTAGAGTTATCATATTTCCTTTTGTAAGGGAATCTATGCATGGGATATCCATATAGTTTGTAGCATGAGGACTTTAAATTTCCAAACCCTCCACAGTAGTGACACCTCCATGGCTGATACATGGGACTATGATATCTTCTCTGATGTCATGACTGATGTTGGAACATGTGCCTTGACATCTTTAGATCATGCTTCATCTTTTGAGGCAAACTCCATTATTTGGTTGTTGTTCTTGAAAGTTTGGTTATTAAAACCAAGACCCTTCACATTCCCAGCATTGTCCTCTTTAAGTTTAGCAATGATAGACATATGCTCTTCTTTCTCAGCTTCTAGTTGAGTAACGACAAACTTTTGTGTCAATACTTTCTGACACAATATTTCATTCTTGAGGCACAACTCCAAATACCCAGCAGCCAATTCACTGACATTGAGTTCTCCAACATATGATTCTTTATCTGATTTACAGGATTTTTTATCAGATCCATAAATTATAGTCAAGGCAGTCACCTGCTTGGCTGAATCTTCCTCATATCACTTTCAGATTCTCCATCAGACCATGACACAAATAAATTCTTTCCTTGCTTTTTGAAATAGGTGGCATATTCAATTCTTATGTGTCCATATCCCTCAAATTCATGACACTGAACACCTTTCCCTTGGTTTGGCTTTTCTTCAAATCTTATCTTTCTTCCCAGGTCTTGGTTTTTATCGATGTCGTGTGACATGTTCTTAACACCCAACCCGAAATTCCTCAACACTATGCTAAATTGTCTTCCCAACAACACAAGATCCTCATATATTCCTTCTGAGTTCATGTTTCCCTTATCCTCTGAGTCTTAAGCATTAGAATTAAAAGTTATGCTCTTATTCTTTTCAGATTTTTCTTTGATAGTAGACTTAAAAGTTTAAAGAGAACTTGCAAGCTCATCAACTGTCATAGTGCTTAAATCTTGGGATTCTTTAATAACAATCACCTTCATGTTAAATCTCATGGGAAGAGATCTAAGCATCTTCATGACTAGCTTATTGTTTCACCCCAAAATTTGCCCTCTTGTTTTTAGAACTTTAAGGGCTTATGTTTCACTATATGCATTCATACATTGTAATAGGATCAAGGTACTTTGGTTCCAAAGTTCCTCTACAAGCTATGAAAGTTGATTGTGTTATCAATTAATGCAGGAAGGGTCTCATTCCCCAATCTTTGAGTCACTCAAGATACAAGGATTTTTCATACCTTAAGACATCTCAATTGTCTCTTTGATTCATCAGAAGTTTGAAATTGCAAGTGTTGATTCTTGAATGAATGTTCTCCCATGCATCTCTTGAGATTAGGCTTTTCGCCAGATGACGTGTTTGATACTTACATGGGCCAAATTTGTGAAGCAATATCCTATCATTTTTATATGAGTCATCTTTGTTCAAAGAATTTCTCATTATGTGCCTCGGAATTAGGTTTTTGAGACTGGATCATCATCTCCTAACACAAAGGGCAAAATTAGGGTTTTTTATTTAATCAGGAAATCTCTGATTTTTGGGGCAAGAATTGATTTTGTGCTTCTCTACATGTTTATTAGCATCTATGGTTGAAGTATTGAACAGAAATTAGGATTAGAAGTGGTTCAATTGATCAATTGGGGGTAAAATAGTCATTTGAGCAAAGTCAACAAAAGACAACTGTTGACCAAGGGGATTATTGGTCAACACTCAATTCAACATCCACATTTTTATGTTACATGGTCATGGATGAATTAAAATCAAGAGAATTGTTGAATTTGGAGATGACTTGTCAAAGAAGTTATTTGAATATTTGAAAATTTTCTAAGTGATCATTGTACTAAACCTTGATTGGTCATAACTTCTTTATCTTTTATTGGAAAAAAAAGAAGAAAACTTTACATGGTTAGAAAGAGGAGAAAAAGTTATTTAACTTTGTCATTATGAGTCCACGTCCAAAAAGTGAAGTCAAAGAAAGGTATTTAGCTTGGAATATTCTTGACACTTAGTGAATTTGTTAAAATATGTGCATAAGGCCTAAATTCTTCATGATTGTTTTTGAGGTGTCAAATGAACTCAATTTTAAAAGGAGTCAACTAGAGAATTGAAGCTTGAATCCTCCTTTTCAATTTTGGTTCAAGAATATTTGCATTTGGTTCAGTATTGAGAGAGATATTGAGTTTAGGACTTGAGGCCTTAAGATGGCAAGATTGCCCAACAAGAGAAGCCCCCACGGACGCCATGCCATAAATTTCATCAAACACCTTGTGGGCACATGTTTATCATATTTTTTTCTCATTGAATTAATCCTTATTTTAAAAAGCTATTAACATCAAAGTTGAAATTTGAGACTTTCTCATCAAGTTTGTTTCAAACTTTATCTCAATTAGTGCATTGTAGAGAAAGTTATGGTGTTTTGGATTCAAGGGCATGATTTGTCAATTTTTGGCTAGCATGGTATGGTGTGTGTGCGTAAGAAGCCTGGCCAATCTAAGATACATCTTTTTCGTGCCAATTTTTCAAGTCTTTGCAAGCTTCATTTTTAATTGTCATCAACACCAATGTTGAAGGTTATTACTTCATCTTTCTAATGATCCAAAAATAATGGAAAACACACGAGGAAAATGAGAGATATTGAGTTTTGGTTGGAGCTGATTGCATGTACATGCAAGGCAAGAAGACAGATACAAATTCTTGGGCATGTGGGAAGATTTGCTGCATGATTTTTATCATGCACCTCATGCACATGGATTATATCATAATCACATCATCTTTATTTCTAAATAAATCCAAACACTCCCCTATAATGTGTATGCTCACGTATTTCTATTTCTTTTCAAAAATAACTAAATTTCCCTCCACTCACTCTTTGCACCTATGTGATGAGGATTTCCAGCTCACACTCACACTTTTCTCACTACTTCACACTCTTCATTCACTCCTCAAAACACAGCAAGAATGACACAATCTCCATACAAAACCTAAGTTGCACTCTCCTTTCTTATTTTTGACAAATTTTCCCATAAACCCTCCAACGGTTATGCACCTCAATCGTCCATCTTACCCCTACTATTCTCACTCTTTATAAGGATTCTATGATCTTCATTCACACCCACGCACTCTTCATTGCTCTCAAGTCAGAATCCTCTCATCACTCTTCAAATTTTTTCTTAAAATTTCTCTCAATCTTCTCGCTCAATTCTCAATCTTTGTGCAATTCTACTAATATGAAGTTGAAAGAAAAAGATTCACTGGGTTTCTTACTTTAAAACCAGAGGCATTTGTGAATTTATTTTTCACAACTTGAGGTAAGTTTCATGAGCTTCGAATCTCTCATTTCAGCATGAATGATTGTTGTAGATCTTATTCATGAGCATATAGATGGCTAAACAAATATGTTTGATGTGGATTATGTGTTGTATTTGATGTGAATTGGTGAATTTAGCATTTCTTTGAATTTCTTGAATCTCATTTTTTAGTGACTTCTGATCTAATTTTCTCTTTGATCTTGCCTCAATTGTGAAAATGATTGGTTCTATGATGTTCTCTGTTGTTAGATCTTGAACTTTGCTTTTTGTACCGCGTGATTTCATTGAGATTTGAGCAAGATGTCTGGATTTGAAGTATGTGTGATATATATGCTTTTTGAACATGTTTTATTTTCTTACGATCAGTGATGTTCGTGCTAATTTTCATCTATGACTGCTTGATCATTTGATGAAATTTAAGATGCTATGATGATGTACGTTTCGTTCACTCCAATTTTGGTGTTTGTAATTTTTTTTCATGGAGAAATAAGATAGATAAATTGCTTTGAAAGAGTTAGGGTTTCTCATGGACAGGGATGATGAGGTGGCGTGTTTTAATTGTGCATGATTAAGAGCTTTTCGTAGCCCTTTTTGGTAATACCAGGTGTAATCGATCTTTGCTTTATTGAATTTTGAATTCTTTTTAATTGTTTTCTCCAATTTAATTTTAATAGTTTAATTAATTCAAAAATTACCAAAAAATTATTTTAGACTTCCTTTTTAGTCTATTTTCTTATTTTAATTTTTATTCCATTATTTTATCAATTTTGAATAATTAATTAATTCATATAGAATAACTGTGTGTTTTAATCACATTTTAGGGTTTTGATTTAATTTTCTAATTTTCATCAACATAAAAAATCCAAAAAAAATGTTTCGAGCTTCTTTTTTAGTCTACTTCATGAAAATAATTTTTTTCTTATTTTACAAACATTTGTGACACTCTAATTAAATCAATTGGTTAGTTGTGTCATTTTTTTCTTCTAATTTTGTTACACTTTGCAATAATTTCTATTTTATTGTTTACTCTTATGATAAAATTCCAGAAAAATATGTTTAGTGATCCTTAGATATTAAGTTAATTTTCCATGATTTTTAATTTGATTTACAATTCAGTTTTCTTGTTTTTAAAAATTGTGGAATTTAATTGTTGTTTTTGTTCCCTCTTCTTGCTTAAGCCTAAAGAGACAATTTATTCTCCAATTTCATTTATATATATAAAAATAAAATAAAATATGTTTTAGATTCTTGGATGAACTTACGTCCTAAAAATCATTTTTTTTTCAAATTTTAAGTCTTGATCTTACATTTTTCATAAATTATTTTGATAAGCATGCCTAGTTTGAGTATTTCGATGACTATTTTCAATGTTAGCACTTCTAAACCAAACTTTTTCTTCCATCCAAGAACTTTAAACCATGTTTCTGACTTTTATAAGTATTTAGGAATCTAGAATTAACATGAATTTACAAACCATTTTTCTATTTGCAACCTATTTTTGACATAAAAGTGTACATAGGAGCTTTGTCTTGACAAAGTACTTTCATTTGCGGATTTATGTACATAGTTTTAGGCCACTCTTTTGAGTATGGTATGCTACTGACTTGATCTTTTGATTACCTATCTTTCCTATTTTTATCATGCCTTTAACTCACTTTGCCTTGATCAATGTTTGCTTACCTCTCATGGCCTTCTGTCTTGTATTGTTTTGTGTGCAATCTTCTTCCATTGTTTGTAATGCTTGAATAATTTTTCTTAGAGCCCCTGTGCTACTGACTTAAATAATCTAATAATTCCTTCTCTTTATCTATATACTTTCTTGTGCTTCACTTGCCTTTAGGAACATGATAGGATGTGTTTTTTGACCTAATTTTGCACTAGCTTTTGTGTGTGTCTTAGTGATGATGCCTTAGGGATGATTAGAGGTCTTAAAGTATATTAACATGATGTGATTGCATCTGACTTCACTCTTATTTGACACTCCATGCCATGATCAATTAATCACACACTTGTTTCTACTTCACATCCACACTTTGTCTTACCCTAGTTTATATGTGATGTGTGATAATTGTTGTTGAGGATTTTGAGTCCATTATTTCCAATGATTAAGATTTTATATTAACATATATTATCATCTTAATTATTTATGCTCCTATGATCCTTTTATTTGGAACTCAATTTTCAACTAACATGATGAAATAATAAGAGCTACATTTGCTTCCTTGCTTGTGTTTTGAGCATTACTTTTTAGTGATTGTCTCATAAATTTTTTTGCTATGTCTCCTTAAGGTATCTTGATGTTATCCATTTCCCATAACATCTAAGAACCTTGGGTTTGATCTCTTTAGATCAACTTTACTTGAATGCATTAGAGACTATAATTTTTACAAGTTATCATGACACTTAAGCATGTTATATTGATGGCATTGCTTGGGGTTTTAAGTTCATGACAAATACTTTAGAATGGATCATATCACTTCCCTAAGACCTATAATTATCATTATTTTTCATCTAATTTGATCTTTATAAATTTCATTTGGTTTAAGACAAACTTTTTCCATCTTTTATGATGTTGATTATCAAACTTTGTAACTTTTCTTGTTTGTGAAGTTTCATCTTCATGTTATGTTACTTTTGAACCTAATCATAAGTTAACTTATATCACAAGTTACACATGTCATAATTATATAATTATGATCTCTTTACTTCAACTTTGCTCTTTCAACTAAACTTGCTAGTTGTTCCCTCTTTGAATCACTTCTTTTGAATGCTATGTGTGTAACTTTTCTCCTTTGATTGTGATACTTAAATATGGTGTTTTGTATGTCATTTATTTATAGGGTTTGATTTTGATCTTTCTTCTTATTAACCTTTGTGTTTGATTTAATAGTGATATTCTATGTTTGTTTATAAGTCTTTCATGTGAGTTACATCTTTATGTTGCTACTGACTTCATACTTACTCCACACATTGTGCCATGATCATTTAATCTTACACTTGCTTCCACTTTACTTCACAATTTTTTTTGATCTAGCTTGTGTGCTTTGGTGTTTGTACCATGATTTTAATCACTAATTGAGTTTTGTCTTGATTATTTGGTATGTTTAGAGTGTATAATATGTCAATGTTTTCTTTTTCTTCTTCACATTACCTCTTTCCTTTCACATGTTTGCTTGTTAGCAATGTATGTGGACATAAGTCCACTTAGGGTTTTCAAACCAACTTTCCTTGTATGATTTGATTGAGAATCTTTCTCATGTTTTTTTATGTTATGATGATAAGTATGACATGTTTTCACTTCTGACTTGTACACTAATTCATCTTTTTCACCTCACTTCACTTATGCTTGGTTAAGCACTTGATACATAAATGCTTTTATGCTAGGGCACTTGCCTTAATGCTTTGACTTGTGACCTTTATATCCAAACCACTTGTGAAAGACCTTTAGGGATATCTTTTATATCACCTTGATGCTATACTCTTGCCTCATCATTTCTTGCATGTTCTATCATGATATGAAGTCTCGTCTTCTGAATGCATGTTTGCACTTCCACTTGTCTAGTTAAACAATTTCTTCACTACCTTGACCAAAGTTGCCATGTTTAGGGTAGTTTGAGGTATATAACATGTTAGGATCAGAACTAACACATCAATTTGATGTGATTTCATGCCATACTCTCTTGATTTCTTATGATTTCTTTCTTCCTCTCTTTCCCCATTTCTTCAAGTTTGCTTATGAGAGTTTCATCTCTTGTGTGATTTATCATATGAACCCTTTGTATGCTTGAATCTTTATCATCTTGTATCTTGATGTATTGTCATATTTATGATGTATTTTCATCTTTATGATGTATTATCATCTATCCTTTACATCTTAATGTATTGTCATCTTTGTGATGTATTATCATTTTTGTAATGTATTGTCATCTTTGTAATGTATTGTCATCTTTGTGATGTATTATCATTTTTGTAATGTATTGTCATCTTTGTAATGTTTTGTCATCTTTGTGATGTTTTATCATCTTTGTGATTTATTGTAATCTTTGTGATATTTTTTCATCTTTATGATTTATTTTTATCTTTATGATGTATTATCATGTATTCTTTATATCTTGATGTTTTGCCATCTTTGTGTGATGTTTTATCATCTCCTCTCCTATCATTGGCTTACTTCTCCTCTTGTATGCTCTCCATAGGATCTTCAGTTCACTTTTTTCTAAGTTTGAATTGAATAGACCTTAGTATCTTTATCCATGCATGATAATATTAGGTAGATACTTCCCTCCTATCCTAACTATATGATCAACGTTGCAGGATAAACTTTTGGATTATTTTTCTAGTCTCCTCTTAGACTTTTCTTTCCTCTTTTGCATTTGCATTAAGAATAAAACTTATTTTTCCTTTGAACTTCTCAAAACACTTAATCACTAATTGATGAATCATACCTTCAAGATGTAAGAACAAGATTTGGTTCTGCAATATTATCTCTAAGTTTTGATGATAACAAATGAGTATTTTTGATGAACAATTTTGATACTCTAATGTTCGTTATTGTTGAGTACTTAACAAATAGGTTTTGCTTCTGATGGGTGGCGTGGCCAAGACATTATAAGAGAATTGATTCCTCTTCTATGCTACACAAGTTGTGTTGAACAATAGAAAAACACTCTAGAAGAGTCTGAAGTGTAAGCTCTGATGTTGTTCTAAAGAAACCAGTCAGAAGATATGAAGACTCAAAGTTTCTACTAAAGTCCAGATGCTAAAGACTCAATCTTCTAAAGACAATGTGTTCCAAAGAAACAAAGTTACAAGATCTGAAGACAAAGTTTCTACTGAAGTCCAGATGCTGAAGGCTTGTGTTTCTAATAACAAGGTTCTAAAGATAAGGGTTTTGAAGACCAAGTGTTTAAGACTCTAAAGATAGAAGTTCTAAAGATTCTAAAGACTTGAAGTTTTGAAGACCCAAGGTTTTAAGGAAAGGTTCTCATAACCAAGTGCTGAAGACTCTAAAGACACAATTCTGAAGACTATGAATACTTGAAGTTTTCATAACCTGATGTTATGTTCCTGCTTCTAAACTCATGCTCATAGAAGCCTCTGAAGTATATAAGGAAAGAAGATAACATTAACATGGTATAAATAGTACATGGTACATTCAACTTTTCATTCCACTACCATGAAAGGACGGACGCGTCGCACGAACTTATCCCCCACGTTACTGTTCAAGCTGCCAATGTTTCTGGAAATCCCAAGAGTATCCCTCAACGAATATATTATTTTATTGGCTATATAAAGGCTTGAATACTAAGAGAGAAATCTGCCAATTCACTGAATAATCACGCGCAAACGTTGTTCATAGCTTTCATATTCTTAAGTCATTGTTCATAAAATAGTTTACACATTCAGCTTTTTAGAAGCAATACTCTTGTAAACAAAACTTGTATTCAAACAGTTGTTTGATTTTCCTTAAGAGACCAGGTAGGTATGTATTCTTAAGGAGTCTTGAGCTTGCGAGTTTTTGAAGTTGTTAGCCACTTGCGGGTAGCTTGTGCATTGTAATAATCAGATTGATTATTGTTTGATATTCCTTAAGGGACCAGGTAGGTCTAAATCCTTAAGAAGCCTAGGGATTGTGAGTCTTAGAGTTTGTTAAGTCACTTGCGGGTAGCTTGTGCAAATTGTAATCAGATTGGTTATAGTGAATTAAGTCCTCGATTGAGTCAGGATAAATCACCTTGGCGGATGGACTAGACTAGCTTGATAATTTTCAAGTGAAATAGTATAATACATACATTGTTCTTTACTTTCCATTCTTACTTATTTTTATTATCAAGAGTGAAGAAAAAGCATTTTAACTTAAAGGGGAATATTTTAAAATAATAGTTTTGTTTTAAAAACCTAATTCAAACCCCCCCTTCTCGTGTTTTTCACACCTTCACAAGAGTATTTAGTAATGGGAAGAATGAGAGGGTATAAACCCCTACTTGTTATTCCTGTTCAAAAAGTCTCTAGTGTGATTCAAATCTCAAACTTTGTTTTCACAAAGTATAGGGATGATAAGTGTCCCAGTAGTGGGATCCATTTATCATCTTACCTACAAAAAATACCAACCAATGCAAACCTTTTTGTCTTCGAGCTTTTTTATTTAAAAACTTTTCAAAAAGGAAATTCTTCGCTAGCATCGTCTATAAAAAACACACAACAAATGGAAACTGTTGAGCCGAACTACAGCACTCTGATTCCTTAAAAGGGATACGCAAGAATCTGGTCGTGGGGCTCAGCCGAGTGAAACTTTGTAAATATTTTCTTCTTTTCCCTGTGCATTCCCTCTTTGCATTCCATTTTAGCATTAAGCTTTAAACATAGATTATATACACCCTTATATTAGAATAAACTTAAGTGGATCATATGGAGTACCACAGGCACGAGGGATGCTAATACCTTCCCCTTGTGTAACCAACTTCCTTACCATTTTCATCTTAGTCGCGATGACCATGCTCCTTTCCTTCCCTCAGGTTTACTCATTATTTCCTTTCCCCCTCTTGGGATAAATAACATTGATGGCGACTCTTCTATCTTTTCGACTCCATTCGTGCTTCGATGAAAATCTTAGACACGACAGCTAGTGAATTTGTTGAGAAAAGATTGACCTATTGCTGGTCCATCCCTATGCAAGTCAGTCCTAGCTTGTGTTTGTTTTCTTTTCTTTGGATGTTTTGTTTGTTTATTGGTTTATTGCTTCATTTGTTTATATGCTTTCACGCATTGTATCTTATTTCATGGATTCTATGCTCTGGATATTTTTTGTGTGTTGTTTCTTTGATTGGGATGAGATGATACTATTGAGGTAAAAGGCCCAGTACCCAGGCTATGAGTTGTAAACTAATAGGAACACTAGGACTAGAGTGGACTCATGATGGATATGTGACGTGACGTCTTGAATAGCGTATTCATGTGATATGCGCTCAGGCGAGGTTCAAATGTGGTACTATCATTTACATGTAGATGTTACAATGATAGTACTTAGCAGACGTGCTAGCGTCTCTGAGTTATCCTTTGACCTTACCCTGACCTAGATTTTACTCGTGAGTGGGAGGGATGATTCTTACAGGTACCATTGGTTACTTTAGTTCTGTTGGTTACCTTATATGGTATTCTGAAAATATGTCAGACCTTTGATCTTGTTACATATGGTTTTCTAAGAGACAACTCAGCAATTTTCAGTATTCTGGAAATCTTGATCCTGTCATTATTGCATCATAGCATATTTATTTTCAAAAAATGATTATGTACAAAAAAGTTAACCCACATATGCATGTCACTTTCCAGAGATATTCTAGAGTTTATCTTCATCAGCAATGGTAAGCAGCAATGATATTGTTAGAGAACCAACTAGGCACATTTTCTCCTATGGTCTATTTCTTGAAGATTTGACACCGCTAAGAAGGTTGAGTGCTCAAGTGGCTAAACACAGTTTGAAGGACTTCATTGCAAGTTTTATGATCCGTGGGCATTACAAACTCGGCTACAATTTTATGATCCTCCATTACGATGCTTCATTTTCCAAGACTATCAACTGGTCCCCACCCTCGAGGAGTATGCTTATCTTCTCAAAATCAAGATTCTGGACCAAGTACCTTTTGTGCACCTCCCAGTTACTATTGATTTTGAAGATATCATAAAGACTCTTTATTTGAGTTGGAATGATATCAAAGTGTATTGGAATCCAAATGGAGATTCCTGCGATTTCTACTCAAAATTTATTATCAAAAAGGCTAAAGAGTATGCAGAAAAGAAAATTGGTAGGCTTTTAACGTAGTGGTGCCTGTCATGATATATGGGATGGTTCTTTTTCCTAATATTCCCAAATTTGTGGATGTTACTGCCATTTATATCTTCATAAGCAAGAACCCAGTATCGATATTTCTTGTTGATACTCACTATATTATCCATTCCAAGTATGGGACGAGAGGAAGCATCAACTGTTGTCTACCTTTGTTATGCCAATGGTTTTTATCTCATCTGCTTACTAAGGGACCGTTCGTGGAAACTCATGAAACCAGTACGTAGGGACCAAGGATCATGGGGATTACTTCTCATGACATAAGGTGGCACAACCTTAGAATGAATAGCTCACAAGTCATCATCGGTTGTGGATCATTCCCTAATGTTCCACTCATTGGAAGAACGAGTTACATCTAATCTTATGCTTGCTCTCTGTCAGTTAGGGTATGCTTTGAACGACAAACCACAAGATAAGGATGTCCAGAAGTCTCTTTATTGTGAGAAGGCAACGAATCCTGAGATGGTGAAAACAGTATAATTAGCTTGGGAAATTTTTTGCAGAAGGGATAGGATCACCTTTGGTGCGAAGAATGCCATTTCCAGACCTCCTTATGACATGTGGGTTAGAGAGAGAGCAGAGACGCTTTTTCTACCTTTTCCAAGAGTAGAACCCTTGTATGAGAAGCCACCCTTGATTTTATCTGATACAGTTCCTACAAAAGAGTACCCCAAGGTCCAAGTTGAGAATATTCGACTTTGGGAGAAAGACCACGAGTCAATGATGAAGCTTTATGACGCTAGGGTAGAAAAGATGGATTTGATTCATGAGCTCAAGGAAGATAAAGAAGGCACTTTTGGAGTAAGAAAGACCAAGAAAAGACCTGGTGTGGAGGAAGATACTTGTGTTTCTATAGGGGACTACCAGAAAGCTCTTGCAGATGTAGAGAAAAGGCGCCTGAAGTGTGTGAAATTTCAAGTTTCCAACAACCAGAACAAGGCAAAGGTCAAAGAACTGGAAGAGCAGCTTAAGGATTCCAGATTGGAAGAAAATGAAAGGCTCATAGATCAGATTAAAGAGTTAGAGAATTCTCCCATACCCATTCCACTGCTAGAGTGAAAAGAGTGTGACAGGTTCCTTAAGCAATGTCAGTATTTGGAAACTCATCTGTTTAGGAAGGATGTGGTGATTGAAAACCTTATCAGAGGACGTGACCACAAGAGAACAAGACAACTATTCCAAAAAACCAAAGAGTGGAGCGAAGAGCACTTCAGAGAATGAGGACCATTTTTTTATGTTGAGATGAGGGGTCCATCTCTTTGATTGTTGTTTTATTTTAATTTGTATGATTACCACCAAAATTGTTGGATGGGATCTTGATGCCGTATTTTTATACCATTAGTGTAAAGTCAGTTGATTTTGGATCTCTTATGATGTAACATTGTCTCATTTGTATGAAGTCATCTGATTTGCATCTTTGTTATGAATGAAAATTAGTTTTTGTTACTGTATCTTGCCTTATTATTTTCTTATCTCTCTTATCATTTGTTATTCTTGATGGTTGACAAAGCTCTTGAATACCCTGGAGATGAAAAACATATCATGCATACCATGCATTTCAGGTTTTTCAGGTCGATATTCTTATATCTTGAATCTACTTTTCTTATCAGAGTTTAAGACGACTACTCACAGATACTCAACAAGAGGCAATTTACCTCGACAAATGGAATAAGTTCAAGCAGAACTCGCTGAGATGAGGGCCCAGATGGCCAACCAAATGACTAAGTTCATGGAGGTGATCAAGATGGGAATGGTAATTAGGGGGCTTTATGAAGATATCTCTGTTGGACTCGGGAATTGACTTCAAAACAACCATCAAGAGAATTATCAAGAGCAATTTAGGCAGCATCCATACAACCCATTCAATAACAATCAGGGGCAATTTTCACCACCCTTGGATCTCATCTGCTTATGGGAGAAAGGGGAGGACATCAATACAGAAGGAATAACTAACTTCTAGAATATGACTATGATAATGAAGATTAAATTTTTGTGCAAAATTCTGACCAAGGTTTTCTCGCTGAAAACCAAAAGTATCGCATGCCCGAGGAGCGTTTGAAGGTTGCAGAAGGTCAGGGTGTCTTAGGAATGGATGCTAATGATTTGGGTCTGGTGCATGGGGAGAGGCTTCCCCAAAATTTCAAGCCTCGTGTTTTTGAGAAATATAATGGGCTCACTTGTCCTAAGACTAGGGATTGAAAAAAAACCCGTACCTGTGGATACCCGCAGGTAAAATCTGTCACGGGCACGGGTATGATAACTTAATGGGTATCAACGGGTAAAATAAACAGATATTTGATTACCCGTTTATTTATGGGTACATATATGGATTTGATGGTATCTATACCCACATATAACTGTATCTATTAATAATTAGAAAAAAATACTTAAATATTAATTTATTTGATAAAAATTTATTATTACTATTACTATTATTATTATAATTGTTATTATTTTGTTAAATATGATATTATTATTATTATTATTATTATTATTTTGATAAAAGAAGAAATAAAATAAATTTGATTTATTTTTATTATTATTTATTTTGTGTTAAATTTGAAAATAATTTTTTTGTCTTTAAAAGAGATAAAAAAATTCATTATTTAAATTTATATATTTTAAATATATTTAAATAATAGTATCCATGGATATCCGTAAATACCCACGAGTATCTCAAAATTCATGGATATCCATCTAACGGATACCCGCACGGATATGGGGCAGGTACGGGTATCATATTTATTAAACGGGGCGGGTAGCGGGAGACTAGTACACGTACCCATGGGTACCCATTACCATCCATACCTAAGATACATGCAAAAGCTTACTATCGCAAGATGTCTGTACACACTGAGGAAGAAGGACTGTTGATTCATTATTTCCTAGATAGCCTGTCTGGGGCATCTCTAGAATGGTATATGAATTTAGAAAGGTCGCGTATTAGAAGCTAGAGGGATTTGGCAGAGGCCTTTGTGAAGCACTACCAATACAATATTGACATGGCTCCTAATCACACTCAACTGCAGAATTTGGCTAAAGGGCCAAATGAATCTTTCAAAGAATATGTCCATAAATGGCGTGAGTTGGATGCTAGAGTTCAACCTCCTTTAATGGAAAGAGAACTTATTGATATGTTCATGAGCACTCTAAAAGGGTCATATTATGATCACGTGATTGGAAGCACTTCTGCAGGTTTTTCTGAGCTGGTTATGGCAGGTGAGAGAATAAAGGTTGGTCTGAAAATGGGAAGAAGCCATATTGGTGATTCTAGTGGTTCCTCGGGTTGAGGTAATAAGAAACCATTTGCTGCATACCCTAGAAAGAAAGAGGGTGAAAAAAGTGTTGTTCATTATTATAGAGGAAGAGGTAAGAATCATCAGCATCAATAAGTCAATGTTGTATCTATTCCAGTGAGTGCTCCTTAGCAGCAACGTCCACAAAAATAGAGGCAACAAAACACTCCTTGTTGTTGTACCCTAAATTTCGCCCCTAATATTTTCAGTCGCACTTGCATATCATATTTTGTCATTTGGTCACAAATATTAATAAATAACTTCATTCATCACATTTGCATCCTATCTTTAAGTTTGGTCTTGTGTTGTTGACTAACTTCTAATCAAAATACAAAAAAATATTTGTCTTTGTCTTTGTATATTTGTGTTTTGTAGGTACCGAGTCAAAGCATCTGACAAATAAGGTTTTCCGGTATTATTTTTCTAAAATCTCTATTCGCAAAGAAAAATAATTAAAAATAATTTTCATTTGTTTCACTGTACAATAGATTGCTCTTAGAGTGCAATCGATTTCACAAAGTGTATTTTGCGTATTTTTTGAGAAAAAACACTAATGCAATTGATTGCTCCCAAAATACAATTGATTGCACAGAGTGAAATTTTGAAAAAAATCAGCAATTTCAAGCTTGTCAACCTTGGCTCTAATTTTTCTTCATTTTTTGAAAGATATACCATTAATTCAAATTTTGGCTCCAATTTTTCTTTTTTTGAAAGATATATCATTAATTCAAATTTTGGCTCCAATTTTTCTTTTTCTGAAAGATATATCATTAATTCAAATTTTGACTCCAAGAATTAATTACCAAACCACCACTAATCCCAAGCCTAAACTCTATAAATAGAGCCCTCATTTCATTCAAATCTCAAGCTTTTGAGAGTCAAACTCACTTTGCTAAAAAATTTCTCAATTCTCTCCATCTACCAAATTCACTCAAAGCTCCATTTTCAAAAAAAAAGTTAGTAAGATTTTCATTGAAGCTTACTAATATTTGAGCTAAACCTTCATCCAAACACGTTTTCTTCACCAATTCTCTACATCCAAGCTTGGGCAATTGATTCTTGAGGCTGAATTGAAGCAAATTCTTGAAGTTGTTTTGATAATTCTATAGATCTACCTTTGGTAAGTTGGATTTTTCATCTTTCACAATGTGATCTCTTATTGATCTTTGGATTTGATTCATGGAGCATTGTTTTATGATTCCATTGGTGCTACTTTCTCATAATTTGATAGAATTTTCATGCTCAATTGAATCCATGATCATAAGGTGTTTGATGGAAAGTTTGAATAAGAATTTGGCCTTTTAAAATGATTTTTTCTTCTGTTTTTAACAGGGTGCAATCGATTGTCACGGCAAAATTTCATGTTTTTTTTTATAAAAACACTGATGCAATCGATTGCATCAATAGTGAAATCGATTGTAATAGAACAAAATAGCATTTTCCGCCTTATTTTGGGGTTGTTTTGATCCATCTCTCTTTTCCTACTCACTCCTTTTGATTGTTGATTCAGATTGCAATTTTAAATGTTCAATTTCTCTTTAAATTCAATGGACTTTAGGTGTAGATGGATTTGGATAAATTTTCATTAATTCAAATCTACCTAAGCGTGAATTTTTTAATTCATTTTTGGTGCTTTATATTAATGATATGTTTAGTACTTTAATCCATTGAGATGAGTGATTGAATTTAAAGATGAAAGAAATTTGAGGTAGTGATCCAAATTAGCTTAACATTCCCCTCCCTCTTCATCTCATCCCTTTCTTTTTTATTTGTGCTACATGTTAATGGATGATGATCTCTATATCATTTATCCAAACATGAAGTACATAGATTGCTATTGACCGACCATAAAATAGGTACGACTTCTACATAAGTCTACTTACGATTGCTTAACATAGCGCTACATTTTGCCCCGATTCGAGTAAATGATCATTCATGGCCAAATCCTATGTTTGCAAGCCCAAGTATGTTAATTTGAACCATTTGATCCAATAACCTTGATATTCATTATTAGGAGGTTTTGGTTCTATCAATCCTCCAATGGATCTTCATCAATTTTGGTCAACACGGATCACTTAAATATCACTGATCATTAAATGTTGCCTTGAGGATTCTTAAATGGATGATATACTTGACAAAAATCAAATGCAACTTGTTGTTGAGAGGATTTGGTTCTACCAATCCTCTAATGAGTTCCAAATGCAAGTATCAACATGGTCATCCAACTAACCATTAACTTCTAACAATTGACTTGATTTTATGCTTTTATTTTATCCTCTTTACTTTATTTACCATTTACTTTAGCATTTACATTTCATGCTATTTTCATCTTTGCTCGCTTGAGCATTTACTTTTATGCCATTTTTATTTTACTCACTTAAGCTCTTTTCTTTTCCTTTTGAAGATGCCTAGTAATCAACTTGAACCATAAAAAAATTAATGATAGTTGGACTATTTGGTTACTATCCTTGGCATTATAGAGTATTGGACTTCTTGGACTTAGGAATAGAAGTCTTGGCTTATGTTGGAGACCTTGTGACCTTAATTGATATTTTTTCTAGAGTTCTTGGGGTTCACCCCAATACATTGGGTTGTTTGTTTGTTTTGTGTGCAGGTTATTGTGATTACATACTTTGTTTGTAATATGGAATTCATCTGTATACAGCCGTTACTCTGCCCAATTTTTGTGAAGACTTAATGCAATTAAACCTTGGTTTTCTCAAGAGGTTCAGTATCCTTGCTTGGTTTCAATCCAAAGAATGGGAATTCTATATTGACTCATAATGTCAAGTGTTGGCTTCTTGTTGGTTAGATGGTTCTCTCCCTAGCTTTTACCTTATGGTTTAGGATAGTCCCTTCATCTCCTCCCATCTTCTTTAATTTTCAAAATCTTCTCATTTTTTTCAAAATTTTCTTTGTTTATAAACTCAAACCGCTTTCATGATAAACCTCGACTTTGTTGAGTTCCTTTTCTTTTAAAACTTATTTTATTTAAACAAACTTCAATTCATTTAATCATACTTCGACATTTTTCAAAATTAATAAAAACATTTCAACTCATTCAAACTCCTTTGTGCGCTCGAGCACCTCTTACCTTCAAAACTTTTTTCAAGATGAGACATGATTCATTGATAGTCGAGCAACATTCTCCTATCCCCAAGGTTATAAAGGTGTCGACTTTTACGCTTGAGTGCTAGAGGTGTTCTCAAACCCTCACTCTTGTTGACGAAGGGTCCATCTTTCTCACACCTTGTGGGCGTTCGTCGAGATTTCTCTCCTAACAATGACGACCTATCTCTTTGTTTAAAAACAATCAACAGACAAGTCTTTTCTAGCCGAACTACGGTGCTCTGACTTTCCCATTACATGAGGGAGTACGTAGGCACTAAGCCTTACGACCCAAGGCGAGCAACAAAAATAATAAAAAAAAATTTATTTTCTTTTGTGTGCAAATACTCATTCATTCTTTTCCTTTAGCAAGTAAAACTTTACATGACACTCCTTTTAAAAGAAACCAAACAAAGTTGATCATGCGGAGTACCGTAGATGCTTAGGGTGCTAATACATTCCCTTTGCATAATCGACCCCCGTACCTCGATCTCTGATCTTTTATTTCATTGTGGGTTTTCTTCGCTTTTTTCCCATTTCCCTTTGGAAACAATAAAGTGCGGTGGTGACTTCATTGTGTTGAGATAAGTAAATTGATGGCTTAATCTCAAATCTTTACCGTTACATCTCTTTTCCTATCATTAATGTCACATTTTATCTCTTCTCATTTTGCCGACGACGCGTGCGACACTCGTCAAAACAACAATCAGCAGCCAAGGCAACCTCGAAGGTTTTATCCTCTACCCATGAGTTTTACTAAAGCGCTTCAACATATGCTTGAGTTGATTTTGGTCACTTTGAGAAACATGACAACCAATCTAGATAGACTCCCAGCCAACTATGATCTCAACTCTAGATATGAGTTCCATTTTGGCGGTGTTGGTCATAGTATAGAGAATTGTTATGCTTTGAAGTGCAAGATATAGGATTTGTTGGATGCCAAGTGTAATACGGTGAGAGAACTGACTGTTATACTGGTTTTGTGTTTGTGTTTGCAAGTGTTGCGGTAAGCAAGAGTCGTCACCTGCTTTTCTTTTATCCAACAAAGGAAAGGGAGAAAAGAACAGAAAAATACCTTTTGAGATTATTTCTGAGTAAGGGGGGTATATTATGGAAAGGGAAGGTGTTAGCACCCTTTCCATCCGTAGTTTTCTACGGGCTCTTAGATGCTTAGCTCATTTTTAAATACCTTATGCTTTGTGTTTTTTTGAAAATTATTTTGAAATGCCAATAGCAAGGTCATTTTCTTTATGATAACTCTTGTATCAGTCCTGAAGAGTGTTGATAAAGTGTTTTGAAAAGGTTTTGTGTAAGTGTAAAAAAGTTTGTTTGAGCAAGCATCTAATATCTATCTACTTTACTCGAAAGGATTGTTCTTTTCCTCTTTTCCTTTAGACAGTGCTATCCTACTATTAGTGAGTAGGTATCCCTAGTTGTTGGATGTATGAGGGACATCCGAAGGGACGTTTATAGTCTCAAAGGTAACTGGGCAAGAAATTTTAGTAACTACCCTAGGGTTTTAAGATAATTTTTATCGAGGCAACGTTGAGAGGGTCATCGAGGGACTTATGATCTTTCAAACCGGAGGGTAGCCACTAAAATCTCTCACGTTTCGAGAGTTGTGAGTGTTTTTTTTAGAAGGAAACCAAAGTGGGAGTACCCTAAAGGTGCGCATGTGAAATTGTATTGTGTTTCAGTTATTTATCTTGATGTTAGGTTTGCTAACGTTTTGTTTTTAATTTCTTTCCATGCAATCCTATTAATCATACTTCTAAGAAGTTTCAATATCTGTACAGAAAATATAAAGTGCGGAAATTAAATCCTATGCTATTACATCCTGTGGGCAATTACATAATAGAAAAATACAGAAAAAATACACTATACTATTACAAAATTTCCCATGCAACCTATAAATTCTTTCTAGAATTTAAATTGCAAATAAATGGAAAAATGATAAGAACAAATATAAAAATGTCCTGAAACCCTAAGTATTAAGAAAAATGACTTTTTGGTATTTGTTTGAGAAATAGAACTAAAAATTGATTAGAAACTTAAGTCTATTGATTTTAAATTAAACAAAATATTAAAGTAATTAATTAACTTATTTAAAAAATTAGCTTAATTAATAAAAAAAACTAACCTAATGTTTTTTTGTGATTTTTTTATTTATTTTATATTAATTAAACAAATTAAGAAAAGTGATAAAAGTAAAAAAAAACTGGGGTGTGAAAAAAACGCTTGGCCCACGTTGTTGAAGCCCAAGTTTCTTGTGAATCTAGTGAGGAATGCCTTGGAGAGTGCATGGTGGTCTGCGCATTTGGGTACATTGGATCTGGATCAGCTGTGATCTGATGGCTTAGATTAATGGTTCATGATGCACACATGGGACATGCCAGCACTGGATGTGCAAATGAAACGTTAGAAAAACAAAATGCATAATCTGGGTATCGAACCCAGGTTTCCTCCTTGCACACTCACATATCTTACCACTCAGCCACTTGTTCATTCGTTTATATAAACAACATCATAACATTATATTATAAAACATAAGTCAAATATATTTGAAAACATAAAACACGCGCGCTGACCAAAAAGGCCAATAGGAGAGAGACATGTGCAGCACTGAAGTCAGCATTTTGGACCAGGCCGGAGTTAAAACTCCGTTTATCTTCTCTGATGGATTAAAAAATTGAGTCCTGCATAAATCAATAAAAATAAGCAAACTAATAACCCTACTAGACTAAATGGACCCTTGTGAATCCGATGGCAGGGTTAGTTTGCTCTGAAACTTATTGTATCAATGAGAACGAAACTCAATGGCCATGGACGCCCTAATAATGGCAGTTTGTGCTTTACACGTCAAAACTTGCATACAATACCTCAAACATGTTCTAATTGTTCCCCTGAACATGAATTAAACCATTAAATGTATCAACAAAGCATGCATATGAGATTTCGATTCTAACAAACCTTACCAAATGATGATACACAACCCAATTGTTTGAGGATGCTATGGGATTTGGAAATGGAAGGGATAGGCTCCTGATATTCCCAAGAACATAATGGAACCTTTGAATTGGATCAAAAGAAGCTGGAAATATGTTTTTGGATTTTACAACTTTGATGTATTTTTTACAATTTTCGTGTGGCTGTTTGGGGTGATTTGTGCGTATAGGCAAAATGTTTATGTCTGGCCTTTTCGCTTGCACTTTTAGCTCTGTATTTATAGGGGCATTGGTGAATGTAAATGGCAAGAATAATCCATTAACCAGGCTTTGAAGGCAGAATCGAAAGCCTTAAAAGGTTGCCTTTTTTGATGATTTTCTACCCTTTTGGGTTTGGGATGAATCTGGACAGGTTTCTCATCTTGACTCCTTTGAATGCCCTCAAGCCTTGTTCTTCAATTGGATCTGAGTTCCAATTCGAATGGCTCAAGGCCTCAACATTGTGGCTTCTTCGAATGAGCCACTATTTTCCTTAGTTGCTTGATCATAAAATATCCAACTAGCCCAATCGAACACTTCCTTCTGGCTTATTGAAGCTTCATTTTGTTATTTCCTTTGAATGTAATTATGCATGTGGCCCTTCGATTCTAATTCCCACCCTTTGTTTATATCTTTTCTTGCTTGCAAGAAACGACTTTGTTGCGCATTAGTCCACCTTCGATTGGTGAATGCAGCTTGTATTGCACCAATCGAAGGGTAACCTAAGAGCATCAGAAGTTCTCTTCAAACATCCCACACTTGTTCAGGTGCATTCCAGAAGATCTTAACTATCTTTCAACCATGCATGCCTAAAGATGGCATGTCCTTCGAATCACGAGCTTTCCACCTGTCTTCTTTGGATAAAATAAAAGCCTTTCAATTCCAAAATATTCTTCTTTTCAAAGTGCCCATTCAAACAACGTGTCAATCAAAAGGTTTTTTTCTTGTAGTGTTTCGAATAGCTTATATTTCCATGATTCGAAAACAACACCCTTAGATGAATTTACTAACTCTTCCAATCGAAGACTTTAGAAAAATCCTCCTCGCGTGCTTTCTTTCAATCCAGCCTTCCTTGGATATTTCGAATAGCTTATATTTCAGTGGTTCGAAAACGAACCTTTTGAAGCTCCTTATTAGCTCTTCCAATAGAAGACTTCTTAAAAGCCTCATCACATTTTCCTTCGATTTAGCCTTCCATGGATCCTTTAAATTAGCCTGCATATTACTGTCGAAGCTGCTTCGACCCAAAAGCCCTTAGGCATATCTTCAGCCTTCGATCTACACTTTGTCATGCACACTTCTTTTCTTTATTTTAGCTGTGCCATTATGATGAGACATATAGGGTGCCATGAAAATCATTTGAAGCTTTGGAACTCACACATCTTGGTGAAAACTGAAATTAGTTAAAAAGGCCATTGCTTAGGAGGAGAATTTATCTGATCAATTCTTTGTCAACCTTGAGCAATTAGGGACCTTAATGAGCATGCCCTGAATAAAATGGGAGGGAAAATTTAGGGGTACAACATCTGCCCCTGTTCAATCTTCTTAAACCTAAATATTTAGATTGGCTTGTATGCCTTTTGTGATCTGAAGGTGGAAGATGATCAGACACTAGAGTGCCCAGAAATTTGCACTAGGATGAAGTAATGTTGTTGGTTGATGATGTCAGGAATGGGCTTACAGATGCCATTTGGAGAAGATGACTGAGAGTTATCAGAGATGGGCTTAAAGATTCTATCCAGAGTAGATGTTGACTTCATAAGAGGTCTCTTTATGGGGATTCATGTTCCTGTTGTCTGAGGAGGACTCCACTGGGGAATATTGATTTATGTTGTTCTCCTGCTTGAAGAAAACTTTGTGGGGAATAGAGTCTAGGAACTTTAGTTGTCCATGGATCTACTGAGGAGTTATCTTTGGACTGGAGAGATGAATGTTAGCTTCTTTCTGGCTGAAATCCAGGCTTCACAGTAACTTGTTGGGAGAATGAAATTAACTATTATCTGGAAATGTGTTAGAATGAGCCTATGTAGGGCTGCTTCAGGATGAGCCCGTGTAAAGCTGCATCTGGAAATTGAGAATTAATCCGTGTAAGATTGCTTCAGGATGAGCCCGTGTAAATTTGCATATGGAAATTGAGAAGGAATCCGTGTAAGATTGCTTCAAAATGAGCCCGTGTAAGGCTGCATCCAGAGATCATGAGAAGGAACCCGTGTAAGATTGCTTCATCTGGCCGTGTAGATAGTCACCCCATCTTTTTTCGGGAATTGATCCACAGATAGTTGTCCTGTCATGTTTCAGGTATAAATCTGGAACTTGCTTTTGTTGGTCATTGAGATAGTTGACTTGTCTTGTTTTAGGAATTAATCTCTGGCCTAAGAGAAAGAAAGATAGTTTCCCCATCTTGTTTCGAGAGTTAATATTCAATCTGGTCATGTTGATAGTTGTCCTGTCTGGTTTCAGGTATTTATCTATAATCAGTCGTGTTAGAACAAAGTTTGAATCTACTACCCTATATTTAAGTTTTGATGATAACAAAGTGAAAAGATATAGTATTTATAAGTTTCATGTATGAACTATCTGCTGCCTAAAATTATTATGTTCTGACTTGCAGATACTCTGATTGATATAAGCAAGATCACATCTATTCAGCATCAGAATTTGGTTTCAGACACTAGCATCAGAAGTTGCCATATCAGAATGACAGAATCAGATGATCAACTCACGTACATGCTGAAGCCTGATGAACAAGACTGCGCTCAACACTCTGATAAAGAAACACAACAGTTCATCAGCAGCTAAGCAGAGTCAGAATGAGCCAAGCCAGAACTTGCATTAAGTAAGCAACGGTACTGTGCATTGAAAGCAAATTAATTCCAACGGCCTCATTCCAGACAAGATCTGCTCGATAAGGAAAGTTTATTATTAGCATTGAATCAAGAATATTGCATCCAACGTTCATCATCTCAGTGCTATATAAACAAGACTTTGAAGATTGAAATGGCTAATGCTCTCCAAATCTCTACACGCACAAAAGCTAATCAAAATCTTCTTTCTCTCAGTTTTGCTAAACCACACATTCTGATATTCTATCATTGTTTAGCAATCTAGTTTCTAAGCTTCAATTTGTGTATACATCACAGTTGTGATACAGTTTTGTAGAAAACATTCACACACTTAGTTTTATCTCTTTGTAAGAAAGTGTTACCTTGACAAACCGGGTTGTGGTTTGGATCAAGAAGGCTTTAGCAGTTGTTAAAGCAGTCTGTAATATTCAGTTGAATATAGTGGATTAAGACCTCGTTGGAGAGAGGCGAAATCACCTTGACGGGTGGACTGGAGTAGTTTGAGATCAAACGAACCAGGATAAAAATATCTTGTTCATTGCATTAGATTTCAGTTTTACAATTCAACCCCCCCCCCCTTCTTGTGTTTTTAACCACTTCAATTGGCATCAGAGCGCCTGGTTCTGAGCTAAAACACTTAACTGTGTCAGTACAAGATCCAGCGTCAGAAAAACACAATGGCAGGAAACAATTCTCACATCAGCAATGACAACAATGAGGACAAAGACAGATTCAGCGGCAAACCTCCAGTCTTTGATGGAGAAAACTTTGATTACTGGAAAGACAGAATTGAAAGCTTCTTTCTGACACATGATGCTGATCTGTGGGATATTGTGACAGATGGATACACGCACCCTGTGAATGCAAGTGGTCAGAAGATTGATAGAAAAACAATGTCTGATCAACAAAAGCGTGACTTCAAGAATCACCACAAGGCCAGAACCATCCTCCTCAGCGCCATCTCCTATACTGAGTATGAAAAGATCTCCAACAGAGACACAGCAAAGAATATTTTTGACTCACTCAGAATGACGCATGAGGGCAACGTTCAGGTCAAAGAAACAAAAGCTCTGGCGCTCATTCAGAAGTATGAGGCGTTCAAAATGGAAGAATCTGAATCCATTGAAACCATGTTCTCTAGATTCCAGATTCTGGTAGTTGGTCTCAAAGTTCTGGACAAAGGATACTCTACTGCTGACCATGTCAGGAAAATCATCAGAAGCTTACCCAAGCAGTGGAGACCTATGGTTACAGCTCTGAAGCTAGCTAAAGATCTCAACAAAATCACTCTGGAGGAACTTATCATCTCCCTCAGAAGTCATGAGATAGAGCTAGAAGTTGATGAGCCTCAGAAGCAAGGTAAGCCTTTAGCATTAAAATCTAACAAAAAATTTGAGTCTAAAGTTTTGCAGGCAGTTGAAGAAACATCTGATGGATCCTCATCAGAAGAAGACGAACTCTCTCTCCTCTCCAGAAGAGTAAATCAACTGTGGAAGCAAAGACAAAGGAAGTTCAGGAATCCCAGAAGATCTGATCAGAACAAGTCTTCTTCCAGATACAGAAGGACAGATTCTTCCTCTGGATACAGAAGATCTGAAGGCTCCTCCAGTAGCAAAAAGCCAAACACCAAAGACATCATCTGCTATGAGTGCAATGAGCAAGGACACTATAAGAGTGACTTCCCAAAGCTTCAGAGGGAAAAGCCCAAAAAGAAGTTTGGAAGAGAGAAGAAGAAAAGTCTCATGGCTACATGGGATGACTCTGACTCGTCTGAAGCTGACTCAGAATCAGATGATGAGAGGGCAAACATAGCTCTCATGGCTAACATCTCAGAAGATAGTGAAGCTTCTGAATCAGACTCAGAATCAGACACTGAAGAGGTATTTCCTAACTTTGCTGTTAACTTTACAAAGGCTGAACTTGCTGAAAGCCTTAATGAGATTCTGGAACGGTATCAGCAAATTAGAGTTAAATTCAGAAACCTGAAAAGGAATCTTGAATCTGACTCTAATAAGACTGAGAGTCTCAAATTGGAAAATTATGAGCTGAGAAATAATATTTCAAAATTAGAAAACACTTTACAAAACTCTCAGAAGGAACCAATTTCTGAAACTCCCAGCAACGCTGATGAGATCATCAAGGAGTATGATCATAGTTTCCAGAAGTTCCTAGATAAAAGCATAGATAGAAGCAAAATGGCTTCAATGATCTATGGAGTTAGCAGAAACGGCAGGAAAGGAATAGGATACCAAGGTAAGGTTCCTACACCAAAGAATGTCATGGACTTAACCATTAAACACACTCCTCTGAATTCACATTTTGTATATGGTCACACACATGATATCAAATACACTAGCAGTAAGCACTCTGTGAAACCAAAATTCAACCAGAGTTTTGGTAAAACTAACAAATCAGGACCCAAGAAAATCTGGGTACCTAAGGATAAAATAATACATGTTGCAGATATCTTTAGCAGCAAGTCAGAAACACCAGTCATGGTACCTGGACTCTGGCTGCTCACGACACATGACGGGAAGAAGGCATATGTTCCAAAGCCTGGAACTTAAGCCTGGAGGCCACGTTGGCTTTGGAGGCAATCAGAGGGGAAAGATAATTGGCTCTGGAACTGTAGGTAATGGAAATCTTCCCTCTATTAATAATGTTCTGCTAGTAGATGGATTGATGCATAATCTGTTATCCATAAGTCAATTAAGTGATAACGGTTATGATATAATCTTTAATCAAAAATCATGTAAAGCTGTTAGTCAGAAAGATGGGACTATCCTGTTTAATGGTAAGAGGAAAAACAACATTTACAAAATCAAACTTTCTGAACTAAAGAGTCAGAATGTAAAATGTCTTCTGTCTGTTAACAACGAGCAGTGGATCTGGCACAGAAGATTGGGGCATGTTAGTATGAGAATAATATCTCAGATTAACAAACTCAATCTGGTCAGAGGACTTCCTAATTTGAAGTTCAATTCAGATGCTCTGTGTGAAGCATGTCAGAAAGGCAAATTTGCAAAACCTTCTTTTAAATCCAAAAATGTTGTCTCTACCTCTAAGCCATTAGAACTTCTGCATATTGACTTATTTGGACCAGTTAAAACTGCTTCAGTCAGTGGTAAGAAGTATGGGTTAGTAATCATAGATGACTATAGCAGATGGACATGGGTAAAGTTCTTAAGACACAAGGACGAGTCACACTCTGTGTTTGTTACCTTCTGTAACCAATTTCAGAATGAAAAGGATCTTAGAATCGTTAAAGTCAGAAGTGATCATGGTGGAGAATTTGAAAACAAAGATTTTGAGTCATTCTTTAATGACAGAGGCATTCTGCATGATTTCTCTTGTCCTAGAACTCCCCAACAAAATGGAGTTGTAGAAAGAAAGAACAGAACATTGCAAGAAATGGCCAGAACAATGATCAATGAGACAAACGTTGCTAAGACCTTCTGGGCAGAGGCAATAAACACAGCGTGCTACATTCAGAATAGAATCTCAATAAGACCTATTCTGGAAAAGACTCCATATGAATTGTGGAAGAACAGAAAGCCCAACATTTCATATTTTCATCCATTTGGATGTACTTGCTTTATATTAAATACAAAGAATTATTTGAACAAGTTTGACTCTAAAGCACAAAAGTGTATTACGTTAGGATACTCTGAACGCTCAAGAGGGTACAGAGTATACAATACAGAAACACAGATTGTGGAAGAATCAATCAGTGTTCGTTTTGATGATAAGCTTGACTCTGAAAAGTCAAAGTAGAATGAAGTTTTTGCAGGTATAGAAATTGAATTTGCAGGTTCTGAAGACAAGTCATCAGAAGCTCTCAACACAGACATTCCTTCAACGTCTGAAAGGAGCACTGCTAGCAATCCTACAACAGTTGCTGATCAACCTCAGAAGAGATTACCCAGAAGCAGCTTGGATAACCCAGAAGAGACTATCCTAGGAAGAAAGGAAGATCCAATCAGAACAAGAGCAAGCTTCAGAAACTCTGAAGAAACACTTATGGGACTTGTGTCTCTGATTGAACCTTCTTCTATTGATGAAGCACTTCTGGATAATGACTGGATTTTGGCAATGCAAGAAGAGCTGAATCAATTCACCAGAAACGACGTATGGGATCTCGTTCCCAGACCAAAAGGATTCAACGTCATTGGAACAAGATGGGTGTTCAGAAACAAGCTAAATGAACAAGGTGAAGTCATCAGAAACAAGGCACGACTGGTTGCACAAGGTTATAGTCAGCAAGAGGGGATAGACTATACAGAAACCTTTGCCCCAGTCGCCAGGTTAGAATCTATCAGACTTTTAATTTCATTTGCTGTTAATAGAGGCATCACTCTGTATCAGATGGATGTCAAAAGTGCATTCTTAAATGGTTATATAGAAGAAGAAGTTTATGTACACCAACCCCCAGGTTTTGAAAATACAAAACATCCAGAACATGTTTTCAAACTAAAGAAGTCACTGTATGGTCTGAAACAAGCTCCCAGAGCTTGGTATGAAAGGCTAAGTAACTTTCTGTTAGAAAATGAATTCACCAGAGGGAAAGTGGACACTACTCTATTCTGTAAATCAGTTAAGGATGACATCTTAGTCTGTCAAATTTATGTTGATGATATTATTTTTGGTTCTACTAATCCTTCTCTTGGAAGAAAATTTGCTAAGTGTATGCAGGCAGAATTTGAGATGAGCCTCATGGGGGAACTAAAATTCTTTCTAGGAATTCAGATCAATCAAACTCCAGAAGGAACTTACATTCATCAGAGCAAATACATCAGAGATCTTCTAAAGAAATTTGACCTCTCAGAATGTAAGCCATCAAAGATTCCAATGCATCCCACGTGCATTCTGGAAAGAGAAGAGGTAAGCAAAAATGTAGAACAGAAAGTCTACAGAGGTATGATTGGTTCTCTCCTCTATTTGACTGCTTCAAGACCTGACATATTATTCAGTGTTTGTATCTGTGCTAGATTCCAATCAGATCCTAGAGAATCTCACTTAACAGCTGTTAAGCGAATTTTCAAGTATCTGAAAGGTACTACTAATCTGGGTTTGTTTTATAGAAAATCTAGTGATTACAGCTTAGTAGGCTACTGCGATGCTGATTTTGCTGGAGACAGAGTGGAATGTAAAAGTACTTCTGGAAGCTGCCAGTTTCTGGGAGAAAATCTGATCTCTTGGTCCAGCAAAAGGCAATCAACAATTGCACTATCAACAGCAGAAGCTGAGTACATAGCAGCAGCATGATGTAGCACACAAATGCTCTGGATGAAAAGTCAGCTTGAAGACTTCCAGATTTTTGAGAGTAACATTCCTATACTTTGTGATAATACTTCTGCTATTTGCTTAAGTAAGAATCCCATTTTACATTCTAGAGCTAAGCATATAGAAATAAAACATCACTTCATTAGGGACTATATTCAGAAAGGTATTTTGAACTTAAAATTTATAGATACAGACCATCAATGGGCTGATATCTTTACTAAACCCCTTTCAGAAGATAGGTTTAATTTCATTCTGAAACATCTCAGCATGAAAGTGTGTCCAGAGTGAAAATGTTTTAATTCCATATATTTACCTTCAGAATGTAATTGTTTTACTGTGAACTTCTGATCAATCTCCTTTCAGAAAGATAGAACATGCAGATTGTATCAGATGCAAGTATAAAGATCTGAGAGTCTAAGCTCAAAGACAGACGTGCTGATCACTACATCAAACAAGTGTCATCCAATCATCAGCATATCTCTGAAGCAGAACGCGTGCACGCTTCTGAGAAGGCAAAACGCTGATTGGGTGCATTGAGACACATGTCTGGTAACCGTTTTTAAGTATCTTTCTCAAATCCCCCAAAATCAGCAAGCATTTAATGAAAAGTAATCATGCTTTTAAAATGCAATCATGATTTTTCTCTCTCTTAAAAAAACGTTTATCTTTTCAAAATATTTTTGAAACTCTATTTAAACACATTAATCTCTCATTCTTATTCTTTACGTTTTCTCACTAATACTCAAGCATTTTCTGCATATTTCTGTGTTCATCTCTTGCAAAACCTATTTTCCTCAGTTTATTCTCAAAACCCTTTTAGTGTGAACATGGCAACCTCCAGCAGTGCTTCTGCAGGTCCTCAGAAGAAAGCATCATCTGAGCAATATCAAGTGCCATTCAGAACTCTCCTCACTCCTGTGAAGAATCTTGAAGTGCTTTCTGAATTAATCATTGATTTTGGAAGCTTGAAGGAGAACGGTTTTGACCTAACTGAAGAAGTTAGGGCACAGAAGTGGGAAAGGTATTTTGACAGGTTGGTTGGACCAACATTCCCAATGCTAGTCAAGGAATTCTGGATTCACGCCAAGGCTTCAACACATCTAGTCACCTCCTTTGTTATGGGGAAGAAGATTGTGATCACTGAGGATCACATTGCAAGGCTAATCGGTTACAGTGGTGGTGGCGTCCGTTGTGTGGACATGGCTGAAAGATATGCTGATGTAGGTGTGATAGCTGCAAGGATTTTCACTCATGGGGTGCCTAGCAGCAAGATTAAAGATCTGAAGGATCATTACAGAGTTTGGGCTAAGATAATTCTGGGGTGCTTCAACCACAGGAAACCAACCAGTTCTCCTGATTACATAAATGTGGATCAGTAGTTTCTGATCTACTTTATTGATCAGAAGGTAAAGATCAATCTGGCTCACTTCCTGTTCAACCACCTCAGAACAAGTGTGAAGGAAACCAGGGAAGAAGAAAGAACCAAGAGGGATTGGATACCCTTTGGAAGGTTGATATCAGATATTCTGACAGAGAATAGGCTGATAGAGCATCTGATAGAAGCTCAAGAGCTAAGCACTATTGAACCAACAGTTGGGAAACCTCTGAATGCAAAGAACTTGAAGAAGATGAAGCTGATAGAGAATATTCAGAAGGAACCCAGAGCTACTCCTATTGCTGATATCACCAACAGAAGAGTGCCTCTGAGTGACTTTCCGTTATTTTCTGAAATAGAATCCAAACTAGAGGTGGTTCTCAGATACTTGGATGCGTGCAAGGCAGATGGTTCAGATCCAAATCTGATTATCAAAGCTCTGCATCAACCTCAACAAGAAGTGACTCTGAAGAAGACGAAGAAGAGGAAGGCACCATCAGAAGGATCATCCCAGCAGATACCCAGGAAAAGAGGTAATTCATCTGCTGCTTCTGTTTTAAATTCTTCTACTATTCCAGCATCTATTCCTCCTCAAACCTCTCATAGAATCTCAATCCCCATCCCTATCATAGATGAAACTGTACCAGAAGAGGACCCTTATGAGGCATTAAAACTCAGAAGACCCAGAACCAAACATCCCAAACAACCAACAATCTCAACAACATCAGCAATTGACCAAGTGCTGTCTGACATTGATCAACACACCTCTGATCAACCAATCTCTGAACCACAAATTGTTCCTCCTCCACAACCAGAACAACAACAATCTGCTGAAGAACCAGAACAACAACAACAACCACTTTCACCAATTCCAGAAGAACCCCTTATCCCTAAACAATCAGAAATTCCAACAACTTCTCCTCAACCAGCAATTCCGTCTCCCTCTCCCCAACCAGAAATTAATCCTCCATCACCTCAACCAGAGTTTCATCACTCTGAAACTCCTTCTCCTCAACCATCTGAACCTCATTCACCTCAACCATCATCTTTGGCAATCCAGCTGCCAGGTGGAACAACTATCACCTTAGCACAATTGCCATCCTCATCAGAATCTACACCACCAAATACTCCCAAAACACCACCCAGTCCAATCATAATTTCTGATTCTGAAACTCCCTCTCCAAAACAAACAGCTGCCCAGAAAACCTCCGAAAAACCCAGCAGGACTTTCATAGACTTAACCAGTCTTGACCGTCTTGCTGATCTGAAACATAAAATTGCCATCCCAAAACCAAAACAACCAGATGTTGGCTCTGGTATTATGAATTTTGAAACAGGTGTGCTGCAATGGATTGCTTCTTTGAAGAAAGTCTGTCCTGGAATGATTGACCCAGCTGCTTCTGATCAGCTCTGGTCACAATTCAGACTTTGGGTACGTGCTGAAGCCCTCAAGTTGCAGGATATCAACTATGAGCAGGCACAACAAAATTTCAGCAAGCTTCTGAATGAAGTTGGAAGTCAGCTTCTGAAAGAAGACGTGCTCCCTCTGGATAGTGAACCTTGGTCTGAGAAACAGCAAGCTGCAAAGGTGCAATCAGAAGAAGACAAGACCATTCAAGCTGAAGAAAGTCAAGCAGAAGATGTTGCTGAAAGCTCTCAGAAGCTTCCTGCTTCTGATGCTTCTCAAGCTGCCTTGGACAGGCAGACTCTGGAAGAACTAAGGCTGAATGACATGCGTCTGCAGCAGCGAATGGATGAAAGCGACCAGAAGATGAAAGAAAGAATGGATGTGCAGGATAGCAAGATTGACACTGTTGTCAGCATGGTGCACAAGCAGAATGAGACTGCTGAAAAGATCCAAGCCATGCTGGAGAACCTGTTCACACGCTTGCCTCCTCAACCTTAGTCTTTTTTCATTCATGTCCTTTTTCATGTTTTCCTTGATTTTCTGATGTACTACTTGAATGTGTTTTGTACTATTGTCGTTTTGATTCTGAACTCTTTTAATATAACTAGTTTTTCTGATCTTAATTGTTTTAACACATCACTTACACTTTTTGATTGCTGACAAAAAGGGGGAGAACAAGAATGATATTTTAAACAATAACGGCTAACTAGACAGAAATTCTCAAACATTCTAACTCTATTACTTGAAAATGTTTTTCTGTTTTGCTTAAAGTTTACAGGTACAAGGAAGCTCCTGTACACTCTGAAGACTAGAAGCTCTGATCACTATGAAGCTCTGATCCGCTCTGATACTCTGATCCATGGCAAAGCTCTGACAAGAAAAGCTCTGAAGCTCTGCTCTGACATAAAGCTTCTGATAGTCAAAGACTCTGATACTCTGACGTTCAAAGAAAGGCAAAAAGATCTGATCCTGAAGAACACTTGTAATCAAAGGGAAGTAATAAACTCAGGGGGAGTACATCTCTTAACTCTGATATCTTTTTACTCCTTATCCTTTGTACTTCTTACTCTGATGCATATCTCTGATACCTTTTCACGTTATTTTCATTTAAAAATATCTAGTTTTTGTCATCATCAAAAAGGGGGAGATTGTTAGAACAAAGTTTGAATCTACTACCCTATATTTAAGTTTTGATGATAACAAAGTGAAAAGATATAGTATTTATAAGTTTCATGTATGAACTATCTGCTGCCTAAAATTATTATGTTCTGACTTGCAGATACTCTGATTGATATAAGCAAGATCACATCTATTCAGCATCAGAATTTGGTTTTAGACACCAGCATCAGAAGTTGCCATATCAGAATGACAGAATCAGATGATCAACTCACGTACATGCTGAAGCCTGATGAACAAGACTGCGCTCAACACTCTGATAAAGAAACACAACAATTCATCAGCAACTAAGCAGAGTCAAAATGAGCCAAGCCAGAACTTGCATTAAGTAAGCAACGGTACTGTGCATTGAAAGCAAATTAATTCCAACGGCCTCATTCCAGACAAGATCTGCTCGATAAGGAAAGTTTGTTATTAGCATTGAATCAAGAATATTGCATCCAACGTTCATCATCTCAGTGCTATATAAACAAGACTTTGAAGATTGAAATGGCTAATGCTCTCCAAATCTCTACACGCACAAAAGCTAATCAAAATCTTCTTTCTCTCAGTTTTGCTAAACCACACATTCTGATATTCTATCATTGTTTAGCAATCTAGTTTCTAAGCTTCAATTTGTGTATACATCACAGTTGTGATACAGTTTTGTAGAAAACATTCACACACTTAGTTTTATCTCTTTGTAAGAAAGTGTTACCTTGACAAACCGGGTTGTGGTTTGGATCAAGAAGGCTTTAGCAGTTGTTAAAGCAGTCTGTAATATTCAGTTGAATATAGTGGATTAAGACCTCGTTGGAGAGAGGCGAAATCACCTTGACGGGTGGACTGGAGTAGTTTGAGATTAAACGAACCAGGATAAAAATATCTTGTTCATTGCATTAGATTTCAGTTTTACAATTCAACCCCCCCTTCTTGTGTTTTTCACCACTTCAAGTCGCTCATAGATAGTTGTCCTATCTTATTTTAGGTATTAATCTGGAACTTGTTTTTGTTGGTCGTTGAGATAGTTGCCCTATCTGGTTTCAGGAGTTAATCTCTGACCTATTTGAGAAACAAAAAGATAGTTTCCCCGTCTTGTTTTGGGAGTTAATCTTCAATCTGCTCATGTAGGTAGTTGTCTTGTCTTGTTTCAGGTATTAATCTATAATCATTCGTTCATAGATAGCTGTCCAGTCTTGTTTTAGGTATTAATATGGAACTTGTTTTTGTTGGTCGTTAAGATAGTTGTCTTGTCTGGTTTCAGGTATTAATCTCTGACCTGGTCTTGTACATAGTCGCCCTGTCTTGTTTCGGGAATTGATACATAGTCAGATGTTAACATATAGGTTTCCTGTCTTGTTTCAGGTATTAATCTGGAACTCTCTTTTGTTGGTCATTGAGATAGTTGCCCTGTCTTGTTTCAGGAATTAATCATTGACCTAAGAGAAAGAAAGATAGTTTCACCGTCTTGTTTCAGGAGTTAATCTTCAATTTTCTCATATAGATAGTTGTCCTGTCTGTTTTCAGGTATTTATCTACAATCAGTCGCTCACAGATAGTTGTCCTGTCTTGTTTCAGGTATTAATTTGGAACTTGTTTTTGTTGTTCGTTGAGATAGTTTCTCTGCCTGGTTTCGTGAATTAATCTCTGAACTATTTGCGAAAGAAAGATAGTTTCCCCATCTTGTTTTGGGAGTTAAGCTTCAATCTGCTCATGTAGATAGTTGTCCCATCTGGTTCCAAGTTTTAATCTACAATCAGTCGTCCATAAATAGTTGTCCTATCTTGTTTCAGGTATTAACCTGGAACTTGTTTTTGTTGGTCGTTGAGATAGTTGTCCTGTCTGGTTTCAGGTATTAATCTCTGACTTGGTCTTGTAGATAGTCGCCCCGTCTTGTTTCGGGAATTAATCTACACTCAGTCGTTCCTAGATAGTTGCCCTGTCTGGTTTCAGGAATTAATCTAGAACTGTTGAAAATTAGTGATGATATTTGTTTGCTTGCTAACTTTCCTGAAAAAGGTAAAGATTCAGTTCTATGCAGTGTCATGATGCTTGAGATGCATCGGGTAATGATGTTCTCAAAATAAATGAGATTGTGATATATGTATTTGTGTTAAGTATGCTATAATGTTTGTATAATGACGTATGAATGCAATGTATGAACGTATCCGTTGTTCTACTGCAGTGTTACTGAACTAGAGAAAATAAATCTCTGACTTTTGTTGAGGATGAAGAACGTAAGTCTTCAAATTTTGTTAAAGTTGAAATGCTGAGAGACGGATTTCCGTTGTTAGAGAAATAAACTTTTTTGAAAAAGGGAAACTCTGTAATCCGCTTGGGGATTTTTATGAAATCCTGCTGGGGAATCTGAAAAGCTTATGAACCAGGCTAGGGAATTCTTTAAGATGTCGGGGAAGTAATTGGAGATTCTTGCTCTGTCGGGGATATAAAAACTTTGACATCATTAGGATGTATGCTGAGGATATGGTACCGACTTTATAGTAGGATGCCTCTACCTCTGTACCTGCTGGAGAAAGTATCTGCGGGGATTTGCAGATGGCCTTTAGACATTGTCTTGTTTCTTAAAGCATGTAATAACAGTCTTTTGTTTTTTATGCGTGTATTTGTAAACGGAAATCACATTCAAATGCATATGTTCAAAAATAATCACTGGACGTTTTTGCAAACAAAACAGAAAAATAAACATAAATAATTTTGCACTTTCAAAGAGATATTTTTTGTATTAATTTGAATAAGCGTTTTTTGTACAAGGATACTAACATCCTAGTAATAGGATATCATCGTAAGAATGAAAACTATACAAAATATTATACAAAGAAAAACAACTATGTGAAATAATCCCATTGGTTTCCTATTCTGCTATTACCTTTATGTCTTTGAACGTCTCATCTCTTTGTTTCTTATCCGAAGCTAACTGGATTGATTAGTACCATTTGAGCTTGATAGTTGTTACCGAAGATTGGATGTAAGGTGATCCAATGGGACACAGTTATACACTATCAATCCCTAACTTTTTCCTGGACCGCCCTTTCGGGTTTTCAGTCTACCGGGATACCCTTTTTTGCCCAAGCCGCCTTTTCAGGTTTTTGACTTGTCGGGTGTACATATTTTTTTCATATGTATATCCCTAATTTTTGTCTGAATCCTTTTGGTTCTCCGGGATTCCCTTATTTTTTCCTAGGCCAGTCAACCTAGCGGGTCTTTGTTCATGCGTAGTATCTTTTCACTATGTCCGCGTTTACAGGGTGCGGAAGGTCGTCACCATCCATAGTGGTTAAAATCATGGCTCCACCAGAAAAAATGTTTTTGATCATAAATGGCCCTTCGTAGGTGGGAGTCTATTTTCCCTTGGGATCACCTTGCGGCAGGATAATTCGCTTGATTACTAAGTCACCAGCCTGATTTTTGTACCATAGTTTTTCCCCTAAGATCCCTTCATCATACCATATTAATTCAATCACAACAAGGTCACATTAGGGCTTTTGGTTCTCCTCCCTATCTTTAGATTTGCTCTTTGAGGAATCACCAAGCACCTTGACTTGTTTTTCTTTTGTGGTCACGCATGATTTTTTTTGACTCTCCTTTTAATTAATGAAATGCAATGTTGGTTTGACTTACTTGATAATAATGTAGGTAAAGGCAATGAGGCTTAGCAAGTTGATCCATGGATTCATGAGTTTATTTCCATGCCCTAGTCAATAAAGCTTGAGAAGTTCAAACCTCACCATTGAAGTTATTTTGGAAGAAATGGCATGGCAAGGTTTATCTTGGTTCACCATATTTAAAAGTTATGAAGATTGATTCAAAAGTACATGGGGTTGATTGAAGAAGTTGTCATGGTTGGACAAGGCCTTGCTCCCATTGGTTACAAGTGCATATTTCTCTCAATTCTCAAGATATGGAAGTGGTTTTGGTGTCTATTATTTCTCATTATCATCCTCAACAACTTCTATTTACAAAGCAAAAGTGTTGGTACAAGAAGGTTGTTCAAAATTGTCAAAGTTCCTCAAAGCATTTTCTTGATCTAGGAGATAGGGTTTTTAACTTCAAAGAAGTATATCTTGCTCATATTTTGGAATTTTTGAGTAATTCCAAAATCATCCCTCTCTTCAAAGGGTTATTAAAAAATCACTTCAAAAGTTTCAAGGAGTTTTCATGTGGAAGAAGCTTGATGATGAAGAAAGGTTACAAGTCCTTCAGATGAACCCCCAATTTCTCATGTGTGACTTCAAATGATCATAACTTGGTCAATTTTTATCACCTTGAGCCCACTCTTTTTACACAATGATCTTGAGGATGTGAAATTTATTCCTTCTTTTATGTGCAAAGTAAGAAAATGGATGGGAGATGCCTTAAGGATACAAAAGATTATAGGTCATTTCATGTTTTTTTTTTCAACTTCAACAATTCATAACTCTTTCAATTTTTGGAGATTTTGAATGGTTTAAGTTTCAAAATTTCATTCAAGAGGTCTATTTCATGCCATCTTTTTTGGTAAAAGAAAATTCCAAGAGGAAGGCCATGTTTAGATGCAAAACATTATAGGTCACTTTTGAAGAAAAACTTGAAATATTTCTAAGTATGGAAAGTCAACCTTTTTCTTCCAACTTTGACTCAACACAACTTCTTTCTCAAACATCCAATTAATCTCACTCCTTGCACATTGAAAAGCTCGTGACTTCATTTTTCAAATGCTTCAAAAATCACATTATATGGTGCCCTACATTGTTGGCACCATGGTTATGAAAGTAGCATCATGAAATGGAAATTCTAAGTTCAGTCAGATTTGAAAATTGGTTTAAATCCAATTACAAGCCTGTTTAAAGATCAATTTTGTGTCTAATCATGTTTAGGAACTTGCTATAACTAGAAACGACCATTAATCCATTCATTTTGCTGCGTTTTGAGCCATGTGAATTCACACTTTTCACACTTAGAAGGTCCACACGATTTCATTGATTTTGCCTCCAATTCACACGCTTGAGCCTTGCATCATGATCAGCTATAAATAAGGATCATACCTTACTCATTTGGGCAAGATTTTGATAGCCAATTGACCCCTGTTCAGATCCCACACGAACTCTGAATTTGAAATTCTGATTTCTTACATTCTCACCCTAAAATACCAAAAGCTCCATTCAGTTAGCTTCATTGAACTTCTCTGAAGCTAACCATATGGTTACTCTTAAGAATTGTGACCTATATTGATCTATAGAAGTCCAGTTTCAGAGCAACTTTTCACTACTTTGTTCAGGTAGATTTCTTGGCCAAATTGATTCAAATAAAAGACTAACCCACTCCTTGTGTTCTTCTGGTCCTCGTGCTCTTTATAGTTTTCAATTTCATTGAGAATTGAGTGAGATATCCCAGATTTTCGTGCTCGCTATTTTTCTGGTTTTCTTCAAACACAACCTTGCACAATTTATATAAATTTGGCACGATGGTACCATTAGAATCGTCTTGAAGAGACGAATCTAATGGTACTGATCTGGTTTGCTAATTTTACAGTTTGAAGGATTCAACTTGGGGATGGTTGGAGGTTGAAGACGATGACATGTCCGTCTTCAACCAATGACATGAAGTCACATTATTTTTTGAAATGGATACAATATGCTTGCCTTAACATGTGCGTGCCTCAAGAGCCCTTGGATCTGATTACTTTTGTGAGTCAGACTCCATCCAACACGCCACATTTTAAATTGTTTTATTTTAAAAATGTTGGATCTGGTGTGATATTTAGTAATGACCATGATATGCACAGCGCGCCAGATCCCTTGGATTTGATTACTAACGCGTTTTGACTCTCATCCATTGGTCCACATCTTTTTGTTTTTTTATTTTCTTTTTTGATTTTTATATTTAATTGTTTTAAATTTCAAAAAAATCATAGAAAATTCAGTTTAAGTCCAAAAAATATGAAAAGTCGTGAAAAATATTTTTGATTTTTCTCTTTCTGATTTTTATTTTTTCACAATTTTATTTTGTGTTTTGATATTTTTTTATAAATTTTCACTTTATTTGAATTATTTTAAATGTTTAAAAATACTTTTATGCATTTTTAAATTATGAAAAAATTATGGAATGATCCAATGATATTGTGACAAATAATGGTGACCTAATTTTTTTTTCATTCGTGAATTTTATATTTTTTATCATTTTTTGGTTTATTTTACTTATTTCTTTTAATTTTAAAAATAGTTTCTGACTTTAAAATTATGGAATGAGTCCTTTTCAGATTTTTCTATGGTCTTACTTTTTATTTCTTGACTAATTTGAATATAGTTGACATTTTTCTCTTTTATTCCTATTTTAAAACATTTTAAAAAAACTTTTTCAATGAATATATTAAATGCAATATTATTTTGTGATTATTTTCTGGTTGAACTTGGGTTGAATTTTGATCATGAACTTTATTAACATCATTGGATCCATGGTGTTGAGTCTAACTCCATAAAAATGGATGAATGATTTTAATAATAGTTTGATTAAAATTTAATTCAAATGTTGTTTGTATATTCTTTCTCAACCCTCTTCATCTTATCCCTTTCTTATTGCACTAAGTGTTATTGGAGAATGATCACTATATCATGTCTCAAAACAAATGATGCACAGATTGTTATTGACCGGTCTCAAAATAGGTGTGACTTCTATATAAGTCCACTTACGATTTCTTAACATAGCATGAAATTTTGTCCCGATTCGAATAAATGATCATTCGTGGTCCAAACCTATGTTTGCAAGCCCAAGTATGTAATTTGATCTCTTTGATCCAATAACCTTGATATTCATTGTGTGGAGGCTTTGGTTCTTCCAATCCTCTAATGGATCTACAACACTTTTGGTCAACACGGATCACTTAAACACCATTGATCATTAAATGGTACTTTTGAGGATTCCAAATGGATGATATACTTGACAAAAAGCAAATGCAACTTGTCATGTGGAGGCTTTGGTTCTACCAATTCTCTAATGAGTTCCAAATGCAAGTTTCAAGATGGTCATCCAACTAACCCCTAATTATAAATATTTTTACTTTATGCTTTTATTTTTATGCTTTATGTACCATTAACTTTAAGCATTACATTTCATGCCATTTTTATTTTTGCTCACTTGAGCATTTACTATTCTTGTTATTTTTATTTTTCTCACGTGAGCTTTTCTTTTCTTTTTTAAGACACCTAATAATCAACATGAACCATAAAAATCTTTAATGATACTTGGACTATTTGGTTATTATCCTTGGCATTATGGAGTATTGGTCTTCTTGGCCTTAGGGTTAGAAACCTTGGCCTATGTTGGAGACCTTGTGACCTTAATTGATATTTTGTCTAGAGCTCTTGAGGTTTACCTCAAGACATTGGGTTGTTTGTTTGTTTTGTATGCAGGCCATTGTGATTACACTCTTTGTTTGTAATCTGGAATTCACCCATATAAAGTTGTTACTCTGCCCAATTTTTGTGAAGACTTAATACACTTGAAGTTTGATTCTCTCAAGAGGTCTAGTATCTTTGCTTGCTTGGTTTAAATCCAAAGAATGGGAATTCTATCTTGACTCATAATGTCAAGTATTGGCTTCTTCTTGGTTAGATGGTTCTTATCCCTAACTTTTACCTTATGCTTTAGGATAGTCCCTTCTTCTCCTCCCATCTTCTTTAATTTAAAAAAAAAATCTTCCTCCTCCTTTTGAAAACTCTTCTTGTTTCTAAACTTGAACCACTTTCATAATAAACATGAAACTAGGTCCATGTATTTTCAAAAAAATCATTTTCATAAATAAACCTCAATCAATTTAATAATGCTTTGACATTTTTTTATGAGAAGACTAAAAATCAACCAATCTCATTTCAAACCATTTTTCCATTTTGGCGTAAAACCTTTCTCAAAAGATTAGACTCTTGTCAATCCTTGTAGTGATGCAAATAACTATACTTCTACAATATGTAGTGAAGTGAGATATTTTCCACTTGGGTGTTGAGCGAGGCATTGTTGATTTTAAAATCCAAGTGATATCCTCCATTTTGAGATGATGCAAATTCTCCTTTCCCATGATTGTGGGTAGTAAGTATGTTTTCCACACGGACAATGACGATGATGTCTCATCTCATAAAATTAACCAACACATTTGTGTTTTAAAATTTTTAAAGAGGAACTACGTGTACCCGGACCTCCTATTACATGAAAGGTGGTACGTAGGAACTAAAGGTTCGCAACCACGACGGGTACAAAAATCATAAAAATTACTTCTTTTCTCACTTCCACCATCTATTTTACATACAACATTTTATAGCCAAAATATATAGATTTTTCAAAGAGGTTCCTGCGGAGTACCGTAGATGTTTAGGGTGCTAATACCTTCCCTTTGTATAACCAACCTCCTTACCTATAATCTTTCCCCCTCTTTTGGGTTTTTCGCTCTTTTCCCATTCCTTTGAAAACAATAAAGGGCGGTGGCAATTTTTATTTTGATCTGTATAAGTCTAGTCAATCCAATGGCTTAATCTTAAAACATTTATACCACTACAGAAAAAATGGTGAATTCAATGGGGAAATATTGACCTCTTGTTGGTCCATCCCTAAGTGGGTTAAATCTATCTTTGTTTATATTTGTATATGTGCTATTGTTGTTTATGTATTATATGTTGTATATCTGTTTGTTTGGACTTTCCTGGTTTTCAGGGTGCTTGGTGATTTCTCATCATTCCTATACCCGGACTTGGGAAAACTTTAAGATAGGACGGGCGGTATAGTCATGTTAACTTTAAGGGAGTAATCCCAAAAAAGGAGGCATGAGATCCCCCACTCAATGGAGGCCCCTTTGACTGTAGTGTTGTTTACCGAGTAATTGGGAAGACGTGCTGCTTTTGACCTGGGAGCCTGCTGAAGCTGAGGACCGTAGAATACCTAACCCATCTTGGCCTTTTAGGTGTAGTGCGGAAGCTATGACGGAGTAATACATAAATAGTTGTCATGCGATACTATGTTCGGACGAGTTTTTCTTGAGAATATTACTAATTACTGAGTTAATCGAGAAGTTGGTAATATCCGAAGGAAGGATGTAGACTATGGGAACCTGTAGAACCTTGTTCGGAAGGTGATAACTTTTAGAACATACCTTATGGGTAGTACCTTCGAACTCATGCTCGTGACGTTGAACCTATGAGCCCTATGTTTGTGATCTTGTGTGTGATTGTTGCATCATGCATCCATGCACTCATAAGCATATTTCGAAGAAATATTATTTCAAGGGACTTGAAAGTTGACCATTTGTGAATATCTCAGGTACCTTTTTACCATGGATTCTGGAAAAAGAAAGACGGGAAAATACAGTTTCAAAGATCCCAAGATAGATGAGTTGATCAGTCTAATTCCTGAGATCGAGTGTTCTGCAGATTTTTGGAAGAAGTATGGATCCATCATTCCCCTCATGAAGCTTAGGATGAAGAAGGGTATTCTCTCGACCTTGGTCCATTTCTAAGATCTGATGTATCATTGCTTTACTTTCCCTGACTATCAGTTGATGCCTACACTTGAGGAGTATTCTTATCTGTTGGATTTACCTATTACCGATCGTATTCCTTTTACTGGTTTGGAGGGTGAGCCAAAATCGCACGAGATTGCTGCTTTGATTCATCTGGGGAAGTCTGAGGTTGAAGCCCATATGACTACTAAAGGAGGTATTAGAGGATTACCAGCTCAGTTCTTATTGGAGAAAGCTCGTTACTTTTCCAGGATGAAGAGTATCGTCGCTTTTGAGGCCAACTTTACTCTACTTGCTTATGGGTTGTTCTTGTTTCCTAATATGGACAACTTTTTTGACGTTAATGCTTCCAGGATCTTCATGATTGCAAACCCAATACCTACATTGTTGGATGATACCTATTACTCTATTCATCTTGGGAATTCTTATCATGGGGGGATGATTATCTGTTGCACGCCTCTGTTGTACCGGTGGTTTATTTCTCACATGCCTCAGTCTGATGCTTTCTGGGATGTCAGAAAGGAACCCCGTTGGGCTCCTAAGATCATGGAACTTACTCACTTGTATATTGATTGGTATCATTGAGCTTACCAGGATATAGAGATTATCGACAATTATGGTAGTTTCCCCAATGTACCTATTCTTGGTACAAAGCAATAGCTACGTTAGTGTGACATATTTGTGGGTACCGGTAGCCCTTGAGTAATCAAGGAGAATACGGGGCCGCTGAGTCATGTCATGAAGCTTTAACTAACTTCTAGAACCTTTACTTGACCAACTTGGCCATTAGGACGTAGTGAGATGACCGACTTTGATGCAGTCCGAAGTTGGTAGATACTCGATACTACACTCATTGAGGTTTGGTTTTTGGGATATTTCGGTCGCCATTAAAGAGGCTTGAACTGAAACAATTCCCGAGGAAATAAACCAGTGATATTTGAGCTCCCTTAGAACCCGGTTACTATTGCTAGGACAGGTTTGAGCCAACTAAACTTCAAGAGGGTACTTACCTATGAGACTCCATGCAAGCCTAAACCTAAGGACTTATTTGTTTTGTTTGTGTATATATATATATATATATATATATATATATATATATATATATATATATATATATATATATATATATATATATATATATATATATATATATATATATATATATATATATATATATATATATATATATATATATATATATATATATATATATATATATATATATATATATATATATATATATATATATATATATATATATATATATATATATATATATATATATATATATATATATATATATATATATATATATATATATATATATATATATATATATATATATATATATATATATATATATATACTTGTACATAACATCATAAACATCATAACATCATACTCATACTCACTAACCATTTCAAGGATCTTTGGAATTTATCTTTGTTCTATTTTGTAGGACATGGATTCTATTCGCAGGAAAACCATTCAAGTCAATCTTGTAAGGATCCCTCCTCAACTTAAATATTTAGCATCAAGGGTTCCCAAAAATTCTCCATTTATCGAAAGACATGGTCGCCTCTTAAACTTGGTTACCTCTAACACTGATGAGGACATGATGAAGGTGCTCTTCCAGTTCTTTGATCCTCTACACCATTGCTTCACATTCCCCGATTATCAACTTGTGCCAACTTTGGAAGAATTCTCCTAACTCTTGAGGATTCCTATTCTCAATCAACTACCCTTCAACGGTACGAAAAGAGATCCAAAACCAGAAGAGATTGCTCAAGCCCTACACTTGCAACCATCTGATTTAACAACAAATTGGGAAACAAGGAGTGGTGTCAAAGGTTTCTTAGCCAAGTTCTTGTTTGAGAAAGCTCAAAACTGTTGGAACTCCTTAGACTTGAAAGCTTTTGATGAAATTGTGGCTCTCCTCATCTATGGGATGGTTTTGTTTCCAAATCCTGACCAACTCATTGATGTAAATGCCGTCAAAATCTTCATGTCTCGCAACCCGGTGCCTACTTTGTTAGGAGACATCCTACATTCTTTTCACACTCGCACTATGAGGAAAATGGGTATTCTCATGTGTTGTACTCCTCTCTTGGCAAGATGGTTTATTTCTCATCTTTCCCAATCTGTATTGAAGAACGAGCAAGGTTCAAGGTGGTCACATAAGTTGATGATGCTCAGACATTCAAATATTCATTGGTGTTCCCGATCTTTGCAAAATGTTACTATCGTCGACCGTTGTGGAGAATTCTCTAATGTCCCCTTACTTGGCATTAGAGGAGGCATCACCTACAACCCCTGCTTAGCCTTAAGACAGTTTGGTTACGCTCGAAGGGATGGTCCAAATGAGATGCTTATTCAAGGGTTGGTATTTGACTATGAGAATGACGATCAAGGTCACCGCCAGAGGTTTATCCAAGCTTGGAGGATGTTGAACAAGGTGGATATAAAGACGTTGGGGCATAAGAATTCCATCCCTCTTGAGCCTTATCTCAAATGGGTACGAGCTCGTGCTTAAAGTCTTATGATGCCTTACCCCTCTATTCTCCCGGTCATCAAAGAGCCTGTTGTGGAAGGAGATGTCCCATACACTATCCTGCATCCTGACATGCCCACCTCTCTCGAAGACTTGCAAAGGGATTGGATACAACTTAAGGGGGAGCAAGACACTTTCTAGGCCCAATTCTACGCCAGCAAGAAGAAAGTTCTGGAACTCACCAAGCAGCTTCATGAGGAGCAGAGTCTGAACTCCTACATCGCACCAAAGAGGATGCGTTCAACTTTTTTATCTTAGAGTTCTTGTATTTATTTGTAAGCCCAAAGAGGCATGATGTACTCAAACTTTGATTTATTAATATGTCGTGTGTTTCTTTTTTGTCTAAATTAAATTTAAATCTCTAAATTACTTAAAATCATTGCATATGCATCTTCATTCATCATAACATAAGCAGGCTTCTTACAACAGGTCTCCTCATCTTTCTACTATTTATTTCAGTGAGACGGACATGGAACAGACGGTAAAAGATCTCCAGGCGCAAAATGCTCTATTTCAACAAATGTTATTGACTTTGGAAATTGGACAAGAGGATTTGAAAACTTTGCTGATTGAAGAAAAGAAGAAGAAAGCAAAGAAATCAACCGGTGTTTTGAATCTAGGAAGAAGGTTCCCAGGGCCAGCCAGACGGACCCTAGACTTCACAACATCATCAAGTGAAAAGGATAATCAAGAAGGAAAAAAACAAAGAAGTGGTTGACCATCCAGAATCTGAAGAGGAAGAAGAAAATGATTACTCTGAAGAGCAGTATCCTCCGGTTGATGACAAATACAAACATCTGGAAGAGCGTCTAAGTGCAATGGAGATTCAGAAAGTGCCTGGGCTGGACTTTGAAGAGTTGGGTTTGGTGTATACGATTGTTATTCCACCAAAGTTTAAGGCACCCGTGTTTGCTAAGTACGACGGGGTTTCGTGTCCGAAGATGCACCTATGATCTTATGTGAGGAAGATATAGCCTCACACTACTGACAGAGATTTGTGGGTCCACTTCTTTCAGGATAGTCTATCCGGGACTCAGCTAGATTGGTTCTATCAACTGGAGAGGGCCAATATCCATAATTGAGAAGACCTTGCCGCTACTTTTTATAAGCATTATCAATACAACACAGACCTTGCTCCCACCCGTACTCAACTCCAAAGTCTGACTATGGGTTCGAACGAGGGTTTCAAAGACTACGCTCAGAAATGGAGGGACTTAGCAGGAAGAGTCCAGCCTCCCCTGTCTGACAGGGGATAGTAGACATGTTTTTGGGTACCCTGTCCGGTCCTTTCTTTAATAATCTAATTGGAAGCTCCTCAGCCGGCTTCACTGAATTAATCTTGACTAGGGAGAGAGTGGAAACTGGGATTAAGAGTGGGAAGATCCAAAAAGACGCATCCTTCAGTACTGTGAGAAAACCATTCATTGGGAAGAAAGAGGTTGGTGTTGTGTACCCTCAAAGGAATCAAGACAGAACTGAACACCGTCCAACGATAGGCGTTGTCATGATCCTTAAGCCTGCACCTACTCAACAAAGGAACAACCAGCCTAGAACAGAAAGACCGGTAAGACAGTTTACCCGGATAAATATGATGTTGTCTCAAGTCCTGCCACATTTGTTGAGATCTAATATGGTAAGTTTGAAGGAAGCCCCGAAGAATCCCAACACCGCCTCCCCTCATTACAACCCTAATTCTCACTGTCGTTACCATTCAGAAAGTCCAGGCCATGATACCAACAACTGCTGGGCTTTGAAAAACAAGGTGTAAGACCTTCTCGAGGAAAAAGAAATTGAATTTGATGCCCCTGAGATCCCAAATGTTATCACCACTCCTATGCCCAAGCATGGCCGTGATGTTAACGCTGTTGAAGATGATATGTTTGTTATTGTTGTTGATGAACTTGTTACTCCTCTCCTGACTATCAAGAGGAACCTGCTTAAGGCCTCTTTATTTCCGGGCTATGGCGAAGGCTGTCACCTCTGTTTATCCCTACCAACTAGTTGTCATTTATTGAAAGCAGGTGTCCAGCGCCTAATGGATGACAAATATATTTTGTTTGAAAAGACTCCCATTCCAACCATTTCTTACAAGGATGTTTCAATAGTAACCATTTCCGCCAATCCTTCCAGGGTCTCCACCAAAAGACCCGTTAGGATTACATCTATTCCTAAGGTGACTCCACTGATAATTACTATGCTAGGGCCGATCCCGTACTCCTCAGATAAAATTGTCCCCTGGAACTATGAGGGTGACGTTTACTATCACGGCGTCAAGCAGGATTGGCTGGCTGATGAAGACTTAATTTTTGAGAAGGATAACCCCGACATCGACAACATTGTGGGAACCAGCAAAATAACCCGAAGTGGAAGAGTATTTTCCCCTGAGATTGCTCCTCCAAAAATTGTTACCGATCTGTGATCATCCCTGCTTTTGTTCCTGTTGACACTACTACTACAATCCCTATGGTTACCCCTACTGACACCTCTACCACCGAGTCGACTGAGACTCGGGGCAAAGGCATTTTGGTTGAGCCTGTCTGGATGAAGGCGCAATCAGTATCTATCCCAGAATCCTCCAAGAAGGAGATGGAAGAAATTTTGAAAATTATAAAGAGAAGTGACTACAACGTAGTCGAACAGCTAGGGCAGACTCCGTCAAAGATTTCTATGCTAGCTTTACTGTTATGCTTTGAGGCTCATGCGAAGGCCTTGGTGAAATTTCTCAAAACTTCCCATGTGCCATAGGAAACCTCTGCTGACCAATTTCAAGACTGTGTGGCCAGTTTGACCACTGATAATGGTTTGGGATTTTCTGATGCTGATCTTACACCTAAAGGGAGGAAATACAACGAGGCGTTACATGTCTCTGTCAGGGGCACTACTTTGGCCCATATCCTGGTTGATACTGGTTCGTCTTTGAATGTGCTACCTAAGAAGGCTCTTGATAGACTAGACTGTGAAGGTCTGACCTTAAAACCCATCAACATATTGGTAAGGGCCTTCGACGGTTCAAAGAGAATGGTGCATGGGGAGGTGGACATCCCCATTAAAGTTGGAACTCAAATCTTTGACTCAACTTTCTATGTAATGGATATTCTCCCTTCTTATTCCTGTTTTTTGGGCCGACCTTAGATTCATGTCGCTGGTGTCTTCACCTCTACATTACACCAGATACTGAAATACCCAACCAGGGGAAAATCATTATTGTACATGGAGAGGAGGAATATATGGTCTGTCACCTGAACTCCTTCAGATACGTGGAAATGGATGGTGAATTCATTGAAACTCTGTGTTAGCATTTCGAGGAAGTCCCACAAACAGTTGCAGCAACCAAGACTATTTCCCAAGTTCCGAAGATTACCAGACCTACGCTAAAGATGTCTCCATTGAAAGATGCCAGGGCAGTAGTCGAAGAAGGTGGGTGTACTATTTGGGGCCAACTCCCAAATATCCCTTACAAATCTGACAAATTTGGTTTGGGTTTCACTTCAGGAGGCCAAAAAGTTGTTCATCATGCTCGTGTCGGGGGACCACCTTTGTGGATCAGCAACCATGGAGTCAACACGGTGGAGGATAATGATTACAGTTGTGACCTATAAGATTGGATTTTCCCAACTATCAATGGAGGACTCAGCAACTGGGAAGCCAAAGAATTTGTCCCTATTACTTTTATCCAACAGTAATTGTCTTTAAATTTTTTGTCGGACTTGTAATAATTAAATAATTCAGACTTTTAAAACCTTGTGTCTTACCCGAGGCACAACGATCCATTTGTAAGGGTTGTCACTTCATTTTTATATGTCATCAATGAATCATGGACATTTTTGCATGCAAACTTTACGCTCTTTGTTTTTATTTTTCTACATGTTTACTTTTTCAATAATAGTTATGCTCTTACACACACTCACATATCAAAATGCAGATCCACATCCACTCTGGATCCCATGGGTAACGATTCTGCTATAGCCTATTGTGAGTTTGAAAATATGATCTACCAAGCCGAAGACGAAGGTGAGGAAGATTGTGAAGTGTCAGGGGAACTAGCCAGGTTACTACAACAGGAAGAAAGGACCATACAGCCCCACGAAGAACCAGTGGAAACAATTAACTTAGGTATCGAAGAGGACAAGAAAGAAGTCAAGGTAGGAGCCAATATGGAATCTAGTGTCAAGAAGCGCTTAATTCAGTTACTACATGACTATGTTGAGCTCTTTTCCTGGTCATACAAAGACATGTCAGGACTTGACGCTGATATCGTGGTCCATCGTCTACCGGCAAAAGAAGACTGCCCTCTGGTAAAATAGAAAGTCTGTCGCATGCGGCCAGACATGTCACAGAAGATCAAGACTAAAGTCATGAAACAATTCAACATCGGATTCTTAGCCATCACCTCCGATCCACAATGGGTCGACAATGTTGTTCTAGTGCCTAAAATGGACGGCAAAGTACGCATGTGTGTGGATTACCGAGATTTGAATAGGGCAAGCCCTAAGGATGATTTCCCACTTCCCTATATTGATATTCTGGTTGACAATACCGCACAGCATAAAGTGCTCTCATTTATGGATGGTTTCTCATGCTACAATCAAATCAAAATGGCACCTGAGGATATGGAGAAAACGACCTTCTTCACACAGTGGGGCACTTTCTGTTACAAGGTTATGCCATTCGGGTTGAAGAATGTTGGGGCAACTTATCAGCACGCCATGGTAGCTCTATTTCATGACATGATCCATCACAAAATAGAGGTCTATGTGGATGACATGATATCCAGATCTCAAAATGAAGAGGAACATCTTGACCATTTGCAGAAACTGTTTGAAAGGCTAAAGAAATACAAGCTAAGGTTGAACCCGAATAAATGCACATTTGGGGTGTGGTCCAGTAAACTTCTAGGCTTCATCGTCAGTGGTAAAGGTATCGAAATGAACCCTGCCAAGGTGAAAGCTATACAAGAAATGCCTGCTCCTAAAACCAAGAAGGAAGTAAGAGGATTCTTAGGACAGATAAACTACATCGCCGAATTCATTTCTCACCTAACCGCTACTTGTGAACCAATCTTCAAATTACTGAAGAAAGATCAAGTAGTCAAATGGAATGATGAATGCCAAGATGCCTTTGACAATATCAAGGAGTACCTTCAAGAGCCTCATGTTTTGATGCCTCCAGCCGAGGGATAACCTTTGATCATATATCTAACTGTTTGGGAAAATTCAATGGGGTGTGTGCTGGGGCAGCATGACGAGTCTGGCCGAAAAGAGCATTCTATTTATTACCTGAGCAAAAAGTTTACTGAATGTGAAACAAGATATTCACTGCTCGAAAAAACTTGTTGCGCTTTGGCATGGGCTGCTCGCCGGCTAAGACAATACATGCTGACCCATACTACCTTATTGATATCCAAGATGGATCCAATTAAATACATATTCGAGAAGCCTTCCCTCTCTGGGAGAATAGCAAGATGGCAGATGATCCTGACTGAATACGACATTCAGTACACTACCCAAAAAGCAATAAAGGGCAGCGTACTAGCCGATCACCTTGCTCATCAAGCTGTGGATGACTATCAGTCCATGAAATTCGAGTTCCCAGACGAAGACATCATGATGGTAAACAGTTGTGAAGAACTCAGACCATATGACGGACCTGAACAAGGATCCCGATGGACCTTGGTTTTTGAAAGAGCCTCCAACGCACTCGGCAATGGCATAGGTGATGTAATCATATCCCCTGAAGGATGTCATACTTCCTTCACTGCAAGACTTTGTTTTAACTGTACTAATAATATGGCAGAATACGAAGCGTGTATTTTTGGTCTCAAAGGTTCCATAGATTTGAGAATCAAATCCTTAGGTGTATTTGGAGATTCAGCCTTAGTCATCAATCAGATCAAAGGAGAATGGGACACGAAGCACCCTAACCTCATCCCCTACAAAGAACATGTGTTGACATTAATCCCACATTTCGAGGAAATTACCTTCGAGCATTTTCCACGAGAGGAAAATCAACTAGCGGACACGCTGGCCACCATGTCATCCATGTTTAAACTCAAGTGGGGTAACGAGGCTCCCCAGATCACCGTTGAACGGATGGATGAACCAGCTTACTGTCACGAGATCAATGCTGAAGAAGTAGTGGAAAAGCCTTGGTTCGATGAAGTTAAGAGGTCTCTCGAAGCCCAAGAGTATCCGGAGGGAGCTTCAGTCAATGATAATAAGTTCTTGAGAAGATTCTCTACTAAGTTCTTCCTCAGTAATGGCATTCTTTATAAGTACAACCACGAATCTGTTTTACTTTGTTGCATAGACAAGGTTGAGGCAGAAAAGATCATGCATGATCTACATGAAGGCACTTTTGGCACCCATTCTAGTGGGCACATGATGGCTAAAAAGATCCTACGGGCGGGGTACTACCAGCATTCACGAACCTGCCACAAGTGTCAGATCTATGTTGACAAAGTGCATGTGCCTCCAGTTCCTTTAAACGTCCTGATTGCTCCCTGGCCATTTGTGATGTGGGGCATCAATGTGATTGGAGAAGTCAAATCTATAGCTTCTAATGGGCACCGCTTCATCTTGGTGGCCATTGACTACTTCACGAAATGGGTTGAGGAAGCTTCTTTCTCTTCCGTTACCAAGAATGTTGTGGCCCAGATCATCAAACAAAATCTCATCTGTCGGTACGGTATCCCAGAGACAATCATCACAGACAATGGTACGAATCTCAACAATACTATGATCATCTCACTATACGCGCAATTCAAGATCCAGCACCACAATTCTTCTCCTTACCGGCCAAAGATGAATGGCATTGTCAAAGCCGCAAATAAAAACATCAAAAAGATCATGCAAAAAATGATAGTAACCTACAAGGACTGGCATGAGATGTTACCATTTGCTCTCCATGGTTACCGTACCACGGCGCGCACGTCAACAGGGGCAACTCCCTTCTCTTTGGTATACGGCATGGAAGTTGTCCTGCCAATTGAATTACAAATACCTTCTCTGAGAATCATAAAGGATGCAGGGCTGAATGAAGATGATTGGATCCAAACTCGACTTGACCAGTTGAACCTAATTGATGAGAATAGGCTTACGAATGCCTGTTACGGCCAAATGTATCAAAAACGTATGATCAAAGCTTTTAACAAAAAGGTCAGACGTCATGTATATCAGGTTGGTGACTTGGTAATCAAGCGTATCATATTACCACAAGGTGATCCCAGGGGGAAATGGATTCCTACATACGAGGGACCATTTATGATCAAAAGCATATTCTCTGGTGGAACAATGATCTTAACCATTATGGATGGAGACGACCTTCCACACCCTATGATCGCGGACATAGTCAAAAGATACTACGCATAAGAGACCCTCTAGGTTGACACACCTAGGCAAAACAAGGGCATCCCGGCGAACCACAAAGGTTCGAGCAAAAATTAGGGATAAAATACAAAAATATCAGTACACCCAGCAAGCTAAAAACTCGAAAGGGAGGCTTGGGCAAAAAAGGGTATCCCGGTGGACTGAAAAACCCAAAAGGGCAGTCCAGGAAAAAGTTAGGGAATTAAAGCGTACGACTATGTCGTGTTAGATCACCTTACAGATAACCTTTAGCATCGATTGACAAACTCAACGGTTTTGATTAATCCAATCAGCTTCAGGTAAGGCAGCAAGTGGATGAGACGCTCAGAGACATGAATGCTATAGCAGAATGGGAAACCCATGGGTTTATTTCACATAGCTATCTTTTCTTTGTATCAATTTTCATTTTCTACGATGATATTCTCTTACTAGAATGTTCGTCTCATTGTACAAAAATACTTATTCAAGTTAATACAAAGATATCCCTTTGAAAGAGCGAAACTATCTGTTTTTTCTTTTTCCGTGTTTTGTTTGCGAAAACGTCCAATGACTATTTTTGAACATATGCATTTGAACATAACTACTGTTTAGAAATGAACAAAAAAAGAGGAACAGGAAATAGAAAGACAATCACTAATGGCTTTAATAAATAGGATAGTATCTTTAGAATATTCCATAAAATCCCCGCAGGCACCTTTTCCAACAAGAACGGAAATCCGAGACATCCCACTATAGGATCGCTATCATATCTCCAGTATGAAGCCTAATGGTATCAAGTAATCTCACACCCCCAGCGAAACAAAACTTCCGGTTACAGCTCCAAAGATTCCTCAGTAAAAGTCACCCAATTTCTCAGGATTTCCCAACAGGATTTCACAAGGTCCACAAGCAATGCATGGCATTTCCCCTTACACAATGAAGTTTATTTCTCTAACAAATGGAAGCTCATCAACACTTCAACTTCAAAACATGAAGACTTACACTCCTTATACCCAGCAGTACTCGGGGATTTATTTTCCCGGACTCCAACAACATTGTGGCATAACAATTAACGTGTCCATAAATTGCGTCCATACGTCATAGCATTGACAACACAAATACATATGACACAATCTCATTTATTTTGAGAACATCATTGCACCATGAAAGGAGTGGTCAACCACCTACATAACATATATTTCTTTACGACCCTTGTCGATTCAGTTTAAATCTCTCAACGGTTTATTCTGATTCTTTCCCGCAGACGTCTTCTTTGGTTCAGATAAATATCTTAATTATTTGTTATGATTCTTCTCCAGATCCCTGTCGGTTCAGTTTAAATATCTCAACGGTTTATTCTGATTCTTTCCCACAGATATCTTTTCTGGTTCAGATAAATCTCTCGATAATTTATTCTGATTCTTCTCAAGATCCATGTCGGTTCAATTTAAATCTCGCAATGGTTTATTCTGATTCTTTCCCGCAGATGTCTTTTTTGGTTCAGATATATCTCTCAATGATTTGTTATGATTCTTCTCCAGATCCATGCTGGTTCAGTTTAAATCTCTCAACGGTTTATTCTGATTTTTTCTCGCAGATGTCTTTTCTGGTTCAGATAAATCTCGCAATGATTTGTTCTGATTCTTCTCCAGATCCCGGCTGGTTCAGTTTAAATCTCTCAATGGTTTATTCTGATTCTTTCTCGCAGACGCTTTCTCTGGTTCAGATAAATATCTCAATGATTTGTTGTGATTCTTCTCCAGATCCCTGTCGGTTCAATTTAAATATCTTAGCGGTTTAGTCTGATTCTTTCCCGCAGACACATTCTCTAGTTCAGATAAATCACTCAAAGATCTACTTTGATTCTCTCCAGTTAAAGAATATTCAAGACCTCTTTTGGTTTAGTTTTAAATCTCTTAACGGTTTATCCTGATACTTTCCAAATGAACATTTATGGTTCAGATAAATCGCTCCAAGATTTATTCTGATTCTTTCCAGTCAAGCAACATATAAGACTTCTCCTGGTTCAAATAAATCTCTCCAAAGATTTGTGCTGATTCTTTTCCAGTTGAAATCAAGTTTAGATTTAGTCCATTTTTCTGTCAAGAGTAACCCTTGGATGGCATCTACAAGCCCATCTCCAGCAAATCTCCACCATTCCTACAAATGACATCTATAAGCACATTCACAATCCATCTTCTAGTGCAAATTTCTGGGCACTCTAGTGTTCAATCATCTTCCACCTTCAGGTCACAAATGGCCGATCCGCCAATCTAAATCTTCAGGTTTAAGAAGATTGAACATGGGCAGCTATTTTACCATAAAATTTTCCCTCTCGTTTACTAATTATTTTCTCACAAGATCTCCTTTGGTTCAAGACTGCACAAGGGTTGATCAGCTTAAGACACCTCCTTAAGCACTGATGACTGAAATTAGGGTTTGAGATTGCACAAGGATAATTGAACTTTTAATGTCTCATATGACTTTCATGGATCATCATGGACCCTCAATATTACTCATGTCAAGTTTCAAGTCATGGATCACATTTTTGCTCAGTCAATTGAGCAATTGACCTAAAAATCAGCTGTATTGGGGGAAAAGTCAACTGTGGTCAATTTACAGTCAAACTTCATAATTTTTATCCATATCAACATTGTGAACTCCTATATTTTATTTTATCAAGTTTGGACCACAATTCCTCAATAAATTTGATCAGATCATCAAAAGGGCAAAATGGTCAAAATTAGGGTTTTGACTGGGCAATTTCTGATTTTTAACCTAGAAAATGTTTAATTGGTTTGAGACATGATCTCAAGGTTTCAATTGCATAATTTTGACCTAATGGCATGACTCAAAACATTGCTCAGGATCCATTGATTGATAGTTGATTTTCAGTCAACTGATCAAAAGTCAACTGCACACTGAAAAGTCAAACTTTGACTTTTTGGTCAAAATCAAGTGTCAAAGATCACAATTCATAAAAACATGTCAAAATATGAAACTTGTTCATCAAGAATAAAAAATTCAAGATTTCATTTTGAAAAGTCAAAATTTTCAAACTTAGAAATTTTTCTAAGTGTTGAAAACTTCATGTTTTTTCACAACTTTGATCCATTTTTTCACCATGATACAAGATGATTCAAAGGAATCTTTAAACATGAAAGCTGTAGATCTCAATGAGATCTAAAACATTTCTTTACATAACTTTTCCTAGAAATGAATGGATTTCAAGTTATGATTTTGTGAATACATGTTCATGAAACTAAACACTTAGTGAAAATTTTGCCCTACTTTAGGCAGGATTTTGACCTAACTTCATGGAAATTTTTTACATAGTTCCAAGGGTAATTTTCAAAAGTGATTCAAAGAGGGGTTGTAGAGCACATTACAAGATTTCTAAAATGTCAAAGAACTCCTTGAGGTCATGTTTGAGCAAGGAGAATCAAAGGCATGAAGTTGGCATTTCATTCTTGAATTATAGGTCAATTTCATGATGAGCAAGAATTCAAATCCATGTTTACGCTGCACAATCTTTACTTTGCAGGCCTCAAACTTGTTTGGCACTCCATAATTAATGTTTTTCACAGCTGTTAGAGGCTTCAACTCAAGCATTCAATGCATTGCCCATGCTTATTTCCATTTTGGAAGAAAGTGCACATTACCATTTTGGAAAAGTAGCTTTATGCAAAAAATATGTTCTTGAGCTTTGCACTTATTCTCTTATGATCATACACGGCCTATAACCCAAAAGAAATTTCTCTCAAGCCTCTAACAAGTCAGCCCATGCTTGTACTTTACCTTGAAACCATGTTTTCACATTTCTTCAAAATCAAGTAACATAGCCATAACTTGTACTTGTGTGATTCTGACCCTCTCAAGCCTCACATCCTTTTCCTTACTTATGTACAAGTCATTTGCATCAAAACAAACGCATACACAAGCCATCAAACTCCCTAGAACTCAAAATTGTATCACCAATCACCATTGTTGCACATTCTGACCAAAAACTCGAAAATCATATTTCCCTCGTGCATTTTCAAGCCTTTTGGTTCCTAAAGCTTCTAAACATCAAATACAACTCATCCCTGACCCTATTTCATAACTGTAACTCCATTTTCATCAACCTCTATAACCAAAAACAGAGCTCTGCAAGTTGACTTCTCCGGAACTCCTCAGCCACTTTTAGCTCAAGCCAAGCATCACATTAGCTTCCTGGGAACTTGAGGAAGCTAACCCAATCACTGGAACTCATTAAAAGCTACTCAAAATTAAAACACGATACCCTCTTGCAAGGTGAGTTTTCTGACTTTTGAACTATTCATATAGGCATTGTTAGGCTTGCATTTGTGAAGATAGAATGTAGATATCATTGCCCTGAAGCTAACCATGTCAATAGTTTTCATTTATGTTGCTTGAGCTGAGAGAATTTTAAGATTGAAGTTTATGGAAAATTTAGGGTTCAGATTAGGGCCAATAAAATTTAGGTTTGTCTTTGATCTATAGTTTTAATGCTTTATATTTCTGAAATTGTGAGGAAATTTGCCACAAGATTCATGTTTACACTTTTGCAAATGGATGTGAAATGAACAAGATGCAGGTGGTCTGGCTAGGCGCGAGGTTGAAGATGAAGTTGTCTTCAGGAAGCAGTTTCTAATATATATTTATGCTTTTATATATGAACGGATGAAACAGGCCACCCCAATGGTACAAGAAGCGCACGCGTATTAGAAGGTCCTGGGTTCGAGCCCCAGCGAGACCTTTTGCAATTTTCACAATTTTTTTCATTTTTCATTTTTTTTTTTTGTTGAATCAGGCAGCACTTGGGCCTCAACCCCCTGAGCTTATAATTTTTGTTGAACATCACCCCACTGTTTACTCTTTGCACACATGCCTAAAATATTTTCATTTAATTATTTTTATTTAATCATTTTTATTTAAACATAAAAAAAGCAACAAAAAAAATCATAAAAGATTTTTGACTTAGGTTTTAAATTAATTAACTTATTTTCATAAATTAAATTAATTTTATTTAATCACATTTAGGTTTATTTTATTAATTAGTTTGTAAAATTAATTAGAACTAGGTTTATTATTATTATTATTATTATTATTATTATTATTATTATTATTATTATTATTATTATTATTATTATTATTATTATTATTATTATTGTTATTATTATTATTTTTACACTATAAAAATTATTTTCCTAAAACAAAACTCCAAAATTATGTTTCTTAAAATATTTAGAATATTTTAGTATTTAATTTATTTTCATAAATTAATCAATCACACTTTATTTTCACTTTAATTAAATTTGTAAATACAAATAACTTCTAATTTCTTTACATTAAAAATTTTAATTTCTTTTCTCAAACAAAGAAAACAAACAAAAACATTTTCTTTCTTAAAATATTTAGAACTTTGTTAGGGTTTACACTCAGCCCCTTTTCCCACCTTTGCCCATTTATTCACTCTTTTACATTATTTTGTGACTATACATTTGTTGTCAAATTTTGTAATAGTAATTTAGGGTTTATGGCTTTCATCCCCATTCATAAATGTGTACCCCCATCCCCTAAAGCATTGTAATAGCATAGGACATTTAAATTCTGCAACTTACCGCTTTCAAATTATTGCTAGTAATTAGGATTTGTATGGAAAGGTAAAATCAACAAATAGCAAACCCTAATCAAGACAAATCAAGCATGTAAACCAATACACTTGCACACATACACTCTTAGGGTAAATCCACTTTGTTGCCTTATAAAATGGCCATATTATGCATGTGGGGTATCTTAGAAAAAAAACAAACAAAATACAAGATCATAGTCCCTCGATGACGCTATCAAAGGTGCTTTTCAAAAATGATCTTAGTCCCTTAAAGAAAATGTTAAGATATCTTACAATATTGCTAATCATGGTTATACGATGACCCTTGCCCGTCCCTTTTACATCCAAAGAAAGGGTTACTTACCAAATCAATGGTAAGATAACAATGTCAAAGAAAAGAGGAAATAAACATGAAAGACTTTTGAGTAGGTAGAATGTTCCTAGTTTCTTGCTCATTTTCAAACCAAAATATCCTTACTATTTTCAAAACAAACACCAACACTTTCAAAAACATCTTTCAAACTTGAAAATATTTTCAAAGGATTAACACTTTGTATACATTCTTACGAATGAGAATCATTACAAAATTTTCCTAAACGATGGCGCCTTTTCAAAATACTTTCAAAAAACCACACAAAGCACATTTTCAAACAAAAGCAAGTGATCTAGCAAGTAACTAAGAGCCCATAGATAACTATAGATGAAAAGGGTGCTAATACCTTCCCTTTTCATAATCTACCCCCCGAACTCAAGAAATAATCTCAAAGGTCTTTCCTGTTCTTTTCAGTCTTTCCTTTTGGATAAAAGTAAAGTCGGTGGCGGCTCTTTCTAACCGCAACATTTATGATAAAACGCAAAACAACCAAGTTAGTTTTTCCACCGCGTTATAAGAGGCAAGGGGATTTATTTTCTCCTAAGCCTCAGTTAGATGCTATTTTCTCACTTCTTGATTCAGGTGATTAGAAGGAGGTTGCCACCAGATATGCCGAAGAAAATCAGAGGTTGAAGGCTCAGATTGCCAGGCTTACAAGGAAGCGCCTGCATATAGAGTCATCTCCATCAGCTTTACTTCTTAGGGTTTTAGACTTTATTTTCATCTTGTAATTGGGATTATTGAAACTTGTAATCCATTTTGATGTTGTTTTAATAAATTGTTTTAGTATTTCAAATGTGTTATTACTTTGATATTTGCAATGTGTCTATAAATCTTTAAGTCCCTTGAAATATTAATAATAAAATAAATCATGTGCGTTGCACATCATGCATCATATTGCACATATTTCTTGCATTTCTTGGCATATCCAGGTGTCTTACCAAACTTCTTTACTTTGTTCAGCAAGATGTCTCACCACTACAACACTCGAGCTAATTTCAGAAGGAAGATGGACAACTTAGAACAAGAGAATCGCGATCAGCGCGAGGAACTTTCTGCTTTGAAGGCCGGCATGGCCGATCTTACTGCTCTGATAGAATCTCTGGTGGCTGCTCAGAATCAGCCACCGAGTGTTCAACCTCAACAAGCAAGGGTTACCACTGAAGCTCCAACTGTTTCTATGTCTGCTACTCCAACTGTTATTCAGAATCGCATGCCTCAAGGTTATCCATGAGGAATTCCAGAGAACTTTGTGCTTGAAGGATTTAATCTTGGTCATCAAGATATTCCAATTGTTCCGACTACTGTTACTTTTGCACCTCCTGTGGTGCATGTTGCTCCTGCTACACCTCTTTCGGTGAATATGGTTCCAATTGTTAATGATGATATATGTCATCCTTTTCCTCCACCAAGTGAAGACTTGGGTCTCTATGATAGAATGGATGATTTTCAAGAGCAGTTTGACAAGATGCAGAGGGAGACGAAGGCCCTCAGGGGAAAGGAATTGTTCGGGAAGAATGTGAATGATTTATGCTTGGTCCCGAATGTTAAGATACCTGTGAAGTTTAAAGTCCTGGAATTCAAGAAGTACAAGGGAAATACTTGTCCTCGTGCTCATCTTGTGATGTATGTAAGAAGAATGTCTACCCATACTGATGATCAGCGTCTGCTGATTCACTTTTTTCAGGATAGTTTTACTGGTGATGTGCTGAAGTGGTATATGAGTTTGGATAGCGTCAATATCCATACTTTCAATGACTTGGGAGAAGCATTTATCAGATAATACAAATACAACATGGATATGGCGCCTGACCGTGGTCAACTCAGGGCCATGGTTCAGATGGACAGAGAATCATTTAAAGAATATGCACAGAGATGGCGTGAGGTAGCCGCCCAAGTGATTCCTCCCATGGAAGAGAAGGAGATGACTGATATTTTCTTGAAGACTCTGGGTGCTTTCTACTATGAAAGGATGGTAGCGAGTGTGCAAAGTGACTTTACTAAAATGGTAGGCATGGGTATCCGCTTAGAAGAGGCTGTAAGAGAGGGTCGTCTAACAAAGGGTGAAAGTTCTGGAAATACAAAGAAGCCATCCTATGGGTTTTACAAAAAGAAGGAAGGAGATACAAACAATGTCATGCAAGAAAGGAGAGTTAATCCTCCTAGAAGAAATTATCAGCGTCATCAGCAAGTCGCCTCAGTTACTCATGTTATTAGTGTAGCTCCAACCACTGTTTCTTATTAGAGACCATCCCAGCAGGGGAATCAAGCGTATAATCAGAGAAGGGAGAGTTATGATCCTATCCCTATGAGCTATACAGATCTATTCCTGGCGTTAATTCAGAAGAAGTTGGTTCAGACCCGACCACCTCCCGTTGTGCCATCACCATTGCCTTGGTATTATAAGGCAGACCAAACATGTTCCTTTCATCAGGGAGCACCAGGGCATAATGTTGAGAACTGCTATCCTTTGAAGACTAAGGTATAGAAATTGGCGAAGTCTGGTATTCTATCTTTCAAGGATGTGGGCCCTAATGTGAAAGACAATCCTCTGCCCAAGCATGGAGGAGAAAATGTTGTGAATATGGTGGTCGGTTGTCCAAGCGACTTTCGGATTTTTGATATTAATCTGGTTAGAGGAGATTTAGTGAAAATGCATACAGACCTATGTGAATTTAGCTACTATACGCATGACCATGCCGGTTATTCTATTTGCAGTACAGATATACAGGGTTGTGACAAGATAAAGATTGATTTACAGGAGATGATGGATGAGGGCCTCATCCACATAATCAGGCCTAGGGAAGAGTATGAAGAGGAAGTAAACATGGTTTCTGGATGTCCTGGAGAGTTCAAAATCCTTGATGTGGAATACATGAATGAGGATATTATACAATTTCATGCTACTTTATGCCACATGACTGGTCAAGTAGAACATCAGTATGGATCTTGCCGAATTTGTTGCCAAGACTCTCGAGGATGTTTGGTTGTAAGGAAAGGTGTTCAGTTGTTGTTGGATAATGTAACTATCAAGGTTATGGGCCAAAGGGGCGATTACCAGGAAGTTGATGTAATTGAGGTCTATTTCGCTGAAGAAGAGTCAGATGATGAGTATGCCTCTGCAGATGAGTACTTCTCCTTGGATGAAGATTTGTTTTCTAGAGATGACTATACAATGACTGAATGTGTTGAAGAGGGAGTAAATGTTATTGTGCCTTGTTTTGGTACGCCTACCCATTTTGAAGTTGAATATCATAGCAAGCCATATGTTACTCCATTCGTGATTAGTTTTCCAGGTCATGTCCCCTACAAGTCAGATAAGGATGTACCCTACAAATATAATGCTACAATCTTAGAGGATGGTGTGGAAGTTCCCATCCAGCCAATGCCTAATGTTGGAAATATTGTTGAGACTAGCAGAGTGACCCGCAATGGTCGTGTATTTGCACCATTTGTTCATGGAGATGTTATTATTGGAAAGAAGATTGTTGAAATATTGAAACCAAGAAGGCAGTGGGTGAATCTAGTGGAGCTACGCTAGAAAAAGAGGTGGATGATATTTTGAAGATAATCCAGATAAGCGACTACTAAATTGTAGTTCAGCTACTACAGACTCCTTCAAAAATATCTATCTTGGCTTTATTGATGAACTCCTCTGCTCACAGAGAATCTTTGATGAGGGTATTATACCAAGCTTTTGTGGAAAGAGATATGCCTGTAGACCAATTCGGCAGTGTAGTAGGGAATATTACTTCATGTAATAACTTGAGTTTATGTGACGATGAACTGCCCGATGAAGGAAGGAATCACAACCTGGGCCTCCACATCTCTATGAACTGCAAGAGTGATTCATTATACAATGTGATGATTGATAATGGATCCATATTGAACATTATACCAAGGAGCACGCTTATGAAGTTGAAATATCAAGGAACGCCCATGCGCCCAAGTGGCATTATTGTGAAAGCGTTTGACGGATAAAGGAAATCTGTTATTGGTGAAGTGGACTTGTCTATTCATATAGGCCCATATTTATTTCAAATTACTTTCCAGGTCATGGACATTGTACCCGCTTATAGTTGCTTGTTAGGAAGGTCGTGGATACATGAGCCAGGGGCTGTCACTTAGACTTTACACCAGAAGCTGAAGTTTGTACGTGAAGGAAAAGTGGCAATTGTAAATGGAGAACAGACATTATTGATATCTCATTTGTCCTTTTTCAGCACTGTGGAGGCGGATGAAGCTGCTGTTGGAACACAGTTCCAAGCTCTATCCATTGATAACATAAGAGGAAATGATAACTCTATAACTTCGTTTAAGGATGCGTAACAAGTTGTGCGTAATGGTCATAGTGACGTATGGGGACAAATTGTTGATCCACCTAGGAACAAGAATAGGGCTGGCTTGGGGTTCTCTGTGAAGAATGATGAAGGTAAGAGCATGAAGCTGAAGGTTGCTGCAGGCAAGTATCAAGACATCTTTCGTAGTGGGGGTTATCTTCATCCAACTGTTTCCAGGATTAATGCCATTGTGGAAGATGAAGCAGAGCCAGAAATGCCAAGTTATGTGGCGCACGGAGTTAGGGTTCAGAACTGGATCACCATTGATGTTCCCTCTTGCATACATGTTTCAAAGTAATTTGTTTTTGTTAATCTTTTTGAAAAGCTTTCACTCTGCCCGAGGTGAAAGTATTAATATTGTACGGGCTTATCTGTTTGCTGTGATTTTTAAATAAATAATAAAAGTTGTCGTTGTTTCTAAAATTGTGTCTTTATTTTATGCTTTTTCTTGGAAAATGGTAATCAGAAAAAAAAACATTTCAAAATAAATAATAACTGAAATTCAATATGCATGATCACTTGTTATATGTGTCAGTTTCTAAAAGAAATCATAAATCATATGTATAGATTAATTAAAAAACCTGTTGAATACAATGATCTTGCACCCTCTCCCAACTTTGAAAGTCCTGTGTATGGGGCTGAAGAATAAGACTATGATGAGATTCCAGAAGAGGTCTCATAGTTGCTTGAGCGCGAGTAGAATGCCATTCAGCCATATAAAGAGCCATTGGAAGTAATCAATTTGGGTTCAAAAGAAGATCCAAAGGAAGTCAAGATTGGAGCATTACTGCATCCTGATGTGAAGAGTAGGTTGATTGAGATGTTGAAAGAGTATATGGATATTTTTTCTTGGTCTTATAAAGATATGCCTAGTCTAGATACAGATATTGTAGAGAACCGTTTTCCGCTGAAGCCAGAGTGCCTGCCTATCAAATAGAAGTTGTGAAGAACTCACCCAGATATGGCAGTGAGGATCAAAGAGGAAGTTCTAAAGCAGATTAATGTCGGTTTTCTTGTGACATCAGTGTACCCTCAGTGGATTGCCAATATTGTCCCAATACCGAAGAAAGACGGAAAAGTTCGCATGTGCGTAGATTATAGAGATCTAAATAAAGCTAGTCCAAAAGATGATTTTCCATTGCCACACAATTCAAAGTTTTCTCGTTCATGGATGGATTTTTCGGGTATAATCAAATAAGGATGGATCCTGAGGACATGGAAAAAACAACGTTTATCACACCCTGGGGAAAATTCTATTACAGAGTTATGCCCTTCGGGTTGAAGAACGCTGGTGCAACATACCAGAGGGCTATGACAACCCTATTCCATGATCTTATGCACAAGGAAATTGAGGTATATGTTGATGATATGATTGCTAAATCCCAGACTGAAGAAGGGCATGTAGAAGATTTGTTGAAGTTGTTTCAGCGCTTGAGGAAGTATCGTCTCCGCTTGAATCCAAATAAATGTACCTTCGGTGTTCGGTCGGGGAAATTATTGGGTTTCATTGTTAGCCAGAAAGGGATTGAAGTTGACCTTGATAAAGTCAAAGCAATTCAAGAAATGCCAGCACCGAGAATTGAAAAGCAAGTCAGAGGGTTCCTCGGGTGTTTGAATTATATTTCCAGATTCATTTCCCACATGACTGCAACGTGTGAACCGATCTTTAAGTTGTTAAAGAAAGATCAAGGTTGTGTATGGACAAATGACTTCCAAAGGGCATTTGAAAGTATTAAAGAATATCTGCTTGAACCTCTTATCTTGCTCCCTCTTGTTGAAGGAAAACCATTGATTATGTATCTGACAGTGTTAGATGATTCCATGGGCTGTATTATAGGACAACAAGATGAACAAGGAAGAAAGAGTATGCAATTTACCATCTCAGTAAAATTTTTACTGATTGTGAGTCGAGGTATTCCATGCTGGAAAAGACATGCTGTGCTCTGGCCTGGGCGGAAAAATGTTTGCGGCAGTATATGTTAAATCACACTACATGGTTGATCTCCAAAATGGATCCAATCAAGTACATTTTTGAAAATCCTGCTCTTACTGGGAGAATTACCCGCTGGCAGATGTTGTTATCTGAATATGATATCGAATATTGCACTCAAAAATATATTAAAAGCAGCGTGTTGGCAGATTATCTTGCTCACCAACCAGTGGAAGATTATCAGTCTGTGAAGTATGATTTAACCGATGAGGATGTGATGTTTCTGAAAGTGAAAGACTGCGATGAACCATTGCCTGAGGAAGGTCTTGATCCTGAATCTTGCTGGAGCATGATATTTGATGGAGTTATGAATGCTTATGGTAAAGGAAATGGTGTTGTGATTGTCACTCCACATGGATCACACATTCCTTTTACTGCAAGGTTGACATTTTATTATACTAATAATATGGCGGAATATGAGGCTTGCATCATGGGTCTCGAGGAAGCTATTAATCTCAAAATTAAGATTCTAGAGGTGTATTGCGATTCGGCTTTGGTAATAAATCAGATTAAAGGAGAGTGGGATACTCGTCATCCCTACTTGATCCCTTACAAAGATTATGCTAGAATATTGTTACCCTTCTTTAATAAAGTTGAATTCCATCACATCCCTAGAGACGAAAATCAAATGGCGGATGCTCTGGCAACTCTGGCTTCTATGTATCAAGTGAATACTTGGAATGAGATACCTCTAATTATGGTTCAGCGACTGGATAGGCCCGCTCATGTGTTTACAGCAGAAGAGGTAGTAGATGAGAAACCTTGGTATTATGATATCAAGCATTTTCTTTAAACTCAGGAATACCCGATTGGTGCTTCGAATAAAGATAGAAAGACATTGAGAAGATTGGTTGGTAGCTTCTTCCTCAGTAAAAATGTGTTGTACAAGAGAAATCATGACATGGTCTTGCTTAGATGCGTGGATAGACACGAAGCAGACATATTGATGCATGATATTCATGAGGGTTAATTTGGCACTCATGCCAATGGACATTATATGGCTAAAAAGATGCTAAGAGTAGGTTACTATTGGCTGACAATGGAAGCTGACTGTTACAAATTTGCAAAGAAGTGCCATAAATGTCAGATTTATGCGGACAAGATTCATATGCCTTCAACACTTCTCAATGTTAATTCTTCCCTGTGGCCTTTCTCTATGTGGGGTATTGACATAATTGGAATGATAGAACCCAAAGCTTCGAATAGACACCGTTTTATCTTGGTAGCAATTGATTACTTCACCAAATGGGTGGAAGCTGCTTCGTATGCTAATGTTACCAAGGTGGTAGTGTGCTTCATTAAGAATAATCTTATATGTCGGTATGGTGTGCCAAGCAGAATTATCACCGACAATGGCTCGAATCTGAACAACAAGATGATGACAGAACTGTGTGAAGAATTCGAGATTATCCATCATAATTCATCTCCGTACAGGCCGAAGATGAACGGGGCTATTGAAGCTGCTAATAAGAATATCAAGAAGATCATCCAGAAGATGGTTGTTACTTATAAAGATTGGCATGAAATGCTCCCTTTTGCTTTACATGGATATCAGATATTTGTCTGCACTTCAATAGGAGAAACCTTGTTCTCCCTTATGTATGGAATGGAAGCAGTGCTCCCAATTAAGGTTGAGATTACCTATTTGCGTGTGATAATAAAAACCAAGTTGTCAGAGGTTGAATGGGTCCTGAACAGGTTTGACCAATTGAATTTGATCAAAGAGAAGAGAATGACGGATTTGTGTCATGGGCAGTTATATCAGAAGATAATGAGGAAACTTTTGATAAGAAGGTCAAACCTCGTGAGTTCAGAGAAGGCGACCTCGTGCTCAGGAAGATCATGTCTTTTAACACTGATTCTAGGGACAAGTGGACTCCCAATTTTGAAGGCACATATGTTGTCAAGAAATCCTTCTCTGGCGGTGCATTAATTCTTGAAACTATGGATGGCGAGGAGTTCCCACGTTGCATGAATGCTGATGCAGTCAAGAAATAATTATCCTAAAGAAATAAAAGAACAGCTCACTAAGTTGAAAACTCGAAAGGGCGACTTAGGCAAAAAAGAGAGTGTCGGTAGGCCAAAAACCCGAAAGGGCAATCTAGGCAAAAATTAGAGACATAAACAGAATAACATTTCCCGCTAAGTTGAAAACCCGCAAGGGAAGCTTAGGCAAAAGTTAGGGACTTTCTTGGCAAGTAACTACATCAGACAAGACTTGATCGTTGAAGCAACAATCTTCTTGGATCCTCACCATACTTCAATAGAAGTTGCTGCTCTAGATTTCAAAAGTTGTTAGAGGGAATAGTGGTCATCATATCTCAATGTACCTTTTCCATTATATATTACCATTTTCCGAACTTTGTAATTATCCATGGAGTCTCGCCATTCACAGACTACCATTCTATCAATAAAGTTTGAGCTTTTACCCAATTCTTTGTAGTTCTTTATTTTTATTCAGCTTACAAAGACTCCATTTATTATTGATAATAATTTTCAAAACGAAAAGATTAAATAAAACAATTGTTTTTAAAAAAGAATTTACAACTTACTTTTACTTTAGATTTTGTGATTCAAGAGGAAAAAAAAGTAGTGATCCCAGGAATCGACGAACTCCAGTAATTTTGAGAAGTTTTGTTTTCCCCGAGAAGGTGTTCTCAGGTTGTTTTCGCTGGTATGCTCGTGATTTTTGTATACGATACCAATTGGTGTAAGGTGCGGTATTGGGGTTATGATCCCAGTGTCGCCAGTTAAGTGTTGATTTATTTTCTGATTTTTTTGGGTTTGCATGGTCTGAAGCCTCTATCCCAGATTCCCCAGCAAAGTTTTCTCTCATATGACGAAAGGTCTTGTTCCCTTGGTACGCTGAGATGAAACCATTTGCAAAATGATGCTCTTTTTGGAATTAATTCGCATTATTGTTGGTAATTATTTCCCAGGAAGGCTATCCTAGGGCATAATTTGTTGGAATAAGTTTGCATGATACGAAGAGTCAATCCAAGATTCTCCAGTGAAGGCCTCGCTTATTTTATAGAAGTCCTTTCTCCTCGTGCATGCTGAGATTGGACTCATTTGCGAAATATCTCCCTTTCGGTAGTACTTGCATTTTGTTTGATTTTCCGATAATCAAACAAGGGCAATGTTTTATTCAAGAAGTGTTGAAATGGTTATCAACTTTTTGAATTTCCTCCCTCCAGTTGCTGGGTTTGATTTAAAATCCCCATAAGTTTGATTTCTTGCTATAATGTTTGAATTCTTAACTCTCTAAGTTGTTGTCCCCATAAGGTTTCATACTTTCTCCCCAGAGAAGTTGGTGAAATAATTACTCTCAATATTGAAGAACGTATCTCTGGTTTTCCCAGTGAAGAACTTATCTTGGTTTCCCCTTGATGATGTGGTGTTGACCTCCCCAATGAAGTCAGCACGAGGTCCCTAGTTGATATCTCGATGATGAAGCACTATCTCCCTTAGTGAAGTCTTTATGATATTTCTCCATTGAAGTCAGCTTGAATTCCTCAATGGATGTTTTGACAATATGGTTTCCATCTACCCTATTTGAAATCAATTTTTTAATCCCCAGTAGAAGTGCTACACATGAAAACATTTTTTCCTCATTGAAGTCTGTGTGTTATTCCCTGGTGAAGCCTGGAGAAGGATGTTATATCTCTGTATTTGTACTGTTTTGTCGCTATGTTTTGTTTACTTCCGGATTATGTTTCTCCCCAGTGAAGTTAAGCCATTCAGTAGGACTTTGTTTCCTTAGTTGGTGCTTATTTCCTTATGGAATGATCATCTTGGATGTGATTTAGCCGAGTGTTGTTTATGCCCGAGTTGGTTTTGTTTGTTTATCCCCATTATTATATGTTTGCTTTGTCAGCATATACATGGTAACACTCATACATTCATATATACATCATGCATAGTTAAATTTAGCAAATCGTTGCTCATTCACATTCGTTAATATTTTGTTGACATATTACCCTGTTTTGCAGAGTTGTGTTGTCCTCTCTCCAATAGAGTGTCGGCCTTAAGAAGAAAGTGTATATTCTTTAAATTTCCCCACTGAGTTATCCCTCGTGGAAGATTTTTTCTTTAGCCTTCATGTACAACTCTTTATCTAGATAGATTGGTTTCCCTCTTGAGTTTATTTCTCAAAGGATGTATTTTGGTAGACTATTCCATCCCAATTTATTTATGGTTTGGATCTTTGATCCTCAACAATATTACTACTTTGGATTTCTACAAGCTTATAACTTTGGTTTTAAAATGTGCATTTATTTTGCTCGAGAAGACTTTATCTCCACAGCAGGAATATATTGGCATTTCCCTAGGAAGTCATTTTGCTTTCCCCAAAAATCTTTTTTACAATCCTTCCCATAACAGCAAGTAGCAGGTCTCTTTATTTGAGCACCTTATACTTCCCTGTAAAAGTCGACGTTACTTTTTTGCTATCTTCTCTATGAGTGGATAGTTTGCAGTTTGTTTTCAAATTACTCCAGTGTATGGCAAGTCTTTCAATATCGCAGAAACAGTTCATTGTGAAATATTTACAAGTGGTAGATCTTTATTTGAGACAACTTATATTACCCTTTCAAGGAAAAATGCTTTGGTGAAAGAAGAAGTTGAGACCCGTTCTAGGTGAAATGCCGGAATTTTAGGAAAAACTTAATATCTTTTTTCTACCCTCAGTTAACGTTGGTAGTTCATCATCAATGAACGGCAGTGTTATGATATATTTTTTCTCTGTACCTTCAGTGAAAGTTGGTAGGTCACAATCAGTGAAAGTTGGTGATTGTTATCTTTTTGCTACCCTCAGTGAATATTGGTAGTTCATCGTCAGTGAATGACGGTGCTATGATATATTTTCTTTCTACCTTCAATGAAAGTTGGTAGGTCACATCAGTGAAAGTTGGTGATTGTTATCTTTTTGCTACCCTCAGTGAACGTTGGTAGTTCATCCTCAGTGAACGGCGGTGCTATGATATATTTTCTCTTTCTACCTTCAGTGAAAGTTGGTAGGTCACCATCAATGAAAGTTTGAGATTATTATCTTTTTGCTACCCTTAATGAACGCTGGTAGTTCATCGGCAGTGAAAGGCGATGCTATGATATATTTTCTCTTTCTACCATCAGTGAAAGTTGGTAGGTCACCATCAGTGAAAGTTGATGATTATTATCTTTTTGCTACCCTTAGTGAACGTTGGTAGTTAATCGTTAGTGAACAGAGTTACTATGATATATTTTCTATTTCTACCTTCATTGAAAGTTGGTAGGTAACCATCAATGAAAGTTGGTGATTTTTATCTTTTTGCTACCCTCAGTGAACGTTGTTAGTTCATCGTCAGTGAATGGCGGTGGTATGATATATTTTCTCTCTACCTTCAGTGAAAGTTGGTAGGTCACCATCATTGAAAGTTGGTGATTGTTATCTTTTTGCTACCCTCGGTGAACGTTGGTAGTTCATCGTCAGTGAACGAAGGTGCTATGATATATTTTCTCTCTACCTTCAGTGAAAGTTAGTAGGTCACCATCAGTGAAAGTTGGTGATTGTTATCTTTTTGCTACCCTCAGTGAATGTTGGTTGGTCATCGTTAGTGAACGCTGGTGCTATGATATATTTTCTCTCTACCTTCAGTGAAAGTTGGTAGGTCACCATCAGTGAAAGTTGGTGATTGTTATCTTTTTGCTACCCTCGGTGAACGTTGGTAGTTCATCCTCAGTGAATGGCGGTGCTATGATATATTTTCTTTCTATCTTTAGTGAAAGTTGGTTGGTCACCATCAGTGAAAGTTGGTGATTGTCATCTTTTTGCTACCCTAAGTGAATGTTGGTAGTTCATTGTCAGTGAACAGCGGTGCTATGATATATTTTCTCTTTCTACCTTCAGTGAAAGTTGGTAGGTCACCATCAGTGAAAGTTGGTGATTGTTATCTTTTTTATACCCTCAGTGAACATTGGTAGTTCATCCTCAGTGAACGACGGTGATATGATATATTGTCTCTCTACCTTCAGTGAAAGTTAGTGACTTTTATCTTTTTGCTACCCTCAGTGAATGTTCGTAGTTCATCGTCAGTGAACGGCAGTGCTATGATATATTTTCTTTCTACCTTTAGTGAAATTTGGTAGGTCACCATCAGTGAAAGTTGGTGATTGTTATCTTTTTGCTACCCTCAGTGAATGTTGGTAGTTCATCGCCAGTGAACGGTGGTGTTATGATATATTTTCTCTCTACCTTCAGTGAAAGTTGGTAGGTCACCATCAGTGAAAGTTGGTGATTGTTATCTTTTTGCAACCCTCAGTGAATGTTGCTAGTTCATCGTCATTAAACGGCGATGCGATGATATTTTTTCTCTTTTTACCTTCAGTGAAAGTTGGTAGGTCACCATCAGTGAAAGTTGGTGATTGTTATCTTTTTTCTACCTTCAGTGAACGTTGGTAGTTTATCGTCAGTGAACGGCGATGTCATGATATATCTTCTCTCTACCTTCAGTGAAAGTTGGTAGTTCATCGTCAGTGAAAGTCGGTGAATTTTCCTCTCTACCTTTAGTAAACGTTGGTAGCTCACCGTTAGTGAACTTCGGTGCTATTATTTCTTTTCTCTTTCTACCTTTAGTGAACGCTGGTAGTTTCGCCATCAGTAAAATTTGGTGTATCCTCTGACTTTTTACCATCCTCTACGAGTCGAGTCTTTTGATCCACCAGTGATTTATTTTCCTGGTTGGGTTTCTCTTTTGATCCTTATTTCCTTTGCTAATTCCCCAATGGTGTTTTGCGTCCCTTCGAAGTTGTTCATATGCATTCATACAAATAATCATTTCATGGTATCTTAGGGCCAAAAATAGGGTTTGTTTTATATTTAAGTATCTTCGATCGTGTCGATATGAAGATTTTTAACCTTCGTATCTCCGGATAGAAGAAACTTAAATAAGGGCAACTATTGTACCCCAATTTTCCCCCCTAAGATCCCTTCATCATACCATATTAATTCAATCACAACAAGGTCACATTAGGGATTTTGATTCTACTCCCTATCTTTAGCTTTGCTCTTTTAGGATCACCAAGCACCTTGGCTTGTTTTTCTTTTGTGATCATGCATGATTTGTTTAAACTTTCCTTTCAATTAATGAAATGCAATGTTGGTTTGTCTTACTTGATAATAATGTAGGTAAAGGCAATGAGGCTTAGCAAGTTGATCCATGGGTTCATGAGTTTATTTCCATGATGTGATATGGTGGCAGAACCGACAATTATACTGGTTTGCATTTTGTATTTGCAAATGTCGCGGTAAGCAAGAGTCTCCACCGACTTTTATTTCATCCAACAAAGGAAAATGAAAAAGAACAGTAAAAACCTTTTTCGAGATGTTTCTGAGTACGGGGGGTAGATTATAGAAAGGGAAGGTGTTAGAACCCTTTCTATCCATGCTTTTCCATGGGCTCTTAGGTAATTGCTCATTTTAAAATTGCTTGTGTGTGTTTTGAAAAGTTTTTGTTTAACTTCGTGATAACCCTTGTATCTGTCCTCAAGAGTGTAACGAAGTTGTTTTTTGAAAACTGTTTTGAAAGTGTTTGTGAAAAAAGTTTTTATTGTTTTGAGCAAGTACTTAAGAGTTTCTACCTACTTGAAAAAGACGGTTCGTTCTTGTTTCCTTTATACAATGCTATCCTACTATTAAGGAGTAGGTAGCCCTATCGTTGGAGTTTTAAGGGACATTCGAAGGGACAAGTACGGTCACTGAAGGAAACATGTAGAGATACCTTAGCATTTCGAAGGGACTGTTATCATATAGGCAACATTGAGGGACAAGATCATTTCTCTTAGGCAACTCAAGGGACATTGAGGGACTATGATCTTTATGATGATTTTAACCGAGGGTCTTTGCTAAGATATCCCTACGTTCGAGAGGCATGACCATTGTTTTTCTGAAGGCAACAAGTGAGGTTACCCTAGAGTGCGAGTGTGAAAATGATTCAGTTCAGTTATTTATCTTGAAATTAGGGTTTTTTATCGTTCATTTTTATCTTTCCATACAATCCTATTAATGTAAGCATTGCATAAAATATAGTAGCTGAAGATAAAGGCGGAAATGTAAACCTAGGCTATTACAAAGCTTTGGGGCCGTTACATAATAGTGAAGAGTGCGGAAAAGAAATCCTAAAACTATTACATCCCAGAAGCAATCACATGATAATGATGAAAAAAGCGTGAAAAATAAAGCTACGCTATTACAGTTGAATGCGCCCTATACACTTTATCTAGGAAAATAAAAATAAGATGAAAATAGAAAAAGAAAATATTTTAGTGATTTCTTATGAAAAAAATGATTTATGATAATTAATTAAATAAACCTAAAAACCCTAATTATTTTTAATTAATAAAAAAAATGTTAATTTTGAAAAATGTTAATTAAAATACCTAAAACCTAATTAATCTGAATTAAAAAAAAGGTTAATTTTAAAAAAAGTTAAAAAATCTAAAATTAATTAACCTAAAAATTAAATTAGGTTTTTTTGTAAAAAAAGGCTTGTGAAAAAAGTTTTGTGGTTAAGTGAATTTAAGATTGGAAAAGACAAATTCGTTAGAAACCAAAACAAATAATGAAAATGCTGGGGTGGATGTTGAACCTAAAATTAAATTAAAACCTAAAATTAAATTAAAAACCTAAAATTAATTATTTGAGTTTATTAGGAAAAACCAAAGGTTTGTGCAAAATGTTAAGTTTTATGAAAAAAGTTTTAAACAGAAAGAATGAAAATAGGTAAAACGATAAATAAAAAGGAAGAAAACCAAAACCAATAGGGATGAGTGTTGAACCCACGCCCTTAACCTTCTCAGGATGCCTGCCTTGCCATGAGCCATGCATTGGTTGTTGTTCTGTTTTAGTATTTTGGCCTCAGCGTTCTGTAATAAACCTGCATGGGACCATTAGATGGTCCAAACATGTAGTGTTGAATCTCATGAACATATTAAATAAATTACTATATCATAAAATACAAATAAAGAAAATATATGAAATTTTGTAATGTTTAAACCGATATGACATATATGAATGCTTCTACACCCTTTTGATCATGGAGATCAAATCAGCCTTACCTTTACTGGAGAAGTAGTGAGATGGGGCTTTGTAACAAGGATGGCTTGTTTGTAGTGGGATAGGGGTTTGTAACAAGATTTTTAGGGTTCTTGAAAGAATTTGATATTTTGACAGGGTTGTGGCAAAGGTTTTTTTCCGTCTTGTTTGTGTGAAAAGAATGAGATTATATAATAAAAATTAAAGAAGAAAAATGGACTTTGAATGTGCAATTCGGCCTCCAATAACCACAAGCAATAGTGCAAATTTTTATTCACTTGAGTCTGTTACGTTCCAGGATAAATCGCAGGGGCTTAAGTGCAATTTTTGAAGTTGAAATATGAAAACAAAATGTAGCCGACATCGAGAACTAACTCCTGTCCGAAAATGGGCTCAATCGAATAAATAGTGAATTAGTTATGAATTTTTGAAGTTTCGCCTCAGACAAACTTATTTTGGGCTCCAGTGTCAACTCTGACATGTTCTTCAATAAAAAAATGGTATTGATCGGAGCAGAACCCGGTCTCGACTTTGGAATAAAAGTTATAGATCTCTGAGTCAGTAACCTTGTGTAAAATGATGGGCCCAATCTGATAACAATTGACCGAGTTATGAATTTTTGAAGTTTTGACCCAAATGAAATAATATTCAGCATTCAGGATTTTCAGCGCGTCATGCACACTCTGAGCAAACAACGAAGGCCTTTTGGATAACATTCTGTGATATGGTGGGAGAACTGAATTATGGTTTTGCGTTTGTGTTTGCAAATGTTTCGGTTTAGCAAGAGTCGCCACTGACTTTTTATTTTATCCTAAGGAAAGGTCAAAAAGCACAGGAAAGACCTTTGAGATGTTTTCTTGGGTTCGGGGAGTAGATTATGAAAAGGGAAGGTGCAAGCACCCTTTTCATCCATGGTTATCCATGGGCTCTCAGTTACTTGTTTAGATCACTTGCTTTTGCTTTTCAATTGTTTGAAATGGTGCATTGTGTGTGGTTTTGAAAGATTTTTTGAAAAGAGTCCATCGTTGTGGAAACATTTGTAATGATTCTTGTTTGAATGTATACAAAGGTGTTTTTGTCTTTTGAAAAGATTTCAATGTTTTTTAGTTTGAAAGTTTGTTTTGGGATTGTGTTTGTGAAGTGTGTTTGAAAATAGCAAGGATGTTTTTGCAAGCTTTTTGATCAAGTAACTAAGAGCTATCTACCCTATTTTACTCAAAGATCCTTCCTAATGTTTTTAACCATTTTGACAGTGTTGTTTCACCATTGCATTTGGTGAACAACCTTGTGTTAGGATGTTTAAACGGGATAGGCGCGGGTCACTGCATAGACCATGATAGCAATTGTGTTATGTATTTTTGGCAAATTTTTGAGGGACTTGATCATTTTTGTTTAGGCAACCAAGATAGCATCATCGAGGGACTATGATATTTTGGTTTTGTTTTTGTTTTGCCAAAATACCCAACATGCATAACATGGCCCATTTTTGAAGGCAACAAGTGGATTGTAACCCTAGGGGTGCAAGTGTGTATTGTGTTTGATTTTCATGCATTTTTGTCTTTGATTAGGTCAAACTATTTGTTGATTTGGATTTTTGCATTCAAACCCTAATTCTCTAATCATGGCATAATTGAAAGCGTAAAGTGCGAGAATTTAAAATTCTAAGCTATTACAACATGATTATAGGGATGGGGGTACAATTTTGAATGAGGGGTATTTGACAATAAATATAAACCCTAATTTACTATTACATCCAAATTGAATCACAATGCGTAAATATTTAAATGAATAATATTTAAATAAACAAAATAAATAAATATCAAATAATATGTATTATGCAAAAAGGTTTTTGTTTGTTTATGTATGTAAAAGTATTTAATATAAAAATGAAGAAATAAATAAAAGATTTATTTTATTTGTTTAAGGGTAAAACCCTAATTTCTTTAAGAAAATATACATATTATATTATTTATATACAATAAAATATATTAATATATACAAAAATAAAATATACTTAAAAAAGGTATTTTTTTAGTATAAACAAAAATAAAAGTAAAAAATATAATATTTTGTATTTTTTTATTCTAGAGTATTTAATAAAATAAAAAGTATATATTTATGTATGTATATTAATCAAATTAAATATAGACCATATAAAATAAAATATGTACAAAAATAAAATATATTTAAGAAAATATTTTTAGTATGAATAAAAATAAAGAACAAAAACAAAAGTATAAATTACATATTATTTTCAAGTTTAAATAAATCATAAAAACATTCAAATGCTTTTTATGTTAGAAAAATTAAAATAAAATGCCAAATAAATGTGAAAAAATTGTGAAAATATTTTTGAGCATTTTTTATATTTGGAAATAAATAAACAAAATCAGAAATGAAAATAAAAATGCAAAAATATGAAAATACAAGAAATTGGGCCAGGTGGTGCAAAACTGAAAATGGGAGGTGTCAAAAGCAAGCCAGGCCAAGCCCAGCCCAAGCCAACTTCATCTTCAACCTTCAGACTTTGTAAACGCGTGCGCCTGGTTCAAATGCTAGATCCTGTATACGAGCTCTATTGCAAAAACTCACAACATAAAACTTGTAGAGAATTTCAAGACGATTCCAACCATATAAAAAACTAATCCTAACTCTCAAAGACCAGAGAGAATTTCTCTGGCCCTAAAATCTGACCTAGTTTTTTCAGCATGTTCATGGATGAAATTCTCTTAGCACACTTAATATAAATGAAAATTGAGCATATGTACAGCTTCATGGCATTGAACACTACATTTTTTATTCACAAAGCTAAAGCTAAATATTCCTAAATAGAGAGATAGAAAGTGGAGAAAAACCTGTTTCAATTGGATTCGTGTAGGGTAATGCAGTGCTTCTCAACCAGGTTTGAGATGTCTGGTAGCTTGCTTGAACTTCACTTGACCTTTTCCAATAGCTAGCTTGCCTTGAATGTCCTTGAATCAGCCTATAGAACTCAACCTGCACAAGCTCAAAATGAAAATGGTGAACACTGTAAATGGAGTTACAGTTGGTGTTTGAGGTTTGGGATAGCTTGGGTGAGTTGAATGGAAGGTGTTTGAAGCAACTTGGGGCAAAACACACGAGCCAAATGAGCTATGGAACTCAAGTTGCAGCACCTGCCCTGTTTTGCCAAAGGAATGTGATTTCTGGCTATGGGGTGTTTTGAGGCTTGAACAATCGTGTTTCTAGATCAAAGGGGTGTGAGAAAGATGTTCAAACTGTTTGTGTAAGTTAACATTGGCTGGTTTTCAAGTTCTAAGGATTTGGACAAGTTTCTTATTTTTGAAGTAAGAAAGTGGTAGTCAAGTTACAGGCCTGTACAGGCCATCTTATCATCTTGCATACAATCCTCTTGTCCCCTCTAATTTGTGGATTTGTTTTGATGCCAGAGATCTTGGACCAAGGTTCAAGGATTATGGTTTTGACATAAAGCAAACTTTTGCAAAAATGGAAATGTGCCTTTTACCATTTAGGGGTTAATCTTGTGTACAATGCTCTAATGACCAGAAAAATGTATTAGCCCAATGGATTTGAATTAAATTATGGAGTGTGAAGTGGTTTAGAGGCCTGCAAACTAGTGTAAGGCATGCTGACTTGAAAATGCAACTTGTATGAACATGAATTTGCCATGGAAGAAAAGTGAGTTTTTGCCAACTTCAAGCTTTCGATTCTCCCTAACCACAAATGTGTTTGAGGAGTTCTTGGACAATTTGTAAATCTTGCAACATTACATATAATCCATATTTGAAATGCAAATTGAGATTCCAAGTGGAACTATGTGAAAAATGGCCAAGAAGATAGGTCAAAATCCTGCCTAAACTAGGGCAAAATTTCACTAAGTTAAAAGTTTTAGGGACCCTTGTTCCAAAAATCATAACTTGAGATCCAAGATTCTTTTGAGAAAACTTTGTGAATAAAAGTTATATAATTTGTGGTGTACTACAACTTTCATGTTGTAAGTTTTGTTTGAAACCATTTGCATCATGGTGAAAATGTGGGGCAAAGTTAGGAAAAATTAAGAAAATTTCATAACTTAGAAAAATTCTAAGTTATGAAATTTTTCAATTTCAAACCCTAATTTGAAATTTTGGGTTTCTTGATGAACAAGTTTCATAATTTGACACATCTTGATGAAAAATGACCCTTGGTACTTGATTTTGACCAAAAAGTCAAAGTTTGACTTTTCAGTGTATAGTCAAATTTTGATTAGTTGACTGAAAAATTCATCTGTCAATCCCATGCATTTGAGATCTTTTGAACTTTTTGAATAAGTAAATATGATGTAATTGAGTCCTTGAGTCCATGGTTGAGCTTAATTTGCCATTGGCTAGGTCAAAAAGTCAGAAATTGCCTTTGTATAGTCAAAACCCTAAAAATGACCATTTTGCCCTTTTGGTGATCTGATCAAATTTCTTGGGTAGTTGTGATCCAAACTTGGTCAAATGGTTCATATGAGTTCATAATGTTGATGTGGGTCAAAATTTATGAGGTTTGACTGTAAATTGGCCACAGTTGACTTTTTCCCCAATATAGTTGATTTCTAGGCCAATTGTCCAATTGACTAGGCAAAAATTTGATTCAAGGATTGAAACTTGGTATGGGAAAACTTGTGAGTCCAATATGAAGCATGAAAGTTAATTTTGGCATTGAAGGTCCAAAAATCCTTGTGCAAACTCAAACCCTAGTTTAGGTCATTAGTGCAAGGAGATGTCTTGAGCAGAGCAAACCCTAGCTTGATCTTGAGTTCCAAGAGCCTTGTGATGAGAAATGTTGATAAAATGAGAGGGCAAATTTTGGGGTACAACAGTTGCCCCTGTTCAATCTTCTTGAACCTGAAGAGTTAGATTGGCAAGTTTGCCTTTCGTGACTTGAAGGTAAAAGAGGATTGGACACTAGAGTGCCCGTAAATTTTCAGTCGTCAACAGTGTAGCTGAGGGAATGGGCTTAAAGATGCCATTTGGAAATGGTATAATCTTACTGGATATGGGCTTAGAGATGCCATCTAAAACTTGTTTGTTAAAAATTAGTAGAATGAACATGAGAATGGTATCCGTATTTGGAACGTATTTGAGTTGTATCTGGAGACGGGGTTCGTATGAGCAAGGGAATGGCGTCCGTCTCTAGAGCGCATCCGAGCTGTAACTGTATTTGATTCTTGAATGAATATCAGAACAACTGCTGTGTCTGGAGTGTATCTGTATTCTGAATGGGTAACAGAGAGACATTTGTGTATGGAGCATCTATGTGCTAGGGATAAATTCCGAATGAGTGACATAATGGCAACCGTGTCTGGAGCGTATTTGGACTGTATCTGAAGTTGAGATATGTATGAGTAGCTGAATGACTTCTGTGTTTGGAGTGTATCTGTACTGTAACTGGGATCTGGACAAGTGACAGAATGACTTCCGTGTCTGGAGTGTATCTGAACTTGAAGTTGATAGTTGAATCTGAATAAGAAATAGAATGGCTCCTGTGTCTTGAGCGTATCTAGTCTGTATCTGATTACTGAAGTATGAATGAGTAGTAGAATGACCGTCGTGTCTGGGGTGTATCCATACTATATCTTGACTTGAAATTCTGAATGAGTAATAGAATGACCGCCGTGTCTGGGGGTGTATCCATACTGTATCTGAAATATTTGAATAGTTGTTAATGATAGCTTTTTAATTTTATCCTGAAAAGGATAGAATGTTAGCTAAAGCACAAAGTTATGTTGCATGATATGTATGATGCAATAAAATGTGTTCCATCTATGTTTATGATATATGAATGTAATGGATGTGCATTTAAGCTGATTAGTTGTCTTGCTGAGGAAAATAAATCCTTGATAACTGGAGATAATGAAATCTTTGACTGCTGTCGGGGAAAGTAAATCCTTGACCAATGTTGGGGATTCCAAAAATCTTTGATTGTTGAAGATGAGAGAACCTTGCTGATTACTGTTGGGGATAGAAAATCCTTGGCAACCTGCGGGGATGTGAGAATCCTTCATGACCTTCCTAGGGAAATAAGGAAAAATCCGACGACCCCTATTGGGGAATTAAAACCTGGGAGGCCTCAAATGGAGAAACGGGAACTAGAATCTTCATTCTGTCGGGAAATAACTTTGTGGGGAGAATGCTTATTCTGCCGGGGAAATCAGGAGCTTGGGTTGTATGCTAATCTACTGGGGATTCCTTGTTTTGTGGAGAACTCTTCTGGTGATGAAAGTTTAGAGTATTCGGGCTCCGCTGGGGAAGAAAGTTTAGAATACTCTGGCTCCGTTGGGGAAGAAAGTTTAGAATACTCTGGCTCCACTGGGGATCGGGAGGTTTTTAGAAACTTAACTCTGATGGGAATTTTGAAATTTAACTCCGCTGGGGATATATACTCCAAGGTTTTAGTTTTGTTGAGGATCTGAATGACATATTGTAGGGGGATTTCTTCTGGAATAGCCTAAAGACGTTTTCCTATACTTTCGACCTATCAGTAATTATCCTTTCTCATTTCGTTTTATTTGTAAGCAGTGATTATATTCAAATGCATATGCCTATTTAACAAACCATTGGATGTTTTCAAATAAAACATAAGTGTAAAAAGAAAGGAAAGGCAAGCAAATTTCTGCACTTTGAAGTATTTTTGTATTAACTTTTGTAAGTATCTTTGTACAGAGGAGACAGACATCCTAGTAAGAGAATGTTGTCGAAAAATTGAGAAAAAATTTACAAAAAGAAAGATGGCTATGTGTAACAATTCCATGGGATTCCCATTCTGCTATAGCCTTCACAACTCTGAGTATCTTTGTCCATTCGTTGCTTCGTCCGCGGATGATTGGATTGATCAGAAGCTTGGAGTTTGGTCATGAAGAGATTGTCCTTAAAGTGATCCGACGAGACATAGTCATACGCTTTAATTCCCTAACTTTTGCCTGAATCGCCCTTTCGGGTTTTCGATCCACCGGGAAACCCTTTTTTGCCCAAGTCGCCCTTTCGGGTTTTCAACTTGTCGGGTGTACAAATTTTTTTTATTTATCCCTAATTTTTGCCTGAACCGCCCTTTCGGGTTTTCGATTCACCGGGATGCCCATTTTTGCCCAAGTCGCCCTTTCGGGTTTTCAACTTGTCGGGTCATTTTATGCATAGTATCTTTTGACTATGTCTGCGTTCGTAGGGTGCGGCAAGTAGTCGCCGTCTATGGTGGTCAGAATCATTGCCCCACCAGAAAAGATGTTCTTAATCACAAATGGTCCTTCGTAAGTAGGATTCCACTTGCCCCTGGGATCACTTTGCGGCAAGATGATCCGCTTGATTACAAGATCTCCGACTTGATATACCTGACGCCTGACTTTCTTGTTGAAAGCCTTGATCAGTTGTTTTTGATACGTCTGACCATGGCAAACAACAGTAAGTCGCTTCTCGTCGATCAAATTAAGTTGATCAAGTTGGGTCTGAATACAATCGTCTTCACTTAAACCAACATCCTTCATAATCCTTAAGGAAGGAATCTGAACTTCCATAGGTAAAACAGCCTCCATGCCATATACCAAAGAAAAGGGGGTTGCCCCAGTTGAAGTACGCGCCGTGGTACAATATCTGTGCAGAGCAAATGGTAATATCTCATGCCAGTCCTTGTAGGTGATTGTCATCTTTTGAATGATCTTCTTGATATTTTTGTTCGCGGCTTCAACAGCACCGTTCATCTTTGGCCGATAGGGAGATGAATTGTGATGTTGAATCTTGAACTGCTTGCACAGAGCGGTGATCAAAATGTTATTCAGATTTGTACCATTGCCCGTGATGATCCTGTCGGGGATACCATACCGGCATATGAGGTTCTGCTTGATGAAGCGGGCAACCACATTCTTTGTAACGGAGGCGAAGGAAGCTGCTTCGACCCACTTGGTAAAATAATCAATAGCGACCAAGATGAAACGATGTCCATTGGATGATGTAGGCTTGATCTCTCCAATCATGTCGATTCCCCACATTACGAATGGCCAAGGAGCTGTTAAGACATTGAGAGGAACTGGAGGAATATGTACCTTGTTAGTATAGACTTGGCATTTGTGACAAGTACAGGAATATTGATGACAGTCAGCTTCCATGGTAGACCAGTAGTAGCCTTCCCTTAGAATCTTCTTAGCCATCGTATGTCCGCGCAAGTAGGTGCCAAAGGTGCCACTATTTTATTCGGTCATGATCAACTCTACTTCAACCTTGTCTACACAGCGAAGTAGAACACAATCATGGTTGCGCTTATATAAGATACCATTGCTCAGGAAGAACTTGGCAGCAAATCTCCTTAAGAACTTTTTGTCATTGACTGAAGCTCCTTTAGGGTATTCTCGAGTCTGGAGATACCTTTTGATTTCATGAAACCAGGGTTGTTCCACTACTTCTTCGGTATTAATCTCATGACAGTGCGAAGGTTCATCCATCCGTTCGATGGTGATTTGGGGAGCCTCATTATCCCAGTTGATTTTAAACATGTAAGACATTGTAGCCAGAGCATCCGCTAGCTGATTTTCTTCTCGCGGGAAGTGCTCAAAGGTAATCTGCTCGAAATGAGGCAACAATGTCAGGACATGTTCTTTGTATGGGATAAGATTAGGATGTTTAGTATCCCACTCTCCTTTGATTTGACTGATAACCAAAGATGAGTCCCCAAATATGACCAAAGATTTGATTCCTAGGTCAATTGCAGCCTTCAGACCAAAGATACAAGCTTCGTACTCGGCCATGTTGTTAGTGCAGCTGAAGCAGAGTCTAGCAGTGAAAGGCGTATGGAAGCCTTCTGGAGAGATAAGTACCGTGCCGATACCTTTGCCAAGTGCATTTGAAGCACCATCAAAGTACAGGGTCCATCGGGATCCTTGTTCAGGTCCGTCATACGGTCCGTTACCTTCAATGTTGTCCAATTTCATAATGTCCTCGTCAGGGAAGTCGAATCTCATAGATTGGTAAACTTCGACGGCTTGATGAGCTAGATGGTCGGCTAGTACACTCCCCTTTATAGCTTTTTGGGTTGTGTACTGGATATCATACTCAGTCAGGATCATTTTCCATCTAGCGATTCTTCTGGATAAAGCAGGCTTCTCGAAGATGTACTTGATCGGATCCATCTTGGAAATTAGCAAAGTGGTATGTGTCAACATATACTGCCTTAGCGGGCGAGCAGCCCATACCAAAGCGCAACAAGTTTTCTCAAGCAGTGAGTAGTGAGTCTCACAGTAGGTAAACTTTTTTCTAAGGTAATAAATGGCATGCTCTTTTCGGCCAGACTCGTCATGTTGGCCCAGTACGCACCCTATTGAATTATCCAAAACAGTCAGATACATGATTAAAGGCATTCCTTCGACGGGTGGCATCAAGATAGGAGGTTCCAGCAAATACTCCTTGATCTTATCAAAAGCAACTTGACAATCATTTTTCCATTCAACCACCTGATCTTTCTTCAACAGCTTGAAGATTGGCTCACAGGTAGATGTTAGGTGAGAGATGAACCTTACAATATAGTTTAAGCGTCCCAAGAAAACTCTAACCTCCTTTTCAGTGCGGGGGGCAGGCATTTCTGGTATAGCTTTGACTTTAGCAGGATCAACCTCGATGCCTTTGTTACTGACGATGAATCCCAAAAGTTTATCGGACCTGACTCCAAAAGTGCACTTGCTAGGGTTCAGTCTGAGCTTATATTCCTTCAATCTGACAAACAGATTTTGCAGATGGTCGAGGTGTTCTTCTTCTGTCTGTGAATGGGCTATCATGTCGTCTACGTAGACTTCGATTTCATGATGTATCATGTCATGAAACAAAGCTACCATGGCTCGCTGATAGGTTGCCCCGACATTCTTCAGTCCGAATGGCATCACTTTATAGCAGAAGGTACCCCACTACGTAACAAAAGTAGTCTTCTCCATGTCTTCGGGGGCCATTTTGATCTGGTTGTATCCCGAGAATCCATCCATGAAGGAAAATACCTTGTGTTGAGCTGTATTGTCAACCAAGATGTCAATGTGTGGTAGTGGAAAATCATCTTTAGGGCTAGCCCTGTTTAAGTCCCGATAGTCCACACACATTCTGACTTTGCCGTCCTTCTTAGGCACGGGCCCAATGTTAGCAACCCATTATGGATAGGAAGTAACAGCCAGAAAGCCAGCATTGAATTACTTCATCACCTCAGCTTTGATCTTTTCAGACATGTCGGGCCTCATTCGGCGGACCTTTTGTTTGATTGGTGGACAGTCTTCTCTTGTAGGGAGACGGTGAACCACAATATCTGTATCTAGTCCCGACATGTCTCCATAGGACCAGGCGAAGATCTTAACATATTCATTCAACAACTGAACTAGACGCTCTTTTACACTTGGCTCCAGGTTGGCACCCACCTTAACCTCTTTCTTGTCTTCCTCTGTTCCCAAATTGATGGTCTCTAGCAACTCTTCATGGGGCAGAATAACCCTTTCCTCTTGTTGCAAAAGTCTAGCTAACTCTCCAGGCACGTCACAGTCTTCATCACCTTCGTACTCGGCATGATTGACCAAATCTTCAGAGTCACTGAAGGCCAAAGCAGAATAGTCACCCATGGAATCCGGAGTGGATGGGTACCTGCATTTTGTGAGTGTGGGTGTGTGTAAGGGATAGCCATCCTTAAACAAAATAAAATGTAAAAGGAAGAAAATGAAAACAACAGTTTATAGATGAAAACGTCCAATGATTCATTAAAAATGGCATATGATAATGAAGAAATCAAGCCCTTACAAATGGACCTATATGCCCCGGGTAAGGAATAAGGTGAAAAGATTGTACGAATTGTTTAATTATTACAGACCAAAATAGGAAATTATTCAAAGATAAATTACTGATTGATGAAAGTGATGGGAACGAAGTCTTTCGCTTCCCAGTTGCTTAATCCTCCTTCAACGGTTGGAAAGATCCAATCTTCAAAGTTGTCTTCTTCATCATCATCTTCTAAGGCATTAATTCCATGGTGAGTGATTTTTAAAGGTGGTCCTCCAGTCCGGGAGCGACGCACAGCTTTCTGGCCAACAACAGTAAAACCTAGTCCGAACTTGTCCGTCTTATGAGGAAAATCTGGCAGTTGCCCCCACACTGTACTCCTTCCTTCTTTGATTACAACCTCTGCATCTTTGAGGGATGCCATCCGAGACACAGGCTTGGAAATGATAGGCACATCAGCCATTGTCTTTGCAACTGCGACTTCAGGAGAAACCTCTTCAAAGTGTTGGAAAGGCGTTTCTATGAATTCGCCATCTAACTCCACATAGCGGAAGGAATTAAGGTGACTTATCATATACTCTTCCTCCCCATGAACCGTTATGATCTTACTCTGAACTGGATACTTTAGCATTTGGTGTAGGGAAGAAGTGACTGCCCCAGCATTGTTGATCCATGGCCTTCCCAACAAGCATGAATATGAAGGACGGATGTCCATCACATAAAAAGTAGAGTTGAAAATTTCTGTACCCACTTTGACTGGAATGTCCACTTCTCCGTGAACCATCCTCTTAGAACCGTCGAAGGCTCTAACAATGATTTTACTGGGCTTTAGGGTCAAACTTTCACAGTCCAATCTGTCCAACGCCTTTTTCGGTAGAACATTTAAAGATGAACCGATGTCGACCAGAACATGGGAAAGTGTGATCCCTCTGCATTCTACCGAGACATGCAGCGCGTCGTTATGTTTTCTTCCCTTAGGGGTCAAATCAGCACCAGAAAAACCAAGACCATTATCGGTGGTAAGGCTAGCCACGCACTCTTGAAACTGATTCGCAGATGTTTCTTGAGGCACGTGTGCCGTCTTTAGAAATTTGATCAAGGCTTTAGCATGAGCCTCAGAGCAGAGTAAGAGAGCCAGCATGGAGATTTTTGAAGGGGTTTGCCCTAGCTGCTCCACGACATCGTAGTCGCTCTTATTAATTATCTTTAAGATTTCTTCCATCTCTTTTTGGGTGGTCTCGGGGATAACCACAGTATGAGCCTTCGTCCTGACAGGCACTTCTTGTATCCCCTTACCTTTATCGGTAGTAACATCAGAGGGTCTAGCTTCGGGAGCATCAAATTCTTCAATTACTGGGCTTTGCACATATGGCTTGACAGGTACAGAAACTCTCGAGGGTCTGAAGACTGCCCGTGGAGGAGCAATCTCTAAAGAGAAGATCCTTTCGCTGCGAGTTATCTTGCTCGTTCCCGCAATATTCCCTATATCAGGGGTTTCATCATCAGAATTATTTTCGGCCGATTCGATCTGCTTGACACCATGGTAGAAGATTTATCCTCCGTAATTCCATGTTATCGTCTTGTTAGATTTATACGGGACAGGCCCCGACATGGTAATTTTCAACGGTACAAACTTAGGATCAGGCGTAATGTTAACAGGCCTTTTGTAGGTCTTAGAAAGATCGTCGGAGATGGTTATTATAGCAATGTCATTGGTTGGAGTATCAAAGATAACATGAGTAACATGAGTGATAGTATCAACAAGAGTCTTTTGAAAGAGGATCTCTTTGGTATCCATCAGGCGTTAGATGCCTGATTTCAACAGTGGGCAGTCAGTTTGCAAGTTTGAACAAAAGTAACAGTCTTTTCCACAGCCTGGGAATATCCCGTCTTTCATCAAATTCACTTTAATCACTGGTGACAGAGTCAAAAGGTCATCAACAGTGGTAACATGAAGATCTTCCATAACGGCATGGACATTACGACCGTGCTTGGGCATTGGGGAAGAAATCACATTCGGCTTTTCGGGCGCATCGAATTCTACCTCCTTGGCGTCTATCAAGTCTTGGATCTTGTTTTTAAGAGCCCAACAGTTGTTAGTATCATGCCCTACACTGTCAGAGTGGTATGCACATTTTGCATTGGAATGATAATAAGGAGAAGAAGTATTGGGGTTTTTCGGCGCCTCTTTCAAGTTGGTAAGGTTCAGCTTTAACAGATGAGGAAGGACTTGAGACGGTGTCATATTGATTCTGGTGAATTGCCGTTGTGGCCTTTCTACCCTTTGCTGATTAGCTCTTGGTTGATTGCTACGAGGTTGATCGGTTGAGGAGTTTTGGATCATCACAGCCCCCACCATTGGTCGGCGCTCTGTTCTCCCTTGGTTTCTCTGGGTATGAACAACATAAATTTCCTTCTTTGCTGGGAAAGTCTTCTTAATAGCAGTGGAAGCAGTTGCATCCTTCTGAATTTTACCACTTTTAATGCCAGCCTCGACCCTTTCACCAGTCAGAATTAATTCGGTGAACCCTGCAGATGAGCTCCCGATCAAGTGATTAAAGAATGGACCTGACAGGGTCCCCGAAAACATGTCAACCAGCTTTCTATCCGATAATGGTGGCTGCACCCTTCCAGCCAAATCCCGCCACTTCTTGGCATACTCCTTAAATCCCTCATTAGAGGCCATACCCTTACTCTAAAGTTGAGTACGAGTAGGCGCTAAATCTGCGTTGTATTGGTATTGTCGGTAGAAAGCAGCAGCTAAATTTTCCCAATTATGAACATCAGATCTCTCAAGTTGATAGAACCGGTCCAATTGCGTGCCTGACAAACTATCTTGAAAAAAGTGGACCCAAAGATCCTTATCAGAGGAGTGAGGTTGGATATTTCTGACGTAGGACCTCAGATGCATCTTTGGACAGGACAAACCGTCATATTTAGCAAATGTAGGTACTTTTAACTTGGGAGGAATGACGATCCCAGCAACCAACCCTAACTCTTCGAAATCTAAACCAGGTACCCTTTACAACTCCATGCCTGCCAACCGATCCTCAAGATTTTTATACTTATCATCTGCCGGGGGATATTGCTGTTCAGAGTAATCTTCATCCTCTTCCTCTTCTTCTTCTTCAGCTTCAGATTCGGAGGGCATTGCAACTCCTTTACCTTTACCAGCCCCTTCATCAGACATTGAGGGGAACTCGAGGATCCTTCTAGCCTGGTTTTCAAACCTTCTTCCCATAGTGGCCATACCAGTCTTTTTCTTCTTTTTCTCTTCGTCTTTCCCTTTTTCCAACAATGCTTTAAGGTCCTCTTGACCCTTTGCTAAGGTCATGAGGAGTTGTTGGAATTGCGAATTCTGTGCTTGCAGATCTTTAACCGTCTGCTCCAAATCCATCTTGCTGAAATAAACAGCAGAAAGATAAGGAAACCTGGTGTGAAGACCTGTTTATGCATATAATGAATGATATGTTATTCATGTAATGCATTCAAGGATTCAGAAATTCAAATTTGTTGCAAACAAAAAGAACACACGTCATATTAAGAAGAAATTTGTTAGTACATAAATGCCCCATGGGAAAAATATTACAAAGTTCTTAATGTAAAAAGACATTGTGCATCCTCTTTGGTGCGATGTAAGTGTTGAGAGTTTCCTCTTCGTGAAGTCGGCGGGTAAGCTCCAAAACCTTCTTCTCACTAGCATAGAAGCTGGCTTCAAAAGTATTTCATTCTTCCTTGAGCTGTATCCAACTCTTTTGCAATTCTTCCAATGATGTTGGCATGTCTGGATGTAGGAGGGTGTATGGAACCTCTCCTTCCATAACAGGCTCTTTGATCACGGGGAGAATGTGAGGGTAAGGCATCATAAGACTTTGGGTGCGGGTTCGTACCCACTTGAGATAAGGCTCAAGGGGGATGGAATTCTTGTGCCCCAGTGTCTTACTATCCACTTTGTTGGGCATCCTCCAAGCTCGGATAAACCTTTATCGAAGTCCTTGCGCATCGTTGTCAAAGTCAAAAACTAGGTCAGGAATCAGCATATCATGAGGGCCATCCCTCCGGGCATACCCAAACTATCTTAGAGCTAAACAGGGGTTGTAGGTAATGCCTCCGCTAATGCCAAGTAATGGGACATTAGGGAATTCCCCACAACGATCAATGATGATGACATTTTCTCTGGACCGAGAACACCAATGAACATCAGAATGTGTGAGGGTCATCAACCGTTGTGACCACCTTAAACCCTGCTCATTCTTTAAAACTGACTGGGGAAGGTGAGAAATAAACCACCTTGCTAGAAGAGGAGTACAACACATGAGAACACCTCTTTTCCTCATTGTTCGTGTGTAAAATGAGTGTAGGATGTCCCCAAGCAATGTAGGCACATGATTCTGAGATATGAAAATCTTGACAGCGTTCACATCTATAAGTTGATCAGGGTTTGGGAACAAGACCAACCCATAGATGAGGAGTGCCACAATCTCTTCAAAAGCTTGTAGATCTAGCGAATTCCAGTAGTCTTGTGCCTTCTCAAACAGAAACTTTGCCAAGAAACCCTTGACACCACTTCTGGTTTCCCAATGACCTTTGATATCATATGGTTGCAAGTGTAAGGCTTGAGCAACATCTTTAGGCTTTGGTTCTTTTTCCGTACCGTTGTAGGGTAGTTGATGAAGAATAGGAATCCTCAGGAGTTGAGAAAATTCCTCCAAAGTAGGTACTAGTTGGTAATCAGGGAATGTGAAATAGTGGTGTAGGGGTTCAAAGAATTGGAAGAGAACTTTCACCATGTCTTCTTCAATGTTGGAGTTGACCAAGTTGAGGAGTCTACCATGTCTTTCACTGAAGGAAGAATTCTCTGGAATCTTGGAAGTAAGCTCCTTGAGTTGCGGAGGGATTCTCACAAGGTTGACTTGAATTGTTTTCCTGCGAAGAGATTCCATGACCTACAAAACAAGAACAAAGATGAAGATCCGAACCCTTGAAATGGTTAGTGGATGCATACGATGCTTTATGATGTTCATGATGTATACACAAGCACATGTACAAGCAAATCACACAAGATCCTAGTTTCAGGCTTGCATGAGGTTTCATAGGTAAGTACCCTCTTGAAGTTAGTTGGCTCAACCTGTCCTATAAATAGTAACAGGGTTCTAAGGAGCTCAATATCACTGGATTATTTTCTGTGTTCATTGATTTGGTTTATCCACTTAACTGGCGACCAAAATATTCCAAGAAAACAACCCTCAATGAGTGTAGTATCGAGTATCCACCAACTTCGGACTGTACCAAAGCCAGTCATCTCACTACCCCTAATAAAGGCCAAGATGGTCAAGTAAGGTTCTAAGAGTTCATTAGTGCTTCATGACATCACTCAGCGGCCCCGTATTCTCTTTGATTGACACAAAGGCTACCGGTACTCACAAATATGTCGCACTAATATAGCTATTGCTTCAACCATGTCGGTATACCCCGCACAGTTTCCACAACGTATTGCTATTTACCTATGAATGTTTCCCAAATCCGGGTGAAGGATTCAAAACCCAAACAAAAGAACCAAATGTAAAGCAATCAAAGCAATCAAGATAAGCATACAAAGGTGATCTAAACCCTAAGGTTACTCCACTTTTAGAATTTTCCCCAGCAGAGTCGCCAGTTCTGTGATACGGTGGGAGAACTGACTTGAGGTTTTGCGTTTGTGTTCGCAAATGTTTCGGTTTAGCAAAAGTCGCCACTGACTTTTTATTTTATCCTTAGGAAAGGTCAAAAAGCACAGGAAAGACCTTTGAGATGTTTTCTTGGGTTCGGGGATTAGATTATGAAAAGGGAAGGTGCAAGCACCCTTTTCATCCATGGTTATCAATGGGCTCTTAGTTACTTGTTTAGATCACTTGCTTTTGCTTTTCAATTGTTTGAAATGGTGCTTTGTGTGTGGTTCTGAAAGATGTTTTGAAAAGAGGCCATCGTTGTGGCAACCTTTGTAATGATTCTTGTTTGAATGTATACAAAGGTTTTTTTGTCTTTTGAAAAGATTTCAATGTTTTTTAGTTTGAAAGTTTGTTTTGGGATTGTGTTTGTGAAGTGTGTTTGAAAATAGCAAGGATGTTTTTGCAAGCTTTTTGATCAAGTAACTAAGAGCTATCTACCCTATTTTACTCAAAGATCCTTCCTAATGTTTTTAACCCTTTTGACAGTGTTGTTTCACCATTGCATTTGGTGAACAACCTTGTGTTAGGATGTTTAAACGGGACAGACGCGGGTCATCATATAGACCATGATAACAATTGTGTTAAGTATTTTTGGCAAATTTTTGAGGGACTTGATCATTTTTGTTTAGGCAACCAAAATAGCGTCATCGAGGGACTATGATCTTTTTATTTTGTTTTTGTTTTGCCAAAATACCCAACATGCATAACATGCCCCATTTTTGAAGGCAACAAGTGGATTGTAACCCTAGGGGTGCAAGTGTGTATTGTGTTTGATTTTCATGCATTTTTGTCTTTGATTAGGTCAAACTATTTGTTGATTTGGATTTTTGCATTCAAACCCTAATTCTCTAATCATGGCATAATTAAAAGCGTAAAGTGCGAGAATTTAAAATTCTAAGCTATTACAACATGATTATAGGGATGGGGGTAAAATTTTGAATGGGGGGTATTTGACAAGAAATATAAACCCTAATTTACTATTACATCCAAATTGAATCACAATGCGTAAATATTTAAATGAACAATATTTAAATAAACAAAATAAATAAATATCAAATGATATGTATTATGCAAAAAGGTTTTTGTTTGTTTATGTATGTAAAAGTATTTAATATTAAAATGAAGAAATAAATAAAAGATTTATTTTATTTGTTTAAGGGTAAAACCCTAATTTCTTTAAGAAAATATACATATTATATTATTTATATACAATAAAATATATTAATATATACAAAAATAAAATATACTTAAAAAAGGTATTTTTTTAGTATAAATAAAAATAAAAGTAAAAAATATAATATTTTGATTTTTTTATTCTAGAGTATTTAATAAAATAAAAAGTATATATTTATGTATGTATATTAATCAAATTAAATATATACCATATAAAATAAAATATGTACAAAAATAAAATATATTTAAGAAAATATTTTTAGTATGAATAAAAATAAAGAACAAAAACAAAAGTATAAATTACATATTATTTTCAAGTTTAAATAAATCATAAAAACATTCAAATGCTTTTTATGTTAGAAAAATTAAAATAAAATGCCAAATAAATGTGAAAAAATTGTGAAAATATTTTTGAGCATTTTTTATATTTGGAAATAAATAAACAAAATCAGAAATGAAAATAAAAATGCAAAAATATGAAAATACAAGAAATTGGGCCAGGGGGTGCAAAAATGAAAATGGGAGGTGTCAAAAGCAAGCCAGCCCAAGCCCAGCCCAAGCCAGCTTCATCTTCAACCTTCATACTTTGTAAACGCGCGCGCCTGGTTCAAATGATAGATCCTGTATACGAGCTCTATTGGAAAAACTTACAACATCAAACTTGTAGAGAATTTCAAGACGATTCCAATCATATAAAAAACTAATTCTAACTCTCTAAGACCAGAGAGAATTTCTCTGGCCCTAAAATCTGACCTAGTTTTTTCAGCATGTTCATGGATGAAATTCTCTTAGCACACTTAATATAAATGAAAATTGAGCATATGTACAGCTTCATGGTATTGAACACTACATTTTTTATTCACAAAGCTAAAGCTAAATGTTCCTAAACAAAGAGATAGAAAGTGGAGAAAAACTTGTTTCAGTTGGATTCGTGTAGGGAAATACAGTGCTTCTCAACAAGGTTTGAGATGTCTGGTAGCTTGCTTGAACTTCACTTGACCTTTTCCAATAGCTAGCTTGCCTTGAATGTCCTTGAATCAGCCTATAGAACTCAACCTGCACAAGCTCAAAATTAAAATGGTGAACATTGTAAATGGAGTTACAGTTGGTGTTTGAGGTTTGGGATAGCTTGGGTGAGTTGAATGGAAGGTGTTTGAAGCAACTTGGGGCAAAACGCACGAACCAAATGAGCTATGGAACTCAAGTTGCAGCACCTGCCTTGTTTTGCCAAAGGAATGTGATTTCTGGCTATGGGGTGTTTTGAGGCTTGAACAATCGTGTTTCTAGCTCAAAGGGGTGTGATAAAGATGTTCCAAATGTTTGTGTAAGTTAACATTGGCTGGTTTTCAAGTTCTAAGGATTTGGACAAGTTTCTTGTTTTTGAAGTAAGAAAGTGGTAGTCAAGTTACAGTCCTGTACATGCCATCTTATCATCTTGCATACAATCCTCTTTGCCCCTCTAATTTGTGGATTTGTTTTGTTGCCAGAGATCTTGGACCAAGGCTCAAGGATTATGGTTTTGACATAAAGCAAACTTTTGCAAAAATGGAAATGTGCCTTTTACCATTTAGGGGTTAATCTTGTGTACAATGCTCTAATGACCAAAACAATGTATTAGCCCAATGGATTTGCATTAAATTATAGAGTGTGAAGTGGTTTAGAGGCCTGAAAACTAGTGTAAGGCATGCTGACTTGAAAATGCAACTTGTATGAACATGAATTTGCCATGGATGAAAAGTGAGTTTTTGCCAACTTCAAGCTTTCGATTCTCCCTAACCACAAATTTGTTTGAGGAGTTCTTGGACAATTCGGAATGCTTGAAACATGCCCTATAATCCATATTTGAAATTCAACTTGAGATTCCAAGTGGAACTATGTGAAAAATGGCCAAGAAGATAGGTCAAAATCCTGCCTAAACTAGGGCAAAATTTCACTAAGTTAAAAGTTTTGGGGACCCTTGTTCCAAAAATGATAACATGAGATCCAAGCTTCTTTTGAGAAAACTTTGTGAATCAAAGTTGTAAACTTTGTGGAGGAATACAACTTTCATGTTGTAAGTTTAGTTTGAACCCATTTGCATCATGGTGAAAATGTGGGGCAAAGTTAGGAAAAATTAAGAAAATTTCATAACTTAGAAAAATTCTAAGTTATGAAAATTTTCAATTTCAAACCCTAATTTGCAATTTTGGGTTTCTTGATGAACAAGTTTCATAGTTTGACACATCTTGATGAAAAATGACCCTTGGTACTTGATTTTGACCAAAAAGTCAAAGTTTGACTTTTCAGTGTACAGTCAAATTTTGATCAGTTGACTGAAAAATTCATTTGTCAATCCCATGCATTTGAGATCTTTTGAACTTTTTGAATAATTCAAGATGATGTCATTGAGTCCTTGAGTCCATGGTTGAGCTTAATTTGCCATTGGCTAGGTCAAAAAGTCAGAAATTGCCTTTGTATAGTCAAAACCCTAAAAATGACCATTTTGCCCTTTTGGTGATCTGATCAAATTTCTTGGAGAGTTGTGATCCAAACTTGATCAAATGGTTCATATGAGTTCATAATGTTGATGTGGGTCTAAATTTATGAGGTTTGACTGTAAATTGGCCACATTTGACTTTTTCCCCAATACAGTTGATTTCTAGGTCAACTGTCCAATTGTCTAGGCAAAAATTTGATTCAAGGCTTGAAACTTGGTATGGGAAAACTTGTGAGTCCAATATGAAGCATGAAAGTCAATTTGGGCATTGAAGGTCCAAAAATACTTGTGCAAACTCAAACCCTAGTTTAGGTCATCAGTGCAAGGAGATGTCTTGAGCAGAGCAAACCCTAGTTTGATCTTGAGTTCCAAGAGGCTTGTGATGAGAAATGTTGATAAAATGAGAGGGCAAATTTTTGGGTACAACACATTCTAACTCGGTACCTCTTGTGAAAATGTAGCCAACTTAATTTGTGAAATTTTGGCGCCAGAACCAGCTCGATATGATGAAAATCGACAGTTATGATTTTCTGAACATGACACAAATAAACTTCTATCACAAATTTTTTGTATAAAAATACTTGATAAATCCGCATTTTTGAATACCTTATGATCGAAATTGGCTTCCATATGTGAGAGATGAAAATGTATATGACATCAAGACGGAATTTTGGCCACCAGAACGAGTTCAAAATGAGCCACGATCTTTAAGTTATGAATTTTTTAGTGCGTTAAAACTGCACTTTCAACACACTTTTCACCACATTTCTTCGAGAAAACTCACACATTAGGAGACCTTATTTAATGAATTGGCTCTTGAACCGAACTTGAATTTGAGAATATATTATCATAGATATCTCGGCAAAAGAACACCTGAATATGACGCACCGGGTTGGACTTGTGAATCTTTGAACTTCGAATCAGTGCAAAATGGCGAACCGGTCTTCAGCATGGAAAATACTCTGAGAACATCCATTGGTGTAATAAACGTCACTTGTAACCTGATGAAGCTTGCTAAATATACCTTTATTCCATAACCATAAAACCAATGATATGCGTGTATGAAAATAAATAGGGTAAATTTTGGGGTACAACACATGCCCTAGTCAATAAAGCTTGAGAAGTTCAAACCTCCCCATTGAAGTTATTTTGGAAGAAATGGCATGGCAAGGTTTATCTTGGTTCACCACATATAAAAGTTATCAAGATTGATTCAAAAGTACAAGGGGTTGATTGAAGAAGTTGTCATGGTTGGACAAGGCCTTGCTCCCATTGGTTACAAGTGCATATTTCTATCAATTCTCAAGATATGGAAGTGGTTTTGGTGGCTATTAGTTCTCATTATCATCCTTAACAACTTCTATTTACAAAGCAAAAGTGTTGGTACAAGAAGGTTGTTCAAAATTGTCAAAGTTCCTCAAAGCATTTTCTTGATCTAGAAGCTAGGGTTTTGAACTTCAAAGAAGTATATCTTGCTCATATTTTGGAATTTTTGAGTGATTCCAAAAGCATCCCTCTCTTCAAAGGGTTATTAACAAATAACTTCAAAAGTTTCAAGGATCTTTCATGTGGAAGAAGCTTGATGATGAAGAAAGGTTACAAGTCCTCCAGATGAACCCCCAATTTCTCATGTGTTACTTCAAATGATCATAACTTGGTCAATTTTTATCACCTTGAGCCCACTATTTTTCCACAATGATCTTGAGGATGTGAGCTTTATTCCTTCTTTTATGTTTAAAGTAAGAAAATGGATGGAAGATGCCCTAAGGATACAAACAATTATAGGTCATTTCATGATTTTTTGCCAACTTCAACAATTCATAACTCTCTCAATTTTTGGAGATTTTGAATGGTTCAAGTTTCAAAATGTCATTCAAGAGGTCAATTTCAATCCATCTTTTTTGGTCAAGAGCAAATTCCAAGAGGAAGGCCATGTTTGGATGTAAAACATTATAGGTCACTTTTGAAGAAAAACTTGAAATATTTCTAAGTATGGAAAGTCAACATTTTTCTTCCAACTTTGACTCAACACAACTTCTTGCTCAAATATCCAATTGATCTCACTCCTTGCACATTGAAAAGCTTGTGACTTCATCTTTAAAATGCTTCAAAAATCATATTATATGGTGCCCTACATTGTTGACACCATGGTTATGAAAGTAGCATCATGAAATGGAAATTCCAAGTTCAGTCAGATTTGAAAATTGGTTTAAATCTAATTACAAGCCTGTTTAAAGATCAATTTTGTGTCTAATCATGTTTATGAACTTGCCATACCAAGAAACGACCCTTAAACCATTCATTTTGCTGTATTTTAAGCCATGTGAAGTTACACTTTTCACACTTAGCAGGTCCACACGATTTCATTGATTTTGCCTTCAATTCATACGCTTGAGCCTTGCATCATGATCAACTATAAATAAGGATCATCCCTCACTCATTTGAGCAAGCTTTCGATAGCCAATTGACCCATGTTCATATGCCACACGAACTCTGAATTTGAAATTCTGATTTCTTACATTCTCACCTTAAAACACCAAAAGCTCCATTCAGTTAGCTTCATTGAACTTTTCTGAAGCTAACCATACGATTACTCTCAAGAATTGTGACCTATATTGATCTGTAGAAGTTCAGTTTTAGAGCAACTTCTCACTACTTTGTTCAGGTAGATTTCTTGGCCAAATTGATTCAAATAAAAGACTAACCCACTCCTTGTGTTCTTCTAATCCTCGTGCTCTTTATAGTTTTCAATTTCATTGAAAATTGAGTGAGATATCCCAGATTTTCGTGCTCGCTATTTTTGCGTTTTCTTCAAATACAGCCTCGCACAATTTATATAAATTTGGCGCGATGGTACCATTAGAATCGTCTTGAAGAGACGAATCTAATGATACTGGTCTGGTTTGCTAATTTTACAGTTTGAAGGATTCAATTTGGGCATGGATGGAGGTTGAAGATGATGACATGTCCGTCTTCAACCAATGACATGAAGCCACGTTATTTTTTTGAAATGGATACAATATGCTTGCCTTACCATGCGCGTGCCTCAGGAGTCCTTGGATCTGATTACTTTTGTGAGTCAAACTCCATCCTACGCACCACATTTTAAGTTATTTTATTTTAAAAAATTTGGACCTCGTGTGATATTTAGTAATGACCATGATACGCACAACGCTCCAGATCCCTTTGATTTGATTACTAACGCTTTTTGACTCTCATCCATTGGTCCACATCTTTTTGGTTTTTATTTTCTTTTATGAATTATATATTTAATTTTTTTAAATTTCAAAAAAATCATAGAAAATTCATTTTAAGTCCAAAAAATCTGAAAAAATCATGAAAAATATTTTTGAATTTTCTCTTTATGGTTTTTATTTTTTCACAATTTTATTTTGTATTTTAATATTTTTTTATAAATTTTCGCTTTATTTAAATTGTTTTAAATGTTTAAAAATACTTTTATGCATTTTTAAATTCTGAAAAAATTATAGAATGATTCAATGATATTGTGACAAATATTGGTGACCTCGTTTTTTTAATTTGTGACTTTGATATTTTTTTATCATTTTTTGGTTTATTTTACTTATTTCTTTTAATTTTAAAAATAATTTCTGACTTTAAAAAATTACCAAAAATTTTATAAAAATATTTGAGTCCTTTCCTGATTTTTCTATGGTCTTACTTTTTATTTCTTGATTAATTTGAATATAGTTGATATTTTTCTCTTTTATTTCTATTTTAAAACATTTTAAAAAACCTTTTTCAATGAATATATTAAACGCAACATTATTTTGTGATTATTTTCTGGTTTAACTTGGGTTGAATTTTGATCATGAACTTTATTAACATCATTGGATCCATGGTGTTAAGTCTAACTCCATAAAAATTGATGAATGATTTTAATAATAGTTTGATTAAAATTTAATTCAAATGTGGTTTTTATATTCTTTCCCACCCCTCTTCATCTTGTCCCTTTCTTATTGCACTAAGTGTTATTGGAGCATGATCTCTATATCATGTCTCAAAACAAATGGTGCACAGATTGCTATTGACCGACCTCAAAATAGGTGCAACTTCTATATAAGTCCACTTACGATTGCTTAACATAGTGCTAAATTTTATCCCGGTTCGAATAAATAATCATTTGTGGCCCAAACCTATGTTTGCAAGCCCAAGTATGTTAATTTGATCTCTTTGATCCAATAACCTTGACATTCATTGTGTGGGGGATTTGGTTCTACCAATCCTCTAATGGATCTACAACACTTTTGGTCAACGCGGATCACTTAAACATCATTGACCATTAAATGGTACTTTTGAGGATTCCAAATGGATGATATACTTGACAAAAAGAAAATGCAACTTATTGTGTGGAGGATTTAGTTCTACCAATCCTCTAATGAGTTCCAAATGCAAGTTTCAAGATGGTCATCCAACTAACCACTAATTATAAATTGTTTTACTTTATGCTTTTATTTTTATGCTTTATGTACCATTTACTTTAAGCATTACATTTCATGCCATTTTTATTTTTGCTCACTTGTGCATTTACTATTCTTGTTATTTTTATTTTGCTCACTTGAGCTTTTCTTTTCTTTTTTAAGACACCTAATAATCAACATGAACCCTAAAAAGCTTTAATGATACTTGGACTATTTGGTTACTATCCTTGACATTATGGAGTATTAGACTTCTTGGACTTAAGGTTAGAAACCTTGACCTATGTTGGAGACCTTGTGACCTTAATGGATATTTTGTCTGGAGCTCTTGAGGTTTACCTCAAGACATTGGGTTGTTTGTTTGTTTTGTGTGCAGGCTATTATGATTACTCTCTTTGTTTGTAATCTGGAATTCACCCGTATACAGTTGTTACTCTGCCCAATTTTTATGAAGACTTAATATACTTGAAATTTGGTTCTCTCAAGAGGTCTAGTATCTTTGCTTGCTTGGTTTCAATCCAAAGAATAAGAATTCTATCTTGACTCATAATGTCAAGTATTGGCTTCTTGTTGGTTAGATGGTTCTTATCCCTAGCTTTTACCTTATGCTTTAGGGTAGTCCCTTCTTCTCCTCCCATCTTCTTTAATTTAAAAAAAATTCTTCCTCCTCCATTTGAAAACTCTTCTTGTTTCTAAAGTTGAACCACTTTCATAATAAACTTGAACCTAGGTCCATGTATTTTCAAAAAAATCATTTTCATAAATAAACCTCAATAAATTTAATAATGCTTTGACATTTTTTTATGAGAAGACTAAAATTCAACCAATCTCATTTCAAACCATTTCGCCATTTTGGCGTAAAACCTTTCTCAAAAGATTAGACTCTTGTCAATCCTTGTAGTGATGCAAACAACTATACTTCTATAATATGCAGTTAATAGAGATATTTTCCACTTGGGTGTTGAGTGAAGCATTGTTGATTTTAAAATCCAAGCCATGTCCTCCACTTTGAGATGATGCAAATTCTCCTTTCTCATGATTGTGGGTAGTAAGTATGTTTTCCACACGGACAATGACGATGATGTCTCATCTCATAAAATTAACCAACACATTTGTGTTTTAAAATTTTAAAGAGGAACTACGAGTACCCTGATCCCCTATTGCATGAAAGGTGGTACATAGGCACTAAAGATTCGCAACCGCGACGGGTGCAACAATCATAAAAACTACTTCTTTTCTCACTTCCACCATCTATTTTACATACAACATTTTATAGCCAAAATATACAGATTTTTCAAAGAGGTCTCTGCAGAGTACCATAGATGTTTAGGGTGTTAATACCTTCCCTTTACATAACCAACCCCCTTACCTAGAATCTTTCCCCCTCTTTTGGGTTATTCGCTCTTTTCCCATTCCTTTGGAAACAATAAAGCGCGATGGCGATTTTTATTTTGATTTGTATAAGTCTAGTCAATCCAATGGCTTAGTCTTAAAACATTTCTACCGCTACACTGATATACCTGTCGCCTGACCTTCTTGTTAAAAGCTTTAATCATACGTTTTTGGTACATCTGACCATGACAGACAACTGAGAGCCTCTTTTCATCGATCAGTTTCAATTGGTCAAGTCGAGTCTGAACCCATTTTTCTTCATTCAAACCTGCATCCTTCATGATTCTCAAGGAAGGGATCTAGACTTCAATAGGTAGGACAACTTCCATGCTGTATACTAGAGAGAAAGGAGTTTTCCCTGTTTATGTGTGCACTATGGAGCGGTAACCATGAAGATCAAATGGTAACATCTCATGCCAATCTTTGTATGTCACTGTCATCTTATGTATGATCTTCTTGATGTTCTTATTAGCAGCCTCTACAATGCCATTCATCTTCGGCCGGTAAGGAGAAGAGTTATGATGCTGGATTTTAAATTGCACGCAGAGCTCGGTGATCATAGTATTATTGAGATTGGTACCATTATCTATAATGATTCTTTCTGGAATACCATACCGACAGATAAGGTTATGTCAGATGAATTGAGACACAACTTTTTTGTAACAAAAGCAAATTAAGCCACCTCGACCCATTTTGTGAAGTAGTCAATGGCGACGAGGATGAAGCAGTTAACATTAGAAGTTGTAGGTATAATATCTCCAATCATGTAAATACCCCACATTGTGAATGGCCAGGGAGCAGTTAAGATGTTTAGAGAAACCAGAGGCACATGTACTTTATCAGCATAGATCTGGCATTTGTGACAAGTTCGTGAATGCTGATAACAGTCTGCTTCCATAGTGGACCAGTAGTATCCTGCCCGTAGGATATTTTTAGCCATTGTGTGCCCACTGTAATGGGTGCCATAGGTACCTTCGTGCAAATCTGCCACAATCTTCTCTGCTTCATTCTTGTCTACACACCAAAGCAAAGTAGAATCGTGGTTGTGCTTATAGAGGATTTTGTTACTGAGGAAAAACTTGGTAGAGAACCTTCTTAGGAACTTCTTATCATTGGATGAAGCTCCCTCAAGATACTCTTGGGCTTCGAGATATCTTTTGACTTCATGGAACCAAGGTTTGTCCACTACTTCTTCGGTATCAATCTCATGACAGTGTGCTGGTTCAGCGATTCACTCAATAGTGGTCTGAGGAGATTCATTATCCCACTTGACCTTGAACATGGATGACATAGTAGCTAGCGCGTCCGCTAGTTGGTTTTCCTCTTATGGAAAATGCTCAAAGGTAACTTCTTCAAAGTGTGGAATTAGTGTCAACACATGCTCTCGATAAGGGATGAGATTAGGATGCTTCGTGTCCCATTATCCTTTGATTTGATGGATTACTAGGGCTGAGTCTCCAAATACACTCAAGCATTTGATCCTCAAGTCGATAGCAGCTTTGAGACCCATAATACATGCTTCATATTCAGCCATATCGTTGGTATATTTGAAACATAGCTTGGTTGTGAAAGGAGTATGACAGCCTTCGGGAGATATAATCACAACACCGATGCCATTGTCGAGTACGTTAGAAGCCCCTTCAAAAACCATAGTCCATCGGGATCCTTTTTTAGGTCCTTTATCCGGTCCAAGTTCTTCACAATCAGTTACCAACATGATATTCTCATCCGTGAACTCAAAATTCATGGATTGGTAGTCGTCCACAGCCTGATGAGCCAAATGATCAGCCAATACACTTCCCTTAATTGCTTTCTGGGTTGTGTACTGAATATCATATTTTGTCAGGATCATTTTCCATCTTGATATTCTTCCGGAGAGAGCGGGCTTCTCAAAGATGTATTTAATAGGATCCATTTTAGATATCAACAAGTTAGTGCGAGTCAACATATATTGTCTCAGTCAGCGAGCAGCCCATGCCAAAGCGTAGCAAGTTTTCTCGAGCAGTGAGTATCTTGTTTCACAGTCGGTAAATTTTTTGCTAAGGTAGTATATCATGTGCTCTTTTCGACCAGACTCGTCATGCTGCCCCAGCACACACCCCATTGAATTCTCTAACACCATTTTTCAACCGACAGCATCAAAATTGGAGGCTCTTGAAGATATTCCTTGATTTTGTCAAAAGAGGTCTGGCAATCGTCATTCCACTTCCCTGCTTGATCTTTCTTCAGTAATTTGAAGATTGTCTCACAAATAACGGTTAGATAGAAAATGAATCTGGAAATGTAGTTTAGACGTCCCAAGAATCCCCTGACCTCCTTCTCGGTGCAAGGAGTTGGTATTTATTGTATAGCTTTAACCTTTGCAGGATCTACTTCAATACCTTTGCCATTGACAATGAATCCTAAGAACTTACCAGATCTTACTCCAAAGGTACACTTATTTGGGTTCAATCTCAGTTTATACATCTTCAGCCTTTCAAACAGCTTCTACAGGTGATCAAGGTGCTCCTCTTTAGTCTGATACCTGGATATCATATCATCGATATAGACCTATATCTCGTGATGGATCATATCGTGAAACAAAGCTACCATGGCACGCTGATAGGTTGCCCGATATTATTTAACCCAAATGGCATAACTTTGTAGTAGAAAGTGCCCCACTGTGTGACGAAGGTTATTTTTTCCATGTCCTAGGGTGCCATTTTGATCTGATTATACCCAGAGAAACCATCCATAAAGGAGAATACTTTATGATGTACGGTGTTGTCAACCAGAACATCAATATGGGGAAGCGGAAAGTCATCCTTGGGGCTTGCCCTATTCAGGTCTCTGTAATCCACACACATACATACCTTACCATCCTTCTTAGGTACCGGAACAACATTAGCAACCCATTATGGGTAATAAGTAACAGCTAAGAAGCCGACGTTGAAATGTTTCATGACTTCAGCTTTGATCTTTTCTGACATCTCTGGCCGCATACGACGAACCTTCTATTTCGCTAGAGGGCAGTCTTCTTTTGTCGGCAGACGATGAACCACAATATCAATGTCCAGCCCTGGCATGTCTTTGTATGACCAGACAAAGATATCCATATAATCATGTAACATCTGTATTAACTGCTCCTTAACACTATGCTCCAGATCGGTACCTATCTTGAATTCTTTCTTATCCTCCTCAATACCCAAGTTTACTGTCTCAAGCGGCTCTTCATGAGGTTGTATTTCCCTTTCCTCCTGTTGTAACAGTCTAGAAAGCTCTCCTGGTACTTCACAATCTTCCTCACCTTCGTCCTCGGTTTGGTAGATCGGATTTTCAAAGTCATAATTTGCAATAGCAGAACTGTTACCAATGGGATCCAGAGTGGATGTGGATCTGCAGTTTGATATGTGGGTGTGTGTAAGAGAGCATAGCTATTTTGATAAAGTAAAAGCAAAAAAAACAAAGACAGAGAGCGTAAAATTTGTATGCAAAACGTCCAATGATTTATTAGTTACATATGAAGATGAAGTAATAACCCTCACAAATAGACCATTGTGCCTCGGATAAGACACAAGGCTTTAGAGTTTAAATTGTTCAAATATTACATCTCCCAAAAAAAACTAAAGGACAATTACTCTTGAATAAAATTAATAGGAACAAAATCCTTGGCCTCCCAATTGTTGAGTCCTCCGTTGATAGTTGGGAAGATCCACTTGTCCATGTTGCAATTATTGTCAGCCTCTTCTGTAGCGGAAACAACATTAATAGCACTGACTCCTGGTTCATGCTGGGGCATTGGTGCAGTATGACGTTGGGGGTCTTAGGAGGATCAAACTCAATCTCCTTTGCCTCAATAAGATCTTGCATTTTGTTCTTCAGAACCCAACAGTCATTTGTATCATGCCCGGGACTGTCAGAGTGGTAGGCACATCGAGCATTTGGGTTGTAGCAGGGAGATGCAATATTTGGATTCTTAGGAGCTTCCTTTAGAGTGACCAGATTAGACTTTAACATGTGTGGAAAAACCTGAGATAAGGTCATGTTGATCTGGGTGAACTGTCTTCTGGGCACATCCGATCTGCACTGATTGATTTGTTGTTGGTTTGATGCAAGGTTGTAAATCATAATAGCTCATACCGTTGGACGGTGTTCAGTCTTACTTTAATTCCTCTGACTATAAGCAGCATTGACCTCCTTCTTTCTAGTGAAGGGTTTCTTCACTGTACTTGAGGATACGTCCCTCTGATTCTTACCACTCTTGATACCAGCTTCTACTTGCTCACCAATCAATATCAGCTCAGTAAACCCAGCTAAAGAGCTTCTGATTAAATGGTTGAAAAATGGACCGGACAAAGTGCCCAAGAACATGTCTACTATATCTCTATCAGACAGAGGAGGTTGGACTCTTCCTGCAAGATCTCTCCACTTCTGGGTATAATTTTGAAACCCTTGCCAGAACCCATAGACATACTTTGCAATTGTGTACGGGTTAGAGCAAGGTCAGCATTATATTGGTACTGCCTGTAGAAAGCAGTAGCCAGATCTTCCCAGTTACAGATGTTGGTCCCCTCTAGCTGATAAAACCATTCCAATTGAGTCCCTGACAGACTTTCCTGGAAGAAATGCACGCACAGATTCCTATCAGCAGCGTGAGGTTGAATCTTCCTGACGTATGACCTTAAGTGCAGCTTAGGACAGGAAACACTATCATACTTTGCGAATACGGGGACCTTTAAATTCTCCCGGATGACCACCCCTGAGACCAGTCCCAACTCTTTAAAATCCAGACCAGGTACCCTCTGAATCTCCATAGCATTGAGGCAATCCTCCAACTGTTTATACTTGTCATCAGCAGGAGGATATTGTTCCTCAGAGTAATCATCCTCTTCTTCATCAATTTCGGGGTTGTTATTTCCTTCCTTGTTCTTTTCTTCTTGATTGTCTCCCTCATCCGACGGGGTTGTGAAATCTAGAGCTCGCTTGGTCGGTCCTCTGAACCTTCTTCCCATATTCAAGACACCAGCTGGTTTCTTTTCCTTCTTTGTCTTCTCCTTGGTGATAAGGGCTTTCAGATCTTCTTGTCCCTTAGCCAGAGCCAGGAACATTTGTTGGAACTGAGTGTTTTGAGCTTGAAAATCATTAACTGTCTGTTCAAGAGTCATTTCTTTTTGCTGAAATAAACAGTGAAAAGATAAGAAACTTGTCTTAAAATACCTGCTTATGTAATGATATGTATGATATGCTTAATGCAATGTTTTCAAGGACTTTGGGAAATTTAAATTTGCGAACCAAAATGAAACAAAGATTTTATTAGTAGAATTCAAATTACAACTTCCTTTTAGGCTTACAATTGAAAATTAAAAACTCTTAAAATCTAAGAATCAAATCTCATATGGACGCTTCCTCTTCGTGTCGTGGTAGACATTAAGACTTTCTTCTTTTTGAAGTTTCTTTGTGAGCTCCAACACTTTCTTCTCACTGGTGTAGAATTGATCTCTAAAGGTATCTCGTTCTTCCTTCAGCTGAATCCAGGACCTATGCAGCTCTTCAAGATCATTGGGCATGTCAGGATGGAGAACTGTATAAGGAACATCTTCTTCGGTGACAGGTTCCACAATCACTGGTAAGATGGATGTATATGGCATGATAAGGTTTTGGGTGCGAGCTCGTACGCATTTTAGATAAGGCTCCATAGGAATGGAATTCTTGTGTCCCAAAGTCTTGATATCCACCTTATTTACCATGCCCCAAGCTCGTATGAACCTTTGACAATATCCTTGAACGTCATCCTCGTAGTTGAACAAAATGCCTTGGATAAGCATATCATGAGGACCATCCCTTCGAGCATAACCAAACTACCGTAGAGCCAGGGAAGGATTATAAGTGATACCTCCCCTAATTCCGAGGAGTGGGACATTAGGGAATTCCCCACAGCGGTCAATGATAGAAATATCTCCCATAGATCGGGAGTACCAAAGAATATCCGAGTGAGAAAGTGACATTATCCTTTATGACCAACCCAAACCTTGTTCATTATTCAATACTGATTGAGGAAGGTGTGAAATAAACCACCTAGGCACCAATGGTATGCAACACATAAGAACCCCTCTTCTCTTCATGGTACGAGTGTGGAGGAAATGTAAGATATCTCCAAGCAAAGTAGGCACGGGGTTACGGGAGAGAAAAATCATGACATCATTCACATCTATGAGCAAGTCTGAATTAGGGAACAGTACTAACCCATAGATTAAAAGTGCCAGGACTTCTTTGAAAGCTTGGAAATCCAAATCATCCCAAAACAAATGAGCCTTTTCTAATAGGAACTTTACTAGGAAACCCTTGACTTTGCTTCTTGTTTCCAAGTTGGATATAATATCGGACCATTTCAGGTGCAAGGCTGCTGCAATGACCTCTGGTTTTGGAACCTCCTCTAAACCGGTGAAAGGAATTTGATCTATAATGGGCACACCCAATAATTGAGAGAATTCTTCTGTGGTGGGTACCAATTGATGATCAGGAAATGTGAAGCAATGGTATTTGGGGTGAAAGAACTGAAAGAGTACCTCCATCATCTTCTCATCAAAGCTTGAGGTAACCAGGTTTAGAAGTCGACCATATTTCTTGGTGAATGAGAAAGTCTCAAGAACCCTTGATACCAGTTCTTTGAGTTGGAGAGGTATTCTCACAAAGCTGATTCAGATGGTGTTTCTACAAACGGAAGCCATGATGTACAAAACAGAACAAAGATAAATTCCTTTGGTCCTTGAAATAGTTAGTGAAATGAATATGGATGTTATGATGCATGATGTTATGTTTGAACAATTTAATCACACACAAGACCTTAGGTTTAGGCTTGCATAGGGTTTATAGGCAGATAACCTCTTGAAGTATAGTTGGTTCAACCTGTCTTAGAAAAGTAACCAGGTTCTAAGGAGTCTCAATATCACTGATATTTCTTTATCAGGAATTGTTTCAGCTCAGGCGATCTTTTCTCGTGGCCGAAATATCCCAAAAGTTCGATCTCAATGAGTGTAGCATCGAGTATCAACCAATCCTCAGCTTTATACCGAGGCCGGCTATCTCACTACTTTCTAATGGCCAAGTTTGTTCAACTAAGGTTCTAAGGTCTGTTAGTGCTTTATGACACCACACAGCGGCTCCGTATTCTCCTCGATTTAACACAAGGGATACCGGTACCAACAGATGTGTCACACTAACGCAGCTATTGTTCCAACCATATCGATTTATGTCGTATAGTCTCCATGATCTATTGCTACTTACCTAAAAGGTGCCCCAGATCCGTGTTTAGGATCTTTACAAGTAAACACAAACAAACCCTTAAAGTAAAGCAAGCAAAGCACACAATGTAAAGCAATTAAAAATGAACTAAACTCTAAGGTAACCCCACTTTTTTCTATCCCCAGCAGAGTCGCCAGTTCTGTAATACGGTGGGAGAACTGACTGTTATACTGGTTTTGCGTTTGTATTTGCAAATGTTGTGGTAAGCAAGAGTCTCCACCGACTTTTCTTTTATCCAATAAAGGAAAGGGTGAAAAGAACAAAAAAAGACCTTTTGAGATTATTTCAGAGTAAGGGGGGTAGATTATGGAAAGGAAAGGTGTTAGCACCCTTTCCATCTGTAGTTTTCTACGGGCTCTTAGATGCTTAGCTCATTTTGAAATACCTTGTGCTTTGTGTGTTTTTGAAAAGTATTTTGAAATGCCAATAGCAAGGATGTTTTCTTTATGATAACTCTTGTATCAGTCCTCAAGAGTGTTGATAAAGCGTGTTGAAAAAGTTTTGTGTAACTGTCAAAAAATTTGTTTTAGCAAGCATCTAACAGCTATCTACTTTACTCGAAAGGATTGTTCTTTTCCTATTTTCCTTTAGACAGTGCTATCCTACTATTATTGAGTAGGTATCCCTAGTTGTTGGATGTATGAGGGACATTCAAAAAAAGGAACGTTTATAGTCACAAAGGCAATTGGGCAAGAAGTTTTAGTAACTACCCTAGGGTTTTAAGATCATTTTTACCGAGGCAACATCGAGAGGGTCATCGAGGGACTTATGATCTTTCAAACCAGATGGTATCCACTAAAATCTCTCAAATTTTGAGAGTTGTGAGTGTTTTTTTCCGAAAGCAACCAAAGTGGGAGTACCCTAAAGGTGCGCATGTGCAATTGTATTGTGTTTCAGTTATTTATCTTGATGTTAGCTTTGCTAACGTTTTGTTTTTAGTTTCTTGCCATGCAATCCTATTAATCATACATCTAATAAGTTTCAATATATGTACAGGAAATATAAATTGCGGAAATTAAATCCTATGCTATTACATCATGTGGGCAGTTACATAATAGAAAAATACAGGAAAAAATAAACTAAACTATTACAAAATTTCCCATGCAACCTATACATTCTTTCTAGAATTTAAATGGAAAATAAATGGATAAATGATAATGTTGTACCCCAAAATTTGCCCTCCCATATTTCTTAAAACATTGCAAGAAAGATCTCCAAGTTGCTCAAGGTTGCTCAAGAGTTGGTCAGACAAGCTCTCTCCTAAGGCAGTCTACCCCAAATTAGGGTTTTGTGTTGCATCAAGATCCTTGAGTCTAAATGACCTCAAGTGTTCCCCAATGTCCTAATATGTTCTCAAGATCATCCATGTCAAGTTTCAAGCCTTGCAGAGGAAATTTGCTCAGTCAATTACTCAAAAGGTCCATAAATCGACTATGTTAGGGCAAAAGTCAACTGTAACCTACAAACAGTCAAACTTCAAGATTTTTTGTCAACATTCTCATTTTGAAGGATATTTCATCATTTCATCAAGGGTTGATCATGATTCATCAAGTATTGCTCAAAATTCATCAAGATTCAAAAGTTGCTAAATTAGGGTTTTGTAGGAAAAGTCAACCCAACTTTGACCAAGCATAACTTTCTCATACTTTATGCGAAATGACTCATCCAAAGCTCATTTTGAATAGGATGCAATTCCCTACAATACATCTTCATACCCTAAGTTCAAAAAATGCACTCACAAGAAGTTATGAATTTAGACATTATAGGTCATTTTTGAAAGTCAACACAAACACCTATTTTTCCAAAGCTTCTAACTTGAGCATGGAATATCAAAATGAGATGAGACAAAAAGGGTTGGTTATAGGACATCTCAAGCTTTCTAAAACGTCCAATAACACCTCCAAAAGTTCAAAATTGAAGAAGTTATGCATTGTTGAAGTTGGACTTTTTTGCAAAATTGCCAAAAGTCAACTATCCCCAAAACTTCAAATTTTGCCAAATGGTCCCATTCTTTTTCACTTGATTTGAGTTTTCATTATTTCCCACGTTCCCTAGCTTCATCCATGTGTCCATATATTATTTTTACTATTTAATTTGATTTTTATTTGAATTAATTCATTTTAAATCAAATAAAATCATATAAAATCTAAAGCATTGATAGCACATGATTTTTTGGCTATTTCAGGCTCCAAATACAGCTATCATGGCAATTGAATTCGTATCAAGGACTTTATGCACAAGAATATATGATTTGGATCAAATTTGGAAAGGTTTTCATGGAAGATCAAATCAAATATGCAATCATCAATATGGAGAGATTTGGACCATGTTTTTTACCCTAATCCAATGCAGAATACATAAGGAAGCTAAGGACACGAAAATCAGGGTTGGCAATCACTTGTAGAAGCAGAACAAAAACTTGCAAAATCACAAAAAAGTTGGAGATCGAAATCATAGTTAGAGGCGTTTTCAGGACTTGAGACTTGTCTCAATCGATTGCTGGCCATCTCCACAAGCTAACTCGATCCAAACCAAGCATTCTCAGGCCCCCATACGCACTGTAAGTCTCACGCGAATTTCCCCTGTTCTTGATTTCGTATCTTTGAAATTAGGCATTGTTTTCATGAACTAATTGCATAGTTGTAATCCTCGCATCATTTACAAGCTTTTGGCATCATTTGATTCCATTTATCTGATCGGTATCAAGATCTACCATAGCTAGGGTTCTTTGTTCGTTTTTAGGGCTTTCTGTTTTAGGTGAAATTAGCATTAATGGTGGTTATGGTTGTGATCAGAGAGATGAGACGAGGCTAACCATGGTCGTGGATTCCATTTATATGGCCTGGAGAGAGTTATAGGATGAACCTGCATTTTTAGCCGCGGATAGAAATTCGCAGGTAAATTTACAGGGTTTTTGAGGAAGAGGATGATGCATTGTCACCCTCCTATTGGTTTATTTAAAAATTTGCACCAACTTCCATTAACGCATTTGTTTGTTTTATATTATTATCATGTTGTATTTTGTTAACAACAAAACAACATAGCCCAGTTGGTCAACACATCAACGTCCAAGGCATTAGTGGTTGGAGGTCAGGGGTTCGATCCCTGCCTCCAGCAAATTGTATTTTCTTCATATTATTCAGGTAATCACATTCATGCTCAGGCTTGATCAACACCATACTCCCTCACTCTTCAACATGCCAGATGGCCAATGGCTAGATCTGATGGTCAGTGATTGGAGGTCCACCAAAGAGCCAGTCAACGTGCCTACACTGGATCCAAAAAGTCCACATGGGTCAGCAATCATTTGGGCCAACAAATTGCTTTCCATACCCCCCAAAATCAGGCCCACTCTCTCTTTTCTTGATAATTTGTTTATTTATTTAATTACTTTAATTTTGTTTAATTTATTTCTAACCAATAACAAAATTCCTTTTTATCAAATAAAATCGCAAAAATACTTTTTTTATCCAATCAAATTTTAAACTTTTATTTTTATTAATAAACTTATTATTTAATTAGGATATTAATTAGGAAACTTTAATTTATTTTGTAAATATTTAAAACTAATTAGACTTAATTATGTTTTCAATACTAATTTAATTATTTTATTTTCTTTCTTAAATTAACAAAAACCCAAAAATATGTCATTAATTTATTTTTCATTAATTAATTTATTAATTTAATTTAGTTATTTAATTTAGGATTAATTTCTTTTCTTAAATAAAAACAATAAAAAAACAGTTTCTTTCAAAAGGGTCAAAACCCTAATTCGCACTCGATTTAATTTCCCGCGCGCTTTATTTATTTTTATCCAATTATGTATCTGTTTCTGGTATGTAATAGATAATTAGGACCTTTTAATTTATTTACCGCTTTATTTTATTTTCAAAGGGTTGCTTTTGGCGATGTAAATACCCGACGCCTTGTAATAATTTAGTTTAATTTCCGCACCTTTAACTTTTGCAAACTATACAACTGTTAGATGTTTGATAATAGGGCTTGCATGACAAGAATGAATGCCTAACTCTTAAAATGGTTAGATCATCTTAAACATGTACAAAGATAAAAATAACTGAAAACGACACACCCGCACATGCGCACTCTTAGGGTACACCCCACTTGGTTGCCTTCGTACACAGTCATTGAGTATAGGTCGTTTTAGAGGTCGTCCTCTTTTCTAAAGGATCATAGTCTCCTCGAAACGGTTGCCTCGGATATTGTTGCCTCAAACAAATGATCTAAGACATTAGGGTTACCGCTAAGGCATCCTAACATTGCTTTAGTGACCGTATGTCCCGCATTCGAATTGACCCTTGAACTCCAACAACGGTGCTACCTACTCATTAATAATGGGATAGCATTGTCTAAAGGAAATTAGCATAGAACGATTCCTTTTTTGAGTAGGTATATTAGTTCTTAGATACTTGCTCTTTCAAAACAAAACTCTTTTCACACTTACACTCTTTTTCAAACAAAGTTTTCAAAACACTTCATTACACTCTTGAGGACAGAAGCAAGAATTAAATCGAAGTTTCAAACAAAAACTTTTTCAAACCCATAAGCACAAAGAAAACAATTTTGAAAACAATTGAGCAAGTACCTAAGAGCCTGTAGATAACTATGGATAGAAAGGGTGCTAACACCTTCCCTTTCTATAATCTACCCCCCGAACCCGAGAAATATCTCGAAAAAGGAATTTTTCTATGCTTTTTTTCCTTTCCTTGTTGGATAAAATAAAAGTCGGTGGCGACTCTTGCTTACCGCAACATTTTGCGAAAAACAAATGCAAAACGCAAACCAGCATTCCAAAAAAAATAGTCAGTTCTCCCACCGTATCACAGAACTGGCGACTCTGCTAGGGACGCTTATAAGTGGGTGTACCTTAGGAATAGTTCATATTGTTTTCAATTGCTTGACTTGTATGCTTTATCTTTGTGGGTTTGAATCGGAGTTACTATAGATCCTAACCTGGATCTGGGGGACACCCTTTAGGTAAGAAGCAATAAACTGCGAGGGAATTGTACGGCGTAGACCAATACGGTTGAAGCAGTAGCTACATTGGTGTGGCACTTTAGTATGTATCGATATCCCTTGTGGCGCAATGAGGAGAATATGGGTCTGCTAAGGGGTCATTAAGCACCAACTGACCTTAGAACCTATAATTGACCAACTTGGCCATAGAACAGTAGCAGTATGCTACACTCATTGAGACCAAACTCTCGTGATGATTCCGGCCGCTAGAAAAGGTTACTAAACTGGAATTATGACCGATCAAGGGTGGTCAGTGATATTGAGATCCTCTAGAACCCGATTACTATTTCTAGGACAGGTTTGAACCAACTGAACTGAAAGAGGGTAGTACCTAAGCTCCTTGCCAGCCTGAAATCTAAGGGCTATCTGTGTGACTTGTGTGCCTTTACCATGTTTGCTATTTGTGAATACTTGTGGTGTGTTCCTATCATGACATCATGCACCATGACATTGCATGCATCTTGCATTGGACTAACCATTTCAAAGACCAATGGGATTCATCTTTGTTCTGTTTTGTAGGTCATGGCATTTATGCGTAGAAACATTATTCATATCAACTTTGTCCAGATTCCCACTCAGCTTAAGGAATTGGTTGCAAAGGTTCCTGATACTTCATCCTTTATCAGAAGACATGGGCACCTCCTTGGGTTGGTCACCTCCAACATGGATGAATAGAAAGTTGAGTGACTTAGTCCAGTTCTTTGATCCACTGTACCACTGCTTTACTTTCCCAGACTACCAGTTGGTCCCCACTTTGGAAGAGTTCTCTGATCTACTTGGTATCTCCATTCTAGAGCAGACCCCGTTTACAGGTTGGGAAAAAGTCCTTAGGCCGGAAGAGATTTCTTCAGCCCTCCATCTGACAAAGGTTGAGGTAATGTATAATTGGGAAACTCGTAGTGGGACAAAAGGCTTCTTGACTAAGTTCTTGGTTGGTAAGGCTAATCAGTTTTGGGACAGTTTAGACTTTCAGGTGTTCGAGGATATCCTGGCTCTTCTTATTTATGGACTGGTTCTGTTTCCAAACTCAGATTCCTTTGTTGACGTGAATGTAGTGAAGATTTTCATGTCCGGTAATCCAGTACCCACTCTCTTGGGTGAGATTATGCATACCCTATATGCCCGTACTTCTCGGAAATGGGGAACCCTTATGTGTTGTGCACCATTGTTGGCGAGGTGGTTTATTTCTCACCTCCCCAAATCAGTTTTGAAGAACAAGGAAGGCATGGGTTGGGCCTATAGGATTATGTCTCTAGCTCACACTGACATCATCTGGACTACTAAAAGCGTGGAAGACGTAGCTATTATTGATCGCTATGGGGAATACCCCAATGTTCCACTGCTAGGAATCAATGGAGGGATCACCTATAACCCTTGTCTGGCCTTACGACAGTTTGGGAGATCTAGGAGGGAAGGACCTCATGAGTTACTGATGTTGAGCATTGTCTTTGACTTCCAAGGGGATAGTGACGAGCATCGTCGCATGTTCATACGAGCTTGGGATAGGGTACACAGGTCTGATTCGCACGAGTTAGGTGTGAAGAATTCTCTTCCAATGGAACCATATCTCCGACGGGTTCATACACATGCTCAGAAGCTAGGGATGCCCTATGAAGCTGTCTTGCCTGTGATAGTTGAGCTTGCTGATGAAGAAGGGGTTCCTCCTACCATCCTCCACCCTTACATGCCTACTGACATTGGGGCACTAAAGAGGTCTTGGATGCAGCTAAGGGAAGAGTGGGATACTTACAGAGAAAAGTATCACGAGCAAGAGCCGAAGATCCTGAAGTTGACAAGGCAGCTGGAGAACGAGCAGATCCTCAACGATTATGTCAGCACCAACGGGAAACGACCATGGGAGCGCTGATGTCTTTTGTTACTTTTAGTTTTGATTTACCTTTCAGTTTTTCTTTTTGTAACACCTTAAAGGCATTTGTTGAACAATTGAATTCAAAGTTTTATCTAATAAAAGTGTGTTTCATTTTGGTTTACGAATTTGAATCCCTAAAGTCTTTGAAATCATATCATGCGCATATCATTCCCATTCACCTCATAACAGGTACCCTTACATGTTTTCTCATCTTCTTCGCTGTTTATTTCAGCACATCATGTCTGCTGAAACATCAACTGATCAAGCCATCAAGGCTCTGCAAGCTCAAAACGCCCAGTTCCAGGAAATGTTCATGAATTTGGCTAAGGGTCAGCAAGACCTGAAGACCCTTATCTTGAAGGATAAGAAGAAGAAGAAGAAGAAGATGATCCTACTGAATATGGGTTGTAGATTTGGAAACAATTTGCGGGATGATGTTGATTTATCTCACTCACCTGGAGGGGGAGAAAATCAGGAAGAAAGGAGGGCTCCTAGCCCTGTGGTTTCAGACAACGAGACTGACTTTGACGAAGACCAGTATCCTCTTGTTGAGGATAGATATAAACAGTTTGAAGACTGGTTGAGCGCAATGGAGGTTCAGAAGGTCCCTAGTTTGGACTTTGGGGATTTAGGTTTGTCATCTGGGGTGGTAATTCCCCACAAGTTTAAAGCACCAATCTTTGCTAAATACGAAGGGGTTTCTTGCCCAAAACTGCATCTCCACTTGTATGTTAGAAAGATTCAGCCATACACCGCTGACAAGAACCTATGGATTGACTTCTTTCAAGACAGTCTCTCAGGGACTCAACTTGAATGGTTTTACCAGTTGGAAGGAGCTAGTGTCCGTAATTGGGAGGACTTGGCTGCTGCTTTTTACAAGCAGTACCAATATAATGCCGACCTTGCTCCCACGCGTACCCAACTTTAGGGTATGTCTATGGGTACGGGTGAAGGTTTCAAAGACTACTCTCATAAGTGGAGGGACCTTGCTGGAAGAGTACAACCTCCTCTGGCCGACAGGGAGTTAGTGGATATGTTTCTGGGGACCTTGTATATCCATATTTCAACCATCTGATTAGAAGTTCATCGTCCGGGTTTACTGAGATGATACTGATTGGGGAAAGAGTTGAAGTCGGTATTAAGAGCGGCAAAATACAGAAGGGTGCTCCATCAAGCACTGAGAAGAATCCTTTTAAGAAGGAGTCAAGCGCAGTTTACAGCGCGAAGAGCCATAATAGACCTGAATGCCGCCAAGCTGTTAATGTGGTTGTTATATCAAGACCTACTGTTTCTCCTCAGTGCAACAATCAGCCAAGGTCCGAGAGGCCACAAAGACAATTCACTCAGCTCAACATGACTTTGTCTCAGATTCTGCCGCAGTTATTGAAGACCAACTTGGTAATTCCGAAGGAAGCCCCGAAGAATCCCAATACAACATCACCCATGTACAATCCAAACGCCCATTGTGCTTTTCACTCTGATATCCTGGGGCATGATACGAATGACTGTTGGGTTTTAAAGAATAAGGTACAAGACTTGATTGATGCTAAGGAGATTGAGTTCGAAGCGCCTGAAAGGCCTAATGTTGTGACTGCTCTTATGCCCAAGCACGGGGTGAATGCTATAGATGAAGACTCGTTTGTGGTTTCTGTGAAAGACATTGCTACTCCATTGATGACTGTGAAGAAGAAGCTTCTATTAGCCGGTTTATTTCTTGGCTGCGGTGAAGGTTTCCATCTGTGTGCCATCTTACCTACTGGTTGCCATCTTTTGAAGTCAGGTGCCCAACGCCTGATGGATAATAAAGAAATTTTGTTTGAGAAGACTTTTGTTCCTTTGGTTCCTGTTGAAGAAGTTGTTATAATCACCATTTTTGAAAATTCTTCCAAGGCTTCCTCGAGAAAGCCTGTTAGAATTACATCTATTCCAAGAATTGCACCATTGATCATCACTGTTCCTGGGCCTATCCCCTATACATCAGATGAAGTTGTCCCGTGGCATTATGGGGCTGACATGTATTATCACGGGGTTAAACAAGACTTGAGTGCTAAAGAGGATGATACTGGCGTCAGCAATATTGTTGGATCTAGTAAAGTCACCCGTAGCGGAAGGTTGTTCTCCCCTGAAAATCTCTCCACCAGTTGCTCGGAAGCCTGTCGTTATTACACCTACCAGTACACCTGCTACTGTCCCTGTTCAAGTTCCAATTCTTACCCCTGTTGCCGGGGCACCTGACACTCGGGGCAAAGAGACCACCAGTGAGCCTGCCCAGATGGAGGCACTGAAGAGGATTATTGTTGAAGCCTCTAGACAAGAGATGGAGGAAATTTTTAAAGATCATCAAAAAGAGCGACTACAATGTAGTCGAGCAGCTGGGGAAAACCCCGTCAAAAATCTCTATGTTGTCTTTGTTGCTATGCTCAGAAGCCCATGCCAAGGCTCTGATTGCTTTCCTAAAAACTACACACGTGCCGCAAGAAACATCGGCTGACTAGTTCAAAGATTGTGTGGCTAGTCTGACAGTAGATAATGGGTTGGGTTTCTCCGACGCCGACTTGACTTCTAAGGGGAAGAATCACAATGACGCCTTGCATGTCTCCATTGAATGCAGGGGCACTACTCTTGCTCACGTATTGGTGGATACTGGGTCATCGTTGAATGTTTTACCTAAGAAAGCTCTAGACCGGTTAGACTGTGAAGGGTTGGAGCTGAAACCAAGTAACATTGTGGTCAGGGCCTTTGATGGGTCCAAGAGGATGGTACACGGTGAAGTGGATATTCCAGTTCAGGTTGGTTCTTAGATTTTCGCGTCTACACTCTATGTGATGGATATTCGACCATCTTATTCTTGTTTGCTGGGTCGCCCGTGGATCCACAAAGCTGGGGCAGTGACGTCTACGCTTCACCAGATGCTGAAATACCCAGTCAGGGGGAAAATTGTTATGGTACGAGGAGAGGAGGATTACATGGTGAGCCACCTCAACTCATTCTGGTATGTGGAGATGGACGGGGAGTTCATTGAGACCCCGTTTCAACATTTTGAAGTAGTTCCCCAGACGTTGGCATCAGCTGAAACTGTTATTGAGGATCCTTCAATGAAGATGGCTTCCTTCAAGGATGCCTGGGCTGTTGTTGAGAAAGGTGGGTGTGCGAATTGGGGCCAACTCCCTGATTTTGCACATAAGACTAACAAGTTTGGTTTGGGTTTCACTGCAGAAGCTTAAAGGGTTGTTCGGAGTGCGCGGACTGGAAGACCTCCCCTGTTTATCATCAATTTAGGAGTGAATGCCATTGAAGACGATGTTGAAGAATATGAGTTTGACAACTGGATTTACCCAACTGCCGAGGGTGGACTAAGAAATTGGACGGCAAAGGACTTCGTCCCAATTTCTTTTATTACCCAGTAATGAGACTTTTTGTTTTGAATTTGTAACAGACAATGTTTTAAACTTTACGGCCCGGTGTCTTACCCGAGGCACCGTGGCTTTGTTTGTGAGGGCTTTATGTGTGTCATCTACATATATCATTAATAAAAGCATTAGACGTTTCTTGCATTTCAAATTTTACGCTCCGTGTTTTTCTTTTATTATATATTGCAAAACAACTATTTTGCACACACTCACATATACAGGTCTATATCCATTCTGGATCCCAATGATAACGACTCTGCTACTACCGGTTATGACTTCGAAAGTCCGATCAACTTAGCCGAAGACGAAGGTGAAGATGATTGCGAAGTGCCTGGTGAACTTGCTAGACTGTTACTTCAGGAAGAAAGGGTTATTCAGCCGCATGAAGAGCCAGTGGAAACAGTAAATCTGGGTACAGAGGTAGACAAGAAGGATGTCAAGATCGGTGCGAATCTGGAGCCTAGTGTTAAATAACGGTTGATTCAGATGCTGCGTGACTACGTTGAGATCTTTTTCTGGTCTTATGAAGATATGCCTGGTTTGGATACCGATATTGTTGTTCACCGCCTGCCTACCAAGGAAGATTGTCCTCCCGTGAAATAGAAAGTCCGTCGAATGCGCCCAAAGATGTCTGAGAAGATTAAGGATGAGGTTATGAAACAATTTGATGTCGGTTTTCTAGCAGTTACTTCTTACCCGTAATGGGTTGCCAACGTGGTTCCTGTGCCGAAGAAGGATGGTAAGGTTCGAATGTGTGTTGACTATAGGGATCTGAACAGGGCGAGTCCCAAGGATGATTTCCCCCTGCCTCATATCGACGTTCTGGTTGACAACACCGCACAACATAAGGTCTTCTCCTTTATGGATGGTTTCTTCGGTTATAATCAGATTAAAATGGCTCCCGAAGACATGGAGAAGACAACATTTGTTGCTCAATGGGGTACCTTTTGCTACAAGGTCACGCCTTTTGGACTAAAGAATGTTGGGGAAACGTATCAGCGCGCCATGGTCGCTTTGTTCCACGACATGATCCATCATGAGATTGAGGTATACGTCGATGATATGATTGCAAGATCTCAGACTGAAGAAGAACATCTTGACCACCTTCAGAAGTTATTTGACAGGTTGAGGTTGTACAAACTAAGGTTGAACCCGAACAAGTGCACCTTCGGGGTGAGATCTGGTAAGCTGCTAGGTTTCATCATAAGTGATAAAGGTATTCAAGTTGATCCTGCAAAAGTGAAGGCTATACAGGAAATGCCAGCTCCCCGAACAGAGAAAGAAGTCAGAGGCTTTCTGGGACGGTTGAACTATATTGCCCGATTCATCTCACACCTGACTGCTACTTGTGAGCCAATCTTCAAGCTATTGAAGAAAGATCAAGTGGTAAAATGGAATGATTAATGTCAGGCCGCTTTCGAAAGGATCAAGGAATATCTCTAAGAGCCACCTATTATGATTCCTCCAGTTGAAGGGAGACCTCTGATCTTATACTTGACAGTACTCGACAACTCAATGGGGTGCGTGCTGGGGCAGCATGACGAGTTTGGCCAAAAAGAGCATGCTATTTATTACCTTAGTAAAAAGTTTACCGACTGCGAGACTCGATACTCGTTGCTCGAGAAAACTTGCTGCGCTTTGGCATGGGCTGCTCGCCGGCTGAGACAGTATATGCTGACTCACACTACTCTATTGATATCAAAGATGGATCCAATCAAATATATCTTCGAGAAGCCTGCCTTGTCCGGAAGAATAGCAAGATGGCAGATGATCTTGACTGAGTATGACATCCAATATACGACCCAAAAGGCAATCAAGGGAAGTGTGTTGGCAGATCATTTGGCACATCAGGCAGTGGACGATTACCAGTCTATGAACTTCGAATTCCCGGATGAGAATATCATGATAGTGACGGACTGTGAAACACCTGGACCGGATGAAGGACCTGAGGAGGGATCCCGATGGTCCATGTACTTTGATGGAGCTTCAAACGCTTTGGGTAATGGCATTGGCGCCGTGATCATATCTCTTAAAGGCTCTCATAATCCATTTACCGCCCGACTATGTTTCAACTGCACCAACAATATGGTGGAGTATGAAGCGTGCATCATGGGTCTTCGAGCAGCAATTGACCTAAGGATTAAGTTCTTGAGTGTGTTCGGGGATTCCTCTCTTGTGATCAGTCAGATCAAAGGCGAGTGGGATACGAAAAAGCCAAATGTTATTCCTTACAAGGAGTATGTGTTGACATTGCTTCCCCACTTAGAGGAGATAACCTTTGAACACTTCCCTAGAGAGGAGAATCAGTTGGTAGACGCGCTAGCTACGATGTCTTCTATGTTCAAAGTCAATTGGAACAACGAAGCTCCTCGGATTATCATTGAAAGGTTGGACGAACCTGCACATTGCTGTGATATTGAGACTGAAGAGGTAGCAGATAAACCCTGGTTTCACAAGGTAAAGAGGTATCTTGAAGCTCAGGAGTACCCCGATGGTGCATCTGTTAATAACAAGAAGTTTCTGAGGAGGTTCGCGGCGAAGTTCTTCATCAGCAATGGCATCCTTTACAAGCGCAACCATGATTCGACCTTACTGTGATATGTGGATAAGAACGAGGCAAAAAGGATCATGGCAGAGTTACATGAAGGTACCTTTGGGACTCATTCCAGTGGACATAAAATGGCAAAGAAAATCCTTCGGGCAGGATATTTTTGGTCCACAATGGAAGCCGACTGTTATCAGCATTCTCGGACATGTCACAAGTGCCAAGTCTATGCTGATAAGGTGCACATACCTCCAGTTCCTCTGAACTTCTTGATAGCTTCGTGGCCTTTTGCAATGTGGGGAATTGACATGACCGGCGAGATCAGACCTACAGCATCCAACGGGCATCGTTTCATCCTGGTAGCGATTGACTACTTTACAAAGTAGGCTGAAGCAACTTCCTTCGCTACTGTAACCAAGAACGTCGTAGCACGTTTCATTCGGCACAATCTGATCTGTCGATATGGTGTACCAGAGAGGATCATTACGGACAATGGTACAAATCTCAATAATAAGATGATCACCGAGCTCTGCAAGAAATTCAGGATACAATATCATAACTATTCTCCCTACCGGCCGAAGATGAATGGGGTTGTAGAAGCGGCTAATAAGAATATTAAGAAGATTGTGCAGAAGATGACGGTGACATACAAAGACTGGCACGAGATGTTACCATTTGCTCTTCATGGGTACCGCACCTCAGCACAGACGTCAACAGGGGCAACACCCTATTCCTTGGTTTATGGCATGGAGGTCGTCTTGCCCATTGAAGTTCAGATACCCTATCTCCGGATTATGAAGGATGCAGGTTTGAGCGAAGATGACTGGATTCAGACCCATCTTGATCAGCTGAACTTAATCAACGAAAAAAGACTTACTGCTATTTGTCATGGTCAGACGTATCAAAAGCGGATGATCAAGGCATTTAACAAGAAAGTTAGACGACATGAGTATCAAGTTGGGGATCTGGTGATCAAGCGCATCATCCTACCTCAAGGTGATCCCATGGGCAAATGTACCCCTACCTACGAAGGGCCATTTGTGGTTAAGAACATTTTCTCAGGAGGAGCTATGATTCTAACCACCATGGATGGTGATGACCTTCCTCACCCCGTCAATGCAGACATAGTGAAAAAATACTACGCATAATCAACGACCCACTAGGTCGATTGGCCTAGGAAAAAATAAGGGCTTCCCGGCGAACCAAAAGGGTTCGGGCAAAAATAAGGGATGAAAATGAAAAAAAAACTGTATACCCGGCAAGTAGAAAACCTGAGAAGGCGGCTTGGGCAAAAAAGGGTATCCCGGTGGACTGAAAACCCGAAAGGGCATTCCAGGCAAAAATTAGGGATCAAAGCGTAACACTATGTCTCATTGGATCACCTTGCAATCAGACTTCGGTATCGACTATCAAGCTCGAACGGAACTAATCAATTTGATCTACCTTCAACCAAGTAGCAAAGTGATGAGATGCTCGAGGACATAAAGGCAATGGTAGAGTTGGAACCCAGTGGGATTATCTATATAGCTGTTTTGTTTAGTTTTTCACAAATTGTGTAAATTCTGTTTGTTCGGCGGCGTTCTCTTACTAGGACGTCAGTCTCTTGTACAAAAACGCCTATTTACAGGCCAAACTTCAAAATCAATACAACTCACCTTCAAAGAAATTTCAAACTGTTTTTCCTTTACCTGTTTTGTTTTGCAAAGAACGTCCAATGTTCATTTTTGATATATGCATTTGACATTAATTGCTGCTCATAAATATGTACACGCGAAACAAAAGACGATTACTCGTAATATCAGAAATAGGGGAAAATAAGATTTGTCCAAGCTGTACAGTTGCTCTATCCACCAGGTACAAGGTAAATTTAGCTGAAGGATATGGCTAAGTTGCATTCACTCCCTACAGAGTAAGAAAGGACAGTAATGATAGCTCTCCCCAGATGATACTTGCAACCGTGAATGAATCGGTAATATTCTCCCCAGGTAGAGTTTATCTACCATCAGCAGTGAAAGGTCTTAATATTCCCCAGCGGAGTATAAGAATATTCCCCTACAGAGTACAAGATATCCCTAGTGGAGTCTGGAATTTTTCCCAACGCAGTCTGAAAAAGCTTCCCCAGTGGAGTTTGGAGAATCATCCCCAGTAGACTTTGGAAGATTGTCCCCAGTAGAGCTCAAAGGATTATCCCCATTAGAGTCTAAAAGGTTATCCCCAGCGAAGTCGCAACTGAAAGATCATCCTCAGCGGAGTTCTTTCCTTTCACAAACAGGAATTCAATCCCCAACAGGATTCAGTATCACCAGCAATGGTAATTCGTTCCCAACGGAATTTATCAGCGGAATCCTCTACAAAGCATCTCTTCCCCACAGAGTAATCTCCTCATCAGTTTATTCCCCAACGGAGTTATCCTCTCCTGCAGGTTTATTCTCGCAAACGTCTTCATTCGCTATCCCCAGCAGAAACGAAGAATTCAACTCTTTTTCTCCAGCGGCTATCCAGGATTTATTTTCCCCATCTAAAAACATTACATTTTCATACATCATGACACATGCATATACGCATCATACAACACAATCTCATTTATTTTGAGAACATCATTGCCTGATACATATCATGCATTACATAAAACTGACCTTTACTTTTCAGGAAGGATGCGGTTAAATTCTCACAAAATTCAAAGCTATGAAGCTTTTACCTCTAGTCGAATTACTGACAAGTTCTTAAATCTCAACAAAGTTTTTCTCAGTTGAATTACAGACAAGGTCCTAAATCTCGACGAAGTTCCTCCGTTGAATTACAGACAATTCCTAAATCTCAGAAGAGTTTTCTCAGTTGAATTACGGGCAAGTTCTTAAATCTCGATGAAGATGTTTCCCCAAAGTAGAATTACTGACAAGTTCTTAAGTCTCAACAGAGTTATCCTCAGTTGAATTACAGACAAGGTCCTAAATCTCGACAAAGTTCCTCCGTCGAATTACAGACGAGTCCCTAAATCTCAGCAGAGTTTTCTCAGTTGAATTACGGGCAAGTTCTTAAATCTCAATGAAGATGTTTCCCAAAGTCGAATTACTGACAAGTTATTAAATCTCAATAGAATTATCCTCAGTTAAATTACAGACAAGGTCCTAAATGTCGACAAAGTTCCTCCGTCGAATTACAGACAGGTTCCTAAATCTCAGCAGAGATCTCTCAGTTGAATTATGGGCAAGTTCTTAAATCTCGATGAAGATCTTTCCCCAAAGTCGAATTACTGACAAGTTCTTAAATCTCGACAGAGTTATCCTCAGTTGAATTACAGACAAGGTCCTAAATCTCGACAAAGTTCCTCCGTCCAATTACAGACGAGTCCCTAAATCTCAGCAGAGTTTTCTCAGTTGAATTACGGGAAAGTTCTTAAATCTCGATGAAGATGTTTCCCTAAAGTCGAATTACTGACAAGTTCTTAAATCTCAACAGAGTTATCCTCAGTTGAATTATAGACAAGGTCTTAAATCTCGACAAAGTTCCTCCGTCGAATTACAGATGAGTCCCTAAATCTCAGCAGAGTTTTCTCAGTTGAATTACGGGCAAGTTCTTAAATCTCGATGAAGATGTTTCCCTCAGTTAAATTACAGACAAGGTCCTAAATCTCGACAAAGTTCCTCCGTTGAATTACAGACGAGTTCCTAAATCTCAGCAGAGTTTTCTCAGTTGAATTACGGGCGAGTTCTTAAATCTCGATGAAGATGTTTCCCTCAGTCGAATTACTGACCAGTTCTTAAATCTCAACAGAGTTTTTCTCAGTTGAATTACAGGCAAGGTCCTAAATCTCGACAAAGTTCCTCCTTCGAATTACAGACAGGTTCCTAAATCTCAGTAGAGTTTTCTCAGTTGTATTACGGGCGAGTTATTAAATCTCGATGAAGATGTTTCCCCAAAGTCGAATTACTGACAAGTTCTTAAATATCAACAGAATTATCCTCAGTTGAATTACAGACAAGGTCCTAAATCTCGACAAAGTTCCTCCATTGAATTACAGACAGTTCCTAAATCTCAGCAGAGAAGTTTTCTCAGTTGAATTACGGGAGAGTTCTTAAATCTCGATGAAGATGTTTCCCCCTGAGTTGAATTACGGACAAGTTCTTAAAAATCAGCAGATATGTTCTCTCGGTTGAAGTACAGGCAAGTTCCTAAATCTCAACCAAGATCAGACTCCCCCAGCGGAATCTTCCACAACAACAAGTATACAAGCTCTCGCTAAGGAATCTCTTAGGCGATCGACACTCCTTAGGATGGAATCTTTAAGCCCATCCTCCCGCCTGCAATCCCCAAATGGCATTTGTAAGCCCATTCCCGACATCACAAGGCTGATACCACTTCATGCGAGTGCAAATTTCTGGGCACTCTAGTGTTCAATCATCTTCCACCTTCGGATCACGAAAGGCATGAAAGCCAATCTACATCCTCAGGTTTAAGAAGATTGAACAGGGGCAGCTGTTGTACCCCAAAATTTTCCCTCCCATATTTCTCAAAACATTGCAAGAAAGATCTCCAAGTTGCTCAAGGTTGCTCAAGAGTTGGTCAGACAAGCTCTCTCCTAAGACAGTCTACCCCAAATTAGGGTTTTGTGTTTCATCAAGATCCTTGAGTCCAAATGACCTAAAGTTCTCCCCAATTTCCTAATATGTTCTCAAGATCATCCATGTCAAGTTTCAAGCCTTGCAGAGGAAATTTGCTCAGTCAATTGCTCAAAAGGTCCAAAAATCGATAGTGCTAGGGCAAAAGTCAACTGTGACCTACAAACAGTCAAACTTCAAGATTTTTTGTCAACATTCTCATTTTGAAGGATATTTCATCATTTCATCAAGGGTTGATCATGATTCATCAAGGATTGCTCAAAATTCATCAAGATTCAAAAGTTGCTAAATTAGGGTTTTGTAGGAAAAGTCAACCCAACTTTGACCAAGCATAACGTTCTCATACTTTATGCGAAATGACTCATCCAAAGCTCATTTTGAATAGGATGCAATTCCCTACAATACATCTTCATACCCTAAGTTCAAAAAATGCACTCACAAGAAGTTATGAATTTAGACATTATAGGTCATTTTTGAAAGTCAACACAAACACCTATTTTTCCAAAGCTTCTAACTTGAGCATGGAATATCAAAATGAGATGAGACAAAAAGGGTTGGTTATAGGACATCTCAAGCTTTCTAAAACGTCCAATAACACCTCCAAAAGTTCAAAATTGAAGAAGTTATGCATTGTTGAAGTTGGACTTTTTTCCAAAATTGCCAAAAGTCAACTATCCCCAAAACTTCAAATTTTGCCAAATGGTCCCATTCTTTTTCACTTGATTTGAGTTTTCATTATTTCCCACGTTCCCTAGATTCATCCATGTGTCCATGTCTTATTTTTACTATTTAATTTGATTTTTATTTGAATTAATTCATTTTAAATCAAATAAAATCATATAAAATCTAAAGCATTGATAGCACATGATTTTTTGGCTATTTCAGGCTCCAAATACAGCTATCATGGCAATTGAATTCGTATCAAGGACTTTATGCACAAGAATATATGATTTGGATCAAATTTGGAAAGGTTTTCATGGAAGATCAAATCAAATATGCAATCATCAATATGGAGAGATTTGGACCAAGTTTTTTACCCTAATCCAATGCACAATACATAAGGAAGCTAAGGACACGAAAATCAGGGTTGGCAATCACTTGTAGAAGCAGAATAAAAACTTGCAAAATCACAAAAAATTTGGAGATCGAAATGAAAGTTAGAGGCGTTTTCAGGACTTGAGACTTGTCTCAATCGATTGCTGGCCATCTCTACAAGCTAACTCGATCCAAACCAAGCATTCTCAGGCCCCCATACGCATTGTATGTCTCACGCGAATTGCCCCTGTTCTTGATTTCGTATCTCTGAAATTAGGCATTGTTTTCATGAACTAATTGCATAGTTGTAATCCTCGTATCATTTACAAGCTTTTGGCATCATTTGATTTCATTTATCTGATAGGTATCAAGATCTACCATAGCTAGGGTTCTTTGTTCGTTTTTAGGGCTTTCTATTTCAAGTGAAATTGGCCTTAATGGTGGTTATGGCTGTGATCAGAGAGATGAGACGAGGCTAACCATGGTCGTGGATTCTATTTATATGGCCTGGAGAGAGTTTTAGGATGAACCTGCGTTTTTAGCTTCGGATAGAAATCCGCAGGTAAATTTACAGGGTTTTTGAGGAAGAGGATGATGCGTTGTCACCCTCCTGTTGGTTTGTTTAAAAATTCGCACCAACTTCCATTAACCCATTTGTTTGTTTTATATTATTATCATGTTGTATTTTGTTAACAACAAAACAGCATAGCCCAGTTGGTCAACACATCAGCGTCCAAGGCATTAGTGGCTGGAGGTCAGGGGTTCGATCCCTACCTCCAGCAAATTGTATTTTCTTCATATTTTTCAGGTAATCACATGCATGCTCAGGCTTGATCCACACCATACTCCCTCACTCTTCAGCATGCCAAATGGCCAATGGCCAGATCTGATGGTCAGTGATTGGAGGTCCACCAAAGAGCCAGTCAACGTGCCTACACTGGATCCAAAAAGTCCACATGGGTCAGCAATCATTTGGGCCAACGAATTGCTTTCCATACCCCCCAAAATCAGGCCCACTCTCTATTTTCTTGATAATTTGTTTATTTATTTAATTACTTTAATTTTGTTTAATTTATTTCTAACCAATAACAAAATTCCTTTTTATCAAATAAAATCACAAAAATACTTTTTTTATCCAATCAAATTTTAAACTTTTATTTTTATTAATAAACTTATTATTTAATTAGGAAACTTTAATTTATTTTGTAAATATTTAAAACTAATTAGACTTAATTAGGTTTTAAATACTGATTTAATTATTTTATTTTCTTTCTTAAATTAACAAAAAACCAAAAATATGTCATTAATTTATTTTTCATTAATTAATTTATTAATTTAATTTAGTTATTTAATTTAGGATTAATTTCTTTTCTTAAATAAAAACAATAAAAAAATAGTTCCTTTTAAAAGGGTCAAAACCCTAATTCGCACTCGATTTAATTTCCCGCGCGCTTTATTTATTTTTATCCAATTATGTATCTGTTTCCTGGTATGTAATAGATAATTAGGACATTTTAATTTATTTACCGCTTTATTTTATTTTCAAAGGGTTGCTTTTGGCGATGTAAATACCCGACACCTTGTAATAATTTAGTTTAATTTCCGCACCTTTAACTTTTGCAAACTATACAACTGTTAGATGTTTGATAATAGGGCTTGCATGAGAAGAATGAATGCCTAATTCTTAAAATGGTTAGATCACCTTAAACATGTACAAAGATAAAAATAACTGAAAACGACACACCCGCACATGCACACTCTTAGGGTACACCCCACTTGGTTGCCTTCGTACACGGTCATTGAGTATAGATCGTTTTAGAGGTCGTCCTCTTGTCTAAAAGATCATTTTCCTTCGAAGCTCCTTATTAGCTCATCCAATTGAAGACTTCTTAAAATCCTGCTCACATTTTCCTTCGAATTAGCCTTCCTTGGATCCTTTAAATTAGCCTGCATATTATTGTCGAAGCTGTTTCGACCCAAAAGCCCTTAGGCATATCTTCAGCCTTCGATCTACACTTTGTCATGCACACTTATTTTCTTTCTTTCAGCTGTGCCATTATGCTGAGCCATATAGGGTTCCATGAAAATCATTTGAAGCTTTGGAACTCACACATCTTGGTGAAAAGTTAAATTAGTTGAAAGTCCATTGCTTAGGAGGAGAATTTATCTGATCAATTCTTGGTCAACCTTGAGAAATTGGGGACCTTAATAAGCATGCCCTGAATAAAATAGGAGGGCAAATTTTTGGGTACAACACCAAGGCTATTCAGTTTGATGTTGTTCCAGGTCCTAATGTTATTCAGTGTCCTATGCCACCACATGAAGGCCCAGCTGTTAATGCAATTATTGATGAGGGTGAAATTCTGAACTTGGTCATGGATGTTGATTTTTTAAGTATCCATTTTTCGTTTGTGAAGAGATATTTAGTTAATAATGGTATTTTCCCGGGTTATGGTCCTGACTGCTGCAAGTGTGTAGAACAGCCAAAAGGTTGTGCTGATTTGAAGGCTCGTATTCAAGATTTGATTAATGGTGACTCTTTACAATTTGACAGACTTCGGAAATATAAGAAGGTTACCAAGGAAGTTATTACGATTATTTCTATTCCCTACACTCAAAAGAACATTCCTGCTCCTGCCAAGACAGTTCCCTTAATGATCCCTTTGCTTGGTCTGATACCTTATACAAGTGAAAAAGTTGTCCCATAACATTATGGTGTTGATGTCTATTGTCATGGGGTAAGAAATGTGGAAGGTACTTTACGGGATGAGCCTATTGAAGATGACAATGCTAATGTTGATAATTTTATGGTGTTAGTCGTATGACACGAAGTGGAAGAGTGTTTTGTCCTCTGAATGTACAAGAAGCCCTTAACGCCTTGGCTAGAGCCAAGGGCAAACAAGTGATGATTGGTAATCAGAGACCTGTGCAGGATAGTGTGCCGAAACTGATTTTTGTGCCCGAGGCTTCTTCAGTTCCTGATGACAAAGTATAAGAGTTAATGAGTATCATTAGAAAGAGTGATTACAACATCATTGAGCAGCTGCACCAGACACCTTCTAAGATGTCTAGTTTATCTCTATTGATATATTTTGAAGCTCACCGGAACGCTCTGATGAAGCTATTGAAGAATGCTTTTGTGCCACAGGAAATAACAGTCGGACATTTTGAAACAATTTGTGCTAATATATCTGCCGGAAATGGTTTGGGATTTATTGACTTTGATCTCCCTCTCGTGGGACGCAACCATAATAAAGCATTGCACATCTCCATGGAGTGAAAGGTTACAACTCTATAACGTGTGTTGGTGGATACCGGATCTTCGTTGAATGTATTGCCAAAGTATGCAATAATGAATATTGACTATTCGGGTTTGGAATTGTGTCTTAGTGATTTGGTTGTGAAAACTTTTGATGGAACTAGGCGATCAGTGTTTGATGAGGTGAACTTGTCTATCAAGGTTGGCCCTTGTATTTTTACTGCTACGTTTTATGTCATGGACATTCAACCGACATATTTTTGCTTGTTGGGGCGTCCATGGATTCACAAACAGAGGCAGTTACCTCTACCCTTCATCATAAGATGAAATATCCTCTGGATGGGAAAATAATCACTGTTTATGGTGAAGAAGAGTACATTGTAAGTCATCTCACTTCATTCCGCTATGTAGAAGTTGAAGGAGAAGTTCATGAAACTCTTTTCCAAGATTTCTAGACAGTACAGACAGTTAATATTCCTTCACCTGAGCAGAAGAAGAATCCTGAGACTTCTTTGACTTCTTTCAACGATGCTTGAGCTTTAGTAGAGGCTGGTTACCCCAAAGGTTAGGGTCAGGTTGTGAATGTCATTCCAAAATTCAACAAGTTCGGCTTGGGTTTCAATCCCAGAAAGAAGAGTATAGCTCCCAAAGCTTCAAGTTTGTCTACTCCAGTCAAGTTCTCCAGTTCTGGTTTTACACAAGATAGATGCACTAATGAAATTGGTGGTGCCGCCTAAGTGTTCCAGGCTAAGAGTTGAACAACTGGACTTCTATAGGTACCATCCAAGTTACAGCTGCTGAGGAGTAATTTTCTTGTTTTCTTTTATCAGGTTATAATTCATACGCTCTTCCCAAGGCATAGTAGATCAGTGTGTAGGGCCACCGTGTTTGCTTTTTCAAAATTTTATCATTACATAAAGGATGTTTTTGCATTCAAATATTGTGTTCCTTTTCTTTCTATTTTTGTTTTTTCCTTTTGGAAATGTTTTCTTTTTCACAATGTAACACGGTGGGAGAACTGACTATTTTGTTTTATCCAAATGTGCAGATAGCAAGAGTTGCCACCAACTTTTCTTTCATCCAATATTTAGGAAAGGTGAAAAGAACATGAAAGACCTTTGATAAATTTTGAGTTCAGGGGTAGGTTATGAAAAAGGGAAGGTGTTAGCACCCTTTTCATCCATAGTTATCTACAGGCTCTTAAGTTCTTAGTTCACTTTTGAAAACTTGCTTTGTGTGTGTGATTTGTTTGAAAATATTTTGAAATGTCTATGTAAGACAGACTTTGTAATGATTTTTGTATCAGTCCTCAAGAATGCGTACAAACTGTTTTAGAAAATATATCGTTTGAAAATGTGATGTGTAAAAAATGTTTTGAGAAAAGTTGTGAGCATGAAATTAGGAGTTTCTTACCCGCTAAAGTATTTCTTATTCTTTTCCTTCTCCTTTAGAGATAGTTGAAGGATGAGAAAACACTTAGAAGGGGGGGTTGAATAAGGTTCTCTTTTTCTTTTTCTTAAAGGCTCAACAATAATGGAAATACAAGGTTATTTTTATCCTGGTTCGTTTGAACTCAAACTACTCCAGCCCATCCGCCAAGGTGATTTCGCCTTTCTAAACAAGGACTTAATCCACTATAATCAACTGATTACAATCACACAACAATTGTTGTGACTAACAATGCACAGGTAATCTTACAAGTGACTCACACCACCAAGACTTAAACTAGTCCTAGTCTACTTGAGAAATCTGACCAAACTTGGTCTCTCAAGGAACAATTACAAGAGATAAATCTTTACAGATAGTGAAACAAAGTTTGCTTCTAAAAAATCTATATCACAACTGTGATTTTTCACTAATAATAGTATACCACAAAGTGTATGAAAATTATTTGCGAGCCCAGAATATTTTCACGTAGCTTTTTCTTCTTTTGAAATTAATGATTTCTCTAAATTCTTCAGTTATTCAGAACTTCAGTATTTCAGTCTTTCAGTAGTTGGCTTGTAATTAATGTTCTTATATATATAGCATGAAGAAACATGAACGTTGCTGCCTTAAAATGGAGAGCATTAAATGGTTGCGTGTTTCCTTGTACTATTCCATTATCCAATGCACTAGCGTAGACACTTGAGTGCATGTAGCAGTCTTTGCATTAAATGAGCAAATGAAACTTGTAAGAACATGTTTCCTGAAGCTTGACAAGACTTGTTAGCTTTTGCATTCTTTCAGAACTTAGCTTCACGTCTTGATTCAGAACATGCTTGCATATCTTCTAAACAACGCTTGCTTGCTAAGAACTTTTGATCAGCGCTTGCTTTCAAATAACTTCTGAACAACACTTGCTTTCAAAGAACTTCTAAAACATAGCTTACACGGAAACTTGCTAAGCGTTAGAAGATGTATTTAAATAATTATCTTACCAGAGTCAGCATCAGCATTAACACTTGCGCTAAAACAAATAGTTCTTTCATCAAAGAACTTCTTCATTTATTTTCAGCTCAGCATATCAAAATGCTTCTGTCAGAACATTATCTGAAACAATTAAATACGTTCATCAGAGTATCAAATATATAAAATATAATTTATTGTTATCATCAAAACACTGAGATATGATCAGAACCAATCTTTTTCTAAAAATAATAATATCCATACCATTAGTTGGTAGGTAGCCCTATCTATTGGATGTGAAGGGACAAACATAGGGTCATCGTATGGTCATCGGAGGCAACATGTAAGGATACTTTAGCAATTGTATCAAAAGGACTATCATCATTTTGTTCGTAGGGACTAGATCATTTTGTAGGCAACTTGAAGGGTCATCAAGGGATTATGATCTTTATTCGTAAGGGACTATGATAATTTGATCGAGGGTCTTTTGCTAAAGTATCCCCACTTTTGAGGGACATGACCAAGTATCATAAGGCAACAAGAGAGGATACCTTAAATGTGCAAGTCTGAAGAGTGTATTGATTTCACTTATTTATCTTGAGAATTAGGTTTTTCTATGTTCAGTTATTAGTCTTGCCATACAAACCCTAGTTACTAGCAATTAAATATGTACAGAAAATAAATGTGCAGAAAGTAAAATTCCTACGCTATTACATGGCTTTGGGGCAGTTACATAATAGAAGAATGCAAGAAACTAAACTTATAACTATTATATCCTCGGAGCAGGTACGTAATAGGAAAAATGCAGAAAGTAAGTCTAAGTTATTACAATAGAATAGTGTGACCTATACATTTTTATCTAAGAATTTAAATAGAAAGAAAAGAAAATATGAGAAATTATTTTGAAAAAAGATAAATATTTTAGTGTTTTAGAAAATGATTTTAAGTGATAAAAATAATTAATAAAACCTAAATCGCTAATTGATTTTAATGTTTAAGAAAAAAGGTAGATTAATTATTTAGTAAATAAAAAAGCAAGAAAATTAAATATTAATTAAAAAACCCTAAACCTAATTTATTAGTATTAAGAAAAAATTAGTTTAGATTGCTGATTGAAATAATTAGGGTTAGAAAAGAAAAATAAAGAAAATTAGGTTAAAACAAAAAAAGGGAAAAAACTGCATGGAATGGGTGTTGAACCAACGCCCTCTTGGCTTCTCACTGTATCGCTTGCCACTAGGACAAGCGCTTGTTGGTGTTTGAGAATAGGCGCTGCATAATATATGTGAAACCTGAGTTAGTTTGAAAAAATAACAAAAAAACATTTTGAAATACAAGGATCGAACTCACGCCCTTAATGTTATACGCCTTCACCTTGACCCGCGGTGCTACGCTCTCATCCGGTTATAAAAATGAAACAAATAAATATATTATAAATCAGATGGACCGGAGAGGAGCAGGAGCCCTAGCTCCGGTCGTCTTCGCCGGCGAGATGATTTTTATCCTGCAAAAATAAAGTGCGTTAGAGATCAAGAAGGACCCTATCCCCCTAAATTGACCCCTGAGAATCCAATGGTGGTATAATTTTTGGCTAATTCCACATTTACAAGGAGATACGATGAAAATAATGCAAATCGGTTCAATAATGGTGATGGACCATTCTGGAATCATGGGCGTCATGCAAGGGACCAACCCTGCAATATTTTGTCTCAGGAACACATTAAAGTTGTTAGTTTCAATCATAACATCATGAATATTAAAATACGAAATTCACAAAATATACAAAAAAAGGTGATGCTTGGAATTCACGTTTCAGGAACTTTTGATCATCAAGAATGATCCAAGCTTACTCTATGGTATCTCAGGAATCAATTTGAGTGGTTGGTTTTCCTTGAGGATGGTTGGAAATTGGATTTCAAATTTGCCCTAGTTTTTGACAAAAGTTGAAATTTTGAGAGAGTTTTTATGAGGCAAATTTCGTATCCTTTGATGGATGGATATGTTCTCTATTTATAGGCTATGAATTAGGTCAACAAACATGAGCTAAATCTTTGTATTTCATTACAAAATATTTTATTGGGAATTTTGCATGAAATCTTCCCTTTTTGATACAATCATGTGTCAATCTATCCCACATGTTTTTGCTAATTGATTATCTAATTTTTAGCCTTGTGATTTGGTTTAGAACAAAGTTCATGCACCTCATATCTTTGCTTTAGTATTTTATTTGATTTGTTTGGCTTTTAATTGAATAAAATCAAAATAAAATAAATAAAAAACCACAAAAATAAATAGATGGACTTAGAGGTTCATGATGAGGTCAGGAACACATTTGGACCTTAAAAGATAAGCTTGCACAAATCATATCTCAATTAATTTTCATCATATGAGGGTGATCTTGGACTTTTTGGAAACCTCAAGATGTCTCCTACAACTTTCATGTTGGTAATATTCTCATTTGAGAATTATAAATCGATGTAAATTGCTTTGACAAAAAGTGTCTTTTTGTTGACTTTGAAAATGACCTGTAATGTTTTGGCTTATATCTCTCAAATGAAGCTTTTTTGGCCTTGAGCTTAGAGATACAAAGTTGTAGAGAATTCAATTTCCTTCAAGATAGGCATTGTTTGAAATTTTTTTGATGAAGTATGTGAAAGTTATGCTTGGTCAAAGTTCAGTTGACTTCTCCTAAAGAAAACCTAATTTTGTAACTTTTGTCTTTTGATGAACCTTAAGTCTTCTTGATGAATCATGATAAAACCTTGCTCAAATGATGAATATGAGTTAAAAATGTTGATGTTGACCAAAAATCTTGAAGTTTGCATGTAAATTGGTCAAAGTTGACTTTTTTTTCCAATAAAGTTAATTTTCAACCATATGGCTAATTGACTGATTAAACTTGTGCTGCAAGGCTTGAAACTTGGCACGAGGATACCTTGAAGGATATAAGAAACCATGAAATCCATTTGAAGCATTATAATTCCAATTTTCCTTGAGAAAACCAAAACCCTAGTTATAGGCCACTACTTAGGAGGAGGATTCATCTGATCAATTCTTGAATAGTCTTGAGTGTTTGAGAACCTTAGGAGCATGAGAAGATATCTTGAATCATATTGTCTTGAAAAACGGGAGGGAAAATTTTGGGGTACAACAGCTGCCCCTATTCAATCCTCTTAAACCTGAAGAGTTAGATTGGCATGCTCGCCATTCGGGATCTGAAGGTGGAAGAGGATTGAACACTTAAGTGCCCTGAAATATGCACTCACATGTGCATGAAGTGACACTGTTGGTTGATTATAATTCTTGAATGGGCTTAAAGATTTCATTCGAAGAGGTGATAGAGTGTCGTCGAAGATGGGCTTAAAGATGCCATCCGAAGTAACTATTGATAGGAGTATCAGAATGAGTCTACGTCTGATTATACCTGAAGAATGCTTTTCAGAAAATCTCTGAAGCAAAATGATTTTCAGAGCGGAGCCCTAAAAGAGATGCTTTTCAAAATTCAATCTCTGAAAGGGGAATGTTTTTCAGAATAAACCTTTGAAGGATAATGCTTTTCAGAACGAAGCTCTGAAGAGAGATGCTTTTCAGAATTCAGTCTCTGAAGGGGAATGCTTTTTAGAATAAACCTCTGAAGGAGAATGCTTTTCAGAATTCAGTCTCTGAATGGGAATGCTTTTCAGAATAACCCTCTGAAGGAAATGCTCGCCAGAATTTAGTCTCTAGGGAGAATTCTTTTTAGAATAAACCTCTGAAGGAGAATGCTTTTCAGAATAAACTTCTGAAGGAGAATGCTTTTCAGAACGAAGCCCTGAAGGAGCTGCTTTTCAGAATAAACCTCTTAAGGAAATGCTTGCCATAATTCAGTCTCTGGGGGGGATGCTTTTCAGAATAAACTTCTGAAGGAGAATTCTTTTCAGAATAAACCTCTGAAGAAGATGCTTTTCAGAATAAATATTTGAAGCAGAATGCTTTTCAGAATTCAGTCTATGAAAGGGAATGCTTTTTAGAATGAATATCTGAAGGAGAATTCTTTTCATAATAAACCTCTAAAGGGGATGCTTTTCAAAATAAACTTCTTAAGGAGAATGCTCTGGTCATGCAGATAGTCGCCCCATCCTATTTCAGGAATTGGTATACAATTTGTCTCTAAATTGCTGATAATATTTGTCTATTTGCGAACTTAACCTAAATAGACGAAGTTAGCTTTATGCAATGTCATGATGTATGTAATGCATTGTGTAATGATGCTCCCAAAATAAATAAGAATAATATATGTGTTTCATATGCATATGTTATAATGTTTTGTAAATGATGTATGGATGCAATATGTCATTGGAGCATATCTGTAGCTTCTTGTAACAACGTCTGGATGGGGAATATAAATCCCTGACTGTTGCTGGGGATGAAGAAAGTAGTTCTTCAATTTTTGTTTAGAATTCCTCTACTGGGGATTTTCACTTTCTGTTTGAGGACACTTCGCTGGGGATCTTAGACTTCTTCTTATGGATAGAAGCATTCCTGAAGACTCGGTCGTTCGTCATCCTTTTTAGAGATGGATTCTTATGTATCCTGGATGGGGATAAAAGGAGATGAATAATTATCTAATACACTATTTGACAAGGTTTCAAAAACAGATGTCAACTCTTCTGGCGAGGACAATGTTGAATGATATCTGGTCGGAGGAGAGAATCTTGTTGGAGAATTGCAATATTGGAGAAATTAACTCTATTGGGGAAATAAACCCTGTAGACTGCATTGAGGAAATAATCTCTGATTAGAAATTCATAGACTCCACTAAGGAAGTTTCCATTGTATGTTGGGGAAATGATCAAACTTCTTTATCTGCTAGGGGACCCATTGGGGAACACGATCATGTCAAGCTGTTCATAAAAGTGGAGGTGAACTGCTGGAAAATGTCCCAATTTTTGTCTGTGGACATAGTAGATTTGTTGGGGAATATATCTCTATTGGGGATGAGCTTGCGAAGATAGCTCTGTAGAGATATTACCATGGAGCTTTCTCTGTTGGAATTTGTGGATAAATTGAACATTATCCTAACTCCTAGAGTCTTTAATAAATGCTGATAAGAGTGATAAATCTTATACTGATAAATAGGACATAGTCGTACGCTTTAGTCCCTAACTTTTTCCTGGACCGCCTTTTCACATTTTCAGTCCATCTAGATACCCTTTTTTGCCCTAGCCTCCTTTTCAGGTTTTCGACTTACCGGATTTACAATTTTATTTATATATCCCTAATTTTTTCCCAAATCTTTTTAAGTTCTTTAGGATGCCCTTATTTTTGCTTAGGCTAATCAACCTAGCGGGTCTATTTTTCATGCGTAGTATTTTTGACTATGTCTGTGTTCACAGGGTGCGGAGAAATTTCATTATCCATGGTAGTAAGTGTTGTAGCACTGCCAGAAAATATTTTCTTGATCATACATGGCCCTTTGTATGCGGGAGTCCATTTTCCCTTGGGATTAGTCTGGTGCACCCAATGCTTGAAGTTATTGATAAACCATTGATTGCCAACTTTCTGATATTCTTGACCTTCCTCAGTATTTTTCTAAGAACTGTCACGGTAGAATGTAACATCTGATACTACTGACATAGAAAAAGCAAATTTGTGATACCTAAGATAGCGGCTTTTGCTGAAACTCATGATCAATGTAACATGCCCCAAGTGATTCAGATGGAGATCTGCCCCTAGCTATTCAGCACTTTTGAGAGATTCTTTGAATCTTATCATGACTGCCACAGATGAGTTGGACAATAACATGTCATTCCCCTTGATTTATAACCAATTTGGTACACGAAAGGCCTGTTACTGGAGGAGTCTTTCTCTTTGACATATCATCTGAAGTAATTTTGTCTCCGTTGGGAGGATTTTCATTCATTGAATATTCGTCATGCGAATTTCTCCGTTGTCAAACACTTAGTCATATGAAAACAGTGATATTAAAATGCAAAGCTTATGTCTGTCTTGAAGTTTAAAAATGCATTTCTTTAGTAAAACAAAAATTTGTAAGAATGTGATATCAACTTAGGATTTATAGTAAGCCTTACAGGAGTCATGATAGCTTTTGTAACAGTATGCTTTCGAACTAACCCATGCTTCAGTTAGGACTTTTAAGGGTTGTAACGTGGCCTGGTTCACAGTTTAAGAAACAAAGGATAAAGGCTCAAAGTTTATTTATATCTGACCCGTTCTTCATGATGTTCTTATGTTCTAATATTAGTTAATTCGCATTTAGATTCCAATAGAGTTTGGGATTATAGAACTGATACTTTGGTGATGGTTCTGAAACCAGAAGTTTATTTGGGAAGACAATCATTTTTCTTGTAACATTTTTCTTTTTTTGAGGATTTGTAGCGACCTCTTTTTGACTTTATTATCCCTAACTTTTTCCTAAACTATTTTGTTTGATATTACAGTCAGTAGGATGCCCCAATTTTTTTCTTAAGTCTCCTTCATAGGTTTTGACTTAGCGGTCTTTTATTTTGAAAGATAATGATTTCCTGACTTAATGATTACAGGGAACTATCACCGACTTATGATTTGGAAGGATGTATTCAATACTACTCGTCGTGTATGAAGGTAAAGCTTGTGAATGCACGATTGATTTGACTGAGAAACTACCCTCCTCCAGGTTATGTTCAAGGGTTTTAATTTGCACGAAAAATAAAACTCCTACTTCTTAGGCTCAAAGGGGTTGACTAGGGATTAACTTCCTTATATCTCCACTGTTTAGGAATTAAAGCAATGCATGTAGATCGTCAGCAAGGTCTATTCAAAAGCATATTGTATGAGATTATGGTATCGTTTTCGTCATCCTCCCTCTAAAGGCTTATAGCTTTAACGAGAGTTGAATATCACAAGAAGGAAGTAAGAAGCACAATTTAAATATAGTGAAATGAAAGGATTAATTCAACACAAACATATGCAATGCATTAATGGGAAAAACTAAAGTTTTACATGACAGTAATTGTTTGAAAAAACAAAAGAAATTACAAATATAAATTCAAATGATCTTAAAGCTTCTCCACATAAACTTGTTACTTCAGATGGTGCGCTTTGCAGTTTCAATATTTAAGGGATGATAGAAAAACTCAATCTGACTATCTTGTGAAAACTCTTTCATCAATCAGGTCCTGAATCTCATGTTTCAACGTCCAACAACTGTTAGTGTCATGTCCAGGATTGTTGGAGTGATATGCGTACCTTGCATTAGGATTATAACTTAGAGAGGAAGTATTGGGATTCCAAGGAAGTTATTTTAATGTAATCAGCTCCATTTTCAACTTGTGTTGCAATGCTTAAGACAATGATATATTAATTTTGGTAAATTTCCTTTTAGGTTGTTGTTGAGCTTGCAAATTTAGTAACAATCTGGAAAGGCCCTTTTTCATTAGCTGAAGGATTAGCAATATCAACCAAGTCAGTTTCCTGTCTCATCGGAGGCTGGTTAGTGATTGGATCTCCAATTCTAGATGTTCGTCCCATACGGTTGTATCCGACCTGATGAAGTTTACTGGTGAGGATTCTCAACTCTTCTTGCCCCAAAGATAAATTTTGGATAAGAGCCATCTGACCAATCATCTAGGTTCTCATCTTTTCCATCTCATTTTGCAGTTGTTCCAACTGGTCATCCTTGTCGTCTTCAGGATTCTTCTTGGTCATGTTTTTAGCCAGGAGTGCTTTCAATCCCTCTTGCCCCTTGGATAGGTTTAGAAACATCTCTTGGAGCTGAGAATTCTGAGACTGGAGATCTTTTACTGTATGTTCGAGAGCCATTCTTGCTGAAATAAACAACAAGAAGATGAGAAACCCATGTTGGGAACCTATTATGCAATGATATGTATGGCATGTAGATGCATATGCAATGTTTCAAGGATCTCTAGGGATTTAAATTTTTTAATAAAAAAGGAAACAAAGACAAATATTTTTATTACTAAGTTTAAATGAAAACAAAAATGGTTACAAGGAAACAAATTATAAACTCCTAAGACTTAAGTCTCCCATGGACGCTTCCTCTTTGTGTTGACATATGCATTAAGGCTCTGCTCTTCGTGAAGTTATTTTGTCAGCTCTAACACTTTCTTCTCACTAGCATAGAACTGAGTATCAAAGGTGTCCCTTTCCTATTTCAATTGAATCCAAGACTTCTGTAGCTCTTCAAGGTTAGTAAGCATATCTGGATGAAAAATGGTATATGATCAGGGAAAGGTGCAAAATGAACCACCTGGATAGTAAAGGTATGCAACACATGAGAATCCCTCGCTTCCTTATAGTACGAGTGTAAAGAGAGTGCAAAATATCTCCAACAAAAGTAGGCACAGGGTTATGAGTAAGAAATATTTTAATGGTGTTCACATCCATGAGTTGGTCTGGATTAGGAAATAGTACTAAACTAAAGATCTGCAGAGCCAATATCTCCTTAAAAGTATGAAAACTCATAGCCTCTAGAAACAACTGAGCCTTCTCTATCAGAAATTTAGCAAGAAGACCTTTAACTCCACTTCTCGTTTCCCAATTAGACATAATGTCTTATCGCTTCAGATGTAAGGCTGCTGCAATAACTTTAGGTTTTGGAACTTTATCTAAACTAGTGAAGGGTGTATGATCAAGAATAGGTACTCCAAGTAGCTTAGAAAACCCTTCCATTGTGGGCACCAACTAATAATCTGGGAAAGTAAAACAGTGATGCTTAGGATCAAATAACTGAAACATAACACTCATCATGTATTCTTCAAAACCTGAGGTGACCAAACTGAGTAGATAACCATGCCTCTTGGTAATTTTAGAGTTTTCGGGAACCTTTGAGACTAACTCCTTAACCTTGGAAGGTATCCTCACAAAGTTGATCTGCATAGTATTTCGGCGAGCGGAATCCATAACCTACAACAAGGAGCAAAGATAAATCCATAGGTTTTTGAAATGGTTAGTGAAAATGTTATGTCATGATGTTATGATGTTATGTTCATGTTTAAATAAGTAGCAAACACAAACAAGTCACACAAGAGCCTTAGGTTTAAAGGCCTGCATAAAGTCCATAAGTAAATACCCTTCCCCATAAAGTTAAGTTGGCTTAACCTGTACTAAAATAGTACCCGGGTTCTAAGGATCTCATATCATGAATCTTTTTCACAGGCTTTATTTTCGCACGGCAACTGGCTTGCCACCAAAACATACCAAAATTCAAATCTCAATGAGCGTAGCTTCGAGTATCAACCAACCTTGGACTGCACCAAAGTCGGCTATCTCACTACTTTCTAATGGCCAAGACGGGTCAATTAAGGTTCTAAAAGTAAGTTAGTGTTAATGACACCATGCAAAAGCCTAATGTTATGCTTGACTGACTCAAGGAACATCAGTACAAACCAAAGTGTCACACTAACTTTAGCTATCATGTTAACCATATCGGTCTACGCCATATAATCTTTATGATCTATTGTTACTTACCTAAGGAATCCCTAACTACGGGTGTAGGATCTTTCAAGCACTAATACCCAAACAAGCCCTTAAAGTAAACCAAACAATTCATATATTTAAAGCAATTCAAAAGTGATATAAACTCTAAGGTAACCCCTCTTTTTTTTAAGTTGTCCCCAACAGAGTCGCCAGTTCTGTAATACGATGGGAGAACTGACTTTTTTGGTTTTATCCAAATGTGCGGATAGCAAGAGTCGCCACCGACTTTTCTTTTATCCAATATTTAGGAAAGGTGAAAAGAACAAGAAAGACCTTTGATAGATTTTGAGTTCAGGGGGTAGGTTATGAAAAGGGAAAGTGTTAGCACCCTTTTCATCCGTAGTTATCTATGGGTTCTTAATTGCTTAGATCACTTTTGAAAACTTGCTTTGTGTGTGTGATTTGTTCGAAAATATTTTGAAATGCCGATGTAAGGCAGACTTTGTAATGATTCTTGTACCAGTCCTTAAGATTGCGTACAAAGTGTTTTAGAAAATATTTCGTTTGAAAATGTGATGTGTAAAAAATGTTTTGAGAAAATTTGTAAGCAAGCAATTAGGAGTTTCTTACCAACTAAAGTCTTTCTTGTTATTTTCCTTCTCCTTTAGAGATAGTACTATCCATACCATTAGTTGGTAGGTAGCCCTATCTATTGGATGTGAAGGGACAGATTTATGGTCATCGTATGGTCATCAAAGGTAACATGTAAGGATACTTTAGCAATTGTATCGAAAGGACTATCATCATTTTGTTTGTAGGGACTAGATTATTTTGTAGGCAGCTTGAAGGGTCATTGAGGGATTATGATCTTTATTCATAAGGGACTATGATGATTTGATCGAGGGTCTTTTGCTAAAGTATCCCACTTTCGAGGGAAATGACCAAGTATCGTAAGGCAACAAGAGAGGTTACCCTAAAGGTGTAAGTGTGAAGAGTGTATTGATTTCAGTTACTTATCTTGAGAATTAAGGTTTTCTATGTTCAGTTATTAGTCTTTCCATACAAATCCTAGTTACTAGCAATTAAATATGTACAGAAAATAAAGGTGCAGAAAGTAAAATACCTACGCTATTACATGGCTTTGGGGAAGTTGCATAATAGAAGAATACGAGAAATTAAACCTATAACTATTACATCCTCGGAGCATATACATAATAGGAAACAATGCAGAAAGTAAATATAAGTTATTACAATAGAATAGTGCGACCTATACATTTTTATCTAAGAATTTAAATAGAAAGAAAAGAAAATATGAGAAAAAGTTTTTGAAAAAAGAAGAGAAATATTTTAGTGTTTTAGAAAATGATTTTAAGTGATAAAAATAATTAATAAAACCTAAATCACTAATTGATTTTAATGTTTAAGAAAAAAGGTTGGTTAACTAATTTAGTAAATAAAAAATCAAGAAAATTAAATATTAGTTAAGAAACCCTTAACCTAATTTATTAGTATTAAGAAAAAATTAGGTTAGATTGATGATTAAAATAATTAGGGTTAGAAAAGAAAAAGAAAGAAAATTTGGTTAAAATAAAAATAAGGGAAGAAACCGCATGGAATGGGTGTTAAACCCATGCCCTCCTAGCTTCTCACTGCATTGCTTGCCACTAGGCCAAGCACTTGTTGATGTTTGAGATTAGGCGCGGCATAATATATGTGAAACCTGCGTTAGTTTGGAAAAATAACAAAAAAAAACATTGTGAAACAAAAGGGTCGAACCCACGCCCTTAACGTTATACGCCTTCGCCTTGACCAGTGGTGTTACACTCTCATCTGGTTATACAAATGAAACAAATAAATATATTATAAATCATGTGGAATGGAGAGGCGTCAGAGCCCTAGCTTCGGTCGTCTTCTCCGACGAGATGATTTTTTATCCTGCAAAAAAAAAACGCGTTAGAGATCAAGAAGGACCCTATCCCCCAAAATTGACCCTTGTGAATCGAATGGTGGTGTTATTTTTGGCTAATTCGACATGTACAAGGAGATATGATGAAAATAATGCAAATCGGTTCAATAATGGGGATGGACCATTCTGGCATCATGGGCCTCATGCAAGGGATCAAACTTGCACTATTTTGTCTCAGGAACACATTAAAGTTGTTAGTTTCAATCAAAACATCAATAATATTAAAATACGAAATTCACAAAATATGAATAAAAAAATATGATGCTTGGAATGCACGTTTCAAGCGCTTTTGATCATCAAGAATGATCCAAGCTTACTCTATGGTATCTCAGGAATCGATTTGAGTGGTTGGTTGGCCTTGAGGATGGCTGGAAATTGGATTTCGAATTTGCCCTAGTTTTTTACAAAAGTTGAGATTTTGAGAGAGTGTTTTTTAGGCCAATTTCGTGTTCTTTGATGTATAAATATGTTCTTTATTTATAGGCCATGAATCAGGTCAACAAACATGAGCTAAATCTTTGTATTTCATGATAAAATATTTGATTGGGAATTTTGCATGAAATCTTACCTTTTTTAGCCAATCATGTGCCAATCAATCCCACATGTTTTTGTTAATTGATTATTTGATTAATAGCCTTGTGATTTGATTTAGAACAAAGGTCATGCGCCTCATATCTTTGCTTTAGTATTTTATTTGATTTATTTTGCTTTTAATTGAATAAAATCAAAATAAAACAAATAAAAAACCATAAAAATAAATAGATGGACTTAGAGGTTCATGATGAGGTCAGGAACATGTTTGAAACTTATCCATTAGCCCAAAAATTCAAATTTGTTCAATTTGAGTTTCATGCATTTCCTCAAAATTTCCCAACTTGCACAAATCATATCTCACTTAATTTTCATCATATGAGGGTGATCTTGGACTTTTTGGAAACCTCAAAATGTCTCCTACAACTTTCACGTGGATCATTTTCTCATTTGAGGATTTTAACTTGATGTAAATTTCTTTGACAAAAAGTGTCTTTTTGTTGACTTTTAAAATGACCTGTAACATTTTGGCTCATATCTCTCAAATGAAGATTTTTTAGCCTTGAGCTTAGAGAGACAAAGATATAGAGAATTGAATTTCATTCAAGATAGTCCTTGGTTGAAAATTTTCTGATGAAGTATGTGAAAGTTATTCTTGGTCAAAGTTTAGTTGACTTCTCCTAAAGAAAACCCTAATTTAGTAACTTTTGAATTTTGATGAATCTTGAGTCTTCTTGATGAATCATGATCAACCCTTTCTTAAATGATGAATATGAGTTTAAAATGTTGATGTTGACGAAAAATATTGAAGTTTGATTGTAAGTTGGTCAAAGTTGACTTTTTTCCCAATACATTTGATTTTCAACCATCTGGCTAATTGACTGAGCAAACTTGTGCTACAAGGCTTGAAACTTGGTATGAGGATACCTTAAAGCATATGAGAAACCATGAAATCAATTTGAAGCATTAGAAGTTCAATTTTACTTGAGAAAATCAAAACCGTAGTTGTAGGCCACTGCTTAGGAGGAGGATTCATCTGATCAATTCTTGAGTAGTCTTGAGTGCTTGAGAACCTTAGGAGCATGTGAAGATATCTTGAATCATATTGTATTGAAAAATGAGAGGGAAAATTTTGGGGTACAACACACACACTATCACTAAAACCTAAAAACATCACTCATGCAAATGCAATCCACCCCGTATTTCATTAATAACGATTTTGTTATCGCTCACTATGAATTATATAATCCGATCTACCAAGCCGAAGAAAAGGGTGAGGAAGATTGTGAACTCCTAGAAGAGTTGTCAAGGTTATTAGAGCAAGAGGAAAAGGTCATCCAGTCGCACCAAGAATATCTGGAAATGGTCAACTTGGGCAATGAAGAGGCAAAGAAATATGTCAAGATAGGGGTTGATTTAGAGGAAAGTGTGAAGGAAAGACTGATTGAAATTCTCTGTGAGTATGTTGATATCTTCGCCTAGTCCTATGAAGACATGCCTGGTCTGGACACTGATATCATCGTACATAAATTACCTCTTCGAGAAGCCTATCCTCCAATCAAACATAACCTTCGAAGAACTCATCCTGAGATGTCTAAGAATATTAAAGAAGAGGTTCAAAAACATTTGGACACATGTTTCTTGAAAGTTATCTCTTATCCACCATGGATCGTAAATATTGTGCCAGTTCCAAAGAAGGATGGTAAAGTCAGAATGTGTGTTGATTATAGGGACTTGAACAGAGCAAGCCCTAAAATTGATTTCCCACTTCCCCATATTAACATTTTGGTGGATAATACTGCTCAATCAAAAGTGTTTTCCTTCATGGATGGCATCTCCAGTTACAATCAGATCAAGATGGCACCAGAAGACATGGAAAAAACCACTTTTATTACACTGTGGGGAACTTTCTGCTATAAAGTCATGCCCTTTGGTTTGAAGAATGTTGGGGCAACAAATCAACGTGCTATGGTCACTCTCTTTCATGACATGATGCATAAAGGGATTGAGGTATATATTGACAATATGATTGCCAAATCTCAGACAAAGGAGGGGCATCTGGTCAATTTGCAGAAATTATTTGAAAGGCTAAGGAAATTCAGACTAAGGTTGAATCCCAACAAGGGCACCTTTGGGGTGAGATTTGGAAATATTTTTGGCTTTACTGTAATCGAAAAAGGTATTGAGGTTAATCCTGCTAAGATAAAAGCAATTCAAGAGATGCCTGAACCGGAAACAAAAAAAGAAGTTTGTGGTTTCTTGGGGATATTAAACTACATTTCTATATTCATCTCTCATATCACAGCCACATGTGAAACATTGTTTAAATTGCTAAAGAAAGATCAAGTGGTCAGGTGGAATGACAACTTTCAAAGAGCATTCGAAAGAGTAAAATAATATTTACATGAACCTTCGATCCTTATGCCTCTAGTGGGGGGAAAGCCATTAATCATGTATCTAACAGTTCTAGAAAATTCCATGGGTAGTGTGCTCGGTCAACATGACGAGACTGGAAAGAAAGAATATACCATCTATGATTAAGCAAGAAGTTTATAGAGTGCGAGTCAAGGTAATCTTTGCTTGAAAAGACGTGTTACGCACTTGCATGGGCTGCCAATTGCTTGATACAATACATGTTGACACATACCACCTACTTGATATACAAGATGGATCATATCAAGTACATTTTTGAGAAGAAAACTCTCACAGGCAGGGTAGCCTGATGGCAGATGATTTTGACTGAATATGATATCCAGTATACTACTCAGAAAGCTATCAAGGGTAGTGTATTGGTAGATTACCTTGCTCATCAACCCGTGGATGATTATCAACCAATGAAGTTTGAATTTCTAGATGAATACATCATGTATATTAGAGATTGCAACATTCATGGCCCACAAGAAGGACCCAAACTAGGATTGTGATGGACGCTCATGTTTGATGGTGCCTTAAATGCTATGGGAAATGGTGTTGGAGCTTTCATCATTTCTCCTAAAGACTTTCATATTCCTTTCACAGCTAGAGTTTGTTTTGATTGTACAAACAACATGGCAAAATATAAATCTTATATCTATGGGATTGAAGCTGCAATTGATTTACGAATCAAGTTTTTGAAAGTTTATGGAGACTTAACTCTTGTAATCAGCCAGATTAATGGAGATTGGGAGACTCGTCACCCAAATCTGATCCCTTACAGATAACATGTTATGAAGTTGATTCCTTAATTTGAAGAGATCACGTTTGAACACATCTCGAAGGAAGAAAAAAATCTTTCAAATGCTTTGGCTATTTTCTTATCCATGTTTAAAGTGAAATGGGCTAATGATGCGCCTTCGATAACTATTATGAGATTGGATGAGACAACATTTTGTTTTGAAGTTGAAGTGGAATTGGATGGTAATCTATGGTTTCACGATATCAAAAGGTACCTTGATACTCAAGAGTATCCTGAAGAGGCGTCTGTTACAGACAAGAATTTTTTGAGAAGAATGTAAGCAAAGTTTTTCCTCAACAATGGTATGTTGTATAAGAGAAATCATGATGGTATGTTGCTCAGATGTGTGGAAAAAGAATGAAGCAACAAAAATCATTGAAGAAATGCATGAAGGAGCCTTATGGACTCATTCCAGTGGACACACTATGGCCAAAAAGATATTGCGAGCTGGATAATATTGGTCCACCATGGAAAATGATTGCTACAACCATGCCAGAATCTGCTACAAGTGCCAAGTGTATGTTGACAAAGTGTATGTTCCTACCGTTCCTTTGAATGTCTTGACCTCTATGTGGCCCTTTGCAATATGGGGTATTGATATGATTGGAAAGATTGAGCCTATTGATTCCAACCAACATTATTTCATTCTGGTTGCCATTGACTACTTCACCAAATGGGTTGAAGCTGCATTTTATGCAAATGTTAACAAGCATGTGGTTGCTCGTTTTATCAAGCACAACATAATATGTCGTTATGGGATTCCCAAAAATATCATTACTAATAATGGATCTAATCTCAACAACAAGATGATGAAAGAGCTATGTGAAACCTGCAAGATTAAGCATCATAATTCTTCTATGTATCACCTAAAGATGAATGGCGATGTTGAAGTGGCCAATAAGAATATCAAGAAGATTACGCAAAATATGGTGGTAACCTATAAGGATTGGAATGAGATGTTGCCTTTTGCTTTGCATGGCTATCGTACTTCATTACGTACTTAGACTAGGGAAACCCCGTTCTCACTTGTTTATGGAATGGAAGCAGTTTTTCCTATAGAAGTTGAGATTCCTTCTTTGAGGATTATGAAAGACGTTGAACTTTATGAATTAGAATGGGTACATAATTAGTTGGATCAGTTGAACCTCATTGACGAGAAAAGACTAGCGGTTGAGTGTCATGGTCAGGTATACCAGAAAAAGATGAGAAAAGCATTTGACAAGAGGGTGCGTCCTAAGAGTTATAAAGCTGGTGACCTTGTTCTGAAAATAATTATCCTTCCTCAAGGAGATCCCAAGGGAAAGTGGACCCCAACTTATGAAGGGCCATTTGTTGTAAAGAAATTATTCTTTGGTGGAGCCATGATGCTTACAACTATGTATGGTGAAGACTTGCCACTCCCTATAAATGTAGACATAGTCAAAAAATAATTCGCATGAATAAATCTGTTGAGTCGACTGGCTCAGGCAAAAAAAGGGTATCCCGGCGAACCACAAAAATGAATAAAAGGCTCGGGAACAAAATTAGGGATAACAAAAAGAATTAAAACTAATGAAAAAGAATAATAAGTACACCCGCTAAGATGAAAACTCGAAAGGATGGCCTTGGCCAAAAAGGGTGTCCCGGTGGATTAAAAACCCGAAAGGGCGATCCAAGCAAAAGTTAGGGATTTAAAACGAATGACTACGTCTAGCGTCGGATCTTTGGTTTCATCTACTGCTAATGTTGGTCACCCCAAAGGGTAGGAATCGATCCAGTCATCTTCTTTAGAAAGCAAAGTGATGAGAGCTTCGAGGTTATAAAAGTTATAGCAGTATAAGAAACTGATGGATATCTGTTTTCACATTGCTATTTTGTAACACTCTTTTATTTTACTTTTGCAATTACCTCTTTCTAGGAATTTCTTCCTGAAGTAAATGCATATTTACAAGCCGATTTCAATGAATGAAAGACTTCTTTTTATCCATAAAAGCTTGCTTTATTTTATTTTATTTTAATGTTTTGTTTGCAAAAACATCCAATATCTTTTTGATAAGCATTTGCATTTGAAAAATTTAATGGCTTTGCACAACATGATAAATAAAATACAAATATTACTCTTAAGTTGTTTGTAGCCTGTTTAGTAAGACAAAGTCGTCATGCTATACTTGGGGCATGTTTGGTTTGATTTATCTTGTTGGAATCATCATCCATTTCATTATGGGTAATTTGCCAATACCGGAACAACATTTTTCCAGATGAGTATGGTGTCCCCAACTTGGGCCGTTTCCCCCAACAACACTGAAGTTTCTACTTCTCCCCAATGAGTTTCCCCAAGCAAAGGGATTGTGGCCAAAAGGTTTGGTTGATTAAAATTCTTGGATGACTCCCCAGTGAAACTTGAAGTTTTCATCTCCCCAACATCGCAAAGTGGAGAATCCTTGTTTGATAGTTTGTGATTGATGAGATTTCTTGGTATAGAATTTATATACCCAACAGATATGTGATATTATTATGGACATGGGTGAATGCTTAAAACAAATATGTCTTATTCCCCATCCAAGAGTTCAGGTCGATAATTTTTCTTATTCCCCTACAAAGTTGTTTTTGAAGAGTTCTTTTATTCCCTGGAAAAGTCGATTCACCAAGATTTATTATTTAAGAATTCTCTCAATTCCCTAGAGGAAGCTTATCTTGAGACTACTTATGCTGAGAATTGTTCATTTCTCCCAAGCTGAGTTATGTTGCAGATTATCTCACTCCTCAAAAGAGGCCAGTTTCAGAGATCTCTTATTCAGGAATTGTCATTTCCCCAGCAGATTTGTTACATCGAGAGTTCTTATTCAAGGATTTTCCCTAGTAGAGTTTGATATTTTATGTTGATAAGTTTCATGTCCCCAGAGGATACACTATTGTGACTTCTTATGCGAGGTTTCTCGTATCCCTGACATGCTCGTTCTTTTTTATTATAATTCGTAAATCCCCAGTGGAGTTTCTTACGTCAAGATTACCTCCTTTCTAGCAAGAGTTTTGTACATAAGCTCTCTTATCTCCACATTGGATCCTCATATCCCCAGCAGTACAAGTTTTTGTCATCGTTAGGCGAGAGGTTGACAAATTATTCCTCAAGCAATTATAGGTGAATTTTGATTCCCTGCAAGTCCCATATTATTAGTGTCCTCCCCAGCAATGCCCAATCTTCATTTGGCGTCTCTTATCGGAGTGTACATTTTCGACCTGATCTTCTCCAGTAGAGTTTGAAATTTATTTTTGCAAACTCCACTCAGAGTTTGTAGCTTATATTTACTGGTTACTTTGTTTGTTACTCTCCATATAGTTTTAGCTTTTCAAGGGCTTCTCTCCAGCTGTTCCTTGTTGTTGCACCCCAAAATTTGCCCTCTCATTTCCAAGGAATCACTCTGGATCCTCAAATTTCCTCTCATCCAATTCCAAGCCTTGAGTTATCAATTTTTCCAAGCAAACCATTCACAAGGGAGAAATGGTCATTTTCACACTAAGAAGTCTAACTTTGACTTTTGGATCAAAATTAAATCACAAAAATCATATTTCATCAAGACATGTTGGAATATGAAGTTTGCTTCACCAAGAGTTTCAAAAGTCAAATTTTATTTTGAAAGAATCAAATTCTAAAGACTTAGAAATTTTTCTAAGTATTTAAGAAATATGACAATTTCAGAACTTCTGGGCCAGTGTTCACACTCAGCAAATTATGGATATTCTCAAGATCGAGTTTGGTCAGAACTTATGGGCCAATATTCACAAAGGTTCAGTCAGAATTTGCAAAGGTTAAATCAAAGAAGGTAACAAAGCGTGTTGTAAGTATATTGGAAGTTCTGAAGGATCCTTCAGAATACGCTAATATCAGAAGATAAGAGGATCAGAAGATGAGATGCTACGCTGAAGTAGAACTTCTAATCCAGAGTCAAGCAAGGATCCAGAGTTTCACATGGGAACCCATTTAATGCTTACAACCACTTGTGAAGTCTTTATTCAAGGGATTCACACCATGTGTACCCCTACTGTCTTGGGAAGACAAACTTCTATGCAAAAGTATGCTAGACCCATGCACTGTTTCTACTATTCCTTAATTCATGCTGCCAAATCCAGTTGAGGCGATGTTAACCATCCAACTTGAATGCATTGAACCCCCACTTGTTTAAGCTTACTTCAAGAGTAAGTCAACATCTAGCATATGATGTTGGTGCCACATGACCGCCCCAACTGCAAAACTTTGCCTATAAATAGAACACAATTTCACACTGAAAAGGCGAGAGAGAAATTTGTGAAAGAGGCGAGAGAATTGAGAAAGAAGGCTTTGAATCACTGCAAAATTCCAAGAAACCAGGAAACCATAAACACAAGATACCAAAATCTTAGCATTGATTCCTTATATTCAAACTCCATTTTTCCTCAAGTGTTCTTGATTAAAGCCATCCCAAACTCTATAATCAAACAGTAACGCATTCTCCTCCAAAATCCATTTCAAAAGAAGTCAGAATATCACCCTTTGGCTGTTCTAGAAATTACAAACTTCCAACCTGCTGAGCACGTGAAGAAGTTGCTCAGAATATCACCAGAATTCAAGACCAATTTCCAGTTCACAGGAACCCTTTCCAGCTGCAAGGTAAGTTTTCTGCTGACTCTCATCATACTGATTAAGCATTGTCAGATTTTGCATACTTAGCACAATGTAGATATTCTGATCCTGATGATGTACATATTCTGAAAATTCATTCATCTGCCTGCCTAAGTAAAAGAAATCCCAGTTTAGAGCTTCATAAAGAAATTAGAACTCATAATTAGAATCAGCAAATACATGTTGCTTCTGATTTGTGCTTCTGATATTTCATGAAATTTGTCATAACTGTTATACATGCAACTTCTGTTATGTAAATGACTAAGCTGCAAATGTTCTGACTGGCATGGAGAGAGGCAAAGTTCTGACAGTTGCATCAGAACTTCTAAAAACTTCTGAGTTCTCAGAAGATCCAAAACTTATGAACTTCCATATTTTTGCTAACATGTTTCTGTTTGTGCAGCAAGTCAGAGTCAACTTCTGGCCTCTTCTATTTTTCAGCATTTTGCGCTGATTATGTTTTCTTTCTTTTTTATTATTTTACCATCATATTATTTTTATTGTTAATCAAAAAACACCAAAAAAATTATTTTATATTTGCATATTATATTTCCTTTTAACATAAAAAGACAAAAAATATTTTCTTAAACGAAACTTACTTCTTTTTTTTTATAAAAAAAACAAACAAATATTTTACATTTCCTGTACATTCTTATCTATTTCAATGTGGTTGTAATAGTAACCTAGAATTTTAACTTGCAACCCCCATTCATAAATATGTACCCCCATCCCCCTAAATGTTGTAATAGCGTAGGACTTTACATTTTCGCATTGTTATTGCTTTCAATATATGCTAGTAATTAGGGTGTGTATGACAAGATATGAAAATTGACAAATAGATCACCCTAATAAAGACAAATTATGCATGTAATCAAACACACTCGCAGATTTACACCCTTAGGGTAATTCCACTTGTTGCCTTACAAAAATGGCCATGTTATGCATGTGGGGGGTCTTAGCATAAACAAATCGAAAAAAGATCATAGTCCCTCGATGACGCTATCAAAGTTGCCTTTCAAAATAATCTTAGTCCCTAAAGAAAAAGTGTTAAGTCATCTTACAACATTGCTATCATGGTCATACGATGACCCTACGCCTGTCCCTTCACATCCAACGATGGGGCTTCTTACCAAATCAATGGTAAGATAACAACATCTAAAGGAGGAGAAAAATCACATCTAAGACCTTTTGAGTAGGTAGATTACTTTTAGTTACTTGCTCGATTTCAAAACAAACATCCTTGCTATTTTCAAAAACAATCACATACACTTTCCAAACATCTTCCAAACTTGAAATATTTTCAAAAGCTCAACACTTTGTATACGTTCTTACGAACGAGAACTATTACAAAGTTTTCCTAAACAATGGCACCTTTTCAAAATACTTTCAAAACCACATGAAAGCACAATCTTCAAACAAAAAGCAAGTGATCTAGCAAGTAACTAAGAGCCCATGGAAAACCATGGATGAAAAGGGTGTTAATACCTTTCCTTTTCATAATCTACCCCCCGAACTCAAGAAAACATCTCTAAAAGGTCTTTCCTATGCTTTTTCACCTTTCCTTATTGGATAAAAGAAAAGTCGGTGGCGACTCTTACTAAACCGCAACATTTGCAAACATAAACGCAAAACCCTCAAGTCAGTTCTCCCACCGTATCACAAAACTGGAGACTCTGCTGGGGACTATCTTTTTAAAAAGTGGAGTTACCTTAGGGTTAGATCATATTTACTTGCTTACATTGTTTGGTTTGTTTGCTTTACATTTTGGTTCCTTGTTTGGGTTTGTTTTAAATCCTACACCCGGACTTAGGGATACCTTTTAGGCAAGTAGCAATAAACTGTGAGGGAACTGTGCGGGGTATACCGACACAGTTGAAGCAGTAGCTACGTTGATGTGGAACTTTGGTTGGTACCGGTAACCCTTGAGTCAATCAAGGAGATTATGAGGCGGCCGCATGGTGTCGTAAAGCATCAATTGACTTTAGAACCTTACTTGACCAACTTGGCCATTAGAAAGTAGCGAGATAACCGGCTTTGGTGCAGTCCAAAGTTGGTTGATACTCGATGCTGCACTCATTAAGGTTTGACTCTTGAGTTTTGTTTGGTTGTGAGTCAGTCACTTATCGAACGAAACTTGGGGGAAAGATCAGTGATATTGAGATCCCTTAGAACCCGGTTACTATTAACTAGGACAGGATAAGCCAACTAAACTTCAAGAGGGTACTTACCTATAAACCCCGTGCAAGCCTAAAACTAAGGGTTTGTTTGCTTTGTGTGAATATAAATTTGCTTACCTCGCATATTTTACATAACATCATAAACATCATAAACATCATACCATAAGCATCCTCACTAACCATTTCTATGATTTTCCGGATTTATCTTTGTTCTGTTTTGTAGGACATGGCCTCCGCTCGTAGGAGCACTATCCAAGTCAGTCTTGTGAAGATACCTCCATAACTCAAGGATTTAGTATCAAGGGTCCCTAAAGATTCTCCATTCACCAAAGGACATGGTCGACTCCTTAGTCTGGTTACCTCAAGTATTGAAGAAGATATGGTAAAGGTGCTTGTCTAGTTCTTTGACCCTTTGCATCATTGCTTCACTTTTCCTGATTACCAACTTGTGCCCACTTTAGAAGAATTTTCTCAACTCATGGGGACCCCTATTCTTGATCGATTACCTTTCAAAGGTATTGAAAGAGACCCTAAACCTGAGGAAATTGCTTGAGCCCTACATTTGCAACCATCTGACATAGTAGTAAATTGGGTAACAAGGAGCGGTACCAAAGGGTTCCTAGCAAAGTTTTTGTTGGAAAAGGCTCAAGAGTGTTGGAATACTTTGGATCTACAAGCCTTCGAGGAAATTTTGGCTCTTCTCATCTATGGGTTTATACTATTTCCAAATCCTGAACAATTTATAGATATAAATGCGATCAAGGTTTTCATATCTCGTAATCCGGTGCCTACATTTCTTGGAGACATCTTGCATTCTCTTCACTCTCGCACTTTGAAGAAAAGGGGGGCTTTGATGTGTTGCACTCCTCTTTTGGCTAGGTGGTTTATTTCGCACCTACCTCGATCCGTGGTAAAGAATGAATAAGGTATGAGGTGGTCTAAAAGATTGATGTCACTTTCACATGTTGATATCCGTTGGTATTATCGCTCTTTGGGAGGCATTACCATCATTGATCGCTGTGGGGAATTCCCCAATGTCCCTCTATAGGGCATTAGGGGAGGCATTACTTATAACCCTTATTTAGCTTTGCGACAATTTGGATACGCTAGAAGAGATGGCCCTCATGAGGTACTCATCCAAGGAATTGCATTTGACTACGAAAGCGATACCCAAGGTTACCGTCAAATATTTATACGAGCTTGGGGTATGGTTAACAAAGTGGATAGCAGGACATTGGGACGTAAGAATTCCATTCCTTTGGAACCTTATATTAAATGGGTGAGGGCTTGCACTGAAAGTCTCAAGATACCTTATGAAGCCGTCTTACCTGTTATCATGGAGCCAGTAGTTGAAGGAGACATTCCACATACTATCCTTTATCCTGATATGCCTACTTCCCTTGAAGATTTGCAAAAAGCTTGGATTCAGTTACGAGAAGAGTGAGACACCTTTGAATTTAAATTTTATGAGAGCGAGAAGAAGATATTAGAGCTTACAAGGGAACTTCATAAAGAAAGAAGCTTAAACACCTACATTGCGCCAAAGAGAATACACATAACTTTTCTGTCTTATGAGTTTACTTTATATTTCTGTTGTTGTAAGCCCAAGAGGCATGTTTGTATTCAAATCAGAACTCTTTAAATGCAAGTTAACATTTTGTTCACCCTTTGTCTATACAAATTTAAATCCTTTAAATCCTTGAAATAATTTGCATATTGCATATTCATGCATCATGACATGACAGGCTTCCGCATAACAGGTCTCCTTATCTCTCCGCTGTTTATTTCAGCAAGATGGATCTAGAGAAAATTGTGACAGAGCTCCAGGCCCAGAATTCTCAACTTCAGGAAGCTTTACTCGCCTTGGCCAAGGGGCAGCAGGATGTGATGGCCTTGTTGGCCGCTAAGAAGAAGCCAAAGAAGAAAGCTATACTCAACATGGGTAAAAGGTTCAAGGAGACAATCCGTCAAATTCCAATAGAGGAAGATTCATCCGAGGAGGACGAGAACCAAATTGGTGAGGTCAAGAGTACTCAGGCCGACTGTATCAATGACCAAGAATCTGATGATGATTATTTCAATGAACAATATCCACCCGCAGACATCAAATACAAGCAGCTAGAAGACAGGTTGAAAGTGGTTGAAATCCAAGCTATTCTCGGTTTAAATTTTGACGATCTGGGCTTAATCTTTGGGGTAGTCATTCCCCACAAGTTCAAAATACCAACCTTTGCAAAATACGATGGGGTTTCTTTCCCAAAGCTCCATTTGAAGTCCTATGTGCGCAAGATACAACCACACACTGCAGATAAAAAACTCTGGATTCATTTTTTCCAAGAGAGTCTGGCTGGAACATAACTTGAATGGTTTTATCAGTTGGATGGCTCTCGCATCAATACTTGGGAAAGTCTAGCTACTACCTTCTACCATCAATATCAGTACAACACCGACTTGGCACCGACAAGGGTTCAATTGCAAGGTATGACCATGGGGAAGGATGGAGGATTTAAGGAATATGCACAGAAGTGGAGAGACCTTTCTAGTAGGGTCCAACCTCCCTTGACTGATAGGGAACACATTGACATGTTCATGAGCACATTATCTGGTCCTTTCTTTAATCTGTTGGTTGGCTGCTCTTCTTCTGGTTTCACCGAATTAATCATGACCGGTGAAAGAGTTGAAAGTGGCATTAAAAGTGGAAAGATCTTTGTGGCATCTACTTCCACTCCCAATCATGTCAAGAAACCTTTTTCCGCGAAGAAAGAAGTTAATGTTGTGTATAGAGAAAAGGCCCATACCTAAATGAATAATCACCCGTCTGTCAATGTTGTCCGAATCTTCAATCTGACTGCTACTCAAAGACCATCTGCCAATCATCAACATGTTGAAGCTCCAAGAAGACAGTTTAGAAGGTTAGGCATGTCATTATCTCAAGCCCTTCAACATCTGCTCAGGGCCAATTTAGTGACATTGTGGAATCCTCCCGCCAACTCTGACACTTTGTCATTGAGATATAATCCGAATACAAAGTGTTCTTACCATTCAAACAGTCTCGGGCATGAGACTGATCAGTGTTGGGCTTTGAAGAACAAAATCCAGGATTTAATTGACAATAAAACTATTGAATTTGATCCTCCTCTGACGCCTAATGTAATTAACACTCCAATGTCAAAGCACGACAAAGGTGTTAATGTTGTCGAAGACACAACTTTCATTGCCTCTGTTGAAGAGTTAACTACTCCGGTGAATGTAATTAAGAACAATCTGTTGAAAGCTGGGACTTTCCCTGGCTGTGGAAAAAACTGTGTGGGCTGTATGAGACAATCCGAGGGGTGTGAAGAACTGAAGAAAGGTATACAGTGCCTAATGGATAGTCGCGAAATTCTATTCGAAAATATCCCCTCCATCAAAAATTCAATCGACAAAGCTAAAGATTTGGCCATCATAACAATTTCAAACAAACCTCTTAGGATCTCATCCAAAGGTCCTATCAAGATTTCGAACGAACCAATCATTGCTCCTCTCATAATCACTGTTGCCAGGCCTGTTCCATACACCTATGATAAAGCGGTACCATAGAATTACGGTGCCGATGTTTATTATCATGGGGTAAAACAAGATTCTTGGATTGATAATAATGAAGCTGGTGTTATTAATATTACTGGTTCTAGTAAGGTCATAAGAACAGGAAGGTTCTTTTCCCCTGATATCTCACCACCAACCACTACCATGATTCCAATCCGCATAACCAACGGCAATGATGGTGCCAGTACTAAAGGGAAAGGGAAAGAAAGTGAGCCTGCCAGGGAGGAGGCATCTGCTGAAAAGTTTGTTATGGAAGAACCGTCCACTCAAGAGATGGAGGAAATTTTTAAGATCATCAAGAAAAGCGACTTCAAAATAGTAGAGTAGTTGGGGAAAACCCCTTCTAAAATATCAATGTTGTCCTTATTGCTATGTTCCGACGCCAATGCACAAGCTCTGATTAAATTCTTGAAAAAGGCTCATGTGCCTCAAGAAACCACAGCCGACCAATTTGAGAACTGCGTAGCAAGTCTGGCAGCTGACAATGGTTTGGGGTTCTCCGACGCAGATTTAACTCCCATGGGAATGAATCATAATAAAGCCTTTCATGTTTCTGTTGAATGTAAGGGGACCACTCTGGCACATGTTTTGGTGGACACGGGCTCATCTTTAAATGTGTTACCTAAAGGCGCTTTAGATTGGCTAGATGGTGAAGGTTTGGTTTTAAAGCCAAGTGATATTGTTGTGAGGGAATTTGATGGGTCAAAAAGGATGGTTCATGGAGAGGTGGATCTCCCAATCAAGGTTGGTTCACAGATTTTCAACTCCACGTTCTATATAATGGACATACGGCCTGCATATTCTTGCTTGCTTGGGCGCCTATGAATCCATGGGGCAGGTGCGGTTACTTCTACTCTGCACTAGAAGTTAAAATATCCAGTCCAAGGGAAGGTTGTCATTGTTTGCAGTGAAGAAGAATTTATGGTAATCCATCTTAATTCTTTCAAGTATGTAGAAATGGATGGTGAATTCATAGAAACTCCTTGCCAGATGTTTGAAGTTGTAGACGCTACCAAAATCTCCTCCGACACTCCAAGAGCCGATAAAGTTATCCCTAATATGGTTTCTCTTAAGGATGCCCGTGCTGTGGTAGAAGAAGGAAACAATGAGATGTGGGGTCAAATCCTCGATATCCCGTTCAAGACAGACAAATTTTGGTTAGGTTTCACCTCCAAAGCTCAGAAAGAAATTAGAGGTGCTCGTACTGAAAAGCCGCCTCTCCAACTCAAAAGTCATGAAGTGAACGCTGTAGAGGACTCTGATGATGAGTGTGCTTTTGTAGACTGGATCTACCTAACAACTAAAGGGAAGCTCAACAATTGGCATACAAAGGACTTCGTGCCCATCTCCTTCATTGAGGAGTAATCTACTTGTTTTTTCTTTCTAATCAATTCAAGAGCTCGTTGTCTGTAATATTTTGATAATGACTTTTAAGCCATGTGCCTAGCCTGGGGAACTTTGGTCCTTTTTTCAAAGGCTTTATATTTTGTTCATCTAATCATATGATCATTCAGTACATTGGACTCTTTTGCATTCAAATATTTGTGTTCATTGTCTTTCTTTTCTTTCAAATACATTTCCAAAAGATAGCCATGTATCTTACATGCACACACACACACACACACTCCTGCAGGTCTACATCCACTCTGGATCCTATTGTCGACAACTCTATTATTGCCAACTATGACTTTGAATGTCCTATCAACCAAGCCGAAGACAAAAGCGAGGAAGATTGTGACATACCAGGAGAACTAGCCAGACTCCTATTACAAGAGGAAAAATCTAGTCAACCACATGAAGAGTCAATTGAGGTTATCAATTTGGGTACTGAGTCAGATAAGAAAGAAATCAGGATCGGTGTTAATTTGGAAAGCAGTGTAAAAAGCCGTTTGGTTCAGATGTTGCGCGATTATGTGGAAGTATTTACTTGGCCGTATGAAGATATGCCTGGGTTGGATACCGACATTGTGGTTCATCGTCTGCCTACGAAAGAAGACTTTCCTCCAGTTAAACAAAAAGTTCGTCGCATAAGGCCTTACATGTATGAAAAGATCAAGGCCGAAGTAATGAAACAGTTTGATGCAGGATTCCTAGCTATAACATCCTATCCTCAATGGGTGGCCAATATAGTGCTAGTGCCAAAGAAAGACAGAAAAGTTCGTATGTGCATAGACTATAGGGATCTGAATAGGGCAAGCCCCAAGGATGATTTCCCTCTACCACACATTGACGTCTTAGTCGATAACATTGCTTAGCATAAAGTCTTATCATTCATGGATGGCTTCTCAGGCTATAATCAAATAAAGATGGCTCCCGAAGATATGGAAAAAACTACTTTCGTTACACAATGGGGCACTTTCTGCTACAAGGTCATGCCGTTCGGATTAAAGAATGCAGGGGCAACCTATCAAAGGGCTATGGTTACTTTATTTCATGACATGATTCATCATGAGATAGAAGTATATGTGGATGATATGATCGCCAGATCACAGCCGAAGAAGAGCATCTCGGTCACCTGCACAAGCTATTCAAAAGACTAAAGAAGTACAAGCTGAGGTTAAACCCTAACAAGTGCACATTCGGAGTACGCTCTGGAAAGCTTCTAGGTTTTGTTGCCAGCAATAAAGGCATTGAAGTTGATCCTACCAAGATAAAGGCCATCCAAGAAATTCCAGTCCCTTGGTCTGAAAAAGAAGTTAGAGGATTCTTGGGTCGTCTCAATTACATTGCTCGTTTCATATCACACTTAACTGCTACTTGTGAGCCACTCTTCAAGCTCTTGAAGAAAGATCAGGTAGTCAGGTGGAACGATGAATGCCAAATTGCTTTTGACAAAATCAAGGAATACCTATAAGAACCTCCTATTCCCATGCCTTCAGTTGAAGGAAGACCCTTGATCATGTACTTGACAGTACTAGAGAATTCTATAGGGTGTGTTTTGGGCCAACATGACGAGTCTGGCCGAAAAGAGCATGCAATTTACTACCTAAGCAAAAAGTTTACCAACTGTGAAACCAGATATTCACTGCTCGAGAAAAATTGTTGTGCTTTAGCGTGGGGTGCTCACCGGCTAAGGCAGTACATGTTGACTCATACCACTTTGTTGATTTCTAAGATGGATTCGATTAAGTACATCTTCGAAAAACCTGCCCTTTCCGGATGAATAGCCAGGTGGCAAATGATCTTGACTGAGTACGAAATTCAATACACAAATCAAAAAGCCATCAAAGGAAGTGTACTAGCAGATCATTTGACCCATCAAGTTGTGGATGATTATCAGTCAATGAACTTCGAGTTCCCTGACGAGAATATTATGTTGGTAACCGACTGTGCGAAACTTAGACCGTATGACTGACCTGAACAAGGATCCCGATGGACTATGGTATTAGATGGGGCTTCCAACGCCTTAGGTAATAGAATTGGTGTCGTGATCATCTCTCCTGAAGGTTGCCACACTCCTTTCACTTCCAGACTATGCTTCGATTGCACAAATAATATGGCTGAGTATGAAGCATGCATCTTAGGTTTGAAAGCTGCCATTGACTTAAGGATCAAGCATTTGGATGTGTTTGGAGATTTCTCCTTGGTGATCAGCCAAGTAAAAGGAGATTGGGACACTAAACACCCTAACCTTATCCCTTACAAGGAGTTTGTGCTATCCCTAATTCCTTACTTCGAAGAAATCACGTTCGAACAATTCCCTAGGGAAGAAAACCAGTTGGTTGACGCTTTGGCAACCATGTCTTCAATGTTCAAAGTCAGATGGGATAACGAAGCCCCTACGATTACAATCGAAATATTTGATGAACCTGCACATTGCTATGAGCTTGACACCGATACGGAAACGCCATGGTAATATGAAGTAATGACATACCTTGAAGAACAAGAGTATCCAGAGGCAGCATCTATCAATGACAAAAAGTTCTTACGAAGATTTGCAGCCAAATTCTTCCTAAGTAATGGGATATTGTACAAACGTAACCATGACTCGACTCTACTCCGATGTGTGGATAAGAAGGAGGCAGAGGAAATTATGGAAGACATGCACGAAGGCCTTTTTGGTACTCACTCAAGTGGACATACAATGGCTAAGAAAATCTTAAGAGCAGGTTACTATTGGTCGACGATGGAGACCGATTGTCATCAACATTCAAAAACTTGTCACAAATGCCAAATCTATGCTGACAAGGTCCATGTACCTCCAATCCCTCTGAATGTCATGACCGCTCTGTGGCCATTTTCAATGTGGGGTATTGACATGATCGGAGAGATCAAGCCTACAGCTTCCAACAGACATCGCTTCATTCTTGTTGCTATCGACTATTTCACCAAATGGGTCGAAGCCGCCTCATTTTCCTCAGTCACCAAGAATGTGGTAGCCAGATTCATCAGACACAACCTCATTTGTCGTTATGGTATCCCCGAAAGGATCATCACCGATAATGGGACTAACCTCAACAATGCCATAATCATGGAATTGTGTACTCAATTTAAGATCAAGCATCACAATTCTTCTCCGTATAGACCGAAAATGAACGGCGCAGTTGAAGCGGCCAACAAAAATATCAAGAAGATTGTGCAGAAAATGGTAGTGACCTATAAAGATTGGCAGAGATGTTACCATTTGCTCTACATGGCTACCGTACTTCAGCTAGAACATCAACTGGGGCAACTCCCTTCTCTCTAGTCTATGGCATGGAAGTTGTTTTGCCAGTGGAAGTTCAAATTCCCTCACTGAGGATTGTGATTGAGGCAGGCCTAGGCGAAGATGAATGGATTCAAACGAGATTGAATCAACTGAACTTAATCGATGAAAAATCATTAGCTGCTATTTGCCATGGTCATACGTATCAAAAACGGATGATCAAAGCTTTCAACAAAAAGGTCAAGCCTCGAGTATATCAAGTTGGTGACCTGGTGATAAAACGCATCATTTTACCACAAGGTGACCCCAGAGGAAAATGGACTCCCACCTATGAAGGGCCATTTGTTGTCAAGAGGGTTTTCTCTGGCGATGCCATGATATCGACTACCATGGATGGTAAAGATTTCCCACATCCTGTAAACGCGGACTTAGTTAAAAAATACTACGCATGAGAGACCCATTAGGTTGACACACCTAAGCAAAATAGGGGCATCCCGACAAACCAAAAGGTTTGGGCAAAAATTAGGGATATACGCAAAAGATTGTACACCTGGCAAGTTGAAAACCCGAAAGGGCAACTTGGGCAAAAAAGGGTATCCTGGTGGACCGAAAACCCGAAAGGTCGGTTCAGGAAAAAATTAAGGATTAAAAGCTTACGACTATGTCCCGAGAAATCAACACAGTTAATTCTATCACCAAGGTCCAAGTTCAAATGGTCCAGGATCAATCCAATCAATTTCGATCAACAACAAAGGATATTCGAAGACATTAGGGCAATAGTAGAGTTGGAAGGCAATAAGATCATCTTACATGGCTATTTGTTTTCATTCTCAATTTTGTTTTCATTCTCATCTTACATGGCGATTTCCTCTTACTAGGATTCCCGTCTCTATGTACAAAAACGCCTATTCATGGGCAAAATATCAATACAAATACACTTTGAAATGCAAAATTTTCTATCTCCATTTTGAATGCAAATTTGTCCAATGACTAAAATTGAATGAACGTATGCATATGAACATAATTAAAGCTATTTGGCACATGTGTCCTGCTAAGCAACAACATCAACAGAGCATCAGTGCACAACAGCAGTAAGCATCTATTTAATGTATGTAAAATAGTCCCACAGAGTTATCTCATCATCATTATCCCCACCAGGGCGGTGACAATAAACCTTTCCTCAACGGAGTTGCCCATAAAATCTCCTTACACGGGATAATCCCTAGCCAGAGTCTCAGCCTCTTGGTAGCTTTCTCGCCAGCTAAATCATTTTTTTTACAAGATTGAAGCCTAGGAGATCCCTTCATAAAGGGAATTCACCTCCTCAACAGGGTTTATTTCCCCAACATAGTTAATTCCCTAGCCAAGTGCAAATTTTTCAACATACAACGATCAAGACACCACAAGTCGCCCAGCTGAGCCAATCTTCCTCAGCTGAGTATATCTTCTCCAACCGAGGCTTTCGTCCCCAACGGAGTATATCTTCCAACCAAGATTTTATTCCCCAACAGAGTTAATTCCCCAAGGGAGTACAAACTCCCCAGTGAGTCCAAATTCTCCAGTTGAGTCCATCTTCCCCAGCTAAGTATATCTTTCAAACGAGGGTTTTATCCCCAAGCGGAGTCCATCATCCCCAGCTGAGTATATCCTCCCCAGTTGAACCCAAACTCCCCAGTGATTCCAAATTCCCTGGCTGAGCCCATCATCCCCAGTTGGGTGTATTCCCCCAAGCTAAGTCTGCCTTACCCGACTGAGCCTATATTCCCCAGTTTGAATTCCCCTTTCAAATGACTGCAAATCACAGGGCCACAACCCCTAATCCCTAGTAAATCCTTCCACAAAGCCTTTATTATTACCAAGAAATTCTACGAAGCCTGGATCCGACCAGATATTAGCACAAATTTTCGAGTTATTACTGAAGCCTGGACTCGGCCAGATAATAGTTTGACTTCTTTAAATTACTAAAACCTGGACCCGACCAGATAACTGTTTGAGTTACTGAATCCTGGATCTGACCAGATAACAGTTGATCTCATTTTTCAAAATGCTATGAAACCTGGACCCGACCAGATAATAGCCTAACTCTTCAAAGATATAGAAGAACCTGAACTCAAATCTGACCAAGGTTTAACTTCTTTTCCCCAATAGAGTTGTCTATCTAGCCCCAACAAAGGAATGAGAAAACTAGATCCGACCAGATATCACTCCTTATTTCCATCCTTTCAAGAAAGCCATTGCGAATCCTGGATCCGACCAGGTAGCATTCATCCTCAGAGATTTGTTGTAAAGCCTGGATCCGACCAGATAGCAATCATCCTCAGAGATTCGTTTTGAAGCCTGGATTCGACCAGATAGCAATCACCCTCAGATTCATTGTGAAACCTGGAAACTGACCAGATAACAACTAAATCCCCAAGCAGTATATTGTGAAGCCTGGACCCGACCAGATAACAATTAACTTCATCAAAGAAATTTGTAAAGCCTGGACCCGACCATATAACAGTTTTCAACCAGTTTATTATGAAGCCTGGACCCGACCAGATAACAATTAACTTCATCAAAGAAATCTGCAATGCCTGGACCCGACTAGATAACAGTTTTCAACCAGTTTATTGTAAAGCCTGGACCCGACAAGATAACAATTAAACTTCATCAAAGAAATCTGCAAAGCCTGGACCCGACCAGATAACAGTTTTCAAACAGTCTATTGTGAAGCCTGGACCCGACCAGATAGCAATTGACCTCATCAACCTCAGAAATCTGCAAAGCCTGGACCCGACCATATAACAGTTTTCAAACGATATATTGTGAAGCCTGGACCCGACCAGATAACAATTAACCATGATCCCCAGAAAGACACTATGAAGCCTGGATCCGACCAGATAATAGTATAGCTTTCCAAAAGACCATAAAGCCTAGACCCGACCAGATAACAGTTTTCAAAGAGTTTTCTGTGAAGCCTGGATCCGTCCAGATAATAGTTAATTCATCCTTTCCTCCGGTAAGTTACTGCGAAGCCTGGATCCGACCAGATAACAATTAACCTCCGCATCCCCAGCAAGTTGTTGTAAAACCTGGACCCGACCAGATAACTATTCAATTTCAAGGAATTTTCTACAAAGCCTGGATCCGACCAGATAATAGTTAATTCATCTCCTCTAACAGTAAGTCGGCACGAAGCCCAGATCCGACCAGATGGCAGCCAACTACTTTATCCTCAACAACTATAAAGCCTGGATCCGACCAGATAACAGTTGACATTTGAGCGATATTCCCTAGAAAAAGCACCATTTCGACAAAATTTGAAGATATGCATGTTCTTCATTTCCAACAGGCAATCAGGGATTCAACCTCCCTGGATTTCCTCAGCAGCAATCAGGGATTCAACCTCCCTGAATTTCCTCAGCAGCATTCAGGGATTTATTTTCCCAGACGAAAACACACATCTCACATTCATACATCATAGCATGTACATACCATATGCATTTAGCATGATACCAAATCTGGTGAACATCATGCAAGCATCTGCATTTTACTAACCCCTTTTCTCCCAAGTAAAGCATCAAGTTTAGTACAAATCAACAAGAGATTTGTGTTGATACTTCTTCCAGCATTTACCAACATTCCTCCAAATGGCATCTATAAGCCAATTCACCATCCATCTTCGAGTGCAAATTTCTGGGCACTCTAGTGTTCAACCATCTTTCACCTTTAAGTCACGAATGGCGGATCCACCAATCTAACTCTTCAGGTTCAAGAAGTTTGAATAGGGGCAGCTGTTGCACCCCAAAATTTGCCCTCTCATTTCCAAGGAATCACTCTAGATCCTCAAATTTCCTCTCATCCAATTCCAAGCCTTGAGTTATCAATTTTTCCAAGCAAACCATTCACAAGGGAGAAATGGTCATTTTCACACTAAGAAGTCTAACTTTGACTTTTGGATCAAAATTAAATCACAAAAATCATATTTCATCAAGACATGTTGGAATATGAAGTTTGCTTCACCAAGAGTTTCAAAAGTCAAATTTTATTTTGAAAGAATCAAATTCTAAAGACTTAGAAATTTTTCTAACTATTTAAGAAATATGACAATTTCAGAACTTCTGGGCCAGTGTTCACACTCAGCAAATTATGGATATTCTCAAGATCGAGTTTGGTCAGAACTTATGGGCCAATATTCACAAAGGTTTAGTCAGAATTTGCAAAGGTTAAATCAAAGAAGGTAACAAAGCGTGTTGTAAGTATATTGGAAGTTCTGAAGGATCCTTCAGAATACGCTAATATCAGAAGATAAGAGGATCAGAAGATGAGATGCTACGCTGAAGCAGAACTTCTAATCCAGAGTCAAGCAAGGATCCAAAGTTTCACATGGGAACCCATTTAATTCTTACAACCACTTGTGAAGTCTTTATCCAAGGGATTACACCACGTGTACCCCTACTGTCTTGGGAAGACAAACTTCTATGCAAAAGTATGCTAGACCCATGCACTGTTTCTACTTTTCCTTAATTCACGCTGGAAAATCCAGTTGAGGCGTTGTTAACCATCCAACTTGAATGCATTGAACCCCCACTTGTTTAAGCTTACTTAAAGAGTAAGTCAGCATCTAGCATATGATGTTGGTGCCACTTGACCGCCCCAACTGCAAAACTTTGCCTATAAATAGAACACCATTTGCACACTGAAAAGGCGAGAGAAAAATTTGTGAAAGAGGCGAGAGAATTGAGAAAGAAGGCTTTGAATCACTGCAAAATTCCAAGAACCCAGGAAACTATAAACACAAGATACCAAAATCTTAGCATTGATTCCTTATATTCAAACTCCACTTTTCCTCAAGTGTTCTTGATTAAAGCCATCCCAAACTCTATAATCAAATAGTAACGCATTCTCCTCCAAAATCCATTTCAAAAGAAGTCAGAATATCACCCTTTGGCTGTTCCAGAAATTACAAACTTCCAACCTGCTGAGCACGTGAAGAAGTTGCTAAGAACATCACCAGAATTCAAGACCAATTTCCAGTTCACAGGAACCCTTTCCAGTTGCAAGGTAAGTTTTCTGCTGACTCTCGTCATACTGATTAAGCATTGTCAGATTTTACATACTTAGCACAATGATATTCTGATCCTGATGATGTACATATTCTGAAAATTCATGCATCTGCCTGCCTAAGTAAAAGAAATCCCAGTTCATAGCTTCATAAAGAAATTAGGACTCAGAATTAGAATCAGCAAATACATGTTGCTTCTGATTTGTGCTTCTGATATTTCATGAAATCTGTCATAACTGCTATACATGCAACTTCTGTTCTATAAATGACTAAGCTGCAGATGTTCTGACTAGCATGGAGAGAGGCAAAGTTCTGACAGTTGCATCAGAACTTCTGAAAACTTCTGAGTTCTCAGAAGATCCAGAACATATGCACTTCCATATTTTTGCTAACATGTTTCTGTTTGTGCAGCAAGTCAGAGTCAGAACTTCTGACCTCTTCTATTTTTCAGCACTTTGCGCTGATTATGTTTTTTTTCTTTTTTATTATTTTGCCATCATATTATTTTTATTATTAATAAAAAAACACCAAAAAATATTTTATATTTGCATATTATATTTCCTTTTAACATAAAAAGACAAAAAATATTTTCTTAAGAGAAACTCACTTCGTTTTTTTTATAAAAAAAAAACTGAAAAACATTTTACATTTCCTGTACATTCTTATCAATTTCAATGTGGTTGTAATAGTAACCTAGAATTTTAAATTGCAACCCCCATTCATAAATATGTACCCCCACCCCCCTAAATGTTGTAATAGCGTAGGACTTTACATTTTCGCATTGTTATTGCTTTCAATATATGCTAGTAATTAGGGTGTGTATGAAAAGATATGAAAATTGACAAACAGATCACCCTAATCAAGACAAATTATGAATGTAATCAAACACACTCGCACATTTACACCCTTAGGGTAATTCCACTTGTTGCCTTACAAAAATGGCCATGTTATGCATGTGGGAGGTCTTAGCACAAACAAATCGAAAAAAGATCATAGTCCCTCGATGATGTTATCAAAGTTGCCTTTAAAAATAATCTTAGTCCCTAAAGAAAAAGTGCTAAGTCATCTCACAACATTGCTATCATGGTCATACGATGACCCTACGCCTGTCCCTTCACATCCAACGATGGGGATTCTTACCAAATCAATGGTAAGATAACAACATCTAAAGGAGGAGGAAAAGCACATCTAAGACCTTTTGAGTAGTTAGATTACTTTTAGTTACTTGCTCGATTTCAAAAGAAACATCCTTGCTATTTTCAAAAACAATCACATACACTTCCCAACATCTTCCAAACTTGAAATATTTTTAAAAGCTCAACACTTTGTATACGTTCTTACGAACGAGAACTGTTACAAAGTTTTCCTAAACGATGGCACCTTTTCAAAATACTTTCAAAACCACACGAAAGCATAATCTTCAACCAAAAGCAAGTGATCTAGAAAGTAACTAAGAGCCCATGGAAAACCATGGATGAAAAGGGTGCTAATACCTTCCCTTTTCATAATCTACCCCCCGAACTCAAGAAAACATCTCTAAAGGTCTTTCCTATGCTTTTTCACCTTTCCTTATTGGATAAAAGAAAAGTCGGTGGCGACTATTGCTAAACCGCAACAGTTGCAAACATAAACGCAAAACCCTCAAGTCATTTCTCTCACTGTATCACACTTGTATCTTATTTTCTCCAGCAAAATCATGCATCATCGCATTGCGTCCTCAAAGTTTACTATTTCCATTCTCTTTTGGAACATTACTACATGAAAAATAATAATTCAAATATACATTAAAACATAAGCCATTATTGTTTCTATTTTCCCCAGGGGATTTGCTAAACTTTGGATTATATCCAAATTAAGGTCAATTCATCCTCAGTATCTCAGTTTCACTCCATACAAATATCCTTTTGATGTTACCATTAAATGGTTGAGTATTTACTCACCATTTTTAGTATTGCTCCAGTTTTTCCCTTGCACAATCTTCTCGGGTTTAGTCTTTACAACCCTTCTTGGTTCATTTCAATGTCTATTGATATACCTTCTGAATACCAGTCTTACCCTAATATTCAACTTTAGCCTAGTATTATCTATTTGCTCTTGGTCGAGTTTTTTCTCGTTACATGTGCGTGCAATCCAGTTTTGTCCTGGTACTTATATTTGGATTAGTTTTATCTTGTCTTCTTGAGTCAAGTTTGCTACTCGTTTTTTAAGTCTCATTTTTGGAACAGTTTTATGTAGTCTTATTGAGCTGAGGTTTTACTCATTATTTATCTCTTTTATTCCTTGGGTTCATTCAGTATCGTCTACTGCCAACCCTCGTTTGAGACCAGTAAGTGTCTTGTGAAATACACGCAATTTCCGTCACTTTGCTATAGGACCCAATTTATATTATTGCCTTATTAAGTACTTTTTCAGAGTCTAGTTTTATCTAGTTCCTCTTAGGTCGAGTTTTGTCTCGTTACCTTATTTGCACACAGTTTCTACCTGGTGCATTCTTTATAGTACTCCTAGAGGCCGAGTTTTATTTCGATAACCTCTACTCGATCCCACCAGCGTTCAGCTAGCGTGCTAATGGTATAAGTTCAGTTTTATCTATCCTTTGTTGATCAAGACCAGTTTATTTCTAGTATGCCTGTTCGGATCTGATATCTATTCATATCTTTAGATTTTAGTATTATCTAGTCTTCTTGGGTTGGGTTTTATCTCATTATTGCAATATGTATTCCAGTTTTGTCCCGGCACATTCTTCTAAAGTCTAGTATTATCTAGTCTTCTTGGGTTGAATTTTATCACATTTTTTGTGGTATGTGTTTCAATTTTATCCTGACACATTCTTCTAAAGTCTAGTATTATCTAGTCTTCTTGGGTTGAATTTTATCTCATTTTTTGTGGTCTGTAATCCAGTTTTACCTGGGACATCCTTCTAAAATCTAGTTTTCTAGTCTTCTTTGGTTGAGTTTTATCTCATTTTATGGTCTATGCTCCTGCTTCATCCTAGCATGTTCTTTTAAAGACTAGTATACATTAGTACTTTTGGTATAGGCCCAATCTTTACCTGACTTACTTTTTGAGTCCAATCTCTACTTGGCTTTCTATTTTAAATCCAATTTATATTTGGTATATCTCTTGAGTCTAGTTTTATCTTACACTTTTTGGTAAGATTTAGTATTCACTAGTCTTCCCCTCTTTCACCCAGTTTGCTTGGTATCATGCTCACAAAAATACAGTTACTCACGTTGTTTTATTCTCTTGTTCAAGAGCATAAATTTTCGGGTTCTTTTAATATTCAATCCTCTTCCACCTCGAACATTCGAAAGCTATCGTGTTTTCTGACTTATCAGGTTTAAGATGATTGAATAGGGGCAGTTGTTGCACCCCAAAATTTACCCTCTTGTTTTTAGAACTTTAAGGCTTATGTTTCATCATATGCATTCATACATTGTGATAAGATCAAGGTATTTTGGTTCCAAAGTTCCTCTGCAAGCTATGAAAGTTGATTGTGTTATCAATCAGTGCAAGAAGGGTCTCATACCCTCAAAACATCTCAATTTTCTCTTTGATTCATCAGAAGTTTGAAATTTCAAGTGTTGATTCTTGAATCACTGTTCTCTTATGCATCTCTTGAGATTAGGGTTTTGGCCAGACAAATTGTTTGATACTTGTGTGGGCCAAATTTGTGAAGCAATATCCTCTCATTTTTATATGATACATCTTTGTTCAAAGAATTTCTCATTATGTGCCTTTGGAATTAGGGTTTTGAGACTGGATCATCATCTCCTAGCACAAAGGGCCAAAATTAAGGTTTTTGATTTAATAAGGAAATCTCTTATTTTTTTGGGAAAGACTTGATTCCATGCTTCTCTACATGTTTATTAGCACCTGTGGTTGAAGGATTGAACATTAATTTGGATCGGAAGTGGTTCAATTGATCAATTGGGGGTAAAATAGTCATTTGAGCAAAGTCAACAAAAGTCAACTGTTGACCAAGGGGACTTTTGGTCAACACTCAATTCAACATCCACATTTTTATGTTACATGGTCATGGATGAAAGAAAATCAAGAGAATTTTTTAATTAGGAGATGACTTGTCAAAGAAGTTATTTGAACATTTGAAATTTTTCTAAATGATCATAATACTAAACCTTGATTGTTCATAACTTCTTCATTTTTTATTGAAAAAAAAATGCAAACTTTACATGGTTGGAAAGAGGAGAAAAAGTTCTTTAAATTTTTCCTTGTGAGCCCAAGTCCAAAAACTGAAGGGAAAGAAAGTTATTTAGCTTGGAATATTCTTGACACTTAGTGAATTTTTTAAAATATCAGCATAAGGCCGAAATTCTTCATGATCATTTTTGAGGTGTCAAATAAACTTAATTTTAAAAGGATTCAACTGGAGAATTGAAGCTTGAATCCTCCTTTCCAATTTTGGTTCAAGAATATTTTCATTTGGTTAAGTATTGAGAGAGATATTTAGTTTAGGACTTGAGGCCTTGAGATGGCAAGATTTCCCAGCAAGAGAAGCCCGCGCACGCATTAGGCCATAAATTCCATCAAACACCTTGTGGGCACATGTTTATCATCTTTTTTCTCATTGAGTTAATCCTTATTTTAAAAAGTGATCAACATCAAAGTTGAAATTTGAGACTTCCTCATCGATTTTGTTTCAAACTTTATCTTAATTAGTGCATTGTAGATAAATTTATGGTGTTTTGGATTCAAGGGCATGATTTGTCAATTTTTGGCAAGCATGGTATGATGTACGCGTGTAAGAAGCCTGACTAGTCAAAGATACATCTTTTTCGTGCCAATTTTTCAAGTCTTTGGAAGCTTCATTTTAAATTGTCATCAACACCAATGTTGAAGGTTATTACTTCATCTTTCTAATGATCCAAAAATAATGGAAAATTCACGAGGAAAATGAGAGATATTGAGTTTTGGCTAGAGCTGATTGCAAGGACATGCAAGGCAAGAAGGCAGATACGAATTCTTGGGCATGTGGGAAGATTTACTGCATGATTTTTATCATGCACCTCATGCACATGCATTGTATCATAATCACATCATCTTTCTTTCCAAATAAAGCCAAACACTCCCCTATAATGTGTATGCTCATGTATTTCTCTTTCTTTGCCAAATAAGTAACTTTCCCTCCACTCACTCTTTGCACCCATGTGATGAGGATTGACAACTCACACTCATGCTTTGCTCACTACTTCACACTCTTAATTTACTCCTCGAAATGCAGCAACAATGACACCAACTCCACACAAAACACAAGTTACCCTCTCCTTTCTTATTTTTGACAGATTTTCCCAAAAATCCATCCAACGGCTATGAACCTCAATTTTCCATCTTACCCCCACTCTCCTAACTTCTTATAAGGATTATATGCTCTTCATTCACACTCACGCACTCTTCATTTCTCTCAAGTCAGAATCCTCTCATCAGTCTTTAAATGTTTTCTTCAAATTTCTCTCAATATCCTCGCTCAAATCTTAATCTTTATGCAATTATACTAATTTGAAGTTGAAAGAATAAGATTCATTGGGTTTCTTACTTCGAAACTAGAGGAATTTATGAATTTATTTTTCACAACTTGAGGTAAGTTTCCATGAGCTTCGGATCTCTCATTTCAGCATGAGTTATTGTTACAGGTCTTATTCATGAGTATATAGTTGGCCAAACAATAAGTTTGATGTGGATTATGTGTTGCATTTGATTTGAATTGGTGAATTTAACATTTCCTTGAATTGCTTGAATCTCGTTTGTCAGTGACTTCTAATCTAATTTTCTCTTTGATCTTGCCTTAATTGTGAAAATTATTGGTTCTATGATCTTCTCTGTTGTGAGATCTTGAACTTTGTTTTTTGTACCGCGTGATTTCATTGAGATTTGAGCAAGATATCTGGATTTGAAGTATGTGTGATAGATCTGCTTTTTGAACATGTTTTGATTTTCTTGCGATCAGTGATGTTCGTGTTAATTTTTCTCTATGATTTCTTGATCATTTGATGAAATTTAAGATGCTATGATGATGTACATTTTGTATACTCCAATTTTGGTATTTGTAATTTTTGATTTCATGGAGAAATAAGATAGATACATTTCTCTGAAACTTAGCATGTAAACCGTTTGATAGAAAGAGTTAGGGTTTCTCATAGACAGGGATGATGAGGTGGAACATTTCAATTATGCATGATTAAGTGCTTTTCATAGCACTTTTTGGTAATACCGGGTGTAATTGATCTTTGCTTATTTGAATTTTTATTTCATTTTAATTATTTTTTCCAATTTAATTTTAATAGTTTTATTAATTCAAATATTACCAAAAAAAAAACATTTTAGACTTCCTTTTTAGTCTATTTTCTAATTTTAATTTTTATTCCATTATTTTATCACTTTTGAATAATTAATTAATTCATATAGAATAACTAGATGTTTTAATCACATTTTAGGATTTTGATTTAATTTTCATCAACATAAAAAATCCACAAAAAATGTTTTGAGCTTCTTTTTGAGTCTACATAAAAATAATGTTTGTCTTATTTTACAGAATTCATGACACTCTAATTAAATCAATTGGTTAGTTGTGTCATTCTTTTTTCAAATTTTGTTACACTTTACAATAATTTTTGTTTTATTATTTCCTTTTATGATAAAATTCCAGAAAAAATATGTTTAGTAATCCTTAGATATTAAGCTAATTTTTCATGATTTTTAATTTGATTTACAATTCAGTTTCATTGTTTTTAAATATTGTGGAAGTTAGTTGTTGTTTTTGGTCCCTCTTCTTGCTTAAGCCTAAAGAGACAATTTATCTCCAATTTCCTTTACTTATAAAAATCAAAGAAAATATGTTTGAGGTTCTTGGATGAAGTTATATCTTAAAAATAATTTTTTTCCAAATTTTAAGTCTTGATGTTACATTTTTCACAAATTATTTTGATAAGCATGCCTAGTTTGAGTATTTTGATGACTAGTTTCAATGTTTTCACTTCAAAACCAAATATTTTCTTCCATCAAAGAACTTTAAACCATGTTTATGACTTTTATAAGTCTTTAGGAAGCTAGAATTAAATTGACATGAATTTAAAAACCATTTTCCTATTTGCTATCTATTTTTGACATAGAAGTGTACATAGGAGCTTGGTCTTGACAAAATGCTTTTATTTGTGGATTTATGTACATAGTTTTAGGCCACTCTTTTGAGTATGGTATGCTACTAACTTGACCTTGTTATTACTTATCTTTCCTATTTTTATCATGCCTTTAAATCACTTTTCCTTGATCAATGTTTGCTTGCCTCTCATAACCTTCTCTTTGTATTGCTTTGTGTGCAATCTTCTTCCATTGTTTGTAATGCTTGAATAATTTTTCTTAGAGGCCTAGTGCTACTTAATTTCATGAATTAAATCATATAATCATTCCTTCTCTTAATCTATATCATTTCTTGTGCTTCACTTGCCTTTAGGAACATGATAGGATGTGTTTTTTGACCTAATTTTGCACTAGCTTTTGTGTGTGTCTTAGTGATGATGCCTTAGGGATGATTAGAGGTCTTAGAGTGTGTTAACATGATGTCCTTGCTTCTTAATTCACTATTATTTTACACTCCATGCCATTATCAATTAATCACACACTTGTTTCTACTTCACATCCACTTTTTGTCTTACCCTAATTTATATGTGATGTGTGATGATTGTTGTTGAGGATTTTTAGTCCATTATTTCCAGTGATTAAGCTCTAATCTTAATATATCTTCTCATATCAATTATTTATGCTCCTATGATACTTTTATTTGGCACTCATTTTTCAACTAACATGGTGACATGATAAGAGCTACATTTGCTTCCTTGCTTGTGTTTTAAGCATTGCTTTTTAGTGATTGTCTCATAAACTTTTATGCTATGTCTCCTTAAGGTATCTTGATGTTGGCCATTTCCCTTAACATCTAAGAACCCTGAGTTTGATCTCTTTTAATCACTTTTTCTTGTATGTATTAGAGACTACAATTTTTATAAGTTATCATGACACTTAAGCATGTTATGTTGATGGCATTGCTTGGGCTTTTAAGTTCATGATAGATACTTTAGTAGGGATCATGCCACTACCCTAGGACCTATAAGTATCCTTCTTTTTCATATCATTTAATCTTTATCAAATTCATTTGGTTTAAGACAAATGCTTTCCATCTTTTGTGATGTTGATTATAAAACTTTGTGACTTTGCTTGTTTGTGAATTTTCATCTTCATGTTATGTTACTTTTGAACCTCATCATAATTTAACTTATAACATAATTCACACATGTCATAATTCTCAAATTATGATCTCTTTACTTCATCTTTTCTCTTTCAACTAAATTTGCTAGTTTTTGCCTCTTTGAATCACTTCTTTTGAATGTTATGTGTGAAAATTTTCTTCTTTGATTAGGATAATTGAATATGGTGTTTTATATGTCATTTTCTACCGACTTATGTGTCTCAACACCTTATAACCTTACCCTCTCTTCATCTATCTCATTCCTTCTTCACTTTCCCTTTTAATTTTGTTTGTAGGGTTTGATTTTGATCTTTCTTCTTACTAACCTTTGTGTTTGATTTGATAGTGAGGTTCTATATTTGTTTATAATTCTTTCATGTGAATTACATCTTTATGTTTCTACTGACTTCATACTTACTCCACACATTGTACCGTGATCATTTAATCATACACTTGCTTCCAATTCACTTCACAACTTTATTTTGACCTAGTTTGTGTGCTTTTGTGTTTGTACCATGATTTTAATCACTAATTTAGTTTTATCTTGATTATTTGGTATTTGTAGAGTGTATAATAAGTCATTTTTTTCTTTTTATTCTTCACATTACCTCTTTCCTTTCACATGTTTGCTTGTTAGCATTACATGAGGACATAAGTCCACTTAGAGTTTTCAAACCAACTTTCCTTGTATGACTTAATTGTAAATCTTTCTCAATTTTATTTATGTGAAGATGATAAGTATGACATGTTTTTACTTCTGACTTTTACGCTACTTCATCTCTTTCACTTTACTTCACTTTCTTATGCCATGCTTAGACAATTTCTTTACTTCCTTGACCTAAGTTGACATGCTTAGGGTAGTTTGAGGTATATAACATTTTAGGATCAGAACTAACACTTCACTTTGATGTGATTTCATGCCAGGCTCTCTTAATTTCTTATCATTTCTTTCTTCCTCTCTTTCCCTGTTTCTTCAAGTTTATTTTTGAGAGAGTTTCGTTCTTGTGTGCTTTATCATATGAACCTTTTGTGTGCTTGATGCTTTATTATCTTGTATCTTGATTTCTTGTTATCTTTATGATGTATTGTCATCTTTATGACGTATTATCATATATCCTTTATATCTTGATGTATTGTCATCTTTATGATGTATTGTCATCTTTGTGATGTATTGTTATCTTTGTAATGTTTCGTCATCTTTGTGATTGTGATACGGTGGGAGAACTGATTTGGTGTTTTGCATTTCGATCGCATTTGTGCGGATAGGAAGAGTCTCCACCGACTTTTCTTTTATCTAAAAAGGAAAGGTAAAAAAGCATAGGAAAGACCTTTCGAGATTATTTCTCGGGTTCGGGGGGTAGATTATGAAAAGGGAAGGTATTAGCACCCTTTTCATCCATGGTTTTCCATGGGCTCTTAGTTACTCGTTTAGATCACTTGCTTTCATTAGACAGTGTGCTTGTGGTGTGGGATTTGAAAGTATTTTGAAAAATATCTTTGTAATGGTTCTCGTCTCTATAAGAACGCGTACAAGTTTTGTTTCGAAATTCAAAGATGTGTTTGTGAATCGTGTTTCGGAAAGTGTTTTTGAAAAGATGTTTTGCAATGGTTCTCGTCTCTATAAGAACGTATACAAAACATTTTGTCTTTTTGAAAATGTTTTGAAATGAAAGTGTAGGTGTAAAAAGTTTTTATCGTGAGCAAGCGAGTAACTAAGAGCGAATCTATCTACTCGAAAGGTTTTAAATTGTTCTTTTCTTCCTCCTTTTAATGGTGCTATCTTACAATTGATTTGGTAAGAAGCCCCACCGTTGGATGATTGAAAGCAACTTATGAGACGCTTTAGCAATTTTTGTAAGGGACGAGATCGTTTTATCGAAGGCAACATCGAGGGTCATCGAGGGACTACGATCTTTTTTATCGAAGGGTCATTGCTAAAGCGTCCCATATTCGAGGGACATGATTGTATTTCCGAGGCAACGAGCGAGGTTACCCTAGAGGTACGCGTGTGAAAAAGTGTGTTGGTTTCAAGTTATTTTATTCTTCGATTAGGTCATCTAGCGATTGATTTTTGAATCTTGCCATACACGCCTAATTACTATACAGTATAAGGAAAATAGTAAATTGTGGGAATTGAAATTCTACGCTATTACAAAGTGTTCGGGAATGGGGATACAATTTTTACAAATGGGGATGAATCAAATGTGATAGCAAAATCCAAATAGCAAACAATACAATCAAATCGAATTTTGTGCGATTTATTAAAGCTACAATAATCTATAAGATAAAATCAACAAAATATGGAAATGAAATTTTAAGTATTTACTTGAAGGGAAGAAAGCAAAACCTATTCTAAAAATGAAATAATTGACTAAAAGAAATTAAAATTGTATGTATTATCTTTTTGTGTTTTTAATTATGTAAGTAACAAAAAATTAAAGAAGGATAAAACTAAATTCTATTATTATTATGACATGCGGAAATTAAAAAAACTAAAATTGTTTAATTATAAAAGAAATAATGATCATAAAAGAAAATAAAAGTCCTGAATCTATTTTTTAATCATTTTTATGTTAATGTTGTGAAGAAAATAATTATGAGGAAAGAAAATTAACATGTCTAAAATTAACCATTATTAAATTTTTTAAAAATAAAAAATAAAAAAAAATAACAAAGATAAAATAGCAAATAGTGGCCCTGGGGGTGTGCGAATATGATTGCCTTCGGGCTTAACTGAAGTTGGAACCCAACTGTCATTTTTGTTATGTTTTTTTAATGAAAAAAACAAAATGGGTTAAACCCGGATTACCTTGGCCCATCGAATCATGTTACTTTAGAAACTAAAAAACCCTAAAGCAGCAAAAATTCAGCCGCACACTCCTTCTTATGTTCTCTCATTTCCAATTAATCACATGAATTCCTTTTATATTCCCTCTACTCTTATTCGAATCTAATTCGTCTTCTTTTCCTTTACCTAGTGTCTCTGAGTTGCTATTGTTGATTATTAGTATGAGGATTGCGACATGTTGTCATTGTTTGCCTGCCTGCTAGTATTATGATGGTGCGGTTATGGATTGTGACGTTTGAAGGTTTCTCTATGTGAGTGTTAGCTTGGAGGTTTATGATGGATTTGAGAGGTCGAGCGGTTTGTGATGATGGTTGTTGGTGCATGCAGGTTGTTGGACGATGGTGATGATGTGAAGTGGCGGACTTGTCGGCTTTTTTTTTAGCGATTTGAATGATGATGATTTTGAGATGGTTATTGCTTGATTCTGAGTTTGGCTGATGGTTAATAGTTTGGGATTTCGATGATGCTTTGCTAACAGGTTTTTACGTTTGATGCTTTGTTAACATTTTTTGAGTTTGATGATGGTCACTGTTTTTTTGAATTTTTTAGGCTTGGTTTACAGTTTTGTTCTCTTTTTGCTGGCTTTGTTGGATTTTCGGATTGAGGCTTGATTTACAGTTTCGTTCTCTTTTGCTGGCTTTTGTTGGTTTTTTCGGATCTCAGGCTTTTGTTACACAGGTTTTGAGTGTTGGATGCTTTGCTACTGTGTTGAGTTTCTTTTTGCTGGCTTTTGTTGGTTTTTTCGGATCTCAGGCTTTTGTTACACAGGTTTTGAGTGTTGGATGCTTGGTTACAGGTTTTGAGTTTGATGATGGTTTGTAGTGATGTTAGTTCTGAGGTTGGACCAAGATTCATCCTACTACATTTTTGTGTCCTTATTCTATTACTGTTATTTCCTTAACTGACTACTTAACAATGAATATGCAGATGACAGAAAAAAAAGAAAAAAAAATGATTCAAGATGAATGCAAAAAAAGGGATAGATATTTTACCTTGATGTTGGCCTTTGCTTGACAGGGAAGTTGAACTCTATTCTTTTATCTGTATTTTTCTTCTTTTTCTGAAGGGTGGTGCTTGAGAAAATGATGATCTTTTATTGGGTTTTTTGGTATATTTTGTTATGTTGTTGGTTCTTTGTGAATGATGAAATTATCTCCCTTTTTTTCTCCTCTCCTGTTTGTGCTGAATGGCCCTGTTTTATGCTGAAACATCAAACTTTTTGGGGGGGAAACCATTGGGTTTGAACAATTATGCTATGCTGTTTTTGCTTCTTCTTGTGGCAGTTTTGACTTAGCCTATATTTTTGCAATTTTGGGCTGTATGTTTGCAGCTACTTGGACAAAATCTGGCTTCTTGTGAACAACATAAGAAGGGCTGCAATGCAGTCCCTTTTTGACAGCATTTTGGCTTTTTGTGTCCTTTTTTTATTGTGATGCAAGCTGATTTTTTCAGCATTTGAACCCATGATAAAACCATTAATTTTGACTTTCATTTCTCTTTATTTTGTCCTCTGTGAACCAATAGAAAATTGCAATTTGCAATGTACCAAATATGGACGAAACGTTGTCCCCTTGTTTCTGATTCTTTTTGCCATTCCCTAATGATGAAAATATAGAGATTTTCTTTGAAATTTTCCAATATTCCAACATGAATTTTTCTAACCAATACTTTTTTTTGTTTACATGTACGACCCTTTGGATTGACGACGAGTGACTTGAAGCATTTGAAGAAAGCTTGATGATGAAGAAAACTCTTTTTGTAGTTTTAATGCATTATTAAGAATTTGTAACATAACTTCTTTTTTTGTAATTGCAAGCTTGTAAAATCTTTAGCAATTGTACATTCTTTGATTTTGAATAATATTTTGGATGTAAGTTTTGTACCGAAAGGAAATTGAATGATAATGGTGAGGACTTAAGTATTCAAAAATCACTTTGTAGTCTTGTAGGCCTCTTATGAAATTTAAATGAAGAATGATGGGTTAACTTTTGAATGTATCCTTGAAAAGTTGAATTTGGAATAAGATTTGGACTTGAAATTGAGGATGGAAATTTTGAATAAACCCCGCCTTGTAATATGTAAAATCGATATGGACTCGATTCTCATGTAGAACTTTTGAACTTGAATGGATAATGCGACTTTGAATGAAATTTATGAACAAACTGATTGCGCCTAGCAAAACTTGAATCGTTTGCACTTGACCTTGAATCCATGGATTTAGCACATTGAATTTGAAATGAACGCATGAGAAACAAATGGACTTGAAAGTATTAATGAATGTCTTGTAAAATTTCATGGTCTTCCAAACGCACTTTAACCTTGATCGTTGAAATAATCTTATAGACAATACTATTTGTGATACTTTGCAAAAAGAATCGCTTCATGATATTGAAAATTGAAGACATTGTGAGTCTCAAAATTTGGACAGGAGTTTCTTGCGACTAAGTCGAATTTGCAAAATGACCTTTAAAACATTCGAATTCTCTGATGATCCTTCGCACATAATTAAATCTTAACTTGTGAAGAGGAAATAGAGATGACGTCAAGGAGAGTCATATGCAAAAGAAACGCCCAAAAAATATCGAATAATGAAAGAGTTATAGTCACTTGAACTTGATGTCGCAAAAGGTCATCTTTTGGGTTACTGGAGTCATTTTCAGTCGTCTGAAACACTGACTGAGCAAACTCACAATGCGAGGCTTGAAACATGGCAAAAATATCTTTGATAACACATGAAGGACCATAAAGGCCGTTTGAATCTTTGAAAACTCATTTTCTTTTGAGGACTGTAAAACCCTAAATTCTGATTTACTGTCTCGGAGGAGAATCTGTCTGTTCAATCTCTGAGCCAACTTGAATATCTGGGAAACCCTAGGATTGTATCTTGTATGAAAAATGGGAGGGCAAATTTTGGGGTACAACAGTGATGTATTGTCATCTTTGTGATGTTTTGTCATCTGTATGATGTATTGTCATATTTATGATGTATTATCATCTATTCTTTATATTTTGATGTTTTTCCATCTTTGTGTGATGTTTTATCATCTCCTCTCCTATCACTGGCTTGCTTATCCTCTTGTATGCTTCCCATAGGATCTTCAATTCACTCTTTTCTAAGTTTGAATTGAATAGACCTTAGGATCTTTATCCATTCATGACAATATTAGGTAGATACTTCTCTCCTATCCCAACTATAGGATCAACATTGCATGATAAACTTTAGGACTATTTTTCTAGTCTCCTCTTAGACTTTTCTTTCCTCTTTTGCATTTGCATTAAGACTAAAACTGTTTTTCCTTTGAACTTATAAAAACACTTAATAACTAATTGATGAGAGTCATACCTTCAAGAGTCTTTAGTAACGGCGAGAATGATAGGGTATATACCCTTACTTGTTCTTATTTAGTTAAAAAAGTCTCTAGTGTGACTCAAATCTCAAACTTTGTTTTCACAAAGTAGAGGGATGATAAGTGTCCTAGTAGTGGGATCCATTTATCATCTTACCTACAAAAAATAACCAACCAATGCAAACCTTTTGTCTTTGAACTTTTTTCTTTAAAACCTTTTCAAAAATGACACGCTTCACTAGTATCGTTTATAAAAATCACACAACAAATAGAAACTATGGAGCCAAACTAAAATTCTCTGATTCCTTAAAAGGGATACGTAGGCATCTGGTCACGGGGCTCAGCCGAGTGAAACTTTGTAAACATTTCCTTCTTTTCTCTGTGTTTTCTTTTGCATACATTCCCTCTTTGTATTCCCTTTTAGTAGGGGTGGAAAGATAGGCCCCACTCGTTGGGCATGCTCGTTTTGCCCGCACTTTAGTGCAGGGAGGACCAAGGGCTTAGGCCCTCATCCTCTAATGTGTCTGCCCCGCCCCATTTTATACGTGGGATTTTACGGGTATGTGTATTTACACAAATTTTGTGTTTTTAGGCTTAAAAGATGTAGTGCCCGCGGGCTTTTCCTACCCCTCCCTCACTTTTTTGCGGGGCGGGGATAGGTTTTAGGCCCACATCCTCAACAATGCCCGTCCCACCCTGTTTTTTTACAGGCTTTTGTGGGGCGGGCCTAAACAAGGAGGGAATGCTTATTTTCCACCCCTACTTTTTAGAATTAAGTTTTAGACATAGATTAGATACACCCTTAGATTAGAAAAAACTTAAGTGGATTATGTGGAGGACCACAAACGTGAGGGATGCTAATAAGTTCCCCTTGCGTAACTGACTTCCTTACCTTTTTTCTCTTGGTCCCGATGACCATGCTCATTTCCTTCCCTCAGGTTTACTCAGTGTTTCCTTTACCCCTCTTGGGATAAATGACATTGATGGTGACTCTTCTGTCTTTTCGCCTTCGTTCGCGCTTCGATGAAAATCCCAGATGCAACACTTATCCTCTAATATCTTCTCTCCCAGGTCTTCCGAGTCATTAACAATATCTAGAATAGTCATGTGAAAGTCTTGGATACATTCATCCTCATTCATCTTCAAGTTCTCAAATTTGGAGGAGAAAAGTTGAAGCTTTGCCAATTTAACCTTAGGATTTCCTTCATGAACTTTCGTCAGGGTTTCCCATGCAACTTTTGCATGCTTATAATTCTTTATCTACTTAAAATTATTTTTATCAACTCCATTGAATATGGCGTTCAATTCTTTGGAGTTTCCTTGGGATAACGCCTCATCATTATCATCCCAGTCTTCTTCATGCTTTAGCACATCAGTGACTTTTCTTGCTGTATCCACAACCTTTGGTGGATCCCAACCTTTGACAACATTTCTCCAAGCCTTGTCACCCAAGGACTTTATAAATGTTTCCATACGAGGTTTCCAACTATCATAATTGTTACCATCCAGAATCGGTATTTTAACCACAGTTCTTCCATCCTTGACCATTGCACCAGAAAGTACCTTCCCTAAATATCACCCAGAGTCAGAGCATGATGCCTGCTCTGATACGAATTGAAATTCTGGCTATCAAATCCCAAATATCCTACGAGATGTCGCGACACCGGATCTGACTTCACACACAATAACAAGATGTATAAATAAAAATAGTAGTGCTGAAAGTAAATAACACAGGATATGTTTACCCAGTTCGGAACAACTTTCCTACTCTGAGGGATACCAAGCCAGGGATGAAATCAACCAGATAATATCAATTTGCAGACCTTATAGAAAACCTCTAGTTTACAGTCTATGCACTTAATCACTACCATTTTCTTAACTTCTACCTAAGACACACCTAGGTATGAGACCTTCCTCAAATCCCTCTTCAATTACACTCAGCAATTGGAGAAAACTCTAAACACAAGTAGAGAACAAAAACAACTGGAGCTATACTTCCAAAACATGCAAGACTCAATGCTTAAAATCTTATGAGAATTGACACACAATATGTTCAATGCTTAAAAGCTTATGAACATCTAACAGAGAAATTACAACCCAACAAATAAGGATTCTAAAACCCTAACATAAATACATTCGTAAGTTCCACCTAATACTAGGTATACACCCGTCTATTTATAACTTTATTCTAGACTGGGTTGGGCTTCAAAAGCGCAGCAGTGAGGCTGCACAAAGTCTGCAAAGAGTCCTCCAAGAAAATAGGTCTTCAATAATTAGTTTCCTAATAAATCTCCATATTTAAAAACTAATCAAATCTTTGAAAACCAATCAAAGAATATTTTGACTTATCAATATTGGACACCATATAAGCTAACTGAACATTCCCTGAATATTCAATAGCTAAAAATTAGTTGATCCACACTGTCAGCTCGTTGTAGACGTGATGTCCAATCTCCTTGTTAGGATATCTTACTCGACATGTTGAGACACAATGTTGGAATATCTTGTTCAACATGTTGCTGATAAAATAGTTTTACCAAAATGTAAGTCAACCATAATTTCGGAGAAATAACATTACATATATTTGAGCCTCCAATAATTGGTTCGGTTTGGATGACTTGTGATTTAGGATACGACTTCTGCTTGCCACAGTTCTTGCTTAATTTTTGAAAATAAGTTTTAAGTGAAAATTTTATTTGGGGATCTATTCACCCCCTCTAGATAAGTTATTATTGTCTAACAAGTCACATGAAGAGCCTAATTTATTATGCATGCTTCAAAAACGCTTATTAGAAAATGGCTACCGAACCTAAAGGGGCGTATAATAGAGCGCATGTATTCACCAGTGAAAACTATGGTTATTGGAAAGCTTGTATGCATATTCATATCATTTCATATGATAAGGGTGTATGGGATGTTATTGTCAACGGTCCAACGGAAATTACTGTAACCGTAGATCGTGTCACCACACCCAAACCAGAAACACAATGGAGTGATGGTGATAAGAAAAAGTGGGGTTACAATTAGAAAGCACAAAACATTCTCATATCCTCTCTTGGCATTGATGAATTTTATCTTGTTTCCCATTGTGAAACCGCTAAAGCTGTGTGGGACGCATTGCAAGTTACCCATGAGGGAACCAATAAAGTAAAATAAGCTAGAATTAATACACTAAATCAAGAGTTTAAACTCTTTCGCATGAAGCATGGTGAAACCATTGCCGAAATACAAAAGAGGTTCACTTATCTCATTAATCGTTTGAATGCACTTGGGAAACCGATTTCCAATGAAATTGCTACTAATAAAGTTTTGAGGTGTCTTACTAGGAATTGGCAACCAAAGGTTACCATGATCAAGGAAGTTAATGATCTTACAACACTATACCTTACAACATTGTTTAGCAAGCTTGAAGAACATGAGCAATAACTCACTTGCTTGGAAAAACATGAGAAGAAGCTAAAGAAGGGAAAAGGAAATTATAAGGAGGTAGAAAATAAATACATTTCTCTAAAGGCTTCTAGTTCGAGGTCCTCAAAAATATGAGCAAAGTGATAGTAAAACAAGTGAGAATGAGAATTTGTATGATGAAGAAATGAGGCTTTTGTTGAAAATGATCCAAATAGAATAAGTAAACCTCTTATAAATTTGACTTGTCAATGTTGTTATGCTAAAGGTCATACCATTGCTAAATGAAAACTTAGGGAGTTTTTAGTTCCTAAAGGCACTTATCAATGGTTTCCTAAATGCAATCAAGGTTTCACTTAACCTCAAGGATCCAATGAAGATTAGGTTCCTATTTTTTCTTGTTGATTTTACAGGAAAAAATGTCTTTGCTCTATGAAGAGAATATGGATTCTCATTTATGGTAGCTCAAGGAATATAATAGGTGACATATCCAAATTCCATTGACTTTGTGGCAATGAAGAAGGAGTTTGTGACCTAGAAAGCATCAACAAGTGTCTCTAAAGTGGTAAAATCTATGTAAGTTAGTTTTAATGAATATTACTTGAGAAATATCAAAAAATGTATTTTGTTTCATGTTGTAGGTGCATCTTTAATAAGACATACTCAATGATACCGAAGAAGGAATTGATCAATCAAAATTTATGAAACATGAGGAGGAGAAAGATAACTATAATGAAATGGAAAAAGATGAAAGTTCAATCAAAATGAATGATCGTCAAATAAACGATCTTCTTGGATTCATTACAAGTCATACGTTTTGGTACTTTGTCAAAGTGAAAATTGGTAAGAACGTTGGTGTCTAAATATTTTGTGGCACGATGTTGCATTTGTTTCAACTTTTGTTCAAAAGTTCCTTGTGATATGCAAAGTTCATCCTCTGTCATTTTGAATGGTGAGATCGTTTCAATTTTCGCTTTGTAAGTTAGTTCTTTTTTTACCTGTTTATTTTTCAAAGGTATGTGATATACTTGATGTGTGACATATGAGTGTTCATTTCTAAAAATTTCTAATTGAAAACCATTATGTGTTTGCAGTTCACATGCTTATAGTGATCTCATTCTAATTTCATCACATGTATACCTTAATATCCTTGTTTTCATATGTATGTATGTTATTTATTGATATCAAATCATGGAAAATTATAATTTACATGGGCATTTCATAACCATTCACGCATGAGTTAATTCGTATCAACCAAAACCTACTCAAGACTCTTTTATTCATTATTTGTGCTTAATGTGTCGACACATGATGCGTGTAGGTCGACTCATATTTTAAAAGTTTCAAATTTTTGAATTTTGGTTCAGTATGTGTCGACTCATCAATTGAACTTTTCATAATTTTCTCATTTTTGGTTCAGTATGTGTCGACACATAAGTCGAATGTATCGACTCATAACCTATACAGGTAGACACATGTGTTAAAATTGGTCATTCACATACTATATTCTCATATATTATTTTTGTTTATTATTTATGATCATTTATGTGTGCACAAGCATGTTAAGTTTCACTAAACATCAAGGCAAGCTCATACTTCTAGTTCAAATTTATGTTGACAATATCATATTTGATTCTACTAAAATGCATTTGGCCAATAAGTTTTATAAGCTTATGCAGGAAGAATTTGAGATGAGTCTAATGGGGGAGTTAAATTATTTTATCGGACTTTAAATTAAACAATTCAATGAAGAAACGTTCATGTGTTAAACAAAGTATTGTCACGAATTTCTAAAACGATTCAGTATTGATGATGCTAAATCAATTGGCACTCCAATGCTAACAAATGGAAACTTCGATAAAGATGTAAATGGTAAGGAAGTGGAAGTGAATAAATATAGAGGTGTGATTGGATCTCTTCTATATCTAATTGCATCTAAGTCTAACATCATGTTTAGCGTTTGTATGTGCGTCCGATATCAATCGGCTCCTAAGGAATCACATTTAAAAGTGGTTAAGTGCATACTTAGATACTTTCATGGTATATTTAAGTATGGGCTTTGGTATTTCAAAGACAACGATTATAGTTTGGTTAATTATTCTGATTCCGACTTTGTCGGTTGCAAGGCGAATAGGAAAAGTACTAGTGGAACTTGTCACACGTTTTCAAATTCCTTAGTTAGTTGGCATAGAAAGAAACAACTTTATGTGGCTTTGTCAATGGCCGAGGCGGAATACGTTGCAGCCGATAGTTGTTTTGTCCAAATTTTGTGGCTCAAAAAATAAGTACTTGACTTTGATATTAAACTTTCTCGTATTTTTATCATATGCGACAACACTAGTGCGATTAACCTAACTAAAAATTCAGTGTTATATTATCGCACTAAGCACATTGATATTCATAACCATTTCCTACGTGACCATGTTGAAAAAGAGGATGTTGTATTTGACCATGTTGATAAAACTTGCAGATATCTTTATAAAACCTCTTGCAACCGAACCATTTTTCAACATTCAAAGGGAATAGAGGATTCTTGATCTCTCAAATGTCCCCTAAACATATTTTGTTACATGTACTTTATATATATTTATCTAACTTTCGTTTGAGAGTTTCATAATATGCGAGTGCATCCTCCATTTCATTCATCTATGAGGTAATTTTGTTCCCTTTCTCCTTGAAAGTAAGCCTTTTTCCTTAATGAAATGTTCTTTATGTTACAAATGCTTGATATACTCAATATATGATATAATTCATGAATGTTCACTTCCAAAAATTTCAATTGATAACTATACTATATTTTAATTTATATGCTTATAGTGACTTCATGATATTGATTCTTCACATTTGAAGTATATGGTATTGGTGTACAAGCATGTTTTCTATTATTATTTCTTCCAGTTCATGTAACTTGAGCATGTTTAGTGTAAATGCAATTATTTATCAAGTTATGTCTCATTTTATGATATCATCTTTGGTTTTGGTTTTGGTTTTAGTGGTGATGTATTGTTTGCCAAGCTAGGAACATGTGTGTGAAGCATCAAGAGCACCAATGTGAAATGTTGCGTAATTGTGACGTTTTGAAAGTGACTCAAGAGTTTGATAATGAATTACATCCATCATATTTCATGCATTTGCATTTGTTTTTATGGTTATGTGTATTTCTTTTTATTTATGATTAAATCTTTGTGTCACTCCATGTATACTGGTATATGTGAGTGCACGTTCTTTCTTTTACAAAATGCATCTGTGCGGTATATTAGTATTTGTGTAATATTTGATACTTATCATGGCTTGCTTTGTCTCTTTTTTATTTTGTCAAAGGGGGAGAACCATATGCAGAGATGAAGTTAGGTTGCATATATTCAGGGGAGCTTCCATGAAGACACGAAAAGCATCATCGCAAGTTTTAAAGTTTTTTCATCATAAAAAATGGGGAGTATGTGAATGCATTTGCCTTTTAGATAAATGTTTTGTATGATGTAAAAACTAAGATAGATTTAGATTTTTTTGTATATTGAATGGTATCTCTGAGTCGTTGTGTGCATCCTTACATTAGGGATCTTAGAATGTATCTAGAACATTTTTAAAAAGGTTGTCAATAGGTATCATGCGCTAAAAATTAATTTCTGCATAAAAATCAGTTGTATTTGTTGACACATCCGTTATATGCATAGACACATGTGGATCAACAATAAAGCTTGTAGGCTCTATAACTATGTGTCGACACATTCTTCATTTTAGGTCGACATGTGTCATTAAGAAAACTTCAATGTGTCGACACATACGTGTTTAATGTCGAAACATGTATGGTTGTCTTAAAGCTTGTAGCCTCTGTAACTTCGTGTTGACACAATAACCTCATATAGGTCGAGACATGTAATTACATGTGTTGACACAAAACTTACATGTGTCAACACATGTGTTATACCTCAAAATTTTCCCTCTCATTTATCAAGAATTTTCTCACAAGATCTCTTTGACTCAAGACTGGATTAGGGTTTGACCAGCTCAAGACATCTCATCATGCATTAATAACCCAAAATTAGTGTTTGGAATTGCACAAAGATTTTTGGACTATCAATGTTTCATATGAATTTCAAGTATCAATATGGACCCCTAAGATTACTCATGTCAAGTTTCAAGCCATGAATCACATATTTGATCAGTCAATTGGACAGTTGACCTAAAAATCAGTTGTATTGGGGAAAAAGTCAACCATGGCCAATTTACAGTCAAAATTCATAATTTTTATCCACATCAAAATTTTAGACTCATATGTATCATTTGATTAAGTTTGGACCACATTTCCTCAAGAAATTTGATCAAATCATCAAAAGGTCAAAATGGTCAAAATTAGGGTTTTGATTGAGAAAGGGCAATTTCTGATTTTTGACCTAGAAAATGACCAATTGGTTTGAAGCATGATTCCAAGGGCTCAATTGCATCATCATGACCTAATGACATGGTTCAAAACATTGCAAATCCATTGGATTGACAGATGAAATTTGCAGTCAACTGATCAAAAGTCAATTGTATACTGAAAAGTCAAACTTTGACTTTTTGGTCAAAATCAAATGCCAAGGATCACAATTCATCAAAACATGTCAAAATGTGAAACTTGTTCATCAAGAAATCAAAGACTGAAAATTTGGTTTTGAAATTTGAAATTTTCTTAACTTAGAAAATTTTCTAAGTATAGAAAATTTCTTATTTTTTCTCAACTTTAAGCCAATTTTTCACCATGATACAAGATGATTCAAAGAAAGTTCCCAACATGAAAGTTGTAGATCTCCATGAAATCTACAACTTTTCTTCACACATTTTCTCCTAAATATACTTGCATCTCAAGATATAATTTTGTGAATACATGCTCATAAACTAAAATAACTTAGTGAAATTTTGCCTTAATTTAGGCAGGTTTTTGACCTAACTTCATGGCAATTTTTCATCTAGTTCCAAGAGGAATCTTGAAAATATGAGTTATAGAGCACATTGCAAGATTTCCATAATGTCCAATAACTCCATGAGATCATTCTTTATTAGGGAGAATCGAAGAGAGGAAGTTGGCAATTTCTCACTTTGATTTCAAGCCATTTCATGAAGAACAAAAATTCAAATCTGAACCTATGCTGCCTAATCCTTGCTTTACAGGTCTCAAACTTGTTTCTCACTTCATAATTTAATGCTTACACAGATGATAAAGTCTTAATCCAAGCACAAGAGTCTTTGTCCAAGCTTTAATTCCATAAATGGCACAAAGTTGTCATTGCCATTTTAGAAAAGCATAACTTTTGCAACTTTTCACTCCTTGAGCCTTGCATCTGTTTTTCTGCACACACAAGTCCTATAAACCAAAAGAAAATTGTCTAGGACTTGTACCAACTCCAAGCAGGCCTGTACAAGCATGTAGAGAGTGGTCTCTTCACTTTTCTTAAAAGGCAAGCAATAGAGCAAAAAGCCTATAACTAAAAAATCTGTTGAAGAATTGATTTGAAACCATCTTTATACTTATACACAAACACATTGCAACCTAACGGACGATTTCTCAACGCCTGAAACTCTCTAAAACTCCCTATCACCAAATACCTGTCATAACTTACAATTTGAGACCAAGCATAGCAATCTAGAAATCTACTCATGCGTTTCAAGTTCTAATCACTCAAACACTTAACCTACATCATATCTAAGTGTTCCAGACTATCACCCTTTCACTATAACTCCTCCTTCTCCATCTTCCATTTTTGCATTTCAAGCTTGCAGGTTGACTTGGATAGAGAGATTCAGGCACTTTCAAAGTAAGGCAAGGATTGGAACACACTCAGGGAGGTTCAGGCAAGCTAAAGGAATCTTCGGGCCTTCATAAAACTCACTCAAACTCCATTCACTATCTCAGTTGAAGGAGGTAAGAACTCTAACTTCTATCTCTTCATACAGACATCCATTGGTCTCGACTTGTGAAAGGAAAATGTAGATATTGTTGTGCTAAAGCCAACCATGTGCATAGATTTCATTTATGTTCATTATGTATAGAGATTTTTAGATTTCAAATTTATGTAAAAATTAGGTTTAAAATTATGGCCATTGAAATTAGCTTTGATCTTTGACTGATAGTTTACATGAGTTACATGGTTGAAATCGTGGGAAAAAGTACTACCATTTTCATGTTTGAAGTTTCCATTTTCATGGAGAAATGAGAAAGATACAGAGGTTCTGGCTAGCTTGAGGAAGAAGATGAAGTACAGGGCAAGAAGGCATTATGTGTTATGTAATTTTTGTTTCATATGAACTAACGGATGTACAAACACCCCATTGGCAAGGTAGCGCGCTGAAAATGCATAGGTCATGGGTTCGAACCTTGGCGCTACCTTTTGCATTTTTCTCATTTTTCAGCTTCATTTTTGACATTTTTGTCAGCGTGGGCTCAACTTATGGGCCTCTCATTTTTTTTTCTAACACTTACCTTCCTTTTCTCTTACAGCACCCCTGGCCCAATTTACTTTCATTCATTTATTTTATTTTTGTTTACCTCATTAAATATTTTTCTTAAATATTATAAAATCATAAGAAATATCAAAATGTTAAATATTTATTTTTGTTCACTTTATTTTATTTTCTCATGAAAAAATATTTTTTTATTAAATTATATATTAAATATCCTTTCTTAAATAAACTTGTAAAATAAAATAGATTTAGGTTAATTTTTGTTTCTTTTCCTTCACACTTGTAAATATTTATTTTGACATATAAAAAGACCAAATATTTTCATAAATATTATTTATTATTTTAAGACAAAAATACACAAAAAAAATGATATTTAAAGAACTTTATTTCCTTTTAATAAACTAAAATTAGGGTTAATCAATGTATAAAAATAATTTCGTTTTTTAATTTATTAGGTTTAATTCAAAACTCTTCTTTATATGAAAAACATAACAAAAATCTTTTCTTGCATATACATACCATTGCACATTTAATTTATATTGTATTTTGTTTATTTAAGTATTCGTACAAATTCGATTTGGTTGTAATAGATTAAATTAGCTTTATATTATTGCAAATCCCCATTCATAATTTGTATACCCCCTCCCATAAAATGTTGTAATAGCGTAGTAACCTTTAAATTATGCAATTTACCGCTTTTATATATCATGCTAGTAATTAGGGTTTGAATGGTAAGATCAAAACAAATCAAATAGAAAACCCTAATCCAAAACAAAATCAAGCATGAAAATAACACACTTGCACACAAGCACCCTTAGGGTTATTCCACTTGGTTGCCTTATACAAAAATGGTCATATTACGCATGCGAAGTATCTTGGCAAAAACAAACAAGTATAAGACCATAGTCCCTCGATGATGCTATTCAAAGTTGCCTTGCAAAGTGATCTTAGTCCCGAAAAAAATACCAAGATACTTTGCAACATTGCTAATCATGGTTATACGATGACCCACGCCCGTCCCGTTTACATCCAAAGATAGGGTTGCTTACCAAATCAATGGTAAGACAACAATATCAAAGGAAAAGAAAATGAACAAGAAAGATATTTTGAGTAGGTAGATTACTTCTAGTTGCTTGCTTCATTTCAAAACAATTATCCTTTCTATTTTCAAAACAAACACCCACATTTCCAAACATCTTACAAACAATGAAAACATTTTCAAAAAGACAAACATCTTTGTATACATTCTTACGAACAAGAATCATTACAAAGATTGCCTAAACAAATGGACTCTTTTACAAAGTACTTTCAAAACCACACAAAGCACAATTTTAAAACAAAAAGCAAGTGATTTAGCAAGTAACTAAGAGCCCATGGAAAACCATGGATGAAAAGGATGCTAATACCTTCCCTTTTAATAATCTATCCCCCAAACTCAAGAAACAGTCTCAAAGGTCTTTCCTGTGCTTTTTCACCTTTCCTTTTGGATAAAAGAAAATTCGGTGGCGACTCTTTCTAAACGCAACATTTGCGATAAAACGCAAAACCCTCAAGTCAGTTCTCCCACCGTATCACAGAACTGGCGACTCTGCTGAGGATTAATATAAAAGTGGGGTTACCTTAGGGCTAGATCACATATATTTGCTTAAATTGTTTGACTTGTATGCTTTACATTATGGTTCTTTGTTTGGGTTTGAAATCCTCTACCCGGATTTGGGATACATTATAGGTAAATAGCAATACATTGTGGAATCTGTGCGGGGTATACCGACATGGTCTAAGCAATAACTATGTTAGTGCGACATATTTGTGGGTACCGGTAGCCTTTGAGTCAATCAAAGAGAATACGGGGCCGCTGAGTGATGTCATGAAGCACTAATGAACTTCTAGAACCCTTACTTGACCAACTTGGCCTTTAGGATGTATTGAGATGACCGGCTTTGGTGCAGTCTGAAGTTGGTAGATACTCGATACTACACTCATTGAGGTTTGGTTTCTTGGGATGTTTTGGTCGCCATTAAAGAGGATTGAGCTGAAACAATGACCAAGGAAACAATCCGGTGATATTGAGCTCCTTAGAACCCGGTTACTATTATTAGGACAGGTTTAAGCCAACTAAACTTCAAGAGGGTACTTACCTATAAAACCCCATGCAAGCCTAAACTAAGAACTTGTTTGCTTTGCTTGTATATGCATACTTGTACATAACATCATGGACATCATGAACATCATATACATCTACTAACCATTTCAAGGATTTTGGAGATTCATCTTTGTTCTTGTTTTGTAGGATATGGATTCACTTCGCAGGAAAACTATCCAAGTCAACCTTGTAAGAATTCCTCCACAACTTAAGGAGCTAGCTTCAAGGATCCCTAATAACTCTCATTTCACCGAGAGACATCTCTCATTTCACCGAGAGACATGGTCGTCTACTCAACTTGGTCACCTCCAACACAGATGAGGATATGATGAAGGTGCTCTTCCAGTTCTTTGATCCTTTGCACCATTGCTTTACATTTCCCGACTATCAACTTGTGCCTAATTTGGAAGAATTCTATAAACTCTCGAGAATTCCAATTCTCAATCAACTACCTTTCAACGGTACGGGAAGAGACCCAAAGCCAGAAGAGATTGCTCAAGCTCTGCACTTGCACTCATCTGATGTCACAACTCATTGGGAAACTAGAAGTGGTGTCAAAGGATTCTTAGCAAAGTTCCTGTTTGAGAAAGCCCAAAGCTGTTAGAATTGCTTAGACTTGCAAGCCTTTGAGGAAATTGTGGATCTTCTTATCTATGTGATGGTCTTATTTCCCAATCCTGACCAACTCATAGACGTGAGCACCGTCAAAATCTTCATGTCACGCAATCCGGTGCCTACATTGCTAGGGGATATCCTACACTCTTTTCACACTCGCAGAATGAGGAAAAGAGGTGTCCTTATGTGTTGCACTCCTCTCCTGGAAAGATGGTTTATTTCTCATCTTCCCCAATCAGTCTTAAAGAATGAGGAAGGTTCAAGGTGGTCACAAAGGTTAATGACGCTCAAACATTCAGATATTCATTGGTGCTCCCGATCCAAAGAGAATGTTATCATTGTTGACTGTTGTGGGGAATTCCCTAATGTCCCTCTACTTGGAATTAGGGGAGGCATCACCTACACCCCGTGCTTAGCTTTAAGACAGTTTGGTTACGTCCAAAGGGATGGCCCACACAAGATGCTGATTCAAGGTTTGGTATTCGACTACGACAACGACGATCAAGGGCTTTGCCAGAGATTCATCCGAGCTTGGAGGATGATAAATAAGGTGGATAGCAAGACTTTGGGACACAAGAATTACATCCCCCTTGAGCCTTACCTCAAGTGGGTACGAACCCGCGCTCAAAATCTTATGATGCCTTATCCTTCCATTCTTCCGATAATTATTGAGCCTGTTAAGGAGGAAGATGTTCCATACACTATCCTACATCCTGACATTCCCACATCTCTTGAAGACCTACAAAGGGATTGGATACAGCTCAAAGGAGAACGAGATACTTTCGAAGCCCAATTCTACACAAGCGAGAAGAAGGTTTTGGAACTCACTAGGCTACTTCATGAGGAGCAGACTCTAAATGCCTACATAGCACCGAAAAGGATGCGCACTACTTTTTATCTTAGAGTTTTGTATTATTTTGCCCAAGGGGCATTGATGTACTCAAACTTTATCTTATTAATATAACGTGTGTTTATTTTTGTCTAAAACGAACTTGAATCTTTGAAATCCTTGAAAATATTGCATATGCACATATCATTCATCATAACATAAACAGGTCTTTTGCAACGAGTTTCCTCATCTCTCTACTGTTTATTTCAGTAAGATGGATCTTGAACAAACAATCAAAGATCTCCAAGCTCAGAACACGCAGTTTCAACAGTTACTCATGACCCTAGCTAAGGGGCAAGAAGAGTTGAAGACTCTGCTGGCTGAAGAAAGGAAAAAGAAAACAAAGAAAGTCACCGGGGTTTTAAACATGGGGAGAAGATTTCAGGGGCAGACTAGAAGAACCTTGAATTTTGCAACAACATCCGATGAAGAAGAGGGGAAAGGAAAGGAAACAGCGGTCCCGTCAGAATCTGAAGAGGAGGAAGGAGAGGAAGACTACTCTGAGGAACAATATCCTCCAGCTGATGATAAGTACAGACATCTTGAAGAGCATTTGAGCTCCATGGAAATACAAAAGGTGCCAGGCCTAGACTTTGAAGAATTGAGATTAGTGTCAGGAATTGTGATTCCTCCGAAATTCAAAGTTCCTTTGTTCACAAAATATGATGGAGTGTCATGTCCTAAGATGCACCTCCGATCATATGTGAGAAAGATCCAACCATACTCCGTTGATAAAGATTTGTGGGTGCATTTTTTCCAAGATAGTCTATCTGGAACACAACTCGATTGGTTTTACCAACTAGAAAGGGCCAACGTCCACAATTGGGAAGATCTTGCCACAGCTTTCTACAAGAAATATCAATATAATGTTGATTTGGCGCCTACCCGTACTCAACTTCAGAGTATGGATATGGCTTCCAATGAGGGTTTCAAGGATTACACGCAGAAATGGAGAGATCTAGCTGGAAGAGTTCAGCCCCCTCTGTCTGAAAGGGAGTTGGTGTACATTTTCTTAGGCACTCTATCAGGCCCTTTCTTTAACCATTTAATTGGAAGCTCATCTGCAGGATTTACTGAGTTAATACTGACTGGAGAGAGGGTGGAAGCTGGCATAAAAAATGGAAAGATTCAGAAGGATTCATCTTCTTCTACAGCTATGAGGAAGCCTTTTATTGGGAAGAAAGAAGTTGTTGTTGTATATCCACAAAGGAACCAAGGGAGAGCCGAACACCGACCAATGGTAGGGGCTGTTATAATTCCAAAGCCTACATCTGATCAACCAAGAAGTAATCAACCGAGGGTGGAAAGGCCGATCCGGAAATTCACCAAAATCAATATGACTATGTCTCAAGTATTACCGCATCTTCTGAAATCCAATTTGGCAACTTTGAAAGAAGCTCCAAAAAACCCCAACACATTGTCCCCTCATTATCACCCAAATGCCCGTTGCGCATATCATTCCGAAAGTCTGGGTCATGACACTAACAACTGTTGAGCCTTGAAAAACAAAATTCAAGACCTTATAGAGGCAAAAGAAGTAGAGTTTGATGCGCCCAAGAAGCCAAACGTCATTTCTGCTCCTATGCCCAGACATGGTCACAACACCAATGCTATTGAAGAAGATTTCTTTGTTACCACAGTTGATGAACTCGTGACTCCACTCCCAATCATTAAGATAAACTTGTTGAAAGCTGGTGTATTCCCGGGTTATAATGAAGACTGCCACCTCTGCTTATCCTCACCAACTGTTTGCCCTTTGTTGAAAATAGGCATTCAACGCTTGATAGACAACAAAGAGATCCTGGTTGAAAGTACTCTTATTTCACCTATTCTTGTTGAAGACATTTCAATCATTACCATCTCCACCAATTCTTCTAGGGTCCCCAAAAGACCCGTTAGAATTACATCGGTTCCAAAAACTACTCCTCTTATAATCATAATGCCTGGGTCAGTACCATATGAATCAGACAAAATTGTATCGTGGAATTACGGTGGGGACATATACTACCATGGCATCAAACAAAATGGGTTGGCCGCCGAAGAGATAAACTTAGAAGAATAAGATTCTGACATTAGCAATATTGCCAGAACTAGTAAGATTACTCGATGCGGTAGGATCTTTTCTCCAGAGATTTCCCCCCCAAAGGCAGTTTTTGGACCCGTGGCTGCTTCAAAGGTTACTTCCGTAGCAATAATCATCTCTGCAAGTGCTCCTATTGACGAAGCCGTTATAACCCCTATTGTCATTCCTACCAACACTCCTGCTGCTGAAACTCGAGGAAAAAGTATTCAAGTGGAGCCTGTCCGGACGAAGGCTCAATCACTGACTATCCCCGAGACCTCCAAGAAAGAAATGGAGGAGATCCTGAAAATTATAAAAAGGAGCGACTACGATGTAGTCGAACAGTTGGGGAAAACTCCCTCCAAAATCTCCATGCTGGCATTACTATTGTGTTCCGAGGCACATGCGAAATCCTTGATGAAGTTCCTAAAGACATCCCATGTGCCTCAAGAGACGTCTGCTGATCAATTTCAAGACTGCGTGGCCAGCTTGACAGCGGATAACGGCCTAGGCTTCTCGGATGCTGATTTGACACCAATGGGAAGAAAGCACAACGAGGCGTTACATGTCTCTGTGGAATGTAAAGACACAACTCTGGCCCATGTCTTGGTGGACACTGGCTCATCTTTGAATGTTTTACAGAAGAAAGCTCTCGACAGACTGGGCTGCAAAGGACTGACGTTAAAACCAAGTAACATAGTCGTAAGGGAATTTGATGGCTCGAAGAGGATGGTACACGGGGAGGTGGATATCCCCATAAAGGTTGTGACTCAAACTTTCAATTCAAATTTTTATGTAATGGACATCCGCCCCTCTTACTCCTGTCTGCTAGGGCGGCCATGGATCCATAATGCTGGCGTTGTCACCTCTACATTGCACCAGATGCTAAAATATCCGGTTCAAGGAAAGATTATCACTGTCCATGGAGAGGAAGAATATATGGTTAGCCATCTCAATTCATTCAGGTATGTGGAATTGGACGGAAAGTTCATTGAAACTCCTTTTCAACACTTCGAAGAGGCCCCCCAAGAGGTAGTAGTGACCAAGACTGTGTCCCAGATTCCTAAGATTACAAGACCTCCACTCCGGATGTCATCTCTGAAGGACGCCAAAGTAGTAGTAGAGGAGGGTGGATGCACCATCTGAGGCAACTTCCGGATATTCTGTATAAATCCGACAAATTTGGCTTAGGTTTCACTTCAAGTGCTCAGAAGGCTGTACGTTGTGCCCGTGCTGGAGGGCCACCCTTGAAGATTAGCAACCGAGAGGTCAATGTGATAGAAGATGGTGAAGAGGATTGCAGCTTGGAGGATTGGATCTTTCCAACTATCAATGGAGGACTCCACAATTGGGAGGCCAGAGACTTTGTTCTAATAACTTTCATCCCTCAGTAATTTATCTTTACATTTTGATTGGACCTGTAATATTCAAAAACAATTCGCACTCTTAAAACCTTGTGTCTTACCCGAGACACAATGGTCCATTTGTAAGGGTTATTATTTCATCTTCCTATGACATTCAATGAATCATGGACGTTTTTCGCATACAAACTTTTGTGCTCATTGTTTTTTCTTTTACATTTTATTTTTAAGGATGGCTATACCCTTACACACACCCACACTCACAAATGTAGGTACCCCTCCATTCTGGATCCCATGGGTAACGATATTGCTATGGCCTTTTGTGACTCTGAGGATCTAATCTACCAAGCCGAAGACGAAGGTGGGGAAGATTGTGAAGTACCAGGGGAACTTGCCAGACTACTACAACAAGAGGAAAGAACCATTCATCCTCATGAGGAACCTGTGGATACAATCAACTTGGGCACCGAGGAGGATAAAATAGAGGTCAAGATGGGTGCCAACTTGGAACCTAGTGTCAAGGAGCGTCTGATTCAGCTGTGGCATGATTATGTTGAGATCTTTGCTTGGTCATATGAAGACAAGCCAGGAGTTGATACGGACATCGTGGTACATCATCTGCCTACAAGAGAAGATTGTTCGCCAGTAAAACAAAAAGTTTGCTGCATGAGACCTGATATGTCAGAAAATATCAAAGCAGAAGTCATGAAGCAATTCAATGCTGGATTCTTGGTTGTCACTTCCTACCCTCAATGGGTTGCCAACATTTTTCCCGTACCTAAAAAAGATGGCAAGGTACAAATGTGTGTGGACTATAGAGATTTGAATAGGGCAAGCCCTAAAGATGATTTTCCACTCCCCCACATCGATATCCTGGTTGACAATACGGCCTAACACAAAGTGTTTTCCTTCATGGACGGATTCTCAGGTTACAACCAAATCAAAATGGCACCTGAAGACATGGAGAAAACAATGTTTGTCACACAATGAGGCACATTCTGCTACAAGGTGATGCCATTCGGATTGAAGAATGTTGGGGCAACCTATCAGCTCGCCATGGTAGCCTTATTTCACGACATGATACATCATGAAATAGAGGTCTACGTAGACGATATGATAGCCAGATCACAAACAGAAGAAGAGCACTTGGATCACTTACAAAAACTTTTTGAGAGACTGAAGAACTACAAGCTGAGGTTGAATCCAAGCAAATGCACATTTGGAGTGCGGTCCGGTAAACTCCTAGGATTTGTCTTCGGTAACAAAGGTATTGAGGTCGATCCTGCCAAAGTTAAAGCAATACATGATATGCCTGCTCCTCGTACTGAGAAGGAAGTCAGAGGATTCTTGGGACGCTTGAACTATATTTCCAGATTCATTTCTCATCTAATAGCTACTTGTGAGCCAATCTTCAAACTATTGAAGAAAGATCAAGTAGTCAAATGGAATGATGAATTCCAGGTTGCTTTTGACAAAACCAAAAAGTACTTACAAGAGCCTCATGTGTTGATGCCACCAGTCGAGGGAAAACCATTGATCATGTATCTGACTGTTTTAGAAAACTCAATGGGGTGTGTATTGGGGCAGCATGACGTGTTTGCCGAAAAGAGCACGTTATTTATTACTTGAGCAAAAAGTTTACCAACTGCGAAACCAGATATCCACTGCTCAAGAAATCTTGTTGTGCTCTGGAATGGGCTGCTCGCCGGCTAAGACAGTATATGCTGAGTCATACTACCTTGTTGATATCTAAGATGGATCCGATAAAATACATCTTCGAGAAGCCTGCTCTCTCTAGGAGAATAGCTAGATGGAAAATGATCCTGACAGAATACGACATACAGTATACTACCCAGAAAGCTATAAAGGGCAGTATGCTAGCTGATCATCTTGCTCATCAAGCTGTAGAAGACTATCAGTCCATGAAGTTTGAATTCCCAGATGAAGACATCATGACATTAGACAACTGTGAAGAAATCAGGCCATATGACGGACCTGAACAAAGATCCCGATGGACCCTGTTCTTTGATGGGGCATCCAATGCACTTGGTAATGGTATCAACGTTGTACTCATATCTCCGGAAGGGTGTCATACTACTTTTACTTCCAGACTTTGCTTCAATTGTACAAACAACATGGCGGAATACGAAGCGTGCATCTTTGGTCTCAGAGCTGCCATAGACTTAGGAAACAAATCCTTAGACGTGTTTGGAGATTCAGCTTTGGTCATCAGTCAGATCAAAGGGGAATAGGACACTAATTACCCAAACCTTATCCCTTACAAAGAACATGTTTTGACATTGCTACCACATTTTGAGAAGATTACCTTCGAGCATTTCCCGCGAGAAGAAAATCAGCTAGCAGAGGCTCTAGCCACAATGTCATCTATGTTTAAACTTAATTAGGATAACGAGGCTCCCCAGATCACCATCAAAAGAATGGATGAACCAGCGCATTGTCATGAGATTAATACTGAAGAGGTAGTGGACCAGCCTTGGTTTCATGAGGTCAAGAGGTATCTCGAGGCTCAAGAATATCCAGAAGGAGCTTCAATCAATGATAAGAAGTTCTTAAGGAGATTCTCTGCTAAGTTCTTCCTTAGTAATGGCATCCTGTACAAACGCAATTATGACTCCATTTTGCTTCGGTGCGTGGATAAGGTTGAAGCTGAAAAGATCATGGCTGAATTACATGAAGGTACTTTTGGCACCCACTCCAGTGGGCATACGATGGCGAAGAAAATCCTACGGGCAGGCTATTATTGGTCTACCATGGAAGCAGATTGCTATTAACACTCTCGGACCTGTCATAAGTGTCAAATTTATGCTGACAAGGTGCATGTACCTCCGTTTCCTCTGAATGTCTTGACGGCTCCTTGGCCCTTTGCTATGTGGGGAACTGATATGATTGGAGAGATCAAGCCGACAACCTCTAATGGATACTGCTTCATCCTAGTGGCCTTTGATTATTTTACAAAGTGGGTTGAAGCAGCCTCTTTCGCCTCCGTTACCAAGAATGTTATGGCCCGCTTCATCAACCAAAACCTTATTTGCCGGTACGGTATCCCAGAAAGGATCATCACTGACAATGGTACAAATCTCAATAACACTATGATCACCGCATTATGCGAGCAATTCAAGATTCAGCATCACAATTCTTCTCCCTATCAGCCAAAGATGAATAGTGTTGTCGAAGCTGCAAATAAAAACATTAAGAAGATCATACAAAAAATGACAGTCACATACAAAGACTGGCATGAGATGTTACCATTCGCTCTCCACAGGTACCGTACCACAGCCCGCACATCAACCGGGGCAACACCTTATTCTTTGGTTTACGGCATGGAGGATGTCTTTCCTATTGAGGTTCAAATCCCCTCTCTGAGAATTATGAAGGATGCAGGATTGAATGAAAACGATTGGATCCAGACTCGACTTGATCAACTGAACTTAATTGATGAAAAGAGACTTATTGTTGTTTTCCATGGTCAGATGTATCAAAAACGAATGATCAAGGCTTTCAACAAGAAATTCAGACGCCAAGTATATCAAGTTGGGGATCTAGTGATCAAATGTATCATTTTGCCACAAAGTGATCCCAGAGGCAAATGGACTCCTACCTATGAAGGATCATTTGTAATCACGAACATATTCTTCAATGGGGCAATGATCTTGACCACCATGGATGGCGATGACCTGCCACACCCTACGAATACGGACATAGTCAAAAGATACTACGCATAAGAGACCCGCTAGGTTGACACACCTAGGCAAAACAAGGGGCATCCCGGCAAACCAAAAGGTTCGGGCAAAAATTAGGGATAAAATGAAAAAAATTTGTACACTTGGCAAGTTGCAAACCCGAAAGGGCGACTTGGGCAAAAAAGGGTTTCCCGATGGACTGAAAACCCGAAAGGGAGGTCTAGGAAAAAGTTAGGGAATTAAAGCGTATGACTATGTCCCGTCGGATCATTTGATGGACAACCTTTGACTTCCACTGATAAACTCATAGTTTCTGATCAATTCAATCATCTTCGGACAAGGAAAATAGACAAGATACTCGGAGATACGAAGACTATAGCAGAATGGAAACCCCATGGGATTATTACACATAGCTATCTTTCTTTGTATCAAAATTTTCTTGTTTTACGACAGCATTCTCTTACTAGAATGTCTGTTCCCTTTGTACAAAAATACTTATTCAAAGTCAATACAAAGATATCTCTTTAAAAGTGCAAAAACTATTTGTCTTTTTCTTTACGCTTGTGTTTTGTCTGCAAAAACGTCCAATGATTCATTGATGAACATATGCATTTGAACATGATTGTTATTTACAAATAAACAAAATAAGGAAGATAATTACTGATAGGTTGAAAGAATAGAAAATGTCTCTAGGCTATTCCATAAGTGATCCCCTACAGTACGTAATTTAAATCCCCAACAGAACAAAATTTCAAATTATTAATCCCCAGTAGAAATCGTCAAATTTCTCAAGATTCCCCAAGCAGATCTTACAAGCAGTACATGGCATTGCCCTCACAACGGAATTTACTTCTCTCAACAAGAGTTCATCAGTACTTCAACTTCAAGACATAAAAATTCAACATATCCTCAGCAGCATTCAGGGATTTATTTTCCTCAATCAAACAGCAATACAGCAAATCAGCTCATATGCGCATACATTGCATCCATATATCATAAACATTGATAAAGCAAATACATTGCATCATGCATTTCATGCAAGATAACTTTGTATTTTAGCTAACATTTTACCCTTTTCAGGATAAGATTAACAGTTACCATTGACAATATGCAATCAGATACAGTTCAGATACGCGCCAGACACGAATACCATTCTGATACTCATTCGGATTCAACTCTTAGATACAGTTATGATACGCTCCAGACACGAATGCCATTCTGATACTCATTCTAATTCAACTTTTAGATAGAGTTCAGATACGCTCCAGACACGGATGCCATTATGATACTCATTCAGATTCAACTTTCAGATACAGTACAAATACGCTCTAGACACGGATGCCATTCTGATACTCATTCAGATTCAACTCTCAGATACAGTTCAGATACGCTCCAGACACGGATGCCATTCAGATACTCATTCAGATTCAACTTTCATATACAATACGGATACGCTCCAGACACGGGCTTCGTTCTGATACTCATTCTTTCAGCTTACAACTTACAATTCAACAAACATTCTTGGATGGCATCTACAAGCCCATCTCCGACAAGATTCTATCACCTCTCCAAATGGCATCTGTAAGCCTATTCCTTCTATCATCACATCATCGAGTGCAAATTTATGAGCACTCTAGTGTCCAATCATTCTTTCACCTTCGAGTCACGAACGGTAAAACTCGCCAATCTAACTCTTCAGGTTTAAGAAGATTGAACAGGGGCAGCTGTTGTACCCCAAAATTTCCCTCTCATTTATCAAGACTTTTCTCACAAGATCTCTTTGACTTAAGACTAGATTAGGGTTTGACCAACTCAAGACATCTCATCATGCACTGATAACCCAAAATTAGGATTTGGAATTGCACAAATATTTTTGGACTATCAATGTTTCATATGACTTTCAAGTATCAATATGGACCCCTAAGATTACTCATGTCAAGTTTCAAGCCTTGAATCACATATTTGATCAGTCAATTGGATAATTGACTTAAAAATTAGCTGTATTAGGGAAAAAGTCAACCATGACCAATTTACAGTCAAACTTCATAATTTTTGATCCACATCAACATTTTAGACTCATATATATCATTTTATCAAGTTTGGACCACATTTCCTCAAGAAATTTGATCAAATCATCAAAAGGGCAAAATGGTCAAAATTAGGGTTTTGATTGAGAAAGGGCAATTTCTGATTTTTGATCTAGCAAATGACCAATTGGTTTGAAGTATGATTCCAAGGGCTCAATTTCATCATCATGACCTAATGACATGGTTCAAAACATTGCAAATCCATTAGATTGATAGATGAAATTTGTAGTCAACTGATCAAAAGTCAATTGTATACTGAAAAGTCAAACTTTGATTTTTTGGTCAAAATCAAATGCCAAGGATCACAATTCATCAAAACATGTCAAAATTTGAAACTTGTTCATCAAGAAATCAAAGATTGAAAATTTGGTTTTGAAATTTGAAATTTTCTTAACTTAGAAATTTTTCTAAGTATAGAAAATTTCTTATTTTTTCTCAACTTTAAGCCAATTTTTCACCATGATACAAGATGATTCAAAGAAAGTTCCCAACATGAAAGTTGTAGATCTCCATGAAATCTACAACTTTTATTCATACATTTTCTCCTAAAGATGCTTGGATCTCAAGATATAATTGTGTGAATACATGCTCATAAACTAAAATAACTTAGTGAAATTTTGCCCTAATTTAGGCAGGTTTTTGACCTAACTTCATGGCAATTTTTCATCTAGTTCCAAGAGGAATCTTGAAATGCATTTCAAAGATGAGTTATAAAGAACATTTCAAGATTTCCAGAATTTCTAAGAACTCCTTGATATCATTCTTAAGTAGGGAGAATCAAAGAGAGGAAGTTGGCAATTTCTCACTTTGATTTCAAGCCATTTCATGAAGAACAAAAATTCAAATCTGAACCTATGCTGCCTAATCCTTGCTTTACAGGTCTCAAACTTGTTTCTCACTTCATAATGTAATGCTTACACAGATGATAAAGCCTTAATCCAAGCACAAGAGTCTTTGTCCAAGCTTTAATTCCATAAATGGCACAAAGTTGCCATTGCCATTTTAGAAAAGCATAATTTTTGCAACTTTTCACTCCTTGAGCCTTGCATCTGTTTTTCTGCACACACAAGTCCTATAAACCAAAAGAAAATTGTCTAGGACTTGTACCAACTCCAAGCAGGCCTGTACAAGCATGTAGAGAGTGGTCTCTTCACTTTTCTTAAAAGGCAAGCAATAGAGCAAAAAGCCTATAACTCAAAAATCTGTTGAAGAATTGATTTGAAACCTTCTCTATACTTATACACAAACACATTGCAACCTAACGGACGATTGCTCAAGGCCAGAAACTCTCTAAAACTCCCTATCACCAAAAACTTGTCATAACTTGTAGTTTGAGACCAAGCATAGCAATCCAGAAATCTACTCGTGTGTTTCAAGTTCTAATCACTCAAACACTTAACCTACCTCATATCTAAGTGTTCCAGACCATCACCCTTTCACTGTAACTCCTCCTTCTCCATCTTCCATTTTTGCATTTCAAGCTTACAGGTTGACTTGGATATAGAGATTCAGGCACTTCCAAAGCAAGGCAAGGATTGGAACACAGTCAGGGAGGTTCAGGCAAGCTAAAGGAATCTTCAGGCCTTCATAAAACTTACTCAAACTCCATTCACGATCTCAACTGAAGGAGGTAAGAACTCTAACTTCTATCTCTTCATACAGACATCCATTGGTCTCGATTTGTGAAAGGAAAATGTAGATATTATTGTGCTAAAGCCAACCATGTGCATAGATTTCATTTATGTTCATTATGTATAGAGAATTTTAGATTTCAAATTTCTGTAAAAGTTAGGTTTAAAATTAGGGCCATTGAAATTAGCTTTGATCTTTGACTGATAGTTTACATGAGTTACATGGTTGAAATCGTGGGAAAAAGTACTACCATTTTCATGTTTGAAGTTTCCATTTTCATGGAGAAATGAGAAAGATACAGAGGTTCTGCCTAGCTTGAGGAAGAAGATGAAGTACAGGGCAAGGAGGCATTATGTGTTATGTATTTTTTGTTTCATATGAACTAACGGATGTACAGCCACCCAAGTGGCAAGGTAGCACGCTGAAAATGCATAGGTCATGGGTTCGAACCTTGGCGCTACCTTTTGCATTTTTCTCATTTTTCAGCTTCATTTTTGACATTTTTGACAGCGTGGGCTCAGCTTATGCGCCTCTCATTTTTTTTCTAACACTTACCTTCCTTTTCTCTTACAGCACCCCTGGCCCAATTTAATTTCATTCATTTATTTTATTTTTGTTTACCTCATTAAATATTTTTCTTAAATATTATAAAATCATAAAAAATATCAAAATGTTAATTGCTCACTTTATTTTATTTTCTCATGAAAAAATATTTTTTTATTAAATTATATATTAACTATCCTTTCTTAAATAAACTTGTAAAATAAAATAGATTTAGGTTAATTTTTATTTCTTTTCCTTCACACTTGTAAATATTTATTTTGACATATAAAAAGACCAAATATTTTCATAAATATTATTTATTATTTTAAGAGAAAAATACACACAAAAAATGATATTTAAAGAACTTTATTTCCTTTTAATAAACTAAAATTAGGGTTAATCAATGTATAAAAATAATTTCCTTTTTTAATTTATTAGGTTTAATTCAAAACTCTTCTTTATATGAAAAACATAACAAAAATCTTTTCTTGCATATACATACCATTGCACATTTAATTTATATTGTATTTTGTTTATTTAAGTATTCGTACAAATTCGATTTGATTGTAATAGATTAAATTAGATTTATATTATTGCAAATCCCCATTCATAATTTGTATACCCCCTCCCATAAAATGTTGTAATAGCGTAGTAACCTTTAAATTACGCAATTTACCGCTTTTATATACCATGCTAGTAATTAGGGTTTTAATGGCAAGATTAAAACAAATCAAATAGAAAACTCTAATCCAAGAAAAAATCAAGCATGAAAATAACACACTTGCACACAAGCACCCTTAGGGTTATTCCACTTGGTTGCCTTATACAAAAATGGCCATATTACGCATGCGAAGTATCTTGGCAAAAACAAACAAGTATAAGATCATAGTCCCTCGATGACGTTATTCAAAGTTGCCTTACAAAATGATCTTAGTCCCTAAAAAAATGCCAAGATACTTTGCAACATTGCTAATCATGGTTATACGATGATCCACGCCCGTCCCGTTTACATCCAAAGATAGGGTTGCTTACCAAATCAATGGTAAGACAACAATATCAAAGGAAGAAAATGAACAAGAAAGACATTTTGAGTAGGTAGATTACTTCTAGTTGTTTGCTTCATTTCAAAACAATTATCCTTGCTATTTTCAAAACAAACACACACATTTCCAAACATCTTACAAACAATGAAAACATTTTCAAAAAGACAAACATCTTTGTATACATTCTTACGAACGAGAATCATTACAAATATTGCCTAAACAAATCTCCTCTTTTACAAAATACTTTCAAAACCACATAAAGCACAATTTTAAAACAAAAAGAAAGTGATCTAGCAAGTAACTAAGAACCCATGGAAAACCATGGATGAAAAGGGTGTTAATACCTTCCCTTTTCATAATCTACCCCACGAACTCAAGAAACAATCTCAAAGGTCTTTCCTGTGCTTTTTTACCTTTCCTTTTGGATAAAAGAAAAGTCGGTGGCGACTCTTGCTAACCGCAACATTTGCGATAAAACGCAAAACCCTCAAGTCAGTTCTCCCACCGTATCACAATATGTGTCAGAGTTTCTCAAAAATTGTTTTCCTTTTCAAACATCTAGGTTTCCCTTTTGCCTCCAACTTGCACACCTATGTATACTTCATACATGCATCATTTACAACTTGATAAAACTATAAACAGATACTAAGATTTCTCATCATCTTCAACCTTGCACCTAGGAATACACATAAGCAAAGTACACATAATCATTCATTGTTTAGATGCCATCTAGACTTGGTTGATAATGTTCAATTTAGAATGGTTGTAATCTAAGGTTGAGTTCAGAATCATATGGGTTTTCATCCGAATAACCAAGTATTTGTTCTCCAAGATCATTGTGGATTTGGGGGTTATTTCAATAAGAAAACGGAGCTGGTAATTTCCTTCAAGATCATAGTGATATCAAGGTTTTGGACAAGATTACACAATTGTGGATTTGATCGAGTGAAAGCTTTGAAGACGGTGGATCTTGCAAAGGAGTTGCATGAGACAGTGGATCACATTGGTAAATCTTGGGATCATAGTAACACACAATTTGGATTCGATCGAGTGAAAGCTTTAAAGATGGTGGTTCTTGCAAAGGAATATTGTGAGATAGTGAATCAATTGGTTTTAACGGGAGACTTGTTCCAGTTCAAGATCAAGGGGAGAGACATTGAAAGGTTCAACAATAAACTTAGAGTTTATGGATTTGGATTCCTTCAACTCTCTTGTAAAACGATATATTTTCATCGTAAGAAATTTATCTCAATTCCAAACGGAATTGGGGGGAGACGTAACCATCGTAAGGACGATTAGTGAACTTCCTTAACAAACCTTGTATCATTCTCTCTCTCTCTCTCTCTCTCTCTATATATATATATATATATATATATATATATATATATATATATATATATATATATATATATATATATATATATATATATATATATATATATATATATATATATATATATATATATATATATATATATATACACCACACGCACACACACACGCGCGCGCGCACACACACACATATATATATATCCCACCACCACCTAGTTTAACTTAGAACCCCCACATGAGGGTTGTTATTACTTTTATGTCCTTATTAAAAATTTCAGATTTTTTTAGCGTGCCTTAAATTATCGTATTTTGCAAAGTGTTACCGAATCTTTTGTGATTTTTTGCGTTTATATGATGAAATACCAGATTTTTTGAGATTTTTGATGAAATACTGGAACTTTCCAAAAGTGTTAGTAAAATCGCATGGTTTTCAACAAATGGTTGAAGAAATACCGATTTTTAGAAAAATCTGGTAACCCTATAATACATATCAGACATTTTGAAAAATCCAGTACATGCCAAATTTTTTCAGAAATTTTGAAAAATTCGATAGGCAGTGATGAGTTTTGAAAAACCTCAAATTTTGACATGTTTTAACAAAATATACATGATAAAATATACACATATGATGCAAAAATTCTTCAATACCAATACAAAACAAATTATATTGACTTCCTAACTTCTTCCTAGTGCCTAATACGTCTTGCATATGTTGTTTCCCATGCTCTTGCACCTTCACTACAGTCCTGTCTCCATCGGTCTATGATGGGAGGCAATGGACAATTATGTTTCAACTTCACCTGAACCCAATGACTGTTGTTAACAAAACCAACTGCAATAATTTTGTGTCTACTCGTAGGTATGCATGAAGCTATCACTAATTGGAAGAATATGATGTTAAGGTTCTTGAACAACAAGATCAATATGATATTGTATCTAGAAGTAATAGGGTAACCCATATCAGGAATCATCATCCACTTATCATAATCTATCACTAAACACTTACTCGAAAAGTATATGAGTCAGTTTAGATATGTCCAGGACATCCCACGATCAGTCCCTGCTATTTCATCTAAGCCCATACAAAAACATGTGGAGATGCCAGATCAAACTGATTTGAAAAATAAAATCTCAAAACCAACACTAGAAGCCCACATCAATAATTTTTGTATTTTTCATTAGAAAAACACAAATTCAAAACCAATATTTCACTAGAAAAATAAAAATAAAAATAAAAATAAAAATAAAGTGGGTTACCTTATCCAAGCGTGTTTCCATCCCAACGGCACATTACAATGATACACTATCCTCTACTCTCTACTCCTCAGTTCATCTTCCCTGTCACTACATCCCACCATCCGTCGCTAAAACTAACCTCTAACAATGGCTTCCACCTTCCATCTCTCAACTCCCTTCTCTCAACTCCACCCTCTCAAACCCAAACTCCATTTCACCAATCCCTCCCTCTTCCTCCTCTCCAAAACCCATAACAATCTCAAACCCATTCACCCTCGAAAATTCACCATCAACTCCACCGACATCTCAAACGAAGAACAACAAACTTCACCCGACTCCGAAAAGCTTCGGTTGGAAGAGAAATTCGCTGTGTTGAACACGGGAATCTACGAATGTCGTTCATGTGGTTACAAATACGATGAAGGTGTAGGTGACCCTTCGTATCCCATTCCACCTGGCTATCAGTTCGAGAAGCTTCCGGAGGATTGGAGATGTCCTACTTGCGGCGCGGCGCAGAGTTTCTTTGAGAGTAAAAGTGTTGAGATTGCTGGCTTTGCTCAGAATCAACAGTATGGACTTGGTGGAAATTCTCTTACTTCTGGTCAGAAAACTGTGCTTATTTATGGTACTTTGTTGTTTTTCTTTGCACTTTTTCTTAGTGGTTACTTCATACAATAGTTGTTATTATCATTCTTTTGAGTTTTTTTTTTTTAATTTCTGTTGGATTTGAGTTGATGATTTGTTGGTGACAAGTGTATGTAATGTTGTTTGTCAATACTCAATAGTAAGAGCCAAGTATGAGGATTATCAATCAATGATCTTACACACTACAAACCATTTCTTCTCTACAAATTTCTCTATGGAGGAAAACTAGGCTAGCCCAAGTTTTTGTTATTTTGGTAAATTATCTATTTATTGAATGTGACTCTTGATGATGATGAAGGAATTGAAGGGTTGTTGTTGTATTAAGGAGAATTAATAATTACAAGAGATAGGATGATGATTACTTGTAGCATAAGCTATCTCTATCAACTTGGTAATCATCGTAGCTTCCTCGAGTAACAAACTAACCAAGACTAACAGTTGCTTATGAAACAAACAAGTGACTCAAACTTATGAATTATTCACAATACACGACTTACTTCGCAGTTCTTGATGAATTCATTCCTATCAAAACCTTCAAATCATCAAACTGATTGCTTTAAAAGTGTAGTGAGAATGTCTGAAAGTTGCAAATTTGTATTGAAATACTGCAATTCAATCTTTTCCTTATTGACTTGATTACGAAGAAGGTGAAACTTCCTCTCTATATGCTTTCCCCTGCTATGGCTAACATGATGTTTTGGCTAAATTTATGGTTGATTTGTTGTCTACAAGCAAATATCATGCTAGATGTCCTAGGCATCTTCAATTCATTTAGCAATGTTCCTATCAATAAGGCTTGACATGCTCCAAATGAAACTACTACATACCTAGTTTCACATGATGATTATGCAACTATCTCTTGTTGTTTTGTACATTAAGAGATTGGAGCATTTTCTATCATAAACAAATATCCATTTGTACTTTTTTTTATTATCATCTTGGTCTCCTTCCAATCTGAGTCAAAATAACTAAACATTAATTCTCTGCTATTGTTAGGTAGCAGGATTCCATGATCAGTGGCACGTTTTACATATCACTTAATATGATACCTTTGGTTGCTCTATGAATATGCTCACTAGACCAACACTTTGGTATAGGTCAGGTCTAGTATTGAAAAGGTATCTTAGTGACCCTATGATTTGCTTGAAAAAAGTGGCATTCCAAGCTCCTCAATATCTTCTTTGCCAAGTCTAGCTCCATATTCAATAGGTGTCCAAACTACATTACAATTGAGCATATTGAATTTCTTTTAACACTTTTTTTTTGCATATTTCTTTTAGTGCAAGAAAACTCTTGTGCTTGTGTTCTTGAATTCCATTCCCAAAAAAGTAGGATAAATTTCCAGAATTAGACATTTGAAATCCATGCATCATGCATGTCTTAAATTTTTGCATTTTGAGTTGCTCGAACTTATGATTAGCAGATCATCTACATATCAACAGATGATCAATGTTTCTTTCTCATTTGCATGTATAACAAATATGTTGGTGTGAAAATTAGTGTGTATAAGTTGGTGATTAAATTTATATATTGAATCCATGAGGATTGTTTTAACTGCTACAAAGCAAATATAATTTACTTGTCATTAGGCAAGCCATACACCATCTTCTTCACTTTAGCATGCTCAGAATTTTGAAGTTTAGATGAGGTTATCTTTGATGCCATGTACAACTCCTTGTTTCATATTATATGATTCGAATACTCTGTGTTAAGATACCATAAGTTGAAATTATCATTTTCCAATTTGATAGCACCCATTAACAAAACATCATTTGATTCATTACACTTGCATAGGAAAATTGCACTTCATTATTATCACCTGCCTTTGAATTCTTATTGGAGTAGCATTCATTAGCAAAATGTCTAAATTTATGAGAATTGTAACATTTTACATTCTTGTTGCACTTTTTTCTGTCAATCTTTTGATTTCCATCATTGTTGCTTGTTCCTTCAATTGAGTTCTTTGAATCTTTATTACTTTCTGTATGATTTTTCTTCTTCCATTTCTTTTTTCCTTTGTTCTTTGATTCATTACTGCTCATCTTCTTGTGTTTTGCTTAAAGAGCTTGCTCAACCATCTTCTCCAAAAAAAACTATTTGGCCCTTAACTCACAAGCTTCCAAAGATCCTTGGAGATCTTCCATTCTTATGTCCAAAATATTTGGACTTCTCTATTGCCACCAGAATATGATCAAAATTAGTTAAATATCCACAGTACCTTCTCAATTTCCATCACTTAACTAATTGTTTTTCCACACATTTTCATCTAATTTGGTAATTTCACTAGCTTGGCAAATAAGCCTACAAAAGATTCTTGATCATCTATCTCGAGTATCTCATATTGGAGCTTCAAAGATTGCAACTCCACTTTCTATAATTTGTTATCACCACCATATGTTTTCTTGAAAATATCCCAAGCCCTGTTTGTTGTTGGGAATTCCTAATCCGACACTGAATGGTAGAAAAATTCCTTATGAAAATTCGAAATGACCCCTTTGTTTCCAGTGATACGTCTCTGGACGGACATTGCACCTCACTCAAACACGCCCCATCTGAGTCTCACTCCATTTTTTTTTTTAAATTTATTTCAGAGATGCATCTCTGAAACAACTCCGTGTACACCTCATACATTCTTCAATGAAGCGCCCTTTTTGACATAAATTGCTCAGAAGATGTATTTTGTATTCACACTAGACATAATGATCCTCTACACTCAGGAAGCCAGAATTCACACCGTTAGCTAAATCTAAGCTATTGAAAAAATATCATATGGTTGTAAGTTAAAACAAAGTTTTATGTGTCGCAGCGGAAAAAAATTGAGATTAAGCTATTGATTAACTTAACTCGAAAAAATAAAAGTCACCAACGAACTTTATTTATTCCAAAGGAAAGTGAAAATATCGAGAAAATCCAACGCGCAAAAATAAAACAAAAGAGAGATCTATGTACGGAGATTGATTATGCAAGGGGAAGGTATTAATACCCTCACATCTATGGTATTCCATATGAACCTCTTGAAAATCCGTGTTATGATAAAACCAGATTGTTTACAAAAAGATTTTGGTAAAATTAGGAAATAAGTGTTTTATTATGTTTTTACTCGTCAAGATTTCGAGAGCCCGTTTCTACGTATCATCAGAGTGCAATAAGGAAATCAAAGCCTCGTAGTTTGTGATAGAAATAATCATGAAAGTTTGTTGATTGATTTTTATTGAAAAGACATTTCGTCGTATTCGAGTGGAAAATTCAACTTACTATCCACAAGTATGATGAGAGAACATTTGTATAATCTTGATATGGAGAATTTTATTTGAATTTTCTCAACAAGTATGTCTCAACATTCAAGTGAAAAATGTCAATCACTTCACAACACCTTATAGAAGTATAGTAGTTTGTATCACTAATAGAATAGACTAATATCCAATATTTGAATAAAGGTTTTAAAAGAAAAGTGCAAAAAGATACAAAAAAGAAATTCGACGAGGTTTATCTTTTAAAGAAGTTTTGAAAAGAGTTTGAATATGCTTAATTGTTTTAGCACTTATTAAGAAAAAAAGATTTTCGGGATCACTTGACAAAGTCAAGATTTATTATGAAAGGTTTGAAGTTTGAAATAAGAGATTTTAAAAATAGGGAGAAGTTTTGAAAATTAAAGAAGTGGAAAGAAGATGAAGAGAATACCCTAAAGCATAAAAGTAAATGACATAAAATAAAAAGGTCTCATTGTAAGGTAGTCCAAGAGAAAGTCTTTGTGTTTGCAAGTGTACTAACTAAAAGATGAAGCAAGCATTTGACATTTATCAAAATAAATATTTATTTCTCTTTGGATTGAGTCACAAGATAAGAAAGCACATGTGAATACCAAGAGATTCAAATGAAAATCAAAAGCACAAATCCACAGTGAAAATTTCAAGACTTCACACAAAGAGCAAAAAATAAGTCAAGTCTTGATTTGAAGATTAAAAGTCCAGATGAATTTCAATGTCTCAGATACCACTCAAAGCAAAGAGAAAGCCTAATCTTAAGTCCAATGTACAAAATACTCCTTAAGTAAGGGATAGTAACATAAAGTCCACACATTCCCGATTATAGTTTTTTGTATGGTTTTAGCCATTTATTAATGTTTTTGGTCTTTTGAAGCAATAAAGAAAAAGAAAACAAAAAGAAAAAGGAAAAAAGTAAAAAAATGACAAGAATGTAAATGACTTGATTGTAAATGACTAGAAATTAAATGACATAAAGTAAATGACATTAATGTAAAGTTCATAAAAGTAAAATTAACATAAGTGAATTTATGTAGAAGTCACACCTATGTAAGGCCGATTAATAGCAATTTATGTGTCATACATGTTAGAGAAATGATACAAAATTATTCTCCTAAAACAATGTAGCACAAGTCAAAACAAAAGTAAAAGAAGAAGATGGAGAAGAGAGAGAGAGATGATCAAGCACACTTAAGTTTGAACAAAGAATCATCTATCATCAATTTCAACCATTCAAGTTCACAATACAATGGGATAAATTTCTCATTAATCTAAAGTATTAAAAATGATCAAATGATCATTTAAATGATAAGTTTGAAATGATGAAAGCTAAATCAATCAAAACATCATTCAAAGACCATTTGAAATTGAGGAAACACTGATCAACCAAGTCATGATCCAAAGTCATCAAGAGTCCAACCAAAATAGATCAAAATATTAATAAAAATAATTTTAACATTGATTAAAAATGGAAATTAAAAGGAAAATTGCAAAGAGGCATCAAATCATCAAATAAAATGCCACAAAAACTTGAGAAAGTTAGAAATATTTCAAATTACAAGATCTCAAAAGTTGGAATAAAAAATGTTTCAAAATGATTGAAAATAAATTGTTAAAAGAAAATTAAAATGAAAATATAAATAAAATAGCAAAAAATGTTTAAAATGACCTTTAAATTCTGGAAAAAAATATATGTGATAGAAAATATTTTTTGTGATTTATGAAAAAATTTGGAGTCAAAAAGGTCAAAAGCGATATTTAAAATAAATTAGAGAAATTAATGAAATAAAATGAATTAAAAACAAAAAAAGTTAAAATGTCCAAACAGCTAGCACACACATCACCCTATAATTGGCCAGGATATTCAAATTTCGCACTAAAACGTGCGCAGACCTGCGTCATCTTCAACCTTGGTTCAATTTTGTAGAATTATGAACTTGGAGTTTTAAGCTCAAACACCATACTGTTTAGCTTTTACTCACATCATCGTTCATGTTTCTTTGCTTCAGAGCCTTTGATTGACTCTAAGCAAAGAGAATTTTGCTCAAGAACACAGTTAAACCTAGCTATTCAAAGTAAAATTAAATGACAAATACGATGAATAAATCCAATGTGAGTGAGGACTTTTGATCAGTAAATCAAGACGAAAAGCGTGGTAACTTGTTTGTCCAGAGAAGTAAATCATATCTACCTTTTCAGTTGAAGCTTTGAAGGTCCGAAAATGGTGAAATCCAGTTCATGGTTGCAAGTGGTTTGAAACTTTTGTAATGGTCCAGTCATCTTCAGATGATGCCGATGAACGTTTCTGGGTGGAGATTTGAAGTTAAAACGAGCTAGAAATGAATTTAGGGTTTCAAGTTTTTGGAGTTTTTCAGGGATAAAAATGGCAGAGGTTTTGTGGTTGTTCAAGCTTGAAAATGAGGGAAAAATACTTCTCTATTTATAGGAAACTGAATGAGGTCATGATACGTGTGAAATCAGATCCCATACGTCTGAACCAAGTTGAGATATTTTTGTATTGCACACTATGGGACACATTTTGCAAAGAGAAATAAGTTTGCACATGTACTGGTGGTCCCAAATGAAGTTTCACATGATTGCAAGTTACAGTTCATAGCTGCGATACAAAGTTCATGGTGCCATGTTCAAGCTTAGGCCAAATGAAATCTACTAGTGCATTTTGGAATGTTCTTTGTGCCAAATGTTCTCTTCATGGAAAAGAATCAAATGAAAAAAGAATCAGATCAAGAGGATGTTTGAGTTGAAAATGACATTGATGGAAAGTTGAGTTCGTGGCCCTGAAATCCAGGTATGGCATTAGGTCGACCATGTCATAAACTTGTTTTTGTGCTCGCGTAACATTTTGACCAATTCCAAAATTGATGGACTTAGAGGCAGAATTGATGTTTGAACCTTGAAACAAAGTTGTAGAGGAGATCAAATGTGACATTTAGCTTGAAGTAGATTCCAAAAAAATTGTGTTGCGACTGGTTTTTAAATGAGAGTCGCCACTACTAGTTTTTATCCTAAGGAAGGACATCTAATAGGAAATCCTAATTTGTAAAGACATAGATTCTATGTTTCGGACTCTATTAGACGAAAGCAAGGTGTTAGGCACCTTTCATCTACCTTATTCTTAAGGATTCTAGGTTTTAGGTTTAGGTTTCAGGTAAAACAGGGTTTTAAATTTTAATAGTGGAACTCGCCACGATTTTAGTCATATGCCTACGTATCCTCTAAGGAGGAATCAGAGTCCCAATTTGTAGTTCGCGTGGGTTTGTGTTTTTTTAGGGGTTGCAAAAGTATTTTGAATCGCCTCGCATTTGACTGGGTGTAGAGATTATGGAATTTTAAACTAAATGTGCGATTAGTCAAAATATATTTGGAACCCTTTAGCGAAAATTATTTGTTTAGATTAGTTTATTGCAAAAAATAGTTTTAAGATTTGTTGAATATTTTTTATCATATTAATTGTGAAATATCTTAATTAATGCATGATAAAAAATATTTTAATACAATATATAAAAAATAATATACATGCGTTTGAATAAAATAATTATTTATGATAATAAATAGTAATATATGATAATAATAATAATAAGGTATGCAAAAATAAGAATTAAGAAAGTAAAATAATTTTTATACAAAAGAAAACAATTATATAAAAAATTAAATATAGTAATTATTATAAAAAGAAATAAATAATAATAATAAAAAAGAATAATTAAATAATAATAATTAAAATAAGAAAATAATTAAAAAATAGAAAATATTAATTAATATTCAAGGGGCGTGTTTTATATTGGATAGTAAAAAGGGTGGGGTGTAAAAAGTCAGGGTCTGAATTCAGATATTGAATTCAGGCCTAGTAAGTCTGGGGGGTGTCATTTTTGAACTGGTAAATAAACATGGGGTGTTCATAGAAGGATGGGCCAAAGTTCAGATATTGAACTGGGCCCAGAGGTGGGGGGTATGTTGTTTAGTTGCGTTTTAGTAAAACAAGGAAAGGGTGGTGCGAACAGCGACTGGGCTTGGCCCAATACAAATTCTTGGAGAGCTTGAGCATTCGCGTGTGTGAGGGTGTAGGGAGTTTATGGTGGATTTGGCCTCACGACCGTCTGATGTGTATCGTACGGACATCATTTAAGGGAGCAAGATATTACTGTGTATTCGCGTATATTGAATTATTCTGAATATAACAAGTCATTTTTACATTTTGTTTTTTCATTTACAGTCTTCCCCATCCTCTCTTTTTGTTTACCCTTTCCCTTCTCCTTTACAAACCCTAACACCACATCCCCGCGGCGACGCTCAACCAACCTTCCCCTTTCTGTCGTAAATCAACCCAACAACCCTCAATCAATATCAAAAATAAAAAGCTGAGTTATTTTACCCTTTCGCGAGTTCGTATTCTGACTTTTACTTCCGATCGATGGGATTCTGATCTTCCTCCCTTTCTCTTATTCGCAGGTTTCCGAAGGTGCTCGAAGGTGGTGACGATGGCTTTGAAAGATCAACGGCAGTCGTACGATTAGGGTTTCACATATTGAAACCCTAATCACCCTCTTTCGTCCGGTCTTCAACAACGAAGGGTTCTTCTTCTTCTATATTTTTCGCCAACCTTCCATTTTTGTTTCTTCGAAATTCCTCCCTCTTCTGTTAATTATGTATTCTCCGCCCCTCTGTACTGTTAATTCTCTTTAATATTTATAGGGCTTTAGTTTTAGGGTTTCACCAGATTTGTAGTTACGAGTTTGTTAGCATAGATTAGGGATTTTGTAGAACCAAAATTAGGGATTCAGATCTTGTACGATTGATTTAGTGTTAAATTTTCGGATTTGATTTTTGTACATTTTGATTTGATTTTGTATTTTTTAGATTGGATTGGATTTTGTAAAAACAATGATTCTGTAAATTTGCTTGAATGTAATCTGTATTCTGTATATTTTGTTTCAATTGTAAAAGATTTGATTTAGCAATTTTTGCAACTTAGGATTTATTTTGGATATTTGATTTACACAGTACTTGTTAGTTTGATAAAGAACGCGTATTTCCCGTATAATCCATACATTAACTGTTATTTCGAATTGGGCTTTACATTGCTGTTTCGGTCCAGCAACAACACATTACAGCAAAACGTTTTTTTTTTGTATAATTAGGCCCAAATGTCCTTCTTTTTGCCTGACCCAATACTAGTTGTTTAAAACACAAAACTTTTAATAAATAAATTTTACAAATAATATTTAATGTAATATCTTTTAATGAAAACATTATTTATAAAATAAAAAAAAGTTTAATAGCAATAGTAGAAATATAACGTCCTTTTTTTAGTAAGACGATAATAATAAAATTTTTTTTTTCCTTTTTAACACGAGACAACAAATATCAAAAAAGACAAAATGGGCCGACTACAAAATCTTACTGGGCCTGTTATTTGAATTTTCACCCCTCTCTCTTACAGCAGACCTCTATTTGGGCCTTATCTTAATAAATAGTTTATATATAAAATCAGTAGAATAATATTTTTAATAATAATTTTTCAAATAAAACAGTAACAATAAAAATGACAAAGAACCTTAATGGGCCTTTAATAACCCTACCCCTCTCTTTGCTATAAACAACAAAAATGGAAATGGGCCTTATTAATAATTTTATTCTGAGATACTTTTCCATATTCGAATCTCATGGGCCATTGGCCAACATGCTTCGTAAATGGACCTACGGGTATATGGGTCCTTCTGATTTAGAAAGCCCCACTCCCTGGAATTAAAATACACCCCTTGGTTGACTTGGACTTAAGAATGAGCCATCAGATATTGTTGGACCATCCTTAATTAAAAAATTTCTCTTGTATTTTTAATCTTGAAAATATAATCGTAAAGGTAGGGCAAATTTGGGGTACGACAGCTGCCCCTATTCAATCATCTTCCAATCGAATAGCGTCAAAATACACGAGTCTTGCACATTATGATTGGGAGTTTTTAAATACTTGGAATACCCCAAAATTTGTCCGACAACCATATGGTTACGCTGATATAGCATACCCTTACGAGTCTTGAGGAAATTGGCAAAGCTGATGATATATCGCTTATCAGGGTTTGATGACGAGGCATATGTTTTTGAGCTTGAGAGGATAATATGGTATGTTCTGGTTTGAATTTGCTTATTCATCCCTTTGTGGGATGAAGTAAACACTTAATAACACATGGCTGCTTGGAGACTGAGGCAATGGGTTATATTCGTGAATCGCTGCACGGAGTCCTAGGCAATGATCTATGTTTTAGATTTCAAACACCGCTGCATAGAGTCTTAGGCAATGATCTATGTTTTGTGAATTACTTCCTAGGGTCTTAGGTAATGGGTGAAGATAGGGAAACACATTGCTTCCTGGAGTCTTAGGCAATGTGTTATGTTACACTACTGCCTGGGGTCTTAGGCAATGAACTAAGTTTCACGCATTACGGCCTGAGGTCTTAGGTAATGGGTAAGATGAGGGGAATACATTGCTACATGGATTCTTAGGAAATGTACCGAGCTTCGTACATTACTACATGAAGTCTTAGGTAATGAACTACATTGTAGAGGGAAAACATCACTGCGTAGAGTCTTAGGTGATGGGCTAAACATGTCACTGCATGGAGTCTTAGGTGGAGGATTTTATTTGGATTTCGAACATTGCGGCGTGGAGTCTTAGGAAATGTACTGGGTTTTTCACATAGCATGGAGACTTAGGTAATGCTACGTTGTAAGGAACACAACACTGCGTGGAGTCTTAGGTGATGGGTTGAACACATCACTGCATGGAGCCTTAGGTGACAGGTTGGATTTGTAGAAGAAGTGCGCTTTAATGATTGACCCTTAGATAGCTAAATCGAGGGTGAGATTGTTTGTTTGTTGTATGATATAGGCGTATGTTGTCTGATTGATATAGAACCCAAAGTGTATGTGTATTGAATGTCTGTGTATGTATGATGTATGCAAATTGTGTGTACGATGTGTGTATACCCTGAAATGTTATGAAAATTGTTTCTGGCTTTTCTCTCCTTTAAACCATTGGTTTTGAATTACCAATTCCCTGGTGTTGTATGTTGCATTGTTGTGGTATCTTTGAATTGTTTTGACAAGTATTTAGTAAAGATTCTGATTTTTGTATGTCATAGGTGCAGGCGTAGGCATAGACATATGTGTAGACTTTTATGTTGTAGGTGTAGACATATGTATTGGCATATGTGTGGATGCAAAATTTTGTGTTGTGAGCATAGACGTAGGCGTAGGCATGTGTATGGACGTAGACGTGGATTTTCTTTTGATGCTTTTCTAACCAAAATGCTTTTTTGATGTTTTATCAAATGCTTTTATTTGACAATTCCCACAAAATGTTTTCAACACAATATTCACAAGCAATAAGTGTAGTATTTTGTAAACAAGTCTAAAAAAAACACAATTTGATAGCTTCGAAAAGAAAATGCTTTATTAATATGCATATGAATAGGCGAATGTACATGATGTAATTCCTTGAAAGAGATAATTACAGAAAGTTTCAAAACTGTAAATGGCTATGAAAATGATAATTGTTACTGCTGTTCCCCAATATCCTTTTAATGTCTCTTATCTCCTTTGCTTCTGAGTCGTATGATTTAGATCCATTTATCCCTTTGGGGTTCGTAGTCATGGTTCTTAGATTGCAGTCTTTTTGTTCTTTATTTCTTTTGCATAAGATCCCTAACTTTTGCCTGGATTGCCCTCTCATGTTTTCAATCCCCCGGGATAGTTTTTTTTTGTATGTCCCTATATTTTTCCTGGATCTCCCTTTAGGGTTTTTAATCCACCGGGACGCTCCTTTTTGCCTAAGTCGCTCGTTTAGGGTTCGAGCTTAGCGAGCTTTTTATACATAGTATTTTTTGAATGCGTCTAAATTTTCCGGATGAGGTAGTTCTTCCCCATCCATTGTTGTGAGGATGAGACCACCATCGGAGAATGTTGTTTTTACTACGTATGGACCTTCGTAGTTGGGGGTCCATTTACCATGTGAATCGAGGCGAGGTAGCAGAATATTCTTGAGTACCAAATCCCCTGCTTTGAATATTCGAGGGAAAACTTTCTTGTCAAAGGCCTTCTTCATCCGTTTGTGATGTAGCTGACTGTGGCATAGAGCTGTCAAGCGCTTTTCTTCGATGAGGTTGAGCTGATCGAGCCGCGTCTGAACCCATTATGCTTCTTCCAACTTTTTTTCCATTAGAAACTGAAGTGACGGTATCTCGATTTTAACTGGAAGTACTGCCTCCATGCCATATACTAGAGAAAAAGGAGTTGCGCCTGTTGGTGTGCGTACAGAAGGGAGATGGCCATGTAGAGCAAAGGGAAGCATTTCGTGCCAATCTTTGTAAGTCTTCACCATTCTTTGAATGATCTTCTTGATATTTTTATTGGCTGCTTCGGCATCTCCGTTCATCTTGGGTCTGTATAGTGAGTAGTTACGGTGTTCGATTTTGAAATGGTCACATAGTTCCTTCATCATCTTGTTGTTCAAATTGGACCCGTTGTCTGTAATAATCCTGCTTGGGACCCCGTATATGCATATGAGATTCTGATTGATAAATCGCATAACCACTTGACTTGTTACATTGGCGTAGGATGTCGCTTCTACCCATTTGGTGAAGTAATCGATGGATACTAGTATGAAACAATGTCTGTTGGATGCTTTCAGCTCGATTATGCCAATCATATCGATTCCCCACATTGAAAATGGCCAAGGGGAGCTCATGACATTCAGCGGAGTTGGTGGCACATTTATCTTATCGGCATAAATCTGGAATTTGTGACACGTCTTCGTGTAGAGATAAGTTGGTTATTGAATTTATATATTGAATCCATGAGGATTGTTTTAACTGCTATAAAGCAAATATAATTTACTTGTCATTAGGAAAGCCATACACCATCTTTTTCACTTTAGCATGCTCAGAATTTTGAAGTTTAGATGAGGTTATCTTTGATGCCATGTACAACTCCTTGTTTCATATTATATTATTCGAATACTTTGTGTTAAGATACCATAAGTTGAAATTATCATTTTCCAATTTGATAGCACCCATTAACAAAACATCATTTGATTCATTACACTTGCATAGGCAAATTTCACTTCATTATTATCACCTGCCTTTGAATTCTTATTGGAGTAGCATTCATTAGCAAAATGTCTAAATTTCTGAGAATTGTAACATTTTACATTCTTCTTGTTGCACTTTTTCTGTCAATCTTTTGATTTCCATCATTGTTGTTTGTTCCTTCATTTGAGTTCTTTGAATCTTTATTACTTTCTATATGATTTTTCTTCTTCCATTTCTTTTTTCCCTTGTTCTTTGATTCATTACTGCTCATCTTCTCGTGTTTTGCTTAAAGAGCTTGCTCAACCATCTTCTCCAAAAAAACTATTTGGCCCTTAACTCACAAGCTTCCAAAGATCCTTGGAGATCTTCCATTCTTATGTCCAAAAATATTTGGACTTCTCTATTTCCACCAGAATATGATCAAAATTAGTTAAATATCCACAGTACCTTCATTTCCATCACTTAACTAATTGTTTTTCCATACATTTTCATCTAATTTGTTAATTTCACTAGCTTGGAAAATAAGCCAACAAAAAATTCTTGATCATCTATCTCGAGTATCTCATATTGGAGCTTCAAAGATTGCAACTGCACTTTCTATAATTTGTTGTCACCACCATATGTTTTGTTGAAAATATCCCAAGCCCTGTGAATTCCTAATCCGACACTAAGTGGTAAAAAAACACCTTATGAAAATTCGAAATGACCCCTTTGTTTCCATTGATACATCCCTGGACGCACCTTGCACCTCACTCAAACACGCCCCATCTGAGTCTCACCGCATATGTTTTCAAAATTTATTTCAAATATGCATCTCTGAAAACATTTTTGTGTACATCTCATGCATTCCTCAATGAAACGCCCTTTTGACATAAATTGCTCCGAAGATGCATTTTGTATTCACACCAAACATAATGATCCTCTACACCCAGGAAGCCAGAATTCACACTGTTAGCTAAATCTAAGCTATTGAAAAATATCCTATGGTTGTAAATTAAAACAAAGTTTCACGTGTCGCAGCGGAAAAAAATGAGATTAAGCTATTGATTAAATTAACTCAAAAAAAATTAGAGTCACCACGGAACTTTATTGATTCCAAAGGAAAGAAAAACTATCGAGAAAACCCAACACAGAAAAATAAAACAAAAGAGAGATCTAGGTACGGAGATTGATTATGCAAAGGAAAGGTATTAACACCCCTCACATCTATGGTACTCCATAGGAACCTCTTGAAAATCGGTGTTATGATAAAACCAGGTTGTTTGCAAAAAGATTTTGGGAAAATGAGGAAATAAGTGTTTTATTATGTTTTTACTCGCCAAAATTTCGAGAGCCCGTGTCTACGTATCATTAGAGTGCAATAAGGAAATCAAAGCCTCGCAGTTTATGGTAGAAATAATCATGGAATTTTGTTGATTGATTTTTATTGAAAAGACATATTGTCATATTCGAGTGGAAAATTCAACTTACTATCCACAAGTATGAGGAGAGAACATTTGTATAATCTTGATATGAAGAACTTTACTTGAATTTTCTCAACAAGTATGTCTCGACATTCAAGTGAAAAATGTCAATCACTTCACAACACCTTATAGAAGTATAGTAGTTTGCACCACTAATAGAATAGACTAATATCCAATATATGAATAAAGGTTTTAAAGGAAAAGTGAAAAAAGATACAAACAATTTTTTTACGAGGTTTGTCTTTTTAAGATGTTTTGAAAAGAATTTGAATATGCTTAACTGTTTTAGCATTTATTAGGAAAAAGAGATTTTCGGGATCACTTGACAAAGTCAAGGTTTATTATGAAAGGTTTGAAGTTTGAAATAAGAGATTTTAAAAACAGGGAAAAGTTTTGAAAATTGAAGAAGTTGAAATGAGATGAAGAGAATACCCTAAAGCATAAAAGTAAATGACATAAAATAAAAAGGTCTCATTGTAAGATAGTCCAAGAGAAAGCCTTTGTGTCTGCAAGTGTACTAACCACAAGATGAAGCAAGCATTTGACATTGATCAAAATAAACATTTATTTCTCTTTGGATTAAGCCACAATATAAGCAAGCACAGGTGAATACCAAGAGATTCAAATGAAAATCAAAATCACAAAGCCACAGTGAAAATTTCAAGACTTCACAGAAAGAGTAAAGAATAAGTCAAGTCTAGATGAATATCAAAGTCTCTGATACGACTCCAAGCAAAGGGAAAGCCTAAGCCTAAGTCCAATGTCCAAAATACTCCTCAAGTAAGGGATAGTAACACAAAGTCCACATGATCCAGATTATAGTTTTTTTATGGTTTTAGCCATTTATTAATGTTTTTGGTCTTTTGAAGCAATAAAGGAAAAGAAAACAAAAACATAAAGACAAAAAGTAAAAATGACAAGAATGTAAATGACATGAATGTAAATAACTAGAAATTAAATGACATAAAGTAAAGGACATTAATGTAAAATTCATAAAAGTAAAATCATCACAATTAATATGTCAATATGTGTTAATGAAGAATCAACCGAGTCGGGACAATTTAGCGCTATGTTAAGCAATTGTAAGTGAATTTATGTAGAAGTCACACCTATGTAAGGCCGGTTAATAGTAATTTATGTGTCATACATGTTAGAGAAATGATACAAAATTATTCTCCTAAAATAATGTAGCACAAGTCAAAACAAAAGTAAAAGAAGAAGATGGAGAAGAGAGAGAGAGAGAGAGAGGGAGAGAGAGAGAGAGAGAGAGAGAGAGAGAGAGAGAGAGAGAGAGAGAGAGAGAGAGAGAGAGAGAGAGAGAGAGAGAGAGAGAGAGAGAGAGAGAGAGAGAGAGAGAGAGAGAGAGAGAGAGATGATCAAGCACACTTAAGTTTGAACAAATGATCATTTATCATCAATTTCAACCATTCAAGTTCACAATGCAATGAGATAAATTTATCATTAATCCAAAGTACTAAAAATGATCAAATGATCATTTAAATGATAAGTTTGAAATGATGAAAGCTAAATCAACCAAATCATCATTCAAAGACCAATTAAAATTGATGAAGCAATGATCAACCAAGTCATAATCCAAGTCAACAATAGTCCAACTAAAATAGATCAAAATATAAATAAAAATAATTTTAACATTGATTAAAAATGGAAATTAAAAGGAAAATTGCAAAGAGGCATCAAATCATCAAATAAAATGTCACAAAAACATGAGAAAGTTAGAAATATTTCAAATTACAAGATCTCAAAAGTTGGAATAATTTTTTTTTCAAAATGATTGAAAATAAATTGTTAAAAGAAAATTAAAATGAAAAAAAAAGAAAATAGCAAAAAATGCTTAAAATGACCCTTAAATTCTGGAAAAAATATATGTGATCGAAAATACTTTTTTGTGATTTATGAAAAATTTTGGAGTAAAAAAGGTCAAAAGCGATATTTAAAATAAATTAGAGAAATTAATGAAATAAAATGAATTAAAAACAAAAAAGTTAAAATGTCCAAACAGCTGGCACACGCACCGCCCTATAATTGGCCAGGATATTCAAATTTGGCACTAAAACGCACGCAGACCTGCGTCATCTTCAACCTTGGTTCAATTTTGTAGAATCGCGAACTTGGAGTTTTAGGCTCAAATAACACACGATTTAGCTTTTACTCACATCATCCTTCATGTTTCTTTGCTTCAGAGCCTTTGATTAGCTCTAAGCAAAGAGAATTTTGCACAAGAACACAATTAAACCTAGCTATTTTAAGTAAAATTAAATTACAAATACAATGAATAAATATAATGTGAGTGAGGACTATTAATCAATAAATCAAGACGAAAAGCATGGTAACTTTTTTGTCCAGAGAAGTAAATCGTATCTACCTTTTCATTTGAAGCTTTGAAGTTCTGATAATGGTGAAATCGAGTTCATGGTTGCAAGTGGTTTCAAACTTTTGTAATGGTTCATTCATCTTCAGATGATACCGATGAACGTTTTTGGGTGGAGATTTGAAGTTAAAATGAGCTAGAAATGAAGTTAGGGTTTCAGGTTTTTGGAGCTTTTTAGGGATCAAAACGGGAGACATTTTGTGGTTGTTCAAACTTGCAAATGAGGGAAAAATACTTCTCTATTTATAGGAAACTCAATGAGGTCACGATACATGTGAAATCAGATCCGATACGTCTAAACCAAGTTGAGATATTTTCGTATTGCACACTATGGGACACGTTTTGCAAAGAGAAACAAGTTTGCACATGTATTGGTGGTCCCAATTGAAGTTTCATATGATTACAAGTTATAGCTTATAGTTGCGGACAAAGTTCATGGTGCCATGTTCAAGCTTAGGCCAAATGAAATCTACTCGTGCATTTTGGAATGTTCTTCGTGCCAAATGTTCTCTTCATGGCAAGGAATCAAATGAAAAAAGAATAAGATCAAGAGGATGTTTGAGTTAAAAATGAAATTGATGGCAAGTTGAGTTTGTGGCCCTAAAATCCATGTTTGGCATTAGGTCGACCATGTCATGAACTTGTTTTTGTGCTCGTGTGGCATTTTGACCAATTCCAAAATTGATGGACTTAGAGGCCGAATTGATGTTTGAACCTTGAAAAAAAGTTGTATGATAGATAAAATGTGACATTAAGCTTGAAGTAGATTCCAAAAAAGTTGAAAAATGAAAAAGTTATGGTGTTTGGACCAAGTAATATGCCATACTTGATTTTAGATAAACCAATCATGCACTAACTTGTCATTTTTGATATTTCCATGCCTCCAAAGGCCCAATGATGAAAATTTGAACACCAAATGAGGGAAGCTTGGTTGTCCTTTGAATAATCTTGATGATTGTGAAATTCTGGTAAATCAGATCACAAATGTTCTATAGGATGCTGAGATATATGTTCTGACTAAAACAACAATGGTAAGGTATAAACATACATAACAATACTGAAAAGTAAACAACACACTAGAACTATTAACCCAGTTTGGAGAAACTCTCCTACTCTGGGGGTATACTAAGCCAGGGATAATGTCCACTGTAATAGTATCAATTCGATGTTAAACTCCCCCGTTTACAAATTCTCACTTAATCACTACCCATACTAACTTTCTACATAAGACTCACCTAGGTATGAGGCCCTCCTCAACTCCCTCATCAATCACAGACAACGATTGGATCAAAAGAGGAAGACACACTTCCATGACGCAAAACTAGAAGACATGCTTCTATGATAATACCTATTCAAGACTATTGACTAAGAACAATACTTAGAGTTGCTTAAAATCTTCCTCCAAGAATAATACTACCTCTTTCTTAAAAGCTTCGAGGAGAACAATAATTGATCACGACTTTAAGAGTCTATCAGATTTACTGACTACAAGTGTACAGTCTAATCGTGTAGTTTTAAAAGATATTGAACCCACAGAGGCTGGTAATCAAACTAATGCTATCTAACATTACTATGTAAATCTAAGGCTGATGATTAATCTTGGATTTTGGGAAATACAAGAAATAAATTCAAATTTAATAAAATGTTCAATTACAGTACACCGCTATGCAACTCGTCAAACTTCAGGGATTTGATAAATTATTGGCGTGGTTTTAAAATTAAAATACTTCTCAGTAGAAAATACTGACTTAAAATCCTTCATCTCACACTCTCGTGTTATTGATTCATACGATACTCCTAGACCAAAATGCTTTGCTCTCACTGTCTCATTTGAAATTTAAAAGTACTTTTTGAAAACCAGTAAAATCTATTCAATCCTAAAGTGCTCTCGCTATGTTTAGAATTAATGTCTAGTTTCTACTATCCGGTTAAAATCTAAAACTCTCGCTTTATTGACTGTAACCTTTGTTTGGTTTTTACTCTTGTACAAAACTATTTTAATTAGAATTAGAAACTAGAATATAAAAATAGTTTGTAAATGTTTGCGCTAATAAATTGTCGAACCCCGTCCGTGAGACTACTTTTACATAAACATGCTATAACAGTAGTTAAACATAAAACTAAACATGATTTCTAAGAACAAAGATAATAAAAACTAAATGAAACCTGGAAGTAAAAACTAAATGGAATAACTGGAATTGATAAATTGGAATTTCAAGTCTATAATCCTCCACAAATGTTAGCAGGAATTGCTATTCTGAAATACAAAATGAATACGAAAAATAAACCTAAGACTAGAGTTGTGATAGTCCCCCGATGTGGAAGGCTATCACTTTCAATTATGAGTTTTCTGCTTAAAAATCTAACAATAATAATACTCTGCTTCAAGACGAAAAATGGTGGAGACTTTTCAACTATGAAGAACTGCCCTTTTATAACCCTCTGCTAGATTCTTGTAGCTTACATGGAGAAAAATCAAGGACTCATTGCTTCATGGAGAAATGTATGGAAGACTTAGCTCGTGGAGAAATATCAGGGACTCGTTGCGTCATAGATTATTGACGTGGAGAAGGCCACAAACATATAATATGTGGCTTGCATATTTGAGCTGCAGCGAGGGATACACATTGTGTTGCAAGAGCCACACTCCTTGTCGCCACAGGTTTTAAATGTGTTTTCCTACGCTTTTTTCATAATTTCTTCAATTCTTCTCAGTGTCTTGGCCATTTCTTACTCTTTTACTCATGGAAGCTTTGTGTTAGTATGTACCTGAAATGAAATATAAATACCGGCATAAAATGACATAAATAAACAAAAGAGATAATAAAATTCCTGCGAGTCGAGTCGAATATATAGTGTAATTTCGTGTTATCAAACTCCATTGCACTTGAACCTTTGTTTGTCCTCAAGCAAATACTAGCATGATAATTCAATTAAACACATGCTCGACATAAATACACGACAAAACTCAAATCATACGTGGTTGTGAGGCATTTTGTTAAATGGATAAATACTCAATGTCCAGACTAAGGATACCGTAATGACACGAAACCACAAAACGCGATCAAAAACTCCCACCCTATGCAAACCAGTCTGAATCATTATATTATAACTCAACATATTTCTTTTGTTTTATTTCACCCACTTTCATCGAGTGCAATCACATTAAGCCCTTTATCCGTACACGCACATAGTAGGGGAGCCAGTTAGTTATTCTGATCCTTAAGCATGGGGTTCTGGTATATTAGTTTGGTAACCCCTTTTATTTACCCAATTGCAAGTTACGGGGGATCGAATCATAGTCCATCCTACCAAGTTCAACACCAAATACCTATGAACCAACTGACAACAGGTTACTTATTAGATTTTTATAGGTTCCACAGCCATTGGATTAAGTGACCGGTGAGAGTCACCTAAAGTAATAGGTGCATTCCCTATTTTTAATTATATTATGGCAAACATTTTTTTTATAGAATTTTTGGGATAACTCACTTATATTCATCGACTTCCTACGTAGTTTGTGCTTAAGATGGTGCCGACTGCTAATATAAATTACTCGGGGCTAATTTAAAACTTTAAACTTAAGGTCTCAGTATAATAGGTTTTCAAATTGATCATGCATAATTAGGGAGTTTAGGGTGTCAAAACGGTATCCGTTTTGTTGAATCTTTTTTAAAATCGTTCTAACATAGTGTAATACAGTGGGATAACTGACTTGGGTGTTTTGCGTTTTATTGCAATTGTTGCGGATAACAAGAGTCGCCACCGAATTTTCTTTTATCCAATAAAGGAAAGGGTGAAAAGAACAGGAAAGACCTTTTGATAATTGTCTTGAGTTCGGGGGTAGGTTATGAAATGGAAAGGTGTTAGCACCCTTTTCATCCGTAGTTATCTACGGGATCTTAGTTGCTATCTCACTTTGAAATGCTTTGTGAAATGTGTTTGTGATTTGTTTTGAAAGTATTTTTGAAAAGTGCCTTCGTTTAGGCGAACTTTGTAATGATTCTCGTCTCTATAAGAATGTATACAAAGTGTTGACTTTTGAAAATATTTCATTTGAAAGTGTTGGTGTGTTTGAAATATGTTTTGAAAATGGATGTGAGCAAGAAGCTACGAGCGTTAAACCTACTCAAAAAGTCTTAGTTCTTTTCCTCCTCCTTTAGATATTTCTATCTTACCATTGATTGATAAGAAGCCCTATCATTGGATGTGAAGGGACAGACGTGGGTCATCATATATTCATAGAAAGCAACATTGTAGGATACCTTAGCCATTTATCGTAAGGATCTAAGATCATTTATGAAGGCAACATTGGAAGGGTCATCTAGGGACTACGATCTTGTTTTTGATTGTTTTTGCTAAAGTATCCCACGTTTGCATAACATGACTATTTTATCTTTAAGCAACAAGTGAGGTTAACCCTAGAGGTGCAAGTGTGCGAAGGGTTTCTTTTCATGCATTTTTGTCTTGAATTAGGGTTTTCTATTTGTTGATTTTATGTCTTGCCATACAAACCCTAATTACTAGCATTTATATTGAAAGCGATAAATTGCAGAAATGTAAAATTCTATGCTATTACATTATTTGGGGATGGGGGTATAAGTTTAAAAATGGGGAGCTGTTTCACCCTAAAATTTACCCTCTTGATTTAGCCTTATGTTTCATCATAAACATCATATTGCATTGCATTCATACATTGTGTAGGGATAAAAGTATTTTGGTTATCAAGTCTCCCTCAAGCTTTGGAAGATTGATTGTATTGACAAGTTTCCCAAGGAGGGCCTTATTATCTAAACCTCTCGATCTTTCAAGCCCAAAGGTATCACATATCTTAAGATATCTTACCCACCTCATTGGATCATCATAAGATTGAGTATTGTGTTGTTTATAAGGAAAATCACATCCTTTGGATTCATCAGTCAAAATTAGGGTTTTGCTCAAGTTGGAGTTATTGGGGTCTAGATGAGCCAAGTATTGAAGCATCATTCATTTATCATCATTAGAATCAATTTTGTTTAAAGAGTCTCTCATGATGCCCAGTGAAACTAGTGTTTTGAAGCTTGATCAGCTATCTCCTAGTGCAGGGTGCAAAACTAGGGTTTGAGTCTTAATCAGGGATTCTTTGGAATTTTGGGTGGAAACTCTTTTCATAGTATCTATGTTTGGAATATCATATGTTTGAAGTTTTGATCATCAATTTTGAAGAGAAGTGGTTCAATTGAATCAAAGGGGCAAAACAATCATTTTACTCAAAGTCAACAAAGTCAAAGTTGACTAATTGGACTTTTGGTCAACATGAAGCATTTGACATGTAATTTCATGTGGGATGATCATTGATGATTTATTCTGATGAGAATTGTAAGTTTGAGAGGTTACTTGGATTTGAAGTTATCTTGGTGATTGGAAATTTCACTAAGTGTTCTTGATTTAGGCCTGACTTTACAAGGGCATAACTTTCTCATTTTTCAAGAGATTTTTGTGGTTCCCTTTGCCAATTGAAGAAGGGAAAAAGATCTACAAGCCCCCACAGAGGACAAAAACACACTTCTTACTCAAAATCAAAAGTTATGAGCCTTTCAAGTTCAAGGAAAGTTGAGCATTTTTTGGGGCAATCTTGGGCAACTGGCCAGGCAAGGCAAGGCGTTTGGCCTAGGCAATTCATCAAACAGTTGGTGACATGCCTATAATTGTTGATTCAAGGCAGAATTCAAAAATGTGCCTCGTGCACTTTAAAGAGGGGTATGAAAGCTTCTCATTAAACTTGGAATCTATCAATTTGGTTTAAAATCGAAGAGGCTGTGATTTGAGGAAGTTGGATATTAAAAATAGGGATTCGAATGGCTCTCTTTGATTTCCTACAGTTTGGACCATTCAAAGCAACTTTGTAGGCTGGTTGAAGCCTCCTTTTGCTCCCTTTGATTTCCTACAGTTTGAACCATTAGAAGAGGCTTTGTGGGCTAGTCGAAGCCTCCTTTTGCTATCTTTGATTTTTCTCAGTTTGGACATTCAAAGTGTCATCTTGAGGGCTGGTCGAAGCCTCATTCTTCTCTCTTTGTTTGGACATTTTGAAGTGTCACCTTGAAGGCTGGTCGAAGCCACTTTCTTCTTACTTTTTTTCTCTTCCTTTGGACATTCAAAGTGTCATCTTGAGGGCTGGTCAAAGCCACATTCTTCTCTCTTTGTTTGGACAGTTTGAAGTGTCACCTTGAAGGCTGGTCAAAGCCTCTTTCTTATTACTTTGTTTCTCTTTGTTTGGATATTAAAAGTGTCATCTTGAGGGATGGTCGAAGCCTCATTCTTCTCTCTTTGGTTGTACATCTTGAAGTGTCACCTTGAAGGCTGGTTGAAGCCTCATTCGTCTTTCTTCATTTGGACATTCAAAGTGTCATCTTGAGGGCTGGTCGAAGCCTCATTCTTCTCTCTTTGTTTGGAAAGTTTGAAGTGTCACCTTGAAGGCTGGTCGAAGCCTCTTTCTTCTTACTTTCTTTCTCTTCGTTTGGACAATTCGAAGTAACCTTATAGGCTGGTCAAAGCCTCATTCCTACTCTCTTCGTTTTCTCTCAACTTGTACCATTCTAAGTAACCTTATAGGTCGGTCGAAGCCTCATTCCTGCTCTCTTTGTTCTCTCAATTTGGACCATTTGAAGTGTTGCCTTATGGACAAGCCAGCGTGCGTGCAGTCTTGGGCAAGTTGGCTTTAGTTGCCCAGGAATTCTAAGCCTCATATCTTACTCATCTCTCCATCATTTCTTTCGAATCTCAGCTTATTTCGAAGCCCAGGTATGCTCTTCATTTGGCCCAAGGGAAATTTGAGAACGTACGAGCCAATTTTCTATGGCCTTAATTGAAATCAACTGACATTTTGTGCATGTGTGGGTTGCAAATTTTATGCACCCTTCGATTCTGTTTGTTTTTAGGTTGATATTGCACATGCTTGGCATGAATCACACACTTCATTTCTTACTTCTTTTGGCCAAACAATCACGCTTTCCTTGCCTCCCCACGATTTCTACATTTTTTTGCCAAAATTGGTAACTAAGCAAAATCACACCATGTGTAATCCTTGCCACCTCACCCTCTCACGCTTCACTCACCTCATTTCATTAACATCTGAGCTCATCAAAATGCAGCATAAAAAGGCCAAGTAACAAACAAAATGCAAGCACATGCTCTCACATTTTCATTTATCTGTTTTGGCCAAATTGCCCTCCAACAGATTTCTATGAGTTATGACCTTATTGCCCTCACTCTAAAAACTATATAAACACTGCATTGCTCATTCAAAAGAAGAGGAGAAAAAAGGGAGGAAGAGAAGAATGAAAGGCTACATTAGAAGCTCAGATCTGAAATCACATTTTCTTTCAAAAATCCATTTCTTCGAGTCTCCCAATTTGCTTGTGTGTTTTGAGTGATTCTTCTTGCATTCTCTTCTCCAAGTGTTAAGGGTTATAGATCGAGGATTGGTTTGCAGCAGGAGTGAAGGAGACAATAGATACATTTTTTCTTCAAAGGTTAGAATCCTTAACTTTGATCTTGATTTCTGGTCATGATTTGTATGATTTGAGTTTGGAATCATATTGTTTGATGTTCATTGAGTATTTCTGCAGCTTTAGAGCTTTTGATTTGATGAAATATGCATGTATGATGATTCTAAAATATTTTGCTCAGTGATTTTTTGCAATCTTCATGAGATTCGTTCTTGATCTATGGTTAATCATTCGATGTGATTCGAATAGCATGATGTAGATCTTATTTCTGGCTTTAATTTGCACGAAATTTCATGAAAAATGGTGTGGAACTAAGTATGTACGATATATCTGAACATGAGCCCTAGGAATGTTCTTGTGCGCATTTTTAAACTTGTCCAGAGGTTGAAGATGATGTGGTGGCACAATGTTATTTTTCTATTTGTACTTCACATTTATTTGAATTTTGTTTTATAATTAAATATTTCCTGATTTTATTTATTGATCAAAACTTGATGAAAGATTTTGAAAAAATTCATGAAACCTAAAAATAATATTTCTGACCTTCTGCATTTTTTCCAGAATTTTTGAAAATTTTTGATTGGTTTTAAAAGTCTTGTGTTTAATTAATTGTTTGTTTGACATTTGATTTTATTTTGATATTTCCTTTACTTCAAAAAATCCACAAAAAATTATAGAAGTTTATTTTAAATTCTAATATTTGAATAAAATTTTGGTTGAATATTTTTATGAATTTTGATTAGAATTTTATTTTAAAGATGTGAATATTTGTTTAATTGATTAATTTATTGAATTTGATTTTATTTCTGACTTTTCTTTAATTCTAAAAATATGAAAAAAATAAGTTTTCTAATCTTTGGAGTTTTCTCTATTTTTGTATGACTTTAGTTTGAATTGTTTAGAATTGAAACTTAATTGATCAATAATCAAGTTTATTTTCTAAGTAATTAGGGTTTTGATAATCCCCTTATTTGATTTGATTCCAAAAATCAATTTTCTTTGAGTTTGAATTGAATTCAGCTCCTGTTTGAAGTTCATAGATGTATTAAGGATCTTAAAAATATTTTTCTTGAATAAATTGACGAGGTTTGGTATTTTCCATTAATTTATTTTGAAAACTTGCCTAGCTTGGTGGTTTCATCAACTAGTTTTGATGTTTGAAGCTTATTTGATCCTTTCCTCAACCATCAATGTACTTGAGACTTTCTTTCTGACTTTTGTACATCTTAAAAGATTCTTAGAGAATTTTTGTTTGAATTATGGAAGTACATTTCTATTTTTGATGAATTTTCAAAGTTAAAGTGCCCAATTGATGTTGCATATCTTGTTGCAATTTATTTGATGGCCAATGAACTTGTGTGAGGCCTATAATTTGGCACTTAATGATTATGTTGCTTCTATTTTCCTCACACCAATTCAAATCAATCCACTTTATTTCCCATAATTGGTTGATGAGCCCTTTTGATTCATGCTTCCTAAGTAATGTTCTTTTTGTGTTTTAGCTTTGAATTTTGAACTTTTGGCTTGGGTTTGAGGTCATCGACTGACCAATGATAACATGTTGAGTAATGATACATCAAGGATAGTCTCATAAAGAATTTAGGTCACTTGACCTTTTATGCTTGAACCAATTTCATTCATATATGAATTTGATGTTCCTTTCTTTTTTCCTTTTGAATCTTTGAGGTATATTAAATGCACTTGTACAACATGCTTTAGAATTAAAAATTTTAAACTCTTGATTATATCCTCATAGCATGTTAGAAGCTTGATTTCAAGTCTTTGGATGGTTTAAGTCTTCTAACTTTATCTTTGTTTGAATTTCTTCCTTTGCTAACTTGTGATCCAAGCTTTGTGATACATTTTGTGGCATCTCTCTTGTGTTATGCTTGTAAACCAAAATTAAATGGATGAGTATGGATGTGAAGTGTTTTCTATTGATTGATATTTACTTGTCAATTCAACATGGTGACAGGAAAGGAGCAATAGTTCTTTAGTTTTAACCTAATTGTTGTTTGAGTTTGCTTGATGCTTCTTACATGTACTGCCGTTGATGTTTGCCATCATGTTTATTTTACACTCTCATCATTATATCATCATCTATCCTTTATTGGTTCATCTTTTCTCTTTGAAATCACTAATTTGTCTATTGAATGTGCGAGGTACTCTGAGGAAAAGTTTTTTCCATTTAGACTTGGTACTGTAGTGTTCCACTTTATTTGTGGAACATAATTGGTTGTGTTTGCACTATTCATGTGCTTGGTATATTTGTTGTTCTTTTGCAGGATATATATACATGTGATTGTGACTGCTATAGTCCTGCTTTTGAGGCCTCAATACATATATTTGATGGTGTGATTTCTGACTTAATTTGTTTACTGATGCTAGCTTGCTCGAAGTTCTCTGGGTTTCTTTTTCTTGCTCATTTGCTGCAGATAGTTATCCGTTTGATATTCCACTATTTCCCTTTCACTGTTTACACTCCTTATTGCTTTCTATTGCATGATGGGACCTCTGTTGTTGATATATGTCAGGAGTCCCTCTGGTTTATTTAAATACCTGTTTAAGGAGATTCTGCATATGAACCTTGCTTACTACTCATGTTTAAACACTTGCTTGTTTACTTTTTTGGTATTTACCATGCTCCCTTAGGATTGCTTGTGTAGGGGTTAGTCCTCGAGCTAGACCTTAGGATAGGAATCCAGGTATGCTAACATAGGGTAGAAACTTCCTTCTTTCATCCTCAACCTTAGGATCAATCATTGTATGATAACATTAGGGGTAGTGTTAGGCTAGTTTCACTTAGTTGTTTTTCCTTTCTTTGCATATTGCATCTTAAAACTAAAACTTCTTCTTGGAAAATCATAAAATATCTCTAATAAACTTAAATCCTTCTTCAAGGTAAAAAATATAAACCAATCTTATTTGTTTGTGCGTCTTTTGGCTTTGTTTTAAATCTTGTCAAATTGATGTTTTGCCATCCTTGCCATGACATTTTGTTATCTTTTTGCCGATGTTTCACCATCGCATGTGTTTGTTATCCTACTTTGATCCTAGATATCATTGTTAGGTGTGATGTTTTATCATCTGGTTTATTGATGTTTCGCCATCTTTGCCATGTTATCATGCCATCTTTTTGCCGATGTTTTTCCATCTCATATTCTTTTGCCGATGTTTCACCATCACACATTCTTTTAGCCGATGTTTCACCATCGCACATGTTTGTTATCCTACTTTGATTCTCAATATCATTGTTAGGTGTGATGTTCTGTCCTTTGGTTTATTGATGTTTCGCCATCTTTTCCATGTTATCTTCCTATCTCTTAGCCGATGTTTCACCATCGCACATGTTTGTAGCCGATGTTTCGCCATCACACATGTTTGTTATCCTACTTTGATTTTCAATATCATTGTTAGGTGTAATGTTTCATCGTCTTGTCTGATGTTTTTCTATCATGCTGGCGTTTTACCGCCTTATCTGAGTTTGTGTTGCCATGCAATGTCTTGTCATCTCTTTTTGCTATTTTATCATGATTGTTGACATTTTTGTTGTTCTATCTGATGTTTTGCCATCTTTTCTGTTGCTTTTATTTCCTTAACTAAAAAACACAAACCAACCAAAATATATAAGCCGAACTACAACTGCTCTGATTCTTTAAAAGGGATACGTAGGCATTGGGGTAGGGCCCCGAACGAGCACAACTTTTATTTTCCCTACATTCTTTTCTCCTTTATTTTGCATGCATTCCCTGTATAACTTAGATATAGATTTTTACACACCCATTAGATTAGACAACGAGAGTGGATACCGCAGAATACTACGAGCGTGTGGGGTGCTAATACCTTCCCATTGCGTAACAGATTCCCTTACCCGATATCTCGGTCACAATACTGTGATTTCACCCTCTTCAGGTTTTCTAGATGTTCACATTTCCCTCTCGACGGGATAAAAGATGTTCGGTGGTGACTTCATTGATATTTCATATTATCGGATGACGGTTTGGCCGGTTGTTTCAGTTGGAAATTTCACTGGTGATAAGAATGACCTATTGCTGGTCTATCCCGGAGTCGATCCTAGCTCTTGTTTGTTTGTTTCTTTGGGTGTTTTCTGTTATTTACAGCTTTATAAACGGCTTGCATATGTTTGTGCATGCATTTTATCGCTTTCCATATATTTGGTTATCTGCTGTGTTGGCTCTGCTTTCATGTTGGGTGGGTGTTACAAGAGGTAAAAGGCCCAATACCTAAGCCAAGTGAAAACCATAGGAACCTTAGAAGTAGAGTGGAATGTGAACGGCTAGTCGACTTTGGTTTGCTATTGCGGTTATGTCGTCCATGCTCAGATGAGATTACAAATGGGGTGTTATCGTTTCACATAGGTGTTTCAACGATAGTGGCTTCATGCATACCCATGATTCCGAGTTACCCTTGCCTTACCCTGACCTAGTTTCCCCCGTGAGTGGGGAGGGATGATTGATTCTTACAGGTACAGATGGTGACTCTAGTTCTGACGGTGACTTTGGTTATGTTGCTGACTTGAGTTTTGTTGGTGACCATGTTCTGATAATTACTGTGTGCTTTTGATGGTGACTTGATACTTTTGGTGACTATGTGTTCTCTCGATTTTGCTCTGGACTTCTCACCTTATGATGGCCGTTTATTTCGGCAGTTCTACAATTATATTTTTGATAGGGAGATTTTGGGCTCATGCAGTTGTTGATCCACTTGGTACTTGGTTCTTTTGTGTTCCGAGATGGTGTCAGACCTTTAATCCAGTGATACTCATCATTTAGTTTAGAGACAGTGCAACCATTTTCCATGTTTATGGAACCTTGATCCCACGTTCTTGCATACATAACATGTTAACATCATTTTAACACACATGTTATTTCCATTTCCAAGGAACCATGCTTGTGAGCTTTCTGTTGTGCTTCTTCACCTCTTACTGGTTTAAAATCTAAATTAAAAGCATGTGGGTTCCTTGGAAATGATTGAACATGGCATTGCATCCACTCACGCACTTAATGCATATTCATGTATGCATAACAGGTACTCAGAGTTGGAGATTCTTATTCAGACCTGGTATTCTCTTCAGATAGACAGACTTGGACTCTTGCTGTCACCTGTTTAGAGATTAGTTATGGAACAACTTCGTGGGGTATTGGTCGAGATGAATATTTAGATGTGGTTGTTTATGGTATACATGCAAGCCTTGGCCCGTGATCGGGAACTCTTCAAGAAGGAATATAGTCAGTTGAAGACTCAGTGGAGCCAGATCAGGGAAGTCTTGATGATATTATCAGCAATACTACACCAACTGTTGCAATAGGAGTTATTCTCTTCTACCCATCTTATGGGATCTCTTCAAACCATGGAGTTCTTAGTGGATTTCATCCATTATCTTAAGTGCATGGAATGTCTTATCAGCAGATGGTTCCCAATTACCAGTTGAATTCAAGAAGTTTGTTTTTATAGAGGAAGCTTGGAGAACGGTCGTGATCCCATTTCATTGCTTTATTCTAGTTTGTTTCCACACTAATTTGAGCTTCAGTGGGTTAGGCACCGTACTTCAGTACCGTCTACAAATCCCCTTTCAAATCCTGATATCAACGTCATGTGTGGTTACCACGCCGGGGCACCCAATTATTCAATCAGGTGCACTCTCTACAACTTTGGGCCACCTGATTTTCTCTTCAGTAGTCAGTGTTTGTTTCCCAAGTGAGTGCATAGGTCAAAGCTTTTAAGAAAATATAGAAGAAGCCTGAGAAGTACGTTGTGATACCACCGCAATGCCTTACATCCTGACACTTCCTCGTCTATTGGGAATTCAGTTGATTAAATTTCATGCTCTGGAAACTGTTCAGTTGATTATTCACTCTCCCAATGCAAATGCTAGTTATGTCTCTCATTCTGGGGCATTTGGCTGTGACGTTGAAGATTTCAAGAGGTTTAACCAAAGTCCAGCTCCTTCCTAGAGTCTCTCTCAAAGTACAATTTCTAATGTGACGAACAGTTTCGAACTTTTCGCTTGGTATATCATTCACTCTCTCTTTTGATAGAATCTTTAGTGAACATTACTCCGGGGCACTCGACTATTCAAGTTGAAGATGGTTTGTCATCCAGAGATATAGTCCAAGCTTGGATAAATTAAGGGATTGTTGTGTCTGTATCAGAGGGGAATCTCTTAGCCAAGTGAGCCTCGAGGCTGCCGAAGATCGTTCGAAGCAATTATTCCATACGGAGTCAAGTCTCCTCAACATGTAAATTTCAAATTTCATTTGCATTTTCATTTGCAATCTTAATTGTTTTGTTTAGTACTTTCTTATATGCAAACTTTCTCATCTTTTTGAATGATTAATCATAATGCATTGAATATGTTTGTCTTGAACTAACCCATTCGTTATCACTCTTATTTGTTTTACTATGTTTTTGATATTCAACTCTTATTAATAAAGCAATGACTCTGGAGGGAGGATGACGAAAATTTACCTGGAATTCCAAATTGTATGCTTTCGAGTAAAAACCTTGTTGATGATGTACAAACCTTGTTTCAATCCCCAAACACCAGAGATATAAGGGAGATAGACCCTCGTTAACCCCTCTAAGCCTTCGAAGCAGGAGTTTCTTTTCTGTTAATAAAAAAACCTTATTTTTAACCCGGGGCAGGGTAGATGTTCAGTTAATCTGATCGAGCATTCAAATTTTAGAAGGAGTGTCCTATATAAGGATCACCACATTTTATCCCTCGCATTATAAGGTCAGAAAAAGATTAAAACCACAATGGTTATTTCCTCACAAAAATCCTGAGGTCGAGATCGAATCGATACAACAATGGTTATCCCTCACCAACCAAGGAATGAGGTAGTCACTTTCCTCCAAAAAGTTCAAAGACTAAGGTCACAAAAATTGTTTAAAAAGGAAAGTATGAATAAGAAAGAAACAAAAAAGCCCCGCTAAGTCGAAACTTGAAAACAAGTCGCTTAGGCAAAAGTTAGGGCATCCCACTGGACTTCCAAATTAAAATTAAAAACAAAAGAAGTTGTCCAGGCAAAAGTTAGGGAAAGCGAAAAACAATTTGAAAATCCAGAAAGGCAGAAATGGATTATCCAATAAAAATCCTCGTCAAGAGAAAAGTCGTGTGATCGAACACCCAAAAACCAAAGGTTAAGTGACTGTCATGTCCAAAATAATTGTTGTGGTTCCTCAACCATCATAAACTCTTTTGAGAGATGAATGCTCGTTTCGAATTAACTGAATGTAGGACTAGAGAACATCATGGAGAATGGGTGGGCACCAATAATTTTGAGCCTTGAATCTTTTTTTCTTCTAAAAACCGTGAACCCGGCCACATTACAACCCTTAAAAGTCCTAATTGAAGCATGGATTAATTCGAAAGCAAAACTGTTACGAAAATACGGTAACCTGACTCCTAGGAGACTTGTTAAAAACTCTTTTAGTTGGTATCACTCCCTTTTTACTTTCTTTGTATAGAAAAAATTTCGATGTTTCAGCATATTTTCAATAAAAGTTTTCTAACTTCAAGACAAGTATATGATTTCCATTAGATTTATCATTCATAGGATAAAACATTCTTTGCATATGAAAAAGTTCTTAAACATCAAGCGAGCTTGCATAATGAGCGCCAGATGAAGAGTTTGATTATCTTGAGGGACGAATTGCTTCAGGAATCTATTAAAAAGAATGATCTTAATCTGGGGCATGCTTTTTAGCTACTCCTTTGAATTGAAGAAGACCAGTATAAGAGATTGATCAAGAACTATTTGATTTATGATTATGTGGAAATTTTATGGGCCCACAAGTCTCTGTTAAGCAATAGTTAATCGTTTCCAGTTGGCCCCAAAGGACGATTTTCTTCAAGCATCTACTTGTGCGTGAAGGAGTTTGAGTTGAGAAGTATGATTGTGTACTAGCTTATTCTAAGACGTAAGTCAATTATCCTGTGGAGGTGTTATCTTCCAAACTCCGTGAACTTCTTATTCCGCTAGGAGCATGAGGTAAGGAGATGGTTTGCCAAGATTCTGCTAATCTGGGGAAATCAAGTCAAGATCCATTGACTCTCAAAGCCTCGTCAATCTGGGGAAGTTATGTCGAGATTCGACAAATCTCTCAAAGTGCCAAGTGATCAGGGTCTATTACCCAAGATTTATTGAAGACACTTCTAATTTTGATTAGTCGGAAGCCGTGTTTAAAAGTTTGTAACACTGGGGAAATTTATCTGGATGGTACAAATCTCAGGAAGTCCTTTCAAGGAAAGTTGTTTAACAACCCTACAGACTTGGGAAGGCATTATGCTGGGGAATTTCCCCCATTTCATAGTTGATCAGTTTAAGTCCGGTCGCAGGCTAAACAACTTATGAATGTGATGAGCATGACAAGAAGTCGGGGTTGTTATCCCCAGCTCATCAGAATTTAAAGTCTATGAATTATTGTTCCTTCATCAGTAGTTGAGATCTTTATCTCCAACTAAAGTCAGGAGTGCTATTCTCAGCACAGTTCTCAGGAAGTCCTCTCGAGGAGAATCTCTTTAAAGGTTAGTCAACATGAAGCAGTTACGTTAATATTTGATGAATCTCTCCATGGACCAGTTGTGTTAGAGAATTATTCAGAGCTTGAATAATCTGGGGCAGATTATCTCATGTCAAAAGGACCCTCTCCAGTGAAGTTGCCACACTACCTGGGGCATGTTCAGTGATCTGTTTCGCATGAGTTTTCGCGTGATTTACTTGGCTGCATAATTCTCCATTACCAGAGCAACATCCCTCAAGATTGTTAAAGTATCCATAACTTGGGTTGTTTCTTCCGAGCAGCACTGAAGTTTCTACTTCTCCCAAGTACGTCTTCTCAAATAAGAAATTTTAAGAATGACCAATTGGAATTCTGGATTAAAAGAGTCTCGTTCTCTGGATGCATAAAGATTTGTCTTCCGATATCACGTAGCAGAAAGTATTTTGACTGAAGGTTGTGATCTTTTGATATGGATTTCCCTTTCTCGGCAAACCTAACATGTCTGTGTTTGTAAGAAAATGTCTATTCTTCAGAGCAAAACATCTTTACTCTGACTGAAGATTCAGTTGAATATCTTCTTATGCCTCGGTGAAGTCACTTCATGAAGAACAAATCTATTTGAGATCAGTCGTGGGTTTCTACAGAGATCTGAAGTTTCTATTGCTCCCCAGTGAATCTCCCAAAGCGGAGAAAATTTTAAGGATTGACTAATTGGAATTTCAGATTAAGAGAGTCTTATTCTCCAAGTTCTTGAAGTATTGTCTCCCCAGCATCACCTAGCAAAAGAGAATGTCTATTCCCTGAAGTGGAATTTTCTCATCCCCATCCGAAGTCGAGAGTTCCTTTGGAAATTTATCCTGTTCCCCGGCGAAGTCACTTCATGAAGATTTCTTATTCAAGAATTTTCTATTTCCCTCCATAGAAGAAGCATGGTTTGAAGTTAGTTATGCTAATAATCTTTTATCATCCCCAGTAAAGACTATTCAAGTCTGTTCTGTTTCTTAGAGAAGTCATGGGAGCATCATCTCACTTCCTCAGAGGAGGCTGTTTATGAGGATTTCTTGTCCAATATTTTCCGTTCCCCAATGGAGCTGCCTTATTAGGGATCTCGTTCTCAGGAATTTTCATTCCCCGAATGATTTTTGTTGAGGTTTATTTCATCTCTCCAGTAAATACCATTGGCTGAGATCTCTTATGAAAAATTTCTCCTTTCTCTAGCGAAGCTGCCTTCGGAAATTTCTTATTCATAAATCCTCATATCCCCTGTGAAGTTTCCTTATAAATAAATCCCCTATTTAGGAATTCTCATTTCTCCAATAGAGTTGTTTCATTGAAAGCACTTATTCACAAATTCTCTCTTTTTCAGTAGGTCTCAATCTTGGATGTTGATAAGTGTTAATTCTCCAAAAGAGTACGCTATTATGGTTGCTAACCCCAGGATAGAGCTTGATAACAGGATTTCATTCTGGTTTAAGCACATTCTCATTCCCTGGTGGAGCCGAAGATTCTCGTATTTCCAGCAGTAACATACTTTGTTGAGTTTCTCGTACGAAGAATATCTCACTCCTGACAAGAGTTCTTTTTGTAAGTTCGCTTACCCCATCACGGATCTTCGTATCCTTTGCAGTATAAGGGCTCTTTATCCCTAGTGATAGAGTATGACTGAAATATTTCCTCAGGCGAGTTCTGAACCTCAAGCTTATGGTTCAAAGATACCCTCATTTTCCCCAGGTGAATATTGGTACTCCCCAGCGGTAATATCCTCGGGTTGGTCTGGTTAGAATTCTTTTGTTTAAGAATTTTCACGTTTCCCCAGTTGAATACGCTTTCATTAAGTACTTACATCAGAAGGTCCCAGCTCCAAACAATGTTATCTTTATATGTGGAAGGAGATATTGGATATTTTCCCGGAAGGTTAAGAGGTGGAACATAGGTCAAGATTTCTTATGCACTGCAATTTATTTTTATAGCATTCTCCCCAGGAAGTTATCCCCAGTGAGAAATTGATAAGTTATCAAACAAAAGTCAAGTGAATTTTGATTTCCCATAGAACTTATTTATGCTCTCCCTGACAATGTCAAGTATCCATTTTGCATTTCCTCGTAGATGTTGCAATTTTGATCTGATCTTCTCTAGCGGAATTTGCAATTTATTTTTGCAAAGTGTTATCAGGGTTCGGCCTGTGGTTATTGGTCTTTCCATTTCGCCAATATGAGGCAGTCAAGTTGAGGATCGATCTCTCAAAGTTCCACTACTCGGGGGAAACATATCAATGATGGTAAGTCCTCTCAAGGAATTTTCGTCTGCTCTGTAAGTTGCAGCTTGTCAGCACCAATGTGAGAGTCTTACCTCTAACTGTTGAATGCTGGAATAGGGAATTCCCCGGGGGGTTATTTCTCCTCAGCATTGTCATGTGGAGGATTCTCGAGGAGGATAAGGTTTTTTAGATACCTTCATTCCTCAACCATGTCTAGATGAGCATTATCTCGTTCCTTAACAGACACTATTCCCAGCGGAGTTTACATTCCGATCTGAATTTTCTTAGAAGTTTGTATTCAGAATTTCTCATTTTTTTCCATCTGAGTTGTTTGTTGGGGCATTCAATAACAAAATAATCTTTTATCATCCTCAGTAGGTTTGATATTGGCTGAGATTTCCACTTCCCCAGTAAAGTCGATATTGTTTGACTATCTTCATGGTTTTTTTTATGACTGCATATCCAAGGTTCCTTTAATCCCTGAAAGTCGGGTTCTTTATGAAGAAATCCATGGCAGAAGCATTCCCAGCAGGGGTTGCCACTTTTAGAGTTTTGTATCTCTTATCCCCAGCAAAATACTCCCCGACAAAGTTTTGTATCCTCAATGGGGTTTTATTTCCCCAACAGAGTTTTATTTCCCTGAAATCTTTTTCAAGAGAAAGACTTCGTTCTGAGACTTCAAGTTTGAAGATGTCTCATGTTCCCAATGGAGTTTCTTAGATGAGAATTCAAAGTCTGAAGCAGTTCCAACTCCCTAGCAGGGTTGCCAATCAGAGATTCCTCGTCCTAATCTCTCATTTCCCAACTAATTTATTGCTTGGGGCATCTTATTTAAGGATCTTTCCTTATCCTCAGTGTAGTCATGGTGGTCAATTAGTTGAGATTTTGTTAATCTTCAGCAAACAGTAGAGGAATTTTCAACGGAAGTTTCCCCATCGAGGGTTTTGATTCCCACATTTGGTTTGTTATCTTGGTATCATCCTCAACACGTCTGCACGCTGTCTTTTCTAGAGATTACAATCTTCCCCTGATTTTCTCCAGCAACAACCGGTTTCTATTTGGCATTCTCCTTCAGAAGCTACAGTCTCGCCCTGATCTTCTCCCACAATGCCCAATCTTCATTTGGCATTTCTTTATGAAGTTGACCAATTTCAACCCGATCTTCTCTAGCATAGTTCACAATTTTTTTTTGCAACTCCTCTTAGTGTTTGTAGCCTGTTTCTACTGGTTACTCAGTTTTTACTCCCCAGAGTGTTTCAGCTCTTCAAGGGTTCCTCTCCAGCGGTTCCTCATATTTCCTCTTCTCCAGCAGAGTTCGCAATTTATTTTTGCAACTCCTCTCGGTTTTTGTGGCTTGTTTTCTACTGGTTGCTCAGTTATTACTCCCCACGGGGTTTCAGCTCTATAAGAATCTCTCTCCAGCGGTTCCTTATATCTTCTCTTCTACAACAGATCTTGCAATTTATTTTTGCAAGTCTTGTCAGATTTTGACTTATGGGTTATTGGCCTCTCGATTGGCCATTCTCTAGTGAAGCATTCAAACATGCATCATTACATTGCATCTACTAAAGCACGTAGCATTTCCATTATATGGAGAATTACGCTATTAATTTTTTTTTTCAAAACATGCATCGGAACATAAGCCCCAACTGTTTCTGTTTTCCCTAATGATTTTCTGACTCTTCAGATTATATCCCCAGCGAGGTCTTTACCCTCATTATCTCAGTTTCACCCCATACAAAATTCCTTTTGGTATTAATCATTTGATTGGTTGAGAATCCACTTTGGATTGTAGTTCAGTTTTGCCCTGGCACAGTCTTCTCGGGTCTTTACTATCCTCTTCGGTTCATTTCAATGTCTATTGATGTACCTTTTGAATACCGGTTTCACCCTGGTATTCACTTTCAGCAGGTTTTTAGTTTTACGCCCTAATCACCTCGCTTTGGGTCGAGCTCTGAGTTTCGTCTCCTTACCCGCACATGAAATACAGTTTCGTCCTGGTACTCATCTAGATTAGTTTTTCCTAACTAGTTATTGAGTCGAGTTTCATCTCGTTTTTGTTTTCATACCTTGGACCCTTTGATGGTTGTCGTTTACCGAGTCTCTTTGCAGTGTTTGTACTACGTCCCTGGTTGAAATCAGTCTCTTTTGTTCCTTGGATTCTTCTATCAGTTTTTGTCATTGTTTATCCATTGATCTGAGACCAGCAGATGCTCTGAGAAACATGCACTCTCATCATTTTTCTTTGGGTCGAGTTTCGATCTCATCGCCTGTGCATGAAATCCAGTTTCGTCCTGGTACTCATCTAGATTAGTTTCGCCTAACTAGTTATTGAGTCAAGTTTCATCTCGTTTTTGTTTTCATACCTTGGACCCTTTGACGATTTTCGTTTACTGAGTCTCTTTGTAGTGTTCGTGTTGCGTCCCTGGTTGAAATCAGTCTCTTTTATTCCTTGGATTCTTCTATCAGTTTTCGTCACTGTTTATCCATCGATCTGAGACCAGAAGGTGCTCTGAGAAACATGCACTCTCATCACTTTTGCTATGGGTCGAGTTTCGCCTTGTTACCCGTGCATGAAATCCAGTTCCGTCCTGGTACTCATCTAGTTTAGTTTCGTCTAACTAGTTATTGGGTCGAGTTTTGTCTCGTTTTGTTCCTCACTCCTGGTATTCTTTCAGTTCCTTCATACTGTCTGTCTTAGGTTGAGATTAGCAAGTGTTCCTAGAATCACGCACTCTAGCCACTTTACCCCGCGTACTTTTCTTTTCCAGAGTCAGTTTCTCCTATTCTTTGTGGTTTGAGTCTTATCTCACCCCTTTTTATGGTCCAATTTTGTCCTTGCGCATTCATTCTGAAGTTTAGTTTCATATACTCTTCTAAGTTTTAGTTCTGTTTCAATTTTATTTAAATCTGCGTTACAACTTCATTATAACGCGCGTCTTGGGAGGTCCAATGTTCATTAAACCCACTGTTTTCTAAATCCAATTTTATTTGGTATCTTCTTAATCCCATGCCTGCTGGCATTCGTTTTCTTTGGGGGGTTCTACTGTTTCTTCAAGAGTGTAAATTTTCGGGTTCTTTCGTATTCAATCATCTTCAACTCTGAACACTCGAAAGTTGTCACTTTTCTCGCTTATCCAGTTAAAGATAATTGAATAGGGGCAGTTGTTGCACCCAGAAATTTACCCTCTTGATTTAGGATTATGTTTCATCATAAACATCATATTGCATTGCATTCATGCATTGTGTAGGGATCAAAGTATTTTGGTTATCAAGTCTCCCTTAAGCTTTGGAAGATTGATTGTATTGACAAGTTGTCCAAGGAGGGAAATATTATATGAACCTCTAGGTCTTTCAAGCCCAAAGGTGTCACATATCTCAAGATATCTTACCCACCTCATTGGATCATCAGAAGATTGAGTATTGTGCTATTTATAAGGAAAATCACATCCTTTGGATTCATCAGTCAAAATTAGGGTTTTGCCCAAGTTGGAGTTATTGGGGTCTAGATGAGCCAATTATTGAAGCATCATTCTTTTATCATCATTGGATTCAATTTTGTTTAAAGAGTCTCTCATGATGCCCAATGGAACTAGTGTTTTGAAGCTTGATCAGCTATCTCCTAGTGCAGGGTACAAAACTAGGGTTTGAGTCTTAATCAGGGATTCTTTGGAATTTTGGGTGGAAACTCTTTTCATATTCTCTATGTGTTTGGAATATCATATGTTTGAATTTTTTATCATCAATTTTGAAGAGAAGTGGTTCAATTGAATCAAAGGGGCAAACCCGTCATTTTACTCAAAGTCAACAAAGTCAAAGTTGACCAAGTGGACTTTTTGTCAACATGAAGCATTTGACATGTATTTTCATGTGGGATGATCATTGATGATTTATTCTGATTAGAATTGCAAGTTTGAGAGGTTACTTGGATTTGAAGTTATCTTGGTGATTGAAAATTTCACTAAGTGTTCTTGATTTAGGCCTGACTTTACAAGGGCATAACTTTCTAATTTTTCAGGGGATTTTGGTGGTTCCTTTTGCCAATTGAAGAAGGGAAAAAGATCTACAAGGCCCCACAGAGGACAAAAACACACTTCTTACTCAAAATCAATAGTTATGAGCCTTTGAAGTTCAAGGCAAGTTAAGCATTTTTTAGGGAAATCTTGGGCAACTGGCCAGGCAAGGCAAGGCGTTTGGCCTATGAAATTCATCAAACAGTTGGTGACATGCCTATAATTGTTGATTCAAGGAATAATTCAAAAATGTGCCTCCTGCACTTTAAAGAGGGCTATGAAAGCTTCTCATTAAACTTGGAATCTATCAATTTGGTTTAAAATCGAAGAGGCTGTGATTTGAGGAAGTTGGATATTGAAACCATGGATTCAAATGGCTCTCTTTGATTTCCTACAATTTGGACCATTCGAAGCAGCTTTGTAGGTTGGTCGAAGCCTCCTTTTGCTCTCTTTGATTTCCTACAGTTTGGACCATTAGAAGAGGCTTTGTGGGCTGGTCGAAGCCTCCTTTTTATCTCTTTGATTTTTCTCAGTTTGGACATTCAAAGTGTCATCTTGATAGTTGGTCGAAGCCTCATTCTTATCTCTTCGTTTGGACAATTTGAATTTTCACCTTGAAGGCTGGTCGAAGCCTCTTTCTTCTTACTTTGTTTCTCTTTGTTTGGACATTCAAAGTGTCATCTTGAGAGCTGGTCGAATCCTCATTCTTCTCTCTTCATTTGGACAGTTTGAAGTGTCACCTTGAAGGCTGGTCAAAGCCTCTTTCTTCTTACTTTGTTTCTCTTTGTTTGGACATTCAAAGTGTCATCTTGAGGGCTGGTCGAAGCTTCATTCTTCTCTCTTTGTTTGGACAGTTTGAAGTGTCTTCTTGAAGGATGGTCGAAGCCTCATTCTTCTCTCTTTGTTTGGACATTCAAAGTGTCATCTTGAGGGTCGGTCGAAGCCTCATTCTTCTCTCTTTGTTTGGACAGTTTGAAGTGTCACCTTGAAGGATGGTCGAAGCCTCTTTCTTCTTACTCTGTTTCTCTTCGTTTGGACAACTCGAAGTAACCTTATAGACTGGTCGAAGCCTCATTCATGCTCTCTTTGTTTTCTCTCAACTTGTACCATTTGAAGTAACCTTATAGGCTGGTCAAAGCCTCATTCCTGCTCTCTTCGTTCTCTCAATTTGGACCATTTGAAGTGTTGCCTTATGGGCAAGTCAGCGCGCGCACAGTCTTGGGCAAGTTGGCTTGATTTGGCCAGGAATTCTAAGCCTCATATCTTACTCATCTCTCCATCATTTCTTTCGAACCTCATCTTATTTTGAAGCCTAGGGTATGCTCTTCATTTGGCCCAAGGGAAATTTGAGAAAGCACGAGCCAGTTTTCTATGGCCTCAATTTGAAATCAACTGACCTTTGGTGCACGCGTGGGTTGCAGATTTTGTGCACCCTTCAATTCTGTTTGTTTTTAGGTTGATATTGCATATGCTTGGCGCGAATCACACACTTCATCTGTTACTTCTTTTGGCCAAACAATCACACTTTCCTTTCCTCCCCACGATTTCTACATTTTTTGCCAGAATTGGTAACTAATCAAAATCACACCATGTGCAATCCTTGCCACCTCACTGTAACACCCCATTTCTACCCAACGTCTTAAATAAAATCAGGGTTATAAAATTTTCCAACAAACAAATGGAATGCAACATTTTCAACTTAAAACTACGACATTCAATCAGCTATTGTTCAGATACATAACACATGAATTTTTGATGAACCGATAACAACCTGTTTAAACTTTAAAAATAAAAACAACTTTCATTACTACGCAGTGGATTCACAAAATTCAACTGAACATACCATAACATCTTATCCAACTCAAAACAATTTTTAAGACAACAAGTCTTTAATGAAAACAACTTAAAAAATTCAACAACATAATGAAAATCGACAATAAAGAAACATGTGTTCATCCCCTCGAGTGCTACGTATTAGAGCGACAACACCGACTCGAACTAACGAGGGTAACAACTAACCTTCTTGGTTACCTGCACGTTACCAACAGAGGGCAACATTCAAACAGAAGGGGTGAGATATCGAACCATATAATCAGATATACAATGAATAATATATTAGTATTAGATCATACAATTCAACACTTCACAGTTTTTTATCAACATTCAACATAATTAATTCATCCACATGACAACTCAGAATGCAACATGAAATGCGACTCGTCTTTATGCACATGCATGTGGTACCAATGGAGCAGAACTCCCAACTTAAAAATGGAGCAGAACTCCCAACTTAAAAACGGAGCAAAACTCCCAACTTAGAAATTGCCAATTAATAGAGGCATCAACAAGGCATAGCCTTCAACTTAATATTTTGCCAATCCAGGCCAACTTAACGAGCATCAACTCCAACTTGATATGCGATGTATGTGACACAATATGAATGTCAGAGTAATGACAATAATATTTACATAGCAACATAACAATAAATCAGCATTGGCCATAAGCCTACAACTTATAATTTGCCCATAAATAGAGGCAACTCAACAAGATACAACATCACCTGTAATTTCATATTTTTCAACAAAACACCACCCAACGAATCAACCAAAAACTACTATAAATAAACTGCATAACTATTCAGACTATTTCGACTAAAAACCGGTTAATTAATTATCAGTCAAAAATTTATTATTTGTATCAGAGTACAGTGGCCACATCATTTATGCTAACAATTATCTCTAAGTGTTACTCCATAATTATCGCTACAGTATTGCAAGCATAAAACTTCCAAGTACTACTTCTTTATTACTTGCGCTACAGTAGCCAAACTAGCTACCTTTCCATGCTACTTCATCGCATGCTATAGCAAGCAAAACATATGCCATTTGATGCTACTACACTAAATCGCTACAGTAAGTAAGACAATCTTCCTAATACTACTTGTTCCTTGCGCTACAAAAGGCAAGACAAGTGCCTTTAAAATACTACTATATATATATATATATATATATATATATATATATATATATATATATATATATATATATATATATATATATATATATATATCCACAACAAGCAGGGCAATTCCATAAGATGTTAAATCATTCCTTCTCTAAAGTAACAGTAGCTTATACTCCTTCCTACGTACTACTTCATTCCTTATTACCATTTTCCTTACGCCATTGTATTGTAAACAAATGCTCTTTGGATGCTACTTCTAAATTACATGATACAGTAGCAAAACCATAGTCCTAAATACTACTTCACTTCCTCACTATGTATGCAAAATAAGTGCTTTTAAAATACTACATTATTTCTATGTGTTACTGTAAGCAACCTATTATTTTTAAAACATCACTTCATAATGCTACTTCACTTTGTGCCAAGTGCCTCTAATTGCTACTTAAAAGAAAAATCGCTACAGTAACGTAAAACAAATGCTTCCAACATGCCACTTATTATGCAACACAATATTGAAGCAAAATACTCCTCCTGTGTTACTCCCCATGCGGTACGGTATGAAACAAAAGCCAACATATACTACTTTCCATGCGGGACAACAATGAAACACATGCCACAATATACTACTTCTAATTTCCATTACAGCATTGAAAACATTTATTCTAACACTATTCCCTATCCACTATTGTTACGCTACAGTATTGAAATTAGAATGGGATTTGTAAAGAAAAAAATATTAAGGCACTTGATTATATGTATTACCTAAATATATTTGGTCATAAATCATCTCTCAATTTCATCAATACACCAATTTCAACACAATTAAAAATAAATTTCATAACCCAAATTCACATACTATTAATTATACACCCTATTATAGAGTCAGAACCCCACCCTTACCTCGGATTAGGAGCATCTCTAAGAAACTTCAACCAAATTTTGGGGAATTTTGGCACTAGAAGCAATTTTCCTCTTTTTCTTCTTCTCCCCTCACAAACCCTATTTTCCTCTTGTTTTCTTTTTCCTGATACAAAACTCTCCTTCTAATCTTCTCTACTTCTATTCTAATATAATAATCATATTTTTATTTAATCTTAAAAAGTTCAAATGGGCCTAAATGACATACCCCTCTATTACTACACAACACCACTAATTAAGCCCAATTTCATATTTTAAACTTAATAATAAAATAGCACTTTAACTTAATTCCACCAAATTAAATCCGATAAATTATTATTCCAACTTAATAAAATAATTCTGACTTCGACGATAAAAAATTCGAATTAATAAAAAAATATTCAAAAATAATTAATTAAATAAATAAATAAATATCGAGTGTTACAACTCTCCCCCACTTAGAATATTTCCGTCCTCGAAAATAAAAGTTTACCTGGTTCAAATAACTCAGGATATGAGTCTCGCATCTTGCTCTCCAACTCCCAAGTCATGCTCTCACCAGCACTACCTAACCAGACAACCTTCACCAATGCAATCTCTTTTCCTCTTAGAATCTTCATCTCGCGATCTGCGATTCACACAGGCATCGTCTCCACCGTGAGATTATCTCGTACTTGCACATCATCCATCTGAATCACATGAGACGGATCGGGAATATACTTCCAGAGTTGTGACACATGAAACACATCATGAAAATTTGAAAGATTAGGCGGTAAAGCCACTCTATAAGCAACATTTCCCACTCTCTCCGAAATCTGATACGGACCAATAAAACGAGGAGTGAGCTTCTTAGACTTCAGAGCTCGCCCAACACCAGTCACAGGTGTGACTCTCAAAAACACATGATCACCAACTTAGAATTCCAAATCCTTCCTTCTCTTGTCATGATAACTCTTCTGTCTACTTTGTGAAGTTTTCATCTTTTCTCGAATCAACTTCACCTTCTCAGTAGTCTCACGAACAAGTCCAGGTCCAAGCACTACACTTTCACCAGATTCATGCCAACACAAAGGAGTCCTACACCTCCGACCATACAACGCCTCAAAAGGTGCCATCCCAATACTAGAATGGTAACTATTATTGTAAGTGAACTCAATCAACGAAAGATAAGTATCCCACGAACCTCCCTGCTCAAGAACACATGCTCTCAACAGATCCTTCAATGACTGAATAGTCCTCTCGGTCTGACCATCCGTCAGAGGATGATACGCCAAACTCAACCTTAACTTGGATCCTGTTGTACCCCAAAATTTGCTCTCTCATATATCAAGCTTTTCCTCACAAGACTCCTTGGACTCAAGACAAGATTAGGGTTTGTCAGCTCAAGATACCTCATTTTGCACTGATGACCTGAAATTAGGGTTTGAGTTTGCACAAGGATTTTTGGACTATCAATGCTTCATGTGACTTTAATAGATCATCTTGGACCCATAAGATTGCTCATACCAAGTTTTAAGCCTTGAATCACATTTTTGACCAGTCAATTGGACAATTGACCTAAAAATCAGCTGTATTGGGGGAAAAGTCAACCATGGCCAATTCACAGTTAAACTTCATAATTTTTGACCCACATAAACATTATAGACTCATATGAACCATTTGATCAAGTTTGGACCACAACTCCTCAAGAAATTTGATCAGATCATCAAAAGGGCAAAATGGTTAAAATTAGGGTTTTTGACTGAGGAAGGGCAATTTCTGATTTTTTAATCTAGCCAATGGCCAATTGAGTTAAAATATGGTTTCAAGGATCCAATGGAATCATCTTGACCTAATCACAAGGTTCAAAAGATCTCAAGTACATAGGATTGACAGATGAATTTTCCAGTCAACTGATCAAAAATCAACTATACAATGAAAAGTCAAACTTTGACTTTTTGGTCAAATTCAAGTGCCAAGGGTCATAATTCATCAAGACATGCCAAAATGTGAAACTTGTTGACCAAGAAACCTAAAATTGCAAATTAGGGTTTTAATTTGAAATTTTTCATAACTTAGAATATTTCTAAGTATGGAAAATTTCTTATTTTTTCCTAACTTTTCATCACTTTTTCACCATGATGAAATTGGATTTAAAGAAAACTTCCAACATGAAATTTGTAGTCCTACATTGAATCTACAACTTTGTTTCACAAAGTTTTCCCAAATTATGCTTGGATCTTAAGTTATGATTTTGTGATTAAGGGTCCATAAACTAAATAACTTAGTGAAATTTTGCCCTAGTTTAGGCAGGTTTTTGACCTAACTTCATGGCAACTTTTCACCTAGTTCCACGAGGTATCTAACGTTGAATTTCAAAGATGGATTGTATAGAATGTTGCAGGATTTCCAAAATGTCCAAGAACTCTCCAAGATCATTTGTGGTTAGGGAGAATCGAAGAAGAGAAATTGACATTTTGTCACTTTTGTTCAAGCCATTTTCACAATGCATCAAGTTGCAAATCTGATCAAGCATGCTTGTACCTTGCATTACAGGTCCTAAACTCCTTCTACACTCCATAATTAAATGCTAACTCAATGGATAATAGCTTTATTTTGACCTTTGGAGCATTGTACAAGAAATAAATCCATAAATGGCATAAAGGGCACATTGCCATTTTCATAAAGGCAAGCTTTTTGCAACTTTACTATCCTTGAGCCTTGGACCTGTTCTTTTGTCACAAGAAATGTCCACATATATCAAGTAAAGCATACCAACCCTCTGCAGCTAGCAAGCAAGCAAGGACAGGCCTTTGGCACAAGTCACTTCACTTTTACTCAAAAGCAAGAAAAGTTGCAAAAGTCCAAAGAACTTGTACATCTGATAAAGGGTGGACTTGGCATCATTCAAAACAACTTCACAAACTTATCTCAAGCTAGAACACGAATGCATAGCATCTGAAACTAACCAAAACTCCAAAACCTCATTTTTCTGTCCAAACAGCCAGCTTCTGCAAAACTCTTGCCAACTCAAAATTTGCTCGTGCATTTTGCCTTTTAACACTTCAAACACCTTCCATACATCATACCAAAGCTATCCAAGCAATCATCCTACAACTGTGTGCTCTGTTTCAGCCATTGCCATTTTCACTTTGGAAGGTTGCAGCTTGACTTCTATAGGGAGTTTCAGCCATCCACAAGGCCAGCTAAGCATTGGAAAAGCTTGAGGGAACTTCAAGGAAGCTCACACGATCCTCAAGCCTCACTCAAAGTTCCCACATTGCCATATCCAAATCCAGCTGAAGGAGGTATTTTTCAAAACTTTATCTCTCTATTTAGGCATCCTCAAGCCACGATTTGTGAAGCAAAAATGTAGTCTCTAGCATGGTGAAGTTGTACATATGCATAATTGTCATTTATATTAACTGGGCTAAGAGAATTTGAATGTTGAACATGCTGAAAAAATTAGGTCACGATTTAGGCCATTAAATTATCCCTGATCTTTGAGAGTTAGGTCATGAATTTTATATCATTGGAATCGTGAGATTACAAGCTACATTTTTTATGTTATGGGTTTTCATTTTTATGCAAGCTACAACAAGTTACAGGTTTAAGGCAAAACGCGCGCGCAGGATGTTTGGCTCGAGGACAGGGACGACCTGGCCTGGGCTTGGGCGCGCTTGGGCCTTCTGTTTTGTTTTCCACACTCCCCTGACTACTATTTGCACCCCCTTTGCATATTTTGTATATTTTTCATATTTTCTTTTCATTTTTATATTTATTGCTTTTATTTATTTTTCTGAACATAAAAAAATCATGAAAAATATTTTCTTTATTTTTTGCATTTTATTTTATTTTTTATCTTATTTTTTGCATAAAATGTTGATTTATTAGAATAAATAGAATCTATTTTCTTAAAATAAATAGTAAACACATTTAAAAAATATTATACATTCTTATTTTATCATTTATACACATAAAATAATATTTTCATACATATTTTATTTTTTAATATTTGTTAATAATATTATTTATTATTTCTTGTACAAAAATGGATAAAATAAATAATAAGAAACATATATTTTCTTTAATAAAAAAGTAGGGTTTTTCACCCTTTCAAAAAATAACAATATGATTTTTCTTATTTTTAGGACTTAAATAATTTTATTTTCTCATACAAAAAATAAAATACAAAACATTTTTGCATAAATACATTTTATTTGCATATTTAAATAATTGTATATTTATTTATTGCACAATAATTCAATTGGGTTGTAATAGTATTTTAGGGTTGTATTTTGTGCAAATATCCCTATTCAAAACTTGTATCCCCCTCCCATAATAATTGTTGTAATAGCTTAACTTTATTTTACGCAATTTATCGCATTTATACCACGTGTAGTAAATTAGGGTTTGCATGACAAGACAAAAATCAAACAAATAGAATGCCCTAATTCAAGACAAACAAAATCATGTAATATGACACACATTGCACACAAGCACCCTATAGGGTTTCACCCACTTTGTTGCCTAAAAATGGCCATGGTGTGCATGCAAAGTATCTTGGCAAATCAAAACAAAAGCAAAAGATCATAGTCCCTCGATGATGCTAGACAAGGTTGCCTAAACAAATGATCTTGGTCCCTCAAAAAAAATGCCAAGATACCTAGCAACATTGCTATCATGGTTATACGATGACCCGCGCCCGTCCCGTTTAACGTCCAAAGATAGGGTTGCCTACCAAATCAATGGTAGGTCAACAACATCAAAGGAATGAAAATGTACAAGAAAGACTTTTGAGTAGGTAGATAGTTCTAAGTTACTTGCTCCAATTTCAAATAAATCCTTGATATTTTCAAAACAAGCACACACACACACATTTCCAAACAACTTTCAAAACATTGAAAACATTTTCAAAAAGACAAACACCTTTGTATACATTCTTACGAACGAGAATCATTACAAAGGTTGCCTAAACAAAGGCCTCTTTTACAAATACTTTTCAAAACCACACCAAAAGCACCATTTAAAACAATTTCAAAAGCAAAGCAAGTGATCTAAGCAAGTAACTAAGAGCCCATGGAAAACCATGGATGAAAAGGGTGCTAGCACCTTCCCTTTTCATAATCTACCCCCCGAACTCAAGAAAACATCTCAAAGGTCTTTCCTGTGCTTTTTTACCTTTCCTTTTTGGATAAAATAAAAGTCGGTGGCGACTCTTACTAACCGCGACATTTTGCAAACACAAATGCAAACCTCAAGTCAGTTCTCCCACCGTATCACAGAACTGGCGACTCTGCTGGGGACTTTCTTTTAAAAGTGGGGTTACCTTAGGGTTTAGATCACCTTTATCTGCTTATCTTGTTTGACTTGATTGCTTTACACTTTGGTTCTATTGTTTGGGTTTGAATCCTCCACCCGGATTTGGGGAAACATTATAGGTAAATAGAAATACGTTGTGGAAACTGTACGGGGTATACCGATACGGTCTAAGAAATAGCTATATTAGTGCAACATATTTGTGGGTACCGGTAGCCTTTGAGTAATTCAAAGAGAATACGGGGCCACCGAGTGATGTCATGAAGCACTAATGGACTTTTAGAACCTTTACTTGACCAACTTGGCCATTTAGGATGTAGTGAGATGACCGACTTTGGTGCAGTCCGAAGTTGGTAGATACTCGATACTACATTCATTGAGGGTTGTTTTTTTGTAATATTTCGGTCGCCAGTAAAGAGGATTAAACTGAAACTATGAACACATAAAACAATCCAGTGATATTGAGCTCCTTAGAACCCGGTTACTATTTCTAGGACAGGTTGAGCCAACTAAACTTCAAGAGGGTACTTACCTATGAAACCCCATGCAAGCCTGAACTAGGAACTTGTGTGACTTGCTTGTACATATATACTTGTGCATAACATCATGGACATCATGAAGCATCATTTGCATCCACTAACCATTTCAAGGATTTTTGGAAATTCATCTTTGTTCTTGTTTTGTAGGCTATGGATTCACTTCGCAGAAAAACTATCCAGGTCAACCTTGTGAGAATTCCTCCACAACTTAAGAAGCTTGCTTCCAGGATTCCTGAGTATTCTCCATTCACCGAGAGGCATGGTCAATTACTTAACTTGGTCAACTCCAACACAGAGGAAGATATGGTGAAAGTTCTCTTCCAGTTCTTTGACCCTCAGCATCACTGCTTCACATTTCCTGACTACCAGCTGGTGCCTACTTTGGAGGAATTTTCTCAGCTCTTGAGGATTCCTATTCTCAATCAACTACCTTTCAACGGTACAGAAAGAGATCCAAGTCTAGAAGATGTTGCTCAAGCCCTGCACTTGCAACCATCTGATGTCACAAAACATTGGGAGACTAGAATTGGTGTCAAAGGCTTCTTGGCAAAGTTCCTGTTTGAGAAGGCCCAAGACTGTTGGAACTCCTTAGATCTGCAAGCTTTTGAGGAGATTGTAGCTCTTCTCATCTATGGGATGGTCTTGTTCCCAAACCCTGACCAGTTTATAGATGTGAATGCTGTCAAGATCTTCATGTCCCGTAATCCAGTGCCTACATTACTTGGGGATGTCTTACACTCTTTTCACACTCGAACAATGAGGAAAAGAGGTGTTCTCATGTGCTGCACTCCTCTTCTGGAAAGATGGTTTATTTCTCATCTTCCCCAATCAGTCTTGAAGAATGAGCAAGGCTTGAGGTGGTCACAACAGCTGATGACTCTTAAGCATTCTGATATTCATTGGTGTTCTCAGTCCAGAGATAATGTTATCATTATCGACCATTGTGGGGAATTCCCTAATGTCCCTTTACTTGGCATTAGGGGAGGCATCACCTACAACCCCTTCTTGGCTCTTAGACAGTTTGGTTATGCCCGACGGAATGGCCCACATGACATGCTGATTCAAGGTTTGGTCTTCGACTACGACAACGATGATCAAACTCTTCGCCAGAGATTCATCTGATCATGGAGGATGCCAAACAAGGTAGACAGCCAGACTTTGGGACACAAGAATTCCATCCCCCTTGAGCCTTACCTCAGGTGGGTACGAACCCGAGCCCAAAATCTTATGATTCCTTACCCCTCCATTCTCCCAGTGATTATAGAGCCTGTTAAGGAAGGAGAGGTTCCATACACCGTCCTACATCCTGACATGTCGACATCACTCGAAGATCTACAAAGGAGTTGGATACAGCTCAAGGGAGAGCGTGATACGTTTGAAGCCCAATCCTACGACAGCGAGAAGAAGGTTTTAGAACTCACCAGGCTACTTCAAGAGGAGCGAACTCTTAATGCCTACATTGCGCCAAAGAGGATGCGCAACACTTTTTATCTTAGAGCATTGTATTATTTTACCCAGGCGGCATTGATGTACTTACCTCTATTTTATTAATATAACGTGTGTTTCCTTTTTGTTTAAACAAAGTTGATTTTCTTAAAATCCTTGAATGCACTGCATATGCATAAGTAGCATTCATCATAAACATAACAGGTCTTTGCAACAAGTTCCTCATCTCTCTAACTGTTTATTTCAGTAAGATGGATCTAGAGCAGACAGTCAAAGATCTACAAAATCAAAATATGCAGTTTCAGCATCTGCTCACTACTCTGGCCAAGGGGCAGGAAGAGCTGAAGACACTGCTTGCAAAAGACAAAGACAAAAAGAAAGGAAAGAAGAGGCCAACAGGAGTGGTAATCATGGGTAGAAGATTTCCTGGACAAGCCAGGAGGACTTTGGATTTCCCGACAACTTCTGATGAAGGGGAGAGAAAAGGGAAGGAGCCAGTTGTTCCATCTGAGTCTGAGGAAGAAGAAGAAGAAGAGGATTATTCTGAGGAGCAGTATCCTCCTGTAGATGACAAGTACCGACATTTGGAAGAGCGTCTAGCTGCCATGGAGATACAGAGAGCGCCTGGGCTGGATTTTGAAGAATTGGGGCTGGTAACAGGAATTGTGATTACACCCAAGTTTAAAGTACCGCTATTTTCTAAATACGACGGGGTGTCATGTCCCAAGATGCACCTCAGATCTTACGTGAGGAAAATACAGCCACATTCAGCAGACAAAGACTTATGGGTCCATTTCTTTCAGGACAGTTTATCTGGATCCCAGCTTGATTGGTTCTATCAACTGGAGAGGGTTGATGTACATAATTAGGAGGACCTAGCTGCTGCCTTTTATAAATAGTATCAATACAATGCAGACTTGGCTCCAACCCGTACTCAACTACAGAGTATGGGCATGGTTTCAAATGAAGGCTTCAAAGTGTATGCCCAGAAATGGAGAGACTTAGCCGGACGAGTACAACCACCCCTATCTGAGAGGGAGCTAGTAGATATGTTCTTGGGTACCCTGTCAGGTCCTTTCTTCAATCATCTGATTGGAAGTTCGTCTGCTGGGTTCACTGAATTGATTCTAACCGGAGAAAGAGTGGAGGCCAGTATAAAGAGCGGGAAGATTCAAAAGAATGCATCTGATTCTGCTGCTGTAAGAAAACCTTTCACAGGAAGGAAGGAAGTATCAGTTGTCTATTCTCGGAGGGGTCAAGGAAGAGTTGAGCACCGGCCAGCGGTGGGGGCTGTTATGATTCAAAAATCTGCATCTGATCAGCCCAGAACCAATCAACCAAGAACCAATCAGACAAGGGTGGAAAGGCCAGTTCGGAAATTCACCCGGATAAACATGACTCCTGCCCAGGTTTTACCCCATCTCTTGAAGTTGAATCTTGCAAGTCTGAAAGAGGCCCCGAAGAATCCGAATACTGCTTCTCCTTACTACCATCCGAATGCCAGGTGCGCTTACAATTCAGAGAGTCCAGGGCACGACACTGACAATTGTTGGGCCCTGAAGAACAAGATTCAGGACTTGATAGATGCTTAAGAAGTTGAATTCGACGCACCTGAAAAACCCAATGTTATCTCTGCCCTGATGCCAAGGCATGGCCACAATACCAATGCTGTTGAGGAGGACTTATTTGTTGCTAAAGTTGAGGTTTGATAACTCCGCTCCCGCAAGTTGAATTTGCTGAAGGCTGGGGTTTTCCCAGGTTGTGAAGAAGATTGTCACCTTTGTTCATCCTCATTGACCATTTGTCCACTGTTGAAGATAGGCATCCAACGCCTAATTGATAACCAAGAAATTCTGTTCGAGAAGACTCCTATTTTACCGACTCCTGTTAACGATGTTTTAATAATAACCATATCCTCCAATCCTTCCAAGGTCTCTAAAAGACCTGTTAGGATTACTTCCGCTCCGAAGACTACACCTTTGAAGATAACCATGCCCGGGCCAGTCCCGTACAAGTCCGATAAATTAGTAATATGGATCTATGGTGGAGAAATCTACTACCATGGTATTAAATAAATTGAATTAACTGAAGAGAGCTTTGAAGAAGAGAATTCCGACATTGGAAACATTGCCAGAATGAGCAAAATTACCCGCAGTGGTAGAATTTTCTCTCCAGAGATTTCCCCTCCAAAGGCAATCTTTGGACCCGCAGCTGCTCCTAAGGTTATCTCTACACCGGTCGCCATATTCGCAAGTACTCCAATCATTGAAGAAGTTACAACCCATGTGGTTATCCCCTATGTTGCTACTGATGTTCGAGGGAAAGGGATCCAAGAAGAGCCTGTCAGGACGAAGGCTCAACCATTGGTCATTCCTGAAACCTCTCAAAAAGAAATGGAAGAAATTTTGAAAATAATCAAGAAAAGTGATTATGATGTTGTGGAACAGCTGGGGCAAACCCCCTCGAAGATCTCCATGTTGGCTCTGTTGCTTTGTTCAGAAGCTCATGCTAAGGCTCTGATAAGATTTTTGAAGACGGCCCATGTGCCACAAGAAACCTCCGTTGATCAGTTCCAGGAATGTGTGGCTAGTTTAACAGCTGACAATGGTCTAGGATTCTCCGATGCAGATTTAACATCGAAAGGGAGAAAGCATAATGATGCTTTGCATGTCTCAGTGGAATGCAGAGGAACGACCCTAGCACATGTACTGGTAGACACTGGTTCGTCCTTGAACGTCTTGCCAAAGAAAGCCCTGGATAGACTAGATTATGAAGGCTTAACCCTGAAACCCAGCAACATAATTGTCAGGGCCTTTGATGGTTCCAAAAGGATGGTCCACGGGGAGGTGGACATCCCTATTAAGGTGGGAACTGAAACCTTCAACTCCATATTCTATGTGATCTACATCCATCCTTCTTATTCCTGCCTGTTAGGAAGACCTTGGATCCACCATGCTGGAGCTGTCACTTCCACTCTGCATCAAATGCTCAAGTACCATGTCCAAGGGAAAATCATAATTGTTTATGGTGAAGAGGAATACATGATCAGTCATCTGAATTCTTTCCGCTATGTAGAATTGGATGGAGAATTCATCGAAACTCCTTTCCAGCATTTTGAAGAGGTGGCTCAGGAGATAGTGGCAACCAAGACAATGTCTTCAGTACCCATGATTACCAGACCTCCGCCTCGGATGTCGTCTCTCAAGGATGCAAAGGCAATGATTGAAGAGGGAGGATGCACCATCTGGGGGCAGCTTCCAGACTTTCCCTTCAAATCAGACAAATTTGGCTTGGGGTTCACTTCATCTGCTCAAAAGGCTGTACGCCGCGCCCGTGCTGGAGGGCCACCTGTGAAGATCATCCACCAAGGAATCAATGCTCTGGAGGATAGTAAGGAAGAGGGCAGCTTGGAAGATTGGATATTTCCTACTGTCGACGGAGGACTGTGCAACTGGGAAGCAAAAGACTTTGTTATGATTACTTTCATACCGCAGTAATTTATCTTTCAAACATTTCTGTTAGATTGTAATAATTCTCAAACAATTCGTACACTTTTAACCTTGTGTCTTACCCGAGACACATAAGTCCATTTGTAAGGGTTTTTATTTTTCATCTTCATATGCCATTTAATGAATCATGGACGTTTTTCATATAAACTTTTGTGTTCATTGTCTTTCTTTTTACATTTTATTTGTTTAAAGGTGGATATACCCTTACACACACCCACACTCACAAATGCAGGTACCCTTCCATTCCGGATTTCATGGGTAACAATTCTGCTGTGGCCTTCAGTGACTCTGAAGATCTGGTCTACCAAGCCGAATACAAAGGTGAGAAAGATTGTGAGGTGCCAAGGGAATTGGCTAGACTGCTACAACAAGAAGAAAGGGCTATTCTTCCTCATGAGGAGCTGTTGGATACAATCAACTTGGGTACTGAGGAGGATAAAAAAGAAATCAAAGTGGGTGCCAACCTAGAGCCGAGTGTCAAGGAACGCCTGATTCAGCTATTACATGACAATGTTAAGATCTTTGCCTGGTCATATGAAGACATGCTGCGACTGGATACAGACATCATGGTACACCATCTACCCACAAAAGAAGACTGTCCACCAGTTAAGCAGAAGGTCCTCCGCATGAGACCTGACATGTCAGAAAAGATCAAAGCAGAAGTTATGAAGCAACTTAATGCTGGATTTCTGGCTGTTACTTCCTATCCTCAATGGGTTGCTAACATTGTGCCCGTGCCTAAAAAGGACGGCAAAGTTTGGATGTGTGTGTGTTGTACCCCAAATTTTGACCTAAGATATCGTCTCCTACTTGCATATTTACATTACATTTGTTTTGATCCATCGATTTCAAATTCATAACTTTTTTTCAGGCCAGGAGCTATCTATGCTGAGCATTAAATCATTTAATCGATTCGTGCAAAAATGATGTTTATTAATTTGTTCATTATCTAAAATTTAAATAACTGAAGTCCATCTTTTCGATTATTATTTAATTTAAAGATGTATGGATAATAAAATAAACATCATAGAAGAGGCGCATTAATTGTGCGGACGTTTTATTTATTTACTCATTATTTTTAAATTTAAGTAACTAGAATTTATTCTTAGTTATTATATAATTTAAAGGTTATGAATAATATAAATAAGCATTTGAGGAAATTCATTGGTCAATAACGACTGTTTAATCGTTCGTCGTTCTAGGTTAAATAATTGAAATCCTATTTTAATTATTATAATTTAGTTGAGAATGATGGATTAAATAATCGAAGGTATTAGTTGGTCAATGATAATTATTATTTATCTGTTTATTATTTTGAATGTAGGTAATTGGAAATTTGTTTTCAATTATTATTCGTTTGGAGAAATAATAAACGATAAATAAATAAAGAAGAAGAATTAATGGACAAATAGTTTCTTTTATTCATTTTTTTTGGTACAAGTTATTTTGTAAATATTGTATATATTGCAGTAAATTACAATAATGAATTGCCAAAATTAAAATGAAATAAAAAAACTAGTCTATCTTAATTCTAAAGCTTCCAATCCAATGCGTTTGTCCGCTCATTTAATTTTACCTGCACAATTAAAAGAAAAGAATTAGAATTCAAATAAATAATTAAATGCAGAAAATAAATTTAATGTTCATCATTAAATGTAATGGCCGGAATCAGTTATTATTTTTTTGCAAATCACGGGATTACTCCCGGTTCACAAAAAAGAAAAGGATTTCAAAGCATATGCACAAATTATTTTCCAAAACTGCATACTTAAGCTAATTACATTTTGTTCAAAATCCCAAATGTAATTTCAAAGCATACAGCATAAGCAAACAAATATGCAGTAACCATATGCAAGCATGCCCCTTTTAACGTTGGCCTACACATCAGGAAGCAAACAACATTTGGATTAAAAGCAAATATGCAGTTTGACTATTCTTGCAAGCAACAAAATTCCTTTTTCTTTCATCATTTTTCAGCCACTACATTTTCAGAAAATAGACAGCTTATCACTCTTTTGTCAAAGCCATTCTGAGAGAGAAAAAGAGAGGGAGAAGTGTGGGATTTGCAGGTTTAGCTTAGGCAGAAAGAGGTATACAAGACAAACTAAGAAAATATAGCCAGTAAGAATAATAGCACAGAAGAAGAATAAAGGCAAACTGGGGGGACAGTAGTGCAGAGTACTCAGGAAATCCCAGCAGCATGTTTTCAAATCTTCAAAATCTGTAGCGTTCAAGAAGAGAGAAATAGAGCTGTTATATTACACAACAAAAGAAAAACAAAGAGATATATCCAACCTCATAAAAACAGCATACACCAACAACAAAAACGAACAAGTTATAAAAAACACATCTCAAAACCATAGAAAACCTGCTAATGCCTTAACCTGCCTGTCATCAAACTGAAACCATTCTGCATAGCATCAAAACCATTAAACCTACATACTGATAAACCGTTGATCAACATAAACAAACCAGAAAAACATACAAACACCTTGGCCTAAACCATAGGACCATCAACCTACCTGCTGCATAGGAACCAGCAAAACCCGTCTTAACCATTTCAAAACTGTCCAACAACGACCAAATACCATCAGGCCTCAGACTATATCATCACTGGCCAACAAGAGCATACAAAAGCATAACCGGCAAGAGGAGAAAAGGCATCAACATTGATCAAACCAGTTCAATATGTCTAGGCAACGGTAAGACATTAAGGCAACCAAAAACCTCAAAGCAATGTCAAGCATACGAAAGCCTCAGAGGTTATCATCATAGGCCGGTTAAATCCAAAAGAAGGCAACTAAAAGCGACGGTGGAAAGAGAAGAAGAAAAGGGTCAAGGCCACGGGCAAGAGGAGAAGAGGAAATAAATCATACAAAGATTTTCAAATCATCATCAAATCTAAGGGATAAAGATACCAACCGGAATCTCAAAGCAAGCGAGCCTCGTCAGACTTCCCTCGCCGCCAAAACCCCTACGCACACTCAAACTCCTTCCTCCATCTCCAAAGGTACCCGTTCATTCTTTTTTCAGAACCTCAAACCACCATTAACAAATATTGAATTAGGACAGGAACATTAAGTAAAATCAACGCATGCAATTTGTAACGAATCCTAAAACGAAATCAGAACAGTCGTACCGTGATTACGCCGCCCTAAGTTTTTTTGCTGGAGGGAAGAGGGAGATGTGGTGTACCGGTGGCCGTTGAGACGAAGGAAGACTCAGAGAAGCAGAACGTGAATGAGAGGACGATCGGAGAAGAAGAACGCAAGAGTTGGGCGCCGTCGCTGTTAGCGTAAAACCTAAATCCCTTAACAACTAAAACGCACGTTTAACCCTCTAAACATTGCTGTTTCATCACTTTCTTTTTTCCTCTTAATTTTCTTATTTTCTTTTTTTAATAATCAGAATATAATATCAAGAGTTTTTGGGTCTGAATTGCATTTTACTGGGCCTTGCGCATCTGTTTCTAAACGTACTCCCTGACCTAAATTCACACCCCATCTTTTTATACGTTCTTTAGTTTAACTCTATTCATTTTCTTAGCTAAACTATATAATTTAGACTAATTAGTTTTTCCTAGAAATAAACATATTTTAAATAGATAATTTTAACATTTTACCCCAAATCTTATTTAATTTAAGTTTAGGTTATTTAATAATTTTTGTCTTCCTTATTTCTAATTCAATTTAAATTCATGGTTTGTAAGTTTTATTTAATTAAAAAAAGGTATTTAGTATCTCTAAAAAACATATAAAAAATGAGAAAACTAAAAGACATTTTATTTTTTATTTTATTCCCCTCATTTTGATTAAATACCAATATAAAAAAGGACATAAAAAAATAGAAATATATAAAAACATTAAAAACATTTCTATTAATTCTCATTACCTTTTATCATTAAAAATGCATAAAAAAGTGAAAACCAATTAAACTTTTTTCTTTCGCCTATTAAACAAAAATCATATAAAAATGCATGTTCACATTTAATTGTTGTGTATCATTTTCCGTCAATTATTTCATTGTACTTGTTTATTCTGTTTGCACCAATCCAAAGGGGATAGTTTAATTTTTGTTGACTTCATGTCCTCAAAAAACGATCGAGCGAGTACCCTCATTTCATTGAAACTTAGGATAATTTTTCCAAATATCCGATTTCTCCAAAACTCACACCTTTTAAGTCAAAACTTCAACGTTAGGTTGTCGTATCTTCAAAAAACCGTCCGTATCCTTTTTCGGCCAAAACAATTTATTTTCAATCAAGCGATCAATTTTAAATAAAACAGATATTTCAAAAGGTTCCTATAGAGTACTATAGATGCATTGGGTGCTAGTACCTTCCCATTGTATAACCAACCCCCGAACCGTAAGATCTCTTTTCAAAATCGCTTTGTATTTTCAGTATTATTTACATTGCATATTTAGGGTTTTATTTCGCTCTTTTCCCTTTTCCTTTGGAAACAATAAAGCGCGGTGGCGACTCTTGCTTTTGTGAGACGAATTAATCAATAATTCGATCTCCGATTTACCCCGCTACATTTTTTATCGCTACAGAATTGGCGACTCTGCTGGGGAAAGATTGACCTCTTGCTGGTCCATCCCTAAGTGGGTTAAGCCTAATTTGTCTTATCTGTTTTACTATTATTTGATATGTTTGATTATGTGTTTAAATTGGGGTGTTTGGGTTTTTTGAAGGACGAATCCTATACCCGGATTAAGTAACACTTAAGGAATAGGACGGGCGGTATAGTCATGTTAACTTTGAGGGAGTAATCCCGAAGAAGGAGGCATGAGATCCCCCACTCAATGGAAGGCCCTCTTGAACTTAATATTTGTTTACCGAGTAATCGGGAAGACGTTATTATTTTTGACCTAGGAGCCCGAGAAGTTGAGGACCGTAGAACCCTAACCCATCTTGGCCTTTTTAGGTGTAGCGCGGAGACTATCACGGAGTAATTCGGAAGTAGTTGTTACGCGATGCTACGCTCGGACGAGTTTCTCTTGAGAATATTGCTAATTATTGAGTAATCAAGACGTTGGTAATATCCGAAAGAGGGATGCAGACTCTGGGAACTCTTAGAACCTTGTCTTACAGGTGTGATCGAAACATTAGTACATACCTTTGGGTGGGCCTTACCCTCGACTCCATGCTGAACTTCGAACCTTTAAACCCCATGTTTGCAAACTTGTGTGTGACTGTCGCATTATCATTCATTCATGCATTCATCAACATCTTTGTAAAAACTCGTTTTTCAAGGAACTTTGGAATGATTTTTGCAAATGTCTTAGGGTACTATGGAACTTGGAAGGAGAAATACTCGAAGCTTTAGCTTCAAAGAGCCCGAGATTGAAGAATTGAAGAGTTTGATTCCGAAGATAGAGAGTCCGACAGATTTTCAGAAGAAATATAGGTCCATCGTATCGCTCATGAAGCGCAAGATGAAGAAAGGCATCCTCAACACTTTGGTCCAGTTCTATGATCCCTTGTATCGATGTTTCACCTTCCCAGATTATCAGTTGATGCCTACCTTAGAGGAGTACTCCTATATCCTTGGTTTGCCGATCGTCGACCGTGTTCCTTTTTCTGGGTTAGAAGAGGAGCCTAAATCCCATGAGATAGCAGCCATCACCCATCTGAAGAAGTCAGAGATAGAAGAGAATATGACTACGAAAGGAGGAATCCGGGGTTTGCCGGCTCAGTTTCTGTTGAAGAAAGCTCGTTACTTTGCTGATACAAAGGATACCGTTGCCTTCGAGGACGTGTTTGCTCTACTCGCGTATGGTCTTTTCTTATTCCCTAACGTTGATAAATTTGTGGATGTCAACGCTATCAGAGTTTTCCTGATTGGAAATCCGGTCCCTACGCTGCTAGGGGACACGTATTACTCTATCCATCTTCGAAACTCTTATCAAGGAGGGATGATCATCTGTTGTGTGCCGTTGTTGTATCAGTGGTACGTCTCGCATTTACCTGGGTCCGATGCTTTCTGGGATCTCGAGAAAGAACCGCGTTGGGCGCCAAAGATTATGGCTCTCACTCATTTCGACATTGACTGGTACAATCGAGTTTACCATGACGTAGAGATCATTGACAGCTGTGGTGCTTTTCCCAATGTACCTCTTCTTGGTACGAGGGGTGGAATCAACTACAACCCTGTTCTAGCGCGCCGTCAGTTCGGGTACCCAATGAGAGATAAGCCGAACAGTATCCATGTGAGTGGTTTCTTTCTTCAGGAAGGACAAGATCATCAGACTGCTAAGAGAGAGATTGAAGGAGCTTGGCGCCATATCCACAAGAAAGGGAGAGATATGCTGGGACATAGAGGTGCCGTTTCTTTGGAACCTTACCTGCAGTGGGTCCGTGCTAGGGCTAATGCTCTCAAGATGCCGTATAAACTTGAGAAACCTTTGTTCCCTGCCATCGCACCATCATCAGTTGCTATCCCAATCGCAGATGTAGGAGAATATCAAGGGAACCTGGCTAGGATGAAGTCCGAGAGGGATGCTTGGAAGGAAAAGTACCATATGTCCGAATACGAGAATCGAGTCCTGACTCGACAGCTGAAAGAAAAGAAGGAGTTGTTGCTTATTCAAGACGGCCGGTTCGTTGACCACGATGAGAAGCTTCGCCAGAAGGATGCCTTGTTGAAGAAATACGCGAGTGAAAGGAAGAGAAAAAGGGAATGTTCAGTAAACGTGGCTCCCGTTCCTAATCCACAAGAAGAAATCATCGATCGACTGATAGCGGAAAAGAAAGGTTTGGAAGACTTTTATGAAGAAAAGATCAAGAAGCTCCGACTACAGCTGGTGTTTGGTCCGTCATCTGAGGATTCTGAGTGAGCTTTAGCTTTAGTTTATTTTATTGATGTCATTTTGTAAAACTATGTAAAAGGGCTTCATGCTCCGAAGTTGTAATTTATTGTTTTATTAAGGGCTTCACGCTCCGAAGTTGTAACTTATGGTCTTATTTCGGGCTTCATGCTCCGAGTTGTAATTTACTGCTTCATGTTTTAAAATGTAATTTATCACTTTATTATGGTTTTCAGGTTGCAAGTTGTAATTTATTGCTTTCATTAGTGGATTTGTTATTCCAAGGTTGTAATTTACTATTCCAAATTGTAAGTTGTAATTTATCGCTTTCGATTAACGGATTGAGTTTTTGTTATTCCAAATTCCTTTACCATTGATGTATGCAAAGTTACTAAAAGTTCTTTGAAAAACTTTTAAAATGAGTCATCATTTGCATCACCATCATGCATCATTTCACATTCCACATCACATGTTTTCTAGAGTCCCATTCTTGTTCTTTTTCCACCGAAGGTTGCCAAGCTGTCTCACCAACACGATACTCGGGCCAGTCGTCAGAAAAGAATGGAAGATTTGGAACAGGAAAATCACGAGCTTCGTGGGGAAGTTGCTACACTTCGTGCCGAGATGGAAAAGTTAACAGCGTTGGTGGAAAGTTTGGTGGCTGTTCAGAATCAGCCATCGACTACGGCCGCCGAGATTCAGACTTCAACTCCAGTGGTTTCCGAGATTGTTATCGCTCCTGCCTCCGCAACTCAAATCAACTCTCCGATCCAACATCAGATGCCGAAAGGTTTTCCTTGGGGAATGCCTTACAACTTTATGCCAGAGGGGTATCAGCCTACCGCCCAACCTATATTTCAGCCTGCATTGTCTCTTCCTCAACCAGAGACGACTACACTGCCGCCAGTAATTCCATCTGTAACACCCTTTCCGCAACCAGTCATGACGACCGTTGCTCCTGTGGTCCACTCAGTGCCATACTTGAACGAACCAGTTTATCCTGCCGAACCTGCTGAAAGTATGGGCCTCTTTGATAGAATGGAGGAATTTCAGGATCAGTTCCAGGAAATGCAGAAAGAGCTTAGAGCCTTGAAGGGGAAGGACCTGTTTGGGAAGAGCACACATGATCTTTGCCTGGTTCCAAATGTCAAGATTCCGACGAAGTTCAAAACACCAGACTTTGAAAGATACAAGGGGGATTCGTGTCCTAGGAGCCATTTGACAATGTACGTGAGGAAGATGTCCACGTATTCTGATAATCATGATTTATTGATTCATTATTTTCAAGATAGTTTGACGGGTGCTGCCTTGAAGTGGTATATGGGATTGGACAGCATTCGAATCCGCAATTTTAACGATCTCAGTGAAGCCTTTGTCCATCAGTACAAGTATAATGTTGACATGGCGCCGGACAGGGATCAACTCCGGGCAATGTCGCAGAGAGACCGAGAATCTTTTAAGGAGTACGCCCAGAGGTGGCGTGAAATTGCTGCTCAGATCCATCCACCTCTAGAGGAGAAAGAGATGACTAAGATATTTTTGAAGACCTTGGGATCCTTTTACTATGAGAGGATGATAGCCAGCGCGCCCAGTGACTTTACCGAGATGGTGAGCATGGGTATGCGATTAGAGGAAGGAATTCGTGAAGGACGTTTGATTAAGGAAGGGAGTATGTCCAGTAGTGTGAAGAAGTTCGGAGGTGTTTTCCCGAAGAGGAAAGAGCAAGATGTTAGTGCTTTGTTTCCAGGTAGGCCGAGGAGAGGCTACTCTCACGTCGCGGCAGTCACTCCGGCTGTCCGCCCAGCTTTGGTAGCCCCATCTCATCAGATTCCGCCACCTCAACAACGACCTTTTCAACAGCAGCCTCGACAACAGGCCTATCCGTTCAATAATCAGAACCGTTCGCCCAGAAAGCCGCAGTTTGATGCCATTCCTATGACGTATACCGAACTTTTCCCTGCTCTCATCAAAAAGAATCTCATCACAACCAAGCCACCTCCTGTCGCACCAAACAGTGCTTCTCCGTGGTATAAGGCGGATCAATTCTGCGAATATCATCAAGGGTCACCGGGGCACAACCTTGAGAATTGCTTTGCGTTGAAGGCGGATGTGCAGAGATTAATTAAGAATGGCATCTTGTCTTTTAAGGATGTGAATCCAAATGTCAGAGATAACCCTTTGCCCCGACATGGGGCAGCTTCTGTGAATATGGTGGAGGGTTGCCCGGGGAAGTTCCGAGTTTTCCAAGTCGAGCACATCAGAGAATCGTTGATCAGGTTACATCAGAGTTTGAGAAGACTTGCCTTTGTTAGGCACCAACATGACTATGACGTTTGCCAGTTTTGTTCAAGAGAAGAGGATTGTCCTATTGTGAAGGAGGACATTCAGAAGTTGCTAGATCAGAGAATTATTACTATTACCTATGACCGAAATCCTGAAGATGAAGTGAATGTTATCACCCCACAGTTTAATTTGCCAGAATCAGTAGAGATTGCTTACAACAGCCAGACTACGTCTGCTGATCCTTTGATTATTTACCCACCTGGCCCTGTGCCTTATAGCTCAGACCAAGCCGTGCCGTACAAGTATAACGCCACCATGATCGAGAACGGGGTAGAGATCCCCATCCCAACTAGACCGTCTTTCGTTAATATTGCCGATGTAAGTAGAGTGACAAGAAGTGGGCGTGTTTTTGCCGCGGTACCGTCAAGAAGACCAGAAGTTCAAGTAAGGAGGCCCATGCCGGCGGAGATTCCTGTAAGAAATGAACCAAGGGTTGAGATAGGTCGATCCAGTGAACCTATCCCTCACCCTGAAGAAGATGAAATCTTAAAGCTTATCAAAAGAAGCGAGTATAAAATTGTGGACCAGCTTCTGCAAACGCCTTCCAAGATTTCCTTGCTTGCCTTATTGAGAGATTCTGGGGCACATAGAGAAGCCTTGATGAAAGTGTTGGACCAGGCGTTCGTAGACCATGATGTGACAGTTGATCAGTTTGACGGGATTGTGGGGAATATAACCTCGTGTAACAACTTGGGTTTCAGTGATGAAGAACTCCCGGAGGAGGGGAGAAACCATAATATGGCTCTGCACATTTCAGTAAGTTGTGGGAACGATACCTTATCAAGCGTGTTAGTGGATACCGGCTCGTCATTGAATGTGATGCCCAAGACCACGTTGTCTCGACTTTCATATCCAGGTGCTCCTATGAGGCCTAGCGGAGTAATTGTTAAAGCCTTTGACGGTTCCAGGAAGACAGTTATTGGTGAAGTGGATCTTCCCATAGTGATTGGTCCCCATACTTTTCAAATCACTTTCCAAGTGATGGACATCCGTGCTGCTTATAGTTGTTTATTGGGCCGTCCCTGGATCCATGATGCCGGGGCAGTCACCTCCACGCTCCATCAGAGATTAAAGTTTGTGAGACATGGGAAACTAGTGATGATTGGGGGAGAGCAGGCCATGGTGGTAAGTCATTTATCATCGTTTTCTTTTATTGATGCTGACGAGGACGTCGGGACCCAGTTTCAGGGCCTATCTGCTGCTAAGGATACCGTGAAGAAGCAGGGGGCATCCATCTCTTCTTTTGAGGATGCACGGCGAGTAGTGGAGAGTGGTTCGGCCGAAGGATGGGGCCAGGTGCTAACGTTACCCGAGAACAAGTCTGGGGAAGGTTTGGGTTTTCATCCAATATCTGCAAGGGTCAAGAAAGAGGTGGTTGTTCGTCCAATTCAAGAGGTCTTTCGGAGTGCAGGGTTTGTGCATCCTGAGGTTGATGCTGTCATAGATGATGATTCCGAGGAGGATTTGCCCGTGTTTGTGACGCCTGGATTGGCTTGCCAAAACTGGATAGCTGTTGACATTCCTGTGGTTATGCATATTTCCGAGTAATGTTTTGTTTATTTTCCTTTTGAAAAATCGCTCTGCCCAAGGCGAAACATATTTTGTGTCGGGCTATGAAAAAATAACTCCTTTTGCTCTGCCCAAGGCAAAAGAGAAATGTCTGGGCTTGTTGTTTCAAGTATTTCCTCTTTAATGAATAAAAATGTTATTTTGTCCACTGCTGTTTTATTTTTCATTTTTCGGGAAATAATAATGAAAATTGATTAAGAACATTTTGTTTTATTTGCACAAATCGATTTCTAAAATAAAGCATAATCATGTGTGCAGATTACTTCACGATTTAACCATCGAAAACAATGATCCTATGCCCTCTCCCAACTTTGAATTCCCTGTGCTCAGAGCCGAAGAAGGGGATGATGAAGAGGTTCCTGTTGAGATTTCCCGTTTGATTGAGCAAGATGAGAAGGTCATTCAACCATTTGAAGAACCTGTAGAGTTGGTCAATTTGGGTGATGAAGAAGTTAGAAAGGAAGTCAAAGTCGGAGCTTTGCTTATCCCGGAAGTTAAGGAGAAGATGTTGGAGCTTCTCAGAGAGTATGTTGATGTGTTTGCATGGTCTTACCAAGATATGCCAGGGTTGGACAACGACATTGTGGAGCATCGTTTACCGTTGAGACCTGAGTGTCCACCGATCAAGCAGAAGTTGAGAAGGACTCGTCCTGACATGGCCGACAAGATTAAAGAGGAAGTTCAGAAGCAGATCAACGCAGGTTTTCTTGTGACGTCGGTCTATCCTCAGTGGTTAGCCAACGTCGTGCCTGTTGCTAAGAAGGATGGTAAGGTTCGGATGTGTGTAGACTACAGAGATCTGAACAGAGCTAGTCCGAAGGATGATTTCCCATTACCTCATATTGATGTATTGGTCGACAGTACTGCCAAGTTCAAAGTCTTTTCTTTCATGGATGGTTTCTCTGGTTACAACCAAATCAAGATGGCACCGGAAGATATGGAAAATACCGCTTTCATTACACCGTGGGGAACTTTCTGTTATCGAGTTATGCCGTTTGGTTTGAGGAATGCTGGTGCAACGTACCAAAGGGCCATGACTGCTTTGTTCCACGACATGATGCATAAGGAGATCGAAGTGTATGTGGATGATATGATTGCCAAATCACAGACTGAAGAAGATCACTTGGAGCATTTGTTAAAGCTATTCCAGCGTCTGAGAAAGTACAAACTCCGTCTGAATCCCAATAAGTGCACTTTTGGCGTTCGTTCAGGAAGACTTTTAGGTTTCATTGTCAGTCAGAAAGGTATTGAAGTAGATCCCGATAAAGTCAAAGCTATTCGGGAAATGCCCGCACCCAAGACGGAAAAACAAGTAAGAGGATTCCTCGGGAGACTGAATTACATTTCTAGGTTCATATCTCATATGACTGCTACTTGTGGGCCGATTTTCAAGCTTCTCCGCAAGAACCAAGGATGTGTATGGACAGAGGACTGTCAGAAGGCTTTCGATAGTATCAAAGAATATTTGCTCGAACCTCCCATTTTGATTCCTCCGGTGGAAGGAAGACCATTGATTATGTACTTGACCATATTAGAAGATTCCATGGGATGTGTGCTTGGTCAACAAGACGAGACTGGAAGAAAGGAGCACGCTGTATATTATCTGAGTAAGAAATTCACAGATTGTGAGTCTCGATACTCATTGCTGGAGAAAACTTGTTGTGCTTTAGCTTGGGCTGCTCGCCGTCTGCGCCAGTATATGATTAATCACACTACTTGGTTGATCTCCAAAATGGACCCGATCAAGTATATCTTTGAGAAGCCCGCCTTATCTGGAAGGATAGCCCGTTGGCAGATGTTGTTATCTGAATATGACATTGAGTATCACACTCAGAAGGCAATCAAAGGGAGTATTTTGGCCGATCATTTGGCTCACCAACCAATTGAAGACTATCAATCCGTCAAGTTTGACTTCCCCGATGAAGATGTTATGTACTTGAAAGCTAAAGACTGTGAAGAGCCGTTACCTGAAGAAGGACCTGATCCTGAATCCCGATGGGGTTTGATATTTGACGGAGCTGTGAATTCCTATGGAAATGGAATTGGGGCAATCATCGTTACTCCCCGAGGTACTCATATCCCGTTCACGGCAAGACTGAAGTTTGACTGTACGAACAACATGGCGGAGTATGAAGCGTGTATTATGGGTCTCGAAGAAGCAGTGGACTTGAGGATTAAGATTCTGGATATTTATGGAGATTCGGCATTGGTGATTAATCAAATCAAAGGAGAATGGGAAACTCGACATCCTGGTTTGATCCCTTACAGAGACTATGCTAGAAGGTTGTTAACCTTCTTCAACAAGGTGGAATTACATCATATCCCTAGGGATGAGAATCAAATGGCTGATGCCTTGGCTACTTTGTCTTCAATGTTTCAAGTGAATGATTGGAACGACGTGCCTACAATCCGAGTTATGCGCCTCGACCGACCTGCTCATGTGTTCGCAGTAGAAGAGGTCACCGACGACAAACCTTGGTTCTATGACATCAAACGTGTTCTTCAAACTCAAGAGTACCCGCCTGGGGCATCCAATAAGGATAGGAAGACATTGAGAAGATTAGCAAGCAGTTTCTTTCTCAATGAAGAAGTGTTGTATAAGAGGAATTATGACATGGTCTTGCTCAGATGTGTAGACAGACGTGAAGCAGACACGCTGATGCAAGAAGTGCACGAAGGATCCTTTGGCACTCATGCCAATGGACATGCAATGGCTAGAAAGATGTTGAGAGCTGGTTACTACTGGATGACCATGGAATCTGATTGCTGCAAGTATGTGAAGAAGTGTCATAAATGCCAGATTTATGCGGACAGGATGCACGTACCGCCGACCCTCCTCAATGTTATATCTTCACCTTGGCCTTTCTCCATGTGGGGCATTGATATGATTGGGATGATTGAACCCAAAGCTTCAAATGGTCATCGTTTCATCTTGGTAGCGATCGATTATTTTACTAAGTGGGTGGAAGCCGCATCTTATGCTAATGTAACCAGACAGGTGGTAGTCAGATTTATCAAGAATCAGATTATTTGTCGGTATGGTATCCCGAGTAAGATCATCACTGACAATGGGTCGAATTTAAATAACAAGATGATGAAGGAGCTTTGTGAAGAGTTCAAAATCGAGCATCATAATTCCTCTCCTTACAGGCCGAAGATGAATGGGGCTGTTGAAGCTGCTAACAAGAATATCAAGAAGATTGTCCAGAAGATGGTGGTAACTTATAAGGACTGGCATGAAATGCTTCCGTTTGCTTTACACGGGTATCGTACTTCGGTTCGAACTTCAACAGGCGTGACCCCTTTCTCCCTAGTTTATGGTATGGAAGCAGTACTCCCCGTGGAGGTTGAGATTCCGTCTCTGAGAGTGTTGATGGAAGCCAAGCTTTCTGAGGCCGAATGGTGTCAAAGTAGGTACGATCAGTTGAATTTAATCGAAGAAAAGAGATTAACAGCTTTGTGTCACGGTCAGTTGTATCAGCAAAGAATGAAGAAGGCTTTTGATAAGAAGGTTCGACCGCGCGAGTTCAGAGAAGGTGACCTCGTGCTCAAGAAGATATTATCTTTCCAACCCGATTCTAGGGGCAAATGGGCTCCGAACTATGAAGGACCGTATGTTGTTAAGAAAGTTTTCTCTGGAGGTGCCATGATTCTCGCCAATATGGATGGCGAAGACCTCCCGCGTCCCCTGAACGCCGATGCAGTCAAGAAGTATTTCGCTTAGGCAAATTTCTGGTCAAATCAGTCTCGGCATCTGAACACATTCTGGAATTCAAAGTTGTTAGGGAGAATAGTGATCATTGTTTTGTATGACCTCTTATTTCACATACTATTTCCCCAAACTTTTGTAAACCGTTGGAGTCGCATTGTTAGCGAACTACCATCTTATTAATGAAATTTGAGCATTTACCTTTTGTGGGCAAAATTTTAATTTTCATGGAAATACTTGAAACCAAATTTACTTAAAATTTTCTTATTTCTAAAATGTGTCGTGAATAACGAAAGGAATATTAACGGTCGTTCCGAAGATGGTCAAGCCATGAAATGCAAAACAGTACAGTAATTTATACTTGCATGATGAATTTGTTTTCTTTCAAAATCGTCATTAAGTGTTGGCTGTGTACATGCTTGGTTATGGTGGTGCTAAACTTGGTGACTCCCCAGTTGTTCCAGTTAAGTGTGGTTTTAGCTACCTTTGTTTGGGAGATTTTGAAGTGCGGTACATTTCGTCTCATGCCAGTGGTTTATTGGTGTTAGAAGATTGGGTTTGATTGTTTGTCTCCTCAGAAGACTTGAGCCTTGTAGCGTGACACCTTCCGACGTTGCTTTGTATTCCGTTTATCTTCCATCTTTTCAAGAGTGGCCGAGCATTTACGTTGCTGTGACCCCTTATTATCTCCAAGATATCCCATCTGTCTGTTTTGTCAGCATATACATGACGTTCATTTATTCGTTCACACTCGCATCATGCACACACAGTTGTATTTGTTAATGTCATTAAATTCGTACATCTTAGTTGTGTCTTTTCAAATAGCGTATTTGATCTTTCCAAATAGGGTGTCAACTTAAGCATAAAGTGCGCGTCTTTTCTAACTCCCCAACTGAGCTAATCCTCGTGGATGATTTTTGATTCAGCTTACCTTGTCCATTTCTGGATAGGATAAATTCCCCAATCGAGTTACTGTCTCATTGGGTAGAGTCTTGTTTGACTATTTTCTCTCTGGTTATCCCTGGATGAAGTTATTGCCTCTTGCATGGGCTATCTCATTGATTTTCCCCAGTGAATTTGCGACCAAGACGGTTGGTGCATTTATTTTGCACGTTAAAGTATATGATCTCCTCGGGAAGGATTGGTTCAGGGTCCTCTTTGACGAAGATTTCATTCTCTGCCAATATCATTGCAATTTCCTTCTGAGTTATTCTTTGGAAAACGGCAAGCGGCAGCTCTTCACGAGCAACTTGTACGTTACTCTTTGAAAACGCCGAGCAGCAGTTCTTCATGAGCTACTAGTGCGTCATTTATCCTTTTTGGGAATCGCCGAGCAGCAGTTCTTCATGAGCTACTAGTGCGTCAGTTATGACTTTGTGAGAGCGCCGAGCAGCAGTTCTTCATGAGCTACTAGTGCGTCATCGTCATTTTATTTTTGGGAATCGCCGAGCAGCAGTTCTTCATGAGCTACTAGTGCGTCAGTTATGACTTTGTGAGAGCGCCGAGCAGCAGTTCTTCATGAGCTACTAGTGCGTCATCGTCATTTTATCTTTCGGAAAGCGCCGAGCAGCAGTTCTTCATGAGCTACTAGTGCGTCATTTTATTCCGTTGGAAAGCGCCGAGCAGCAGTTCTTCATGAGCTACTAGTGCGTCATCGTCATTTTATCCTTTTTGGGAAGCGCCGAGCAGCAGTTCTTCATGAACTACTAGTGCGTCATTTACTCTTTTTGAAAGCGACAAACAGCAAACTCTTCATGAGTTACCAGTACGTTATTACTTTCGTTCGGAAAACAGCAAGCGGCAGCTTCTTTATTTGAGCAACTTGTATGTTATTGGTATTTTCTTTGGACGACAGCAAGCGGCAGCTTCTTTATTTGAGCAACTTGTATGTTATTGGTATTTTCTTTGGACGACAGCAAGCGGCAGCTTCTTTATTTGAGCAACTTGTATGTTATTGGTATTTTCTTTGGACGACAGCAAGCGACAGCTTCTTTATTTGAGCAACTTGTATGTTATTGGTATTTTCTTTGGACGACAGCAAGCGGCGGCTTCTTTATTTGAGCAACTTGTATGTTATTGGTATTTTCTTTGGACGACAGCAAGCGGCAGCTTCTTTATTTGAGCAACTTGTATGTTATTGGTATTTTCTTTGGACGACAGCAAGCGGCAGCTTCTTTATTTGAGCAACTTGTATGTTATTTTCTTTGGACAACAGCAAGTGGCAGTTTTCTTTATTTGAACAAATTTCGTATCTACAGTCTTATCACCTCAGCATTAATGAGTATATCTCTGAAAATCTCGCAGAGAAGTCTGGTACGAATCTACACCTCCAGAAGTCGGTAATCAGTTATCCGCAATTTGATACTCTCCGTCTATCGTCGACCTCGAGTTGCGAATTCACTGTGTTGGATCAATGATTTGTTACGGCTTATGCAAGATGCTCTCTTTGTTAGGGTTAGACGTCGTATTCCCTCAATTTTATTCGCTGTCAGAAGTCTGTCGTTTGAAGTCGATAATTCGTTCCCCCAGTAGCGTACACCTTATGTCTCTGTGTTTTGTTGGTGTTCGGTTCCTCCAACATTGTTTTGTTTCATACAATATCTTTCTCTGTGAATTCGAGCACTACATTCATACCACCGCATGATGACGGCATCTTAGGACAAAATTTGCGTAATTATGTATTTAAGTACCTTCAATCACGTCGAAACGAAGATTTTAATCTTCATATCTCCGGATAGAAGAAACTTAAATAGGGGCAGCTGTTGTACCCCAAATTTTGACCTAAGATATCGTCTCCTACTTGCATATTTACATTACATTTGTTTTGATCCATCGATTTCAAATTCATAACTTTTTTTCAGGCCAGGAGCTATCTATGCTGAGCATTAAATCATTTAATCGATTCGTGCAAAAATGATGTTTATTAATTTGTTCATTATCTAAAATTTAAATAACTGAAGTCCATCTTTTCGATTATTATTTAATTTAAAGATGTATGGATAATAAAATAAACATCATAGAAGAGGCGCATTAATTGTGCGGACGTTTTATTTATTTACTCATTATTTTTAAATTTAAGTAACTAGAATTTATTCTTAGTTATTATATAATTTAAAGGTTATGAATAATATAAATAAGCATTTGAGGAAATTCATTGGTCAATAACGACTGTTTAATCGTTCGTCGTTCTAGGTTAAATAATTGAAATCCTATTTTAATTATTATAATTTAGTTGAGAATGATGGATTAAATAATCGAAGGTATTAGTTGGTCAATGATAATTATTATTTATCTGTTTATTATTTTGAATGTAGGTAATTGGAAATTTGTTTTCAATTATTATTCGTTTGGAGAAATAATAAACGATAAATAAATAAAGAAGAAGAATTAATGGACAAATAGTTTCTTTTATTCATTTTTTTTGGTACAAGTTATTTTGTAAATATTGTATATATTGCAGTAAATTACAATAATGAATTGCCAAAATTAAAATGAAATAAAAAAACTAGTCTATCTTAATTCTAAAGCTTCCAATCCAATGCGTTTGTCCGCTCATTTAATTTTACCTGCACAATTAAAAGAAAAGAATTAGAATTCAAATAAATAATTAAATGCAGAAAATAAATTTAATGTTCATCATTAAATGTAATGGCCGGAATCAGTTATTATTTTTTTGCAAATCACGGGATTACTCTCGGTTCACAAAAAAGAAAAGGATTTCAAAGCATATGCACAAATTATTTTCCAAAACTGCATACTTAAGCTAATTACATTTTGTTCAAAATCCCAAATGTAATTTCAAAGCATACAGCATAAGCAAACAAATATGCAGTAACCATATGCAAGCATGCCCCTTTTAACGTTGGCCTACACATCAGGAAGCAAACAACATTTGGATTAAAAGCAAATATGCAGTTTGACTATTCTTGCAAGCAACAAAATTCCTTTTTCTTTCATCATTTTTCAGCCACTACATTTTCAGAAAATAGACAGCTTATCACTCTTTTGTCAAAGCCATTCTGAGAGAGAAAAAGAGAGGGAGAAGTGTGGGATTTGCAGGTTTAGCTTAGGCAGAAAGAGGTATACAAGACAAACTAAGAAAATATAGCCAGTAAGAATAATAGCACAGAAGAAGAATAAAGGCAAACTGGGGGGACAGTAGTGCAGAGTACTCAGGAAATCCCAGCAGCATGTTTTCAAATCTTCAAAATCTGTAGCGTTCAAGAAGAGAGAAATAGAGCTGTTATATTACACAACAAAAGAAAAACAAAGAGATATATCCAACCTCATAAAAACAGCATACACCAACAACAAAAACGAACAAGTTATAAAAAACACATCTCAAAACCATAGAAAACCTGCTAATGCCTTAACCTGCCTGTCATCAAACTGAAACCATTCTGCATAGCATCAAAACCATTAAACCTACATACTGATAAACCGTTGATCAACATAAACAAACCAGAAAAACATACAAACACCTTGGCCTAAACCATAGGACCATCAACCTACCTGCTGCATAGGAACCAGCAAAACCCGTCTTAACCATTTCAAAACTGTCCAACAACGACCAAATACCATCAGGCCTCAGACTATATCATCACTGGCCAACAAGAGCATACAAAAGCATAACCGGCAAGAGGAGAAAAGGCATCAACATTGATCAAACCAGTTCAATATGTCTAGGCAACGGTAAGACATTAAGGCAACCAAAAACCTCAAAGCAATGTCAAGCATACGAAAGCCTCAGAGGTTATCATCATAGGCCGGTTAAATCCAAAAGAAGGCAACTAAAAGCGACGGTGGAAAGAGAAGAAGAAAAGGGTCAAGGCCACGGGCAAGAGGAGAAGAGGAAATAAATCATACAAAGATTTTCAAATCATCATCAAATCTAAGGGATAAAGATACCAACCGGAATCTCAAAGCAAGCGAGCCTCGTCAGACTTCCCTCGCCGCCAAAACCCCTACGCACACTCAAACTCCTTCCTCCATCTCCAAAGGTACCCGTTCATTCTTTTTTCAGAACCTCAAACCACCATTAACAAATATTGAATTAGGACAGGAACATTAAGTAAAATCAACGCATGCAATTTGTAACGAATCCTAAAACGAAATCAGAACAGTCGTACCATGATTACGCCGCCCTAAGTTTTTTTGCTGGAGGGAAGAGGGAGATGTGGTGTACCGGTGGCCGTTGAGACGAAGGAAGACTCAGAGAAGCAGAACGTGAATGAGAGGACGATCGGAGAAGAAGAACGCAAGAGTTGGGCGCCGTCGCTGTTAGCGTAAAACCTAAATCCCTTAACAACTAAAACGCACGTTTAACCCTCTAAACATTGCTGTTTCATCACTTTCTTTTTTCCTCTTAATTTTCTTATTTTCTTTTTTTAATAATCAGAATATAATATCAAGAGTTTTTGGGTCTGAATTGCATTTTACTGGGCCTTGCGCATCTGTTTCTAAACGTACTCCCTGACCTAAATTCACACCCCATCTTTTTATACGTTCTTTAGTTTAACTCTATTCATTTTCTTAGCTAAACTATATAATTTAGACTAATTAGTTTTTCCTAGAAATAAACATATTTTAAATAGATAATTTTAACATTTTACCCCAAATCTTATTTAATTTAAGTTTAGGTTATTTAATAATTTTTGTCTTCCTTATTTCTAATTCAATTTAAATTCATGGTTTGTAAGTTTTATTTAATTAAAAAAAGGTATTTAGTATCTCTAAAAAACATATAAAAAATGAGAAAACTAAAAGACATTTTATTTTTTATTTTATTCCCCTCATTTTGATTAAATACCAATATAAAAAAGGACATAAAAAAATAGAAATATATAAAAACATTAAAAACATTTCTATTAATTCTCATTACCTTTTATCATTAAAAATGCATAAAAAAGTGAAAACCAATTAAACTTTTTTCTTTCGCCTATTAAACAAAAATCATATAAAAATGCATGTTCACATTTAATTGTTGTGTATCATTTTCCGTCAATTATTTCATTGTACTTGTTTATTCTGTTTGCACCAATCCAAAGGGGATAGTTTAATTTTTGTTGACTTCATGTCCTCAAAAAACGATCGAGCGAGTACCCTCATTTCATTGAAACTTAGGATAATTTTTCCAAATATCCGATTTCTCCAAAACTCACACCTTTTAAGTCAAAACTTCAACGTTAGGTTGTCGTATCTTCAAAAAACCGTCCGTATCCTTTTTCGGCCAAAACAATTTATTTTCAATCAAGCGATCAATTTTAAATAAAACAGATATTTCAAAAGGTTCCTATAGAGTACTATAGATGCATTGGGTGCTAGTACCTTCCCATTGTATAACCAACCCCCGAACCGTAAGATCTCTTTTCAAAATCGCTTTGTATTTTCAGTATTATTTACATTGCATATTTAGGGTTTTATTTCGCTCTTTTCCCTTTTCCTTTGGAAACAATAAAGCGCGGTGGCGACTCTTGCTTTTGTGAGACGAATTAATCAATAATTCGATCTCCGATTTACCCCGCTACATTTTTTATCGCTACAGTGTGGCTTACAGAGACTTAAATAGGGCCAGCCCTAAAGATGATTTTCCACTTCCACACATCAACATCCTGGTTGATAATACAGCTCAGCACAAAGTATTTTCTTTCATGGACGGATTCTCAGGTTACAACCAGATCAAAATGGCACCTGAAGACATGGAGAAAACTACTTTTGTAACACAGTGGGGTACGTTATACTACAAAGTGATGCCATTCAGACTGAAGAATGCCGGGGCAACCTATCAATGTGCCATGGTAGCTTTGTTTCATGATATGATACATTATGAGATAGAGGTCTACGTAGATGACATGATAGCCCGATCATAAACTGAGGAAGAACACCTTAATCACTTGCAGAAGCTGTTTGTCAGACTGAAGGAGTACAAGCTAAGGTTAAACCCTAACAAGTGCACATTTGGAGTCCGGTCCGACAAACTCTTAGGTTTCATCGTCAGCAACAAAGGCATCGAGGTTGATCCTGCCAAAGTCAAAGCTATACAAGAAATGCCTACTCCCCGCACTGAGAAGGAAGTCAGAGGTTTTTTGGGATTCCTAAACTATATCACCAGGTTCATTTCTCACCTAACATCTACCTGTGAACCAATCTTCAAGCTGTTGAAGAAAGATCAGGTAGTCAGATGGAATGACGAATGTCAGATTGCCTTTGACAGAATCAAAGAGTATTTGCTAGAACCTCATGTCTTGATGCCACCCGTCGAAGGAAGACTGCTAATCATGTATCTGACCGTCTTAGAGAACTCAATGGGGTGCGTACTGGGGCAGCATGACGAGTCTAGCCAAAAAGAGCATGCCATTTATTACCTTAGCAAAAAGTTTACCGACTGTGAAACCAGATATTCACTGCTCGAGAAAACTTGTTGCGCTTTGGTATGGGCTGCTCTCCAGCTAAGGCAGTATATGTTGACTCATACCACTTTGCTGATATCTAAGATGGATCCGATCAAGTACATCTTCGAGAAGCCTGCTTTGTCTGGAAGGATAGCTAGATGGCAAATGATTCTAACAGAGTATGACATACAGTACACGACCCAAAAAGCTATAAAGGGCAGTGTGCTAGCTGATCATCTTGCTCATCAAGTTGTTGAATATTATCAATTCATGAAGTTTGAATTCCCGGACAATGACGTCATGAATTTGGACAACTGTGAAGGAACCAGACCATATGCCGAACTTGAACAAGGATCCCGATGGACCCTGTTCTTTGATGGGGCATCTAATGCACTTGGTAACGGTATCGGTGTTGTGCTCATATCTCCCTAAGGGTGCCATACTCCTTTTACCGCAAGACTTTGCTTTAACTGCACGAACAACATGGCGGAGTACGAAGCCTGTATTTTTGGTCTTAAGGATGCAATAGACCTAGGAATCAAATATTTGGTTGTGTTTGGAGACTCAGCTTTGGTCATCAGTCAGATCAAAGGAGAGTGGGACACTAAACATCCCATCCTTATCCCTTACAAAGAACATGTCCTAACATTGCTACCACATTTCGAGCAGATTACCTTCGAGCATTTCCCGCGAGAAGAAAATCAGCTAGCAGATGCTCTAGCCACAATGTCATCTATGTTTAAACTTAATTGGGATAATGAGGCTGCCCAGATCACCATAGAATGAATGGATGAACCATCACACTATCACGAGATTAATACCGAAGAAGTAGTGGACCGGCATTGGTTTCACGAAGTCAAAAGGTATCTCGAGGCTCAAGAGTATCCAGAAGGAGCTTCAGTCAACGGCAAAAAGTTCTTGAGGAGATTCTCTACTAAGTTCTTCCTGAGTAATGGCATCCTGTACAAGCGCAATTATGATTGTATTCTGCTCCGTTGTGTGGACAAGACTGAAGCTGAAAAGTTCATGGCCGAACTACACGATGGTACCTTAGGCATTCACTCTAGCGAGCATACGATGGCGAAGAAAATCCTACGGGCACGCTATTACTAGTCTACCATAGAAGCTGACTGCTATCAACATTCCAGGACTTGTCACAAATGTCAAATCTATACCGACAAGGTGCACGTACCTCCTGTTCCTCTCAATGTCTTAACAGCTCCTTGGCCCTTTGCTATGTGGGGAATCGATATGATTGGGGAGATCAAGCCTACAGCCTCCAATGGACACCGCTTCATTCTAGTGGCCATTGATTATTTCACCAAGTTGGTCAAAGCAGCTTCCTTCGCATTCGTCACAAAGAATGTTGTTGCCCGCTTCATCAAGCAGAACCTCATTTGCCGGTACGGTATCCCCGAAAGGATCATCACCGACAATGGTACAAACCTTAATAATACTATGATCACCGCTTTGTGCGAATAGTTCAAGATCCAACATCACAATTCATCTCCCTATCATCCGAAGATGAATGGTGCTGTCGAAGCTGCGAATAAAAACATTAAGAAGATCATACAGAAAATGACAGTCACCTATAAAGACTGGCATGAGATGCTACCGTTTTCTCTCCACGGGTACCGTACCACGGCTCGCACGTCAACTGGGGCAACACCCTATTCTTTAGTTTATGGCATGGAGGCTGTTTTACCTATTGAGGTTCAGATCCCCTCTCTAAGAATCATGAAGGATGCATGTTTAAGTGAAGACGATTGGATCCAGACCCGACTTGATCAGCTGAACTTAATCGACGAGAAGAGAATTACTGTTGTTTGCCATGGTTAGATGTATCAGAAACGAATGATCAAGGCTTTCAACAAGAAAGTCAGACGCCAGGTATATCAAGTCGGAGATATAGTGATCAAGCGCATCATTTTGCCACAAAGTGATCCCAGGGGCAAATGGACTCCTACCTAGAAGGACCATTTGTAATCAAAAACATCTTTTCTGGTGGGGCAATGATCTTAACCACCATGGACGGCGACGACCTGCCGCACCCTGCGAACGCAGACATAGTCAAAAGATACTACGCATAAGAGACCCGCTAGGTTGACACACCTAGGCAAAACAAGGGCATCCCGGCGAACCAAAAGGTTCGGGCAAAAGTTAGGGATAAAACAAAAAAAATTTGTACACCCGGCAAGTTGAAAACCTGAAAGGGAGACTTGGGCAAAAAAGGGTTTCCCGGTGGATCGAAAACCCGAAAGGGCGGTCCAGGCAAAATTTAGGGAATTAAAGCGTATGACTATGTCTCGTTGGATCACTTTAAGGACAATATCTTCACAGACAAGCTCCGGGTTTCTGATTAACTCAATCATCTTCGGACGAAGCAAATGGACAAGATTTTCGGAGATACGAAGGCTATAGCAGAATGGAAACCCCATGGGATTTTTACACATATCCATCTTTCTTTGTATAAATTTTTCTCATTTTTTATGACAACATTCTCTTACTAGGATGTCTGTCTCCTTTGTACAAAATACTTATTCAAAGTTAATACAAAGATACCTCCTTAAAGTGCAGAAAACTATTTGTCTTTTTCTTTTACACTTGTGTTTTATTTGCAAAAACGTCCAATGATTTATTAATGAGCATACTCATTTGAATATAATCACTGTTTACAAATAAACGAATTGGAAAAGAATAATTACTGACAGGTTGAAAGAATAAGAAAACGTCTTTAGGATATTCCAGGGGCAATCCCTACAGTACATCATTAAGATCCCCGACGGAGCTGAAACTTCAACCTTTAACCCCAGTGGAAACCATCCAGTTTCCTCAAATTCCCCAGCGAGTTATCCTAAAACCGGATAATCCCCAGCAAGTTGCTTTGAAGCCTAAAAACTAACCAGACAACAACTTTGGATAATTCCCCAGTAGAATGGCATACAACCCAAACTCCTGAACTCCCCAGTGGAATAAGCTATTCCCCACAGAGTTTTCACTACTCCCCAACAGGATAAACTTCTTCCCCCGCAGAGTTTTTATTAATTCCAAACAGAATGAAGATTCTCATTCTTAATCCACAGCCGAAATCATCAAAGTTCTCGGGATTCCCCAAGCAGGTTTCTCAAGCAGCACACGACATTATTCTTACAACAGAATTTTTGTCAATTCTCCAACTTCGAAACAAGAAGGATCCCTATATCCCTAGTGAAGTTGCCAAGATCTCTTATCCTCAGCAGTCAAGGATTTATTTTCCCGACAACAGTCAAGGATTTATTTTCCTCAACAATACAGCAAATCAGCTTACATGCACATACATTACATTCATATATCATAAACATTGATAAAGCACATATATTGCATCATACATTTCATGTAACATAACTTTGTGTTTCAGCTAACATTTTACCCTTTTCAGGATAAGATTAACAGCTACCTTTAACAATATTCAAGGATTTCGTGATACAATCTAGATACGCTCCAGACACGGAAGTCATTCTGCTACTCATTCAGATTTCAACTTCGGATACAGTAAAGATACAGTCCAGACACGAAAGTCATTCTATTACCCATTCAGAATTCAAAGTCAAGATACAGTACGGATACACTCCAGACACGGAATTCATTCTGCTACTCATTCAGATTTCAACTTCGGATACAGTAAAGATACACTCCAGACACGAAAGTCATTCTATTACTCATTCAAAATTCAAAGTCAAGATACAGTACGGATACACTCCAGACACGGAAGTCATTTTGTTACTCATTCAGATCTCTTATTCAGATACAATACAGATACGCTCCAGACACGATTGCCATTTTATCACTTATTCTTATTTTCCCAAGCTCAGATACGCTCCATACACGAAAGCCATTCTGTCACTTACTTAGATTTCAAGTTCAGATACAACTCAGATACGTTCCAGATACGGACACCATTCTGATGCTCATTCTTTTGACCTACAACAAACATTCTTGGATGGCATCTATAAGCCCATCTCTAACAAGATTCTATCACCTCTCCAAATGGCATCTTTAAGCCCATTCCCTCAACTACTTCATCAAGTGCAAATTTATGGGCACTCTAGTGTCCAATCATCTTTTACCTTCGAGTCACGAACGACAAAACTCGCCAATCTAACTCTTCAGGTTCAAGAAGATTGAACAGGGGAAGTTGTTGTACCCTAAAATTTTCTCTCTCATATATCAAGCTTTTCCTCGCAAGACTCCTTGGACTCAAGACAAGATTAGGGTTTGTCAGCTCAAGATACCTCATTTTGCACTGATGACCTGAAATTAGGGTTTGAGTTTGCACAAGGATTTTTGGACTATCAATGCTTCATGTGACTTTCATACATCATGTTGGACCCATAAGATTGCTCATACCAAGTTTCAAGCCTTGAATCACATTTTTGACCAGTCAATTGGACAGTTGACCTAAAAATCAGTTGTATTGGGGAAAAAGTCAACCATAGCCAATTCACAGTCAAACTTCATAATTTTTGACCCACATCAACATTATAGACTCATATGAACAATTTGATCAAGTTTGGACCACAACTCCTCAAGAAATTTGATCAGATCATCAACAGGGCAAAATGGTCAAAATTAGGGTTTTTGACTAAGGAAGGGCAATTTCTGATTTTTTAATCTAGCCAATGGCCAATTGAGTTCAAACATGGTTTCAAGGATCCAATGGCATCATATTGACCTAATCACAAGGTTCAAAAGATCTCAAGTACATAGGATTGACAGATGAATTTTCTAGTCAACTGATCAAAAATCAATTGTACACTGAAAAGTCAAACTTTGACTTTTTGGTCAAATTCAAGTGCCAAGGGTCATAATTCATAAAGACATGCTAAAATGTGAAACTTGTTGACCAAGAAACCTAAAATTTCAAATTAGGGTTTTAATTTGAAATTTTTCATAACTTAGAATTTTTCTAAGTATGGAAAATTTCTTATTTTTTCTTAACTTTTCATTACTTTTTCACCATGATGCAATTGGATTCAAAGAAAACTTCCAACATGAAAGTTGTATTCCTCCATGAAATCTACAACTTTGTTTCACAAAGTTTTCCAAAATGATGCTTGGATCTCAAGTTATGGTTTTGTGATTAGGGGTCCATAAACTAAATAACTTAGTGAAATTTTGCCCTAGTTTAGGCAGGTTTTTGACCTAAATTCATGGCAACTTTTCACCTAGTTCCAAGAGGTATCTCAAGTTTCATTTCAAAGATGGATTGTAGAGCATGTTGCAAGCTTTCCAAAATGTCCAAGAACTCTCCAAGATAATTTGTGGTTATGGAAAATCGAAGAAGAGAAATTGGCATTTTGTCACTTTTGTTCAAGCCATTTTCACAATGCATCAAGTTGCAAATTTGATCAAGCATGCTTGTACCTTGCATTACAGGTCCTAAACTCCTTCTAAACTCCATAATTAAATTCTAAATCAATGGATAACGGCTTTATTTTTACCTTTGGAGCATTGTACAAGAAATAAATCCATAAATGGCATAAAGGGCACATTGTCATTTTCATAAAGGCAAGCTTTTTGCAACTTTACTATCCTTGAGCCTTGGACCTGTTCTTTTGTCACAAGCAATGTCCACAGATATCAAGCAAAGCATACCAACCCTCTGCAGCTAGCAAGCAAGCAAGGATAGGCCTTTGGCACAAGTCACTTCACTTTTCTTCAAAAGCAAGAAAAGTTGCAAAAGTCCAAAGAACTTGTACATCTAATAAAGGGTGGACTTGGCATCATTCAAAACAACTTCACAAACTTATCTCAAGCTAGAACATGAATGCATAGCATCTTAAACTAACCAAAACTCCAAAACCTCATTTTTCTGTCCAAACAGCCAGCTTCTGCAAAACTCTTGCCAACTCAAAATTTGCTCGTGCGTTTTTCCTTTTAACACTTCAAACACCTTCCATACATCCTACCAAAGCTATCCAAGCAATCATCCTACAACTGTGTGCTCTGTTTCAGCCATTTCCATTTTCACTTTGGAAGGTTGCAGCTTGACTTCTACAGGGAGTTTCAGCCATCCACAAGGCCAACTAAGCATTGGAAAAGCTTGAGGGAACTTCAAGGAAGCTCACACGATCCTCAGGCCTCACTCAAAGTTCCCACATTGCCATATCCAAATCCAGCTGAAGGAGGTATTTTTCAAAACTTTATCTCTCTATTTAGGCATCCTCAAGCCACAATTTGTGAAGCAAAAATATAGTCTCTAGCATGGTGAAGTTGTACATATGCATAGTTGTCATTTATATTAACTGAGCTAAGAGAAATTAAATGTTGAACATGTTGAAAAAATTAGGTCACGATTTAGGGCCATTAAAATTCTCCCTGATCTTTGAGAGTTAGGTCATGAATTTTATATCATTGGAATCGTGAGATTACAAGCTACATTTTTTATGTTATGGGTTTTCATTTTTATGCAAGCTACAACAAGTTACAAGTTTAAGGCAAAACGCACGCGCATGATGTTTGGCTGGAGGACAGGGACGACCTGGCCTGGGCTTGGGCGCGCTTGGGCCTTCTGTTTTGTTTTCCACACCCCCCCTGACTACTATTTGCACCCCCTTTGCATATTTTGTATATTTTTCATATTTTCTTTTCATTTTTATATTTATTGCTTTTATTTATTTTTCTGAACATAAAAAAATCATGAAAAATATTTTCTCTATTTTTTGCATTTTATTTTATTTTTTATCTTATTTTTTGCATAAAATATTGATTTATTAGAATAAATAGAATCTATTTTCTTAAAATAAATAGTAAACACATTTAAAAAATATTATACATTCTTATTTTATCATTTATACACATAAAATATTATTTTCATACATATTTTATTTTTTAATATTTGTTAATAATATTATTTATTATTTCTTGTACAAAAATAGATAAAATAAATAATAAGAAACATATATTTTCTTTAATCAAAAACTAGGGTTTTTCACCCTTTCAAAAAATAACAATATTATTTTTCTTATTTTTAGGACTTCAATAATTTTATTTTCTCATACAAAAAATCAAATACAAAACATTTTTGCATAAATACATTTTATTTTCATATTTAAATAATTGTATATTTATTTATTGCACAATAATTCAATTGGGTTGTGTGATCGGTGGATCTGGAACTGACTGTTTAACGCTGGTTTCGCGAAATGTCGCGGTAAGCAAGATTCGCCACCGTCTTTTATTTTCTCCAATATGGAAAGGACAAAAGCACAGAAAAATTCCTTATGAGATAGTTTCTCGGTTCGGGAGGTAGATTTATAGAAAGGGAAGGTGTTAGCACCCTTTCTATCCATGGTTATCCATGGGCTCTTAGATACTTGCTCATTTGTGTTTTCAAAAGTGTTTGCTTTTCAATTGTGAGTGAGTTTGAAAAAGTTTCGTTGAAAGTTTCAGATCGACTCTTGTATCAGTCCTCAAGAGTGTTTGAAAAAATCATTTTGAAAGCTTTTTGAAAAGTGTCGGTGTGAAAAGATTTTTGATTTGTTTTTGAATTAGAGCAAGTATCTATGAGTCATCTACCTACCCTAAGGAATTAAGTTGTGTAGATGTCCTTAAGGTAGTGCCATCCCACCATTGAGAGGTAGGTAGCACCACCGTTGGAGGTGTTCGGGTCAATTCGAGGATTCGGGACAGTGTGGTCGCCAGAGCAATAGTAGGACACCTTAGAAGCTACCCTTATGCCATTAATCCTTTTTAATTCCGAGGCAACCTTTCCGAGGCAACTGGATCATATCATGGACATAAGGACGTACTAAAACGTCCTGTACTCGACGACCATGTTTCGAGGGGCAAGGCAACAATGAGGCGTACCCTAAGAGTGGTGTGTGAATTGTGTGTCATTTTCAATTATGTTTTATCTTGATCATGCATTGGGTGAGCTACGCTTTGATTTTATTTGGGCCATTCATTCTTTCATGTGATTAGCAGTTTAAAGGGTACGGAAATTAAAGTACGGAAAATAAAGGTCCTACGCTATTACAAGGCGCGGGTCTATACATCGCCAAAAATTTACAAAAGACCCGTTTTAAGTAAATAAGTGCGAAAAGTAAATAAATTTCTAAATACTATTACAGGGCTTGGATAGTTACATAATATTTAAACGGAAAATAAGGACAAACGCGCGAAAAGAAATTATAATCGAATGTGCGAGGGCGTTGGACCCTTTAAAGAAATTAAATTGAAATTACAAATTAATTAATGATTAAATAAAGAAAAGAAATTATTTTTTACGTTTTTTTTGTATTTAATGGAAATAAAGAGAATTAATTAAAAGAAACCCTAATTCTAAGTATTTTTTAATTATTAAAGAAAAAAGATTAAAGTTTTAACCTAATTTATACTAATTATTTAATTACATGAGTATTTACAAAAATAATTAATAGTTAATAATAATAATAATAAGAAAAATTTATTTATTGAGAAAAAGAATAAAAATACTAAAAACCTAATTTTTATGTATTTTAGTTATTTAGAAAAAAAAACATTAAAGTTGAAAACCTAAATTTAAACTAAATTAATATTGAAAATTTATTTACAAAAATATTAATGCATTAAATATTAAATAAAACATATTTTTATTTTCATGATTTCTGTTTTTTTGGTTTTATGAAAATTATTTTGTGAATTAACTAAATAATTAAAATAAATAAAAAAAGAATTGAAAAGAAAAAATAAAATTAGAAAGAAGAATAGAATGCAAACAGCATGGGGGGTATCTGCCCAATTTGGAGGTCAGTTTGAAGCATTTTGGCCCAATGAACAAGAGGCCTGGTTGACTTTCAGCGTTTGCGTATGGCATGGTTGACTAGTGTGCATGATGGACTGCAGGTTCTGGCCATTGAATTGATCTTCTGGGCGCGTGGCAAGCAGGCAGGTGAGAGCACATGATAAACCCTGGGAGAGCATGCTGCATGGAAACGTATTGAGAAAAATAATATTGAAGAAGTGGGGGACCTGGGAATCGAACCCAGGTCCCAATACCTGAAGGACAACACACCAACCAGCTGAGCCAACGCGTTATCTTGATATTATAGTGGGACGTGAATATTATGAGAGAGAATAAACGCTATTGGTAAAACACAAAAAAACACGCGCGAATGTTTGAATCGTCCCATCATGTTATGAAACATATGCATCGTCTTCCTCTTTCCCTGTAAAATAAAAGCAAATAGCGGGGGTTTTAAACCCCCACTAAACCAAACCTGCAATAATAGCGATTAGAGCATGCCTAAAAAGAAAAAGGGCGCGAGGTGTGGAATCGAATCGTCTGGATGTCCTGAATCCAATGGTACAGGTTTCGTTGCCTAATTTTTCCTCATGAAGGAGACCCTAATTTCAAGCTTCTGAAACCCTAGAATGCTTTAATGGCAACTTTGGATACAGGCGTTCTTAGTTCAATTCAAGGACACCAATAGCTTCAGGACATTCATGTTAGTGTAAATCAACCATTAAAAGACATTAATCATGCATGGAATTCAAAATACGAATATGAATAATTTTGAAAGAAAAGTGAATCTGTTCTACCAATTCCTTGTGCGTGGAGACTTGGTTTCAATTGGAATAGTTTCCTCGTGGTGTCAGCAAGCTTTTGGAACACTTTTTAAGCCTTGAATTGCCTTCTAAGTATGAAAATAGTTTTTGATCTTTTGTGAAAAAAGTGTAATATGTTCTTGATATTGCAGCGCAACTTCTGTGTCCTTGGCATTAGGTTTCACTTATGCTTATGTATGTGAATGAATTAGGTCAGAAAAATCAAGCCCAAAGCCTTTGCATTGATGATTTTGAATATTTGATTTTCATGATATTTTTTCAATCTTTTTCAATCCTTTCTTATGCCAATCCTTGCCAATCATATTGAATCTTTCCTTATTGAATGGTGCAAGAAATATTGAGTGAATTATATGCACAAAAAGATTTGCAAAGTATGATTTAGTATTTTTCTCATAATTAATTTCAATTAAATGAATTAATAAGATTAAAAATTCAATTAATTAATTAAAAATAAGAAAATAAATCCCTTTAAAGTCAATGGGTCGTGCATGGCCTTTGGGTGATGATTCATGGAAGAAATTGAGGCCCATTAGCAATTTTGAGGCATTTGAAGCAAAGTTGACTTTTCAAAATTCCCAAAAATTTCCCAACTTCCACAAGGCATATCTTGCTCAATTTTTAAGCTTTGATCCTTTTATTGGACATTTTGGAAAGGTCCTGAAGTCCTCTAACCAATTCCTTTGGTCCCATGTCATTTTGATTTACCAATCTCAAGTTATGGTCTTTGACTTAAAGTGCCTTTTTGTTGACTTTTGAAAATGACCTATAATGTTGAGATTGATAACTTTTTGTGAGAGAATTTCTTGGACTTGAAGTGTGAAGATGAGTTGTAGGAAATGTCATTCTCTTCAAAATGAGCTTTGGATGGAATTTTTCTGATAAACCATGTGGAAGTTATGCCTTGGTCAATTTGCAGTTGACTTTTTTAGCTGTCCAAAAATAGAAACTTTTGCATCTTGAGACTTTTTGAGCCATGCTTTGAGAATCATGATCAAGAATTGATAAAATGATGTTTGTGGCTTCAAAATAAGATGTTGACCAAAAGTTTGGACTTTTGACTGTCAAATGACCATTTTGCCCCTGTAGTTGACTGTGAAGCATTTAGGGTTTTTGACTGTGCAATTTTGTGTTGTGAGTCCTGAAACTTGGCATATGGATGCTTGACAATGTTTATAGGCATGTGGGACTTGAATGGACCCTTGGAAACCTCAAATTCTTTGCCAGAACCAAAACCCTAATTTCTGACTGTTAGGAGGCAATTGGACTGTGCAACCCTTGGGAGATTTTGAAGCATGCTCTTAGCAAATCTTGAAGAAAATGGGATGGCAAATGTTGGGGTACAACAGTTGCCCCTGTTCAATCTTCTTAGACCTGAGGATGTAGATTGGCTGGCGTGCCTTTCATAATCCGAAGGTGGAAGATGATTGAACACTAGAGTGCCCAGAAATTTGCGCTCACATGTTAGCAGTGTGATGGTGGGAATGGGCTTATAGATGCCATTTGGAGACTGATGGATAGGAAGATGGGCTTATAGATGCCATGTTGAGAGGTGATGGATAGGTGGATGGGCTTATAGATGCCATCGGGAGGTTTTCGATCGCGTAAGAGATTCCTTAGCGAGAACTTGCGTACCTGAAAAAAGACAGATAATTACCTGGCCTGTTACAGGAGTTGGTCTTCAAACTCTTTGTGTAGATGCGCCCTGGCTGGATACAGGAATCGGATCTTTAAACTCTTCAGACGTGCCCTGGCAAGATACAGGAATCGAGTCTTGGAGAATATAGTCGTCAACAGATACACCCTGGCAAGATATAGGAATTGGATCTTCGAACTCTTCAGACGCACCCTGGCAAGATACAGGAATCGGGTCTGGTAATGCTAGTCTTCAACGGATACACCCTGGAAAGATACAGGAATCGGATCCTCAAACTCTTCAGACGCACCCTGGCAAGATACAGGAATCGGATCTGGTAATGCTAGCCTTCAATGGATACACCCTGGCAAGATACAGGAATCGGATCCTCAAACTCTTCAGACGCACCCTGGCAAGATACAGGAATCAGATCTGGTAATGCTAGTCTTCAACGGATACACCCTGGCAAGATACAGGAATCGGATCCTCAAACTCTTCAGACGCACCCTGGGAAGATACAAGAATCGAGTCTTGGAGAACATAGTCGTCAACAGATACACCCTGGCAAGATACAGGAATCGGATCTTCGAACTCTTCAGACGCACCCTGGCAAGATACAGGAATCAGGTCTGGTAATGCTAGTCGTCAACAGATACACCCTGTCAAGATACAGGAATCGGATCTTCAAAATCTTCATATGCACCCTGGCAAGATACAGGAATCGGGTCTGGTAATGTTAGTCGTCAACATATACACCCTGGCAAGATACAGGAATTGGATCTTCGAACTCTTCATATGCACCCTGGCAAGATACAGGAATCAGGTCTGGTAATGCTAGTCGTCAACAGATACACCCTGGCAAGATACAGGAATCGGATCTTCAAACTCTTCAGACGCACCCTAACAAGATACAGGAATCGGGTCTGGTAATGTTAGTCGTCAACAGATACACCCTGGCAAGATACAGGAATCGGATCTTCAAACTCTTCAGACGCACCCTGGCAAGATACAGGAATCGGGTCTGGTAATGTTAGTCGTCAACAGATACACCCTGGAAAGATACAGGAATCGGATCTTAGAACTCTTCAGACGCACCCTGGCAAGATACAGGAATCAGGTCTGGTAATGCTAGTCGTCAACAGATACACCCTGGCAAGATACAGGAATCAGATCTTCAAACTCGTCAGACGCACCCTGGCAAGATACAGGAATCAGGTCTGGTAATGTTAGTCGTCAACAGATACACCCTAGTAAGATACAGGAATCGGATCCTCGAACTCTTCAGACGCACCCTGGCAAGATACAGGAATCGGGTCTGGTAATGCTAGTCTTCAACGGATACACCCTGGCAGGATACAGGAATCAGATCTTCGAACTCTTCAGACGCACCCTGGCAAGATACAGGAATCGGGTCTGGAATCGATCGTCAACAGATACACCCTGGCAAGATACAGGAATCGGATCTTTAGTTGCGACCGTTGATAGTAATCATCTTGGTATTAACCTTTGTCCTGAAAAGACAGAACGTTAGTTGTATGCGATGTCATGATTTATGACATGCGTGATGAGATTATATGTTCATGATGCATATATGCATGCCATAATGTATGGAAATGCGATGTTTATGAATGTATGTTTCCATCTTAGGAAAATAAATCCTTGACGGATGTCGGGAAGTCACATCCTGGGCTGATTGTTGAAGAATAGTGCTTTGTTGTTTCCGTTGGGGATGCTAGTTGCAAGAATACCAGTAGGAGAAGATGACTCTGTTGGGGAATAAACTTGGCGGACAGAATACTCTGCGGGGAAATTATTCTAGCGATCTTGCTGGGGAACAATACTCTGTGGGGAGAGAGGTACTCTGTTGAGATGTTGATGATAACTTCGCTGGGGATACCGTTGTCATGTGGGAAGTGTTAATAGACTCCGCTGGGGATAAGAAGACTTTGCCGAGGACGGTCTTTCCGTGGCTTTTGGCTGAGGATAACCCAGTTATATCCTGGTGGGGAAATAACCTTTGAATAAAGCCAGGAGACACGTTCGTGCTCTGCAGGGGGGGAGCTTCCAGAATTTACTGGGGATGAGCTTCCTGCTGGGGGGATGATTCAAACTTTCCTGGAGAAATCTTTGGACTGGACTCTCCTGGAGAAATTTTGAACTGTATTGGGGAAGCGACTCCACTGAATGTCTGATGTACCGCCGGGGAACAGTCTTAGATCAAGACTTCCGGGGATGCTTGTTGGGAATGTTCGTATATTGCGCTGAAGAATGTTGAGATCTGCTGGGAATACCCAACTTCCTTAAGGCTGACAGGATAACTCTGCTTGGGGAGAGTGCATTGACTTGCTGGCTCACTCTCTGGGGAATTAAGGTATATTGGTTATGTTCTTCGGCTGAACTTACCTTGGTACCTTGGTGGATAGAACAATTAGATCGCTTAGACAACTCATTATTTCCCCTGTTTCTAATGTTACCTGTAATTAATCCTTTGTTTCGTATGCAAACATTTATGAGTTAGCAATTATTGTCAAATGCATATATCACAAATTGAACCTTGGACGTTCTTCGCAAAACAAAACAGAAAAAGGAAAAACAGTTGGCAATTGATCTGAAAAGTGAATTTATATTGATTTTTGAATTTGCCTGTAAATAGGCATTTTATGTACAAGAGGCTGACGTCCTAGTAAGAGAACGCCGCCGGACAAAAGAGTTTATACAATTTGTACAAAGGGAAAACAAAACAGCTATGTGAAAAGAATAATCCCACTGGGTTCCAACTCTGCTATCGCCTTTATATCTTCGAGCGTCTCATCACTTTGCTGCTCAGTTGACGATGAAGCTGATTGATCGATGCCGTTTGAACTTGACAGTTGATACCGGATTCTGGATGCAAGGTGATCCAATGAGACATAGTATTACGCTTTAATCCCTAACTTTTGCCTGGACCGCCCTTTCGGGTTTTCAGTCCACCGGGATACCCATTTTTGCCCAAGCCGCCTTTTTAGGTTTTCGACTTGCCGGGTGTACAAATTTTTTTCATTTCATCCCTCATTTTGCCCGAACCCTTTTGGTTCGCCGGGAAGCCCTAATTTTTGCCTAGGTATGTCAACCTAGCGGGTTTTTGTCATACGTAGTATCTTTTTACTGTGTCTGCATTGGCGGGGTGAGGAAGGTCGTCACCATCCATGGTGGTTAGAATCATGGCTCCTCTTGAGAACACATGTTTAACCACAAATGGCCCTTCGTATGTAGGGGTCCATTTGCCCCTTGGATCACTCTGAGGAAGGATGATACGTTTGATTACCAGGTCCCCAACTTGATACTCTTGCGGTCTGACTTTCTTGTTAAATGCCCTGATCATCCGTTTTTGATACGTCTGACCATGACAAATAGCATTGAGTCTCTTTTCGTTAATTAGATTTAATTGATCAAGTCGTGTCTGGATCCAATCATCTTCGCTCAGATCTGCATCCTTCATTATCCGGAGAGAGGGTATCTGCACTTCGATCGGCAAGACTGCCTCCATGTCGTAGACCAAAGAAAAAGGAGTTGCCCCGGTTGATGTCCTTGCTGAGGTAAGGTACCCATGAAGAGCGAACGGTAACATCTCGTGCCAATCTTTATAGGTCACTGTCATCTTCTGGACAATTTTCTTGATATTCTTATTCGCTGCTTCTACAGCCCCATTCATCTTCGGCCGGTAAGGAGAAGAGTTGTGGTGCTGTATCTTGAATTGCTTGCAGAGCTCAGTGATCATCTTGTTGTTAAGATTGGTACCGTTGTCTGTAATGATCCTTTCCGGGACGCCGTATCGACATATCAGATTGTGTCGAATGAACCGTGCCACAACGTTCTTGGTTACAGTAGTGTAAGAAGCTGCTTCAACCCACTTTGTAAAGTAATCGATCGCTACCAGGATGAAGCGATGCCCGTTGGATGTCGTAGGTTTAATCTCGCCGATCATATCTATGCCCCACATTGCAAAAGGCCAAGGTGCAGTCAGAACATTCAGAGGGACTGGAGGAACATGCACCTTATCTGCATAAATCTGGCATTTATGACATGTCCGAGAATGTTGGTAACAGTCGGCTTCCATGGTGGACCAGAAATATCCTGCCCGAAGGATCTTCTTTGCCATGGTATATCCATTGGAATGCATTCCGAAGGTACCTTCGTGTAGCTCCGCCATGATCCTTTCTGCTTCAGTCTTATCCACACAACGCAGTAAGGTCGAATCATGGTTTCGCTTGTACAGGATGTCGTTGCTAAGGAAGAACTTCGCTGTGAATCTTCTCAGAAACTTTTTATCATTGACAGACGCACCTTCAGGGTACTCTTGAGCTTCCAAGTATCTCTTCACCTCATGGTACCAAGGTTTCTCAGTCACTACCTCAGCCTCAAGATCACAACAGTATGCCGGTTCGTCCAGTTTCTAGATAATGACCCGAGGAGCCTCATTGTCCCATTTGACTTTGAACATGGAAGACATCGTAGCTAACGCGTCCGCCAGCTGATTCTCCTTTCTCGGAAAGTGTTCAAAAGTTATCTCTGTGAAATGGGGGATCAATGTCAACACACATTCTCTATAAGGAATAAGATTCGGATGTTTCGTATCCCACTCGCCTTTGATCTGATTGATCACGAGAGCGGAATCTCCGAAGACACTCAGAAACTTGATCCTTAAGTCAATTGCAGCTTGGAGTCCCATGATGCACGCCTCATACTCCGCCATGTTGTTGGTGCAGTTGAAACATAGTCGGGCAGTGAGTGGAGTATGAGTGCCTTGAGGGGATATGATCACAGCGCCGATACCGTTACCCAAAGCGTTGGATGCTCCGTCAAAGTGCATAGACCATCAGGATCCTTCCTCAGGTCCTTCATCTGGTCCAGGTACTTCACAATCAGTCACTATCATGATGCTCTCGTCAGGAAACTCAAAGTTCATTGACTGATAGTCATCCACTGCTTGATGTGCCAGATGGTCTGCCAATACACTTCCTTTGATAGCTTTCTGAGTGGTATACTGGATGTCGTATTCTGTCAAGATCATTTGCCATCTTGCTATTCTCCCAGACAGAGCAGGCTTTTCAAATATGTACTTGATCAGATCCATTTTTGAAATCAACAGAGTAGTGTGAGTCAGCATATACTGTCTCAGCCGGCGAGCAGCCCATACCAAAGCGCAGCAAGTTTTCTCGAGCAATGAGTATCGGGTCTCACAGTCGGTAAACTTTTTGCTAAGGTAATAAATGGCGTGCTCTTTTCGGCCAGACTCGTCATGCTGCCCCAGCACACACCCTATTGAGTTGTCAAGTACTGTCAAGTATAGTATCAGAGGTCTCCCTTCAACCGGTGGCATAAGGATGGGTGGTTCTTGGAGATACTCTTTGATTCTGTCAAAAGCAGCCTGACATTCATCATTCCAACGTACTACCTGATCTTTCTTCAGCAGCTTGAAGATTGGTTCACAAGTAGCAGTTAGGTGCGAGATGAATCGGGCGATGTAGTTCAGCCGTCCTAGAAAGCCTCTGACTTCTTTCTCTGTCTTGGGAACTGGCATCTCTTGAATGGCTTTAACCTTAGCAGGTTCCACTTGAATACCCTTATCACTTACAACAAAGCCTAGCAACTTTCCAGATCTTACCCCGAAGGTGCACTTGTTCGGGTTCAACCTCAGCTTGTACAACTTCAAGCGGTCAAACAACTTCTGCAGATGGTCAATGTGTTCTTCCTCAGTTTGAGACCTTGCAATCATGTCGTCGACATACACTTCTATCTCATGATGGATCATGTCATGAAATAAAGCAACCATGGCACGTTGGTAGGTTGCCCCAGCATTTTTCAGTCCAAAAGGCATGACCTTGTAGCAAAAGGTGCCCCACTAAGTGACAAAGGTAGTCTTTTCCATATCTTCAGGAGCCATCTTGATCTGATTATACCCTGAAAAACCATCCATGAAAGGAAACACCTTGTGCTGAGCAGTATTGTCAACCAGAACATCAATGTGAGGTAGGGGAAATCATCCTTGGGGCTAGCCCTGTTCAGATCCCTATAATCAACACACATTCTGACCTTACCATCCTTCTTTGGTACCGGCACCACATTGGCAACCCACTGAGGGTAAGAAGTCACTGCTAGAAACCTGGCATCGAATTGCTTCATAACCTCAGCTTTGATCTTCTCAAACATCTCTGGACGCATACGGCGGACCTTTTGCTTAACCAGAGGGCAGTCTTCCTTGGTAGGTGTTTACCTGGGGATTTGGTAAACAACCGCTGATCCTCCAAATGGTTACTTATTTGGTTACTCGCAGGATCGATCAGATTGATCCTATGGACATAGGTTGATTTTGAAGTTTAATTAGTGTGGATAAGGCTTTAAGTAAATTGGTTAAAGTAAATTGCATAAAGGAAAAGGCTTGGTAAAATAAACAAGGCTGGAATGTAAAGGTTCGACAGGAATCTTAAAGGGAAAAGCATGTAAAATACTGGAAAAGTAAATGACTTGAATTGATTAAATTGGTGTTTCACACATACATTTCTCAACAATTCGTTCGCTCACACTGGGTACTTGAATCTAAATGAGTGACTATGTATCTATTGTGAACACACGCGAGAAACTACACGTCTACTCCTATTTATACAAAAACATTCCAAGTAACCGTCGGGCAGTTACACTGCTTCGAGATCAAGCCACTTGTCACGTTCTCCATGCTCGACGCTCCAGATCCTTGCACGTTCGCACGTAGTAACTGCTGGAAACCGTTTTCCCTCCAAAGCTTTGAATTTCAAACTGCTCCACTCTGGACCATCGAACACGTTCGTCAAGAGACGTCTTCGACGAAAACTCCTTCGACGTCGAAGGCAATCAGCCTCCTTCCTTGGAAGAAATCTTCTAAGTATTTGGCCATCTTTCGACGGTCACTTCGACAAGCTTAGCCAGTCGAAAGCATCTTTCAGCTTTTAATGGCTGTCATCAATTGAAACAAAGGTGTCGAATTTAGGAGCCAACAAATTGCCCCCCAAGAATGCCTTATTTCGACTCTTGAAAAGAAAAAGGCATTCTTTGAAAACGCCATTCGACACCTGTTTGTCCACGCTGAGTCACAAGTTAACTTGTGCACTTTTTGTTGCTTTTTACCAACTATTGGCAATCCCAAGAAACCATCATTGATTTGATCCTAGGACGTCACTGTCAGTACGGCGTGCAGAACCAAAACATCACTTCATAATTTGTCATTATGACAAATTCAAAAAACGAGGACGCACGCTGCGTCTCTCTGTTTCTGCAGAAACGGCCAAAACAACAGGATGCTGCCACGCGTCCCACTACTCCCTGCAGCATTAAATGACATTTAATGCCCTCGTTATTGGGAATTTCTCCCACTACTATAAATAGTAGTGAATATCCCATTGTGGGACTTTTCACGCAAACAATCTCTCAAACTCCCTTGCTTTCTTGCAAACTTGTTTCTCTTTGCAGAAAAACTCTTCCCTTTCCAACTTCATCTTCATCTTCAACAATGGCTTCTGCTTCAACTGCCCCCAAGACTAACGCACCAACTGAACAACTTGCTAAACCCAAGGTTTTTGTAACCGCTCCGGTAGTGAACGCTACAGGGAAACGAAGGGTCCCTGAACCATCTGATATCTCCGTCCGCGACGCTTACTCGCGTCACTTGATGATTCCGGTTGGATACTCCAACCAAATCTTCGCAATGGCTGGACCCATGAACCCCAGCATCTCTGAAGCTCTGAAGATCAAGAGCTACTTTCCCATTGTCGAGAAGCTCAAGCCAGTAGCTTGTGCTAAGAAGGATCCAGAAGACAACGAAGACCCCACACACGAGAAGATCGACCTTCGTTTCTTCAACAGAAGTGTTAGAGTTTTTAGGTCTTGCCCTAATCTCACCCAGGACTATGTTGCTTGGCTAACAAAGCTGGAAAAACATCAAACTCCAGTCTGGAAGGAGATGGGCATCTTTGACCTAATAATGCTGTCGAAGACAGGTTTAAACTACTCCCCAGAGATGCTTATAGCTTCGATGCTGTTCTGGGATAACTCTCACTTCACCTTTCACCTTCCATGTGGGATGTTAACTCCCACACTCTTCGACGTAGCAGCCATCACTGGCCTTCGACCAACCGGAGATTACTTCGACCCGGAAGAGATGTCGGAGGACCAAATTGGCTTTTCTGAGACGAAGCCAACATTCACCACCTTTATCAACCACTTTCATGACAAGTCGACAGACACAGTGTCCGACGTTGAACACATAGCGTTTCTAGCCTTATGGCTAACTCGCTTCGTGTTCTGTTCGAAGTCCCTGCAAGTGACCAAAAAGATGGTCACTCTGGCCACCCAACTGCATCACCGTCAGAACATCTGTCTGGCAGAACTAATTCTGGCCAGTCTTTATGACTCCATCAGCAATGGGGTTACTCTTTTGAAGCATATCGAAGATAGGAACAGTCTGCTACTCGCTGGGCCTTTCTGGTTACTTCAACTGTGGCTCAACGCCACTTTCGAATCCTTCTTACCCAAGAAGAATCAGATAAACGAACAAGCCCCAGCGATAGCCAATAGACGGATCGAAGGAATTAGGCTGGCTCTACTGACGCCTGTGGAAGATGGGCTAGAGTTCCAACAAACCTTCACTAACTTCGTGCTGATGTTCGCTCGAAGGAAGGAATTTGTTTCGACTATGGCTCCATTCGCTCAGCGAAAGGTGGGGCCAGCTTGGTTCACAAGGCCACATCCCAAGGAATCGAGTGGTCCCAATGTTGATGAGCACACCATACTGTGGGAGGCATTCCTTACTCCAAGGATTATGCCTCTTCGATTTAAAAGTTCTAAGACTCATCTGAGTCTGCTGGCCTATCAACCAAACCTGGTATCTCGCCAGTTTGGTATCATCCAAACCCTGCCTTCTCCCATTTTCCAAAAAGAGAAGTCAATGTTGTACTTCTGCAACGATTATACAGAAGACGCTGCTACCAGGCATATTGGAAGATATGCTGGTCGAACCATCCTCTCGCTGTTCAACTACCAGCTTAACTTCCTTTGTTCGCCATCTTTTGAAGAATGGTGGAGAAGCTATTACGCTGAGTACTTCTTCGACGAGAAGGACTTTATAGCAGAGTTGCAGAAGTCTTTTGTCCTCGTATTTGACAAAGTAAAGAAATGTAAGTTCATACTCTCACATTACTTTTTATCTTTCTCTTCGACTGTTAGCTTGTTAACTTTCCTTTTCGCTTTCAGTTGTTCGAAAACCTTTGGTCAAGAAGGCTCCAGGAGGCCCACAAGGAGGAGTTCCTTCGACCAAACCTCCACCGCCGGCGAAGACTATAGCGCCGGCGAAGACAACGGGCAACCAACAGGGGGAAGGCTCTTCGAGAAGGCCTCCTGCATCGGTAACCAGACTTTCTATCTTCATTCTGGTTTTCGATTTTTTATTTTCGACGTAATTATTCCATCGAATTTCCTATTGGTTTTATAGGCCCCTTCGCCCAAGAAAAGGGCAGCCTTTGTGATCGAATCGGGGAGTGATGAGGAAAGTGATTCTCCTCCTTCCCCCTTAAAGAGGCGAAAGTTAACAAAGGACGCTTCTGTTCCTACTCCAGCTCCTGAAGGTCGAACCGTCAGAATAAAAGTTGGTGTGAGAAAGCCTAGGCCACCTGCAGTGGTCATCGAAGAACCAACTGAGGAGGAACTGAACGCTCTAGTTACCCAGCCTGTCGAAAGTGATAATTCCAGCCCTGGGGCTGAAGCCAATCCACAGGTAATCTATTAGACCCTTCTTGTAACTTAGGCATAAATACCAGTATTTGATTATATCTCTTTCGACATCTGAAGATTTGTCTTCTTCCTCTTTTTCAGGAAACTACTGGAAGTTCCCCACCAAGGACTTCAGAAACTCTGGAATCTGCTGACCTTAGCAGGCCTCAGGTGCAAGATATGGGCAATGACGAAGCCCACACTGAGCATGAGGCCAATGCTGAGACAGTGGAGAAGACAACTGAAGAACCTATGGCGGAGGAAACACAGCCAGAAAAGGTTCCTGTGGTGGTCTTGTCGTCAGAAGAGAATCCTGAAGGAAGAGATCAAGGCAATGGCGAAGAGAAACAAGATGCTGTTGTCGAAGAACATGAAGGTGGTACTGGCGAAGAACACCAGGATGACGCCAGCGAAGAACCACAGAATGACGCTGGCAAAAGACCCCAAGGTGAAGTTAACGAAGAACCACGAGTCGACGCTAGGACCGCCTCAGTTCAAGTCGAAGAACAACCAAATGAGGCACTCAGCATTCAACAGCCTCCAGTCCAAGATAATGCTATGGCAAGGGTCACCTCCTCAAAGCATAGGTCGAAAGAAGACTTGGAAATCTTGAAACGAACTGACCCTATCAGCTACCTCAATGCAATCGTCGAGAGTAAGAGTTCTTCTGACACTAGTCAAGAAATTCCTACTCTGTCAGGGAAATCTACTGAGACTTCTCCTCTTGATGATGCGTTGGCGAAGGTCAAGGCCCAGTTCTTCAAGAGAGATTTAATGAAGGCTTTAGAGGGGGACCCCACTGCTCCATCTTGCTTAAAAGAGGTTTTGAATGCTGTTGATTTCGATGCTGTAGCCCCAGAAATCTCGGACTTAATCATGGAATTACATTCTATGATTGACCAAGTCTCAGCGGATTACCGTCGCCAACGAACTTTCAACAGTCAGCTCGAAACGCTGCATGGCAAGAGCCTATCTGCATGGACTGCTGTCACAAGTTCGACTACTCGAATTGCCGAGTTGTCGAAACAGAAAGCGTCTGCACAGGAAAGGTTCGATGCTATTGAGCGAGAGAATGTCTCCTTCCGAGCACAAATTGCAGAGATAGAGGCGAAGATAAACGCCAACACTGTGCTCCAGGAGGAAATTCTTTCGACCATCCCAGACGCTGAGAGCCAGACTGAGGTCAAGCAAGGCCTGGAGTTCGCTGAGAGGGCCCAAAACTTCGACGCTCAAATTGCCAAACTGGAGCAAGAAAAATCTTGGTGTAAGAAGAGGTTGGATTTGCAGCATGCTAAGTATCTTCGACTGAAGAATTCTCTTTCCTTTTGATTCTCTTTTGTAATCATCTTTTGTAATCGCTTTCGACAACAATTGCCATTTTGGCAGAAATTAATAAAAATTTCCATTTTGGCATTTTCATGATTAATTTAGTTTATTATTTTATTTTTATCTCTTGAAGTATAGGCTTATATTTTTTCAAATATTTACCATTTACTCTCAAGAGCCTTTTATCACCACTTATCTCTTCGACTTCATAGGCTCCACCAGAAAAAGTTTGGATAACTCTGAAGGGTCCTTCCCATTTGGGTGACCATTTCCCCATGCTTCGATCCCGTCGATCCATGGGAAGAATTACCTTCCAAACTAAATCTTCAGGCAAAAATGCCTTAGGTTTTACCTTTCTATTATAAGAGTCTTCGACTCTTTTCTTCTGAAGCCTGAGTAAGTCGAGAGCGTGTAATCTCTCTTCGTCTAAATCCACCAATTCGTCTAACATCATGTTCCAATAAACCTCAGAAGGAATATCATAATGCCTCTGAACTCTTGCAGATTGAAGACAAATTTCTGCTGGCAATACTGCATCATGGCCAAAAGTTAGCCTATATGGTGTTGTACCAGTGGCTTCTTTTGGGGACGTTCGACAAGCCCACAAAATCTGGTCTAACGTCTTATGCCAATTTTTTGGTTTCTTCCCAACATGTTTCTTTATCAAGCCAATTACCACTTTGTTAGCTGCTTCGACTTGACCATTCGCCTGTGCATAGTAAGGCGTGGATGTTAGGAGTTTGAAACCTGTTTCCTGAGCAAATTCCTGCATCTTTCGACCAGTGAAAACTGAACCTTGATCAGTTGTTATTGTCTCAGGGATTCCATACCTAAAAATAATGTTCTTTTGAATGAATTCAATAACATTTTCTTGGTCTGCATTGACTAAAGGGACTGCTTCGATCCACTTAGTAAAATAATCAATGCCTACCAATATGTATTTCTGACTCTTTGATGATGCTGGTCGAATCTCTCCAATAAGATCCAACGCCCATCCTCGAAAGGGCCAAGGCTTCACTATCGAGTGAAGTTCGCTTGCTGGTACATGCTGGATGCCTGTATGAACTTGACACTCTTGGCAACCTTTGGCGAACTCAACACAATCTTTCAGCATAGTGGGCCAATACAGTCCTTGTCGAAACAACAACCATTTCATCTTATGGCCTGCTTGGTGAGCCCCACATGCCCCAGCATGTGTAGTCGAAAGGGCTATGTATGCTTCAGTTTCACTTAAACATTTCAGCAACACCCCTTCAGGCGTCTTCTTGAATAACTCATTACCCATGAGTACAAAACTCAACGCCCTGTATTTTGTTTTTCGTTCTGTCGGAGCTCCTGGATTTTGAAGATAGTCCACAATGGGTTTCCTCCAATCCTGATCTGACAAATTATCAATGAACGAAATTTCGAAGTTTGAGTGATCAGCATAACCTAACCTTGTTGATTCCAAGTCTGTTGGTGATAGACAAGTTGCTCTTATCTTCTCTCGAACTTCGATTGCTCTTTGTAATCTCGTTTTTGAAATTTTATACCCAGATGCAATCTGTGCCAAGTCATTGGCTATTTGATTTTCGACTCTGGGTATGTGTCGAATATTGACACTTTCAAATTGTTTCAATAAACGATTTGCAATCACAAAGTACATAATGAGATTTTCTCTTATGCATTTATACTCCTTTGTGACTTGCTTGATGACTAACTCTGAGTCTCCCATTATTTCGACTCGAGTTGTTTCGTTCTGTCGGAGCTCCTGGATTTTGAAGATAGTCCACAATGGGTTTCCTCCAATCCTGATCTGACAAATTATCAATGAACGAAATTTCGAAGTTTGAGTGATCAGCATAACCTAACCTTGTTGATTCCAAGTCTGTTGGTGATAGACAAGTTGCTCTTATCTTCTCTCGAACTTCGATTGCTCTTTGTAATCTCGTTTTTGAAATTTTATACCCAGATGCAATCTGTGCCAAGTCATTGGCTATTTGATTTTCGACTCTGGGTATGTGTCGAATATTGACACTTTCAAATTGTTTCAATAAACGATTTGCAATCACAAAGTACATAATGAGATTTTCTCTTATGCATTTATACTCCTTTGTGACTTGCTTGATGACTAACTCTGAGTCTCCCATTATTTCGACTCGAGTTGCCCCCAATTCCAACAATATTTCAAGGCCAGTAATTAGAGCTTCATACTCAGCCTCGTTGTTCGAACAAGAACCTTCGATTTGGTACTTGAATGTTGTTGGAATTTTGTCTGGAGAAATAAGCAGGACTCCTACTCCTGTTCCATTTTTATGGCTGGAACCATCGAAGTAGAATTTCCAAGGTTCTATCTCCACATAATTAATATCCTCGACTTGAATAGAGTGGTCGACTATGAAGTCTGCAACCACTTGTCCTTTTACTGCCTTAAGAGGCATAAAGGTCAAGGAGTATTCAGTCAATGCTAATGCCCACTTGCCAATTCGACTATGCAAGATAGGTTTCGACAACATATATTTGAAAACATCAAAATGAGACGAAACATAAACATCAACTGGTTTTATATATTGTTTGAGCTTTGTACAAGAGAAATACAGACATAGACACAATTTTTCAACTTCGCTATATCTAGTTTCGGCATCATTCAAAACTCGACTGAGATAATAAATGGGTCTTTCGACTCCATTCTCATCCTCTTGGGCTAACATACTTCCCAGAGTTTTGTCAGATGCAGCTATGTACAATCTCATACTCCTATTGCTACAAGGAGGCACCAAAATAGGTGGCTTAGTGAGGTACCCTTTGATTTTGTCGAAGGCTTCTTGTTGCTCTTGCCCCCATTCGAACCCCTCCTTATTCAGTCGAAGCAAGGGTGAAAAGGCCTGAGCTTTCCCACTTAGGTTAGATATAAACCTTCTCAAGAAATTTATCTTGCCTAAGAGAGATTGCAATTCCTTCTTATTCGATGGCGCTTTCGCTTCCAAAATTGCCTTCGTCTTGTTCTGATTGATTTCGATCCCTTTCTTGTGGACAACGAAGCCCAAGAAATCTCCAGCTTTTACACAGAACGCACACTTCAAAGGGTTCATCTTCAGACCATGTTCTCTCATTCTTTCGAATGATTGTCGAAGGTGGTCAATGTGACTCTTCCTGGAAACAGATTTTATAACAATATCATCAATATAAACTTGCATAAACGTGTTGATAAAATCATGGAAGATAGTATTCATTGCTCGCTGGTACGTTGCCCCAGCGTTCTTTAGGCCAAAAGGCATCACTACCCATTCGTAAGTGCCTAAGGCCCCAGGACATCGAAAAGCTGTTTTCGACACATCCTCTTCAGCAATGAAAATTTGATTATATCCTGAATAACCATCGAGCATACTCAGGTATTCGTAGCCAGCGGCAGAATCGACTAGCATTTCCGCCACAGGCATTGGATATTCATCTTTGGGGGTGGCAGCATTCAGATCTCTGAAATCTATGCACACCCTTAATGTGCCATTTTTCTTAATTACTGGCACTATATTGGCAATCCATTCGACATACCTTGTAACACGAATGAACTTGCATTTCAGAAGTCTTTCGACCTCCGTTTTGATCTTCGACAATATTTCTGGAGCGAAGCGTCTTGGATTTTGCTTGATTGGCTTCTTTCCAGGTTTGATTGGCAACTGAAGTTCTACCAATCCTCTGTCGAGACCAGGCATCTCGTCATAATCCCATGCAAAACAGTCTTTAAACTCTTTCAGCAATTGGATTACTTCCAACCTAAGTTCTGGATCGATTTTGGCGCTGATGTAAGTTGGCCTATTCTCTGATCCTTCGCCTAAGTTGATTTCTTCTAAAGGGTCTTGTGCTAACATCTTGATGTTGTTCGCCAAGGGATCCTTTTCGAAGCCTAAAGGCTCATCGTCATAGATCGCGTCGAGCCTCTGTTCCTGCATTCCTTCTGTCGAGATATCAGGAGGTTCTGGGTCAAAATCTTTTCCAGGACCTATATCTGGTGGCTCTGGGTCGAAATCTTTTCCAGGACCTATAGAAGGTAGTACTTGGTCATTGGCCTTGGTGGCCATGTATTTTACTTCGGCTTCGAGAGCCGTTATCATCTTGGTTTCAGCCACATAGGCCGAAATTCGCTTCAGAGATTGTGACTCAGTCATTATCACTGAATTCACTTCCCCAACCAGTTGGTTGGATACCAGTTAGCCCACTGAATTCTATGTGTGACACGTCCTCTCTGTCCCACTGGAAACCATGCTCAGGATGCAGGTATAGAGAACAAAAGGTGTTTGGCGCTGGCGCCATGTCGAAATCAGGAGCTGGACATGGCCCTATGTGAGCCAAGTTTTTGTCGAAATCTGTTACACCCAAGTGGTTTACTTCGCCAAGGTAGTAACTCTGATCAGCCTCTATGTTTTCGACCAACCCATCTGGGCGCCATAGAAGCAGTCTTTGATGCATCGATGAAGGCACAGCACCTACACCATGTATCCACTCACGACCTAACAAAAGGTTGTAGTTAGGTTTGGCTGAAATGACCATGAACATTGTTGGTCGAAGGATCGACCCAACTTTTATGTCGAGCTGGATCACTCCCATGGTGGTCCCAATGCCTCCCTCATAGTTGGACAGGACCATATTGTGAGGTTTTATTTCTTCATCCCTTTTGCCAATCTTTATTAGCACAGAATGAGGGATAATGTTGATAGTGGCCCCACAGTCAACCAATATCTTGTTCACAGTGGTCTCTTCGAGCTTGGCCCTTATGAACAAAGGTTTGAGGTGATTCTTCATCGCCTCTGTGGGTGGCTCGAAGAAGCCATTTTGTTCTTCTGTAGTGCCATTGTCCATGACAAAATAGCACACTGGCCTGTGTCTGGCCATTTCTTGTTCCATCTCCCAGTCGCTGGTTTCGACTTCTACTTGTCGATTGAATTCCCTAGGCAGCATTGAAACAACGTTCACCATTATATCCAGGGTATCATCGGACTCAGCATCATCTTCGTCTTCGACTTCGCTCTGGTTAGGCCAAACTAGCCTGTTTGTAACTGGTTCTCTCTCAAGAGGCTTTCTTTGTTTCCTTTGAGGCACATTCGAACTAGTCTCAGCCTTAGGTTCATTGGTAGCCTCCCTTTCAGCTTTTCGCCTTCTTTGATACCTCCTCCATTGGGATCTCGACATAGGATTTTTTCCCTTATAGTTGCTGGACACTTGAGCAACCTTGGGTGCAGCAACTTGAGGATCTTTCTTCTGGATTAAAGAGGAACCTCTTGGCACTTCGAAAGAATGCCATTTCTCTTCACTTGGCCTTTTCCGGCCAGATGTTTTGTACCAAGTGTCTACTGGTACATTTGTTGGAGGCCTAAAAGTCGAAGGCCTCTTGTCTTGATTAGAACCCCTTCTGGGATCATGTCGAAGGTTAGAATTCTCCCTTCTTTTGTTCGCTGCTCTCACGCCTTGTATGTGCTCAGCAGCTTTTTTATCAAAGATAGAACTACATCTTGGACATAGCATAACCTCTGATTTTTTCTTCTGGCATCTTTGTAAAAAATCTGCCAAGTTTTCGTTTTCCTTAGGGAAAGCCGTTTTATTCGCCTGCTCTTGCCTTATGGCTTCTTCTGAAGCTTTAGGGTCAGAAAGTTCAACCATGTTGATGTTCATGGTATCTTTAGTAGCAAGAGTTAGTTGTTTCATTTGTGTTTCCAGTTTCTCCGTCTGGCCTTGTACAGTGGCCAATTGGGAACTGGGCTTTGGTCCAGTTTTTTGTACTTCAGCAGTCTTCGACTTTGGGTCTTCGACCGCTTTCTGGACAGCCTCGATTGTCTTCCTGGATAAGTTTCCAGAAAAACTGCCAAAGATTGGCATGTTGATATGGTCCTTAGAGACTTCGACCATGTTAATGCCTGGCTTCTTCGACTGGATCTTGGTAGCCTCTATCATGTTCACCTCAGAGGGTTCTGCATAGTGGGCTTCAGCCTTCATTGGATTGGAGTCGACAGCCATGGGGGATTTGTCAGCAAACTTTAATCTCCCTTCCTCAATAGCGTCTTGGACAAGATTCCTGAAAAGAAAACATTGAGAAGTTTTATGGCCCAGAAAATTATGATATTTGCAAAAACCTCTCTTCTTTCTTTGATCAAGAGGAGGCACTTTTACCCCAGGGGGTACTATCATTTGGCCATCTTTAACTAGCAAGTCGAATATTTCATCACATTTTGTGATGTCAAAACTATACGTCTTTTTTGGGAACCTATCATTGGTCTTGTCTGGACCAATGGGATTTTTCCCATTTGAGGGGACTAACTGTTTACAAGAGTATGGAGGCCCTTGTTTCAGTTCTGCTAAATCGACCTCTCCTTCCTCGACAGCTAAAGTATCGTCGAAGGATTCTAGCTCTTCGTCATCCATCTCAACGTAAGCTATTCTCTCTCTCTTGTGAGTTTTTGTTGCCTTAGCTTTTTCAGCTTTAAGGCGTTCGACTTGTCGAACTCTATCGGCCAGTTGGGCCATGTCTCTTAGGTACTGGGTATCTAGCTTCTTCCTAATGGAATAGTCTAAACCGCCTGCGGCCATTTCGACCAGCTCATGTTCTGGCACTTGTGTGAAACATCTCGCCTTAAGCAACCTAAACCTATTTAGATATTCGTCTATAGGTTCAGTGAAACGTCTCTTAACACTCGCCAGTTCTTTCAGGCTTATCTTGGTTTGCCCCATATAGAATTGTTCATGGAACAATCTTTCCAATTGGGTCCAATGGTGGATCGAATTGGGGGGAAGAGTTGTAAACCAAGTAAACGCGTTCTTGGTTAAGGAACTTGGGAAGTATTTGATCCTTAGGTTTTCGTTATTTGAAATGTCTCCTGCTTCGATCAAATACCTAGCCACATGTTCGACAGTAGATTCTGTCGTGTCCCCAGAGAACTTAGTAAATTTGGGGACTTTGGTTCTAGGGGGTAAGTCAGTTTGTAACACATATTCTGACAATGGAGAAGTAAAATTGGGCCTTCGAAAGCCCATGTTCATTCCATTCTGAGTCATGATTCTTTCGATCATGGTTGCCAGATTGTTTTCCAACCCCATGTTTTGGTATTGGACATGCTGAACCACTTCGTCAGCATTTTGGTTTCTGTTAACTAACCTAACCTCTGGGGCTATTACCCTAGGTTCTTCGACAGGTTGTTCTACAGGCTGTTGAGCCTGATTGATGGTGGTTTCTTCCTCTACAAATATCCCCTGATTTCCTCTTATTTGCGCCCTTTGGGGCTGTCGAATAGGTGGGGGTACTCCAAAGAAGTCAGCCAAACGCGTCATTTGCGCTGTAACTTGCTGATTCGACTGAGTAGTATTTTGTATTAGAGGATTTAGCACTGTACTCAAAGTTTGTGCCAACATTTGCACCATATCATGGTTGCTTTCGTCCATCTGTTGCCTCAAGACTGCTGTCGAGGCATTTGTAAGGCCATGGGCTACTTGGGACGTTCCTCCTAAGAGTTGGGTCCTATTTCTATTCGCCATGCCTACTCCAGAGCCTTGGAGTGGCGAAGTGGCACTCACGAAAGGGTCTGAATAAGTGGACGCAGCATTCGTCAGGCTTGCCAATTCAGAAGTTGGCATACCATAGAATGGAATAAATCCTGGGGGAACCACCGGCCTTGGACCAGTATTTCCCCTTGGAGGGGGGGTTCCCAAAGTCATTCTGGGGCCTGCAAACGAAGTTGTTGGCCCCGTGGTTGTGACTGACACTGCTGGCATCGAACCAGCATTCGTCGCTTCACTCACGGTCATATTAACCGTTGTTCCCACACTCGTTTGTGGGATTTCATTGTTGTTTGGCGGATTCGCCATCTCTTCCCTTCTTCTGGCAGTATTATTATCGTTGGTGTATATTCTACCACTCCTCAATAACATACAACTCGAAAAGATGAGATTTTTTCAACAATCAACACACAGTCCCGCCAGGTGTGCCAATTTGTTTACCTGGGGATTTGGTAAACAACCGCTGATCCTCCAAATGGTTACTTATTTGGTTACTCGCAGGATCGATCAGATTGATCCTATGTATGGACATAGGTTGATTTTGAAGTTTAATTAGTGTGGATAAGGCTTTAAGTAAATTGGTTAAAGTAAATTGCATAAAGGAAAAGGCTTGGTAAAATAAACAAGGCTGGAATGTAAAGGTTCGACAGGAATCTTAAAGGGAAAAGCATGTAAAATACTGGAAAAGTAAATGACTTGAATTGATTAAATTGGTGTTTCACACATACATTTCTCAACAATTCGTTCGCTCACACTGGGTACTTGAATCTAAATGAGTGACTATGTATCTATTGTGAACACACGCGAGAAACTACACGTCTACTCCTATTTATACAAAAACATTCCAAGTAACCGTCGGGCAGTTACACTGCTTCGAGATCAAGCCACTTGTCACGTTCTCCATGCTCGACGCTCCAGATCCTTGCACGTTCGCACGTAGTAACTGCTGGAAACCGTTTTCCCTCCAAAGCTTTGAATTTCAAACTGCTCCACTCTGGACCATCGAACACGTTCGTCAAGAGACGTCTTCGACGAAAACTCCTTCGACGTCGAAGGCAATCAGCCTCCTTCCTTGGAAGAAATCTTCTAAGTATTTGGCCATCTTTCGACGGTCACTTCGACAAGCTTAGCCAGTCGAAAGCATCTTTCAGCTTTTAATGGCTGTCATCAATTGAAACAAAGGTGTCGAATTTAGGAGCCAACAGTAGGCAAATGATGGACCACAATGTCGGTATCCAACCCAGGAATGTCTTCGTAGGACCAGGCGAAGATCTCCACATAATCATGTAACATCTGAGTCAACCGTTGCTTTACGCTGAGCTCCAGATTGGCACCAATCTTAACTTCCTTTCTGTCTGTCTCAGTACCCAGATTTATCGTTTCCACTGGCTCTTCATGTGGTTGAATTGCCCTCTCTTCCTGGAGTAACAGTCTTGAAAGCTCACCAGGCCCTTCGCAATCATCTTCACCTTCGTCTTCGGCTAAGTTGATTGGATTTTCGAAGTCATAACTGGCAGTAGCAGAGTCGTTACCCGTGAGATCCAGAGTGGATTGAAACCTGTATGGGTGAGTGTGTGTAAATATAGTTGTTTTGCAATATATAAAGAAAGAAAGAAAGAAATAAAGGGAGAACAAGATTTGAAATGCGAAAAAACGTCCAAGATCTTTATTCATGATATATGGAAATGACAGTTATAAGCCCTCATAAATGAAGCCAACGGTACCCCGGGTAAGACACCGGGCCATAAAGTTTCAATTCATTGTTTATTACAAATAACAAAAACAAAGGAATTCATTATTGCGTAACAAAAGTAACAGGTGTATGATCTTTTGCAGTCCAATTATTCAATCCACCGTCAGTCGTCGGGTAGATCCAGCTATCAAACTCCGATTCTTCCACTTCGTCTTCATCCCCAATAGCATTCACTCCTGGATTGGTGATGAGCACAGGAGGTCTTCCGGTCCTAGCTTTGCGCACAACCCTCTGAGCCTCTGCAGTAAAACCCAGTCCAAACTTGTCAGTTTTAGGAGTGAAATCAGGGAGCCTGCCCCAGTTAGCACATTCACCTTTCTCGATTACAGCCTGGGCGTCCTTCAAGGAAGCCATCTTTAAAGGAAAGTCCTCTTCAATCACTGTTTCTGTCGCTGCCAATGTTGGAGGTACCTCTTCAAAATGCTGAAAGGGGGTTTCAATAAACTCCCCGTCCATCTCGATATACCGGAAGGAATTCAGATGACTCACCATATATTCTTCCTCTCCCTGCACAGTGACAATCTTCCCTCTGACAGGGTACTTGAGCTTCTGATGTAGGGTAGAGGTCACTGCCCCAGCTTTGTGAATCCAAGGTCGACCCAGCAAACAGGAATAAGATGGACGAATATCCATCACATAGAACGTTGAGTCAAATACTTGAGAACCCACACGAATAGGAATGTCTACTTCTCCATGAACCATCCTCTTCGATCCGTCAAAAGCTCAAACAATGATGTTGCTAGGTTTCAACTCCAGGCCCTCACAATCCAAACGGTCTAAGGCCTTTTTGGGCAATACATTCAGGGAAGAGCCGATGTCTACCAACACGTGAGCAAGAGTAGTTCCCATGCATTCTATAGAGACATGCAGGGCATCATTGTGGTCCTTTCCCTTGGCGGTAAGGTCAACATCCGAGAAACCCAAACCATTGTCGGCTGTGAAATTGGCTACGCAATCAGTAAACTGGTCTGCAGAGGTCTCTTGTGGCACATGAGCTGTCTTCAGAAATGAAATCAGGGCCTTAGCATGGGCCTCTGAGCACAGCAGTAATGAGAGCATAGAAATCTTGGAGGGGGTATGCCCCATCTGTTCAACGACATTGAAGTCGATCTTCTTGATTATCTTATGAATTTCCTCCATCTCTTGCTAGGAGGCTTCAACATTCACAGACTTTGGTGCCTCTATCCGGGCAGGCTCATCTTCAATCCCTTTGTCCCGAGTATTAGATGACTCGGCAGCAGGGGAAGCAACTTGATCAGAAGTGGAAACAGGCGCACTTACAGGTGTAATTATGAGAGGTCTTCGAATAGCTGGTGGCGCAATGTCAGGCGAGAAGAGCCTGCCACTGCGGGTAACTTTTGCTGGACCGGTAATATTGCTGATGCTGGTACCGGTGTTGAACTCTTGCTTTATTCCAAGTACATATATATCTGCCCCATAATGCCATGGGACAACCTTATCAGATTCATAGGGGAGGGGCCCCGGAACAGTAATAACAATGGGTGCGACAATCATGATTTTAACTGGCTTCCTCGAGGGAGCCTTGATTGGATTGTTGAAAATTGTAACGACGGATACTTCTTCCACAGGAACAAAGGGAACGACGGTCTTCTTGAACAAAATCTCCTTGTTGTCCATCAGGCTTTGGATGCCTAACTTCAGCAACGGACAACTAGTAAGGGAAACAGCACACAAAAGGCAACCCTCGCTATAACCTGGAAATAAACTGGCTAGCAACAGGTTCCTCTTAACAGTCAACAGAGGAGTAGCTACATCATTCACAGAAACGGCATACAAGTCTTCATCAACGGCATTCACTCCATGCTGGGGCATAGGAGCAGTCACAACATTTGGCCTCTCAGGCGCCTCAAATTGTATCTCCTTTGCATCAATAAGGTCTTGAACCTTATTCCTTAAGGCCCAGCAATCATCAGTGGAATGCCCCGGGCTATCGGAGTGATAAGCACAACGGGCATTTGGATTATACTTGGGGGATGCAGTATTCACAACCTTTGGAGCCTCTTTGATTGTCACCAAGTTGGTCGATAGCAGTTGCGGCAGGATTTGTGACAAGGTCATACTTAGCCGGGTAAATTCCCTTCTGGGTCTTTCAGCCCTTGGTTGATTGGTTTGCCGAGGAGCAGCAGCAGGTTTAGCAATCACCACCGCGTTGACAGATTGGCGGCGCTCTGGTTTATCTTGCCTCCTAGGCCCATACACAGCACTGGCTTCCTTTTTGAAGGGCTTCTTCTCAGCACTTGAAGACGCACCTTTCTGAATCTTTCCTGACTTCATACCAGCCTCTATCCTTTCCCCAGTCAGAATGAGGTCAGTAAACCCTGTAGATGAATTGCCAATGAGATGATTAAAGAACGGCCCAGATAGGGTCCCCAAGAACATATCTACCAATTCACGGTCAGTTAATGGTGGCTGCACCCTGCCAGCCAGGTCCCTCCACTTCTGCGCATACTCTTTAAAACCTTCGCCTGATCCTAGCGACATACCCTGGAGTTGGGTACGTGTTGGAGCAAGGTCGGCATTATATTGATACTGCTTGTAAAAAGCAGTAGCCAACTCCTCCCAGTTACGAACCTTGGTTCCATACAGCTGATAGAACCATTCGAGATGAGTCCCTGAAAGACTCTCCTGGAAGAAGTGGATCCACAAGTTTTTGTCCACTGTATACGGCTGAATCTTCCGCACATAAGATCTGAGATGTAACTTAGGGCAGGACGCCCCGTCGTACTTGGTGAAAGATGGTGCTTTAAACTTGTGAGGGATGATCACACCAGAAGATAAACCCAAGTCTCCGAAATCCAAACCAGGCACTTATTGAATTTCCATAGCGTTCAGCCGGTCTTCCAACTGCTTGTATCTGTCTTCAGCCGGAGGATACTGTTCCTCATTAAAATCAGTCTCGTTGTCAGAGACCACCAGACTTGGAGCCCTTCCCCCCTGGGGATTGTCTTTGCCTACAGAAGAACCAGCTTCCTCATTCTGCAATGTGTTACCAAATCTCCGGCCTGAGTTGAATAGAACAGTTCTCTTCTTCTTCTTCTCCTTCTTCAGGAGCAAAGCCTTCAGCTCTTCTTGACCTTGAGCCAAACCCATGATCAGCTCCTGAAATTGTGCGTTCTGCGCCTGAAGGGCCTTGATAGACAGCTCGGTAGATGATTCGGGGTTCATGATGCTGAAATAAACAGCGAAGAACAGTAAGCAACCTGAAAAGAAGAGTACCTGCTATGCACATGATGAATGGAATGCGTATGATTTATGTTTTCAAAGACAATCGGGAATCAACTTTGTAAACAAAAAGGAACACACTTCATTAGATTCAACTTTGAAATTTAAATTGTTCAACAGGTTGCCCTTAGGCGTTACATAGAAAAATGGAAATATTGAAAAGGGAAATAAAACTATAAAAGAAAATCCAAATCTCCTCATTGATCCCAGGGTCTCCTCTTCTCAGTATGGATGTAATCATTCAAAGCTCGCTCATTCTCCAATTGCTTTGTCAGCTTCTGGATCTTCAATTCCTGCTCGTTGAACTTTTCCCGGTAAGAATCCCTTTCTTCTCGCAGTTGCGCCCAAGACCTCTTTAATGTCTCATAATCAGTAGGTATCTGAGGAGGGAGGACAGTTGGAGGAGCCCCATCTTTATCAGGATACTCAAGAATGATGGGTCTGACAGCTTCGTACGGCATACCTAACTTCTGAGCACGGATGCGGACCCATTTGTAGTAGGCTTCCATAGGTAGAGAAGTCTTTGGTCCCAACTCTTGTGGGTCAGCTTTGTGAATTCTGTCCCAAGCCTTGATGAACCTACGACGCAGCTCGTCACTATCCACCTGAAACTCAAAACTGATGTGAGGCACCAACATCTCATGAGGCCCTGCTCTTCTGGCTCTTCCAAACTGACGGAGAGCTAGACATGGATTATAAGAGATTCCTCCTTGGGTACCAATCAGAGGAACATTTGGGTATTCTCTGCAACGATCAATAACAGCTATCTCATCCAAACCTCTGAGAGTCCAAATGATGTCCTTATCAGTGAGAGACATTAACCTATGAGCCCAACCTCTTCCTTCTTTGTTCTTTAGCACGAACTTAGGGAGGTGCAAAATAAACCACGTCACCATCAAAGGGATACAACACCATAGGGTTCCTCGTCTTCGGGCAGTACGAGCATAGAGTTGTTGCAGGATGTCACCCAAGAGAGTGGGCACAGGGTTCCGAGACATGAAGATCCTTATGGCAGTGACATTAATGAAGTTGTCAGGATTAGGGAACAAGACTAGACCATAGATTAAGAGAGCCAGGATGTCTTCACATGCCCTAAAATCCAAGTCATTCCAGAAACTGTTAGCTTTACCAACCAAGAACTTGGCCAAGAAACCCTTAACTCCGCTTCTAGTCACCCAGTTGTTTGTTACTTCTTGGTGAGTCAAGGGAAGAGCTGCAGCAACCTCCTCAAGCCTAAGAGTCTTTTCCCAACCAGTGAAGGGAGTCTGATCCAAGATAGGGATGCCAAGCAAATCAGAGAACTCTTCCAGGGTAGGGACCAGCTGGAAGTCTTGAAAGGTGAAGCACTGGTACAGAGGGTCATAGAACTGGGTTAGGACACTCATCAGTTGTTGGTCCCATTTTGCCGTGACTAAACTGAGAAGAGAACCATGCCTCTGGATGAAGGAAGTAGTATTTGGAATTCTGCTAACCAACTCTTCAAGCAACTCAGGTGGGTGAACAAAATTGAACCGGATAGTGTTCCTTCGCATAGGCATCATGATGTCCTACAAAACAGAGCAAAGGTGAAACCCTCTTGTCTTTGAAATTGTCAGTCCTTATGCAGGATGCATGCAATGTTTATGATGGCATGATGTTATGATAAAGCACACCACAAATATTTACAAAGGCAAACATGATAAGGCACACAAGTCAAACAAAACAAGCCCTTAGAGTTTAGGCCATCATGGGGTCTAGGTATTACCCTCTTTCAGTTTGTTGGTTCATACCTGTCCTATAAGTAACCGGGTTCTAGAGGATCCCAATATCACTGACTACCCTCAATCGGTCATAACTCCAGCATCGCAATCTTTTCTTGCGGCCAGAACCATCACGAGAGTTTAGCCTCAATGGGCGTAGCATACTGCTACTGTTCTATTGGCCAAGTTGGGTCATTTAAGGTTCTAAGGTCGGTTGGTGCTTAATGACTCCTCAAAAGACCCATATTCTCCTTGTTGCAACACAAGGGATATCGGTACAGACTAAGGTGCCACACCAACGTAGCCACTGCTTCACCCATGTCGGTCTACGCCGGACAGGTCCCTCACAGCTTATGCTACCTAACACGGTATCCCCAGATCCGGGTTAGGATCTATGTAACTCCGATGCAACCCACAATTTAAAGGAAACAAAGCACAACAATTGAAAACACAGTTATGAACTATCCTAAGGTACACCTCACTTTATAAGTATTTCCCCAGCAGAGTCGCCAGTTCTGTGATCGGTGGATCTGGAACTGACTGTTTAACGCTGGTTTCGCAAAATGTCGCGGTAAGCAAGAGTCGCCACCGCCTTTTATTTTCTCCAATATGGAAAGGACAAAAGCACAGAAAAATTCCTTATGAGATAGTTTCTCGGTTCGGGAGGTAGATTTATAGAAAGGGAAGGTGTTAGCACCCTTTCTATCCAGGGTTATCCATGGGCTCTTAGATACTTGCTCATTTGTGTTTTCAAAAGTGTTTTCTTTTCAATTGTGAGTGAGTTTGAAAAAGTTTCGTTGAAAGTTTCAGATCGACTCTTGTATCAGTCCTCAAGAGTGTTTGAAAAAATCGTTTTGAAAGCTTTTTGAAAAGTGTCGGTGTGAAAAGATTTTTGATTTGTTTTTGAATTAGAGCAAGTATCTATGAGTCATCTACCTACCCTAAGGAATTAAGCTGTGTAGATGTCCTTAAGGTAGTGCCATCCCACCATTGAAAGGTAGGTAGCACCACCGTTGGAGGTGTTCGGGTCAATTCGAGGGTTCGGGACAGTGTGGTCGCCAGAGCAATAGTAGGACACCTTAGAAGCTACCCTTATGCCATTGATCCTTTTTAATTCCGAGGCAACCTTTCCGAGGCAACTGGATCATATCATGGACATAAGGACTTACTAAAACGTCCTGTACTCGACGACCACGTTTCGAGGGGCAAGGCAACAATGAGGCGTACCCTAAGAGTGGTGTGTGAATTGTGTGTCATTTTCAATTATGTTTTATCTTGATCATGCATTGGGTGAGCTACACTTTAATTTTATTTGGGCCATTCATTCTTTCATGTGATTAGCAGTTTAAAGGGTACGGAAAATAAAGGTCCTACGCTATTACAAGGCGCGGGTCTATACATCGCCAAAAATTTACAAAAGACCCGTTTTAAGTAAATAAGTGCGAAAAGTAAATAAATTTCTAAATACTATTACAGGGCTTGGACAGTTACATAATATTTAAACGGAAAATAAGGACAAACGCGCAAAAAGAAATTATAATCGAATGTGCGAGGGCGTTGGACCCTTTAAAGAAATTAAATTGAAATTACAAATTAATTAATGATTAAATAAAGAAAAGAAATTATTTTTTATGTTTTTTTTGTATTTAATGGAAATAAAGAGAATTAATTAAAAGAAACCCTAATTCTAAGTATTTTTTAATTATTAAAGAAAAAAGATTAAAGTTTTAACCTAATTTATACTAATTATTGAATTACATGAGTATTTACAAAAATAATTAATAGTTAATAATAATAATAATAAGAAAATTTTATTTATTGAGAAAAAGAATAAAAATACTAAAAACCTAATTTTTATGTATTTTAGTTATTTAGAAAAAAAAACATTAAAGTTGAAAACCTAAATTTAAACTAAATTGATTATTGAAAATTTATTTACAAAAATATTAATGCATTAAATATTAAATAAAACATATTTTTATTTTCATGATTTCTGATTTTTTTGGTTTTATGAAAATTATTTTGTGAATTAACTAAATAATTAAAATAAATAAAAAAAGAATTGAAAAGAAAAAATAAAATTAGAAAGAAGAATAGAATGCAAACAGCATGGGGGGTATCTGCCCAATTTGGAGGTCAGTTTGAAGCATTTTGGCCCAATGAACAAGAGGCCTGGTTGACTTTCAGCGTTTGCGTATGGCATGGTTGACTAGTGTGCATGATGGACTGCAGGTTCTGGCCATTGGATTGATCTCCTGGGCGCGTGGCAAGCAGGCAGGTGAGAGCACATGATAAACCCTGGGAGAGCATGGTGCATGGAAACGTATTGAGAAAAATAATATTGAAGAAGCGGGGGACCTGGGAATCGAACCCAGGTCCCAATACCTGAAGGACAACACACCAACCAGCCGAGCCAACGCGTTATCTTGATATTATAGTGGGACGTGAATATTATGAGAGAGAATAAACGCTATTGGTAAAACACAAAAAACACGCGCGAATGTTTGAATCGTCCCATCATGTTATGACACATATGCATTGTCTTCCTCTTTCCCTGTAAAATAAAAGCAAATAGCGGGGGTTTTAAACCCCCACTAAACCAAACCTGCAATAATAGCGATTAGAGCATGGCTAAAAAGAAAAAGGGCGCGAGGTGTGGAATCGAATCGTCTGGATGTCCTGAATCCAATGGTACAGGTTTCGTTGCCTAATTTTTCCTCATGAAGGAGACCCTAATTTCAAGCTTCTGAAACCCTAGAATGCTTTAATGGCAACTTTGGATACAGGCGTTCTTAGTTCAATTCAAGGACACCAATAGCTTCAGGACATTCATGTTAGTGTAAATCAACCATTAAAAGACATTAATCATGCATGGAATTCAAAATACGAATATGAATAATTTTGAAAGAAAAGTGAATCTGTTCTACCAATTCCTTGTGCGTGGAGACTTGGTTTCAATTGGAATAGTTTCCTCGTGGTGTCAGCAAGCTTTTGGAACACTTTTTAAGCCTTGAATTGCCTTCTAAGTATGAAAACAGTTTTTGATCTTTTGTGAAAAAAAGTGTAATGTGTTCTTGATATTGCAGCGCAGCTTCTGTGTCCTTGGCATTAGGTTTCACTTATGCTTATGTATGTGAATGAATTAGGTCAGAAAAATCAAGCCCAAAGCCTTTGCATTGATGATTTTGAATATTTGATTTTCATGATCTTTTTTCAATCTTTTTCAATCCTTTCTTATGCCAACCCTTGCCAATCATATTGAATCTTTCCTTATTGAATGGTGCACGAAATATTGAGTGAATTCTATGCACAAAAAGATTTGCAAAGTATGATTTAGTATATTTCTCATAACTAATTTCAATTAAATGAATTAATAAGATTAAAAATTAAATTAATTAATTAAAAATAAGAAAATAACTCCCTTTAAAGTCAATGGGTCGTGCATGGCCTTTGGGTGATGATTCATGGAAGAAATTGAGGCCCATTAGCAATTTTGAGGCATTTGAAGCAAAGTTGACTTTTCAAAATTCCCAAAAATTTCCCAACTTCCACAAGGCATATCTTGCTCAATTTTTAAGCTTTGATCATGTTCTTGGACATTTTGGAAAGGTCTTGAAGTCCTCTAACCAATGCATTTGGTACCATGTCATGTTGATTTACCAATCTCTAGTTATGGTCTTTGACTTAAAGTGCCTTTTTGTTGACTTTTGAAAATGACCTATAATGTTGAGATTGATAACTTTTTGTGAGAGCATTTATTGGACTTGAAGTGTGAAGATGAGTTGTAGGAAATGTCATTCTCTTCAAAATGAGATTTGGATGGAATTTTTCTGATAAACCATGTGGAAGTTATGCCTTGGTCAATTTGCAGTTGACTTTTTCAACTGTCCAAAAATAGAAACTTTTGCATCTTGAGACTTTTTGAGCCATGCTTTGAGAATCATGATCAAGAATTGATCAAATGATGTTTGTGGCTTCAAAATAAAATGTTGACCAAAAGTTTGGACTTTTGACTGTCAAATGACCATTTTGCCCCTGCAGTTGACTGTGAAGCATTTAGGGTTTTTGACTGTGCAATTTTGTGCTGTGTGTCCTGAAACTTGGCATATGGATGCTTGACAATGTTTATAGGCATGTGGGACTTGAATGGACCCTTGGAAACCTCAAATTCTTTGCCATAACCAAAACCCTAATTTCTGACTGTTAGGAGGCAATTGGACTGTGCAACCCTTGGGAGATTTTGAAGCATGCTCTTAGCAAATCTTGAAGAAAATGGGAGGGCAAATTTTGGGGTACAACAGGTTGTAATAGTATTTTAGGATTTATTTTGTGCAAATATCCTCATTCAAAACTTGTATCCCCCCTCCCATAATAACTGTTGTAATAGCTTAGCTTTATTTTACGCAATTTATCGCATTTATACCATGTGTAGTAAATTAGGGGTTTGCATGACAAGACAAAAATCAAACAAATAGAATGACCTAATTCAAGACAAACAAAAGCATGTAATATGGCACACATTGCACACAAGCACCCTCTAGGGTTTCACCCACTTTGTTGCCTAAAAATGGCTATGGTATGCATGCAAAGTATCTTGGCAAAACAAAACAAAAGATCATAGTCCCTCGATGACGCTAGACAAGGTTGCCTAAACAAATGATCTTGGTCCCTCAAAAAAATGCCAAGATACCTAGCAACATTGCTATCATGGTTATACGATGACCCGTGCCCGTCCCGTTTAACATCCAAAGATAGGGTTGCCTACCAAATCAATGGTAGGTCAACAACATCAAAGGAACGAAAATGTACAAGAAAGACTTTTGAGTAGGTAGATAGTTCTAAGTTACTTGCTCCAATTTCAAACAAATCCTTGCTATTTTCAAAACAAGCACACACACACATTTCCAAACAACTTTCAAAACATTGAAAACATTTTCAAAAAGACAAACACCTTTGTATACATTCTTACGAACGAGAATCATTACAAAGCTTGCCTAAACAAAGGCCTCTTTTACAAATACTTTTCAAAACCACCATTTCAAACAATTTCAAAAGCAAAGCAAGTGATCTAAGCAAGTAACTAAGAGCCCATGGAAAACCATGGATGAAAAGGGTGCTAGCACCTTCCCTTTTCATAATCTACCCCCAAACTCAATAAAACATCTCAAAGGTCTTTCCTATGCTTTTTTACCTTTCCTTTTAGGATAAAATAAAATTCGGTGGCGACTCTTGCTAACCGCGACATTTTGCGAACACAAACGCAAACCTCAAGTCAGTTCTCCCACCGTATCATAGATCCCAACGCCTCTTGCAAACTCTTCCAGAAATCAGAAGTAAACCTCGGATCCCTGTCCGACACAATACACAAAGAAACACCATGCAACTTCACAATTACACTGGTATAAATCTCTTCCAACTTCAAAATCGGATATGTGATGTTAATAGGTATAAAGTGTGCCAACTTCGTAAGCCTATCAACGATCACCCAAATTGAATCATGTCCTCTCAAGGTACTAGGTAATCCCGTTACAAAGTCCATTGAAATGCTATCCTAATTCCATTCTGGAATCTCTAACGGTTGCATCAACCCTACAGGCTTCTGATGTTCAACTTTCGACTTTTGACAAGTCAAACATGCATACACAAACCGAGCCACATCGCTCTTCATTCCAGGCCACCAAAACAAAATCTTCAAATCTTGATACATCTTTGTAGCTCCTGGATGAATACTCAACTTTATTCTATGACTCTCTTCAAGAATCACTTTCTTCATCTCCGTATCATCAGGAATACAAATACGATTATGAAATCTCAGTATACCTTGCGCATCCAACTTAAAATCACTGTTCTCAGACTGATCGATTCCAACCATCGAATCTACCAACTTCACATCTAACTTTTGAGCTTCCCTGATACTATCCAGAAATTCATTATTAATCTTTAACATCCCCAACATAACACTTCGTGGTGTCACTTCACAAACCAAACTCAAATCTCGGAATTGCTCAATCAACTCCAACTCCTTAACCATCATTGTCGACATGTGCAAAGTTTTTCAACTTAAAGCATCGGCCACAACATTAGCTTTTCCTGGATGATAATTCAAACTGAAATCATAATCCTTCAACAATTCTAACCACCTTCTCTGCCTCATATTCAACTCTTTCTGATCAAAAAGATACTTCAAACTCTTATGGTCACTAAACATCTCAAATCTAGAACCATAAAGATAATGCCTCCAGATTTTCAACACAAAGACAATTGCAGCTAATTCTAAATCATGCGTAGGATAATTCTTTTTATGAGTCCTCAATTGCCTCGACGCATAAGCAACCACCTTACTATTCTGCATGAGCACACCACCTAACCCCATCAAACAAGCATCACAATACATAACAAAAGGCTCTCCTGGATTAGGCAAAGTCAAAACTGGAGCCGGTGTCAATCTCTTCTTCAACTCGGTAAAACTTTCTTCACAATGAATATCCCACACAAAAGCTTTACCCTTACAAGTCAACATAGTCAATGGAAGTGCCAACTTAGAAAAACCTTCGATAAACCGTCTATAGTAACCGGCTAATACCAAGAAGCTTCTAATCTCAGTAACCGACTTCGGAGCTTCCCATTGCAACACAACATCGACTTTAGAAGGATTTACGGCAATGCCACCACCAGAAATGACATGACCAAGAAAACTAACCTCTTGTAACCAGAATTCACACTTAGACAACTTCGCATACAACTTTTTCTCTTTCAATACTTGCAATATAACTCTTAGGTACTCTTCATGTTCTTCTTCTGATTTAGAGTAAATCAGAATGTCATCAATGAATACCACCACAAACCGATCCAAATAAGTATGAAAGATACGATTCATGTACTCCATGAATACTCCCGGCGCATTGGTCACACTGAAAGGTATCGCTGAATACTCGTAGTGTCCATACCAAGTTCTGAACGCGGTCTTCTGAATATCATCTTCTTTCACTCTAATCTGGTGATATCCTGACCTCAAATCAATCTTAGAAAACACTCTTGCACCCACCAAATGATCCATCAAGTCATCAGTTCTCGGAAGCGGGTACTTGTTCTTAATCGTCACTTTATTCAGCTGTCTATAATCAACACAAAGTCTCATACTTCCATCTTTCTTCTTTACTAACAACACAGGCGCTCCCCACGGAAATACACTTGGTCTTACAAACTTTTTCTCAAGCAACTCTTCTAACTTCTTATTCAATTCAGACAACTCAGATGCAGGCATCCTGTACGGTGCCATAGAAACAGGTCTGGTACCAGGTACAAGATCAATTGCAAGTTTAACTTCTCTCTCTGGCAGTACACCAGGAATTTCATCCGGAAACACTTCAGGAAATTCGCGCACCACCTGCAACTCATCAATTCTAACTTGGTTCTCCATTGATAACTACACCATCAACGAGAACATTTGCGCTTCGTCTTGCAACAGTTACCGCAATTGTTTACCAGTCAATAAACCGACTCCTTCCTCTTCAGAAGTAGAAAACCTCACAGACTTGTCATGACAATTGATATGAACATAGTTATACTCTAACCAGTTCATACCCAAGATCACATCTAATCCTCTTAATGGCAAATAAATTAAGTCAACAACAAAGTCTTTGACGAAGATCGACAAAGATAAATTCAAACACACACGAGAAGTAGTCACCGATCCCTTAACTGGAATCTCGACGACCATTTCTCCATTCATGGAAGGCAATATAAGACCCAATCTTTCAACACAATCAGCGACAATAAAATAATGAGTAGCACCGGTATCAATAATAGTAATTAAAGGCATACTATTAATGATACATGTACCTCTGATGAGTCTGTCCTCACTAGCTGATGGAGTCCCAGCAAAAGCAAACACCTTTCCACTGGTCTGCACCTTCTTTGGTTTCTGACACTGACTACCAATGTGTCCTTCTTCACCATAATTGAAACAAATCATCTCTTTATGCTTACATTCAGATATAACATGTCCAATCTTACCACAACGGAAACATCTCTTCACCTCAGCATTACACACATTACTCTTATGACCAGGTCTTCCACATTTGAAGCACATCACACTATCAGGAGCATCTCCCCCACTAGTCCTTTGACTCTGAGCAACTTTCTGTTTACCTTTAGAAGCTGGGGCATCATAAGGCTTACCACGGTTCTGTTGGTGCTTACCCCTCTTCTCATTGATAATCTTATAGTGAGCATTATTATCCTCTTCATAAATCCTGCAACTATCAATCAAATCAACAAAGACACGAATCTTCTGGTATCCAATTGCCTTCTTGATCTCTGGGCGCAACCTGTTCTCAAACTTGATGCACTTCGAAAACTCACCATCCACCTCACTATAATGTGGATAAATCTTAGCCAACTCAGAAAACTTTGCAGCATACTCAACAACCGACATACTCCCTTGCTTCAGCTCAAGAAACTCGATTTCCTTCTTACCACAAACATCTTCAGGAAAATACTTCCTCATAAATTCCCTACGGAACACAGCCCAAGTAACATCCTCACCTGTAGCTTCCAATCTTTGATGAGTCTCTAACCACCATTCATCAGCCTCGACCGCTAGCATATGAGTACCATAACGAACCTTTTGCGCTGGAGTGCAATCCATCACACGGAAGATTCTCTCAATCTCCTTCAGCCAATCCAACGCTCCGTCAGGATCACACTTACCCTTGAAGGTAGGCGGATTCTCCCTTTGGAAAGTCGCCAAACTGCGAGATCCAGCATTCTCGTCAGCATTCGGTTGATTCTGCATAGCCTGAGCCATTGCTTGAAGAGCAGCAGCAAGTTCATCATCATTCCTTCCAGCCATCTCAACTTATCTCTACAACATAAACAACAATTAGAATCCAGATTAACAATTCTCAATTGTTAGATAAAACTACGACTCGACAACTTGACCGGACGGATCGACTTGCTCTGATACAACTAATGTGGCACCCCATTTCTACCCAACGTCTTAAATAAAATCAGAGTTATAAAAATTTCCAACAAACAAATGGAATGCTACATTTTCAACTTAAAACTATGACATTCAATCAGCTATAGTTCAGATACATAACACATGAATTTCGGATGAACCGATAACAACCTGCTTAAACTTTAAAAATAAAAACAACTTTCATTACTACGCAACGGATTCACAAAATTCAACTGAACATACCATAGCATCTTATCCAACTCAAAACAATTTTTAAGACAACAAGTCTTTAATGAAAACAACTTAAAAATTCAACAACATAATGAAAATCGACAATAAAGAAACATGCGTTCATCCCCCCGAGTGCTACGTATCAGAGCGACAACACTGACTCGAACTAACAAGGGTAACAGCTAACCTTCTTGGTTACCTGCACGTTACCAACAGAGGGCAACATTCAAACAGAAGGGGTGAGATATCGAACCATATAATCAGATATACAATGAATAATATATTAGTATTAGATCATACAATTCAGCACTTCACAACTTTTTATCAACATTCAACATAATTAATTCATCCACATGACAACTCAGAATGCAACATGAAATGCGACTCGTCTTTATGCACATGCATGTGATACCAATGGAGTAGAACTCCCAACTTAAAAACGGAGCAGAACTCCCAACTTAAAAATGGAGCAGAACTCCCAACTTAGAAATTGCCAATTAATAGAGGCATCAACAAGGCATAACCTTCAACTTAATATTTTGCCAATCTAGGCCAACTTAACGAGCATCAGCTCCAACTTGATATGCGATGTATGCAACACAATATGAATGTCAGAGTAACGACAATAATAGTTACATAGCAACATAACAATAAATCAGCATTGGCCATAAGCCTACAACTTATAATTTGCCCATAAATAGAGGCAATTCAACAAGATACAACATCACCTGTAATTTCATAATTTTCAACAAAACAACACCCAACGAATCAACCAAAAATTACTACAAATAAACTGCATAACTATTCAGATTATTTCGACTAAAAACCGGTTAATTAACTATCGGTCAAAAATTTATTTGTATCAGAGTACAGTGGCCACAGCATTTATGCTAACAATTATCTCTAAGTGTTACTACATAATTATCGCTACAGTATTGCAAGCATAAAACTTCTTGAAGGGTGAGAAAACACTTAGAAGGTGGGAGGGGGGTTGAATAAGTTTCTCTTTTTCTTTTTCTTAAAGGCTCAACAATAATGGAAAGACACCGTTATTTTTATCCTGGTTCGTTTGAACTCAAACTACTTCAGTCCACCCGCCAAGGTGATTTCGCCTTTCTCATCGAGGACTTAATTCACTATAATCAAACTGATTACAATCACACAACCAAATTGTTGTGACTAACAATACAATGCACAAGTAAACTTACAAGTGACTAACACCACTAAGACTCAAACTAGTCCTAGCCTTCTTGAGAAATCTAACCAAACTTGGTCTCTCGAGGAACAAATACAAGAATTAAATTTTTACAGATAGTGAAACAAATTGCTTCTTAGAAAGCTATATCACAAACTGTGATTTTTCACTTAGATTAGTTTTGCATAAAGTTTTTGTAAAATGATTTGTGAGCAGCAGAATATTTTCACATAGTTTTTGCTTGTTGGCTTGCAATAATGATCTTCTATTTATAGCATGAAGAAAGTGACCGTTGCTGCCTTCAAAAGTGGAGAGCAATTAATGTTTGCGTGTTTGCTTGCAGTATTGCATTTTCCAATGAACTAGCGTAGACACTTGAGTGCATGTAGCCGTCTTTGCATTAAATGAGCAAACAGCACTTGTCAGAGCATGTTTCCTGAAACTTGACAAGACTTGTTAGCTTCTTTATTCTTTCAGAACTAGCTTCACGTCTTGCTTCAGAATATGCTTGCAAATCTTCTTATCAGCGCTTGCTTGCAAAGTACTTCTGATCAGCGCTTGCTTTGTAGAATACTTCAGAACATAGTTTACATGGAAACTTGCTAAGCTTTAGAAGATGCATAAATATAGTTTCTTATCAGAGTCAGCATCAGAACTTGCGCTAAAACAAATAGTTCTTTCATCAAAGAACTTCTTCATTTATTTTCAGCTCAGCACCTCAAAATGATTTTCATCTAGGAAAATACTTCAGTCAGAACATTATCTGAAATAAATAAATATGCTCATCAGAGTATCAATTATATAAAATATATTTTATTTTTCTCATCAAAACTCTGAGATATGATCAGAACCAATCTTGTTCTAGCAATCTCCCCCTTTTTGATGATGACAAAAATATTCAGATTTAGAAATAAAATTGAACAAGAGATAAGAATCTCCCCCTGAAATAAATATTTCTATAAGAAAAACTTCCTGAGAATTTTCATCAGAGCTTTGAGATTTTCTTCTAGGATTTCTTCAGTAAGTCTTTTGAAGATAATTTTCAGATGATTAAACTTCCAGAGTTTAGTGATACCTGCAAAATTCTTTTAAACATAGAAAGAAATCTTTGTATTTTGTTAGAATGTTTGAGACTTAGTCTCATAACTGTTAATCAGAGATTAGATCAAAATACTCATTTTCTCCCCCTTTTTGGCATAATCAAAAAGTATATAAAAATCATTGAAGAGCGAAAAGGTTTTAATAAAAAAAGATTCAGAGGTACAAAACAACAAACAAAAAACAAGAAACAGAACGACACTAAGATTTCTTAGAAACAAGAGCCATAAGAAGATTCTTGATCTCAGATGCAGATTCCTCTTGTTTCATCATCCAGTTTTTGATTTCTTTGTTAGTCTTATCTTGTTTGTCCAAGCTCTCATGAATAGCTTCATTTTCCTTCTTAAGCTCATTCAGAGTCTCCATAACAAGTGAAGTAGGAGCATAGGATGAAGAAGCTTCAGCAGATACAGCCTTTGGAGTAGAAACCGTTGAGTCAGAATGAACAAATGTTGAAAGAAGAGTGCCCAGATCACCATAAGAGTTGGCACAGGTTCAGGTGCGGCTTTAGCAGAAGGTTGATTAAACAGAACAATTTCCAGAGGATTTGAATCTTCAGAGGCATCTTCAGACTCATCTTCTGAAATGTCCATTTGATCAGTAGGAGCATTAGCAATCATCAGAGTAGACTTCTTGTCCCAAATATCAGCAACTTCTGACTGGAAGGCACGTAGATGTTTGGAGAAGTTCTCAAGCACCTGAGAATGACATAAGTCTTGCAACTTCAGTGAATCAGTATCTAAGGTTCTTCTCAATGTTTCCCACAGAAGATCTGTTTCTTTTAGGTTATCAAAATCCACCATCAATTCACTTATAACTTCTAGACTATCCACTGGAATGAGAGTGGTTCTCTCTGGAATGATGTAATGTTCAGATTGGGTATTTCCAGAATGAGTAGAGGAGGAAGCCATTTGAGCACTTAGGTTGAGATGAAAAAAGGGTTGTAGAGAAAAATACACAGAGACGGTTGAATTTTGAAAGAGAAGGTAAAAAGTGAGAAAGGGTTTTTACAAAAGTATTTATATGAAAACTTTTGATAAAAAGGTTTTAAAAATAAAACTGTAAAAAAGAGTTTAAGAAAAAATTAATTAAAAGGAATTTAATCATTACTAGCATTTAATGATAATGAAAATTGAGGGGAAAGCGTGAGATTTGAGCAAATCATAACAGTTACTTGGGAACAGCGTCAATAGCTTAGCACACGTGACCTTTCAGAAACACACCACATGTTCATTTCCTGAAGGTTGCATGGGACATCTGTTTGATATGATGAACTGCTGAACTATACTTGTAATGAAACGTTAGAACATTTCAGAACTTTATATATAGCTTCTGATATAACTTCTCTTCTAACTTCTGAAGAGTTATTAATCAGAACATTCATTTCAGAATATTATGAAGGCAAACACGGAAGATAAATACAATTTTATTCAGGACATAATTCCATACAAATATTTTTCAAAATGAATTTAAATCTATCTTCTGAAAGGGGTTTGGTAAAAATATCAGCCCATTGATGGTCTGTTTTTACAAAGTTTAAATTTAAAATTCCTTTCTGAATGTAGTCCCTTATAAAATGATATTTAATTTCTATGTGTTTAGCTTTAGAATGTAAAATGGGATTTTTAGAGAGACAAATTGCAGAGGTATTGTCACAGAAGATAGGAATCTTACTTTCATAAAGATTAAAATCTACTAGCTGACTTTTCATCCAGATCATCTGAGAACTACATCCAGCAACAGATATATACTCAGCTTCTGTTGTTGAAAGTGCAATTGTTGCTTGCTTCTGCTGTACCACGAGATAAGATTGTCACCCAAAAATTGGCAGCTTCCAGAGGTGCTCTTTCTTTCAATTCTATCTCCGGTAAAGTCAGCATCACAATAACCTACTAGTCTAAAATCTTTTGATCTTCTGTAACACAGACCCAGCTTAGTAGTACCTTTTAGATACCTCAGAATTCTCTTAACAGCAGTTAAGTGAGATTCTCTAGGATCTGATTAGAATCTAGCACATAAACATACGATGAATAATATATCAGGTCTAGATGCAGTTGGATAGAGAATGGATCCAATCATACCTCTGTAGAGCTTCTGATCTACCTTCATACTTAACTCATCTTTTCCTAGAATGCATGTTGGATGCATTGGTGTCTTAGCATCTTTGCTTTCTGACATTTGAAATTTCTTCAGAAGTTCTTTAACATACTTCATCTAATGTATGTAAGTACCTTCTGGAGTCTGGTTAATTTGTATTCCCAGAAAGAACTTCAAATCTCCCATCATGCTCATTTCAAATTCTGCCTACATGGTCTCAGCAAATTCTTTTCCAAGGGAGATATTAGAGGTTCCAAAAATAATATCATCAACATAAATTAAATTAAAATGTCATTTTTAAATGTCTTTCTGAATAAAGTTGTGTCCACTTTCCCTCTGGTAAAATCTTTTTCTAAAAGAAAATTACTCAAACGTTCATACCAAGCTCTGGGAGCTTGTTTTAAACCGTATAAAGACTTTTTTAATTTAAAAACATGTTCTAGATGTTTTGAGTCATTAAAGCCAGGAGGTTGACGGACATAAACTTCTTCTTCTATATAGCCATTTAAAAATGCACTTTTAACATCCATTTGATATAATGAAATGTTATTTTGAACAGCAAAAGAAATTAATAATCTAATAGATTCTAACCTGGCGACTAGGGAAAAGGTTTCATTATAATCAATTCCTTCTTGTTGACTATAACCCTGTGCAACCAGTCGTGCTTTGTTTCTGTCCACCTCTCCTTGCTCATTTAGTTTGTTTCTGAAAATCCATTTAGTTCAAGATATGCATTGGAGAAGTTGGGAAATTTTTGTGAAATGGCCAAAATCAATTATCCTTGAAACTTCATTTTTGACAAAAGGGGCCCACTTTTTCCACTTGTTTCAGCTTGGCCATGCTTCCCACGTGTCCCACAAATTATTCCAAGATTTAAAATTAATTTTTCCATTTTTATTTAATTTTATTTGATTTAATTCATTTTAAATCTTTTAAAATCAAATAAAAATCAAGAAAATTAATTAAAGGGTATATTTTGTATTGAAATGCTTTGATACACCATCATGACCATTCCAAATTCATGCAAAGGCCTAAATCAAGCAAGAATTTAAATTTTGACACAAAAATGGAAAGTGTTTCAATGGAGTTCATGGCAAATCTCAAACATGAATGCATAAGGTTAATGGCCATAATTCTGATTGATATCCTTTACATAACCTAGATGCAAGCTATCACAAGAGAATTCACGACCTAAGAAACAACCAAAACGGCCAAACACATTTCAAGTTTCCAAGAGAAAAAGCAAAACTGTAAACCTCTTTGCAGCACGTTTTAAGCCTCCATTTCAATCAAAACACATTCCTTGCATTGCCAGGAATCTCCAGCAATCAAAATCAAGCCCAAACGCGCAAAGAATCACCCCCACGACACCCCACGGTTTGTCCAATATTTGAAAATCAAAACTCCATTTCCATGCCTTTTTAATTCATTTTAAATATTGTTATGCATTGCTGATGTTATTACCAAGCTTCCTGTATGCTTTAATTTGACTATAAGGCCATAAAATGCAAATCACCATGGGAGACATCTAGGTTTTCCGAAGCTTTCAATTTGGGGTTTCTCACATACAGAAAAATTGGAACCTCAATCGACCATGGATGAATTGAGAAAGATGAGACGAATCCAATGGACCCCTCGCGCCTAATTTATGTCTAACGAGGAGCTAATCGCTATTATTTGCAGGCTTGTGTTTTGGGGGGGTTTAAAACCCCCGCTATGTATTTTTACATTTGCAGAAAATCTTGAAGAAGACAGACGTGGCAAGCAGGCGTTGGTGCATTCAAATCCACGTGCGCTTTTTTTATTTTTCAGCATTACTGGCTTTGGTTTTATATAATATTTGTTTTTCATATTATTAACAAATGCAACAAAGTTCCTCAGTGGTTGGGAACGTGTCATGCCATCTTTGGGACCTGGGTTCGATTCCCAGGTCCCCTTACAATTCCCATATTATTTTTCATTTGACTTTCCTGTGCAGCGCTCCAAGGAAGGTTCATCATAAGCCCTATAGATCCAACAAGCCAGGTGTCTTCAAGGCAGATCCAAAGGACAAAAGCAGGGAGCACCATAGCCTGGAGTCAAGCATGTTGTAGGTGATCCAGAAAAGTCAACGTGGCTTCCTCAAATGGGCCACAATTTCAGTCTTGCACCCTCCTATTTGGCCCACACTCCCTTGGTTTTTACTTCTTTTCTTATTTGTTTTTGACCTTTTTTTATTTTATTTTTATTATTAACAATTAATCAATTAACCATTTTCATAAAAAACCAAAAAAATATAATTAACACTTTTATTATTATTATTTTTATTTTGTAAATAAACCATAATTGAATTATTTTTTTTAATTAGGCCATTTTAACCTTCTTTTTTAATAATTAAAATAGATTTAGATTTAGGTTAACCTAGAATTTTATTTCTTTTTCTATTTTATTTCATAAAAACATAAAAAAAAACAAAAAAAATATTTTATTTTAATTAAAATAATTAATTAGTCATTAATTAGTTTTTAATTTCATTTAATTACCAAAAAAGACAAAAAATTCATTTCTTTTCTTAAAAGGGTCAACACCCTTAGACATTCCCGATTAATTTATTCGCGCACATTTAATTTGTTCAATTATTATGTAATTGCTCCGGATATGTAATAGTAAATAGGACTTTTTACTGTTTTTTTTATTTTCCGTACTCATTTACTAAAAAACGGGTCTTTGTAATTTTTGGCGATGTATAGACCCGCGCCTTGTAATAGCGTAGGATTTACGTTTTCCGCAATTTACTTTCCGCACCCCTTTTAACTGTTAACTTGTATGAAAGAATGCATGCTAATTAAAAACAAGCGTAGCTCACAATAATGCCCTGATCAAAGATAAACTTGACATGAAAATAACACACAAATTCACACACCACTCTTAGGGTACGCCTCACTGTTGCCTTGCCCTTGAAACGTGGTCGTCGAGTATAGGACGTTTTAGTAAGTCCTTATGTCCATGACATGATCCAGTTGCCTCGAAACGGTTGCCTCAGAATTAAAAAGGATCAATGGCATAAGGGTAGCTTCTAAGGTGTCCTACTGTTGCTCTGGTGACCACACTGTCCCTACAAACGAATTGACCCGAACACCTCCAACGATGGTGCTACCTACCTCTCAATGGTGGGATGGCATTACCTTAAGGACATTTACACAGCCTAATTCCTTAGGGTAGGTAGATGACTCATGGATACTTGCTCTTTTCAAAAAAACAAACAAAAACCTTTTCACACCGACACTTTTCAAAAAGCTTTCAAAACAATTTTTCAAACACTCTTGAGGACTGATACAAGAGTCGATCTGAAATCTTTAAACGAAACTTTTTCAAATTCACGCACACTTTGAAAAGAAAACACTTTTGAAAACAAAAATGAGCAAGTATCTAAGAGCCCATGGATAACCATGGATAGAAAGGGTGCTAACACCTTCCCTTTCTATAAATCTACCTCCCGAACCGAGAAACTATCTCATAAGGAATTTTGTTGTGCTTTTGTCCTGTCCATGTTGGAGAAAATAAAAGATGGTGGCGACTCTTGCTTACCACGACATTTTGCGAACCAGCGTTAAACAGTCAGTTCCAGATCCACCGATCACAGAACTGGCGACTCTGCTGGGGACTATTATAAAAGTGAGGTGTACCTTAGGACTAAGATCACTTGTGTTTTCAATTGTTGTGCTTGTTTGCTTTATTATTGTGGGCTGCATCGGAGTTACATAGATCCTAACCCGGATCTGGGGATACCCTGTTAGGTAGCATAAGCTGTGAGGGACCTGTCCGGCATAGACCGACATGGGTGAAGCAGTGGCTACGTTGGTGTGGCACCTTGGTTTGTACCGATATCCCTTATGTCGCAACGAGGAGAATATGGGTCTTCTGAGGAGTCATTAAGCACCAACCGACCTTAGAACCTTAAATGACCCAACTTGGCCAATAGAACAGTAGCAGTATGCTACGCCCATTGAGGCTAAACTCTCGCGATGGTTCTGGCCGCAAGAAAAGATTGCGATGCTGGAGTTATGACCGATTGAGGGTAGTCAGTGATATTGGGATCCTCTAGAACCCGGTTACTTCTGATAGGACAGGTCTTAACCAACAAACTGAAAGAGGGTAATACCTAGACCCCATGCTGGCCTAAACTCTAAGGGCTCTTTGTGTGACTTGTGTGCCTTCGAACTTGACTATGTGCATGCTGGTTATCTAACAACACGGGTTCATTCCAGGTTTTGTTTACAGTCCTTAATTGGGACTCATTACAGGGCCTACTTATATCACCCCATGCATAGCATAACATCATACCATCATACCATTGCATACATCCTGCATAAGGACTAACCCATTTCAAGGATCTCAAGGGTTTGTGGTGCAGGTCATGATGAATCAAAATGCCCAGCAAGGGGCAAAGGGGATTTATTTTCCTCTAGCCAAGGTTGTCAGGGGCTATGACCCACTCGATATGGTGAGCCTTGACCCATTAAGACAGCAGTCATTAACTCTCAAAATCATAACCCATTAAGTCAAAACCTATGAAGGAGACTTACAAAACTGGGGCATCCCGCTGACTGTAATCACCAAAGAAACAGTTCAGGCAAAAAAAAACAGGGATAACGAAATCAAAAAGAAAAGAGGTCCTACAAACCCTCAATAAAATAATAAAAAAAGACTGCCTGGTCAAAATAAATTGTCAACATCCGAACCATCACTGGAATATCAAAGCAAAGACTCAAACCAGGTCTAACGCACGATTAGCTGAGTTTAGGTTTGAAGAACATCACGAAGAGCGGGTGGGTACAAATAAAATTTGAGCCTTTATCCTTTGTTTCTTAAACCGTGAACCAGGCCACGTTATAACCCTCAAAAGTCCTAGCTGAAGCATGGGTTAGTTCGAAAGCATACTGTTACGAAAGGTATCCTGACTCCTTAAGGTTTGCTAAAATACTGAGTTGACATCATATTTTACAAAAATTCATTGGTTTTACTGAAAAAATGCATTTTCAAAAAAAACTTCAAGACAGACATAAGCTTTGCATTTCTAATATAACATTGCTTGCATATGACTAGTTGTTTGAACAGCAGAGAAATTCGCACGACGAAAGTCTAATGAACAAGAGTACCTCCAATCAAGGGGCATGGCATGATCATTGTCCATCATTTGGGGCAGTTAAGTCAAGATTCGGAGAATCTCTCAAAAGGCCAACCAGCCTGGGGCAAATCTCCGCCCGAGTCACTTGGGGCATCGGACATGAATTCCAGCTACAAATCCTGCATGAACAAACGAAGATCTTCCGGTGGTACGGCAACACAATACTATTGACAGGGGCAACTCCCCACATTCTGAGAGCGTGGACATAGTCGAAAAAATACTACGCATAATCAAAGACCCGCTAGGTTGACACACCTAGGAAAAAATAATGGCTTCCCGGCGAACCAAAAGGGTTCGGGAAAAATAAGGGATGAAAATGAAAAATATGTACACCCGGCAAGTCATAAACCTGAAAAGGCGGCTTGGGCAAAAATGGGTATCCCGGTGGGCTGAAAACCCGAAAGGGCGGTCCAGGCAAAAGTTAGGGATCAAAGCGTACAACTATGTCCCGGCATCTCGTCACTTGCCTACCAGAGGAAGATTTGTCAATCGGCAGTCGTCAAGCACCTCCACAAGGTATCTTCTGCCCTCACCTCAGAAACAGGGGCAATAATGAGTTGTCCAAGCGATCCAGTTTCTATGTCAACCAAAGTACCAAGGAAAGGTCAATCAAAAAATGATTACCATCTACCTCTACAGCTTCAGATCAACACTGGTAACAAGCCAGGAAAATTATGTGGACGACTGATCGTGGGTTAATATCCGAGACCAAACAGGACAATTATCTACTTGATCACCCTCAGGCAACCCTACACCGGTTCCTTCTCAATTTTCAGAAGAAGTCTTACACGGACCTATCCCAAGGCAACCTTACCCCGGTTCCTCCAGAAGTCTTACACGGACTTAGCTCAAGATGACCTTACCCCGGTTCCTCCAGAAGTCTTACACGGACTTATCTCAAGATAACCTTACCCCGGTTCCTCCAGAAGTCTTACATGGACTTATCTCAAGATAACCTTACCCCGGTTCCTCCAGAAGTTTTACACGAACTTATCCCGAAGTAACCCCGCACAGGTTCCCTTCTCAAACTCTAGACGTAGTTTTACATGGACTCGTCATCAGTAAACCCTACACAGGTTTCCTCCTCGGCTCTAGATACGGTTTTACACGGACTCGTCATCAAAGTAACCCTACACAGGTTTCCTCCCTCCAAAGATGCAGTTTTATATGAGCTCATCATCAGGCAACCCTACACAAACTCCCCCAAACAGCCGGTCTCCCGTCAGCCCTAAACAGGCACAACATCTCCAGCAAGTCAGCGACACTCTCCCCAAGCAGAGTTAGACCACTGTCAGCCTTAAGGAAGGTGGATTATCCCCCCGAAGATCTCAGCATTCATCAGCGCAGTATACAAACATTCTTAACAAGCATCCCCGGCAGTCTTGATCTAAGATTGTTCCCCGGCGGTTTACCTGACATTCAGTGGAGCCACTTCCCCAGTACATCTCAAAAATTTCCCCAGGAAAGTCCAGTCCAAAAGTTTCCCCAGGAAGATGGAATCCATCTCCCCAGCAGGAAGCTTATCCCCAGTAGATTCTGGAAGCTTGTCACCTGCAGAGTACGAACGCGCCCCCGACTTTATTCAGAAGGTTATTTCCCCACCAGGATATAACTGGGTTATCCTCGGCCAATTGCCACGGAAAGATCATCCCTGACGAAGTCTTCCTATCCCCCAGTGGAGTTCATCCAATCTTCTAACAGAGCATAACAATGGTATCCCCAGCGGAGTTATCATCAAATCTCAGCAAAGTATCTCTCTCCCCACAGAGTAATTCCCTGCAGAGTAATCTATTCGCCAAGTTTATTCCCCAACGGAGTCATCTTCTCCTACCAGTATTCTTGCAACCATCACCCCAGCAGAAACGAATTCTCCTCTTCCAACATCAGCCCAGGATTTAACTTCCCGGCACCTGTCAAGGATTTACTTTCCTAGACAAAAACATACATTCATAAACATCACATCTTCATACATTATAGCATGCACATACGCATCATGAACATACAATCTCATTTATTCTGAGAACATCTCGCATGTCATACATCATGACACCGCATACAACTAACGTTTTGTCTTTTCAGGACAAAGGTCAGTACAAAGATGATTACTATCAACTGTCGTGATTCCAGATCCGATTCCTGTATCTTGCCAGGGTGTATCTGTTGATGACTAATTCCAGACTCGATTCCTGCATCCGGCCAGGGCACGTCTGAAGAGTTCGAAGATCCGATTCCTGTATCTTGCCAGGGTGTATCTGTTGACGACTAATTCCAGACTCGATTCCTGTATCTTGCCAGGGCACGTCTGAAGAGTTTGAAGATCCGATTCTTGTATCTTGCCAGGATGTATCTGTTGACGACTAATTCCAGACTCGATTCTTGTATCTTGCCAGGGCACGTCTGAAGAGTTTGAAGATCCGATTCCTGTATCTTGCCAGGATGTATCTGTTGACGACTACATTACCAGACTCGATTCCTGTATCTTGCCAGGGCACGTCTGAAGAGTTCGAAGATCCGATTCCTGTATCTTGCCAGGGTGTATCTATTAACGACTAACATTACCAGACTCGATTCCTGTATCCTGTCAGGGCACGTCTGAAGAGTTCGAAGATTCGATTCCTGTATCTTGCCAGGGTGTATCTGTTAACGACTATATTCCAGACTAGATTCCTGTATCTTGCCAGGGCACGTCTGAAGAGTTCGAAGATCCGATTCCTGTATCCTGCCAGGGTGTATCTGTTGACGACTAACATTTCCAGACTCGATTCCTGTATCCTGCCAGGGCACGTCTGAAGAGTTCGAAGATCCGATTCCTGTATCTCGCCAGGGTGTATCTGTTGACGACTTTATTCCAGACTCGATTCCTGTATCTTGCCATGGCACGTCTGAAGAGTTCGAAGATCCGATTCCTGTATCTTGCCAGGGTGTATCTGTTGACGACTAATTCTAGACTCGATTCCTGTATCTTGCCAGTGCACGTCTGAAGAGTTTGAAGATCTGATTCCTGTATCTTGCCAGGATGTATCTGTTGACGACTACATTACCAGACTCGATTCCTGTATCTTGCCAGGGCACGTCTGAAGAGTTCGAAGATCCGATTCCTGTATCTTGTCAGGGTGTATCTATTAACGACTAACATTACCAGACTCGATTCCTGTATCCTGTCAGGGCACGTCTGAAGAGTTCGAAGATCCGATTCTTGTATCTTGCCAGGGTGTATCTGTTGACGACTATATTCCAGACTCGAGTCCTGTATCTTGCCAGGGCACGTCTGAAGAGTTCGAAGATCCGATTCCTGTATCTTGCCAGGGTGTATCTGTTGACGACTAATTCCAGACTCGATTCCTGTATCTTGCCAGGGCACGTCTGAAGAGTTTGAAGATCCGATTCTTGTATCTTGCCAGGATGTATCTGTTGACGACTATATTCCAGACTCGATTCCTGTATCTTGCCAGGGCATGTCTGAAGAGTTCGAAGATCCGATTCCTGTATCTTGCGAGGGTGTATTTGTTGACGACTAACATTTCCAGACTCGATTCCTGTATCCTTCCAGGGCACGTCTGAAGAGTTCGAAGATCTGATTCCTGTATCTTTCCAGGATGTATCTGTTGACGACTACATTACCAGACTCGATTCCTGTATCCTGCCAGGGCATGTCTGAAGAGTTCGAAGATCCGATTCCTCTATCTTGCCAGGGTGTATCTGTTGACGACTACATTTCCAGACCCGATTCCTGTATCTTGCCAGGGCACGTCTGAAGAGTTCGAAGATCCGATTCCTGTATCCTGCCAGGGTGTATCTGTTGACGACTATTTTCCAGACTCGATTCATGTATCTTGCCAGGGCACGTCTGAAGAGTTTGAAGATTCGATTCCTATATCCGGCCAGGGCACATCTACATAAAGAGTTCGAAGATCAACACCTGTAACAGGCCAGGTAATTATCTTTCTTTCTCCGGTACGCAAGTTCTCGCTAAGGAATCTTTTACGTGATCAACACCTAGATGGCATCTATAAGCCCATCCTCCCATTTCAGTTCCAAATGGCATCTATAAGCCCATTCCCGACAAGGTTTTGTCATATCTCCAGATGGCATCTATAAGCCCATCCTCCTATCCACCATCTCTCCAAATGGCATCTGTAAGCCCATTCCCACTATCACACTGCTGATACTCAACTATGTGAGTGCAAATTTCTGGGCACTCTAGTGTTCAATCATCTTCCACCTTCGGATCACGAAAGGCACACAAGCCAATCTACATCCTCAGGTCTAAGAAGATTAAATAGGGGCAACTGTTGTACCCCAAAATTTGCCCTCCTATAATCTTCAAAGTTTTGACAAGCATCACCTCAAATGGTTCAAAGTCTACTCAAAGGCTACACAGTCAACCATCCTCTTAAGCCAGTCAAACTAGGGTTTTGGTTCCTGCAAGGAAGTTGAGGTTTTCAAGGGCTCAATCAAGTCCCATATGCTCATATACATTGTCAAGCACCTACATGTCAAGTTTCAAGGCTCACAAGGTCAAGTTGCACAGTCAAAAGCCCTAATTGCTCCACAGTCAACTGTAGGGGCAAAATGGTCATTTGGCAGTCAAAAATCAAAATTTTTGGTCAACATCTTATTTTGAAGCCCCAATCATCATTTGGTCAAGTCTTGACCATGATTCCACAAGAATGGCTCAAAAATCATCAAGGTGTCAAAAGTTTCTATTTTTGGACAGTTGAAAAGTCAACTGTAACTTGACCAAGGCATAACTTCCTCATGGTTTATCAGAAAAATCCCATCCAATGCTCATATTGAAGAGAATGACATTTCCTACAACTCATCTTCACACTTCAAGTCCAAGAAATGCTCTCATAAAAAGTTATCAATTTCAACATTATAGGTCATTTTCAAAAGTCAACAAAAAGACAGTTTAAGTCAAAGACCATAACTTGAGATTAGTAAATCAAAATGACATGGGACCAAATACATTGGTTCGAGGACTTCAAGACCTTTCCAAAATGTCCAAGAACATGTTCATAGCTTCAAAATTGAGCAAGATATGCATTGGAGAAGTTGGGAAATTTTTGTGAAATGGCCAAAATCAATTATCCTTGAAACTTCATTTTTGACAAAAGGGGCCCACTTTTTCCACTTGTTTCAGCTTGGCCATGCTTCCCACGTGTCCCACAAATTATTCCAAGATTTAAAATTAATTTTTCCATTTTTATTTAATTTTATTTGATTTAATTCATTTTAAATCTTTTAAAATCAAATAAAAATCAAGAAAATTAATTAAAGGGTATATTTTGTATTGAAATGCTTTGATACACCATCATGACCATTCCAAATTCGTGCAAAGGCCTAAATCAAGCAAGAATTCAAATTTTGACACAAAAATGGAAAGTGTTTCAATGGAGTTCATGGCAAATCTCAAACATGAATGCATAAGGTTAATGGCCATAATTCTGATTGATATCCTTTACATAACCTAGATGCAAGCTATCACAAGAGAATTCACGACCTAAGAAACACCCAAAACGGCCAAACACATTTCAAGTTTCCAAGAGAAAAAGCAAAACTGTAAACCTCTTTGCAGCACGTTTTAAGCCTCCATTTCAATCAAAACACATTCCTTGCATTGCCAGGAATCTCCAGCAATCAAAATCAAGCCCAAACGCGCAAAGAATCACCCCCACGACACCCCACGGTTTGTCCAATATTTGAAAATCAAAACTCCATTTACATGCCTTTTTAATTCATTTTAAATATTGCTATGCATTGCTGATGTTATTACCAAGCTTCCTGTATGCTTTAATTTGACTATAAGGCCATAAAATGCAAATCACCATGGGAGACATCTAGGTTTTCCGAAGCTTTCAATTTGGGGTTTCTCACATACAGAAAAATTGGAACCTCAAACGACCATGGTTGAATTGAGAAAGATGAGACGAATCCAATGGACCTCTCGCGCCTAATTTATGTCTAACGAGGAGCTAATCGCTATTATTTGCAGGCTTGTGTTTTGGGGGGGTTTAAAACCCCCGCTATGTATTTTTACATTTGCAGAAAAGCTTGAAGAAGACAGATGTGGCAAGCAGGCGTTGGTGCATTCAAATCCACGCGCGTTTTTTTTGTTTTTCAGCATTACTGGCTTTGGTTTTATATAATATTTGTTTTTCATATTATTAACAAATGCAACAAAGTGCCTCAGTGGTTGGGAATGTCTCATGCCATCTTTGGGACCTGGGTTCGATTCCCAGGTCCCCTTACAATTCCCATATTATTTTTCATTTGACTTTCCTGTGCGGCGCTCCAAGGAAGGTTCATCATAAGCCCTATAGATCCAACAAGCCAGGTGTCTTCAAGGCAGATCCAAAGGACAAAAGCTGGGAGCATCATAGCCTGGAGTCAAGCATGCTGTAGGTGATCCAGAAAAGTCAACGTGGCTTCCTCAAATGGGCCACAATTTCAGTCTTGCACCCTCCTATTTGGCCCACACCCCCTTGGTTTTTACTTCTTTTCTTATTTGTTTTTGACCTTTTTTTATTTTATTTTTATTATTAACAATTAATCAATTAACCATTTTCATAAAAAACCAAAAAAATATAATTAACACTTTTATTATTATTATTTTTATTTTGTAAATAAACCATAATTGAATTAGTTTTTTTAATTAGGCCATTTTAACCTTCTTTTTTAATAATTAAAATAGATTTAGATTTAGGTTAACCTAGAATTTTATTTCTTTTTCTATTTTATTTCATAAAAACATAATAAAACAAAAAAAATATTTTCTTTTAATTAAAATAATTAATTAGTCATTAATTAGTTTTTAATTTCATTTAATTACCAAAAAAGACAAAAAATTCATTTCTTTTCTTAAAAGGGTCAACACCCTTAGACATTCTCGATTAATTTATTCGCGCACATTTAATTTGTTCGATTATTATGTAATTGCTCCGGATATGTAATAGTAAATAGGACTTTTTACTGTTTTTTTATTTTCCGTACTCATTTACTAAAAAATGGGTCTTTGTAATTTTTGGCGATGTATAGACCCGCGCCTTGTAATAGCGTAGGATTTACGTTTTCCGCAATTTACTTTCTGCACCCCTTTTAACTGTTAACTTGTATGAAAGAATGCATGCTAATTAAAAACAAGCGTAGCTCACAATAATGCCCTGATAAAAGATAAACTTGACATGAAAATAACACACAAATTCACACACCACTCTTAGGGTACGCCTCACTGTTGCCTTGCCCTCGAAACGTGGTCGTTGAGTATAGGACGTTTTAGTAAGTCCTTATGTCCATGACATGATCCAGTTGCCTCGAAACGGTTGCCTCGGAATTAAAAAGGATCAATGGCATAAGGGTAGCTTCTAAGGTGTCCTACTGTTGCTCTGGTGACCACATTGTCCCTACAAACGAATTGACCCGAACACCTCCAACGGTGGTGCTACCTACCTCTCAATGGTGGGATGGCATTACCTTAAGGACATTTACACAGCCTAATTCCTTAGGGTAGGTAGATGACTCATGGATACTTGCTCTTTTCAAAAAAACAAACAAAAACCTTTTCACACCGACACTTTTCAAAAAGCTTTCAAAACAATTTTTCAAACACTCTTGAGGACTGATACAAGAGTCGATCTGAAATCTTTAAATGAAAATTTTTCAAATTCACGCACACTTTGAAAAGCAAACACTTTTGAAAACACAAATGAGCAAGTATCTAAGAGCCCATGGATAACCATGGATAGAAAGGGTGCTAACACCTTCCCTTTCTATAAATCTACCTCCCGAACCGAGAAACTATCTCATAAGGAATTTTGCAATGCTTTTGTCCTGTCCATGTTGGAGAAAATAAAAGACGGTGGTGACTCTTACTTACCGCGACATTTCGCGAACCAGCTTTAAACAGTCAGTTCCAGATCCACCGATCACAACAGCTCTACAGGAATTTTGATTAAAGATAATGTCATAATCGTTGTCACTTAATTGACTTATGGACAGCAGGTTATGCGCTAATCCTTCTACTAATAAAACATTAGAGATAGAAGGAAGGTTACCGTTTCCAATGGTTCCAGAACCAATAATCTTCCCTTTCTGATTACCTCCAAACTTGACGTCTCCTCCGGCTTTAAATTCCAGGTTTTGGAACATAGACTTTCTTCCCGTCATGTGTCGTGAGCAACCAGAGTCTAGGTACCATGACTGGTGTCTCAATTGAGCTGTTAAGGACATCTGCAACAAATATTATTTTATCCTTAGGTACCCATATCTTTTTGGGTCCTCTTGGTTTAGAGTATTTAAAGTTCTGTTTGAACTTTGGATTAGCATAAGAGTTTCCAGAATGTGATGTATATTTAATATCATGTGTGTGTCCAAATTTGAATTGTTTGTTCAGAGGTTTATATGTGAAAGTCATCTTAGCAACAGGTTTTGGTATATATGTCTCCTTCCCTTTGGGAGTTTCATATCCAATTCCTCTTCTGTTGTTCCCACTAACTCCATAGATCATTGAAGCCATTTTGCTTCTATCTATGCTTTTATCAAGAAAAGCTTGAAAACTAGAGTCATATTCTTTCAGAATATCTTTTGAACTTGACACAGAATCTGAACTAGAAATTTTTTGAACTTTTTGAATTTCCTTTTTAAGTTTAAAATTATTTTCTTTGAGTTCAGATTTTTCTATTTCATGTTTCTCAAGATCAGATGTAAGACTCTTCTTGAGTTTCTTGTATTTGATTTTGAGCTAACTATAGTTTTCCAGAAGTTCTGATAAACTTTCAGCAAGTTCATCTCTAGTAAATTCAGAGAATACCTCTTTTGGTTCTGACTCACAGTCTGAATCATCTGATGTGGTAGCCATCAGAGCTAGGTTGGCGTTCTCATCTTCAGAATCAGATTCACCTTTAGAGGATTCTGAATCGTCCCAGGTTTCCATCATGCCTTTCTTTCTACCAAACTTTTTCTTTGGTTTTTCTCTTTGAAGTTTTGGACAATCACTCTTGTAGTGTCCAGGTTCTTTACATTCATAACAGATTATCTCTCTTTTGTTTAACTTTTTGTGTCCAGAAGATTCTGGTTTATCTTCTGACTTCTTGAAGTTCCTAAACTTCTTCTGTCGGTGCTTCCACATCTGATTAATCCTTCTGGAGAGCAAGGATAGTTCATCTTCTTCTGACGCAGATTCTTCTGAGTTTCCTTCTTTATCCTGAAAAGCGTTAGTTTCATATTTTTTAATTGATTTAAGGGCAACAGACTTACCTTTCTTCTGAGGCTCGTGCTTATCAAGTTCTATCTCATGACTTCTTAAAGCGCTGGTGAGTTCTTCCAGAGACACGATGTTCAGATCTTTTGATACTTTGAAAGCAGTGACCATAGGTGCCCATCTTCTGGGTAAACTTTTGATGATCTTCTTAACATGGTCTGCCTTAGTGTATCCCTTGTTCAGAACTCTCAGGCCAGCAATCAGAGTTTGGAACCTTGAGAACATAGCTTCTATAGATTCACTTTCTTCCATCTTGAAGGCTTCATACTTCTGGATGAGAGCTAGAGCTTTAGTCTCCTTCACTTGAGTGTTTCCTTCATGAGTCATTTTGAGAGACTCAAACATATCATGTGTTGTATCTCTATTTGTGATCTTCTCATACTCCATTTTAGAGATAGAATTTAGAAAGATATTTCTAGCTCTATGGTGATTTTTGAAATCAGCTTTTTGTTGTTTATCCATAATATTTCTATCAATCTTGTTTCCTTCTGAGTCTATAGGATGTGTGTAACCATCCAAGACTATATCCCATAAATCACTATCATGACCTAGAAAGAAACTTTCTAGTCTATTTTTCCAATATTCAAAATCTTCTCCATCAAATACAGGAGGTTTGTTGTAGCTATTGTTGTTTTGTTTAGTTGCCATTTGTGTTTTCTTTCTGGATCTTTTCCTGACACGGTTAAGTGTTGCACTCAGAGTCAGGCTCTGATACCAATTGAAGGGTGAGAAAACACTTAGAAGGGGGGGGGGGGTTGAATAAGTTTCTCTTTTTCTTTTTCTTAAATGCTCAAAAATAATGGAAAGACACGGTTATTTTTATCCTGGTTCGTTTGAACTCAAACTACTCCAGTCCACCCGCCAAGGTGATTTCGCCTTTCTCAACAAGGACTTAATTCACTATAATCAAACTGATTACAATCACACAACCAAATTGTTGTGATGAACAATATAATGCACAAGTAAACTTACAAGTGACTAACACCACTAAGACTCAAACTAGTCCTAGCCTTCTTGAGAAATCTGACCAAACTTGGTCTCTCAAGGAACAAATACAAGAATTAAATCTTTACAGATAGTGAAACAAATTGCTTCTTAGAAAGCTATATCACAAACTGTGATTTTTCACTTAGATTAGTTTTGCACAAAGTGTTTGTAAAATGATTTGTGAGCAGCAGAATATTTTCACATAATTTTCGCTTGTTGGCTTGTAATAATGATCTTCTATTTATAGCATGAAGAAAATCACAGTTGCTGCCTTCAAAAGTGGAGAGCAATTAATGTTTGTATGTTTGCTTGCAGTATTGCATTTTCTAATGAACTAGCGTAAACACTTGAGTGCATGTAGCCTTCTTTGCATTAAATGAGAAAACGACACTTGTCAGAGGATGTTTCCTGAAACTTGACAAGACTTGTTACCTTATTTATTCTTTCAGAACTAGCTTCATGTCTTGCTTCAGAATATGCTTGCAAATCTTCTTATCAGCGCTTGCTTGCAAAGTACTTCTGATCAGCGCTTGCTTTGTAGAATACTTCAGAACATAGTTTACATGGAAACTTGCTAAGCTTTAGAAGATGCATAAATATAGTTTCTTATTAGAGTCAGCATCAGAACTTGCGCTAAAACAAATAGTTCTTTCATCAAAGAACTTCTTCATTTATTTTCAGCTCAGCACGTTAAAATGATTTTCATCTAGGAAAATACTTCAGTCACAACATTATCTGAAACAAATAAATATGCTCATCAGAGTATCAATTATATAAAATATATTTATTGTTATCATCAAAACTCTGAGATATGATCAGAATCAATCTTGTTCTAACAGAACTCATAACCTTCATTAGAGAGTCTCGATGCACTTCTGAATTAATGAGCAATGAGAGTATAGAAATTTTGGCTTGGGTTTGGTGAAGATGATCCACCACTCTATAATCACTCCTCTTGATTATTTTAAAAAAATTCTTCTACCTCTTGATCAGTAAAGTTCTTGCTCGGAGGCTCTTGTTATTGACTTGCCTCTACCACTTATTTTCCTTTATCTTTCACCAGTGTATCATTTTTATTTTTCACCCCAACATCATTCTTCTTTTGTAGTTTGGATCCAAAGATTCGACCACTTCGAGTCATGCCCCCTATTCCTGCTATATTTGAGATTCCAGGTCCTTGACTTTTCGACGGCTCACATTCTCGCTTTAAACCATTGACATATACAGTAGAATCATAACTCCATGGTACTGCTTTGTCACTTTCGTAAGGGGTAGGAGATGGTCCCCTAATTACCATCGTAGTCTTTGGAACTACTTATATCCTCAGAGTTTGTCTTGGCGCCATTACGGGTGTTTATGTTGATTCTTCCCATGGAATCACAAGAGTCTTATTATTAAGTTTGGCCCTTGGCAAGGAATTATAAGTTGCTTCTTGTACTTCCCTCGATCGCAACTACATATTCTTCTTTAGAGTATGGTCCAAATTGGACTATCCCCTGATCCACCAATTTTTGTAATGTCTTCTCAAAAGCTTCATTATATTCCAAGAGGAACCCATACTCCAACAGATATTCCTTCAACAAATTTATTGGGGCCTTTACTCTTCTGACTGCCCTAAATTTGGTGACTACTTCAATTGCGTTTATTGTTGGTCCGCCATGCAGAGGCATGGGGTTTGACTTGATATTGGAATTATCAAAAGTGATATCCTGAGAATCCAACAAATCTTAAACCTTATGTTTGAAGGCCCATCATTTTTCTATAGTGTGCCCGGGAGAATTGGCATGATACTCGCATATGGCATTGGCATCGTACCTTGGTGGGGGTGCCCCGATTGGAGGAGCTAGAGGTCTTATCTCTACCAAAGACGCCTTGACCAATTGTTGTAATAATCGACTGTGTGACATAGGGACCGGGTCAAACTTTCTTGACGGCCTTTAAAATTTGTTTTGTCGCTGTTCTCGTGGGATTATTAATGGTTGTTGTCCCCTTAGTTGTCAGGCTAAAATATTAATTTCTCCCTCCTTCTTTTTTGAGAAGTTAACTCTTTTGCATTATAAGGGGTACTAGATAACGCCACTTATATCTTCTCACTCTTTATACCAGCTTCAATTCTTTCACCAATAGTCACTAAATCAGAAAATCCATAAGAGATGCTTTCTACCATCTTTTCATAGTATAATCCTTTCGAAGTTCTCATGAACATATCGGCTAATTCTTTCTCCATAAGTGGTGGTTGTACACGGGCTGCCATTTCTCTCCACCTTTATGAATATTCCTTAAAAGACTCCTCCTTTTTCTGAGACAAGATCTGGAGTTGCATGCAGGTAGGCGCCATTTCCAAGTTGTACTTGTACTGTCTTAGGAAAGCATTAGCAAGGTCTTCCCATGTTTGGACACGAACTCGTTCCAACTGCATGTACCAATCCGGGGATGCCCCACTCAAACTGTCTTAGAAACAATGGATCATCAGCTTCTGATCTTGAGCATAGGTATGCATCTTCTTGTAATACATGTGTAGATGGTTCCTTAGACACGTGAGCCTCTTATATTTTCCAAAGTCATGTACTTTGAATTTTTGAGGGATCACCACAACAGGAACTAGACCCATTTCGAGAGCATTTACATCGAAAGCATCGTAACCCTCCACAGCTTTTAACCTCTCTTCAAGGGATTTGTATTGGTTGAGCACCAATGTATTTTCAGTGGCATGTGTATGGGTTTCCCTTTGAGGTGATTGATTGACATCTTCTAAGTGATGGTCTCTATATTGCAAGTTTAAGTAGTTGCCTGCATTGTTAATCAGAATCTGCAAGGTATGAGATGCCCCTACCTTTGGTGGAGGTGGGACAAACCCTTCAATATTAGCTTGTCTTGTTTCATGTTGAGACATAGTTGACTTTTGAGGTCCTGACTCCAGTTCTCTTCTTGGTTGGTGACCGCTTGATGCATCAATGGTCTGGGTTACTTCTTCAAAGGCTACCCTAAGGATTTGCTCATGTCTTTCAATGATGTTCTTCAAGGCTAGAAGAACTTGACTCATATCTCCTTTCATTGAATTAATGTTGCCCTTGACATACTAAAGATCTTTCTTCAATGCAGCTTGATTCTCTTCAATTTGTTCCATCACTTTTTGTTGATGGGCTCTTGCCTGATACGGTGGTCGGAGAGGCGGCGCTTTTCTATCTCTTCTACCAATGGTTTAACTGGAGAAGGTTTTGAAAAATGATGAGTTTTTTTGTTATGATTTTATGAGTGTTGTACCTCAAAATTTTGCCCTCTCATTCCAAGGCATTTCTCACAAGGGGCTCCCAAAAATTCAAACCTACACAAAATACATTTGGATTTTTCAGCATCAAGATTAAAGCAGAAATTGCTAAAAAAGGACAAAACAGATGAAAATACTCTTTTGACAAAATTAAAGGAAAAGCAAGTTCTTTTCGATTTTGCATCCTTTGATTGGAAACTTTGGCTTTGGTTGCATATTTCGTTTGAGCGTTGGACTCCTTTGGGGAAAGTTCATTTCATGCTTCGATTGGGGCACTGGACTCATTTGGGCAAGTTCATTTCATGCTTCGATTAGGGCACTGGACACATTTGGGCAAGTTCATTTCCTGCTTCGTTGGGCACTAGACTTCATTTAAATGTTTGTGCAAATCTTTCGTTTGGTCACATAGCATCTTTCCTGCGTGTTAGCCAAGACTTACAAGGCAGAATCTACTATCATGTTAACATGCACAAGGCCAAAGCCTCTCTTTTGCCCTCTTCGGTTACACATCTTGCCTCCTGCAGGCCTCCTTCGTTTGGGGCAATGGCCTTCCCAGTATTGCAAGCTTCGATTGAGCCTTTCATCCCCTGCATGCATCCTTCGTTTGGGGTGTGTAAATCCTTCAACATACAAATTTTGCACTATGCCATTGTCTCATGTGAAAGAAGTACCATGATGGCGCATTCGAAGGACTTGCCATACATGTCTGGATGTCCCAATCGAATGACATGTTTTATTAACCCATCCCAAGAGCATGTATTTGGACCATTCGAAGGAACCCATGAATGGCCTGGTAGAAAGCCACTTATTTGGTCCCCTTCAAAGGATACCCACATGAGTCATTCAAAGGATACTTCGATTTGAAAAAAGAAGTGATTGCTGAAGAGTATGGTAGAAGGACAAAGCTAGGGGGTCAAGACAAAAGGTTGAGATGCCAAAGGTACTTGTTGACTAAGTCCTATGCGCTTCCAGGTTCAGGCCTGATACATTGGCCATAAAACTCCAAAACTGCTGCACAGCACTCCTGCAACAATGCCTTATTCCTTGCACCAAAATGGCATACAAACACTATCCCTCGAAAGCTACAAATACAACATACTTTTTTTGTTTAAATATTTTGTATTCCCTCCTAAAACATCAGCCCAGGCCATCTATAAGTAGGAGACTCCACCACACATGTTAGGGGCTCCTGAAGGATTGCAAGAGAACGCTTGTGAAAATTTCCAAAATTCTCCAACACTTCCCAACTTTTTTTTCAAATACTTCTGAAAAAACTCAACCCCCTATTGTTATAAAAAGAACCTTTGATTCACCCTCCAAGGGACCATATAACTTACCTTCGACCCACTTCCCCAACTACCATACAGTAGCCCTTTGAGTCATTCCCTTACTTGTTACAAAAAGAACCTTCGATTCGCTCACACTACATCCTTCGATTCAGTGACTGCTTGCACAAAGTGGTAACTTGATTAGTCTCAGGAAGGTCCCAACGAACTCCCATGCTCCACCAAGGAAGGAACTTGCAATTTCCTTCGATTTAAGAACTTCAAGAGGTAAGTTTCCTTCAAACTTGAATCTATTCTATTTTAATATCATGTGCACATGCCAATAAAGAAAAATGTAAATATTTCATATAGGGAGCTTGACCATGTTTTAGCTTTCGATTCTGACTGCCCATACACTGAAAATCTCAACTCTACTTAGTTAGTCTTTGGACTTTGAGACCCAATGGTTTTGTGCTAACCCCTGGACTGTAGTTACATTTGAATGTTGCATTTTAAGAATTTAAGACACGTTTACTATACCCTTCAATTGGCTAACTGCACAAGCCTTTCGAATCACAGTCTGAGGGCCCAACATGCTTAGAGTCGAAGGAGACAGCAAGGAGCATGTGGCAAAGAATGAACCTTGCTGCCTCCAAGCTTCAAATGAAGGAATGAACCTTGCTGCCTCCAGACCTCAAATGAAAGAATGAACCTTGCTGCCTCCAAGCCTCAAACTAAGAAATAAACCTTGTTGCCTCCATACCTCAAATGAAGGAATGAACCTTGATGCCTCCAGACCTCAAACGAAGGACATAACCTTGCTGCCTCCTGGTCTAAATCGAAAGAGGTCAAAAAGTGCATAATCGAAGGATGCTTCTGCCTGAATTGAAGGAGCTCACTTTTCTTCTTTTTATTTTTATTTTTGTTTTGTCTTTATATTTTCATGCTATTTCAATATGGTTGTAATAGGGTAAGGTTTATTTTTGCATTTTTATTGCTTTTGTATAAATGCTAGTAACTAGGATGTATGGAAAGATAAAAACAACAAGTAGATAACCAAAGGTTCAAAAGATAAAAATGCATGCAATCAAACACACTATTCACACACATGCACCCCTAGGGTAATTCCACTTGTTGCCTCAGAAAAATAGTCATGTCACTCGAATATGGGCGTTTTAGAAAAGACCCTCGATAAAATATCATAGTCCCTCGATGACCCTCAATGTTGCCTTTGGTAGACGATCTAGTCCCTAAACGACATTGCTAAAATGTCCCATAGGTTACCTTCTATGACTATACAAATGCTCCATGCCCGTCCCTTCACATCCAATGATGGGGCTTCTTACCAAATCAATTGTAAGATAGCAACATCTAAAGGAGGAGGAAAAGAACATTAGACCTTTTGAGTAGTTAGGTTGCTCCTAGTTGCTCGCTTGCTCACAAAAAAAAATATTTTATACACCCACAATTTCATTTTGAAACATTTTCAAAAGAAAAAGCTTTTTGTACGCGTTCTTATAGAGACGAGATCCATTAAAAAGACATTTTCAAAATACTTTTAAAACCCACACCACAAGCACACTTTTAAACAAAAGCAAGTGATCTAGCAAGCAACTAAGAGCCCGTAGATAACTATAGATGAAAAGGGTGCTAACACCTTACCTTTTCATAACCTACCCCCCGAACTCAAGAAATAATCTCGAAAGGTATTTCCTGTTCTTTTCAACCTTTCCTTATTGGATAAAAGAAAAGTCGGTGGTGACTCTTGCTATCCGCAACAAATGCAATCAAACGCAAAACAACCAAGTCAGTTCTCCCACCGTGTTACAATGAGATGCAAATGTTTATGAATGCATGAATGCGTATGAATATGCTAAGGGTTTCGTTTCGAATGTCTTATTCACTTGGATTTTTTTTTTACTATCAGGTTTTGCGTTTTTATTGGTGAGTATCTAAAAAATAAATATGCAAACAAGATACGGAAACAAAATGTCTTTATTAAAAATAGTAATTGTCTTTAAAAAAGAATACAACTCAGATATTGAAAAATATTCAAACTTAAAACATTAAACTTGCTGAAAGAAATAAAAAAAGGGAAACAAAAAGCCTTCTAAGTGTGCCTTCGGTTTTATTCTCTGAAACCATCGACCATTTTCCTACAAAGCTTGAGGAAATATTCGACATATTTTGGAAGAGGGACCATCACATTTTCTGTATCTCTTAAGCTTCTAGGGATGTATTCAATGATATTGTTGGCTAAGAAGGTGAGTCTTGCATGCTTGTCCTTGTAGAATCGGTATTCTCGATAGAGATCAAGAATTATCTTGTGGTTAACTTCCCCTGCTTTGGCGGTCTTTACATACTGCTTTTCCCAATATAACTTTTCAGCCCTCATCTCCGTATAGAGTTTCTGTTGTATTAGGAAATCCTTTCGGAGGTCTTCTAACTCAAAACACACTTGCTCGTATTCTTCAGTCTTCTGGGCGAGAAATCTTTTTGCCATCATCCTCTTGAGATGTTCCCCTACCTCTGATTCTTGGCTATCTTAGATTCTAGTGGTAAGATACTTCATTTGTTCTTCTTGATCTAAAGAAGCTTGCGCCAGACATTAGATTTGAGCCCTCAGATCTTCTTATATCACCTTCTTATCTTGCATTGCCTTTCATACCATCGTTTTAATCTCTCGATTTCACTAGTAGCATCCTCCAACCGTTGGTTTTGGGAATCCAAGTTGAAAGTAGCACTTAACAACTCTTCAGTCGAACGTTTTTGCTTTAGACTCTCCTTCTCAAATGCCTCACGATCTTTCTGAATTTGTTGGTCTTTGGTTCAAGTATGCATTGCATTTGTCTTTTCTCCTTAGTTAAGTTGTGGAGGTTAAGCTCCAATTCCTCTTTATCTCTTTGAGCTTGTTTCAAAGCATTATTCAAATCGTCTATTTCTTCTAAAGACATAGGCGGAGAATCTGGAACATCTGGCTTGTACTCGGGATCTACGTCAAATGGTAACTTAATAACGCATACCCTATCCAAAACCCATCGAGTGTAAGGCTCTTTTGCCACAACATTCTTTATTTCGGCCTTTCTTTTATTAACCCTACTACAAGCTTTAATGGTCTTGTTGAGCAATTCTTGGTCGTTCTTGCCCATGTCATGAATGATCAGTTGTTGAAGTTGTTAATCTGAGGGTTTATCCTCAAAAAGATGTCCTAGTTTTCATAAGGCCAAGGTAGGGTTGTAATTGATGCAACCATGATATCCAATTAACGGAACATTTGGAAAGTCTCTGCAACTGTAGATGATATCTACAATATCTAACTTCCTCGCATACCACAACACAGAATTAGCAGTAAGAGACCTTAATTTTTGAGGTCACTCATATCTTGTCAAATTTGGAATCATGTAGTATTCCTTATAAAGATGAGTCATAAGCCAAGAATATAAGAGTGGGAGTGCAACAATTTAGAGTACCCCTCCCCTTTTCGTACTGAGTATGAAGTGCATAATAAATATCAGCAAGTAAAGCGGGAGTTGGGTCCGTATTGAAAACTTGTATGCCCCAAAATACGCTAATAGTTGCAGGGTCAATATAGTCCAAAGTCTGTGGAAATAAGATTACACCAAACACAATCAGTCATAAACAATCAATATAAGACTCCCATTCTTTGTTATTGGCAAAATCAAAAGCCTTAGTCTCCAAATAGCATCTCTTAATCCTTCGTACGTCACCTTCTTTTTTGTAATTAAGTGACAATTCAGGATAAGGGATCCCTAAAACCTCAGCTAGGATTCTGATGTCAATAGTCTGCCCGATTCCCACATAAGATTTCTCTTTAGAAAATTTCAGAAGTCTATCAAATTCTTCCAGAGCTGGTACTAGCTGAAAGTATTGGAAGGTGAAGCACCTCAATGGAGGGTCGTAGAACTAAATTAGGGCAGAAGCATCATCCAATTGAACCTCTACTTTTGTTAATTCAAGGGTATCCCCATAATGATGAGTGAACATCTTCATAGCTCTTTCAGACAGTTTTCCTTTTATAGCTTTGATTTTTTTCATATCCGGCTTGACGGCATTGATACGGACAAGTTGTTTCCCTTTGGTATTCATTTTTAGGACACTTCACCAAAAAACTTTAATTATTATTTTGTGACCTTGTGAATAAGATAAACAAAAAATAAATGGAGGGTAATGAATATATGAAATGCAAAATGTATGAATGCATGATTGTGGGGCTTAATGACGGGATTTCATGAAAAGTACCCTTAGAAGGTAGGCTCCTAGTTTTGACCTACGGATATTCTACCCTCCCCATAAGGTGGTTTCCTTAAGGGTATCATGGATAAAACTAGAGGGAAAGGCACAAGGGCCTCCCTTAAGTGGAGCCTCTTTACACACTGAAACTTATGTTTCTAGGTCATGAAAGGTCTCTCCATTAGATTTTGGTTTAAGGGTTATACAAAGAGTCATAGGTTTCATTCCAAAGTCCTAATCCCAAGAGGATGTCTCTTGAGATGTATTCCTTTCGCGGAATTCCATCGACTCTAGGCGAAGTCGTCACATAAACTCATAGGGATGATGTATCCCTTTGGCTAATAGACGAACCTTCTTTATAAGGTTTTTGAAAAATATATTTTTTTTAAATAATAAAGTCCCGCCATCAACAAATATGATAAAAAATACATAGAAAATAAATAAACCAAAAATAATAAATAAATTTAAATAAATAACAAAAAATAAAAAACCCTATGTTGTACCCCAAAATTTGCCCTCCCATTTCTCAATGATTTCTCATCACAAAACCTTTGAAGCCCAAGATCCAGTTAGGGTTTCATCTGCTCAAGACCTCTCCTTGTACTGTTGATCCAAATTAGGGTTTGTGTTTGCACAAAGGTGTTTTGACCTAAAATGCCTAAGATGACTTTCATGCTTCATATTGGACTCTCAAGTTTATCCTCACCAAGTTTCAAGCTTTGATTCCAAGTTTTGCCCAGTCAATTGGACAGTTGACCTAGAAATCAGCTGTATTGGGGAAAAAGTCAACTGTGGCCAATTGACAGTCAAACCTCATGAAAATTGACCCACATCAACATTATGAACTCATATGGACCATTTGATCAAGTTTGGATCACAATTCCATAAGAAATTTGATCAGATCACCAAAAGGGCAAAATGGTCATTTTTAGGGTTTTGACTGCACAAAGGCAATTTTTGACTGTTTGACCTAGCCAATGGCAAACCAAGCTCATATATGGACTCAAGTACCCCATGGAATTATCTTGACATGCTCAACAAACTCAAAAGATCTCAAATACACAAGATTGACAGTTGAATTTCCAGTCAATTGATCAATTTTGACTGTATACTGAAAAGTCAAACTTTGACTTTTTGGTCAAAATCAAGAGTCAAGATTCATTTTTCATCAAAACATGCCAAATCATGAAACTTGTTCATCAAGAAATCACAAAATGCAAATTAGGGTTAGAAATTAGAATTTTTCATAACTTAGAATTTTTCTAAGTTATAAAAAAACCCTAATTTTTTCCTAACTTTGCCCCACTTTTTCACTAAGATCCATTTTGATTCAAACAAAAGTCAAAACATGAAAGTTGTAGCTTGTTGCATAATCTACAACTTTGATTCACAAAGTTTTCCCATTTGAGGCTTGTATCTCAAGTTACAAATTTTTGAATAAGGGCACTAAACCATTCTTAACTTAGTGAATTTTTGACCTATTTTGACAAGGTTTTCTACCCCACTTCAAGGCCATTTTCCATACACTTCCACTTGGAATTTCAATTTTCATTTCAAAGATGGATTGTAGTACACATTCCAAGATTTCCAAAATGTCCAAGAACTCATCAAACAACCTCATAACTTGAGAGATTCGAATTTTACAATTTGGCAAAAACTCACTTTTGAATTGGCCATTTTTCATGTTCATCATTTGTGCAAATTTCTCAAAACCAGCATGCCCTTGATTACAGGTCCTAAAACCATCCAACACTCAATAATTTAATGCATGTTCATTGTGCTAAGACCTTGTTTCATGAGCTAAAGCATTGTATGAAGGATTAATCCCAAATTAGATAAAGCATTCTTTCCATTTTTGCAAAAGTTCCACTTTATGTCATGATGCAAATCCACAAGTACAAACCAAATCCAATTGTCACAAGATTATGGACAAATCACTCTGATCAAGGAGAGTTTATGCAGCTCATTAGAGGTCCCCTACTTGCCTAAAACACCAAGTTGCTTTTGCTTGCTTAAGTGTGAAGTAAAGTGCCATAACATAACACATCTTTCCTCTCAGCATTAGAACACAGAAGCAAATATTGTAGACTCATTCTAAACATCCCAACCAAGCTTTTGCACGACCCTAGCACCTCTCAAACACTCCCCTTGCCATAATCACTCTCAAACTGCAAAAACAGGGCAAGCCCTGCAGTTTGAGTGCCAACTTCCATTTCTCGCAAGCTCTCTTGCCCAAACCAGTTCACATACATTCCCTAGCACCTATGCAAGCTAACCATGCCTTGAAACACGACCTGTAATCCCTCTAACCACTTCCACCATTTTCAGTTTTTGGTTTTGCAGGTGAAGTGCTCTAGCACGATTCAGAAGCTTTCAAGACAAAGTAAACATTGGAATAGCATCCCTGGACCTCAAGGAAGCTTTTCCAATCATCACCTTGCCCTGAGAGTTCCTACATTTCCAGATAGAACTTCAACTGAACAGGTAAGTTTTTGAATTCGTATCTCTCTTATTAGGCATCATTAGCTTTAAGTTTGTGAATAAACAATGCTCTACTCATGCCACTGAACATGTACATGTTTTTACTTTTCATTTCTTTTGCTTGAGCTGTGAGAATTTGAGGTTTGAAAATGGCAGAAAATCTAGGTTAGGATTTGGGGGAGGAGAAATTCTCCCTCATCTTAGAGAGTTAGATCAAGTTATGCATATGGTTAGAATCGTCTCTTCATGCTGAACATTTTTTATGTTATGAGTTTTTATTGAAAAGCCAGGAATCAAGAGTTAGAAGATGAGGAACAGGGCGCGCGTTTTTTGAATGTTGCTGTACAGAGGTTGAAGAAAGGTCTTCATGGGCTGGGCTCATGTTGACTTTCCTTTTCACACCACCCTTTTTGATTTTACACCCCTGAGCCCATTTGCTTTATTTTTGATGATTTTTGATTTTTTCCTTTTTTAATTAACTCATTTATTTTTTCTCAGCATATTGAAATTTTAAAAATATTTTTTCTCACCATTTTTTATTTTTATTAGGTATTTATTTGATTTTTTCTTTTAGTTTGGATATAAATGAATAAATATATACCTTTTGTTTTAAAAATACAAAAATAGCACAAATATATTTTTATATAAATTTTTATCTTATGTTTATTTCCTGAAAATATTTTATAGAAAAAAATACTTTTTATTTAAATATTAAATATTATTAATTAATATATATATAATACATGTTTTGTAAATAAAATAATATATAGGTATATCAATATACTTAGGATAAGAATACCAAAAAAATGTACATATTTTATTTTTATCATTTAATACTAAAAAAAATACCTTTTTTACAAATATACTATATTTTATTTTATTTTTGTATATAAATAATAAATATTATATGAATTAATGGATTAATACCCCTTTGATTAAAAATTAGGGTTTTTACCCTAAATATGAAAATACTCAAAATAATACCTTTTTATTTTCTTTTTATTTTACATGAATAATACTTTTTTCATACATATAAAAATTCTCTTTTTGCATTCTTGCATATTTGTTTTATTTCTATTTTATTTATGCTTTTAATCATATTGTAAATATGCAAAGCAATTGATGTAATAGCTTAGATTCAATTTCTTGTCTAAATATCTCCCCATTTGAAACATTGTACCCCCCTCCCCATATGATTATGTTGTAATGGCGTAGGAATTTAAATTTCGCACTTTAAACGCTTTCTAAACATACTATGCTAGAATTAGGGTTTGTATGCGAATAAAAATGAACAAAAATAGTTTGACCTAATACAAGATAAATAAGCATGAAAATGGACAACACATTTCACACTTGCACCCCTAGGGTATTCCACCTTGTTGCCTTCAAACAATTGGGCCATATTGCATGTTGAACTTCTTTGGGTAAAACAAACAATCAAATGATCATAGTCCCTCAAAATGTTGCCTACATGAATGATCAAGTCCCTTTTAAAGAAAAATTTCCCAAAGACATTTAACACTATTGCAATTATGGTCTAAACGATGACCCACGCCTGTCCCTTCAACCTCCTAAGACAAGATTGTCCACCAAATGCAATGGTGGAACAAAATTGTCAAAAGGTTTAAAACATAAAAAAAATCTTTGAGAAAACTTTAGGGTAGATAACTCTTAAGTACTGGCCAATTTGCAAAGAAAACCCTTGCCTATTTTTAAAACCCACTTCACAAACACTTTCAAAATCAACTTTCAAAAAACCTTGAAACATCTTTTCAAAAGACAAAATACCTTTTGTAAAACATTCGAGTAAAGAATTGTTACAAGGGTAGCCTATACAAGGCATCTTTTCAAAACATTTTCAAAACCACACACCAAGCACCATTTCAAACAATTAAACCAAGGCAAGTTGATCTAGGCAAGTACCTAAGAGACCATGGATAACCATGGATAGAAAGGGTGCTAATACCTTCCCTTTCTATAATCTACTCCCCGAACCCAAGAAAAATCTCAGAGGTTTTTGCTGTGCTTTTTAAACCTTTCCTTAGGATAAAATAAAAAGTCGGTGGCGACTCTTGCTCAACTGAAACATTTGCGGAAAAAAACGCAAAACCCTAGTCAGTTCTCCCACCGTATCACATCCTAAAACCCTAAATCCAAGGAAAGGCTTCTAACCCTAGGGTTGAGTCCCCAGCAGAGTCGCCAATTGTTATAACCGGTAAAAAATAACGAGTCGCCACCACTACTTTTTTGTCCTAACGACGGGTGAATAATGGAATAACCCTAATTGTACAGAGATTCTAAGTTCTTGATTCACTTTAGACAAAGATAAGGTGTTAGGAATCCTTCATCTACCTTGTTCTCAAGGAAGTCCTAGGGTTTAGGTTAAAAGGGTAGGATAGGGTTTTAATTTTTTTTATTAGGGGAACTCGCCACTATTTTTAAGTTGTATGCCTACATATCCCCTTATGAGAAATCAAAGTTCCAATTCGTAGTTCGAAGTTGGTTGGTGTTTTTTATGGATTACGAAGATGTTTTGAATTCCCCTTGGACCAAGTTTGGGTGTGTGAATAGTAGAATTGTTAGACGAAGTTCGCAGTCGATTAAAAAATACCTCCATAATCCTTTTTTAAAATAGTTTTGAATTAATTAAATTATTAAGAAAATAGATTTGGTGTTGGTTAAGTATTTTTTAAATATATTAATATATAAAAAAAAAACTTATTAATGCATGGTCAAAATAATCTTAATGCAATAAATAAATATTTGGATGAGTTAGAAAATAGATATTTGATTTTATAATAATAGTAAAATAATATTAGAATTTTATAAATATATTAAATTATAAAAAAGATAATAATTATAAATAATAAAATAAATTTAAAATAAAATGCAGGGGGTGTATTTTGTGTTAGGCTAACAAAACAGGGTGGTATGGGAAGTAGAGCCCTTAATTCAAATGTTGAACTCAAGCCCAAAATGCAGGGGGGTAAGTTATGGCATAAATTAGTAAAAATATGGGGTGTAAAAGACAGGGTCTTGAATTCAGATATTGAATCCAGGCCCAGATTAAAAGGGGGTGCAAGTTTGTTATACGTAGCAGAATTGGGGCATGATTAAGAATGGGCTTAAGCCCAAGAACGAAAACTCTGGGAGGGTCCGTTTGGAAAAGTGTGGACGAACGCAAAGGATTATGGTGGGTGCGCATTTGAGAAACGTATGATGTTGATCAAGGGGACAATGAGAGGGAGCGTATGGTAAAGACGCTGGGATCGCGTGCATCAGATCATGGGAAGTTTATAAAAGTGCAGGCCCAATGTTGGGCCTCATTTCCCCTTCCTCTTTCTCTCTCTATCCTCGTTCTCTCATCTCTCAAACAAAATTCTAGAGAGAGACTCTCTCCCATCTCTCTAGAATTCAGGAGACTGGGAATCTCCCCAGTCGGCGGTGCTACCTTGCACCGCCCTAAGCCACCCTTTATCCGCCATGGAAATCCCGTTCTCTGGTTGAACTTCAACCAGAAACTTCATATGTTCATGCGAACCACCGCCAAAACCTGGAACCCTTTGAATATGAACCCTAACCCTAGGGTTCTTACATCAACCCTAGCAATCTTCAACCCAGAAACCAAACAACCATGATGAACCCTAACCTAACCCTGATGAACCTTAATCCTAAACAAGAACCCTAATGAACCCTAATTCTCAGAAACCCATAAATTTAATACAAAACACCAATCGACCCCAAATCCGGCAACGACACTAATTAAATCTAAGTTTGAGGCATACATTCCTTACAGTGATTCTTCTTGTAATTTTATTTCCTCTTTCTGATTCCCTCTCTCCTTCTTTGTTTGTAGGTATGATGGTGTGTGATGGCTTGAACACAGATCTAGGGTTTCAGAAATTGAAACCCATATCTCAAGGAGGCAATTGACTCGTGGGTTCTATTTCAGTGATAGCTTCTTCTCTCTAAAATTTCCTCTCCCGGGTTTATTTTTCTTCTTCCCCTTTTAGTCTTAATTCGTAGGGTATATATAGTTTTTAGGAATTAGTATGAATTAGGAAATTTCCTTCTGATTTTAGTTACAATTGTAATTTGTTAAGAATCAGGGGTTTTAAATTGATTGTAATTGATTTGATTTTGTATTAGATGATTTTGTTTGAGATTAGTTTTTGTGCAATCTATACTTGGATTGGTTACTGTATAGGTTCGCTTTCAGTGAATAAACATGAATAATTATTTTCCAAATTTGATTTGATCCATTGACGATTTGTTTTGTTTAACTTCGAAAAGAATTTTTCTTTTCATATCTGAACATTACACGTTTGGGCCTGGGTAATAAGGGTTCCCAAACCCTTACGTTTAACTTTGGTCAAAATTAATCAAAACAACAATAATAATAATAATAATAATAATAATAATAATATAAGATTTAATAATAAGTTAATAATTAACAAAGACATAATTAGTCAATTAGGTTTAAAATTAATGAAAATGAAAATAATATTTAGATAAACATTGTCTTTAGTCAGCCAAGATGGGCTTCCGAAAAATGAATTATGGGCCTTAAAGAAAGCCCCAATAATCTCTTTAAGGAGACCAAATGACCAGACCAATCACACCCCCTTCGTTGAAGCTTACGAACCAACTTTAATGGGCCATCATATTTTGATGGTCCAAAAATGCCACATCCCTATATTGTAACATAATACCATCTTTTTGTTTGTAAGAGAAAACCAAATGAACCATCAAGTCTACATGGGACTTTCTGATTTAGAAAGCCAGTGACCTCTTTTGTTAAAACACATCCCCCTTTTATCAACCTACACCCCATGATAATTTGACAATAATGTTTAATAAGACACAATTTTAGTTTGAAATCCTTGGGGCAAATTTAGGGTATGACACCTGGTCACAGGCGTGATGTCGAATGACTCTTCATAGGACATCTTCATTCGACATGTTTGTCTTTCTTCATGACAGACCTTCTTGAATAGCATCTCTGATTTCTTCTTCTTTAACACATCATATGATTAGCAAATGTTCCCATATTTGTAACGCACTCACAGAATCCAAACATCCAGTTATACCAGACAAGATGTCGAATGATCATAATGAGACTTCTTGTTCAACAAATAGTTTTACCAAAGTTAGGCAAACCTTTAGAGCTCAAGTCTTTGGAGCTTTCAAATATGATTAAATAGAAAATATTCTCATTAAAGTCCTAAAGTTAAAGAGGGTCCCCTTGAGAATAAGGGATATAAAGGGTGCCTAACACCTTCCCTTTATCTAACTAACTTGCAAACATATAAATCTCTGAACAAATTAGGGTTATTTGTTCCTTTCCCGTTCTTAGGACAAAAAGTAGTGGTGGCGACTGTAGTATTTTTTGCCGGTTATGATAGTTGGCGAATCTGCTGGAGACACAAACATTAAGTTAGAGTTTACCCTACCCTTTAGGTTTAGGATCTTTGGGGTTTTTCTATTTATTGTATATTGTTATTTCCTTTTTTTATTTATTTGTTCCTCATTCATTGCTTTATCTATTTTCATATTTTTATATATTTGTTGGTGGGATCCTATTCATATAATATAAATCTTAGATAAGGGGTTATCTATTGGCCAAGGGAGTTTAATATCCCTATGAGTTTTTGTGACAACTTCGCTTAGAGTGGGTTGAATTTTGAGAAATATCTTTGGAGGGATAGCCTCTCTTAGATATAGGACTTTGGATTTGTCCAATGACTCTAGGGACCTACCCCAAAAATAAAATCTCATGGTGAGACCTTGTATTACCTACAAGACAAAATTCTTGGTTTGCAAAGAGGCTCCACTTAAGGGAGCTCTTGTGCCTTTTCCCTTTTGTGTTATCAATGATACCTTAAGGAAACCACCCTTATGGGAAGAATATCCGTAGAAAAAACTTATGAACTTACATACTAAGGAAACCTTTATCATCCTATCCTTATATTGCATCACCATACATGCATACATTTGCCTTTAAAAATACTTATTTTTCATTTTTTGTGTCTTATTCACAGGATTTCTTTGGAAAATAATTTTAAAGAAAAAGGTTTTTGGTGAGCATCCTGAAATTGAATACTAATAAGAAGCCAACCATCCATATTAGCACCATGATGCCTGGTTTGAAAAAACTGAAGCTGATTATGGGGAAATTACCTGACAAAGCTATAAAAGGTTTTGTTCATCCCTATGGTGATATCATTGATCTTATAAAGATGAATATACATATGGAAGCTATCATTGCCCTTGCTCAATTTTATGACCCTCCACTAAGATGTTTTAGTTTCTAAAATTTTCAATTGACACCTACTTTGGAGGAATTTGATAGGATTTTTGGATTCTCTAAAATCAAAGATGAAGCCTACATAGGAATTTGGAAAACTATTAAAGTCCGAGATTTGATTAAAGAGTTGGGGATACCATTTACTGACCTGGTACTCAATTAAATAAAGATGGTAAAGTTTAGGGAATTAAGAGACACTACTTAGAAACTAAGGCTCTCTCTTTTGTGGATCGCAAAGAATGGGAGGCTTGTGGGGACATTTTGGAACTACTTATTTTTGGTTTGGTTCTTTTTCCAAACATTGTTGACTATATCGACTCTGCAGCTATTAATGTATTTTGCGCTATAAAAGTTTTGAATGTTGATCCCACTCCCACTTTGCTTGTTGACATATACTACTCCCTTCATTCATGTTATGAGAAAGGGAGGGGCATGCTACATTGTTGTATTTCTCTCTTGTACTCTTGGCTTTTGTATCATCTCTACAAAGAAAGCTACCTGGTCAAGAACTTAACAAGAAATAAATGGTCGCAAAATCTAAGGGCTCTTAGTTTTAATTCTATTTTATGGTATGCTAGGAAGCTAAATATAGAAGAGATTGTCTATAATTGTGGAGAATTTCCAAATGTTCCTTTGATTGGGATAAGAGGTTGTATCAACAACAACCACACTTTGGCTTTACGTCAACTTGGGTACCCTATGGAAGATAAACCTTCCAATAAGCAGCTTTAACAATTGGTCCTTCATGATATGGGTAAAAGTAAACCTGAGTTACTCAAGAAAATCATCCAAGTATGGGGAAGAGTTCATAAAAAAAAGGGTCAAATTTGGAAGGAAGAATGTCGTGGCAAGAAAACCATATACTCAATGGGTTTTAGAAAGGGTCTGAATCAATAAACTACCATTTAATATTGATTCTTCGTATAAGCCAGACATACCAGATCCCGTTCCGATATCAGTAGAAGATGTGGAAGAACTGAGGGTTGCCCTTGAGAAAGCCCAAAGAGAAAAAGAGGGATTAGAGCATAGCCTTTATGGCCTTGCTTATGAGAAGAATCAGTTGCAACATGAACTTAAGCTGAAGGAATAACATATTTAAAAAGATTGTGAATTGGCCGAAAAAGAAAGGTTTAAATGAAAATGTTCAACTGAAGGGTTACTAAGTGCTACTTTCAATCATGATTCCCATAATCAACAATTAGATGATGCGGCTAGGGAAATTGGAAAGCTTACGGGTTGGTACAATCAAGCACTACAAGATAAGATGGAGTTAGAAGAGGCTTTGAGATCCCAAATCCAAGAATTAGAAGAAAGGGCTCAAGGTTAAGAGGTGCAGATTCAAAACCTTGTCACAGGTCTCCAAGAAGAAAAAGAGTTAGAAATAAGGGAACGCGTTAGAAGGATGAGAGCAGAAAAACTCCTCTCTCAATGAGTAGAGGAGTATGAAGAAGTCTATTAAGAGCTAGAAGATATCTGAGAGAATTTCCTCCTATAAAGGGAACTCTACAAGGAGATGAAAGCTAAGAAAGATTATTAGGAAGAACAATACACAATCATAACTCATGAAGGAGAAGAAAACAAGCGCATAATTCCAACACTCTATAAGGAGAGTTTAAGGCACAAGGACAAGCATGCAAAGCTCACCTTCTTAGAAAACAACCTCATTGGTGATATTCCTAGGAGCCTAAGAGATACAGAAGCTACAATGGTCCCTCTCCCAAAGGATGTTAAAGACTTCCTCAAGTTGTGTAGGGAGATGGTTGATGGTTTTAGGACAAAAATTTGCAAGCGTCGTTAGAAGATTTAGTGTCCCTTTTTTATTTTGTATTCAGTATTTTTTATTTTCTAGTATTCAGTATTTGCTTCTGTTTTCCGACATTCAATAGTTGCTTCCGTTCAAGTTGTATTTTCACTTTGAGGATTTTTATGGTTTTCTTTATTTCAATAAAAAGTATTTTGTTTCAGTTTTATATTTATATTCTTGGGATGCTCACCAATAAAAATAAAAACCTAATAAAATAATGAATAATAAAATGAAATTCCAAGTGAATAACACATTTAACAAATTCTTAGTATATTCATACACATTCATCCAACCATAAGCATCACATCCACATTTCATACAGAAAACTCATCCTTTTCACGTCATCTCCAATTGAATCATCGGGCATTACAAACTGAATTCCCGACCTCCATATCAAACAAGAGCTAATCAAAAGAAAGTATTGGAACAAATCGAGCAAAACCAAGCAGTCTTTCAAGAGGACTTGGAATAAGTGAAAGGAAGTATCAATTTAATGAAAGGAGATATAAGTTAAGTCTTGTTTGCCTTGAAAAACATCATAGAAAAACAATACGAGATTCCTAAGGTAGCCTTTGAAGAAGTAGCCCAAACCACTAGTGCATCTAGCGATCACCCACCAAGACATGAGCCAGAATCTAGTCCCATCAAAACAATTGTTGCCCAACAAGAGACCTTTATCACTCACGCTGAAGGTTTTGTTCCACTTCTTTGAAGGTAGGGGCATCCCACACTTTGCAGATTTCAGTCAACAATCCTCCCAACATGGATAATTATATGTACCTACAACATAGATACCGTGATTTGGAAGGCATGACTCAAGTGCATCAACAAAAGGTGCTTCACACTAATGTTGTTGAAGATCTTATGGCGGTTAATAAATTTAAAGCCATTAAAGAAAGTCTAAATGTTGTAGAGGGTTATGATGCTTTCAATGTTGGTGCTCTAGAAATGGTTTGGTCCCAAATGTAGTGATTCCCCCCAATTTTAAGGTACCTGACTTTGAGAAATATAATGAATTCACATGCTCGAGAAATCAATACGCATGTTCTGCAGGAAAATGGTTGCCTATGCTCACGATCAGAAACTAATGATCCACTATTTCTAAGACAGTTTAAGTGGGGCGTCTCTAGATTGGTACTGAAGGTAGAGAAAACACAAGAAATGGGGGGTTTGAATTATGTTCATAGAAAACATTCCCCATTGGAATTCTAAGCACTCAAATGATAATAGAAATAAAGACAATGAAGATAAAGGACACAAGTATTTTATCCAGGTTCATCGTTAACTAGGCTACTCATGTCTACCCTCGTAAGGATGATTCCCCAATATCTAAAGACTTAATCCGCTATAACCAAATTGATTGCAATCGCACGGGAAACCGCCAGTGACTAACATCCAATGACATGTTCAGGGATCCAAATTGGATATAACGTTCATTGAACCAATAGAATCGGATCCCTCAAGATCTTATACTAGGATTTCCATGCAATTATATCCATCAGAGACCTCACAAGAGTCTGAACTTCACTTGGTCCTCTTTGAGATATGACTACCATTGACCCAACAGCCGATCTTGCAAGATCTCCTATTAGGATTTCCTATAATGACCGCAGCCATTATCTTCTTGAGATTAGAAGTTCACTCAATCTCTCAAGGATCTAATCAACAACGGTTAACGGGTTCTTGTGTTTACATAATTTCTTCTTCTAAGCAGATTACATAAGTTTTATAAGCACATATTGTTTAACACTTCTTTGAGCAACAACTCAAGTGTGAAAACAATTTACATGAAGAGATATGAACAAAAACAATATACGAGAAACAACTCTAGTGTTCATTACAATGTTCTACAAAGATGTATATGATCAAAAGTTGAGTATCATCTTATAGTGTTCTTCTTCATATTCTTTGAGCAAGCTACGAGCAACAACTCCTTGCTTCTTCTGTTTCATCCAAGATGTATATGATGATAATTGAATGGAATATTTTTGAAATCTTCTTTCTTTCTTTTTCTTTCTTCTTTAATGGTCTTCAGTATGCATAGCATTGTCTCTTTAACATCTTTAGAGTCCACTGCTTTCCTTCCACGGGATGAAGCTTGTTGGAAAATGGCAACGGTTAAACTGCTAACCAACAATTTATCTTTTAAGCTTTGATCTTCTTTTATAGCCCTTGACAGAGAGAGACATTAAGTAAATAAATATAGTTGTAAATCCAGTTTTTTGTTCCCAACGGTCACAATGAGAGTGGTTGCCAATACAGTATAAAGGATTGTCCTTACGCCACCCTAGAGGGTAGAGGTCATAGACACTTTATGTACCTTTTTCACAACATCACACATTAACCATTTAGAATTTCTTCGTATCTTTAGAGGCTTCAGATATTTGAATGTTGAACGTTGAAGCTTGTTGTAGAAGAATCTTTCTTATGAGCCTTAGAACCTAAGTCTCTGAGTCTTCAGAACTTGTTACATAGAACCTTGTTCTTCAGAGTCTTCAGCACTTGGTTGTAAGAACTTTCTTTTCTTCAGATCATTAGAACTTGTTCAACACAACCTTGTTCTTCATAATCTTCAGAACTTGAAACACACAGAAGTAAAGCTTTAGAAGGCCTCCAAAGCCAAACCACAAATCCATGATCAGAATTTCTTGTACTAGCGTTCCTAAGATACGTTGCAGAAGATCAATTGAGAACCTTGACTTTGTTAGAACAAAGTTTGAATCTACTACCCTATGTTTAAGTTTTGATGATAACAAAATGAAAAGATATATTATTTATATGATTCATGTATGAACTATTTGCTACCTAAAAATATTACGTTCTGCTTTGCAGAAACTCTGATAGGTATCAGCAAGAGCACACTTAATCAGCATCAGAATATTGGTTCTTGACATCAGCATCAGAAGTTGCTATCAGAATACCATAATCAAAAGATTAACTCATGTGTATGCTGAAGCTTGATGAACAGAACTGCGCTCAACACTCTGATAAAGAAAACAACAGTTCATCAGCAGTTAAGCAGAGTCAGAATGAGCCAAGCCAGAACATGCATTAAGTAAGCAACGGTACTGTGCATTGAAAGCAAATTATTACCAACGGCCTCATTCCAGACAAGATCTTCTTGATAAGGAAAGTTTGTTATTAGCATTTGTGATCGGTGGATCTGGAACTGACTGTTTTAAAGCTGGTTCGCGAAATGTCGCGGTAAGCAAGAGTCGCCACCGTCTTTTATTTTCTCCAATAGGAAAGGACAAAAGCACAGAAAAATTCCTTTAAAGAGATTGCTCTCGGTTCGGGAGGTAGGTTATAGAAAGGGAAGGTATTAGCACCCTTTCTATCCATGGTTATCCATGGGCTCTTAGGTACTTGCTCAATGTGTTTTCAAAATGTGTGCTTGCTTTTCAATGTGGGTTTCAAAAATATTCTTTGAAAAGTTTAACTCGTACGTCAGAGTGTTTTGAAAAGTTTGTTTTGAAAGTTTTTTGAAAGTGTTGGTGTGAAAAGATTTGATTTGTTTTGTTTTAAAGAGAGCAAGTACCCTTGAGAACCTACCTACCCTAAGGAATTCGTCTGTGTAAATGTCCTTTAAAGTAGTGCCATCCCACCATTGAGAGGTAGGTAGCACCACCGTTGCATTCCTGGCATCTGGACGAAGAAATCTACCTATTCGCGCCTAATTTATATTAGGAAACCATCCATTCGCTATTTTCTAAAAGGCCTTCTACAGCAACGGGTTAAAACCGTTGCTTATGGCTTGTGTGTTTCAGAAAAAAAAAGAAGAACAGGGACGATGATGTGCTGGCGTAGGATGATTGGTTGTTTTAAATTCTGCGCGCCCAATTACTAATGCGCCTAGTTTTCCTTTTTGTTTTTTATGCGTTGTAATATAATAACTAATGCATGGTAGCTCAGCTGGCAGGGACACACGCTATTGACCACAATGACCTGGGTTCAAGTCCCAGGTCTTGCAATTCTTCAATATTATTTTTCATTTCAAGATCGCATGCAGGCCTCACATTAAGACTCACCATGCACTTCAGCATCAACTCATCCACGTGTCCCAGAGCATTCGCATCAAAGGCAAGGATTGGGGAACATGCTACGCTTCAGTCAAAGGCACCACATTGGATCAAAAAAAGTCAACAAATGGCCAGCAATTGGGCCAGGCCTTTCAACATTGCACTCCCAACCTCAAATCCATACCCCCTGGTTCTATCTTTTTTTCTTTCTTTTCTAATTTTCTTTATATTTTATTTTTTAAATTTACTTGTGTTTTATTCTCTGATTTAATTAATTTTTACAAAAAATTATAAAAAGCATTAAAAATACAGAAAAGGCAAAAAAAAATATAATTAATTTTGATTCTTTTTTTTAATAAATTAAAATGTAATTCATTTAGTTTAATTAAGTTTTAATTTTAATTTTAATTCTTTTTCATAATAAAAAATCCAAAAAATATAAAATTAGGGTAATTATTAATTTTTATATCCTTTTTAATTTTTTCCTTTTTTCTCACAATATTATTATTTATTATTTATTTTCTATAAATCAAAAATTGTACATAATTAATTTAGAATTTAATTAGGTTAGAAATTAAATCTTTTTCATAATAAACTTAAAAAATGATAGAACTAGGATTTTAATTTTAATTAACTTTTCTCTTTTTTCTTTTAAACCTAAAAAACACAAAAACATTATTTTTCATTTAATTTTTAATTTTAAAATTCCTTGATTATTTTAATTATCTGTTAAAGGGTCCAACGCCCTAATTTTGTTTAGTCTTTATTTCGCGCATTTATTAAATACCTTTGTATATGCCCCAAAGCCATGTAATTAAAAACTCTCGGACTTTTTATTTATTCGCTTTATTTTACTTTCAGTCAAATCGGGTTCGGTTTTTTTGGCGATGTGGACCCGCGCCAGTTGTAATAGTTAGATTTATTTTCTCGCAAATATAACTGTTAATAAATATGCATGAAAGAATGAATGCCCGAAAAATAAAATTGAATCGTTAGATCACCAATGCATGACAAGACAAATAATGAACTGAAAATGACACACAATTCGCACACACCACCCTTAGGGTACGCCTCACTGTTGCCTTTCGAAAGGTGGTCGTCGAGTAGAAAACGTCTTAGTAAGTCCTCATGGTCCGGGAACCTGGCATGAGGGTAGCTTCTAAGGTGTTTTCCCATTGCTCCGGTGACCACCACGTCCCTAAAACTCGAATTGACCCGAACACCTCCAACGGTGGTGCTACCTACCTCTCAATGGTGGGATGGCACTACTTTAAAGGACATTTACACAGACGAATTCCTTAGGGTAGGTAGGTTCTCAAGGGTACTTGCTCTCTTCAAAACAAAACAAAAACTCTTTTCACACCAACACACTTTCAAAAAACTTTCAAACAAACTTTTCAAAACACTCTGACGTACGAGTTGAACTGAAACTTTTCAAAGAATATTTTTGAAACCCACATTGAAAAGCAAGCACACATTTTGAAAACACATTGAGCAAGTACCTAAGAGCCCATGGATAACCATGGATAGAAAGGGTGCTAATACCTTCCCTTTCTATAACCTACCTCCCGAACCGAGAGCAATCTCTTTAAAGGAATTTTTCTGTGCTTTTGTCCTTTCCTATTGGAGAAAATAAAAGACGGTGGCGACTCTTGCTTACCGCGACATTTCGCGAACCAGCTTTAAAACAGTCAGTTCCAGATCCACCGATCACAGCATTGAATCAAGAATATTGCTCCAACGTTCAACAATCTCAGTGCTATATAAACAAGACTATGAAGATTGAATTGGCTAATGCTCTCCAACATTTTACACGCCTAAAAGCTAATCATAATCTTCCTTCTCTCAGTTTGCTAAACGCTGCATATCTCCTTACTCAATCATTGTTTAGCAATCTAGTTTCATAAGCTTAAGTTGTGTATACATCACAGTTGTGATACAGTTTTATAGAAAACATTCACACACCTAGATTTATCTTCTTTGTAAGAAAGTGTTTCCTTGACAAACCGGGTTGTGGTTTGCATCAAGAAGGCTTTAGCAGTTGTTAAAGCAGTTTGTAATATTCAGTTGAATATAGTGGATTAAGACCTCGTTGGAGAGAGGCGAAATCACCTTGACGGGTGGACTGGAGTAGTTTGAGATCAAACGAACCAGGATAAAAATATCTTGTTCATTGCATTGATTTTTCAGTTTTACAATTCAACCCCCCCTTCTTGTGTTTTTCACTTCTTCAATTGGTATCAGAGCGCCTGGTTCTGAGCTAAAACACTTAAATGTGTCAGTACAAGATCCAGCGTCAGAAAAACACAATGGCAGGAACTTATTCTCACACCAGCAATGACAACCATGAGGACAGAGACAGATTCAACGGAAAACCTCCAGTCTTTGATGGAGAAAACTTTGATTACTGGAAAGACAGAATTGAAAGCTTCTTTCTGGCACATGATGCTGATCTGTGGGATATGGTGACAGATGGATACACGCACCTTGTGAATGCAAGCGGTCAGAAGATTGATAGAAAAACAATGTCTGACCAACAAAAGCGTGACTTCAAGAATCACCACAAGGCCAGAACCATCCTTCTCAGCGCCATCTCCTATACTGAATATGAAAAGATCTCCAACAGAGACACAGCAAAGAACATTTTTGACTCACTCAGAATGACGCATGAGGGCAACGTTCAGGTCAAAGAAACTAAAGCTCTGGCGCTCATTCAGAAGTATGAGGCGTTCAAAATGGAAGAATCTGAATCCATTGAAACAATGTTCTCAAGATTCCAGATTCTGGTAGCTGGTCTCAAGGTTCTGGACAAAGGATACTCTACTGCTGACCATGTCAAGAAAATCATCAGAAGTCTACCCAAGCAGTGGAGACCAATGGTTACAGCTCTGAAGCTAGCAAAAGATCTCAACAAAATCACTCTGGAGGAACTTATCAGCTCCCTCAGAAGTCATGAGATAGAGCTAGAAGCTGACGAGCCTCAGAAGCAAGGTAAGCCTTTAGCATTAAAATCTAACAAAAAATCTGAGTCTAAATTTTTGCAGGCAGTTGAAGAAACATCTGATGGATACCAAATGGTGGAACAAAATTGTCAAAAGGTTTAAAACATAAAAAAAATCTTTGAGAAAACTTTAGGGTAGATAACTCTTAAGTACTGGCCAATTTGCAAAGAAAACCCTTGCCTATTTTCAAAACCCACTTCACAAACACTTTCAAAATCAACTTTCAAAAAACCTTGAAACATCTTTTCAAAAGACAAAATACCTTTTGTAAAACATTCGAGTAAAGAACTGTTACAAGGGTAGCCTATACAAGGCATCTTTTCAAAACATTTTCAAAACCACACACCAAGCACCATTTCAAACAATTAAACCAAGGCAAGTTGATCTAGGCAAGTACCTAAGAGCCCATGGATAACCATGGATAGAAAGGGTGCTAATACCTTCACTTTCTATAATCTACTCCCCGAACCCAAGAAAAATCTCAGAGGTTTTTGCTGTGCTTTTTAAACCTTTCCTTAGGATAAAATAAAAAGTCGGTGGCGACTCTTGCTCAACCGAAACATTTGCGAAAACAAACGCAAAACCCTAGTCAGTTCTCCCACCGTATCACAGAACTGGCGACTCTGCTGAGGAGAAATTTTTAAAGTGGAGTAACCTTAGGGCTTAGATCACCCTCTTGCATGACTAATTGTTTGAATTGATTGCTTTATATCTTGGCTCTATTGTTTGGGTTTGCAATCCTCCGCCCGGATTTTGGGAAACATTCATAGATAGCAATACGTTGTGGAAATTGTGCGGGGTATACCGACACGGTCTAAGCAATAGCTATATTAGTGCGACATATTTGTGAGTACCGGTAACCCTTGAGTTCAATCAAGGAGAGTACGGGGCCGCTGAGTGATGTCACTAAGCACTAATGACCTAGAACCTTACTTGACCATCTTGGCCTTTTATTAGGGGTAGTGAGATGACCGGCTTTGGTGCAGTCCGAAGTTGGTAGATACTCGATACTACACTCATTGAGGGTTGTTTTCTTGGAATATTTTGGTCGCTAGTTAAGTGGCTAAACCAAAACAATGGACATTGAAAATAATACAGTGATATTGAGCTCCTTAGAACCCGGTTACTATTTATAGGACAGATTTTTGAGCCAACTACACTCAAGAGGGTACTTACCTATGAAACCCCATGCAAGCCTGAAACTAGGGTTTGGTGTGATTTGCTTGTACATATGTTTTGTGCATACATCATAAACATCATGAAGCATCATATGCATTTACTAACCATTTCAAGGGTTTGGATCTTAATCTTTGTTCCTGTTTTGTAGGTCATGGAAATTCCTCGCAGAAATACCATTCAAGTCAACCTTGTGAGAATCTCTCCTCAACTCAAGGAGCTCACCTCAAGAATTCCGGAAAATTCATCCTTCAGTGAAAGACATGGTAGACTGCTCAGCCTAGTCAACACCAACATTGAAGAAGACATGATGAAAGTGCTATTCCAGTTCTTTGACCCTCTTCACCACTGCTTCACTTTCCCTGATTATCAGTTGGTACCCACTTTGGAGGAGTTTTCTCAACTCCTGAGAATTCCTATCCTTAATCAACTACCCTTCAACAGTACGGAAAAGGAACCAAAGCCGGAAGATGTTGCTCGAGCATTACATCTACAACCATCCGACATCAAGGGGCATTGGGAAACCAGAAGCGGCGTCAAAGGATTCTTAGCAAAATTCTTGTTTGAGAAGGCACAAGAATGTTGGAATTCATTGGACCTACAAGCCTTTGAAGAAATTGTGGCACTCCTTATCTATGGGTTGGTCTTGTTCCCAAATCCTGACCAATTAGTAGATGTCAACGCCGTCAAAATCTTCTTGTCCAGAAATCCAATACCAACATTGCTTGGGGACATCCTTCACTCATTTTACACACGAATAATGAGAAAGAGGGGTGTTCTTATGTGTTGTACTCCTATCCTTGCAAGGTGGTTTATTTCGCACCTTCCACAATCTGTCTTGAAGAATGACCAAGGTACAAGGTGGTCCCAACGGTTGATGACTCTTACTCATGTGCATTGGTGTTCTCGGTCCAGAGAAAATGTCATCATCGTCGATCGTTACGGAGAATTTCCTAATGTTCCTTTACTCGGAATTAGGGGAGGTATCACCTACAACCCTTGCCTAGCTTTGAGGCAATTTGGATATGCACGGAGGGATGGCCCTCATGATATGTTGATTCCTAGCCTAGTTTTTGACTTCAACAACGATGCGCAAGGACTTCGCCAGAGATTCATCAGAGCTTGGGGAAAACTCAACAAGGTTGATAGCAAGACTTTGGGACACAAGAACTCTATCCCTCTTGAGCCCTATCTCAAGTGGGTACGAGCCCGAGCCCAAAGTCTAATGATGCCTTATCCTCATATACTCCCAGTGATTAAAGAGCCCGTCAATGAAGGAGAGGTTCCCTACACCATCCTACATCCAGACATGCCTACATCATGGGAGGAAATGCAGAAAAGTTGGATTCAGCTCAAGGAGGAACGGAACACTTTTGAAGCTAGCTACTACGCTAGTGAAAAGAAGGTTCTAGAGCTTACCCGCCGACTCCACGAGCAAGAGGCCCTCAACACCTACATTGCACCAAAGAGGATGCGCAACGTCTTTCTGCCTTAAGAAGTTTATTTTGTAATATTTGGCCCATGGGGCATTTATGTACTAACAAATTTCTTCTTATTAATATGACATGCGTTCTTCTTTGTCTGAAACAATTTTGAATGTTCTAAATCCTTGAATGCATTGCATACACAAGCATATCATTCATCATGTGCATAAGCAGGTCTCACTCCAGGTTTCCTTATCTGTCTGCTGTTTACTTCAGTAGGATGGATCTCGAGCAAACAGTTAAAGACCTACAAGCCCAGAATGCACAGTTCCACCAACTCTTGATGACTCTGGTTAAAAGTCAGGAGTATATCAAGACTCAATTGGGGAATAAAGATCCAGTAAAGAAGAAGAAAAAGAGGATTGGGGTGGCTACTTTGGGGAGAAGATTTGACAGAGAAGCTCGGAGAGTGCTTGAATTCCCTCCTACTTCTGATGAAGGGACTAGTAAAAGAGATGGAGTTGCGGTGCCTTCCGAGTCTGATGCGGAGGAAGAGGAGGTTGAAGAGGATGAAGATTATTCTGACCAGCAATATCCTCCAGCTGATGATAAATACAAGGGTTTAGAAGACAGATTGGCTGCCATGGAACTACAGAGAGTACCGGGTTTGGATTTTGAAGACTTGGGCTTGGTTGCCGGGATTGTGATTCCCCCAAAATTCAAAGTGCCAGTGTTTGTGAGGTATGATGGGCTGTCCTGTCCAAAAATGCATCTCAGGTCCTACGTGAGAAAGATTCAACCCTATACGGAAGATAAAAATCTCTGGATTCATTTCTTTCAAGACAGCCTGTCGGGAGCTCAATTGGAGTGGTTTTATCAACTAGAAGGAACCAGTGTCAGAAATTGGGAAGATTTGGCCACCGCCTTCTACAAACAATACCAGTATAATTCTGACCTTGCTCCTACTCGTACCCAGCTTCAGGGTATGTCATTAGGAACAAGTGAGGGATTCAAAGAATATGCACAAAAATGGAGGGATTTGGCTGGCAGGGTGCATCCTCCTTTAACTGATCGTGAACTCATTGATATGTTTCTCGGGACTCTATCTGGGCCATTTTTCAATCATCTAATTGGTAACTCTTCCGCGGGGTTTACCGATTTAATCTTAACAGGCGAAAGAATAGAGGCTGGCATCAAGTCAGGAAAGATTCAGAAGGGTGTTGCTGCAAATGTTGAGAAAAAACCTTTTAAGAAGGAGACAGCTATGGTGTATTCTCAGAGAAGAGCAGGGAAGATGGAGCGTCGGCCAACTGTGGGGGCCGTAATGATTCAAAACACTTCAAGCGAGCAGCCTTGCTATAACCAGTCTAGACCAAATCAACAACGAGTGGAACGGCCACAACGGCAGTTCACTCGTATTAATATGACTCCAGCGCAAGTGCTTCCCCATCTGTTGAAGTTGAACCTCGCCACCATCAAGGAGGCACCAAAGAATGTGAATACGTCCTCTCCGCATTATCATGCCAATGCTAAATGCGCATACCATTCAGACAGTGTTGGGCACGACACCAATGATTGTTGGGCACTCAAGCATAAAATCCAAGACCTGATAGAGGCTAAGGAGGTAGAGTTTGACGCTCTAGAGAAGCCTAATATCGGCACCCATGCCGAAGCACGGCCGAAATGTCAATGCCATTGAAGAAGATTTATATGTTGCCAATGTCAGTGATCTGACTACTCCACTGTTAACCATTAAGTTGAATTTGTTAAGGGCCGGGATCTTCCCGGGATGTAAAGAAGACTGCTATTGTTGCTACTCTCTGCCGTTTGATTGTCTGCTACTGAAGAAAGGCATCCAAGGCCTTATGGATAGCCGACAAATTTTGTTCGAAAAAGTTTCTGCTGTTCCAGTTCATGTTGAAAATGTCTCAATCATAACCATTCACGCCAATCTTTCCAAGGCCGTCAAAAAGCCTGTTAAGATTACACCAGCTGCAAAATCTGTTCCTTTGAAGATAACAATGCCCGGACCTGTTCCCTATGTTTCTGAGAAGTCGATACCTTGGAACTATGGCGGTGACATCTACTACCATGGTATCAAGCAAATCGAGGTAATTGAAGAAAGTTCGGATGATGAAGAAGCCAGCATTAGTAACATTGCGGGCACCAGCAAAATCACCAGGAGCGGGAGAATATTTTCTCCAGAGATTGCCCCTCCAAGAGCAGTCTTTGGACCCTCATAAGCCAACAAGGTCGTCCCTGCACCAATAAAACTTTCTGCTAGAACTCCTCTGATTGAAGACGTTGTTGTTCCTAGTACTGTCTCTCCCTCCGCTGCTGACAAAGGTAAGGGAATCCAAGATGAGCCCGTCAGGACGAGGGCTCAACCCTTGGTAATCCCGGAAACCTCCAAGAAGTAAATGGACGAGATTTTGAGGATAATCAAGAAAAGTGATTACGATGTGGTGGAACAATTGGGGCAAACCCCCTCCAAGATCTCCATGCTGGCACTACTACTTTGCTCAGAAGCGCACGCTAAAGCCCTGATAAAATTCCTGAAGGCAGCTCATGTGCCCCAGGAAACCTCTGCGGATCAATTTCAAAATTGCGTGGCTAGCCTGAATGCAGACAATGGACTAGGTTTTTCTGATGCCGACCTAACCCCTAAAGGCAGAAACCACAATGATGCTTTGCACGTTTCAATCGAGTGTCGCGGAACCACTCTTGCACATGTTTTGGTTGATACCGGTTCATCGCTGAATGTTTTGCCTAAGAAGGCCTTGGACCGACTAGATTGTGAAGGGTTGGAATTGAAGCCGGGTGATATTGTTGTCAGAGCTTTCGATGGTTCGAAGAGAATGGTCCATGGAGAGGTTGAAATTCCCATCAAGATAGGCACTGAGGTGTTTAAATCCACTTTCTATGTGATGGACATCCGTCCGTCATACTCTTGCTTGCTGGGTAGGCCGTGGATACACCATGCTGGGGCAGTCACCTCCTCCTTACATCAGATGTTGAAGTATCCTGTCAAGGGAAAGATCATCACTGTCCATGGCGAAGAAGAGTACATGATTAGCCATTTAAACTCTTTCCGGTATGTGGAGGTTGAGGGAGAGTTCATTGAGACACCGTTTCAACATTTCGAGGAAGTCCTTCCTGAAATAACAGTAGCAAAGTTGACGGCTGAGACACCGAGACAGATGGCCAGGATGGCATCTCTGGAGGATGCAAGGGCCGCAATGAAAGAAGGGAAGAATTCAGCATGGGGGCAGTTACCCTACTTTCCGCATAAGACTGACAAGTTTGGATTAGGGTTCACAGCCGCTGGCCAGAAAGCTATGCGCCGGTCAAAGATTGAAAGGGCGCCAGTCAAAATTTCTCCCTACGGAATCAACGCTTTGGAGGATGAGGACAGAGAAAGCAACATTGAAGAGTGGATCTATCCAACTGTCCAAGGAGGATTGAGCAATTGGGAAGCTAGGGACTTTGTCCCCATCACTCTTATTCATCAGTAATTTATCTGTTAAACATTTCCTATTTGGTCTGTAATATTTACTTTCAAACAATCCGTACACTATCTTTTCACCTCCTGCCTTGCCCGGGGCATGTAGGTCCACTTGTAAGGGTTTTGATTATTTTTCATATTCATATGCCATATTTAATGATTCATTGGACGTTTTTCATTTGATAAACTGCTTATGTTCATTTTATTTCCTTTTGCATTTTTTGAGGATGGCTATCCCTTACACACACCCACACTCACCAATGCAGGTACCCATCCACTCCGGATTCCATGGGTGACTATTCTGATGTATCTTTCAATAACTCTGAAGATCTGGTCAATCTAGCTGAGTATGAAGATGACGAAGGTTGTGAAGTACCCGGGGAACTAGCCAGACTTCTGCAACAAGAGGAAAGGGCCATCTTACCGCATGAAGAGCCATTGGAAACTGTTAACTTGGGAACCGAGGAGGACCGGAAGGAGGTGCAAGTGGGTGCCAATCTGGAACCAAAAGTCAAGGAGCGCTTGGTATAGTTGTTGAATGGGTATGTTGAAATCTTCGCTTGGTCCTATGAAGACATGCCGGGTCTAGACACAGACATCGTGGTTCACCGTCTCCCCACAAGAGAGGATTGTCCACCAATCAAGCAAAAAGTTCGCCGAATGAGGCCTGACATGTCCGAAAAGATCAAAGCGGAAGTAATGAAACAATTCGATGCTGGCTTTCTGGCTGTTACGTCCTATCCTCAATGGGTCGCTAACATCGTGCCAGTACCGAAGAAAGATGGCAAAGTCAGAATGTGTGTGGACTACCGGGATTTGAATAGGGCCAGTCCCAAAGATGATTTCCCGCTACCTCACATTGACATTTTAATCGACAATACAGCTCAGCACAAAGTGTTTTCCTTCATGGATGGATTCTCGGGCTACAATCAAATCAAAATGGCCCCCGAGGACATGGAGAAAACTACTTTAGTCACACAATGGGGCACTTTCTGTTACAAGGTGATGCCGTTCGGGCTGAAGAACGCAGGGGCAACTTATCAACGCGCCATGGTAGCTTTATTTCATGATATGATACATCATGAGATTGAAGTTTACATAGACGATATGATAGCTCGATCACAAACAGAGGAAGAGCACCTTGAACATCTAGAGAAGCTGTTTGCCAGGTTAAAAGAATACAAGCTCAGGCTAAATCTAAGTAAATGCACTTTTGGAGTTAGGTCTGGTAAACTCCTGGGATTCATTGTAAGCAACAAAGGCATTAAAGTCGATCCGGAAAAAGTAAAAGCAATACAAGAGATGCCTGCTCCCCGTACTGAAAAGGAGGTTAGAGGATTCTTGGGGCGCATAAACTATATTGCCAGATTCATCTCACATCTGACTTCTACCTGTGAGCCAATTTTCAAACTCTTGAAAAAAGATCAGGTAGTGGAATGGAACGACGATTGCCAAGCTGCTTTTGATAGAATCAAGGAGTATTTGCTGGAACCTCCTATTCTGATGCCACCCGTCGAAGGAAGACCATTGATCATGTACTTAACCGTCTTGGATAACTCAATGGGGTGTGTTTTGGGCCAGCATGACGAGTCTGGTCGAAAAGAGCATGCTATTTATTACCTTAGCAAAAAGTTTACCGACTGTGAGACTCGCTACTCACTGCTCGAGAAAACTTGTTGCGCTTTGGTATGGGCTGCTCGCCGACTAAGACAGTATATGCTGACTCATACTACCTTGTTGATATCCAAAATGGACCCTATCAAGTATATCTTCGAGAAGCCCGCTTTATCTGGAAGGATAGCTAGATGGCAAATGATCTTAACCGAGTATGACATCCAGTACACCACCCAAAAAGCTATAAAAGGGAGTGTATTAGCTGACCATCTAGCTCATCAGGCTATCGAAGATTATCAGCCCATGAGATTTGACTTCCCGGACGAGGACATCATGAATTTGGACAACGTTAAAGGTGACGGACCGTATGACGGACCCAAAAGGGGATCCCGATGGACCTTGTACTTTGATGGTGCTTTGAATGCGCTTGGAAACGGTATTGGCGCAGTACTCATTTCTCCGGAAGGTTGTCACACGCCTTTCACGGCCCGACTTTGCTTCAGCTGCACAAACAACATGGCTGAGTATGAAGCTTGCATCTTCGGTCTCAAGGCTGCTATAGACTTGGGGATCAAATCTTTGATCGTATTTGGGGACTCGGCTCTGGTTATCAGTCAAATCAAAGGAGACTGGGATACCAAACATCCTAATCTTATCCCATACAAAGAATATGTCCTGACATTATTGCCGCATTTCGAGCAAATTACCTTCGAGCATTTCCCGCGAGAAGAGAATCAGCTAGCAGATGCTCTGGCCACAATGTCCTCCATGTTTAAACTCAACTGGGATAACGAGGCTCCCCAAATCACCATCGAGCGAATGGATGAACCTGCACACTGTCACGAGATTAATACCGAGGAGATAGTGGAACAACCCTGGTTCCATGAAATCAAAAGGTATCTCGAGACCCGAGATTATCCCGAAGGAGCTTCCGCGAATGACAAGAAGTTCTTAAGGAAATTCGCTGCTAAGTTCTTCCTGAGCAACGGCATCCTTTACAAACGAAGCCATGATTGCGTGTTACTCCGATGTGTGGACAAAGCTGAAGCAGAGTTGATCATGACTGACATACACAGCGGCACATTTGGCACCCACTTAAGCGGGCATACAATGGCTAAGAAGATCCTAAGGGCAGGCTATTACTGGTCTACCATGGAAGCTGATTGCCATCAACATTCCCGTACTTGCCACAAGTGTCAAATCTACGCTGACAAAGTTCATATCCCTCTGGTTCCCCTCAACGTCCTGACTGCTCCGTGGCCCTTTGCAATGTGGGGCATTGATATGATTGGAGAGATCAAGCCCACGGCTTCCAACGGACATCGCTTCATCCTGGTTGCCATTGACTACTTCACTAAATGGGTCGAAGCAGCTTCCTTCGCCTCTGTCACCAAAAATGTGGTTGCCCGCTTTATCAAGCAAAATCTCATATGTCGGTATGGTGTTCCAGACAGGATCATCACAGACAACGGTACAAATCTAAATAACACAATGATCACTGCGTTGTGCGAACAGTTCAAGATTTATCATCACAATTCATCTCCCTATCGGCCGAAGATGAACGGTGCTGTTGAAGCTGCGAACAAAAACATTAAGAAAATCATTCAGAAAATGACAATCACTTACAAAGACTGGCATGAGATGTTACCGTTTGCTCTGCATGGATACCGTACGACGATACGTACTTCAACCGGGGCAACCCCATTTTCTTTGGTTTATGGCATGGAAGTTGTTTTGCCTATGGAAGTCCAGATCCCTTCTCTAAGGATTATGAAGGATGCAGGTTTGAATGAAGATGATTGGATGCAGACCCGACTTGATCAACTCAATCTGATCGACGAAAAGCGACTTGCTGCTATATGCCATGGTCAGACGTATCAAAAACGGATGATCAAGGCCTTCAATAAGAAAGTCAGACGTCAAGTGTATCAAATCGGAGACCTCGTAATCAAGCGGATTATCTTGCCGCAAAGTGATCCCAGGGGAAAATGGACTCCTACATATGAAGGACCATTTGTTATAAAGAGCATATTTTCTGGTGGTGCAATGATTCTGACCACCATGGACGGCAACGATTTGCCGCACCCTGCAAACGCAGACATAGTCAAAAGATACTACACATAAAATAACCCGACAAGTCGAAAACCCGAAAGGGCGGCTTGGGCAGAAATGGGAATCCCGTTGGATCGAAAACCCGAAAGGGCGATTCAGGCAAAAATTAGGGATAAAAACAAAAAAATCTGTACACCCGGCAAGTTGAAAACCCGAAAGGGCGGCTTGGGCAAAAATGGGTTTCCCGGTGGATCGAAAACCCGAAAGGGCGATTCAGGCAAAAGTTAGGGAATTAAAGCGTATGACTATGTCTCGTCGGATCACTTCAAGAACAATCTCTTCATCAACCAATTCCGGGTTTCTGATCAATCCAGTCATCGGCGAACGAAGCTTGGAATGGACAGATATTCAGAGTTGTGAAAGCTGTAGCAGAATGGAATCCCATGAAATTATTTCACATAGCCATCTTTATTTTGTATAAATTTTTCAAATATTTACGGCAAAATCCTCTTACTAGGATGATTGTCTCCTTTGTACAAATATACTCAAAGAAAATCAATACAAATACTTTCCCCAGAAATTCGTGTCATTTCCTTTTCTTTTCTCTTGCACTATTTGTTTTATTTTGAGAAACGTCCAATGTTTTGTTAAATAGGCATATGCATTTGAACAAAATCATTTCCTTATGAACCAAGAAAGAGGATTACTGATAAGTCAAAGGTGCGGATGGATATCTTGATACCCTTTTAAAGGAAACCCCCGGGAGATTTGGAATCCATATCCCTAGCAAGTCTTGAAGCTCATCCCCAGTAGATTCTGGAAGTATATTCCCCGCAGAGAACGGACGTCTCTCCCGAGTTTTATTCAAAGTTATTCCTCCCAGGGACTTATAACTGGGTTATCCTCAGCTAACAACCACGGAAGATCGCACTCGCCATAATTCTTCCTATCCCCAGCGGAGTCCATCAAAATTCCCCAGCAGTAACTAATCTTTGCAGATCCCCAGCCAGAGGATCCTCCGGAATTCAATCCCCCTCAGAGTTTAAGTTTCAGTGTCCCCAGCCGAGTTAAAGCTTCAAATTATCAGTCCCCAGCGGAGCCAGACTAATGAACCTTTTCCCCACAGAGTTTTGGGAGGGAAAATCTTGAGTTCCCCAGTGAAGTCGCCAGAGTTACTTCCTACCGAACTGAAGATTCTCAATCTTACCTCCCCAGCATGAGTCTACTAGTTTGGAACTCCCCAGTAGAGGTCATCAGGAATTCTCTTCCCCCAGCAACAGCCAAGGATTTATTCTTCCCGGCAGCAGTCAGGATGCTTTTATCTTCAGCCATCCAAGAATTATCAATCCCTAGCAAGACAGCTCATCAGCTTACATGCGCATTCATTACAGTCATATCATAAACATGGATATCACATATATTGCATCATACATTTCATGCAACATAATTTTGTGTCTAGCTAACATTTTGTCCTTTACAGGATAAGAATAAAAAGCCATCCTTAACAAGTTTCAGATGCAGTTTTGCACGGATTCATCATCAAGCAACCCTACACCGGTTCTTATTCAAATCCCAGATTTCTGAAAACAGTTCACGGGTTCTCCAAGTAACGGATGTTAACCTATCACTTGTTCAGATTCTTCAAGATTTCTGAAAACAGTTTACGGGTTCTCCAAGTAACGGATGTTAACCTATCGCTTGTTCAGTTTCAAATCCAAGACTTCTGAAAACAGTTTATGGATTCTCCCCAAACAACGGATGTTAATCTATCACTTGTTCAGACGCAACTTTTGAAAACAGTTTACGGACGCTTCCCAACAACGGATGCTGCTCCATTACTTATTCAACTTCAAGATTTCTGAAAACAGTTTACGGGTTCTCCAAGTAACGGATGTTAACCTATCACTTGTTCAGATTCTTCAAGATTTCTGAAAACAGTTTACGGGTTCTCCAAGTAACGGATGTTAACCTAACGCTTGTTCAGTTTCTTCTCCAAATTTCTGAAAACAGTTTACGGATTCCTCCCAACAACGGATGTCAATCTATTGCTTGTTCAGACCTCCAGTTCAGAAATGGTCCAAAGCTTGGACACCTTCCTGATATTCCCTTCCAGATGGCATCTCTAAGCCCATCCCCGACAGGATCTCTATTACCCTCTCAAGATGGCATCTCTAAGCCCATCTCCAAATGGCATCTCTAAGCCCATTCCCGCATTCATTGCTCTGACGAGTGCAAATTTCCGGGCACGCTAGTGTCCAATCTCCTTTTACCCTCGAGTCACGAAAGGCAAACTTGCCAATCTAATTCTTCGGATTCAAGAAGATTGAACAGGGGCAACTGTTGTACCCCAAAAGTTTCCCTCCCATTTCTCAATGATTTCTCATCACAAAACCTTTGAAGCCCAAGATCCAGTTAGGGTTTCATCTGCTCAAGACCTCTCCTTGTACTGTTGATCCAAATTAGGGTTTGTGTTTGCACAAAGGTGTTTTGACCTAAAATGCCTAAGATGACTTTCATGCTTCATATTGGACTCTCAAGTTTATCCTCACCAAGTTTCAAGCTTTGATTCCAAGTTTTGCCCAGTCAATTGGACAGTTGACCTAGAAATCAGCTGTATTGGGGGAAAAGTCAACTGTGGCCAATTGACAGTCAAACCTCATGAAAATTGACCCACATCAACATTATGAACTCATATGGACCATTTGATCAAGTTTGGATCACAATTCCATAAGAAATTTGATCAGATCACCAAAAGGGCAAAATGGTCATTTTTAGGGTTTTGACTGCACAAAGGCAATTTTTGACTGTTTGACCTAGCCAATGGCAAACCAAGCTCATATATGGACTCAAGTACCCCATGGAATTATCTTGACATGCTCAACAAACTCAAAAGATCTCAAATACACAAGATTGACAGTTGAATTTCCAGTCAATTGATCAATTTTGACTGTATACTGAAAAGTCAAACTTTGACTTTTTGGTCAAAATCAAGAGTCAAGATTCATTTTTCATCAAAACATGCCAAATCATGAAACTTGTTCATCAAGAAATCACAAAATGCAAATTAGGGTTAGAAATTAGAATTTTTCATAACTTAGAATTTTTCTAAGTTATAAAAAAACCCTAATTTTTTCCTAACTTTGCCCCACTTTTTCACCAAGATCCATTTTGATTCAAACAAAAGTCAAAACATGAAAGTTGTAGCTTGTTGCATAATCTACAACTTTTATTCACAAAGTTTTCCCATTTGAGGCTTGTATCTCAAGTTACAAATTTTTGAATAAGGGCACTAAACCATTCTTAACTTAGTGAATTTTTGACCTATTTTGACAAGGTTTTCTACCCCACTTCAAGGCCATTTTCCATACACTTCCACTTGGAATTTCAATTTTCATTTCAAAGATGGATTGTAGTACACATTCCAAGATTTCCAAAATGTCCAAGAACTCATCAAACAACCTCATAACTTGAGAGATTCGAATTTTACAATTTGGCAAAAACTCACTTTTGAATTGGCCATTTTTCATGTTCATCATTTGTGCAAATTTCTCAAAACCAGCATGCCCTTGATTACAGGTCCTAAAACCATCCAACACTCAATAATTTAATGCATGTTCATTGTGCTAAGACCTTGTTTCATGAGCTAAAGCATTGTATGAAGGATTAATCCCAAATTAGATAAAGCATTCTTTCCATTTTTGCAAAAGTTCCACTTTATGTCATGATGCAAATCCACAAGTACAAACCAAATCCAATTGGCACAAGATTATGGACAAATCACTCTGATCAAGGAGAGTTTATGCAGCTCATTAGAGGTCCCCTACTTGCCTAAAACACCAAGTTGCTTTTGCTTGCTTAAGTGTGAAGTAAAGTGCCATAACATAACACATCTTTCCTCTCAGCATTAGAACACAGAAGCAAATATTGTAGACTCATTCTAAACATCCCAACCAAGCTTTTGCACGACCCTAGCACCTCTCAAACACTCCCCTTGCCATAATCACTCTCAAACTGCAAAAACAGGGCAAGCCCTGCAGTTTGAGTGCCAACTTCCATTTCTCTCAAGCTCTCTTGCCCAAACCAGTTCACATACATTCCCTAGCACCTATGCAAGCTAACCATGCCTTGAAACACGACCTGTAATCCCTCTAACCACTTCCCCCATTTTCAGTTTTTGGTTTTGCAGGTGAAGTGCTCTAGCACGATTCAGGAGCTTTCAAGACAAAGTAAACATTGGAATAGCATCCCTGGACCTCAAGGAAGCTTTTCCAATCATCACCTTACCCTGAGAGTTCCTACATTGCCAGATAGAACTTCAACTGAACAGGTAAGTTTTTGAATTCGTATCTCTCTTATTAGGCATCATTAGCTTTAAGTTTGTGAATAAACAATGCTCTACTCATGCCACTGAACATGTACATGTTTTTACTTTTCATTTCTTTTGCTTGAGCTGTGAGAATTTGAGGTTTGAAAATGGCAGAAAATCTAGGTTAGGATTTGGGGGAGGAGAAATTCTCCCTCATCTTAGAGAGTTAGATCAAGTTATGCATATGGTTAGAATCGTCTCTTCATGCTGAACATTTTTTATGTTATGAGTTTTTATTGAAAAGCCAGGAATCAAGAGTTAGAAGATGAGGAACAGGGCGCGCGTTTTTTGAATGTTGTTGTACAGAGGTTGAAGAAAGGTCTTCATGGGCTGGGCTCATGTTGACTTTCCTTTTCACACCACCCTTTTTGATTTTACACCCCTGAGCCCATTTGCTTTATTTTTGATGATTTTTGATTTTTTCCTTTTTTAGTTAACTCATTTATTTTTTCTTAGCATATTGAAATTTTAAAAATATTTTTTTCTCACCATTTTTTATTTTTATTAGGTATTTATTTGATTTTTTCTTTTAGTTTGGATATAAATGAATAAATATATACCTTTTGTTTTAAAAATACAAAAATAGCACAAATATATTTTTATATACATTTTTATCTTATGTTTATTTCCTGAAAATATTTTATAGAAAAAAATACTTTTTATTTAAATATTAAATATTATTAATTAATATATATATAATACATGTTTTGTAAATAAAATAATATATAGGTATATCAATATACTTAGGATAAGAATACCAAAAAAATGTACATATTTTATTTTTATCATTTAATACTAAAAAAAATACCTTTTTTACAAATATACTATATTTTATTTTATTTTTGTATATAAATAATAAATATTATATGAATTAATGGATTAATACCCCTTTGATTAAAAATTAGGGTTTTTACCCTAAATATGAAAATACTCAAAATAATACCTTTTTATTTTCTTTTTATTTTACATGAATAATACTTTTTTCATACATATAAAAATTCTCTTTTTGCATTCTTGCATATTTGTTTTATTTCTATTTTATTTATGCTTTTAATCATATTGTAAATATGCAAAGCAATTGATGTAATAGCTTAGATTCAATTTCTTGTCTAAATATCTCCCCATTTGAAACATTGTACCCCCCTCCCCATATGATTATGTTGTAATAGCGTAGGAATTTAAATTTCGCACTTTAAACGCTTTCTAAACATACTATGCTAGAATTAGGGTTTGTATGCGAATAAAAATGAACAAAAATAGTTTGACCTAATACAAGATAAATAAGCATGAAAATGGACAACACATTTCACACTTGCACCCCTAGGGTATTCGACCTTGTTGCCTTCAAACAATTGGGCCATATTGCATGTTGAACTTCTTTGGGTAAAACAAAAAATCAAATGATCATAGTCCCTCAAAATGTTGCCTACATGAATTATCAAGTCCCTTTTAAAGAAAAATTTCCCAAAGACATTTAACACTATTGCAATTATGGTCTAAACGATGACCCACGCCTGTCCCTTCAACCTCCTAAGACAAGATTGTCCACCAAATGCAATGGTGGAACAAAATTGTCAAAAGGTTTAAAACATAAAAAAAATCTTTGAGAAAACTTTAGGGTAGATAACTCTTAAGTACTGGCCAATTTGCAAAGAAAACCCTTGCCTATTTTCAAAACCCACTTCACAAACACTTTCAAAATCAACTTTCAAAAAACCTTGAAACATCTTTTCAAAAGACAAAATACCTTTTGTAAAACATTCGAGTAAAGAATTGTTACAAGGGTAGCCTATACAAGGCATCTTTTCAAAACATTTTCAAAACCACACACCAAGCACCATTTCAAACAATTAAACCAAGGCAAGTTGATCTAGGCAAGTACCTAAGAGACCATGGATAACCATGGATAGAAAGGGTGCTAATACCTTCCCTTTCTATAATCTACTCCCCGAACCCAAGAAAAATCTCAGAGGTTTTTGCTGTGCTTTTTAAACCTTTCCTTAGGATAAAATAAAAAGTCGGTGGCGACTCTTGCTCAACCGAAACATTTGCGAAAACAAACGCAAAACCCTAGTCAGTTCTCCCACCGTATCACACCCTAAAACCCTAAATCCAAGGAAAGGCTTCTAACCCTAGGGTTGAGTCCCCAGCAGAGTCGCCAGTTGTTATAACCGGTAAAAAATAACGAGTCGCCACCACTACTTTTTTGTCCTAACGACGGGTGAATAATGGAATAACCCTAATTGTACAGAGATTCTAAGTTCTTGATTCACTTTAGACAAAGATAAGGTGTTAGGAATCCTTCATCTACCTTGTTCTCAAGGAAGTCCTAGGGTTTAGGTTAAAAGGGTAGGATAGGGTTTTAATTTTTTTTATTAGGGGAACTCGCCACTATTTTTAAGTTGTATGCCTACATATCCCCTTATGAGAAATCAAAGTTCCAATTCGTAGTTCAAAGTTGGTTGGTGTTTTTTATGGATTACGAAGATGTTTTGAATTCCCCTTGGACCAAGTTTGGGTGTGTGAATAGTAGAATTGTTAGACGAAGTTCGCAGTCGATTAAAAAATACCTCCATAATCCTTTTTTAAAATAGTTTTGAATTAATTAAATTATTAAGAAAATAGATTTGGTGTTGGTTAAGTGTTTTTTAAATATATTAATATATAAAAAAAAAACTTATTAATGCATGGTCAAAATAATCTTAATGCAATAAATAAATATTTGGATGAGTTAGAAAATAGATATTTGATTTTATAATAATAGTAAAATAATATTAGAATTTTATAAATATATTAAATTATAAAAAAGATAATAATTATAAATAATAAAATAAATTTAAAATAAAATGCAGGGGGTGTATTTTGTGTTAGGCTAACAAAACAGGGTGGTATGGGAAGTAGAGCCCTTAATTCAAATGTTGAACTCAAGCCCAAAATGCAGGGGGGTAAGTTATGGCATAAATTAGTAAAAATATGGGGTGTAAAAGACAGGGTCTTGAATTCAGATATTGAATCCAGGCCCAGATTAAAAGGGGGTGCAAGTTTGTTATACGTAGCAGAATTGGGGCATGATTAAGAATGGGCTTAAGCCCAAGAACGAAAACTCTGGGAGGGTCCGTTTGGAAAAGTGTGGACGAACGCAAAGGATTATGGTGGGTGCACATTTGAGAAACGTATGATGTTGATCAAGGGGACAATGAGAGGGAGCGTATGGTAAAGACGCTGGGATCGCGTGCATCAGATCATGGGAAGTTTATAAAAGTGCAGGCCCAATGTTGGGCCTCATTTCCCCTTCCTCTTTCTCTCTCTATCCTCGTTCTCTCATCTCTCAAACAAAATTCTAGAGAGAGACTCTCTCCCATCTCTCTAGAATTCAGGAGACTGGGAATCTCCCCAGTCGGCGGTGCTACCTTGCACCGCCCTAAGCCACCCTTTATCCGCCATGGAAATCCCGTTCTCTAGTTGAACTTCAACCAGAAACTTCATATGTTCATGCGAACCACCGCCAAAACCTGGAACCCTTTGAATATGAACCCTAACCCTAGGGTTCTTACATCAACCCTAGCAATCTTCAACCCAGAAACCAAACAACCATGATGAACCCTAACCTAACCCTGATGAACCTTAATCCTAAACAAGAACCCTAATGAACCCTAATTCTCAGAAACCCATAAATTTAATACAAAACACCAATCGACCCCAAATCCGGCAACGACACTAATTAAATCTAAGTTTGAGGCATACATTCCTTACAGTGATTCTTCTTGTAATTTTATTTCCTCTTTCTGATTCCCTCTCTCCTTCTTTGTTTGTAGGTATGATGGTGTGTGATGGCTTGAACACAGATCTAGGGTTTCAGAAATTGAAACCCATATCTCAAGGAGGCAATTGACTCGTGGGTTCTATTTCAGTGATAGCTTCTTCTCTCCAAAATTTCCTCTCCCGGGTTTATTTTTCTTCTTCCCCTTTTAGTCTTAATTCGTAGGGTATATATAGTTTTTAGGAATTAGTATGAATTAGGAAATTTCCTTCTGATTTTAGTTACAATTGTAATTTGTTAAGAATCAGGGGTTTTAAATTGATTGTAATTGATTTGATTTTGTATTAGATGATTTTGTTTGAGATTAGTTTTTGTGCAATCTATACTTGGATTGGTTACTGTATAGGTTCGCTTTCAGTGAATAAACATGAATAATTATTTTCCAAATTTGATTTGATCCATTGACGATTTGTTTTGTTTAACTTCGAAAAGAATTTTTCTTTTCATATCTGAACATTACACGTTTGGGCCTGGGTAATAAGGGTTCCCAAACCCTTACGTTTAACTTTGGTCAAAATTAATCAAAACAACAACAATAATAATAATAATAATAATAATAATATAAGATTTAATAATAAGTTAATAATTAACAAAGACATAATTAGTCAATTAGGTTTAAAATTAATGAAAATGAAAATAATATTTAGATAAACATTGTCTTTAGTCAGCCAAGATGGGCTTCCGAAAAATGAATTATGGGCCTTAAAGAAAGCCCCAATAATCTCTTTAAGGAGACCAAATGACCAGACCAATCACACCCCCTTCGTTGAAGCTTACGAACCAACTTTAATGGGCCATCATATTTTGATGGTCCAAAAATGCCACATCCCTATATTGTAACATAATACCATCTTTTTGTTTGTAAGAGAAAACCAAATGAACCATCAAGTCTACATGGGACTTTCTGATTTAGAAAGCCAGTGACCTCTTTTGTTAAAACACATCCCCCTTTTATCAACCTACACCCCATGATAATTTGACAATAATGTTTAATAAGACACAATTTTAGTTTGAAATCCTTGGGGCAAATTTAGGGTATGACACCTGGTCACAGGCGTGATGTCGAATGACTCTTCATAGGACATCTTCATTCGACATGTTTGTCTTTCTTCATGACAGACCTTCTTGAATAGCATCTCTGATTTCTTCTTCTTTAACACATCATATGATTAGCAAATGTTCCCATATTTGTAACGCACTCACAGAATCCAAACATCCAGTTATACCAGACAAGATGTCGAATGATCATAATGAGACTTCTTGTTCAACAAATAGTTTTACCAAAGTTAGGCAAACCTTTAGAGATCAAGTCTTTGGAGCTTTCAAATATGATTAAATAGAAAATATTCTCATTAAAGTCCTAAAGTTAAAGAGGGTCCCCTTGAGAATAAGGGATATAAAGGGTGCCTAACACCTTCCCTTTATCTAACTAACTTGCAAACATATAAATCTCTGAACAAATTAGGGTTATTTGTTCCTTTCCCGTTCTTAGGACAAAAAGTAGTGGTGGCGACTGTAGTATTTTTTGCCGGTTATGATAGTTGGCGAATCTGCTGGAGACACAAACATTAAGTTAGAGTTTACCCTACCCTTTAGGTTTAGGATCTTTGGGGTTTTTCTATTTATTGTATATTGTTATTTCCTTTTTTTATTTATTTGTTCCTCATTCATTGCTTTATCTATTTTCATATTTTTATATATTTGTTGGTGGGATCCTATTCATATAATATAAATCTTAGATAAGGGGTTATCTATTGGCCAAGGGAGTTTAATATCCCTATGAGTTTTTGTGACAACTTCGCTTAGAGTGGGTTGAATTTTGAGAAATATCTTTGGAGGGATAGCCTCTCTTAGATATAGGACTTTGGATTTGTCCAATGACTCTAGGGACCTACCCCAAAAATAAAATCTCATGGTGAGACCTTGTATTACCTACAAGACGAAATTCTTGGTTTGCAAAGAGGCTCCACTTAAGGGAGCTCTTGTGCCTTTTCCCTTTTGTGTTATCAATGATACCTTAAGGAAACCACCCTTATGGGAAGAATATCCGTAGAAAAAACTTATGAACTTACATACTAAGGAAACCTTTATCATCCTATCCTTATATTGCATCACCATACATGCATACATTTGCCTTTAAAAATACTTATTTTTCATTTTTTGTGTCTTATTCACAGGATTTCTTTGGAAAATAATTTTAAAGAAAAAGGTTTTTGGTGAGCATCCTGAAATTGAATACTAATAAGAAGCCAACCATCCATATTAGCACCATGATGCCTGGTTTGAAAAAACTGAAGCTGATTATGGGGAAATTACCTGACAAAGCTATAAAAGGTTTTGTTCATCCCTATGGTGATATCATTGATCTTATAAAGATGAATATACATATGGAAGCTATCACTGCCCTTGCTCAATTTTATGACCCTCCACTAAGATGTTTTAGTTTCTAAAATTTTCAATTGACACCTACTTTGGAGGAATTTGATAGGATTTTTGGATTCTCTAAAATCAAAGATGAAGCCTACATAGGAATTTGGAAAACTATTAAAGTCCGAGATTTGATTAAAGAGTTGGGGGTACCATTTACTGACCTGGTACTCAATTAAATAAAGATGGTAAAGTTTAGGGAATTAAGAGACACTACTTAGAAACTAAGGCTCTCTCTTTTATGGATCGCAAAGAATGGGAGGCTTGTGGGGACATTTTGGAACTACTTATTTTTGGTTTGGTTCTTTTTCCAAACATTGTTGACTATATCGACTCTGCAGCTATTAATGTATTTTGCGCTATAAAAGTTTTGAATGTTGATCCCACTCCCACTTTGCTTGTTGACATATACTACTCCCTTCATTCATGTTATGAGAAAGGGAGGGGCATGCTACATTGTTGTATTTCTCTCTTGTACTCTTGGCTTTTGTATCATCTCTACAAAGAAAGCTACCTGGTCAAGAACTTAACAAGAAATAAATGGTCGCAAAATCTAAGGGCTCTTAGTTTTAATTCTATTTTATGGTATGCTAGGAAGCTAAATATAGAAGAGATTGTCTATAATTGTGGAGAATTTCCAAATGTTCCTTTGATTGGGATAAGAGGTTGTATCAACAACAACCACACTTTGGCTTTACGTTAACTTGGGTACCCTATGGAAGATAAACCTTCCAATAAGCAGCTTTAACAATTGGTCCTTCATGATATGGGTAAAAGTAAACCTGAGTTACTCAAGAAAATCATCCAAGTATGGGGAAGAGTTCATAAAAAAAAGGGTCAAATTTGGAAGGAAGAATGTCGTGGCAAGAAAACCATATACTCAATGGGTTTTAGAAAGGGTCTGAATCAATAAACTACCATTTAATATTGATTCTTCGTATAAGCCAGACATACCAGATCCCGTTCCGATATCAGTAGAAGATGTGGAAGAACTGAGGGTTGCCCTTGAGAAAGCCCAAAGAGAAAAAGAGGGATTAGAGCATAGCCTTTATGGCCTTGCTTATGAGAAGAATCAGTTGCAACATGAACTTAAGCTGAAGGAATAACATATTTAAAAAGATTGTGAATTGGCCGAAAAAGAAAGGTTTAAATGAAAATGTTCAACTGAAGGGTTACTAAGTGCTACTTTCAATCATGATTCCCATAATCAACAATTAGATGATGCGGCTAGGGAAATTGGAAAGCTTACGGGTTGGTACAATCAAGCACTACAAGATAAGATGGAGTTAGAAGAGGCTTTGAGATCCCAAATCCAAGAATTAGAAGAAAGGGCTCAAGGTTAAGAGGTGCAGATTCAAAACCTTGTCACAGGTCTCCAAGAAGGAAAAGAGTTAGAAATAAGGGAACGCGTTAGAAGGATGAGAGCAGAAAAACTCCTCTCTCAATGAGTAGAGGAGTATGAAGTAGTCTATTAAGAGCTAGAAGATATCTGAGAGAATTTCCTCCTATAAAGGGAACTCTACAAGGAGATGAAAGCTAAGAAAGATTATTAGGAAGAACAATACACAATCATAACTCATGAAGGAGAAGAAAACAAGCGCATAATTCCAACACTCTATAAGGAGAGTTTAAGGCACAAGGACAAGCATGCAAAGCTCACCTTCTTAGAAAACAACCTCATTGGTGATATTCCTAGGAGCCTAAGAGATACAGAAGCTACAATGGTCCCTCTCCCAAAGGATGTTAAAGACTTCCTCAAGTTGTGTAGGGAGATGGTTGATGGTTTTAGGACAAAAATTTGCAAGCGTCGTTAGAAGATTTAGTGTCCCTTTTTTATTTTGTATTCAGTATTTTTTATTTTCTAGTATTCAGTATTTGCTTCTGTTTTCCGACATTCAATAGTTTCTTCCGTTCAAGTTGTATTTTCACTTTGAGGATTTTTATGGTTTTCTTTATTTCAATAAAAAGTATTTTGTTTCAGTTTTATATTTATATTCTTGGGATGCTCACCAATAAAAATAAAAACCTAATAAAATAATGAATAATAAAATGAAATTCCAAGTGAATAACACATTTAACAAATTCTTAGTATATTCATACACATTCATCCAACCATAAGCATCACATCCACATTTCATACAGAAAACTCATCCTTTTCACGTCATCTCCAATTGAATCATCGGGCATTACAAACTGAATTCCCGACCTCCATATCAAACAAGAGCTAATCAAAAGAAAGTATTGGAACAAATCGAGCAAAACCAAGCAGTCTTTCAAGAGGACTTGGAATAAGTGAAAGGAAGTATCAATTTAATGAAAGGAGATATAAGTTAAGTCTTGTTTGCCTTGAAAAACATCATAGAAAAACAATACGAGATTCCTAAGGTAGCCTTTGAAGAAGTAGCCCAAACCACTAGTGCATCTAGCGATCACCCACCAAGACATGAGCCAGAATCTAGTCCCATCAAAACAATTGTTGCCCAACAAGAGACCTTTATCACTCACGCTGAAGGTTTTGTTCCACTTCTTTGAAGGTAGGGGCATCCCACACTTTGCAGATTTCAGTCAACAATCCTCCCAACATGGATAATTATATGTACCTACAACATAGATACCGTGATTTGGAAGGCATGACTCAAGTGCATCAACAAAAGGTGCTTCACACTAATGTTGTTGAAGATCTTATGGCGGTTAATAAATTTAAAGCCATTAAAGAAAGTCTAAATGTTGTAGAGGGTTATGATGCTTTCAATGTTGGTGCTCTAGAAATGGTTTGGTCCCAAATGTAGTGATTCCCCCCAATTTTAAGGTACCTGACTTTGAGAAATATAATGAATTCACATGCTCGAGAAATCAATACGCATGTTCTGCAGGAAAATGGTTGCCTATGCTCACGATCAGAAACTAATGATCCACTATTTCTAAGACAGTTTAAGTGGGGCGTCTCTAGATTGGTACTGAAGGTAGAGAAAACACAAGAAATGGGGGGTTTGAATTATGTTCATAGAAAACATTCCCCATTGGAATTCTAAGCACTCAAATGATAATAGAAATAAAGACAATGAAGATAAAGGACACAAGTATTTTATCCAGGTTCATCGTTAACTAGGCTACTCATGTCTACCCTCGTAAGGATGATTCCCCAATATCTAAAGACTTAATCCGCTATAACCAAATTGATTGCAATCGCACGGGAAACCGCCAATGACTAACATCCAATGACATGTTCAGGGATCCAAATTGGATATAACGTTCATTGAACCAATAGAATCGGATCCCTCAAGATCTTATACTAGGATTTCCATGTAATTATATCCATCAGAGACCTCACAAGAGTCTGAACTTCACTTGGTCCTCTTTGAGATATGACTACCATTGACCCAACAGCCGATCTTGCAAGATCTCCTATTAGGATTTCCTATAATGACCGCAGCCATTATCTTCTTGAGATTAGAAGTTCACTCAATCTCTCAAGGATCTAATCAACAACGGTTAACGGGTTCTTGTGTTTACATAATTTCTTCTTCTAAGCAGATTACATAAGTTTTATAAGCACATATTGTTTAACACTTCTTTGAGCAACAACTCAAGTGTGAAAACAATTTACATGAAGAGATATGAACAAAAACAATATACGAGAAACAACTCTAGTGTTCATTACAATGTTCTACAAAGATGTATATGATCAAAAGTTGAGTATCATCTTATAGTGTTCTTCTTCATATTCTTTGAGAAAGCTACGAGCAACAACTCCTTGCTTCTTCTGTTTCATCCAAGATGTATATGATGATAGTTGAATGGAATATTTTTGAAATCTTCTTTCTTTCTTTTTCTTTCTTCTTTAATGGTCTTCAGTATGCATAGCATTGTCTCTTTAACATCTTTAGAGTCCACTGCTTTCCTTCCACGGGATGAAGCTTGTTGGAAAATGGCAACGGTTAAACTGCTAACCAACAATTTATCTTTTAAGCTTTGATCTTCTTTTATAGCCCTTGACAGAGAGAGACATTAAGTAAATAAATATAGTTGTAAATCCAGTTTTTTGTTCCCAACGGTCACAATGAGAGTGGTTGCCAATACAGTATAAAGGATTGTCCTTACGCCACCCTAGAGGGTAGAGGTCATAGACACTTTATGTACCTTTTTCACAACATCACACATTAACCATTTAGAATTTCTTCGTATCTTTAGAGGCTTCAGATATTTGAATGTTGAACGTTGAAGCTTGTTGTAGAAGAATCTTTCTTATGAGCCTTAGAACCTAAGTCTCTGAGTCTTCAGAACTTGTTACATAGAACCTTGTTCTTCAGAGTCTTCAGCACTTGGTTGTAAGAACTTTCTTTTCTTCAGATCATTAGAACTTGTTCAACACAACCTTGTTCTTCATAATCTTCAGAACTTGAAACACACAGAAGTAAAGCTTTAGAAGGCCTCCAAAGCCAAACCACAAATCCATGATCAGAATTTCTTGTACTAGCGTTCCTAAGATACGTTGCAGAAGATCAATTCAGAACCTTGACTTTGTTAGAACAAAGTTTGGATCTACTACCCTATGTTTAAGTTTTGATGATAACAAAATGAAAAGATATATTATTTATATGATTCATGTATGAACTATTTGCTACCTAAAAATATTACGTTCTGCTTTGCAGAAACTCTGATAGGTATCAGCAAGAGCACACTTAATCAGCATCAGAATATTGGTTCTTGACATCAGCATCAGAAGTTGCTATCAGAATACCATAATCAAAAGATTAACTCATGTGTATGCTGAAGCTTGATGAACAGAACTGCGCTCAACACTCTGATAAAGAAAACAACAGTTCATCAGCAGTTAAGCAGAGTCAGAATGAGCCAAGCCAGAACATGCATTAAGTAAGTGTGATACGGTGGGAGAACTGACTAGTGTTTTGCGTTCGTATTCGCAAATGTTGCGGTTAGCAAGAGTCGCCACCGGCTTTTTATTTTATCCTAAGGAAAGGTTAAAAAGCACAGCAAAAACCTTTTGAGATGTTTTCTTGGGTTCGGGGAGTAGATTATAGAAAGGGAAGGTATTAGCACCCTTTCTATCCATGGTTATCCATGGGCTCTTAGTTACTTGCTTAGATCACTTGCCTTTTGCTTTCAATTGTTTTAAATGGTGCTTGAGTGTGTGGGTTTGAAAATATTTTGAAAAGAGGCCAATGTGGTGGCAACCTTTGTAATGATCCATGTGGGGATGTATACAAAGATGTATGTCTTTTTGAAAAGGTTTTCATTTGTTTTTGAAAATTGTTTTGAAAGTGTGATGTTGTGTGATTTTTGAAGTTAGGCAAGTGTTTTGTTTTGCAAGTTGATTCAAGTAACTAAGAGGTTATCTACTCCTAAATTTCTCAAAAGATCATTGCTATACTTTAACCCTTTTAACAAGTTTGCTCCACCATTGTATTTGGTGGGCAACCTTGTGTTAGGATGTGAAAGGGACAGGCGCGGGTCATCGTTTTAGACCATAATTGCAACGACGTTAAATGTCTTTGGGCAATTTCTTTAAGGGACTTGATCATTTGTTTTTGTTTGTTTTGAAAAGTTTTATCGAGGGACTATGATCATTCAAATTGTTTGCTTTGCCCAAAGATGTTCAACATACAACATGGCCCATTTATTTGAAGGCAACAAGTGGAATAGCCTAGGGGGTGCAAGTGTGATTTGTGTGTCCATTTTCATGCTTGTTTATCTTGTATTAGGTCAAACTATTTTTTTTATCGTTTTTCGCATGCAAACCCTAATTCTAACATGTTATCATTAGAAAGCAATAAAGTGCGAAATTAAAATTACTAAGCTATTACAAAACCAAATATGGGAAGGGGGGTACAAATGTTCAAATGGGGATATTGACAGGAATTTAAATCTAAATTATTACATTAATTGAATATTTGCAAGGTAAATAAATCGCATAATTAAATGCAAAAAGAAAGTTTTTATGTGTATGAGAAAATATTATTTATGTAAAAGGAAAAAGAAAATAAAAATGTATTATTTTTTTTTGAGTATTTTGAGTTTAGGGTAAAAACCCTAATTTGAGAGAAAATGGTATTATCATTTAATTTAATACAAGTATTTATTTATTATTTGTAAAAATAAAAATAAAATGAAGTATATCATGAAAAAAAAGTATTTTTGTATCAAATATTAATAAAAATAAAAAAAAATCAAGTATGTTTATATTTTGTCTTAAATGTATTAATAATCACATATATATATATATATATATATATATATATATATATATATATATATATATATATATATATATATATATATATATATATATATATATATATATATATATATATATATATATATATATATATATATATATATATATATATTAAACCCTAAATATGTATTATACAAAAAATAAGTATTTATTTAATATTTTAATAAAATAAATAAAAGAGTATTTTTTGTGTGAAATATTTTCAGAAAGTAAATGAAAATAAAAATTGTATTTACATTATTTTTACATTTTATTCTAATAATCATATATATATATATTTATGTACAAACAAAGAAAATAAACAAATAAATATGCAATAAATGCAAAAAGTGATGAAAAAAAATATTTTTAATTTTTAAATGGCATGAGAAAAAATAAACAAAGTCAGCCAAAAAAGAAAAAGTCAAAAATGTTAAAAAATGAGCAAATGGGCTCGGGGGGGTGTAAACCAAAAAAGATGGTGTGAAAAGCAAAATAACACAGGCCCAGCCCATTGACCATTGTCTTCAACCTCTGGCTTCAAACATTTGAAAAAAACGCGCGCCTCTTGCTTCAATGTCTAACTCCTGATTCTTGGCTTTTCAGCAAAAACTCATAACACAAGAAATGTTCAGCATGAAGAGACGGTTTCAACCATATAAATAACTTGACCTATCTCTCTAAGATGAGGGAGAATTTCTCTCCCCCTCTTTTCTGACCTAACTTTTCATCAATGTTCAGACATGAAATTCTCTAAGCACACGAAACATAAATGAAATCTAATCATATGAGCATGTTCAGGGCTATGATTGTGACATGTTTTCTTCAAAAACCTAAAGCTAACAATGCCTAATAAGAGAGATAGAACTCCATGAATATACCTGTTCAGTTGGAATCGAGCTTGGCAATGGAGGATGTTTCAGAGTGAAATGATGACTTGTACAGCTTCCTTGAAGTGTAAGGATGCTTTTCCAATTCCTACTTTGTCTTGAAACTCCCTGAATCGAGCTAGTGAACTCCAACTGCAAAACAGAAAATTGAAAATGGTGAAGTGGCTTGGAGGTGTTACAAGTCTGATTTTAGGACATGGTTAGCTTGTATATATTGTAGGGAAGGTAGAGGAAAAGGTTTGGATCAAAATGCTCGAAGGGATTGGGAGTTTGCACTCAAACTGCAGGGCTTGCTCTGTTTGAGCAGTTTTGTGATGTTTCTGAGATGGGGGATGCTTGGGAGGTTTAGGACTCGTGCCAAGGCTTGAGTATGTTCTATGGAAAATGTTTGATAGCTTTTGTGTTGTGTGTGTATGCTGAAGAGAGAGTTGTGATAAGTTATGGACTTTTCTTCACACTTAAGCTACAAAATGCCACCTTGCTTTCTAGGTCAGTACATGCCCTCTAACTATGCTGCTATCCCTTGCCTTGATCAGTGCAGTTTGCTCACAAACTTGTGCCAAGAAGATCTTGATTGTACCACTTGGATTGCAAACTTGACATAAAGTTCTTCTTTTCAAGAATGGAAATAATGCTTTTTCTAGTTTAGGCTTAATTCCTTGTGTAATGACCAAAGGCTTAGAATAACAACTTGATTCATTGGTTTTGCATTAAATTAAGGAGTGTAATTTGGTTTTAGGACCTGTAAAGTAGCACAAACTATGCTGAGTTCAAATTTGCCAATTTTATGAACATGCTTTGATGAAGAACAAAAGTGAATTTTTGCCAACTTGTGAAATTCGAATCTCTCAAGTTATGAGGTTGTTTGATGAGTTCTTGGACATTTTGGAAAGCTTGGAATGTGTACTACAATCCATCTTTGAAATGCAAATCAAAATTCCAAGTGGAAGGGTATGAAAAGTGGCCTGGAAGTAGGGTAGAAAACCTTGTCAAAATAGGTCAAATGTCACTAAGTTAAAAGATGGTTTAGTGCCCTTATTCAAAAAATTATAACTTGAGATACAAGCTTCAAATGAGAAAACTTTGTGAATCAAAGTTGTAGATTATGCAACAAGCTACAACTTTCATGTTTTGACTTTTGTTTGAATCCAAATGGATCATGGTGAAAAGATGGGGCAAAGTTGGGAAAAAATTAGGGTTTTTCATAACTTAGAAAAATTCTAAGTTATGAAAAATTCCATTTTCAAACCCTAATTTGCATTTTGAGATTTCTTGGTGAACAAGTTTCATGATTTGGCATGTTTTGATGAAAAATGAATCTTGACTCTTGATTTTGACCAAAAAGTCAAAGTTTGACTTTTCAGTATACAGTCAAAATTGATCAATTGACTGGGAAATTCAACTGTCAATCTTGTGTACTTGGGATCTTTTGAGCTTGATGAACATGTCAAGATAATTCCATGAGGTCCTTGAGTCCATATGTGAGCTTGGTTTGCCATTGGCTAGGTCAAACAGTCAAAAATTGCCTTTGTGCAGTCAAAATCCTAAAAATGACCATTTTGCCCTTTTGATGATCTGATCAAATTTCTTGGGGAATTGTGACCCAAACTTGATCAAATGGTCTATATGAGTTCATAATGTTGATGTGGATCAAATTTCATGAGGTTTGACTGTCAATTGGCCACAGTTGACTTTTTCCCCAATACAGCTGATTTCTAGGTCAACTGTCCAATTGACTGGGCAAAACTTGGAATCAAGACTTGAAACTTGGTATAGGTAAACTTGGGAGTCCAACATGAAGCATGAAAGTCATCTTAGGCATTTTAGGCCAAAACATCCTTAGGCAAACACAAACCCTAATTTGAGTCCACAGTGCAAGGAGAAGTCTTGAGCAGAGGAAACCCTAACTGAATCTTAATCTTCAAAGATCTTGTGATGAGAAAATGTTGAGGAAATGGGAGGGCAAATTTTGGGGTACAACAGTTGCCCCTGTTCAATCTTCTTGGACCTGAAGAGTTAGATTGGCAAGTTTGCCTTTCGTGACTCGAGGGTAAAAGGAGATTGGACACTAGAGTGCCCAGAAATTTGCACTCGCATGCTGGAGTCTCAACAAAGTGGTGCCGGGAATGGGCTTATAGATGCCATTTGGAGAGATGGTGGATAGGGAGATGGGCTTATAGATGCCATCTGGAGAAGTGACAGAACGTTGTCGGGAATGGGCTTATAGATGCCATTTGGAAGTGTTGATCGCATAAGAGATTCCTTAGCGAGAACTTGTGTATTTAAGAAAGACGGATGTTTTCCTGGCTTGTTACAGGTGTTTGATCTTCCAGTCTCCTTATGCAGATATGCCCTGGCTAGATACAGGTATCGAATCTACAATTGGTTGCTCAGATGTGCCCTGGCTGGATACAGGAGTCGAATCTGGAAATAGTCGTTTAATAGATGTGTCCTGGCTGGATACAGGAATCGAATCTTCGAACTCTTCAGACGTGCCCTGGCTAGATACAGGAGTCGAGTCTGGAAATGTGGTCAACAGATATGCCCTGGCTGGATACAGGAATCGAATCTGGAGACGTTGTAGTTGATAGATGTGCCCTGGCTGGATACAGGAATCGAATCTTCGAACTCTTCAGACGTGCCCTGGCTAGATACAGGAATCGAGTCTAGAAACTGATCACTCTCAGATGTGCCCTGGCTGGATACAGGAATCGAATCTGGAATTGTGACAGTTGAAGGTAGTCGCTTTTGAGATTGTCTTTTTCCTGAAAAGGCAAAATGTAAGTTGTATGCAATGTCATGATGTAGGATATGCATGATATCATGATATTCAACATGAGATGTTTGTATGCGTTTCATCATGTATGTAAGCAAGATGTATGAAAACGTAAAATGTTTATGAATGTGATTTCGTCTTGGAAAATAAATCCTTGACGAGCGGCCGGAGAATTGCTCTGTGGAAGAGATACTTGGCCGAAGCTCTGATGAGAGGCCTGCTGAGGACTTCAACGACGGATTCCGCTGAGGATAATGATGATAAACTCCGCTGGGGAACTCCAAAGATAGACTATGCTTGAGAATACCAAAGATAGACTATGCTTGGGAATACCAAAGATAGACTCCGCTGGGGACTGAAGGAACTTTGCCGAGAGCGGTCTTCCGTGGCTTTTAGCTGAGGATAACCCAGTTATAAGTCCTTGTGAGGAAATAACTCTAAATAAAACTCGGGTGGGACGTCCGTGCTTCGCCGGGGATAAGCTTGCAGAATCTATTGGGGATGAGCTTTAAGACCTGCCGGGGAATGTTGTACCTTCCAGGATCGACGGGGAGCCAACTTCGCTTGGGGAAGGTATTGTCGCGTCCCGTTTTATCTTGCGGGAAATTGAGATGATTCAGCCACATTCTTCGGTTGAACCTACCTTGGTGCCTTGGCGGACAAAACAACCAGACTGCAATAGACAACTCCACATTGCCCCTGTCTTTGATGTCACTTGTAATTAATCTCTTGTTTTATATGCAAACACTTATGAATCAGCAATTTAATGTCAAATGCATATATCAAAAATGAACATTGGACGTTCTTCGCAAGACAAAACAAAAAGAGGAAAACAATGGTAATTTGTATGAACAAGTGAATTTGTATTGATTTAAACTTTGCTTGTGAATAGGCGTTTTTTGTACAAGAGGCTGACATCCTAGTAAGAGGACATCGCCAAATAGTATAGAGTTTACAATTTGAAAAAGGAAACAAAACAGCTATGTGAACAATCCCACTGGGTTCCAACTCTGCTATCGCCTTTATGTCTTCGAACGTCTCATCGCTTTGCTGCCCAATTTGAAGATGAAGCTGATTGGTCAATGCCGCAATCTGAAGCCAGATAGTTGATGTCGAATTCCGGATGCGAAGTGATCCAATGAGACATAGTGTTACGCTTTTATCCCTAACTTTTGCCTGGACCGCCCTTTCGGGTTTTCAGTCCACCGGGATACCCTTTTTTGCCTAAGCCGCCCTTTCGGGTTTTCGACTTACCGGGTGTACAGATTTTTATTCATTTCATCCCTTATTTTTGCCCGAACCCTTTTGGTTCGCCGGGAAGCCCTTATTTTTTCCTAGGTATGTCAACCTAGCGGGTCTTTTATTTATGCGTAGTATTTTTTCACTATGTCTGCATTGGCGGGGTGAGGAAGGTCGTCACCATCCATGGTGGTTAGGATCATGGCTCCTCCTGAGAACACACGCTTAACCACGAATGGCCCTTCATACGTAGGGGTCCATTTGCCCCGGGGATCACTTTGAGGAAGGATGATGCGTTTGATTACCAGGTCCCCAACTTGATACTCTTTCGGTCTGACTTTCTTGTTAAATGCCCTGATCATCCGTTTCTGATACGTTTGACCATGACAGATAGCAGTGAGCCTCTTTTCGTCAATCAGATTTAATTGATCAAGTCGAGTTTGGATCCAATCATCTTCATTCAAGTTTGCATCCTTCATTATCCGGAGAGAGGGTATCTGGATTTCAATTGGCAGGACTGTCTCCATGCCATAGACCAAGGAGAAGGGAGTTGCCCCGGTTGACGTCCTTGCTGAGGTGCGGTACCCATGAAGAGCGAACGGTAACATCTCGTGCCAATCTTTATAGGTCACTGTCATCTTCTGCACAATTTTCTTGATATTTTTATTGGCTGCCTCTACAGCCCCATTCATCTTCGGCCGGTAGGGAGAAGAATTGTGGTGCTGTATCTTGAATTGTTCACAGAGTTCAGTGATCATTTTGTTATTGAGATTGGTACCATTGTCCGTAATGATTCTTTCTGGGACGCCGTACCGACAGATCAGATTATGCCAGATGAAACGCGCCACAACGCTCTTGGTTACTGTGGCATAGGAAGCTGCCTCAACCCATTTCGTGAAGTAATCAATCGCCACCAAGATGAAACGATGCCCATTGGATGCCGTTGGTCGGATCTCACCGATCATATTGATGCCCCACATTGCGAAAGGCCAAGGTGCCGTCAGGACATTCAAAGGAACCGGAGGGATATGCACCTTGTCAGCATAGATCTGGCATTTATGACAAGTTCGGGAGTGTTGGTAACAATCGGCTTCCATTGTGGACCAGAAATATCCTGCCCGAAGGATTTTCTTAGCCATGGTGTGTCCACTGGAATGGGTTCCAAATGTACCTTCATGCAGTTCTATCATAATTTTCTCTGCTTCAGCCTTATCCACACAACGTAGCAGAGTTGAATCATGATTCCGCTTGTAGAGAATGCCGTTGCTGAGGAAGAATTTTGCAGCAAACCTCCTCATGAACTTCTTATCATTGACAGATGCACCTTCAGGGTATTCCTGAGCCTCCAAGTACCTCTTCACCTCGTGATACCAGGGTTTTTCAGTCACCTTCTCAGCCTCGAGCTCGCAGCAGTATGCCGGTTCGTCCAACTTCTAGATTATGATTCGGGGAGCCTCATTGTCCCATTTAACTTTGAACATTGAAGACATCGTGGCTAGTGCGTCCGCTAGCTGATTCTCCTCTCTGGGGAAATGCTCAAAAGTTATCTCTTCAAAGTGAGGGAGCAAGGTCGACACATACTCCTTGTAAGGAATAAGATTCGGGTGTTTCGTATCCCACTCGCCTTTGATCTGATTGATCACGAGAGTGGAATCTCCGAAGACACTTAGAAATTTTATCCTTAAGTCGATTGCAGCTTGTAGACCCATGATACATGCCTCATATTCTGCCATATTGTTGGTGCAGTTGAAACATAATCGGGCGGTGAGGGGAGTATGAGTTCCTTTGGGAGATATGATTACAGCGCCGACGCCGTTACCCAAAGCATTGGAGGCTCCATCAAAATGCATAGACCATCGGGATCCTTCCTCAGGTCCTTCATCCGGTCCAGGTACTTCACAGTCAGTTACCACCATGATGTCTTCATCCGGAAAATCAAAGTTTAATGATTGGTAATCGTCCACAGGTTGGTGTGCCAAATGATCTGCCAGTACACTTCCCTTAATTGCTTTCTGAGTTGTATACTGGATATCATATTCCGTTAAGATCATTTGCCATCTCGCTATTCTTCCAGACAGAGCGGGCTTTTCAAATATGTACTTGATGGGATCCATCTTTGAAATCAATAAAGTAGTGTGAGTCAGCATATACTGTCTCAGCCGGCGAGCAGCCCATACAAGAGCGCAGCAAGTTTTCTCAAGCAGTGAGTAACGAGACTCACAGTCGGTAAACTTTTTGCTCAAGTAATAAATAGCGTGCTCTTTTCGGCCAGACTCGTCATGCTGCCCCAGCACGCACCCCATTGAATTATCAAGCACTGTCAAGTATAGTATCAGAGGTCTTCCTTCCACCGGTGGCATAAGAATGGGTGGCTCTTGGAGATATTCCTTTATCCTTTCAAAGGCGGCCTTACATTCATCATTCCAGCGTACTACTTGATCTTTCTTCAGTAATTTGAAGATTGGCTCACAAGTAGCAGTCAGATGCGAGATGAATCGAGCAATGTAATTCAGTCGTCCTAGGAAACCTCTGACTTCTTTCTCTGTTCTTGGAGTCGGCATCTCTTGTATAGCTTTAACCTTGGCAGGGTCCACCTGGATACCTTTATCACTTACAATGAAACCTAGCAATTTTCCGGATCTTACCCCAAAGGTGCATTTGTTGGGATTCAATCTCAGCTTGTATAACTTGAGTCGGTCAAACAACTTCCTCAGATGGTCAAGGTGCTCCTCCTCAGTTTGAGACCTTGCAATCATGTCGTCAACGTATACCTCAATTTCATGATGGATCATATCATGAAACAAAGCAACCATGGCACGTTGATAGGTTGCCCCAGCATTTTTCAATCCGAACGGCATGACCTTATAACAGAAGGTGCCCCACTGAGTCACAAAGGTAGTCTTCTCCATATCCTCTGGAGCCATCTTGATCTGATTATACCCTGAAAAACCATCCATGAAGGAGAACACCTTGTGTTGAGCTGTATTGTCAACAAGGACATCAATGTGAGGTAGGGGGAAGTCATCCTTGGGGCTGGCCCTATTCAGATCCCTGTAGTCAACACACATTCTGACTTTTCCGTCCTTCTTCGGCACTGGCACTACATTGGCAACCCACTAAGGGTAAGAAGTCACTGCAAGGAACCCGACTTCAAACTGCTTCATAACCTCGGCCTTGATCTTTTCAGACATCTCTGGACGCATCCGTCGGACTTTTTGCTTTACCGGAGGGCAATCTTCCTTGGTCGGCAGGTGGTGAACTACAATGTCGGCATCCAAACCAGGCATATCTTCATAGGACCAAGCAAAGATCTCCATGTAGTCCTGTAGCATCTGGATCAATCGTTGCTTCACGCTGAGCTCCAGATTGGCACCAATCTTGACCTCTTTCCTATCTGTCTCAGTACCCAGGTTAATTGTCTCCACAGGCTCTTCATGTGGTTGAATAGCCCTCTCTTCCTGGAGTAGCAGTCTAGCCAGTTCACCAGGCACTTCGCAATCATCTTCACCTTCGTCTTCGGCCAAGTTGATCGGATTTTCGAAGTCATAACTGGCGGTAGCAGAGCTGTTACCAGTAAGATCCAGAGTGGATTGAAACCTGTATAAGTGAGTGTGTGTAAATATAGCTGTTTTGCAATATATATAACACAGAAAGGAAAAGAGCGCAAGATTTGAAATGCAATAAACGTCCAATGTTTTGATTGATGATATATGAAAATGTCATACAAAAAGCCCTCACAAATGGAGCTACGATGCCCCGGGTAGGACACCGAGCCAACAAAGTTTTAACATATTGTTTGTTACAAATTGGAAATCAAAAGAAATCAATTACTGCGTGACAAATGTGATAGGGGTAAAATCCTTTGTCGTCCAGTTGCTTGGTCCGTTGCTGGTAGTCGGGTAGATCCAACTGTCAAACTCAGCTTCCTCCACATCTTCCTCGATAGCATTCACCCTTGAGCTGGAAATAAACACCGGAGCCTTTCCGATCTTCTCTTTACGCACCGCCCTCTGAGCCTCTACAGTAAAGCCTAGCCCAAACTTGTCGTTCTTCTGAGTGAAGTCAGAAAGCTGACCCCAGTGTGCATAATTGCCTTTCTGAACCACAGCCCGGGCATCCCTTAGGGAAGCCATCTTCAAGGAATCATTCTCTTCGGCTATTGTCTCTGCAGCTGCTGAAATTGGATGCACCTCCTCGAAATGCTGGAAGGGGGTTTCAATAAACTCCCCGTCCATCTCAATGTACCTGAAGGAATTCAAATGGCTCACCATATACTCCTCTTATCCTTGCACAGTGACGATCTTCCCCCTGACGGGATACTTCAGCTTCTGGTGCAAGGTGGAGGTCACTGCCCCAGCTTTATGGATCCAAGGTCGACCCAACAGACAAGAGTACGATGGACGTATATCCATCACATAAAAGGTAGAGTCAAACACTTGAGAGCCCACACGAATAGGGATGTTAACCTCTCCATGAACCATCCTTTTGGAACTGTCAAAGGCCCTGACGATGATACTGCTGGGTTTCAACTCCAGGCCTTCATAATCCAGACGATCCAAAGCCTTTTTCGGTAGAACATTCAAGGAAGAACCAGTATCCACCAATACATGCGCCAGAGTAGTGCCCCTGCATTCGATGGAGACATGCAGGGCATCATTGTGGTCTCTTCCCTTTGCGGTCAGGTCAGCATCTGAAAAACCCAAGCCGTTGTCCGCTGTTAGATTTGCTATGCAATCAGTGAACTGGACTGCAGACGTCTCCTGCGGCACATGGGCCGTCTTGAGAAATGAGATCAAAGCCTTAGCATGGGCCTCGGAGCATAGCAATAAGGAGAGCAGGGAGATCTTGGAGGGCGTATGCCCCAACTGCTCGACAACATTAAAATCACTTTTCTTTATTATTTTCAGAATCTCCTCCATTTCTTGTCGGGAGGCCTCAGCATTTATGGGTATTGGTGCCTCCATCCGGGCAGGCTCTTCTTCAATCCCTTTGCCCCGAGCATTTGATGACTCGGCAGCAGGGGACACAATTTGATCAGCAACAGGACCAGGTAAACTTGTAGGTTTTATGAGGAGGGGTTTTCGAATAGCGGGCGGCGCAATGTCAGGCGAGAAGAGCCTGCCACTGCGGGTAACTTTGGCTGGACCAGTGATATCGCAGATACTGGCGCTAGTGTCAAATTCTTGTTTGATTCCATTTACATACACGTCTGCCCCATAATGCCAGGGGACAGCTTTATCAGACACGTAGGAGAGGGGCCCCGGAACAGTAATGATCACAGGCGCAACTGTCATGATTTGAAAAGGCTTCTTCGGGGGAGCCTTGATTGGATTCTTGAAGATGGTAATCACATAAACTTCTTTCATCGGAATCAATTGAACAGCAGTCTTTTTGAATAGGATTTCCTTGCTATCCATTAGGCCTTGGATGCCTAACCTCAGCAAGGGACAATCAGATAGGGAAATAGCACAGAACAGGCAACCTTCACTGCATCCCGGAAATAAACTGGCCCGCAGTAGGTTCTTCTTAACAGTCTTCAAAGGGGTAACAACTTCATCTACCGAAACAGCGTACACTTCTTCCTCAATGGCATTTACCCTATGCTGGGGCATAGGAGCCGTTACAACATTTGGTCTTTCTGGCGCTTCAAACTGAATTTCCTTTGCGTCGATCAGATCTTGCACTTTGTTTCTCAAGGCCCAGCAATCATCAGTAGTGTGCCCGGGGCTATCAGAATGATAAGCACACCGGGCATTTGGGTTATATTTAGGAGACGCAGTGTTGACGACCTTAGGAGCTTCTTTGAGGGTCACCAGGTTGGTGGATAACAGTTGGGGTAAAATTTGAGATAACGTCATACTTAGTCGGGTATACTGCCTCTTGGGCCTTTCGCTTCTTTGTTGATTGTACTGCTGAGGAGCAGCAACAGGTTTGGAGATGACCAAAGCATTGACGGCTTGGCGACTTTCGGGCTTGACTTGTCTTCTAGGACCATAGACGGCACTTGCTTCTTTCTTAAATGGCCTCTTCTCAGCACTTGTAGAGGCAGCCTTTTGTATCTTGCCTGACCTGATGCCAGCTTCAATTCTTTCTCCCGTTAATATCAAATCTGTAAATCCAGCGGAGGAGTTACCAACCAAATGATTGAAAAACGGACCAGACAACGTCCCCAGAAACATATCAACCAGCTCTCGATCAGTTAATGGAGGCTGCACCCTGCCAGCCAAATCTCTCCATTTTTGAGCTTACTCTTTGAACCCTTCACCCGTCCCTAGAGACATACCCTGAAGTTGGGTACGCGTAGGAGCGAGATCAGAATTGTATTGGTATTGTCTGTAGAATGCGGTTGCCAAATCCTCCCAGTGTCGGATGCTAGCTCCATCCAATTGGTAGAACCATTCAAGCTGTGACCCCGAGAGGCTATCTTGGAAGAAGTGAATCCAGAGGTTTTTATCCGCCGTGTAAGGTTGGATTTTCCTTACGTACGACCTCAGATGCAGCTTTGGGCAGGAGACCCCGTCATACTTGGCGAAGGCAGGCGCCTTAAACTTGTGTGGAATGACTACCCCAGAAGATAACCCCAAATCTCCGAAATCCAGTCCTGGCACATTCTGAATTTCCATGGCGCTCAAGCGGTCCTCCAATTGTTTGTATCTGTCAGCAGCAGGTGGGTATTGTTCGTCATTATAGTCCGTCTCGTTGTCGGAGACTGCGAGACTAGGAGCTCCTCCCCCTTGGGGACTGTTTTTCTCAGCAGAAGAGGTGGTGGGATCAGCTTCATTGTGGAGTGTGTTCCCAAATCGGCATCCGGTGTTGAACAATGCGGTCCTCTTTTTCTTCTTCTTCTTCATGAGTAGAGTCTTCAACTCTTGTTGACCTTGGGCTAGGCTTAGGACCATCTCTTGAAATTGTGCACTTTGGGCCTGAAGGGCCTTGATTGCTTGCTCACTGGAGGATTCTGGATTCATGATGACTGTTCACACAAACAGCGAAGAAAATTAAGCATCCTGCGAAATAGGGTACCTGCTATGCATATGGTGCAATGGAATGCGTATGTATGCAATGCATTCAAGGATTTAGAATATTCAAAATTTGTTGTAGACAAAAAAGGAACGCACATCATATTAATAAGGAGAAATTCGTTAGTACATAAATGCCTCATGGGCCAAATATTACAAAATAACTCCTTAAGGTAAAAAAACATTGCGCATCCTCTTTGGCGCGATGTAGGTGTTGAGATTCCTTTCCTCGTGCAGCAGGCGGGTGAGTTACAGGACCTTCTTTTCACTAGCATGTAGACTGGTCTCAAGAGAATTCCGTTCTTCCTTAAGCTGGACCCAGCTCTTCTGCATTTCTTCCCAGGAGGTGGGCATGTCAGGATGTTGAATGGTGTAGGATGCTTCTCCTTCCAAGACTGGTTCTTTGATCACAGGAAGCATGTGAGGATAAGGCATCACCAACTTCTGGGAGCGGGCTCGTACCCACTTGAGATAAGGTTCCAACGGGATGGAGTTCCTGTGCCCCAATGTCTTGCTGTCGATCCTACTTGGCATCCTCCAAGCTCTGATAAATCTCTGACGAAGTCCTTGAGTATCGTTGTCGAAGTCGAAAACTATGTCAGGAATTAACATGTCATGAGGGCCATCCCTCCGAGCATAACCAAACTGTCTCCAAGCCAGGCATGGGTTGTAGGTAATACCTCCTTTGATTCCAAATAAAGGAACATTAGGGTACTCCCCGCAACGATCAATGATAGTGACGTCTTCCCTGGACCTAGGGCACCAATGTATATCTGCATGCGTGAGAGTCATTAACCGTTGTGACCATCTCAAACCCCGCTCGTTCTTCAAAACTGATTGTGGAAGGTGCGAAATAAACCACCTTCCCAGGAGAGGTGTGCAACACAAAAGGACACCTCTTCTTCTCATGGTTCGAGTGTAACATGAGTGAAGGATGTCCCCCAACAGTGTAGGTATAGGATTCCTGGTCATAAAGATCTGGACAGCACTGATATCAATAAGCTGATCTGGATTAGGGAACAACACCAAACCATAGACAAGGAGGGCCATAACTTCTTCAAAAGCTCGTAGGTCAAGAGAGTTCCAACATTCTTGGGCCTTCTCAAACAGAAACCTGGCTAAGAAACCCTTGATACCACTTCTAACTTCCCAATGTCCCTTGAGGTCAGATGACTGTAGGTGCAAGGCTTTAGCAATCTCTTCAAGCTTGGGTTCCTCTTCCGTACCGTTGTAGGGTAGTTGATCAAGGATAGGGACCTTCAGAAGTCGGGAGAACTCTTCCAATGTAGGCACCAACTGATAATCTGGGAAGGTGAAGCAGTGATGCAGAGGGTCAAAGAATTGGAACAGGACCTTTATCAAGTCCTCCTCAATGTTGGTGTTAACCAAGTTGATGAGTCTTCCATGTCTCTCACTGAATGAAGAACCCTCGGGAATCCTGGACAGAAGTTCCTTAAGCTGAGGAGGGATCTTTACAAGGCCAATCTGAATTGTCTTTCTGCGAGCAGTTTCCATGTCCTATAAAACAAGAACAAAGATGAAGACTCGAAACCCTTGAAATGGTTAGTCAATGCTCATGATGTTTGTATGATGTAATGATGTGATGATTAAATGCATTATAAATATTCACAGAGGCAAACAGGGTAAGGCACACAAGTCACACAAGCCCTTAGAGTTTAGGCCTGCATGGGGTCTGGGTATTACCCTCTTGAAGTTTGGTGGGCTCAACCTGTCCTATCAAAAGTAACCGGGTTCTAAAGGTCCCAATATCACTGGATTGCTTTCATTGTTCATCGTTTCGATTTGGCCACTGAACTGGCGACCGAAATATTCCAGGAAAGCAACCCTCAATTGAGTGTAGTATCGAGTATCAACCAACCTCGGACTGCACCAAAGTCAGTTATCTCACTACCCTAAAAAGGCCAAGATGGTTCAATTAAGGTTCCTAAGGTCAGTTGATGCTTCACGACACCACGCGGCGGCCCCGTACTCTCCTTGACTGAACTCAAGGGTTACCGGTACACACCAAAGTGCCACATCAACGTAGCAGACTGTTTCAACCATGTCGGTATACCCCGCACAGTTCCCTCACAGCCTTGTTGCTACTTTCTAAGAAGGTATCCCCAGATCCGGGTTAGGATCTATAAAACTCTGATACAAAGCCCACAAATATAAAAGCAAACAAAGCAAACAATTGAAAACAAAGGTGATCTAAACCCTAAGGTTACTCCACTTTATAAGTTATCCCCAGCAGAGTCGCCAGTTCTGTGATACGGTGGGAGAACTGACTAGTGTTTTGCGTTCGTATTCGCAAATGTTGCGGTTAGCAAGAGTCGCCACCGACTTTTTATTTTATCCTAAGGAAAGGTTAAAAAGCACAGCAAAAACCTTTTGAGATGTTTTCTTGGGTTCGGGGAGTAGATTATAGAAAGGGAAGGTATTAGCACCCTTTCTATCCATGGTTATCCATGGGCTCTTAGTTACTTGCTTAGATCACTTGCCTTTTGCTTTCAATTGTTTTAAATGGTGCTTGAGTGTGTGGGTTTGAAAATATTTTGAAAAGAGGCCAATGTGGTGGCAACCTTTGTAATGATCCATGTGGGGATGTATACAAAGATGTATGTCTTTTTGAAAAGGTTTTCATTTGTTTTTGAAAATTGTTTTGAAAGTGTGATGTTGTGTGATTTTTGAAGTTAGGCAAGTGTTTTGTTTTGCAAGTTGATTCAAGTAACTAAGAGGTTATCTACTCCTAAATTTCTCAAAAGATCATTGCTATACTTTAACCCTTTTAACAAGTTTGCTCCACCATTGTATTTGGTGGGCAACCTTGTGTTAGGATGTGAAAGGGACAGGCGCGGGTCATCGTTTTAGACCATAATTGCAACGACGTTAAATGTCTTTGGGCAATTTCTTTAAGGGACTTGATCATTTGTTTTTGTTTGTTTTGAAAAGTTTTATCGAGGGACTATGATCATTCAAATTGTTTGCTTTGCCCAAAGATGTTCAACATACAACATGGCCCATTTATTTGAAGGCAACAAGTGGAATACCCTAGGGGGTGCAAGTGTGATTTGTGTGTCCATTTTCATGCTTGTTTATCTTGTATTAGGTCAAACTATTTTTTTTATCGTTTTTCGCATGCAAACCCTAATTCTAACATGTTATCATTAGAAAGAAATAAAGTACGAAATTAAAATTACTAAGCTATTACAAAACCAAATATGGGAAGGGGGGTACAAATGTTCAAATGGGGATATTGACAGGAATTTAAATCTAAATTATTACATCAATTGAATATTTGCAAGGTAAATAAATCGCATAATTAAATGCAAAAAGAAAGTTTTTATGTGTATGAGAAAATATTATTTATGTAAAAGGAAAAAGAAAATAAAAATGTATTATTTTTTTTTGAGTATTTTGAGTTTAGGGTAAAAACCCTAATTTGAGAGAAAATGGTATTATCATTTAATTTAATACAAGTATTTATTTATTATTTGTAAAAATAAAAATAAAATGAAGTATATCATGAAAAAAAAGTATTTTTGTATCAAATATTAATAAAAATAAAAAAAAATCAAGTATGTTTATATTTTGTCTTAAATGTATTAATAATCACATATATATATATATATTAAACCTAAATATGTATTATACAAAAAATAAGTATTTATTTAATATTTTAATAAAATAAATAAAAGAGTATTTTTTGTGTGAAATATTTTCAGAAAGTAAATGAAAATAAAAATTGTATTTACATTATTTTTACATTTTATTCTAATAATCATATATATATATTTATGTACAAACAAAGAAAATAAACAAATAAATATGCAATAAATGCAAAAAGTGATGAAAAAAAATATTTTTAATTTTTAAATGGCATGAGAAAAAATAAACAAAGTCAGCCAAAAAAGAAAAAGTCAAAAATGTTAAAAAATGAGCAAATGGGCTCAGGGGGTAAACCAAAAAAGATGGTGTGAAAAGCAAAATAACACAGGCCCAGCCCATTGACCATTGTCTTCAACCTCTGGCTTCAAACATTTGAAAAAAACGCGCGCCTCTTGCTTCAATGTCTAACTCCTGATTCTTGGCTTTTCAGCAAAAACTCATAACACAAGAAATGTTCAGCATGAAGAGACGGTTTCAACCATATAAATAACTTGACCTATCTCTCTAAGATGAGGGAGAATTTCTCTCCCCCTCTTTTCTGACCTAACTTTTCATCAATGTTCAGACATGAAATTCTCTAAGCACACGAAACATAAATGAAATCTAATCATATGAGCATGTTCAGGGCTATGATTGTGACATGTTTTCTTCAAAAACCTAAAGCTAACAATGCCTAATAAGAGAGATAGAACTCCATGAATATACCTGTTCAGTTGGAATCGAGCTTGGCAATGGAGGATGTTTCAGAGTGAAATGATGACTTGTACAGCTTCCTTGAAGTGTAAGGATGCTTTTCCAATTCCTACTTTGTCTTGAAACTCCCTGAATCGAGCTAGTGAACTCCAACTGCAAAACAGAAAATTGAAAATGGTGAAGTGGCTTGGAGGTGTTACAGGTCTGATTTTAGGACATGGTTAGCTTGTATATATTGTAGGGAAGGTAGAGGAAAAGGTTTGGATCAAAATGCTCGAAGGGATTGGGAGTTTGCACTCAAACTGCAGGGCTTGCTCTGTTTGAGCAGTTTTGTGATGTTTCTGAGATGGAGGATGCTTGGGAGGTTTAGGACTCGTGCCAAGGCTTGAGTATGTTCTATGGAAAATGTTTGATAGCTTTTGTGTTGTGTGTGTATGCTGAAGAGAGAGTTGTGATAAGTTATGGACTTTTCTTCACACTTAAGCTACAAAATGCCACCTTGCTTTCTAGGTCAGTACATGCCCTCTAACTATGCTGCTATCCCTTGCCTTGATCAGTGCAGTTTGCTCACAAACTTGTGCCAAGAAGATCTTGATTGTACCACTTGGATTGCAAACTTGACATAAAGTTCTTCTTTTCAAGAATGGAAATAATGCTTTTTCTAGTTTAGGCTTAATTCCTTGTGTAATGACCAAAGGCTTAGAATAACAACTTGATTCATTGGTTTTGCATTAAATTAAGGAGTGTAATTTGGTTTTAGGACCTGTAAAGTAGCACAAACTATGCTGAGTTCAAATTTGCCAATTTTATGAACATGCTTTGATGAAGAACAAAAGTGAATTTTTGCCAACTTGTGAAATTCGAATCTCTCAAGTTATGAGGTTGTTTGATGAGTTCTTGGACATTTTGGAAAGCTTGGAATGTGTACTACAATCCATCTTTGAAATGCAAATCAAAATTCCAAGTGGAAGGGTATGAAAAGTGGCCTTGAAGTAGGGTAGAAAACCTTGTCAAAATAGGTCAAATTTCACTAAGTTAAAAGATGGTTTAGTGCCCTTATTCAAAAAATTATAACTTGAGATACAAGCTTCAAATGAGAAAACTTTGTGAATCAAAGTTGTAGATTATGCAACAAGCTACAACTTTCATGTTTTGACTTTTGTTTGAATCCAAATGGATCATGGTGAAAAGATGGGGCAAAGTTGGGAAAAAATTAGGGTTTTTCATAACTTAGAAAAATTCTGAGTTATGAAAAATTCCATTTTCAAACCCTAATTTGCATTTTGAGATTTCTTGGTGAACAAGTTTCATGATTTGGCATGTTTTGATGAAAAATGAATCTTGACTCTTGATTTTGACCAAAAAGTCAAAGTTTGACTTTTCAGTATACAGTCAAAATTGATCAATTGACTGGGAAATTCAACTGTCAATCTTGTGTACTTGGGATCTTTTGAGCTTGATGAACATGTCAAGATAATTCCATGAGGTCCTTGAGTCCATATGTGAGCTTGGTTTGCCATTGGCTAGGTCAAACAGTCAAAAATTGCCTTTGTGCAGTCAAAATCCTAAAAATGACCATTTTGCCCTTTTGATGATCTGATCAAATTTCTTGGGGAATTGTGACCCAAACTTGACAAATGGTCTATATGAGTTCATAATGTTGATGTGGATCAAATTTCATGAGGTTTGACTGTCAATTGGCCACAGTTGACTTTTTCCCCAATACAGCTGATTTCTAGGTCAACTGTCCAATTGACTGGGCAAAACTTGGAATCAAGACTTGAAACTTGGTATAGGTAAACTTGGGAGTCCAACATGAAGCATGAAAGTCATCTTAGGAATTTTAGGCCAAAACATCCTTAGGCAAACACAAACCCTCATTTGAGTCCACAGTGCAAGGAGAAGTCTTGAGCAGAGGAAACCCTAACTGAATCTTAATCTTCAAAGATCTTGTGATGAGAAAATGTTGAGGAAATGGGAGGGCAAATTTTGGGGTACAACAGTAAGCAACGGTACTGTGCATTGAAAGCAAATTATTACCAACGGCCTCATTCCAGACAAGATCTTCTTGATAAGGAAAGTTTGTTATTAGCATTGAATCAAGAATATTGCTCCAACGTTCAACAATCTCAGTGCTATATAAACAAGACTATGAAGATTGAATTGGCTAATGCTCTCCAACATTTTACACGCCTAAAAGCTAATCATAATCTTCCTTCTCTCAGTTTGCTAAACGCTGCATATCTCCTTACTCAATCATTGTTTAGCAATCTAGTTTCATAAGCTTAAGTTGTGTATACATCACAGTTGTGATACAGTTTTGTAGAAAACATTCACACACCTAGATTTTTCTTCTTTGTAAGAAAGTGTTTCCTTGACAAACCGGGTTGTGGTTTGCATCAAGAAGGCTTTAGCAGTTGTTAAAGCAGTTTGTAATATTCAGTTGAATATAGTGGATTAAGACCTCGTTGGAGAGAGGCGAAATCACCTTGACGGGTGGACTGGAGTAGTTTGAGATCAAACGAACCAGGATAAAAATATCTTGTTCATTGCATTGATTTTTCAGTTTTACAATTCAACCCCCCCCTTCTTGTGTTTTTCACTTCTTCAATTGGTATCAGAGCGCCTGGTTCTGAGCTAAAACACTTAAATGTGTCAGTACAAGATCCAGCGTCAGAAAAACACAATGGCAGGAACTTATTCTCACACCAGCAATGACAACCATGAGGACAGAGACAGATTCAACGGCAAACCTCCAGTCTTTGATGGAGAAAACTTTGATTACTGGAAAGACAGAATTGAAAGCTTCTTTCTGGCACATGATGTTGATCTGTGGGATATGGTGACAGATGGATACACGCACCTTGTGAATGCAAGCGGTCAGAAGATTGATAGAAAAACAATGTCTGACCAACAAAAGCGTGACTTCAAGAATCACCACAAGGCCAGAACCATCCTTCTCAGCGCCATCTCCTATACTGAATATGAAAAGATCTCCAACAGAGACACAGCAAAGAACATTTTTGACTCACTCAGAATGACGCATGAGGGCAACGTTCAGGTCAAAGAAACTAAAGCTCTGGCGCTCATTCAGAAGTATGAGGCGTTCAAAATGGAAGAATCTGAATCCATTGAAACAATGTTCTCAAGATTCCAGATTCTGGTAGCTGGTCTCAAGGTTCTGGACAAAGGATACTCTACTGCTGACCATGTCAAGAAAATCATCAGAAGTCTACCCAAGCAGTGGAGACCAATGGTTACAGCTCTGAAGCTAGCAAAAGATCTCAACAAAATCACTCTGGAGGAACTTATCATCTCCCTCAGAAGTCATGAGATAGAGCTAGAAGCTGACGAGCCTCAGAAGCAAGGTAAGCCTTTAGCATTAAAATCTAACAAAAAATCTGAGTCTAAAGTTTTGCAGGCAGTTGAAGAAACATCTGATGGATCCTCATCAGAAGAAGACGAACTCTCCCTCCTCTCCAGAAGAGTAAATCAACTGTGGAAGCAGAGGCAAAGGAAGTTCAGGAATCCCAGAAGATCTGATCAGAACGAGTCCTCTTCCAGATACAGAAGGACAGATTCTTCCTCTGGATACAGAAGATCTGAAGGCTCCTCAAGTAGCAAAAAGCCAAACACCAAGGACATCATCTGCTATGAGTGCAATGAGCAAGGACACTACAAGAGTGACTGCCCAAAGCTTCAGAGGGAAAAGCCCAAAAAGAAGTTTGGAAGAGAAAAGAAGAAAAGTCTCGTGGCTACATGGGATGACTCTGACTCGTCTGAAGCTGACTCAGAATCAGATGATGAGAGGGCAAACATAGCTCCCATGGCTAACATTTCAGAAGATAGTGAAGCTTCTGAATCAGACTCAGAATCAGATACTGAAGAGGTATTTCCTAACTTTGCTGTTAATTTTACCAAGGCTGAACTTGCTGAAAGCCTTAATGAAATCCTGGAAAGGTATCAGCAAATTAGAGTTAAATTCAGAGACCTGAAAAGGAATCTTGAATCTGACTCTAATAAGACTGAGAGTCTCAAATTGGAGAATTCTGAGCTGAGGAATAAGATTTCAAAATTAGAAAACACTTTACAAAACTCTCAGAAGGAACCAATTTCTGAAACTCCCAGCAACGCTGATGAGATCATCAAGGAGTATGATCACAGTTTCCAGAAGTTCCTTGCTAAAAGCATAGATAGAAGCAAAATGGCTTCAATGATCTATGGAGTTAGCAGAAACGGAAGGAAAGGAATAGGATACCAAGGTAAGGTTCCTACACCAAAGAATGTCATGGACTTAACCATTAAACACACTCCTCTGAATTCACATTTTGTGTATGGTCACACACATGATATTAAATACACTAGCAGTAAGTACTCTGTGAAACCAAAATTCAACCAGAGTTTTGGTAAAACAAACAAATCAGGACCCAAGAAAATCTGGGTACCTAAGGACAAAATAATACATGTTGCAGATATCTTTAGCAGCAAGTCAGAAATACCAGTCATGGTACCTGGACTCTGGCTGCTCGCGACACATGACGGGAAGAAGGCATATGTTCCAAAGCCTGGAACTTAAGCCTGGAGGCCACGTTGGCTTTGGAGGCAATCAGAGGGGAAAGATAATTGGCTCTGGAACTGTAGGTAATGGAAATCTTCCCTCTATTAATAATGTTCTGGTAGTAGATGGATTAATGCATAATGTGTTATCCATAAGTCAATTAAGTGATAACGGTTATGATATAATCTTTAATCAAAAATCATGTAAAGCTGTTAGTCAGAAAGATGGGACTATCCTGTTTAATGGTAAGAGGAAAAACAACATTTACAAAATCAAACTTTCTGAACTGAAAAGTCAGAATGTAAAGTGTCTTCTGTCTGTTAACAACGAGCAGTGGATCTGGCACAGAAGATTGGGGCATGTTAGTATGAGAAGAATATCTCATATTAACAAACTCAATCTGGTCAGAGGGCTTCCTAATTTGAAGTTCAATTCAGATGCTCTGTGTGAAGCATGTCAGAAAGGCAAATTTGCAAAACCCTCTTTTAAATCTAAAAATGTTGTTTCTACCTCTAAGCCATTAGAACTTCTGCACATTGACTTATTTGGACCAGTTAAAACTGCTTCAGTCAGTGGCAAGAAGTATGGGTTAGTAATCGTAGATGACTATAGCAGATGGACATGGGTAAAGTTCTTAAGACACAAGGACGAGTCACACTCTGTGTTTGTTACCTTCTGTAACCAAGTTCAGAATGAAAAGGATCTTAGAATCGTTAAAGTCAGAAGTGATCATGGTGGAGAATTTGAAAACAAAGATTTTGAGTCATTCTTTAATGACAGAGGCATTCTGCATGATTTCTCTTGTCCTAGAACTCCCCAACAAAATGGAGTTGTAGAACGAAAGAACAGAACATTGCAAGAAATGGCCAGAACCATGATCAATGAGACAAACGTTGCTAAGATCTTCTGGGCAGAGGCAATAAACACAGCGTGCTACATTCAGAATAGAATCTCAATAAGATCTATTCTGGAAAAGACTCCATATGAATTGTGGAAGAACAGAAAGCCCAACATTTCATATTTTCATCCATTTGGATGTACCTGTTTTATGTTAAATACGAAGAATTATTTGAACAAGTTTGACTCTAAAGCACAGAAGTGTATTATGTTAGGATACTCTGAACGCTCAAGAGGGTACAGAGTATACAATACAGAAACACAGATTGTGGAAGAATCAATCAGTGTTCATTTTGATGATAAGCTTGACTCTGAAAAGTCAAAGCAGAATGAAGTTTTTGCAGGTATGGAAATTGAATTTACAGGTTCTGAAGACAAGTCATCAGAAGCTCTCAACACAGACACTCCTTCAACGTCTGAAAGGAGCACTGCTAGCAATCCTACAACAGCTGCTGATCAACCTCAGAAGAGATTACCCAGAAGCAGCTTGGATCACCCAAAAGAGACTATCTTAGGAAGAAAGGAAGATCCAATCAGAACAAGAGCAAGCTTCAGAAACTCTGAAGAAACACTCATGGGACTTGTGTCTCTGATTGAACCTTCTTCTATTGACGAATCACTTCTGGATAATGACTGGATTCTGGCAATGCAAGAAGAGCTGAATCAATTCACCAGAAATGATGTATGGGATCTTGTTCCCAGACCAAAAGGATTCAACGTCATTGGAACAAGATGGGTGTTCAGAAACAAGCTAAATGAACAAGGTGAAGTCATCAGAAACAAGGCACGACTGGTTGCACAAGGTTATAGTCAGCAAGAGGGGATAGACTATACAGAAACCTTTACCCCAGTCGCCAGGTTAGAATCTATCAGACTTTTAATTTCATTTGCTGTTAATAGAGGCATCACTCTGTATCAGATGGATGTCAAAAGTGCATTCTTAAATGGTTATATAGAAGAAGAGGTTTATGTACACCAACCCCCTGGTTTTGAAAATACAAAACATCCAGAACATGTTTTCAAACTAAAGAAGTCACTATATGGTCTGAAACAAGCTCCCAGAGCTTGGTATGAAAGGCTAAGTAACTTTCTGTTAGAAAATGAATTCACCAGAGGGAAGGTGGACACTACCTTCTTCTGTAAATCAGTTAAGAATGACATCTTAGTCTTTCAAATTTACGTTGATGATATTATTTTTGGTTCTACTAATCCTTCTCTTGGAAGAAAATTTGCTAAGTGTATGCAGGCAGAATTTGAGATGAGCCTCATGGGGGAACTGAAATTCTTTCTAGGAATTCAGATCAATCAAACTCCAGAGGGAACTTACATTCATCAGAGCAAATACATCAGAGATCTTCTGAAGAAATTTGACCTCTCAGAATGTAAGCCATCAAAGATTCCAATGCATCCCACGTGCATTCTAGAAAGAGAGGAGGTAAGCAAAAATGTAGAACAGAAAGTCTACAGAGGTATGATTGGTTCTCTCCTTTATCTGACTGCTTCAAGACCTGATATATTATTCAGCGTTTGTATTTGTGCTAGATTCCAATCAGATCCTAGAGAATCTCACTTAACAGCTGTTAAGCGAATTTTCATGTATCTGAAAGGTACTACTAATCTGGGTTTGTTTTATAGAAAATCTAGTGATTACAGTTTAGTAGGCTACTGCGATGCTGACTTTGCTGGAGACAGAGTAGAGCGTAAAAGTACTTCTGGAAGCTGCCAGTTTCTGGGAGAAAATCTGATCTCTTGGTCCAGCAAAAGGCAATCAACAATTGCGCTATCAACAGCAGAAGTTGAGTACATAGCAGCAGCAGGATGTAGCACACAAATGCTCTGGATGAAACGTCAGCTTGAAGACTTCCAGATTTTTGAGAGTAACATTCCTATACTCTTTGATAATACTTCTGCTATTTGCTTAAGTAAGAATCCTATTTTACATTCTAGAGCTAAGCATATAGAAATAAAATATCACTTCATTAGGGACTACATTCAGAAAGGAATTTTGAATCTAAAATTTATAGATACAGACCATCAATGGGCTGATATCTTCACTAAACCCCTTTCTGAAGATAGGTTCAATTTCATTTTGAAACATCTCAGCATGAAAATCTGCCCAGAGTGAAAATGTTTTAATTCCATATATTTATCTTCAGAATGCATTTGTTTTACTATGAACTTCTGATCAATCTCTCTTTAGAAAGATAGAACATGCAGATTGTATCAGATGCAAGTCTAAAGATCTGAGAGTCTAAGCTCAAAGATAGACGTGCTGATCACTACATCAAACAAGTGTCATCCAATCATCAGCAAATCTCTGAAGCAGAACACATGCACGCTTCTGAGAAGGAAAAACGCTGATTGGGTGCATTGAGACACATGTCTGGTAACCGTTTTAAGTATCTTTCTCAAATCCCCCAAAATCAGCAAGCTTTAAATGAAAGTAATCATGTTTTTAAAACGTAATCATGATTTTATTCCTCTTTATTGAAAACGTTTACAATTTCAAAATATTCTGAACCCTATTTAAACACGTTAACCTCTCACTTCAATCTTTTACAATTTCTCACTATTTCTCAAGCATTCTCTGCATTTTTCTGTGTTCATCTCTCTCAAACTCTTTTTCTCAGTTTTTTCTCAAAAAATCCCTAAGTGTGAACATGGCAACCTCCAGCAGTGCTTCTGTGGGTTCTCAGAAGAAAGCATCATCTGAATAGTATCAAGTGCCATTCAGAACACTCCTCACTCCTGTGAAGAATCTTGAAGTGTTATCTGAATTGATCATTGATTTTGGAAGTCTGAAGGAAAACGGTTTTGATTTAACAGAAGAAGTTAGGGCACAGAAATGGGAAAGGTATTTTGACAGGTTGGTTGGACCAACATTCCCTATGTTAGTCAAGGAGTTCTGGATTCATGCAACGGCTTCAACGCATCAAGTCACCTCCTACATTATGGGGAAGAAGATTGTGATCACTGAGGATCACATAGCAAGGTTAATTGGATACAGTGGCGGTGGCGTCCGCTGTATTGATATGGCTGAGAGATGTGCTGACGTGGGCGTCATAGCAGAAAGGATTTTCACCCATGGGGTGCCCAGCAGCAAGATCAAAGATCTGAAGGATCATCACAGAGTTTGGGCAAAGATAATTCTGGGGTGCTTTAACCATAGGAAGCCAACTAGTTCCCCTGATTACATAAATGTAGATCAGCAGTTTCTGATCTACTTTATCAATCAGAAGGTAAAAATCAACTTGGCTCATCTTCTGTTTAATCACCTCAGAACAAGCGTGAAGGAAACCAGGGAAGAAGAAAGAACAAAGAGGGATTGGATACCCTTTGGAAGGTTGATATCAGATATTCTGACTGAGAATAGGCTGATAGAGCATCTGATAGAAGCTCAAGAGTTAAGCACCATTGAACCAACGGTTGGGAAGCCTCTAAACGCGAAGAAATTGAAGAAAATGAAGTTGATAGAGAATATCAAAAAGGAACCCAGCGCTACTCCTATTGCTGATATCACCAGCAGAAGAGTCCCACTGAGTGACTTTCCTTTATTCTCTGAGATAGAATCCAAGCCAGTGGTAGTTCTCAGATATCTGGACGCGTGCAAAGCTGATGGTACAGATCCCAATCTGAAGATCAAAGATCTGCACCAACCTCAACCAGAAGTGACACTGAAGAAGACAAAGAAAAGGAAGGCACCTTCAGAAGGATCATCCCAGCAGACACCCAAGAAAAGAGGTAATTTATCTGCTGCTTCTGTTTTAAATTCTTCTACTATTCCAGCATCAATTCCACCTCCAACCTCTCATAGAATCTCAATCCCCATCCCAACAATAGATGAAACTGAACCAGAAGATGACCCTTCTGAGGCATTACAACTCAGAAGACCCTGAACCAAACATCCCAAACCAACAATCTCAACAACATCAGCAATTGACAAAGTGCTGTCTGACATTGATCAACACACTTCTGATCACTCCTCCATTAATCCAAACTCTGAACCACAAATTGTCACTTCTCCATAACCAGAAAAACAACAACCTCTCTCATCCATTCCAGAAGAACCTCTTATCCCTGAACAACCAGAAATTCCAACAACTTCTCCACAACCAGCAATTTTGTCTCCCTCTCCTCAACCAGAAATTCATCCACCATCACTTCAACCTGAGTTTCATCACTCTGAAACTCCAACTCCTCCACCTTCTGAACCTCATTCACCTCGACCATCACCTCTGGCAATCCAGCTGCCATGTGGAACAACAGTCACAATGGCCCAGTTGCCATCCTCACCAGAATCTACACCACCAAATACTCCCAAAACACCAAACAGTCCAATCATTATTTCTGATTCTCCCACTCCATCTCCAAAACAAACAGCTCCCAAGCAAACCACCGAAAACCCCAGCATGACCTTCATAGACTTAACAATCCTTGACCGTCTTACTGATCTGAAAAATAAAATAGCCATTCCAAAACCAAAACAACCAGATGTTGGCTCTGGTATTATGAATTTTGAAACAGGTTTGCAGCAGTGGATTGCTTCTCTGAAGCAAGTCTGTCCTGGAATGATTGACCCAGCTGCTTCTGACCAGCTCTGGTCACAATTCAGAATTTGGGTATGTGCTGAAGCCCTCAAGTTGCAGGATATCAACTATGAGCAGGCACAACAGAACTTCAGCAAGCTGCTGAAGGAAGTTGAAAGTCAGCTGCCACAGGAAGACGTGCTCCCTCTGGATAGTGAGCCATGGTCTGAAAAACAGCTAGCTTCAAAGGCGCAACCAGAAGAAGACAAGACTATTCAAGCTGAAGCAAGTCAAGCAGAAGATGTTGCAGAAAGCTCTCAGAAGCTCCCTGCTTCTGATGTTTCTCAAGCTGCCTTGGACAGGCAGACTCTGGAAGAGCTGAAGCTGAATGACATGCGTCTGCAGCAAAGGATGGATGAAAATGACCAGTAGATGAAAGAAAGGATGGATGTGCAGGATAGCAAGATAGACACAGTTGTCAGCATGGTACACAAGCAGAATGAGACTGCTGATCAGATCAAAGCCATGTTGGAGAACCTGTTCACACGCTTTCCTCCCCAACCTTAGTTTTTTCATTCATGTCTTTTTCATGTTTTCTTTGATTATCTGTTGTACTGTTTTGTTTGATTCTGAACCTTTTAATATGACAAGTTTTTCTACCTTAAATGTTTTTAGCACATCACTTACACTTTTTGATTGCTGACAAAAAGGGGGAGAACAAGAATGATATTTTAATAATAACGGATTACTAAGACAGAAATTCTCGAACATTCTAACTCTGATATACTTGAATATGTTTTCTGTTTTGCTTAAGTCTACAGGTACAAGAAAGCTCCATGATACTCTGAAGACTAAAGCTCTGATACTCTGACCCAAAGCAAAGCTATGACAAGAAAAGCTCTGATACGCTGATCTGAAGCTCTGCTCTGATATGATGATCTAAAGCTTCTGATAGTCAAAACTCTGAGAATCTGATGTTCAAAGAAAGGCAATAAAAATCTGATCCTGAAGAACTCTTGGAATTAAAAAGGGAAGCAATAAACTCAGGGGGAGTATCTCTCAACTTTTATCCCTTATCCTTGATAACCTCTTACTCTGATACATCTTATCATTTAGTTACCTCTGATACTTTTTCACGTTATTTTCAATTAAAAATATCTAGTTTTTGTCATCATCAAAAAGGGGGAGATTGTTAGAACAAAGTTTGAATCTACTACCCTATGTTTAAGTTTTGATGATAACAAAATGAAAAGATATATTATTTATATGATTCATGTATGAACTATTTGCTACCTAAAAATATTATGTTCTGCTTTGCAGAAACTCTGATAGGTATCAGCAAGAGCACACTTAATCAGCATCAGAATATTGGTTCTTGACATCAGCATCAGAAGTTGCTATCAGAATACCAGAATCAAAAGATTAACTCACGTGTATGCTGAAGCTTGATGAACAGAACTGCGCTCAACACTCTGATAAAGAAAACAACAGTTCATCAGCAGTTAAGCAGAGTCAGAATGAGCCAAGCCAGAACATGCATTAAGTAAGCAACAGTATTGTGCATTGAAAGCAAATTATTACCAACGGCCTCATTCCAGACAAGATCTGCTTGATAAGGAAAGTTTGTTATTAGCATTGAATCAAGAATATTGCTCCAACGTTCAACAATCTCAGTGCTATATAAACAAGACTATGAAGATTTAATTGGCTAATGCTCTCCAACATTTTACACGCCTAAAAGCTAATCATAATCTTCCTTCTCTCAATTTGCTAAACGTTGCATATCTCCTTACTCAATCATTGTTTAGCAATCTAGTTTCATAAGCTTAAGTTGTGTATACATCACAGTTGTGATACAGTTTTGTAGAAAACATTCACACACCTAGATTTTTCTTCTTTGTAAGAAAGTGTTTCCTTGACAAACCGGGTTGTGGTTTGCATCAAGAAGGCTTTAGCAGTTGTTAAAGCAGTTTGTAATATTCAGTTGAATATAGTGGATTAAGACCTCGTTGGAGAGAGGCGAAATCACCTTGACGGGTGGACTGGAGTAGTTTGAGATCAAACGAACCAGGATAAAAATATCTTGTTCATTGCATTGATTTTTCAGTTTTACAATTCAACCCCCCCTTCTTGTGTTTTTCACTTCTTCAGACTTTACCGAAACATGTAACCACATGTTTTCTTCTAGAGTGTATGTTTGGAACCTGATGACATCACATGCCTTGTACCAGAGTTATAACATTATAGCAGTAGCTACACACTAGACGCAACCATTAGTGTATATAATTGTTCTCTAAGATAACATGTGAAGTTATCATCAAAATATCAAGGCCAGATGTAGGGAAAACTTCTTGTTCTTACAATCTCCCCCTTTTTTATGATGAAAAAACCATGTATTTTGATAGAATAAATTATAGAGGGTAATCACTGTAACCGACAAATTCAGAGTTAAGCTCACAGCTCCTTCTGAATTTGTTAAACCCAAAATTTCATTTAAGCCTTTCTAGAGTCTCCCCCTGAGCCCAATACTCACAAAATAAATTTTGAGTATCAGAATATAAGAATAGTGAAGTAACATTTCCCTATAGAAACTCATCAGAGTCTGACTAGAACACCTGGTCTTCATATCAAAACCTATTTTCTATCAGCACTTGCTGAAGAATCAAAACTTGATTTGAGCCTGATTGAATAATGCCACGCATTATGTATCGGTGCTTCTAGACCATGATTCTGATATCACAACCAAAACACTATGCTTCTCAAGCATCAGCTTTGATCTGATATTCTCCATTGTATCAGACATTCAGATAGTTCACAACTTCTGAATATAGTGTATGTTGCTGAAGCACATGTATCAGAGCATAGATTCTGAGTGGCATCTCTGTATGAGAGCATGCATCAGAATGTTGACTTGCCTTCCTTTCAGGAGAGCATAACTTCTGAGCTTTGAGTCTGAGTTTCATACTTTCATAAAGTTAACAACTTCTTAACATTATGATATTAAGCAAGATTACCTTACTTTTAGTAAGTTTATAACTTCTGAATTGTGTTTGGTATATCTGTTTGAATATTCATATATTCACAAGATGTACAACATGTTAGATATAAAATAAGAGTTGATATCATCCATAAGGTTCTCAACTTTTGCATTAGGGTCTTCTTCTTCAACAGTCTTTGAATACTTGGTGAACTTGTTCAGAGTTCTCAAATTAAAAACATAAAACAAACAGTTAGTAGCAACAACATTAACATGTTTGAGTTTAGGATATTATCAAAATCATATTTTACTTTCTCCCCCTTTGTCAGAAATCAAAAAATTGATAAGGGACAGAGAGAAATGATCTTTAAAGAAAAACATTTTCAAGCCAGAGAATCGTTTGGATAACAGTTAAGGTAATCACCTTACTTTAAACATCTGATACTTAAAAGAACTTGTTTGGTAAGACTTTATGGCATTATTGATTTATCACACATATATCTAATGCAATCATGCAACAAAGTAATTTTATTGATTAAACATGGAAAAATATTGAAATACCATATGAAGGAAATAGGTGATAGAGAAACTAGGTAATAGTTAAAGCTGATATACAAAGAGAATTTTAAGTCACATAAATTTTAAAAAAAGTAGAAAGGTAATAAAGGTAGAGAAAATTAAACTAGGAAGATAGTTAACATAGAAAGAAGATGATTAAAGGTATCTTTATCTTTTGAGTTTTTCATGTTTATTTAAAATTTGTTTTAAATTTTGTCTTAACTGAAGATTAAGATAGAAGGATAAACATTAAACATAACCATTATTCTGATGAACTACATAAAACACAAGATTTTAGAACTATAAGAGTTTTAGAAACAGAGGCAAATAAATCCTAATCCTAAGTTTTAAGATGTGGTATAATCCTAATACTCTTTGTTAAACTTCTATATGGACTTATTTAACATCTCAGCCATCTGGTTCAAGGAAGTTGCTCCATCTAGACTTGTCTTCACCTGACTTTCCAGATGTTCTTGAATAATTAGGTTAGACTCCTGCATCTTCTCCAGAGTTTCCTTTATCCCATGAATTTCCTTTTCAACATCCATAGACGACTTCACACCAGAGAAAGAGGGTTGGTTTTCAGCTGTTACTAGGACAGCATTAGACACATTCGAAAGACGTTCAGCCTCTAAGCCAAGAACCACTTGTCTTGTAGGATTTGGAGAAGGTAAACACAAGGGAGGAGAGGATAAGTATTTAAGCAAGTCTTTATATTTCCATTTAGCCTCTTGACAGAAGACGGATTGCATGATGTCAGAGTTGGCATTCATTACATGTCTGAAGTTAATTTAGGCGCTGAAGGGATCCATGTAGGAGGAAGAAATTCTCAAGATATTTTCAAGAGAGAATATAGAAAGTTGTTTAAAATTTTGGAAGAGTTCAAATGATGTTAGTGGCTTTAATGAGGTTTGACAAAAGGCAGGATGAAGGGGATTTGGTGGCAAGTTGTAGGATGTGATGGATGGAAGAGTTATTTGGCTAGGTTTAGGATCAGAAGAAGCAAATGAGGGGATTAGGTTGGTGAGGGATCCATAGATGGGTAAAGGATTAGGTGATTGAGGCAAAGGATTTCTATTCTGGGGGTTATTGAGAGATAGTGACTTGTCTTATTTTAAGTTCTTTTTCGAATAACGGGAAGTATATGTTTTTCTCTAGAGGATTTTAAAAGTATGAGGTTCTTGGTTAGGTTAGAAATGATTTCCATTTCTATTAGATCTTCTCCATTGAATGGTTTTCCACTCACCACTTCATATCCTTCTTGAGTCAGAGGAGAGTTTAAAGATTTGTTTTTAACTAAGATTGCAGAGATCAATCTTCTGTAAGGAATCCATTTCCTTTTATTTTTGGAAACTCTTTTCTAATGTTGAATTGAGTAGATAAGGTTGGAAAAGATGCTTGCGGGTAGGTTAAATTTTTCTCTCTTGACCAAGTGGTATAACATGTACTTAGAGTCGATATCTAAATATGCAATTTTGTTGGTCGACCATTTGTGAAGAATACTTTGAGAGAGAATTCTTGACCATATCTTAAGATTGTCAAAGAGATCATTTGTCTTGTAAGAGTTATTGCCATTCTTGAAAATTACTTAATTAACTACGGAGGTGGTTTCTGATAGTACTTTCCTTGATGGAGATAAAACATCTTCATCAATGTTGTCACATTTAGTACTGAACCCATCATGTTGAATGAGTTTTGCAATATCATTTTCCTTAATGATAATATCATGACCTTTGACTTTTGAACAAATCGTTATCATATCAAGAGCGAATGCATTATTCCAAAATTCTTTGACTAACTCAGGATAAGTTAGTCTTATGAGAAGATCAAAATAACTTTCCCATCCTTGACTCTTGACATCGCTTGATAGATTGTCCATCTTCTGCTAGGTTCTCGAAATCCACTATTAGTTCAGCAACAACTATCAGTTGTTCTATTGGCACTATAGAGGGAGTTCCTGGGGCATCGAGAATGGAAAGAGGTCGAGAGTGAAGTGTAAGACTTAGGTTTTCCTTAGTAAGAGTTGATAGAGTATAGGCCATTTGAAGATTAAAGATGGATTTGAAACACAGACAAAGAGGATTTAGGGTTTTTGAGAGATTAGGGTTGAAAAGAAGAACTAGTGAAGGATTTAGGAGTTAAGGTGAGAGAGAAAGATTATTTAATCCTCGGAAAAGTGTGAAAGACTAACAAATGGTAAGGTGAAAGGATTTTCTACCTATTCTTAGGGTTATACTATTTCTCTATCAGGTCACATCACTCTTTAAACATGATTTGAAAGACATTCTATTTAATGTGATTGCCTTTTCAATTTTTAAGGGTTGATCTATATCTTAAAACTATAATAGTTTATTATTTGACCACTTATAATAAGATGATGTTAGTTTACTTAACTGGTTAAGAAAAATAAACTCTTAAGGAATGAGTTGAACAATTATTAGAGTTAGGGTTGAGCTAAGAGAATTTTTGCAGAGAAAACAAATATTGTTAGATGCAACAAAAATTAGTAACTTTGGGCAAGTGATCTTTCCTATATAGGATAACTTCTAACTGGAAGAAGTATCTATCTGTACTTTTGTTTAAAAAGCATGTAAATACTGACCTGAGATTTTGTTCTTCTGAGGAGTTTACCTTTATTGTTTGAACTTTGAAAAGAATAAACTTCTGGATTATCATCTTCTGATTTCTTCACTTCTTTTTTTTCAATATCTGCTTCATTTTCATCATAATTCTAAGTTGATTTATTTTCCTCCTTGGTAGATGGCATCTCCTACGCTTGACTTCCAATTCTTCTACGCAACATTTCTTCAAATCTTTCTGGCGACTTCTCCATCTTATTTCTGAAGATCATAACTTTGAGAAGCTTTAGTCTTCGCATAGTTCTTGGTAGATATTTGGAATGTGACATTGATTATATCCATAGCAGCTTACAATGATTGTGTGACTGTCACCTTCAGTTGATGATCTGTAGAGTTGATTATTGACTTTTACCTCTGATAGAAAACTTTTGTTGAATGAGAAGATGAAATCCCTTTCCATCAGGTACTTGAGCCTATAGAATACCAAGAACTTTTTTTAGGGATTATGCCTTCATATTTATTATTCTAGCGCTAGTTTTGAATCCTCTGCATAACGGGTTTTGAATCAGAAAAACTTTCTATCATTTGAGTGGCAGACAACTAAAAAAATTTCTCTTTACTGGATCTCTCTACACGGTTAAGTGTTTGATCTTAAATTAATAAATGATTCGGGCTCTGATACCAATTGAAAGTAGATAAAACACAAGAAAGGGGGGTTTGATTTGTGTTCATAGAAAACATTTCCCATTAAAATTCTAAGCACTCAAATGATAATAGCAATAAAGACAATGAAGATAAATGACACAAGTATTTTATCTAGGTTCTCCATTAACTAGACTACTCATGTCCACCCTTGCAAGGATGATTTCGCCTTATCTAAGGACTTAATCCACTATAACCAAACTGATTACAATCGCACGAGCAACTGCTGGTGACTAACATCCAATGACATGTTCATGGATCCAAACTGGATATAACATTCTTTGACTGAATAGAATATTATCGCTCAACATCTCCTACCAAGATTTCCTTGCAATGATATCCATCAGGGATCTCACAAGAGTCTGACCTTCACTCGATCCTCTTTGACATATAAATACCATTGACCCAACAGAATTTGATCCCGCAAGATCTCCTATCAAGATTTCCTATAATGAGTGAAACCATTATCTTCTTGAGATCATACCTTCACTCAGTATATCAAGGATTTAATCAACAACAGTTGATGGGTTCTTGTGTTTACATGGTTTCATCTTCTAAGCAGATTACATAAGTGTTTTAAGTACATATTGTTTAACACTTCTTCGAGCAACAACTCAAGTATCAAAACAATTTACATGAAGAGATGTGAACAAAAACACTATACGAGCAACAACTCTAGTGTTCATTACAATGTTCTACAAATATGTATATAATCAGAAGTTAAGTATCATCTTGTAGTGTTCTTCTTCATCTTCTTTGAGCAAGCTACGAGCAGCAACTCCTTGTTTCTTCTGTTTCATCCAAGATGCATATGATGATAGTTGAATGCAATCTTGTTGAAATATTCTTTCTTTCTTTTCTCTCTTCATTAGTGGTCTTCAGTATGTATAGCATTGCAGCTTTAACATCTTCCGAGTTCACTGCTTTCCTTCCACAGCATAAATCTTGTTGGCCAATAGGAATGGTTAAACTGCTAACCAGCAGTTTATCTTTGAGGCTTTGATCTTCTTTTATAGCCCTTGACAGAGAGAGATGTTGTGAGGATAGAACAAACTTTTCTTGTACCAACGGTTAGTTCCCAACGGATAGAATAAGGTGTAAGAGCTTAGACAGTATAAAATAATATTTTTGTATCCTGTCACTGTTTAGTGATAGCTTTCCACCTTTTTCTCTAAATAATATTTTTATATTATGCTTGTAAACAGAGATCCGTTAAGTAAATAAAGATAGCCATAAATCTAATTGTTTGTTCCCAACGGTCATAATGAGAGTGGTTGTAAATACAGTATAAAGGATTGTCCTTACGCTACCCTAGAGTTTTTTTCACTCAAATGTTTCAGAGTATGCAATACCAACTCATAAGTTTGAATAGATTCTCCCTTTGTCTCAACATTCACAACTCACACACTTTTTGAGGTCTTTTAAGGCTGTAATGGGGCTTGGGTTAAGGTGGGATATGTTTTTTTCACTCAAATGTTTTAGAGTATGCAATACCAACTCATAAGTTTGAATAGATTCTCCCTTTGTCTCAACATTCACAACTCACACACTTTTTGAGGTCTTTTAAGGTTGTAATGGGGCTTGGGTTAAGGTGGGATATGAAAAAGGAAAACAAGCTTTTTGGTTCAGAGTGAGTGTTATCATTCTCGTACTGTGACCCTTCCCCACTATCTTCATTTGAACAATATTTTCACTGGAGGGCTCCATTACTCAGTTTTTGGAGTACCGAGTCTCTTCTTTCAGTGAGTGATCTTCTTTGTGTTATCATTCTTTTCTTTTGTTTATTTTCGTTTTTTTTCCTCTTTTTTCGCACTCACCACCTGGAATTTTCTTAATTCTTATGTGTAGCATGTAACGCCCCGATATTTAATTATTTATTTAATTAATTATTGTTTTGAATATTTTATTTTAATTCGATTTTTTATCGTCGAAGTCGGAACTATTTTATTAAGTTGGAATATAATTAATCAGGTTATATTGGTAGAGTCAAGTTGAAGTATCATTTTATTAATAAGCTTAGAATTGATGTTGGGCTTGATTATGGTGTCACGAAGTAATAGGGGGTGTATTGATTAGGCCCATTTAAGTTTACTAAGGATTAAATAATAGTATTTTTATTAAAAAAATAGAAGGAGAAAGAGAGGGTGGTGTTATCAGGAAAACAAAAGGAGAATAGGGTTTTGTGAGAAGAGAAGAAGAACAAGAAAGTTGCTGCTAGGGCCAATTCCAGAAATTCCATTGAAGCTCCTTAGAGTGCCTTCAAACTAAACTAGGTAAGGGTGGGGTTTCTTATCCTATAATGGGGCATATGATATTTTGTATGTGAAATTAGTATGTGGGATTATACTGTTTTGTTGATTTGTGTTGGCTTGTGTTATTGTGATAATAAATGATTTGATTATATAATTGTCAAAGAATAGGTGTGTTACTGTGTTATTACTTATCCCTGGAATGGATTTGGTATCGCTAGAGTATAGAAGGAAATTCATTAAAACAGTATCGAAAATAAATAAGAAGAAATAAAAATTGGCCTGGGGGTGGAAGTGTCGTTCGGCACTTGTTGGGTGGGGGGGGGGGGGGGGGGGCTGCCGCTCGGCAGCCTTGAGAGAAAGGGAGGAGTGTCGTTCGGCACTAAGGTGCTTGTAGAAGGAAATTGTCGTTTAGCACTAAGTGTTAGGCGGGGGCGCTTGTTTCTGTTTCTGTTTCTGTGGCACTATGCTATATAATTTTTATATGGTATCAGTGTGGAGTTTTTTTTAAATACAAAAAAAGCACTTAGGAAAATTAAACTATTCTTATCAGTAGTATGATATAGAAGAAACAACTTTAGTAGAAGCACCTATATGTCAGTAATCTTAATTTAGCAATTCAACTTAATTTTAACAATTTGTAGTAATAAGACAGAGTTAGGAATAATTAGTAAAGTTGCAGTAATTGTTTTGGAGGATTAATTAAATAGAAGAAGTAGTATTATGGACATTGTTGAATTATAAGTCTTATGACCAATGTTGTATTATTTTGTACTGATGGATAATGTAAATATGTTGTTCCCATGAAAAGTTGTTGATTCCGTTGATATGTTGTGTTGTAGGCCTTTGGCCAATGTTGAACGGTGTGAATTGTTGTCATGTCGACTGTTATTAGGTTATTATCGTTGTTGCGTTGCCGAGTTGTGGTGTTTTATACCATCATATAGCATAGCATTAACGTTGGCCTGGATTGGCATGTTCTAAGTTGGAGCGGATGCTCACCTATGTTGGCCTGGATTGGCATGTTCTAAGTTGAAGGCTTTGCCTTATGCCTCGGTAAACTTGAACTTTCTAAGTTGGGAGTTCTGCTCCAATGGTATCACATGCATTTGCATAGTTGAGACGCATTTGGATTCATTGATTTGTTGCTTATTTGAAGTGTTGTTTATGCACGGTAATGTTATAAGTTGAATTGAAGTGTTGGTGAATGGTGTTGCTTTATGTTGATGTTGTATGAAGTGGTGATTTTACATGAACTAATTTTCGATATATTATTTATCATACGTTCTATTATAGTATTCGATATCTCACCCTTTCTGTTTGAATGTTTCCCTTTGTTGGTATCATGCAGGTAACCAAGAGGAGTAGCTGATAGCATTGTTAGTTCGAGTTTCGTGTCATTTGCTATGATACGTAGCACTCGGGGGGGGGGGGGGGGGGGGGGGGGGGGGGGGGGGTGAACGCTTATCTTATTTTGTTGTTTATTTATTGAACCTTATGTTGTTATTTGAGGAGTTATTTTATTGATGTTGTTTTATGATTCAAAAGATGCTATGTCTTATATGGAGAACTATTATTTATCTGGTGCGTGATTAAATCAAAGTTTGGTTTATGTTATAAAGACTATATTCATGAGTTGTGTTCATTCTGCTTCTTTAAGTGTTATGTATCTATTCTAAAAGCATGACAGGTTTATGTGTCTCTTTTGAATGTGTGGCGTCCTGATTATATTGGAAATTTTTATACTCTAATTTTCCGCAAATTGCTTTGGGTAGAATTAGGGTGTTACATTAGTGGTATCAGAGCAGATCAGTCCTTCCGGTCAAGTTATCGAGTCGTAGTTGTTTAACAATCGAGTATTGTTAGTTTTTCTTAACCGTTGTTTATTTTGAAGTGATAAGATAAGATGGTTAGGAGGAATGATGCTGCGATTGTTGCTGCTCTGCAAGCGATGGCTCGGGCTATGCAGAATCAGCCTAATGCTGACGAGAATGTCGGATCTCGTAGTTTGGCGACTTTCCAAAGGGAGAATCCGCCGGTGCTTAAGGGTAGGCATGATCCTGATGGAACACTAGATTGTTTGAAGGAGATTGAGAGGATTTTCCATGTTATGGATTGCACTCTGGTATAGAAGGTTTGGTATGGCACTCATATGCTAGTAGTTGAAGCTGATGACTAGTGGCTAGAAATGCGTGCAAGGTTGGAAGCTGCAAGTGAGGAAATCACTTGGATTGTGTTTCGTAGGGAGTTTCTAAGGAATTACTATCCTAAAGATGTTCGGGGTAAGAAAGAGATTGAGTTCCTTGAGTTGAATCAAGGGAACAAATATGTCACTGAGTATGCTGCTAAGTTCATTGAGCTAGCTAAGTTCTATCCACATTTTGATGGTGCTGAAATTTCTAAGTGCATCAAGTTTGAGAATGGGTTGCACTCAGAAATCAAGAAGGTTGTTGGATATTGTTGTACCCCAAAATATTCCCTCTCATTTATCAAGATTTTCCCCACAATATCTCTTTGACTCAAGACTGGATTAGGATTTGATCAACTCAAGACATCTCATCTTGCACTGATGACCCAAGATTAGGGTTTGAGTTTGCACAAGGATTTTTGTACTATCAATGCTTCATATGAATTTAAAGTATCATCATGGACCCTTAAGTTTACTCATGTCAAGTTTCAAGCCTTGAATCACATTTTTTGATCAGTCAATTGGACAGTTGATCTAAAAATCAGCTATATTGGTGAAAAAGTCAACCATGGCCAATTTACAGTCAAAATTCATAATTTTTTATCCACGTCAACATTTTAGACTCATATGTATTATTTGATCAAGTTTGGACCACAATTCCTCAAGAAATTTGATCAAATCATCAAAAGGGCAAAATGGTCAAAATTAGGGTTTTGACTGAGAAAGGGCAACTTCTGCTTTTTGACCCAGCAAATGACCATTTGGTTTGAAGCATGATTTCAAGGGTTCATTTGTGTCATCTTGACCTAATGACATGGTCCAAAACATTGCATTTTCATTGGATTGACAGATGAAATTTGCAATCAACTGATCAAATGTCAATTGTATACTGAAAAGTCAAACTTTGACTTTTTGGTCAAAATCAAGTGCCAAGGATCACAATTCATCAAAACATGTCAAAATGTGAAACTTGTTCATCAAGAAATCAAAGATTGAAGATTTGGTTTTAAAATTTGAAATTTTCTTAACTTAGAAATTTTTCTAAGTGTAGAAAATTTCTTATTTTTTTCTCAACTTTAAGCCAAATTTCCACCATGATGCAAGATGATTCAAAGAAAGTTCCCAACATGAAAGTTGTATATCTCCATGAAATATACAACTTTTCTTCACACATTTTTCCCTAAATATGCTTGGATCTCAAGATATAATTTTATGAATACATGCTCATGAACTAAATAACTTAGTGAAATTTTGCCCTAATTTAGGCAGGTTTTTTACCTAACTTCGTGGAAATTTTTCACCAATTTCCAAGAGGAATCTTGAAATTCATTTCAAATATGAGTTATATAGCACATTTAAAGCTTTCCAAAATGTCCAAGAACTCCTTGAGATCATGTTTGAGTATGGAGAATCGAAGATATGAAGTTGGCAATTTCTCACTTTGTTTTCAAGCCATTTCATGAAGAACAAAATTCAAATCTGAACCTCTGTTGCCTAATTCTTGCTTTACAAGTCTCAAACTTGTTTATCACTTCATAATTTAATGCTTAGTCAGTTGACAAAGCTTTAATTCAAGCCCAAGAGTCTTTGTCCAAGTGGTAATTCCATAAATGGCACAAAGTGGCCATTGCCATTTTGGAAAAGCTTCACTTTTGCAACTTTCAAATTCTTGAGCATTGGACTCGGCTTCTCTGCACACACAAGTCCTACAGACCTAAAGCAACTTGTATAGAGCTTATACCAACTCCAAGCAGGCCAGTACAAGCATGTGGAGACTTGTCCCTTCACTTTGCTTTAAAAGCAAGAAAGTGTACCAAAAGCCTACAACAAAAAGATCTATTGTGAAACTAACTTAAGACTTTCTCCATACTAATACACAAACCCATTACAACTTAGAACACGATTGCAAAAGGCCTAAAACACTCCAGAACACCCTCTCACCAAAAACCTGTCAAAAACTTGCAGTTTGAGCATAAGCACAGCAATCCACAAATTGGCTCGTGCGTTTCAAGTTTTAATGATCCAAACACTTTACCTACTTCATATCTAAGTGATCCAGACCATCATCGCTGCACTGTAACTCCTCCTTCTTCATCTGCCATTTTTGTTTTCCAAGCTTGTAGGTTGACTTGGATAGAGAGTTCCAGGCACTTCCAAAGCAAGGCAAGGATTGGAACACACTCAGGGAGGTTCAAGCAAGCTCAAGCAATCATCAGGCCTTCATAAATCTCACTCAAACTCCATTCACGATCTCAACTGAAAGAGGTAAGAACTCTAACTTTTATCTCCTCATACAGGCATCCATTGGCCACGATTTGTGAAAGAAAAGTGTAGATATCATTGCTACAAAGTTGTACATATCCATAACTTATATTTATTTGGCCTGAGTTGAGAGAATTTTGAACTTGAAGTTCCTGGAAAAATTAGGTTAAGAATTAGGGCCATTAAAATTCTCTTTAATCTTGGACTTATAGTTTTAGTTATGCACATGGTTAGAATCGTGAGACAAAATTCTATAACATTCATGTTATCAATTTCCATTTTTGTTGAGAGATGAAAGAGTTACAGGAGGTCTGACTAACTTGAGGAAGGAGATGAAGTACGTGGCTAGGAACGGTTTTTTGTTATGTATATTTTATTTCATTTAGACTAACGGATGTACAGCCACCCCAGTGGCAAGGCAGCACGCTGAAATTGCTAAGGTCATGGGTTCGAGCCTTGGTGCCTACCTTTTGCCTATTTTCTCACATTTTTTTGCCATTTTTCTCACTATGCAGCGCTGGGCCTTTGTCTCATTGGGCTTTATTTTTTTCTTCTGATGTTTACATGCTCTTTACTCAAGATACCCCCTGGCCCATATATTTTATTTATTTGTTTTATTTTCATTTTTGTTTTATTAAATATTTTCTTTAATACATAAAAATCATGAAAAATATAAATATGTTAAAATTTTCATTTTTGTTTATTTTATTTTATTTTCACATAAAAAATATTTTTATTAAACTATATATTAATTATTTCTTTCTTAAATAAACTTGTAAATATAATAGAATTAGGTTAACTATTTTATTCCCTTTTTTATTCGTACTTGTAAAATATTTATTTTTGATATATGAAAACTAATTATTTTTATAACATATTATTTATTATTTTTAATACACAAAAAATAATACCTAAAGAATTTTATTTTCCCTCTAATTAGAAATTAGGGTTAACCATTTTTCTCAAGAAATAATTTCCTTTTAGGATTAGATTAAAACTCCTTTTCACATAAAAAAATAAAACAAAATCTTTTTCTTGCATATACATGCCATTGCACATTTAATTTATATTGTATCTTATTTATTCAAATATTTGTACAAATTCGATTTGCTTGTAATAGTTTAATTAGATTTACATTATAGCAAATCCCCATTCATAATTTGTATTCCCCCTCCCATACAATGTTGTAATAGCGTAGTAATCTTTAAATTACGCAATTTACCGCTTTTATATACCATGTTAGTAATTAGGGTTTGTATGGCAAGATCAAAAACAAATTAAATAGAAAACCCTAAATCCAAGACAAAATCAAAGCATGAAAATAACACACTTGTACACAAGCATCCTTAGGGTTTCTCCACTTGGTTACCTTATATAAAAATGACCATATTATACATGCGAAGTATCTTGGCAAAACAAACAAGTATAAGATCATAGTCCCACGATGACGTTATTCAAAGTTGCCTTACAAAATGATCTTGGTCCCTCAAAAATGCTAAGATACTTTGCAATATTGCTAATCATGGTTATACGATGACCCACGCCCGTCCCGTTTACATCCAAAGATAGGGTTGCTTACCAAATCAATGGTAAAACAACAATATCAAAGGAATAGAAAATGAACAAGAAAGATATTTGAGTAGGTAGTTTGCTCTTAATTACTTGCTCCATTTAAAACAAATATCCTTGCTATTTTCAAAACAAATACACACATTTCCAAACATCTTACAAACATTGAAAACATTTTCAAAAAGACAAACATCTTTGTATACATTCTTACGAACGAGAATCATTACAAAGATTGCCTAAACGATGGCCTCTTTTACAAAATACTTTCAAAAACCATACAAAGCACAATTTCAAACAAAAGCAAGTGATCTAGTAAGTAACTAAAAGCCCATGGAAAACCATGGATGAAAAGGGTGCTAACACCTTCCCTTTTCATAATCTACCCCCCGAACTCAAGAAAACATCTCAAAGGTCTTTCCTGTGCTTTTTCACCTTTCCTTTTGGATAAAAGAAAAGTCGGTGGCGACTCTTGCTAACAGCAACATTTGCGATAAAACACAAAACCTCAAGTCAATTCTCCCACCGTATCATAGATATCAGAAGATTCGTGTCTTTTATGATTTGGTTGATAGTTGCAGGATATTTGAAGAGGATAGCAATGCCCATCACAAGATTGTTAGTGATAAGAGAGGCAAGAATCAACAGAATTGTGGCAAGCCTTATGATGATGGTAGAGGTAAAAAAAGAGTTGCTCATGGTCAGAGGACTGGTGGGGGAGATGCTCCTGCTAGATTTATATGTTTCAAATATAGGCAACCTGGTCACAAAAGTAATGTGTGCACTACTGCTGATGAGAAGAGGTGTTTCCGTTGTGGTAAGATTGGGCATACGATATCTGACTACAAGCATAGAGATATGATCTGTTTCAACTGTGGTGAAGAAGGACACATTGGTAGTAATTGTCTGAAACCAAAGAAGGCACAAACTGGTGGCAAGGTGTTTTCTTTGGCTGGGACTCCGACAGTTAGTGAGGACGGAATCATCAGAGGTACATGTTTCATTAATATTACTCATTTAATTACTATTATTGATACTGGTGCTACCCATTATTTTATTGTTGTTGATTGTGTTGAAAGATTGGGTCTTGTGTTGTCTTTTATGAATGGAGAAATGGTCGTCGAGATTTCGGCTAAGGGATCGGTGACTACTTCTCGTGTGTGTTTGGATTGTCCTTTGTCGATCTTCGGCAAATACTTTGATATTGATTTGATTTGTTTTCTGTTAAGCGTGTTAGAGGTGATCTTGGGTATGAATTGGTTAGAGTATAACTATGTTCATATCAATTTCTATAACAAGTTTGTGAGGTTTTCTACTCCTGAAGAGGAAGAATTTGGTTTGTTGACTGGTAAACAGTTGCGGCAATTGATGCAATACGAAGCGCAGATGTTCTCGTTGATGGTGTCGCTATCTATTGAGAACCAAGTTAGGATTGATGAGTTGCATGTGGAGCGAGAATTTCATGAAGTGTTTCCTGATGAAATTCCTGATATACCGCCAGAGAGAGAAGTTGAGTTTGTGATTGATCTTGTACCTGGTACCAGACCTGTTTCTATGGCACCATACAGGATGTTTGCATCCGAATTGTTTGAATTGAAGAAGCAGTTAGAAGAGCTACTTGAGAAAAAGTTTGTAAGACCGAGTGTATCACCGTGGGGAGCGCTTGTGTTGTTAGTAAATAAGAAAGATGGAAGTATGAGGCTTTGTGTTGATTACAGACATTTGAATAAAGTGACAATTAAGAACAAGTATATGCTTCCGAGAATTGATGAGTCGATGGATCAATTGGTGGGTGCAAGTGTGTTTTCTAAGATTTATTTGAGGTCAAGGTATCACCAGATTAGAGTGAAAGAAGATGATATCCAGAAGACCGCGTTCAAAACTCGGTATGGACACTACGAGTATTCGGTGATGCCTTTCAGTGTGACCAATGCGCCGGGAGTATTCATGGAGTACATGAATCGTATCTTTCATGCTTATTTGGATCGGTTTGTGGTGGTATTCATTGATGAAATTCTGATTTACTCTAAATCGGAAGAAGAACATGAAGAGCGCCTAAGAGTTGTATTGCATGTTTTGAAAGAGAAGAAGTTGTATGCGAAGTTACCCAAGTGTGAATTCTGGTTACAAGAGGTTAGTTTCCTTGGTTATGTCATTTCTGGTGATGGCATTACCGTGGATCCTTCTAAAGTTGATGTTGTGTTGCAATGGGAAGCTCCAAAGTCGGTTACTGAGATTAGAAGCTTCTTGGGATTATCCGGTTACTATAGACGATTTATCTAAGGTTTTTCTAAGTTGGCTCTTCCTTTGAACAAGTTGACTTGTAAGGGTAAATCCTTTGTGTGGGATGGTCGGTGTGAAGAAAGTTTTACCAAGTTGAAGAAGAGGTTGACGTCGGATCCGATTTTGACCTTGCCTAATCTGGGGGAACCTTTTGTTGTGTATTGTGATGCTTGCCTGATTGGGTTAGGTGGTGTACTCATGCAGAATAGTAAGGTGGTTGCTTATGCGTCGAGGCAAAAAGAATTATCCTACGCGTGATTTAGAATTGGCTGCAGTTGTCTTTGTGTTGAAAGTCTGGAGGAATTATCTTTATGGTTCTAGATTCTAAGTGTTTAGTGACCATAAGACTTTGAAGTATCTTTTTGATCAGAAAGAGTTGAACATGAGGCAGCGAAGGTGGTTAGAATTGCTGAAGGATTATGATTTCGGTTTGAATTATCATCCAGGAAAAGCTAATGTTGTGGCTGATGCGTTAAGCGAAAAGACTTTGCACATGTCGGCAATGATGGTTAAAGAGTTGGAGTTGATTGAGCAATTCTGATATTTGAGTTTGGTTTGCGAAGTGACATCGCAGAGTGTTATGTTGGGAATGTTAAAGATTAATAATGACTTTCTCAACAGTATTAGTAAGGCTCAAAAACTAGATGTGAAGTTGGTGGATATGATGATGGGAATCGATCGATCTGAGAATGATGATTTCAAGATAGATGCGTAAGGTGTGTTGAGATTCCGAGATCGTATTTACATTCCTGATGATGGAGAGATTAAGAAAGTGATTCTTGAGGAAAGTCACAGAATCAATTTGAGTATTCACCCAGAAGCTACTAAAATGTATCAAGATTTGAAAGGTTTGTTTTGGTGGCCTGGTATGAAGCGAGATGTAGCCCAGTTTGTGTATGCTTGTTTGACTTGTCAAAAGTTAAAGATTGAGCATCAGAAGCCTGTGGGGTTGATGCAACCGTTAGAGATTCCAGAATGGAAAAGGGGTAGCATTTCGATGGACTTTGTAACGGGATTACCTAGTACCTTGAGAGGACATGACTTGATATGGGTGGTTATTGATAGGCTTACAAAGTCGGCACATTTTATACCTATTAACATCACATATCTGATTTCGAAGTTGGCAGAGATTTACATTATAGTAATTATGAAGTTGCATGGTGTTCCTTTGTGTATTGTATCGGATAGAGATCTGAGGTTTACTTCTAATTTCTGGAAAAATTTGCAAGAGGCATTGGGATCTAAGTTGAGGTTGAGTACGGCATATCATCCTCAGACGGATGGTCAGACCGAGAGGTCGATTCAGTCATTGGAGGATTTGTTGAGAGCATGTGTTCTTGAGAAGGGAGGTTCGTGGGATACTTATATTTTATTGATTTAGTTCACTTACAATAACAACTACCATTCGAGTATTCTGATGGCACCTTTTGAGGCATTGTATGGTCGGAGGTGTAGGACTCTGTTGTGTTGGCATGAATTTGGTGAAAGTGTGGTACTTGGACCTGAGATTGTTCGAGAGACTACTGAGAAAGTGAAGCTTATCCGAGAGAAGATGAAGGTTTCTCAAAGTAGACAGAAAAGTTACCATGACAAGAGAAGGAAAGATTTATAATTCCAAGCCGGTGATCATGTGCTTTTGAGAGTCACACCTGTGACTGGTGTTGGGTGAGCTCTGAAGTCTAAGAAGCTCGCTCCTTGTTTTATTGGTTTGTATCAGATATTGGATCAAGTTGGGGAAGCTGCTTAACGAGTGGCCTTACCGCCAAACCTTGCTAATTTGCATGATGTTTTTCATGTATCACAACTTCAGAAGTATATTCCTGATCCGTCTCATGTGATTCATATGGATGATGTGCAAGTACGGGATAATCTCATGGTGGAGACGATGCTTGTGCGAGTCGCAAATCGTGAGATGAAGATTCTAAGAGGGAAGGAGATGCATTGGTGAAAGTTGTCTGGTTAGGAGCTGCTGGAGAGAGTATGACCTGGGAGTTGGAGAGCAAGATGCGAGACTCCTATCCCGAGTTAATTGAACCAGGTAGACTTTTATTTTCGAGGACGAAAATATTCTAAGTGGGGGAGAGTTGTAACTCCCCGATATTTAATTATTTATTTAATTAATTATTGTTTTGAATATTTTATTTTAATTCGAATTTTTATCGTCGAAGTCGGAACTATTTTATTAAGTTGGAATAATAATTAATCAGGTTATATTGGTAGAGTCAAGTTAAAGTATCATTTTATTAATAAGCTTAGAATTGGTGTTGGGCTTGATTATGGTGTCGCAAAGTAATAGGAGGGGGTGTATTGATTAGACCCATTTAATTTTACTAAGGATTAAATATTAGTATTTTTATTAAAAAATAGAAGGAGAAAGAGAGGGTAGTGTTATCAGGAAAACAAAAGGGGAATAGGGTTTTATGAGAAGAGAAGGAGAACAAGAAAGTTGCTGCTAGGGCCAATCCCAGAAATCCCATTGAAGCTCCTTAGAGTGCCTTCAAACCAAACCAGGTAAGGGTGGGGTTTCTTATCCTATAATGGGGAATATGATATTTTATATGTGAGAATTAGTATGTGAGATTATAGTGTTTTATTGATTTGTGTTGGCTTGTGTTGTTGTGATAATAAATGATTTGATTATAGAATTGTAAAAGAATAGGTGTGTTGTTGTGTTATAACTTGTCCCTGGAATGGATTTGGTACCGCTAGAGTATAGCAGGAAATTCATTGAAACAGTATCGAAAATAAAGAAGAAGAAATAAGCTTGGGGGTGGAAGTGTCGTTTTGCACTTGTTGTGTGTGGGGGAGGGGGCTGCCGTTCGGCATCCTTGAGAGAAAGGGAGGAGTGTCGTTAGGCACTATGGTGCTTGTAGAAGGAAAGTGTCATTTGGCACTAAGTGTTAGGCAAGGGCGCTTGTTTCTGTTTCTGTTTCTGTGGTACTATGCTATATAATTTTTATATGGTATCAGTATGGAGTTTTTTTTTAATACAAAAAAAGCACTTAGGGAAAAATTAAACTATTCTTATTATTAGTATGATATAGCAGAAGCAACTTTAATAGAAGCACCTATATGTCAGTAATCTTAATTTAGAAATTCAACTTAATTTTAACAGTCTGTAGTAATAAGGCAGAGTTAGGAATAATTAGTAAAGTTGTAGTAACTGTTTTGGAGGATTAATTAAATAGCAGAAGTAGTATTATGATCATTGTTGAATTATAAGTCTTATGACCAATGTTGTATTATTTTGTGCTGATCGATAATGTGAATATGTTGTTGCCATGAAAAGTTGTTGATTTTGTTGATATGTTGTGTTGTAGGCCTTTGGCCAATGTTGAACGGTGTGAATTGTTGTCATGTCGACTGTTATTATGTTGTTGTCGTTGTTGCGTTGCCGAGTTATGGTTGTTTATATCGTCTCATAGCATAGCATAGCATTAAAGTTGGCATGGATTGGCATATTCTAAGTTGGAGCGAATGCTCACCTATGTTGGCATGGATTGGCATGTTCTAAGTTGAAGGCTTTATCTTATGCCTCGGTAAACTGGCACTTTCTATGTTGGGAGTTCTGCTCCAATGGTACCACATGCATTTGCATAGTTGAATCGCATTTGGATTTGTTGATTTGTTGCTTATTTGAAGTGTTGTTTACGCATGGTAATGTTATAAGTTGAATTGAAGTATTGGTGAATGGTGTTGCTTTATGTTGATGTTGTATGAAGTGGTGATTTTACATGAACTAGTTATCGATATATTATTTATCATACATTCTATTATATTATTTGATATCTCACCCCTTCTGTTTGAATGTTGCCCTTTATTGGTAACGTTCAGGTAACCAAGAGGAGTAGACGATAGCATTGTTAGTTCAAGTTTGGTGTCATTTGCTCTGATACGTAGCACTCGAGGGGGGGGGGGGGGGGGGATGAACGCTTGTCTTATTTTTTTGTTTATTTATTGAACCTTATGTTGTTATTTGAGGAGTTATCGTATTGATGTTGTTTTATGATTCAAAAGATGTTATATCTTATATGGATAACTATTATGAATCCGTTGCGTGATTAAATAAAAGTTTGGTTTATGTTATGAAGACTATATTTATGAGTTGTGTTCATTCTGCTTCTTTAAGTGTTATGCATCTATTCTAAAATCATGATAGGTTTATGTGTCTCTGTTGAATGTGTGGCATCCTGATTATATTGGAAATTTTTATACTCTGATTTTCCGCAAATTGCTTTGGGTAGAATTGGGGTGTTACATAGCCACCCCAAACTTAAAGGTTATTATTCCAATAACAACCCCAAACATAGAATCGAACACAGATCCAAGAATAACAACAAGCATTCTGAGTAGGGTATGGAAGTATTTTATCCACGGGTTAACATGATAAGGTAACACATAAATAATACAGTTGTATGCTAAGATGCACCACCATCCCTGCCTGTTTTCGGTATATCGATATCATCAAAAGTGATGTTCACTTCAGCTCCCTCAATAAAGGCGGTGAAAGGAGTTAATACTCCCTCTTGAGGCTGATGAGTGTTGTACCCCAATTTTCCCCCTAAGATCCCTTCATCATACCATGTTGATTCATTCACAACAAGATCACACTAGGATTCTTGGTTCCCCTCTCTACAGTTAGTTTTTCCCTTTTTGAGGGATTACCAATCACCTTGACTGATGTTCCTTTTGTGATCATGAATATTGTTTTGATTTCTTCAATTAACTAATAAACTGCAATGTTGGTTTGTCTTGCTTGTTATCCATGTAGGTGAAGGCAATGAGATTTAACAAGTTACTCCATGGGTTCATGAGTTTATTTCCATGCCCTAGCCAATAAAGCTTTAGAAGTTCAAACCTCACCATTGGATTGGTTTTAGAAGAATTGGCTTGGCAAGGTTACTTTTGTTCATCACATTTCAAGGTTATTAGATTTGACTCAAAAGTACAAGGGATTGATTGGAGAAGTTGTCATGTTTGGACAAGGCCTTGTTCCTATTGATCACAAGAGCATATTTCTATCAGATTTCAAGATATGGAAGTGGTTTTGGTGGCTATGAGTCCTCATTATCATCCTCAGCAACTTCTAATCACAAATCAAGAATGTTGGTACAAGAAGGTTGTTCAAGCTTGTAAAAGTTCCTCAAAGCATTTTCTTGATCTAGGAGCTAGGGTTTTGAACTTCAAAGGAGTATATCTTGCTCACCTTTTGGTATTTTTGAGTGATTCTAAAGACATAATTCTCTTCAAATGGTTATTAACAAATCACTTCAAAGGTTCCAAGGATTTTTCATGATGAAGATACTTGATGAGGAAGTAAGATTACAAGTCTTCCAGATGAGTCCCCAATTTTCCATATGTGACTTCAAATGGTCATAAATTGTTCAATTTTTATCACCTTGAGTCCATTATTTTTCCATAATTATCTTGAAGATGTGAACTTTATGCCTTCTTTTATGTGCAAAGTGGGAAAATGTATGGAAGTTGCCTTAAAGATGCAAAAGATTATAGGTCATTTCATGATTTTTTGCCAACTTCAACAAGTCATAACTTGCTCTAATTTTGGAGATTTTGAATGATTCAAGTTTAAAAATGTCATTCAAGAGATATAATTCATTCCATCTTTTTTGGTCAAGAGCAAATTCCAAGTGGAAGGCCATGTTTATATGCAAGACATTATAGGTCATTTTTGAAGAAGAATTTGAAATATTTCTAAGTATGGAAAGTCAACCCTTTTTCTCCAACTTTGACTCAATACAACTTTAAGCTCAAGCATCCATTTAACTCCATTCTTTTTCCATTTCAAAGCTTGTAACCTCATCTTTCTAAAGCATCAAGAATCATGCCTTAAGACCCCTTGAGCTGAGAATGCCATGGTTTCAAAAATGGTAACTTGGAATTAAAGTTTCCTTGCAAGCCAGAATTTGAATTTCATATTACAACCTCTAAACCTCAAATTAACACGCGTTTTGGGTATAAACATGATTAGTCAACTTTCCCAAGTGAATTAGTGCATCAAAACGCAAGAATTGGATGAGTTTTGGTGAAGTTTGGATCACACTTCACTCGTGCATCAGGTTTGCACGAATTCCCTCCAAAACGCGTCATTCACTCTTCCTTTTGATCCCATTCGCTTCTCCTATAAATACATGTACTATCCCATTCAATTTCCCAAGCTTGGATATCCAGAACCACCTTGTCAAACTTGTTTCACAACTCAAAATTCAGTAACTTCAAAATCCATTCTCGAGCCTTTTTCAATCCAATTTTTTCATCAATTCACCTTCCTTGATCTTCCCTGAAGCTAACCACATAATTCCATTCAAGAATCGTGTCCCATACTGCTCCATAGAAGTCCAGTTTCAGAGCTCTGCAACTCAACTTTAATAGGTATATTCCTTCATCAATTCTTCAAAACTCTGATATCATTGTGTTGCTCTCATTGCCCTGGTTCTAGTCGCAACACTTACCTTTTGGCGCGAGGGTGTGGTTGTCTTCGTCTTGAAGAAACGAAGCGAATGGAATAGGTATGAGCTTCTGATTTTACAGTTTGAGAGACCTGCAATTCGTGATGGCTGGAGGTTGAAGATGACCAACGTATCATCTTCCAACCAATGAAGGCGCGCCATCTGTTTTTTTCAAATTCTGATTTAATTAATGATTTTGTACAATATTCACTAATGACTATGATATACACAGCATGCCATATCCCTTGAATTTGATTAATAACGTGTTTTGACTCTCATCCAATGGTCCACATATTTTACTTTTATTTTCTTTTTCTGATTTTTATACTTTAATTATTTTAAATTTCAAAAAATCATGGAAAATTCATTTTTAGTCCCAAAAATTTGAAAAAAATTATGAAAAATATTTTTGATTATTCTCTTTCTGATTTTTATTTTTTCACAATTTAATTTTGTGTTTTGGTATTTTTTATAAATTTTACACTTAATTGATTTGATTTAAATGTTTAAAAATACTTTTATGCATTTTTAAATTCTGAAAAAATTGTGGAATGATCCAATGATATTGTGACAAATATTGGTGACCTTATTTTATTTTTGTTTCTGACTTTACTATTGTTTACCATTTTTTGTTTATTTTACCCATTTATTTTAATTTTAAAAATAGTTTCTGACTTTAAAAAATTACCAAAAAAATTTGTAAAATTATTTGAGCCTTTTTCTGATTTTTCTATGGTCTTACTTTTCATTTCTTGATTAATTTAAACATAGTTGATATTTTTCTCATTATTTTCTATTTTTAAAAACATTTTTAAACCCGTTTGTGTATATTAAATGTGATATTATTTTGTGACTATTTTCTGGTTGATCTTGGGTTAGATTTTGGATCATGAACTTTATTAACATCATTGGATCCATGGTGTTGAGTTTAACTCCACAAAAATGGATAGATGATTTTAATAATAGTTGGATTAAAATTTAATTCAAATGTGGTTTGTATATTTTTTCCCCATCCCTCTTCATCTCATCCCTTTCTTATTGCACTAAATGTTGTTGGAGTATAATCTCTATATCATGTCTCAAAAAAAATGGTGCATAGATTGCTATTGACCGGCCTCAAAATAGGTGCGACTTATATATAGGTCCACTTACGATTGCTTAACATAGCGCTAAATTTTGTCCCGATTCGAATAAATGATCATTTGTGGCCCAAAATTATGATTGTAAGCCCAAATATGTTAATTTAATCTCTTTGATCCAATAACCTTGAGATTCATTGTGTGGAGGCTTTGGTTATACCAATCCTCTAATGGATCTACAACACCTTTGGTCAATGCGGATCACTTAAACATCGTTGATCATTAAATGGTACTTATGAGAATTTCAAATGGATGATATACTTGACAAAAAGCAAATGCAACTTGTTGTGTGGAGGCTTTGGTTCTACCAATCCTCTAATGAGTTCCAAATGCAAGCTTTAAGATGGTCATCCAACTAACCACTAATTATTGACTTGTTTTACCTTATACTTTTATTCTTTTTATGCTTTATGTACTATTTACTTTTAGCATTTACATTTCATGCCATTTTCATCTTTTCTCATTTGAGCATTTACTTTCTTGCCATTTTTTTTACTTTGCTCACTTGAGCTTTTCTTTTCCTTTCTTAAGATACTTAATAATCAACATAAACCCTAAAAAATCTTTAATGGTACTTGGACTATTTGGCTACTATCCTTGGCATTATGGAGCATGGGACTTTTCTTGGACTTAGGATTAGAAACCTTGACCTATCTTGGAGACCTTATGATCTTATCTGATTATTTTGTCTGGAGTTCTTGAGGTTTACCTCAAGACATTGGGTTGCTTGTTTGTTTTTGTGTGCAGGTTTTTTGTGATTATACCCTTCATTTGTAATCTGGAATTCACCCGTATACAGTCGTTACTCTGCCCAATTTTTTGTGAAGACTTAATACACTTGAAGTTTGGTTCTCTCAAGAGGTCTAGTGTTTTCTTGCTTGATTGGTTTCAATCTAAGGAATGGGAATTCTATCTTGGCTCATAATGTCAAGTATTGGCTTCTTGTTGTTTAGATGGTTCTTATCCCTAGCTTTTATCTTATGCTTTAGGATAGTCTCTTCTTCTCCTCCCATCTTCTTTAATTTCAAAAATATTCTTCCCCCTTTTTGAAAACTCTTCTTGTTTTTAAACTTGAATCACTTTCATAATAAACTTGGACTTATGTCCATGCATTTTCAAAACATTTTCATAAATAAACTCCAATCAACTTAATAATACCTTGACATTTTTTATGAGAAGATTAAAAGTCGATCAATCTCATTTCAAACCATTTTTGCCACTTTGGCTTCTTATCTTTAAACTTTTCTCAAAAAAAGATGAACTCTTGTCAATCCTTGTAGTGATGCAAACAACTATACTTTTACAATATGTAATGAAGAGAGACATTTTTCACTTGGGTGTTGAGTGAGGCATTGTTGATTTTGAAATTCAAGCCATATCCTCCACTTTGAGATGATGCAAATTCTCCTTTTTCACGATTGTGGGTAGTAGGTATGTTTTCCACACGGACATTGACGATGATGTTTTACCTCATAAAATTAACCAACGCATTTGTGTTTTAAATTTGTAAAAGAGGAACTACGTGTACCCTGGTCCCCTATTGCATGAAAAGGTGGTATGTAGGCACTAAAGGTTAGCAATTGCGGCGGGTGCAAAAATTATAAAATAAACATATTTCTTTTCTCACCTCCACCATCCATTTTTATACAACATTTTTCATAGCCAAAATATACAGATTTTCACAAAGAGGCTCCTGCGGAGTACCGTAGATGTTTAGGGTGCTAATACCTTCCCTTCTCATAACCAACCCCCTTACCTTGAATCTTTCCCCCTCTTTTTGGGTTATTCGCTATTTTCCTATTCCTTATGAAACAATAAAGCGCGGTGGCAATTTTTATTTTGATTTGTATAAAGTCTAGTCAATCCAATTGCTTAGTCTTGAACATTTCTACCACTACAGTGAGGCCCCTGCTTCTCAGGGGCCAACTGTTAAGGATCCTACTGCTGAGTGGTCGGATGCGGTATTGGTCTTCCAATCAAATCGGGGACGGAAAACCAAGATGTTGATATCGGCCATAGTGAGAAGTTGGTGCAGGTCTTGAGAACCTATTTATGAATCACTGGGTTACCTCCATGATTGTGCATAATAATACTGCATGAAACAAAACATGTTTATCCTGTCAAAGTGCTCCTAGGAGTCCTTGTCAAGATGATTAGGCTCCTCTGTGGTAACCTCATGTGCCTCTTCCTCCCTCTGAGGCCTACTTGATCCTGCTCCATCATACCTTGGCTTCCTCGCTACTCTCCCTACAGGTTGATCTATCATTATGTTCACTTTTAGCCAAGTGAGATCTAATGATCGCGTTGGTCTCACCACCACCCTTTGGTCCATATTTGGCACTCGTTCTTTGTTACACAACAACCAAATCACAGTAGCATGCCCTAAAGACTTTTGCTTTGATGACTGGGCCATGTCATCCATGTCAGTAGCAATAATCCTCCCAATGTTGAGAGTCCTATTTGAGAGGAGCATATACAACATGAGAGCTCTCTCTACAATCAGATCTGACCCACTACGGTTTGTATCTAACGTGTGGTGTAGGAAGAATGCCCAAGCTTTAAGAATTAGGGTCGTGTCCATAACCAGCATCTTCGAAGGAGAGATTTTAGATGTGAGTTGTGAACCTTTGTTAGGATGACTTTCTTGTGGCTAGTACTCCTTGTTGGACAACTTTCTTGACTGAAACGGACATTATGAGTCAAGAAATTTACACTTCAGAATCTGATTTATCTTTTTCCATTTAAAAGAGTTTTTTCCTGTGAACCCATGATACCAAATCTGTATTAGGATCGATATTGGTTGTTGCATTCTCCTTTGGACTCCAGAATGCATTGGCATAGAACTCCAGAACCAAGTCACGTGCTACAGGCTAGAGTTGTTCATTCAAATAAGAGAGCTTGTGCTTTGAGAGCACTTCATGCACTTCCAGAAGCTGATCTTGTTCTAATTTCCATCCCTTTTCCTCAACAATAAACGGGTCTTTGATACTTTTGAATCTTTCTTGCTTAAGAAAAGATCTGAACCTCTTGGAATCGAAACCTTCTGAGGCCATTTTTTTTAATGGTGGTGAGGTGATGGTGAAGGAAGAATGTTACCTGCTCAAATTAAGGAAAAACAGACAAAAACACTGAGCACAATAGGGTGATACAAAAATTTTAGTGTATGAGCAGACGAAAATAATGACAAAAATATGAGAAAGAATATAAATAGTAGTACGGTAAACTGATACGTGTATCATACGTGTTTTGAAAAACATATGTGTATCATACTGTTGTTACGGTAAAGCAGCAAGCAAAAAGTAAGTTATTAATTTACCGCGTGATATAGGTTATATTGTATCGTACCCACCGAGATTAGTTACTGATTCACGGTTTGACAATTCTATCGTTAATGAGTTTAGGGGTTGAATGGGTTGAAAGAAAAAGTCTTAACAAAAAATTAATGTATAAAAATGAAAAAGGAATAACTTATCAAGCATGCATATATACTACTTCTCACAGACTTAAACCCATCGACCTGTTATACTCAACCTACAATATTCATCAATATCACTATGTATCACTCAAACTTAAGTCATTTCTACCCAAATTGAGAGGCCGACTACATCACCTCAGTAGCAATCTCTCAACCACCTCAACAACACAAAACTCAATCGTGCTTGCTTGCGTCGAAGATCTCTCAGAGCGACACAAACAACACAGAGGCATTAAGCTCTGATACCCAAGTAGATGTCAGCTCTAAATCTATCTCTAAAATCAGAAACTAACATATAATCATCCTAGATAAGAATCTAAGCAGTATATGTCTATAACAACTCAAATCCCTAACACAGAGTAAAAATCCAAGACAACAATCCACAAAGATTCGTAAAGAAGGTTTAATATGACGCCAAAGGCAACAAATATACATCAGTTCAAAGAAAAATATACATACAAACACAACCAATAGAGAATACACAAAGAGGAAGAGAAATGAACCACATATCTACCAGTTTGTCAGTGTTGATCGAAGAGCAATCCACTCCAGATCATCTGTATGCAAGCTCAATAGTTGTTATCTAAGCTAATCATAACAAAATTTACAAGTTGATGGAGTTGGGAGCAAAAACTTCCCCAAAACCATAACCTAAAAATGAACTAAAATGAAGTTATAAAACAAATCTCAGCAGACCGCACTAAGCGGGCTGCATGATACTTACACACTAAACCGACCTAAACCATGCTAAGCGGGCTTCAAAACTTTGATTATGCCAAATTGTCAAATGCAGGCAGCGCGCTACAAAATGAGATGAGCGACACTTGCGCTTAGAGGCCTTTGCGTGCTAAGCGGGCTCTCTTGGACAGAGTGTCCCAAAACTGGTCTTTTATTCCGAAAACGAGTATTCAGAGTCGTGCCTTCGACATATTATTCCTCAATGCTCCAAAATGCAACAAATACCTATAAAATGAATGGAAAAACATCAAATGGTACACTATGTACACAAAAACACAAATAAACACAAATTAAATGTATTTACACAAAAGTAGGATTTATTCAACGATATTAATAACAATAAGTCGATAAGTGCAACAAAAAGTATATACAAAAATAACTACAATTTGCATTTATCAAACTCTTCCCAACTTGAACTTATTTGTCCTCAAACAAGGCCAAACAACTCAAAGAACTAAAAGTAATAAACCAAAGAATCGTGAATCAACAAGTTTTGAAAATGAAAAACAAATGCAATGGTTCAAATGAAAAACGGTACACACGATGAAACATACTTACCACTAAACTACAACGATAACATAAACATGAAACGAATGCTAAATACAAAGAACATGTCAAACATTCTAAAATAATTCTAGTTCACAAATGAATCACACCTAGCAAAAACAATCATCGGTAGATGAAAAACACACAAAAATAGGGTATTTTAACTCATCCAACAATCTTGCAAACAATAGACTAAATTATGCATTCATCCAAAAATTTACATTGAAAATATAAAAGCAAGAATCTCAAGGGCTTTTTAAGGTTGTTGCGTGGTTGGATGAATAAACAAGGGATAATTTCTAAGGCTAATCGAAACAAAAACTTGCCTAAACCTAAGGGAGTGGTCAATTCACCAAAGTTTCAAACAATAGAATTTCAATCAAACTTCGTATTCATCCCAAGTGTTACACCAAACACGCATCACTTATTAACACAATATTATTCCATACTCTTTTTGCTTTTCTTTTTCAAAACTTTTTTTCAATTTTTTTCTTTCTTTTTCTTTTCTTTCTTTTTCTTTTCTTTCTTTTTCACTTTTTTTTCTTTCTTTCTCAGCCTCATAGAAATCAACCAATAATTACACAATCATTTTTCTCCCCAACTTGAATTCAACAATACATTAAAGTGAACACTCCCTACTTTCTAAGGTAATGTAAAAATTCAACTAAAAATCATAGTTTAGGGTTCAAGAAAACAAAGAATCGATATCCATGCAAAAACAGAAACTAAACACTCATAGATAAGCATTTAGCAAATACAACATAGATATCGACAAAAAGCTCAAAAGGGTTACTAATGATCACACACTCACAAAGTGAATTGACTATTTGGCCAAGGGTAGTTGTGCTTAAAATGGGAAAAAATGCCTTGATCATGTTCAATCTTTTATACAATCAATACAAACAAAAGATTAAACATAATAAAATATAGTTAAAACATGAATTGTGGTCTCCAGCATATGTGAACAATGGAAAGCTACCTCACAAAAAAGGGTAGGAACTAAAGTGATTCACAAATGAACAAGTATACAAAATAATGAATGACATAAAAATTGTAAAAAGTATAAGTATCATGAATATGCTAAAGTATAGAAAGTGATAAACACATACCTCGAACGTGTACAAAACTTTTAACAAAATCATTACCACACATTCGCAAGTTGAAACACTCAAATTTGGAAAATCACCAAAAGCGACTTCAAGCTATCGAACCAAATTAAGTCCAAACAATAACAAAATAATTAATTATACTAATATTATTTACTATTTAAAGCCTAGATGAAAGTGAGAAAAAGGAAAGTCAAGCAAAAAATTAAAAAGAATTCACAGGCTCTGCACAGCAGAGCGCGCTAAGCGGCCTAGAGCGCACTTAGCACTACACCAGATGCAGAAAAACAGGACAGCAGCATCTGGTGCAACTGCTATGCAACTCCACAATTACCTACACACTCAATGCACAAAATATTTACAACATAAAAACTTTCTCAAGCTAAACACGGAAAGCTTGCGGAAAAACACAAATTGACATAACAAAACTAAAGGGTGAAAATGAATTAAACAAGTTGAAAAGTGAAATTTTGAAAATTTAAAACAAGTCATATTTCAACTTGTTTAAAACACAAGTCAACACATAACAAAAGCGAATACAAACAAAACATGCTTATTTTACGTCGTAAGCTCGGGCCTTTATTGTGCGAGCTAGTAACCTCCTTTCATCATGCCATGGTATTATCACACCGCACAAGCCTAAATAAAGTGTCCTAACATCCACTCAATAAACTTTACAAAAACGAGACAATTTGCAACAATACGTGAACACAAAGAAAAACACATATATGCAAAAGTATCATATACAAGTTAATTTACAATTTCTATACAACATATACATTAATTACAAAACTCAAAAACAAAAGAATTATCCCAATGTGAAAACAGTATAACCAATCCCCGACAACGGTGCCATTTTGTTGTTGCGGTAAAGCGACGAGCAAAAAGTAAGTTATTAATTTATCGGGTGATATAGGTTATATCGTATCGTGTCGACAGAGATTGGTTATTGACTCGTCGTACGACAGTTCTATCGTTAATGAGTTTGGGGGTTGAATGGGTTGAAAGAAAAAGTATTAACAGAAAATAAATGTATAAAAAGGAAAAAGGAATAACTTATCAAGCATGTATATATACTACTCCTCACAGACTTAAACCTATCAACTTGTTATACTCGACCTACAATATTCATCAATGTCACTACATATCACTCACAACCTAAGTCATTTCTAACCCAAATTGAGAGGTTGACTGTATCACCTCGCTAGCAATCTCTCAACCACCTCAATAACACATAAGTCAATCGTGCTCGCTTTTATTGACGATCTCTCAGAGAAATACAAACAACACATAGGCATTAAGCTTTAATACCCAAGTAGATGTCAACTCTAAATCTATCTCTAGAATTAGAAACTAACAGATAATCATCCTAGATAAGAATCTAAGCAGTGTATGCCTATAACAACTCAAATCCCTAACACAGAGTAAAAATCCAGGACAACAATCCATAATGATTCATAAAGCAAGTTTAATATAACGCCAAGGGAGAAAAATATACATCAGTTTAAATAAAAATATACATACAAACCCAACCAATAGAGAATACACAAAGTGGAAGAGAAATGAACCATAGATCTACCGGTTTGTCAGTGTCAATCGAAGAGCAATCCACTCTGGATCATCCGTATGCAAGCTCCATAGTTGTTATTTAAGCTAATACTAACAAAATTTACAAGTTGATGGAGTTGGGAGAAAAAACTTCCCCAAAACCATAACCTAAAAATGAACTAAAATGAAGTTATAAAACAAATCTCAACAGACCGCGCTAAGCGGACTGCACGATATTTACACACTAAATCGACCTAAATCGTGCTAAGAGGGCTTCAAAACTTTGGTTCTTCCAAATTGTCAAACGCAAGCAGTGCGCTACAAAATGTGTTGAGTGCCACTCGCGCTTAGCAGCCTCTGCGCGCTAAGCGGGCTCTCCTGGACAGAATGTCCTAAAACTGGTCTTTTATTCCGAAAACGCGCATCTGGAGTTGTGCCTTCGACACATTATTCCTCAATGCTCCAAAATGCAACAAATACCTACAAAATGAATGAGAAAACATAAAAAGGTACACTATGTACACAAAAACACAAAATAAATGTATTTACACAAAAGTCGGGTTTATTTAACGATATTAATAACAACAAATCGATAAGTGCAACAAAAAGTATATAAAAAAATAACTATAATTTGCACTTATCACATACGCGTGCCACCAGAATCATTTTTCAGTGTAAAAAAGTATATCGCACATGGTACGCATAAGGCCAAGATTTGCTGCTACGATACACGTATCATATGCGTATGACGAGAAACTTTTTTCAAAGAACACCTGCTCAGATCTCGTATGTCATACGTATGAGATTCTATACGCGTATCATACGCGTATGCAACTTATTACGCGTAATCCCTTCGTTTGATATGTGTTTGATACACTTTCCAGTAAAAGGGGTCATTTATTACACAGCCATACGCGTGTGACATGACCCATATGCATATGGGCATAACTTGAATTTTTAAAAATTTATTTTCTTTTTTTTATGTTCGGCCTTTTCTGTTTTCCTGACTCGACTGTACTTAACACAACTCAATTTTAAAGACTAAAACAAACTTACAAATGAAAATACGGTTACCTCCCTTGGGTTGCCTCCCAAGAAGCGTTTTGTTTAACGTCGCATGGCTCGACGGGAGTCCATCCTATGGTGTATGATGAACATCCTCTACCAGTCCACTTTCTATTCCTTGGTAGTATGGTTTCAATCTCTGCTCATTCACTTTAAAAATGTCCATATTGGCTTAATTTTTCAGTTATATCGCTCCATGGGTAAACACTCTTTGAACCACAAACGATCTGATCTCAGCTTTCCTAGAAACAGCTTCAACGTGGAATTAAAAAGTAGAACCAAATGTCCCTCCCAAAATTCCTTTTTCTGAATCCTGTGATCATGCCATTTTTTGTGTTTTCTTTGTAAATCTTGGAATTATCATAAGCTTGATTCCTAAATTCTTCTAACTCATGGAGTTAAAGAATTCAGGATTCACCAACTTTTGTCAGATCATAATTAAGGAATTTGGAGGCCCAAAATGCTTTGTGTTCTAGTTCAAACGGTGAATGACACATTTTGCCATAAACTAGTTGATAATAGACCTATCTATCAGTGTTTTAAATGTAGTTCTGTATTCCCATAAAGCATTCTCCAGCTTGATTGACCAGTCTTTGTGGGATACATTGACAGTCTTTTCAGGATTTGCTTAATCTGCATGTTTGAGACTTCCACTTGCCCACTCGTTTGAGGATGATATGAAGTGGCAATCTTGTGTTTTACATTATATTTATTTAATAAGTTCTCCATTAACTTATTCAAGAAATGGGTGCCTTCATCCCTAATGAGCGCTCTTGGCACCCCAAACCTCGAGAAAATATTATTCTTCAGGAAATTCACTACAACCTTGGCATCATTAGTGAGTAGTGTTATCGCTTCTACCCACTTTGACACATAATTAACCGCTACCAAGATTCAATTCTTTCCAAAGGAGGGTGGAAACGGTCCCATGAAGTCTATTCCCCATACATCAAATAATTCTACCTCCAACATAGAATTTTGAGGCATTTGATTTCTCTTTGAAATATTACATGTCCTCTGGCGTCTGTCACATTCCTTCACGATGCCTTGAGCATCCTTGAAAAGTGTCAGCCAATATAACCCAGACTAGATGACTTTTGTTGTTGTTCTATCATCACTAAAGTGTCCTCCATATTCTGAGTCATGGCAAGCTCTTAGGATGTCCCTCTGTTCTTCCTCTGGGACACATCTTCGAACCAACCTATATATTCCCTTTTTGTACAGGAATGGTTTGTCCCACAAATAAAACTTGCAATCATGCAAAAAAACTCTTTTTGTTAGAATCAAAATCATTAGGTATTATTCCACCTACAAAATAATTCGTAAAGTCTGCGAACCATGGAGCACCCATAATAGCTAGGATTTATTCATCAATAAACTCATCCTTTATCAGGTTTTTCCTTTGTTTCTTCTATCGGGGACATTCGGAATAAGTGATCAGCAATAGTATTTTCACATCCCTTTTTATCCCGGATTTCCATATCAAACTCTTGAAGAAGTAAAATTCATCTCAGCAACCTTGGTTTTGATTCCTGTTTAGAAACAAGATACTTCAATGCATCATGGTCAGTATAAACAATTACCTTCGATCCTAACAGGTAAGACATGAATTTCTAAAAAGCATACACAACTGCTAGCAATTCTTTTTCAGTGGTTGCATAATTCATCTGAGTTGGATTCAACACATGGCTTGCATAGTAAATCACATGCAAGCGGTTTTCCTTTCTCTGTCCTGGCACTGCCTCTACTGCTATATAACTTGTATCACACATGATCTTAAAAGAAAGAGACCAATCAGGGGAAATTACTATAGGAGCAGACACTAACTTACTCTTCAAAGTTTCAAAAGCCTCGCTGCACTTTTTGTCAAACAGAAAAGGTGTATCCTTCACAAGTAAGCTAGTCAACAGTTTGGCAATCTTTGAAAAATCTCTTATGAACCTGCGGTAAAAAACCGCATGTCCCAAGAAACTTCTTATACCTTTCTCATTCACCGGTGGTGGTAAATTTGTAATTACCTCCACTTTTGCTTGTCAACTTCAATTCTTTTATGGGAAATTTTGTGCCCAACATTATGCCTTAAGGCACCATGAAGTGGCACTTCTTCTAATTGAGAATCAAATTGGTCTGCTGACATATTTCTAGCACAAGAGATAAGTTAGTCAAACAATTATCAAACGAAGAACCAAAAACCGAAAAATCATCCATAAACACTTCTATTTGCTTTTCAAACATGTCAGCTGATAACGAGAAATCATATCATATAATTACTACATTTTTTATCGATTTTCATAATACATTAACTCATTTAACTCCTGAATGTTCCGAGTTTTTGTGTCTTTTCACATGTACAACATGTTTCAAATCAAATCAGTGAATAAGGATCACATGAAGAAAGCTAACCAAAAATCAGAAGAAAAAGAACTAAATCTGCAAAGTCTGCAGATTTTGTTGCTGTGACGACCGTCACACCCCCATGACGACCGTAACGCACGTAGTTCATGAAAAGGGCTCGTCACACAGCATTGACGAATGTAACGCGCTATTTAAGTGCATTACGACCGTCACCTCCTCATGACGACCGTCACACACTTATTTCAACGTTATGCATATCAGGAGACGTGGGCAACGTAGTGGACGGTTCTCTTCTCCTACAATTCCTCAACTTCCAGCAACTTACGTTCCGAGTCTTCCTCCACTCAAGCAGTTCCTAAATTCTCTTAACTGCAAAAATCCTCTTCTATAAATAGGAGGCATTTTAATGGAACGGGCGGAGAGTTTTTTGGCTACAGATTTTCTTGCCGAAGCCCTGCCAAAATTAAATACTGCAATTATTTTTGTTCTTGTTTTATTTTTCCCTTTTTCCAATTAATAGTTATTTACAACATTAGGAAATTGTTGTTGTAGTCAGAATTTATTTTTAGCCCCAGAATCTGTTTCAAGTTCCGATTTCGAAGTTCCAATCTTGCCGACTTGTGGAAGAGGGAGCTTGAGGAATAATTATGTTATTACAGGTTTTTTATGCAATTGGTTTTTATTATTCTTATGCTATGTTAGTTATTTTTATGAATTGTCTTTTACGTTGCATGGTTACTAAATATATTATGTCTGGCTAATTTCGTTTGTACCGGTATGTGACTCCTAAGCACCGAAGGAATTCGGTGATAACTTGGCTAAAAACTTTTATAAATAATTTCTGGTTTCCAATTTCCATATTTAATTTAACTACCCTTGTCACGAGAGTGAGAGGATATTTAACACGATTTTGCCACGAGAGTGGGAAATTAATTAAGGTAAGAACCTGCATGCGAGAGCTGGGGTTCGACCCAGATAGTGGTAACGAAACATTAATTTTTAAATACACGAGAGTGTTTTAACAAATTAATTAAACTCAAGTTGTTTTCAAAAAGTGTTATTAAATTTAAAGTGCATCCACTAGGTTTAGTAGCATAACTTATTTCATGAACACGAGAGTGTATGTCTCAGGTTTTTAAACAATTCGTTTTTACCGAAATACTTTATATGCCAAACGATTCACCGAGTTCCCAAAGTCCGACTATCACATACCAGTATATCTATTACTATTGTTTTTAATTAAAATCTTTTTCCTATAGAAACCAAACGTGACAACATCCGCCTTAGCTAAACTAGCAAACCTTTAGAGCACTAGAGTGATTACAAAGTCCCTGTGGGTTCGATAATCATTTAAAACTAGAACGACTAAACTGTATACTTGCAGTTAGTATCCCAATAGACTCATAAAGTCATCGATCAAGTTTTTGGCTCCGTTGTCGGGGACTTTGATTTAGTCACTAGTGCACTCATAAAGTAGTACTGTATAGACTAAGGCAACTATTTATTTTTTCCTCTGTTGTATGCCAAATACTTGCTCCCAAAAGCGAGTCTTTGCATCTACAAATCTTGTCCCAATTACTATGTATCACCCAAATTTTTTCTACAACCCCCACTCTGAGTATTTCGAGGAATCACAAGAATCCTATAAATCCGACCTCGAAATACTATTGGAGAATTTCAATGTGTCACAAACTCATTCTCACCCGAACTACCTTTTTAACTATCAATCCCAAAATTTTGAGGAATCGCAAGAATATTATAATTCCAACCAAACTTATCCTCAACCAAATTTCCCCTACAATCACTACACCCAATATTTCGAGGAGACGCAAGTATCCTATAAATCCGACCTCGAAATATTAATGGAAAATTTTAATGAAATATCAATGATGACAAAGCGCTTTGTGGAAACACAAAATGCAACTCTAACTCAATTTGAAGAATCAGAAGAATCGCATGATTTCAACTTCGAAACATCAATGGAGGATTCTGATGTGACGCTAATTCACTCTAGGTTAGAATCTCTAATGGAGCACTTTGTAGAGACACAAACTGTCCAGAACGAGGAGTTTAGAAAACAAAGTCTTCAAAACAGTGAAAACCTTAGGCAACTGACCACTGTGGTTGAGTCGCTCGCGACCCATAATATAGCCTTAGAGACTCAAATCTCCCAGCTTGAACAAAACCCTCTAGGACCCTTCCCTGAGGAGAAATTGGATGTTGTAACAACCAGTAGTGAAAAACAAGTTGAAAATCCTAAGGAGAGTGATAATGAGGTTGAGGAGAGTGATGTTGTGATTGAGGAGAGTGATGATGAGAAAAGAGTAAAGATTGAGAAAAATCCTCCAACACCATCTAAAAGGGAGGTTGTAGAAGAGGGAGAGAAGGAAACCCCTATTGTTGTTCCTCATCCCTATTCCCTACTGATTCCCTTCTCGAAAAGTTTTATGGAAGCTCAGATAGACTCCCAATCTAAAACATATGTGGAGGTATTGGAAAATATCCATACTAATGCACCCTTGTTGGAAGTCTTGCATAAAAAGAGAAAATTAGAGGACCGTGAAACTAGGGATATAATTACTATTAAGAGGTTAAGGTTAACCTTTGAGGTGGTGGATGAAATCACTAAGCCCAAACTTGAAAGGTTGATACTTAGGATAGATCCAGAACCACCACCACAAGTTCAAAAGAATGCACTACCCCACAAAAGAAAGAAAAGAAAAGGTGAGGGATATGTGAGATGGCTTGATAAGTGGGCATGGAAAATTACAACTACTAAAAGTTCAACTGAGGAGTCATCCTCGAGAGAACCACCAGGAGTGCTTGCACTCCTGAGCCGTCAAGCTATCAACGTTAAACAAAACGCTTAGTGGGAGGCAACCCACCTGTTTGTTTTTGTTATTATTTCGGTTTGTTTTTATTTTTGATTTTCTATTCCGTTTCTATATTTATTTCTTTTAAAGCATTATTTTCTTTTTAATTTTTTCTAAAAAATTTTATACAACTGCTGCTGATTTTCAAACAACTTTACAGGTTTTCTGAAAATGTCTTTTTCTATCCTACCTTCTCCCCTGATTTGTTTTCCCCCTCTGCTATTCATTATGGAAACCACTTTTAGAGGCAGGAACCAAATGAGGAGGTTTGAGGAATTATCACACAGAAATATTGGTATGACATTATATTATGATGAACCAACAATGGACACTTTAGGCATTAAGGATAGTGTCCATTATCTGTTTAGCCAGCTGGGGTGGGAAAAAGCCCACATTAAATCTAGGTTTGTTACTTACCGCAAGCTCACCCTTGAGTTTCTGAGCTCCTTAGTTCATATACTCGAGCACGGTTTCGGAACTAGAAAGGGATTTATAGCCTTCGGGTTATTTGGTATTGAATTTGCTTACACCCATAAAGAATTAGCCGACCTTCTAGGATTCCCTAGCGGACCTTTTGCTTTTTCTACCACCCAGGCAGAGTTAATGGATTTTGAGCTAGACTATTTTTAGGGGACTTTAACCAGGAATTACCACCCTGAGCCGGATAGCATGGATAATAATGAAATACACAACCCCGCTATCCGATATTTCCATAAGATTCTAGCACATACCATTTTTGGAAAAGAACAGAACCGCACTGTCGTATCTAAAGATGAGATATTTTTGCTGCAGTGCATGACCCAGGGTCGACCTGTAAATGCAGTGCCATTCTTGATGCAGACATTTACCCGCATTGTTGAGAACCCTAGCGAGCCAATCATCATAGGAGGCTGTTTACAGTTATTTCTGGTAAACAACCGCTAGTCCTCCAAACTATCGAATAATCTTAATGATTGTTATTCAATCTCTCTGATAACTCGCAGGATCGACTAGATTGATCCTAGGATGTATTGGTCATTTGGATAACTCTCATTATATAACTGGTATTCATGGTTGGTATTTAGAATGTTGTGTAGGTGTTTAACTTATTTCGATTACTCTATTGAAGATCTAATAACTTGATAAAGTAAATGCGCGCGAAACTAAATTGCATGAATAAAGTTCAATTGTAAAGACATATAAAACTGCAGAAAAGACAAGTAAATGACTTCGAAGCATAAAAACATGTAATGTAAAAGATTCTCTGGAATGTAAAAGATTCGAAATATGAAGAAAGCGTTTAAATGCAAGAAAACAGTACAATGACTTTAAGTGAAAAGAGGTGTTCGAATGATAAAAGCTTGAAGATAAAGGCATGAAATGTGCGAAAGTTTCTGAAATGTAAAGTATTTGAAATGGAAAGAAAGCATTTAAATGTAAGGCATTAGTAAAAAGACTTCGAATGAAAATATTTTAATGCAAAGGCTTTTGAATGGTATTGACATGAAGATAGAGGAAAATACTGGAAATGATAAAGAGTTCTATTAAATCATAAACACTTGGTGTTATCATACGTACATTGCTCGTGCATTCGTTTCCCTAGCCATGTGGTATTTTGAATGTTTACTGAGTTTTTGTACAATAGATATGACACACGAAATCCTAATGCTAAGACTTCTATTTATACTACTTCGACCATAACGGTCTTGCTATAAGATTCTGCCACGTTCAGAACATGCAAAGCAATGCCTCTCTCTAGCTTCCACGCGTCTTCGAATGCTCCAGCGCATATATTTTAAATTTCGAACATCCCGCCTGCATTTGAATTTCAAATGTTTTGGCACTTCTTCGCTTCGAACGCATTTCTTGGGCACAGCCTTGTTATCATTTCGAGACTTCTTTGAATATATTCTCATAATTGTCACTCGAAGCTCTAAGCTTTGATATGCCCATTCGAAGCACTGCTTCTACCATTTCGAAACATGACATCTTGCTTTATTCCAATCGAAACGTCCAATTTGCTTCGCTTCTAATAATATCATCAAAATCTTCAGCCAACAAAATGCCCCTTTAAAATATGTATTTCGATTCCTTTGAGAAATACTTATTTTAAACATATACACAAGATTTTGGTGCGACCTTCGAATCATCGTAACATTTATTGCATGTGACTCCAGTCACGTTAATCATGACGCTTTTCAGATTCCTTAACCGCCTTGAACCATTTTACAGCATGGTGCAGTTACAAAACAATGATTATCTTTTAATCACGCCTATTACCAATATTAACTTTACACCACCTCCTTCTCAAACCAACCCATGACTACCACGTATCACAATCTTACTCAGTGGATGTTTAAACTTCCACACTATAAAAACCCATCAACTTAGTCTTTTCTTTTCTTCCCACATTCTGAATCTTTTCTTCCTCTTTTCTCACCGAAACCCTAAACTTCCAACATTCTTCCAACAATGTCTTCTTCAACTTCTTCTCAACTGAAAAAAGCTTCCAAAAGGAAAGGAAAGAACACAGGAACCATAATGGAAAGCAAGGTTGGCACCTACCAAGGTCAATCTGTTCTTATTCCTCAGATGATCTCAAAAGAGAAGGAAATGCTCTATGCATCCCAGGTACTAATTCCTACTAACGCCGCTGGCAAGAGGTTAGCTTTAATGGGCCCTCTTACAGTCTTTGAAATCTTAAAAGACACCTGAAAAATTTTCCCTGTTTTTTATAATTTTAAACCTCTGTTTAATAAAATGGGTACCCCTAAGACAGTAGAGTCTTCTGATTCGACCACTGTGGAAAATCCAATCATTCCCCCTAAGGACCCTTTTGTGCTAGATTATGTAAAGAGTAACTTCAAACCATTTCGATCTTGCCCCACCTCCGACACAGCTTATCACAACGGGTTTACTAAGGTAGAAGCTAAGAAATCCCAGCAATGGGAAGAATTAGGTATTTACAACTTGATTAAACTATCGAAACCAGGCTTTACCTATAGCCACCCATTATTATTTGCGTCCTTATATTTCTAGGACAGTACTTACAATACTTTCCATCTCCCTGGTGGAATGATTACACCCACCTTTTTTGATATAGCAGCCATTACTGGGTTATCACCAATAGGAGAAACCTATATTCCTGACAATGAAGAGCATTCGAGTATTATTGACTTTGAAGTCAAGCTAGCTAGCTTTTCAAAGTTTATCAGCCACTATCACACTGAAGGAGACAGTGTGTCGGATGTGGAACACATTGCTTTCCTTACCTTATGGTTGTCAAGGTATGTCTTTTGCAGCAGATCCCTACAGGTAGCCAGTAGGTTTATTCCTCTAGCTAGAGATTTGCATGAGAATCGGAGGGTGTGTTTAAGCGAACTGCTATTAGTTGATCTTTGCGAAAGTCTAAGGTCAGTTGTTTCAAGTTTGAAATCTCACACCTCCAAAAACATCCTGCTAGCTGGCCCTTTCTGGTTACTCCAGTTATGGCTCAATGCCATGTTCGAAACTTCACTATCAACTGCCAACACTATTGCTGAACAAGACCCAGAAATAGTGGATAGAATCATCGAAGGCACTAGGCTGCGAAGACTTACCCCAAACGATGATAAGGACGACTTCAAAGTTCTCTTCTCAAAATATATCATGATTTTCTCCAAGAGGCATAAATTCGAAGAGACCATGGCGCCTTTCGCTTCAAGGACTCATGGACCCTCATGGTTCACCATGACTCTCTCAGAAGCAGTCAAAAGCAAAGAAATTCAAGATGTATGGAGAGCCTTTTTGCTACCCAGACTAATCTCTTCACGAATTACTCCTGCTAAGAATCAAATCTTCCTTTTTGCTTATCAACCCAACTTCGTTTGAAGACAATTTGGCTTGTGCCAACTAATCCCTGAACCCCTATTCCAAACAGAGAATGCCATCACCTCTGGGCGAACCTTCAATGCAAGAGAAGCCAAACTACAGCAGGAACAATACCAAGGCTTCGCCCACTTTGAACTAATAACTTTCGAACCTACACACCTTATAGCAAAGGGGTTTCTGGAATGGTGGACAAAGTTCTATCAGACTTATATGTTCGATACTCTTACTATTCAGCAGAAACTAACTGATGCATTCGATGTGCAGGTACAATCAAAGAAAGGTATGTTCACTCATGCCAAAGAGATTAAGGCTTTTCAAAATTATTTCGAAACTACTTATGATCCCACACACTTGGAATCCACTGTGCATCAAGCGGCTGAGACCTTGAAGGAAAAATTCAAAGAAAAACTTTCTAAGTTAAAACTTCCTTCAGGGTTGTCACCTGAGGATAGGTATAGGTTGGCATTCGAAATGCATCCACCTAAATTTCCTAGATTACCTACCTCAGAACTGGCTCTGGCTTGGTTTCCTCCATACCCTTGGTGGTTCACTTGCAAAGAAATGTTCAAATATCTTCAAAAGAAACCAAAGCCATCTGAGACTGTGACATGGGCTCGACATTGGCTCCACGATTTCCCAGGACATCTTCGCTATGACCTTTCTGCCATGTCGATTAGATCTGATCAAGGCACAGGTGCAAATGCTTGGGAAAATCCCAAATGTTTCTCATTTTCTACATTCTTAACTTTTGCCTTAATTGTTTCGATTTTCAGCCATCAGGATAAAGACTGCTGCTTCAAATTCAAAAGAAGGGAGTGCCTCTCAGGCCTCTGTCGAAACCATTGATAATGTGACTCTATCCAAACCAACAACAACTGCTGCAACAACAACAACAACAACAACAACAACAACGGTAATAACCAGTGCTCCAACTCCACAGGTAATCACTTAGCCTTAATGTTTCGAATACACTAATGTTTCATGATTTACATCTACTTATTGTTTAAATCTTTTCAGACTAACAAACTCCCGCCAACCACTCCAAAGAAACGAAAAACAAACACTACTGGGGAAGACCCCAATGCTGGAGGGAATTTACCAGCTGCTTCGAAGAAGAAGCAGAAGAAGGAAATTTCCAAAAGTGATGTACCAACTAGTGTCTCTGGACTCGATTCCAGGGATGCTGCTCCCTCACCTAAATCCAAAATTCCATCTTCGACCTCCAACGTAATGTTCGAACGCATAGCTAGCAACCTCTCTTCTGAGAGTCCACAGGTAAATTGAAATTTAAATCTTTGACAAAATAATTATTCATTACCTTGGTGCATGCTTTTAATATTCTTTTTCCTCTGCAGAATATTTCGAATCCAGCTCTTACCACTTCGACTTCACCATCAAAAACTGCTGCTCCGATCAACTCTTCTCCTCAAGGGGATTCCAGCAACCTTGTGCAGAACAAAGGTTCCTCCAATATGGCGGTTCTGGATGGGGCTTCAGAGCAGCAAGATGATCAGAGTACTTCTCCTTCTCTAAAAGAAACAAATGAAGCAATGCTTCATGAATCTGCAGAGACTTTACAAAGAACTTCTCTTCAAAAGTCCCCTCTTGAAACCCTTCAAGAGGATCCAAAGGACATTCACGCTGAAGGAGAGAAAGATGATTCTGATCAAAGAAACGAAGAATCTGCGGAGGAAGGGTCTGAGGAAGAAGATACCAACGATGGTTCGACTGCTGGGCCAGAATCAGACGCAAATAGCAGCGAGAACGAAGACATCGAAGTGGTGGATTTGGATGATAATGAAGAAGACGATGAGCATGAAACAAATGAAGGTGACGGTGACGCGACCAATAAACCCATGGAAGTTGAAATGGATGTGACTCCCCTGTGCGTGGAACTCCCTCAACCGTCTCTATCCCGAATGATTGGAGAGGAGCTTGCTCTCCTGAGACGAAATGACCCTATTGGGTACATGAAGGCGAAGCTGGCTCAAAGGGATATTCCACCTGCTAGGGTTGGTACAAGTTCGACTAGCCATCCGTTGCCCACAGATGATAGAATTGTACTTCTTAACAGGATTAGGAGAACAATTCTTGATGTGGATTTGTTCGAAGTGCTCAACAAAGATAGCACAGCTTGCTACACTATGAAGGAGTTACTTACAAAAGTCAACCTTGCTACCTGCTCCTTGCCAGTTAGCACTATCTTGTTCGATCTTCAATCTTTGCTAGACAACGTGACTGGGTACCTTCTCCAAGATGAATTTGCTTCCAGAAAGGTTCAAGAAAAACGAACTGCAATGGATGCTGCTTATGAGCATGCTTCGAAACTCTCTCAAGAAGCTGAGGATCAAGCCATGCATCTAAAGCAAGCAAAAACTGATTATGAGGCTCGAGCTGAGTCCATCCTTCTCTGGGAAAGGCAAATTCAGGAACTTCAACAGAAGGTTAAAGAGGCTCAAGAACAACAATTAGCCTACGAAACCAATACTGATGGCAACCAATTCGAAGAGCTCCTCAACAAGGGGCTTGCAGAAATGGAAACTGCAGAACAACTCAAAGGAGAAGTGGCTACCTTAGAGGGAGCAAGACGTTTTGCTCAACAAAGGCTTGAGTCTTTTCGAAGTACCTTTAACAGATTGAAGAATAATGCCTATTTCTAAATCTTAGTGTTGGTTTGGTTAAAATTTGGTTTTTTGTATGTAACATTTGAACAACGCCATTTTGGCAACCCCATATTGCCATTTTGGCATTTTTATGATATTTTGATTACGTTGTTACTATTCAAATCTCCTGCAGGCGTGGCTTATATTTCTTTAAATATTTCCCATTAACCTTTAGGATACGTTTATCATCCATCAGCTCTTCGATTTCATATGCATTGTTTGAGAATACCTTTATTATTCGAAAAGGCCCTTCCCAATGAGGTGACCATTTACCTAGCATTTTATTTTTCTTGTCCATGGGCAATATGACTTTCCAGACTAAATCATTAATAGTGAATGTTTTTTCCTTCACCCTTTTGTTATATGCCATGGCCACTCTTTCCTTTTGTCTCATCAGGATTTCCAATGCATGCAATCTAACTTCGTCCAACTCAACTAACTCATTCATCATCATCTCCCAATATAATACAGCTGGAATTTCGTTTTATCTTTGAATTCGAACTGATTGTAGATGAATTTCTACTGGAAGAACTGCATCATGACCAAATGTGAGTTGGAAAGGCGTGGTGTTAGTAGCTTCTTTAGGAGATGTTCTACAGGCCCATAGTATTTGGTCCAAAGTTTTGTGCCAGTTCCTTGGCTTTTTACCAATATGTTTCTTGATTAACCCTATTATCACTTTATTAGCTGCTTCGACTTGACCATTTGCTTGAGCATAATATGGCGTTGATGTTAGTAATCTAAACCCCATTTCTTGAGCAAATTCTTGCATCTTTCTACCAGTAAACACAGAGCCTTGGTCTGTGGTTATGCTCTCTGGCAATCCGAACCTATAGATAATTTGTTTCTGTATAAACTCAATAATAGCCTCTTGATCAGCAACTATTAATGGTATTGCTTCGATCCACTTGGTAAAATAATCTATTCCTACCAAGATATATTTCTGTCCTTTAGACGAAGCAGGATTTATTTCTCCTATTAAATCCAATGCCCATCCTCTAAATATCCATGGTTTAATGATTGAATGCAACTCACTTGCAGGGGCATGTTGAATCCCTGCATGTTTCTGACATTCTTCACAACCTTTAGCAAAGTCTATACAATCTTTGAGCATGCTGGGCCAATACATGCCATATCGAAATAACAGCCATTTCATTTTATGACCTGCTTGATGTGCCCCACATGCCCCATTGTGGACTTCTGACAATGCTAAGTATGCCTCACTTTCTCCTAGGCATTTCAGTAACACGCCTTCTTGGGTCTTTTTGAACAATTCGTTCCCCATGAGGACATATGACAATGCTCTATATTTTATCTTCCTATCAACATTCAGAGTTGGGTTTGTTAAATAACTCACAAGTGGACTTCGCCAATCTGCATCTGATAAAGTGTTTATGGCTAATATTTCGAATCCCTGTTTCTCAGCATAACCCAATTTCATACTCTCTAGAACTGATGGTGTGAATCTAGTAGCCATAACTCTACCCCTTAATTCAACTAAATCCTCAAAGTTTCTGGCAGAAACTTTATAACCTTAAGCCAACTGTGCTAAGTCATTTGCTTCTTGGTTTTCTATTCTTGGTATATGTTGAATATCCATGTATTCAAATTTTCTAAGTAGCCTGTTAACTATGACGAAGTATATCATCAGGTTTTCCTTTATGCATTTATACTCCTTTGTTATTTGCTTGACCACTAATTCTGAGTCTCCTTAAATTTCGACTCCAGTTGCCCCCAATTCCAACAAAGCTTCAAGTCCAACAATGAGTGCTTCATACTCAGCTTCGTTGTTCTAGCAACGAGGACTGTCTAATTTATACTTGAATTTTGTTGGAATTCCTTCAGGAGAAATTATAAGGACTCCAACACCACTTCCGTTCCTGTGGGTCGAACCATCAAAGTATAATTTCCATGGTTGCATTTCGACGTAACTCATGACAGTCTATTCAACCAATGAATGGTCCACAATGAAATCAGAAATCACTTGGCCTTTCACAGCTTTTAAAGGCATGAAAGGCAAAGAATATTCTGTTAAGGCTAAAGCCCATTTGCCAACTCTGCTGTGCATTATTGGTTTTGAAAGCATGTGTTTAATGACATCGAAATGAGATGAAACATAAACATCAACAGGCTTTATATAATACTTGAGTTTCATACAAGAGAAATACAAACAGAGACATAGCTTTTCTAAATTGCTATATCTGGTCTCTGCATCATTCAATACTCTACTTAAATAGTATATGGCTCTTTCGATGCCATTGCTATCTTCTTGTGCTAACATACTACCTATACTAACTTCAGAGGCAGATATGTACAATCTCATGGGCTTTCCCCATGAAGGTGGAGACAAGATGGGAGGCTGAGAGAGATATCTTTTTATCTTGTCAAATGCCTCCTGATGGGCTTCGTTCCACTCGAAGGCTTGGCCTTGCTTTAAACGAAGCAACGGAGAGAAAGATTGGGTTTTTCCACTCAGATTCGAAATGAACCTTCTGAGAAAGTTAATCTTCCCTAGCAAAGATTGCAGCTCCCTTTTTGACGTAGGTGCTTTCGTCTCCATTATGGCTTTGGTTTTGTTTTGGTTGATCTCAATTCCTTTCTTGTGAACCACAAAGCCAAGGAAATCTCCAGCCTGCACAAAAAATGCACATTTAAGGGGATTCATTTTTAAGCCATGTTTTCTCATTCGTTTGAATGATTGGCTCAAATGATGCAAATGGGTTTCTGCAGATATGGATTTGATGACTATATCATCAATATACACCTGCATAAAGGTTTCAATGAAATCATGGAAAATCGAATTCATTGCCCTTTGATAAGTTGCCCCTGCGTTTTTTAAACCAAAAGGCATCACCACCCATTCGTAGGTGCCTAAGGCTCCTGGGCAACGAAATGCTGTCTTGGCAACATCTTCTTCAGCAATAAAAATCTGATTATACCCAGAGTATCCATCTAACATACTTAAATATTCGAATCCTGCAGCAGAGTCTACTAACATTTCTGCCACAAGCATGGAGTACTCATCCTTAGGGGTTGCAGTATTTAAATCCCTAAAATCTATGCAGATTCTCAAAGAACCATTTTTCTCAATAACAGGCACTATATTTGCTAACCATTCGACGTACCTTGTGGTTCTGATGAATTTGCAACGCAGCAACCTTTCGATCTCGGCTTTGGTCTTTGTGAGAACCGCTGGTGCGAATCTTCTAGGAGTTTTCTTGATGGGCTTCTTGCCATCTTTGATTGGAAGTCTGTGTTCGACTAACTCCCTCTTTAACCCAGGCATTTCGTCATAATCCCACACGAAGCAATCTTTGTTTTTCTTAAGGACTTCGATCACTTTCTGCTTGAGGCCTGGGCGAAGTTTTGCACTTATGTAGGTTATTCTTTTCGTGTTTTCATCCCCTAAGTTCACTTCTTCGAGTGGATCATGCGCCAACATTTTGGCACCTGAGTCTATGGGGTCCCTTTCGAAGCCTAAGGGTTCTTTATCATAGATGGCGTCCAGCCTTTGATCTATCTCAAGTTCTTTAAAGGGTGAGCCTTTCGAGCTATCCCCATTTATTTCATTCATCTTTACAGCCAGTTTATTCATTTCAGCCTCTAAGGCCGCCTTTGATTCGTTCTCAGCCATATAGGCCGAAATCCTTTCGAAAAAGGAGGACTCAGTCATGAGTAAGGTTGTCGAATTCCCAGCCTGCTGGCCGTCTTTGTATAGTACTTTCGACCCCTTCATCTTCACTGATTATTCTTCTACCCCAGTATAGGCCATCATGGCGAAGGGTCATATAGTAGTGGGCGTTTCTGGTTTCGTTGATTTCATCATTTGGGACACAAGGAGCAATCTTTGCCAGATGTTTGTCATAATTCCTCTTGTCAACTAAGTTGACTGCTGACATGAAGTAACTCTGGTCCGCTTCAATGTTTTCCACGATCCCATCTTCTCTCCACAAAACTAATCGCTGGTGCATTGACGAAGGAACTGCCCCTACGCCATGGATCCACTCCCTTCCCAGCAACAAGTTGTAGTTGGCCTTGGCTTCGATCACCATGAACATGGTGGGTCTACAGCTTGAGCCTATTGTCAAGTCCAATTGAACCACCCCCAGTGTTTTGCCTACTTTCCCTTCATAATTGGATAGAACCATGTTGTGTGGCTTGATGTCCCCTTCGCGTATTTCTAACCTTTTCAGCATGAAGTGGGGTATTAAGTTGACTGCAGCGCCCCCATCCACCAGAACCTTATTCACGCCACGGGCACCAACCTTTGCCCGAATAAATAGTGGCTTAAGATGGTTCTTCATAGCTGGTTCTGGACGCTCGAAGAACGTTTTCTGCTCCTCGACGGCTCCATTATCCATCACATAGTAGCACACAAGCCTATGCTTCATCAGATCTATGGTATCTTCTTCCTCATATTCGTCAATTTCAGTTTCCTGTCCAAACTCACAAGGAAGCACAGATACCACGTTGCAATTGATATTGAACGAAGACTCCCTCTCTGATTCGAAGTTGTCCGTTATCATATCTTCGTCTTCTTCTGGACCTGGAGTGTATTCCTTTGGTTCACTTGGTTGCACTTCAGAGAAGAGTCTCCTATTAACTGGGGGTTTGTCTTTAGTTTGATTTTTTGGTGTGGGTTTGTTGGTGCTAGATTCACCTTGATTTTTTGTTGAAGTTGCCCCTTTATTTGCCACAGCTTCCCTTTCAGCCTTTCGAATCCTCTGTTGCCTTCGCCATTGAGATCTTGACATGGGGTTTCTTCCTTTGTAGTTCTCTAATCTCACCTCTTCCCTCTTTGCTATGTTGAACTACCTTCTATATGTCATAGCATGGCGTGCGTTTCGTTCAGTGTTTCTCCATTTGTCTTTTCCTTTGTCATTTCTGACTTGCAGCCATCTGTCTGTTGGCACTTCAGCGGGGATTTTGAACGTCACTCTTCGAGCACCCTTGGGATAAGGACTATCAGGCCTTCGTTGTTTGTATTTGCTATCGAAACGTGGGCCCATCTGAACAATTTCTTGATGGTTCCAGCAAGGGGCGAAAGGGATTGTTTCGAAGGCTCTGGCCATGCTTTGATCATACACAGCGGAACACCTTGGGTATATCAAGCACTTGGTTGCCCCTTTGTAGCAGCTAAACACAAATCCCAGAAAACTTTCTCCAGCCTTAGGATAACACCTGAATAACTGGTTATCCTGGCGCCAGTTGTTGCCAGTTCGCGCCCTTTGTACCCTCTCGAAGTTTGCAGTGATTCTCTGATTGTAGAGGATGCTGCACCTAGGGCATAGTATCATTCTTGTATCTCCTTTGTGGCCCATCATGAGGTAATCCTTGAGACTAGCATCTCCAGCATGATTATCCTCCATTTTATACTTCTCTTTTTCTAAGTATCTCTCTACCTCCTCCATCTCAGAGCGAGGTCTCTCCATATCCACCATGTTTACCTCAACATCCTCCCCCTTAGCTTCATCATCTCCCCATCCTGTGGGTTTTATATCTTCAATGTGGACCTTTGAACTCTCTGGGGTAGAATATTTGACCAAGTAGTCAAACTTTCCACTGGGTTCCCCTAGAGTATCCCATATTTCTTTCTGAGGGGAGGTTGGCTTCGTGATTTGGACTTTCTCCAATTTTAGCCTCAGGCCTTCAGTAACCTGTGTCAACTCTTGGTTTTGGTTTTTATGGCCTTCAGTAGCCTGGATTTCTTTTGCAACAGCTAAAGGTGTTGCTTCAATCGAAGTCTCTGGTTGCTTGTGGACATCTTCAGTGACCCCCTTATTGACTTCGACTATCACCCAGCTTTCATTTTCAGTACCTTTCTCTCCTACTGGAGCGTCACTTTGGTCAGCTTCCACCATGTTAATTTCTCTAATGCATGCAGGCTTGGAGTAATTGGTGTCTGCGACGTCCAAAGGGTCTTCGTCCACTTTCATTTTTGCTTTATCAGCAAACTTCAGTCTGCCATCTTTAATTGCATTCTGAATTAGGTCCCTGAAAAGAAAACACTGTGAGGTTTTGTGGCCTAGGAAACTATGATACTTGCAAAATCCTCTTTTCTTTCTTTGATCTAAAGGAGGTATTTTGACATTTGATGGCACAATGAGTTGGCCATCTTTGACAAGTAAATCAAAAATCTCGTCGCACTTAGTGACATCGAAGGTATAAACCTTCTTTGGGAATTTGTCACTTTTCTCATTTTCAACAATTTCTTTCCCTTTTGTGGGAACTAATAATTTGCAGGAGTAAGGTGGTACCTGTTTTAATTCAGCGAGGTCGATTTCGACCTCTTCGAATTCGAATTCAGGATAATCTTCTGCTTCCTCAGTTCCAACATAGGAGATCCTTTCCTTGTTATTTTTAAAGACTCTGGCCTTTTCGGCCTTTAGCCTTTCGACCTGTCGAACCCTATCGGCTAATTGAGCCATATCCCTCAAGTATTGAGTGTCTAATTTCTTTCGAATAGAGTAATCCAGGCCGCCAGCAGCCATTTCGACTAACTCATGTTCAAGCACTACTATAAAGCATCTAGATTTCAAGAGCCTGAATCTATTCAGATAATCATCTATGGGCTCAGTGAACTTCCTCTTGACACTGGCTAATTCCTTCAGACTTATTTTTTATTGTCCCATGTAGAACTGTTCATGGAATAATCTCTCCAAAAGAGCCCAAGTATCAATGGACCCGGAGGCAAAGTAGTGAACCATGTGAAAGCGTTCTTAGTCAGGGAACTTGGGAAATATTTGATCTTGAGGTCTTCATTATTGGCTATATCTCCTGCTTCGGTTAGATACCTGGCTATATGTTTGACTGTTGACTCATTGGTATCCCCAGCAAACTTTGTAAACTTAGGGACTTTATATCCCCTTGGTAAATCAGTGTGCATTATGTAATCTAATATAGGGGAGGCATAATTTGGCCTTCTAATTCCTGTGTTGAGGCCATTTTGGGCCATGATTCTCCCTATCATGGTGGTTAAATTATTTTCTGCCAAGATGTTATCGTTTCGAATTCTATGAACGACTGCATCAGCATCTTGATTTCGACCCACCATGACAACCCCTCTAGGTTGTTCTTCTCGAAACTCTGGGACTTCCAGCCTTTCGACCCTTGCCCCTGGTTCCATAATTTCCCTTTGTGGGCCTTGGATCATTGGGGCTTCTAGCCTTTGTGCCCTTGCCCCCAAATTAACCTCCTCCCTGGCTGGTCTATAGGGTGGGTCGTTAGCAACTTGTTCTATAATAGGTACGTTCGCTTGAACTCCCGCCTGATTCTGCCTACGCCTCTCTGGGGGAGCGAAAAAATCTGCTATTCGACTCATATTATCCGCGTTTTCTCTGTTTGTCACAGTCACATTTTGTACTATTGGGGCAAATATCTCCTGCATAGTTTGTGCTAACACTCCTATCATATTATGGTTACTGTCATCCATTAATTGCCTAAAAGCCAACTGGTTTTCTATGGTTAAAATAGGCATTGCACTATAACCCACTGACCCTTGGTTATTTGTCATAAACTGATTTGCCCCAGACCCAGACCCTAATTGTGGTGATGAATTCGATGTGGAATTGTGTAAGTCTGCCATAAAAGATGTTGGCATTCCATAAGAGGAATTTCTGGTTCTATTACCATCGAAACCGGGTGGTCTAGTTAGTGGGGTGGCGAAATGGGTTTGTGTCCCTGATGGTGGGACGAATCCCCCAGGATAGCCAATAGTTCCAGTATTTCCTAGGATCAAACTATTAGTTGATATGCCACTTATTCCATTAGTGGCTATATTACTGGTAGAGGATGCAACAGACTGTGCATTCAAAGGGATCACATTAGATGTTCCCATCAAAGCGGACATATTAGTGTCTGTTGTATATGGGGCATTTTGTTCCCCTTGTTGATTGTCAGAATTAGACATCTTGTTCAAACGTTTTCTTCTGGATAAGGGTTGGTTGCTATTGGTTATTCTACCACTTCTAAGGTTCATAAAACAACAAACTTATCGCTCGGAGAGTATTTTTACAATGGTTACGTCTCAACAACTTTTTACTCTGTTCTAAATTCCGTAATGGCCAATGACTCGTCCCACCGGGTGTGCCAATTTGTTTACAGTTATTTCTGGTAAACAACCGCTAGTCCTCCAAACTATCGAATAATCTTAATGACTGTTATTCAATCTCTCTGGTAACTCGCAGGATCGACTAGATTGATCCTAGGATGTATTGGTCATTTGTATAACTCTCATTATAGAACTGGTATTCATGGTTGGTATTTAGAATGTTGTGTAGGTGTTTAACTTATTTCGATTACTCTATTGAAGATCTAATAACTTGATAAAGTAAATGCGCGCGAAACTAAATTGCATGAATAAAGTTCAATTGTAAAGACATATAAAATTGCAGAAAAGACAAGTAAATGACTTCGAAGCATAAAAACATGTAATGTAAAAGATTCTCTGGAATGTAAAAGATTCGAAATATGAAGAAAGCGTTTAAATGCAAGAAAACAGTACAATGACTTTAAGTGAAAAGAGGTGTTCGAATGATAAAAGCTTGAAGATAAAGGCATGAAATGTGCGAAAGTTTCTGAAATGTAAAGTATTTGAAATGGAAAGAAAGCATTTAAATGTAAGGCATTAGTAAAAAGACTTCGAATGAAAATATTTTAATGCAAAGGCTTTTGAATGGTATTGACATGAAGACAGAGGAAAATACTGGAAATGATAAAGAGTTTTATTAAATCATAAACACTTGGTGTTATCATACGTACATTGCTCGTGCATTCGTTTCCCTAGCCATGTGGTATTTTGAATGTTTACTGAGTTTTTGTACAATAGATATGACACACGAAATCCTAATGCTAAGACTTCTATTTATACTACTTCGACCATAACGGTCTTGCTATAAGATTCTGCCACGTTCAGAACATGCAAAGCAATGCCTCTCTCTAGCTTCCACGCGTCTTCGAATGCTCCAGCGCATATATTTTAAATTTCGAACATCCCGCCTGCATTTGAATTTCAAATGTTTTGGCACTTCTTCGCTTCGAACGCATTTCTTGGGCACAGCCTTGTTATCATTTCGAGACTTCTTTGAATATATTCTCATAACTGTCACTCGAAGCTCTAAGCTTTGATATGCCCATTCGAAGCACTGCTTCTACCATTTCGAAACATGACATCTTGCTTTATTCCAATCGAAACGTCCAATTTGCTTCGCTTCTAATAATATCATCAAAATCTTCAGCCAACAGAGGCCTGGTTACCATAATTGCTAACGCCCTCAGCCTTAGATGCCAACTACATAGGTGCACACAATTTGGTTCAATCCGCCCAATGAACATTGATTTTTGTTTCCACCTACAAATAATAGGTAATCTAGGTCCTGCACCCTTCGAATACTTGATAAGGGATGAAGTAGTCACGGTATTTACACTTCCTAACCATGCCAAAACAAGTGTCCACAATTGCGACAATTGGCTGTATGAGCTTAACCCTCCCGACCACCCTTCAACACCTGAGACACCCCAATCCTACCAAGTTTATGATACCACAATGTCTGATGAGAGTGACCCTGAGACCCCTCCTGGTTACCATGATGGTAACAACATCGTAGAGGATGTTGATGCCCCTGAAATAACAAAAGGGGAGTATGCTGAAAATTTGAATAAGATCTTTTCTACACTAGATGTTTACCAGACGGACATTAACGGAATCAAGAACAAGTTGAAGGGTATGCGTATGGACGTGCTAGGCTTAACTGATATTATTGTGGAGCAGTTTTACCACATAAATGCAGCTTTCGAAGATTTGAAGACGCGACTGGGATGAAGCAGCAGAATCAACACTTATTTTTACCTTGTGTTTTATGTTTCTAGGCAGTTTATGATTTTATTTTAAACAAGTTTACTCTTTACAGTTTTTAAAATTCTGTTAGAAACATATATTTATCTCAATTTCAGTTTATTTTCATTTTATTTCATTTTTAATTTCTTTTCATTTTCATTAATTTTACTGTGTGTTACATCAGATATTAAATTTACTGTTCATATTTTTTGCAAAATTTTGTCATACGATGTGTGTTGAAAATATTGTGCATGTTTACTGTGCTAGGATACTGTTGGAAATTAAAGTGTTTAGTTCATTCCATGAATATAATTATTTGGATTTGTAACGCTCGTAACGTCCCCATGACGAGCGTAACACGCGTTTCACCGTGTTACGCCCGTCAGCCCAATGTGACGACCGTCACGCGAGCCCAATAGCAGATTCTGCTATTACAAAAGTCGTTCCCCCTTCCACTCATTCTTCCCTTTTTCCCACAACCGTAATAGTACCCATTCAAATTTTCTCTCAAATTCCAACACTCCAACACTTAAACTCCATCAACTCACTACTCAATCCACACTCCAAACCATTTTCACGATTCAATCTTTTGCATGCAATATGGCTAACAACCAGCAAATCCCCAATCTCACTTTCAGAGCCGGCGAGCAAGGTGAAACCCAACGACTAAAATTCCAGAAGTTCCAACACCGCGGTCTCCAACCTACTCGGTATGTTGACCTTGATTGTTTGAGGAATTTGGGACTGCTAGACAGTGTCCGGCAACTTTTGCAGAATATGAACTTATGGAACCTGTGCCGCAAACCGCAACCCATCTACGAAACTCTCACCTTGGAGTTTCTGAGTTCCTTTGCATACATTACTCCCCCTGGCACCACGAACCAACTCTCAGGCGTGGCCACATTTCGTATGTTTGGCACTGAGCATCAGCTGTCCCAAACTGACATCGCACGGCTGTTCGGTTTCTGTTCTGACGAAGGTGTCCACCTCCGGGTGCCGGATAATTTCGGCGAGGAAGCTTTTAATTTATGGCACAGTATGACGAACATTCGTGCTGGATCTTACGACCACCTCAATGCCACACATATTCATAATTCGGCTATCTGATACTTTCACCGTATCCTCTGCAATACCATCTTCACCTGAGACAGCAACCACAAGCTCAACTCCAAGGAGCTCTTCTTCATGCATTGCGCATTCACCATCCAGAAGATCAACGCCGCCCCATTTTTATTGGCCCATATTCACTCTATTTATGCTAGAGGCGGAAAACCCTTCTATTTCGGAGGGATTGTCACTTCTCTTGCCATAGCCCTGAATTATGGTGCCGCTCTCACAGATATGCCTTCTATGGCACCGGATTTGCTGACTCTGGACCACTGCAAGGCCGCACACCTCATCTATGAGCAGGAGGATGGCAGATTCCATCCTGTGATCAGAAACATTGTTTATCGTAACATTACTTTGCCTTGCAGGGACCTAATCGATCCACAAAACAGAGCTAACTGGTTATTCGATCCTGCAGCTCCCGAGGGGCGTGTTCCTACTCATGCAGACCAGCCTAATGCCCCCGTAGACGAGATGCAAGAAGAACTGGATAGTGCTGCCCCCGTCCACAACACTCCAGGACCTTCATCTGCACCACCTCCTATTACTCTTGAAGAAGTTCTCTGCGCCATCCATCTGCAAAATCAAATGAGTGCCGCACTTGAAAGAAGACAACAGGAACAATATGAGTATTTATGCGCACAAAACACTCAGATCTCGACTGGCCAGCGGAGCATGAATGAGAGGTTGGACGAGGCCCTGTCAGAACTCGACGCCTTAAGGTTGGACGTCAGCACCCTTGGCTACCAGGACACTGACACCGAAGCCACTCCTACCAGGGGATCACGCACCAGGAGTAGAGGACGTGACCATCAGTAGTTTTCTTTATTTCCTAAGTAGTTTACTTTTTCTATTTCATTTTCTTTTGTTTTTGTATTTGTATTTCCCCGCCTATATACCGCAACATTGAGGACAATGTCGGATTTAGTATGGGAGAGGTACCTTTCCATGTTCTATAAACGAGTAATTTTTTATGATATTTCTCAATTCAAATTCTTTGCTTTATTTAGCCATACCGAAATACCGAAAAATTTTACTTTATCTTCGCATTAGACCGACATACCTATTTTAACGAAATCCCAGTTGAGGAAGCCGAAAACGATTCAACAAGATCGATACGGTTATGACACCGTAGACTTCCTACTTACGCGATCCGTTTCAATAACCATTATACCTATATCTTGAGTTTTAGTTCTAAAGTAACCCCTAGTAGTTTATACTAGCAGTCAGCACCGTCTTGACACAAACCACGTGGAGAATCGATGAATATAAGTGTTTGATGCCTGATCAATGAAATATCCTTCTTATCCCGCTGCTAAAAGAAAAGAAAATTTTGTGCACCAAAATACAAGGTCACATATAAGAGTTGAGCAAATAATGAAGGAATCCACTGTTGGTTGGTTCAGAGGTATCTGGTTCTGAACTTGGTAGGGCATGCTACAGCATGATCCCCCACAACCTCCAATTTGGATAACATATGTAGGGTTCCCACATTCGTGTACCAGACCCCGTGCTAAAAGGATCAAAGTCACTAACCTGTTACTCCACTACGTGCGTGCTAAGACAAAGGGCTTAATGTGATTGCGCCAGAACGAAACCGGGTGAAATAGATACGAGGAACTCTGGGCAGAATTATAACGGAATTGTTGGATAGTTCGTTTGAAATGGAAGCCTACGACTAAGCTTATTGCTTATGTCATTAGCGTATCGTTAGTGTTTCACTCAAGTATCGATCGAACTGACGAGGATTTCCCGTAATTGCTTTAAATAAAATCAAAGGTATGTCATGCATATGCGCTTGATAAAACTTGTCTGGTCTTTCTAAATGACTATTTGCTTGAGGACAAGCAAAGGTTTAAGTATGGGGGAAATTGATAACGAGAAATTGTATCATATAATTACTACATTTTTTATCGATTTTCATAATACATTAACTCGTTTAACTCCCGATTGTTCCGATTTTTTGTTTCTTTTCATAGGTACAACATGTTTCAAATCAAATCAGTGAAAAAGGATCATGTTAGAACAAAGTTTGAATCTACTACCCTAAGTTTAAGTTTTGATGATAACAAAATGAAAAGATATATTAATTATGTGATTCATATAAGAACTATTTGCTACCTAAAATATTACCTTCTGTTTTGCAGAAACTCTGATAGGTATCAGCAAAAGTACATCGTAATCAGCATCAGAATATTGGATATCAACATCAGCATCAGAAGATGCTATATCAGAATACCAGAATCAGAAGAACAACTCACGCGTATGTTGAAGCTTGATGAACAGAATTGCGCTCACCACTCTGATAAAGATAACAACAGTTCATCAGCACTTAAGCAGAGTCAGAATGAGCCCAAGCCAGAACACGCTTTAAGTAGCAACGGTACTGTGCATTCAAGGCGAATTATTACCAACGGCATCATTCCAGACAAGATCTGCTTAATAAGGAAAGTTTGTAATTGGCATTGAATCAAGATTATTGCTCCAACGTTCAACAATTTCAGTGCTATATAAACAAGACAATGAAGATTGAATTGGCTAATGCTCTACAACTATTTCAACGCCAAAAAGCTATTCATCATATTCTCATTCTCAGTTTGCTAAAAGCTCCATATTTCCTTACTCAATTATCTTTAGCAATCTAGTTTCAATAAGCTTAAGTTGTGTAGTATCACAGTTGTGATAAACAGTTTTGTAGAAAACATTCACACACCTAGATTTCTATTCTTTGTAAGAAAGTGATTCCTTGACAAACCGGTTTGTGGTTTGCATCAAGAAGGCTTTAGCAGTTGTTAAAGCAGATTGTAATATTCAGTTGAATATAGTGGATTAAGACCTCGTTGGAGAGAGGCGAAATCACCTTGACGGGTGGACTGGAGTAGTTTGAGATCAAACGAACCAGGATAAAAACATCGTGTTCATTGCATTGATTTTCAGTTTTACAATTCAACCCCCCCTTCTTGTGTTTTTCACTTCTTCAATTGGCATCAGAGCGCCTGGTTCTGAGCTAAAACACTTAACCGTGTCAGTACAAGATCCAGCGTCAGAAAAACACAATGGCAGGAACTTATTCTCACACCAGCAATGACAACCATGAGGACAGAGACAGATTCAGCGGCAAACCTCCAGTCTTTGATGGAGAAAATTTTGATTACTGGAAAGACAGAATTGAAAGCTTCTTTCTGGCACATGATGCTGATCTGTGGGACATGGTGACAGATGGATACACGCACCCTGTGAAAGCAAGCGGTCAGAAGATTGATAGGAAAACAATGTCTGACCAACAAAAGCGTGACTTCAAGAATCACCACAAGGCCAGAACCATCCTTCTCAGCGCCATCTCGTATGCTGAATATGAAAAGATCTCCAACAGAGACACAGCAAAGAACATGTTTGACTCACTCCGAATGACGCATGAGGGCAACGTTCAGGTCAAAGAAACTAAAGCTCTGGCGCTCATTCAGAAGTATGAGGCATTCAAAATGGAAGAAAGTGAATCCATTGAAACAATGTTCTCAAGATTCCAGATTCTGGTAGCTGGTCTCAAGGTTCTGGACAAAGGTTACTCTACTGTTGATCACGTCAAGAAAATCATCAGAAGCTTACCCAAGAAGTGGAGGCCAATGGTTACATCTCTGAAGCTAGCAAAAGATCTCAACAAAATTTCTCTGGAGGAACTTATCAGCTCCCTCAGAAGTCATGAGATAGAGCTAGAAGCTGATGAACCCCAGAAGCAAGGTAAGCCTTTAGCATTAAAATCTAACAAAAAATCTGAGTCTAAAGTTTTGCAGGCAGTTGAAGAAACATCTGATGGATCCTCATCAGAAGAAGACGAACTCTCCCTCCTCTCCAGAAGAGTGAATCAACTGTGGAAGCAGAGGCAAAGGAATTTCAGGAATCCCAGAAGATCTGATCAGAACGAGTCTTCTTCCAGATACAGAAGGACAGATTCTTCCTCTGGATACAGAAGATCTGAAGGCTCCTCAGGAAGCAGAAAGCCAAACACCAAGGACATCATCTGCTATGAGTGCAATGAGCAAGGACACTACAAGAGTGATTGCCCAAAGCTTCAGAGGGAAAAGCCCAAAAAGAAGTTTGGAAGAGAAAAGAAGAAAATTCTCATGGCTACATGGGATGACTCTGACTCGTCTGAAGCTGACTCAGAATCAGATGATGAGAGAGCAAACATAGCTCTCATGGCCAACATTTCAGAAGATAGTGAAGCTTCTGAATCAGACTCAGAATCAGATACTGAAGAGGTATTTCCTGACTTTGCAGTTAATTTTACCAAGGCTGAACTAGCTGAAAGCCTTAATGAAATTCTGGAAAGGTATCAGCAGATTAGAGTTAAATTCAGAAACCTGAAAAAGAATCTTGAATCTGACTCTAATAAGACTGAGAGTCTTAAATTGGAGAATTCTGAGCTGAGAAATAAAATTTCAAAATTAGAAAATACTTTACAAAACTCTCAGAAGGAACCAATTTCTGAAACTCCCAGCAACGCTGATGAGATCATCAAGGAGTATGATCACAGTTTCCAGAAGTTCCTTGCTAAAAGCATAGATAGAAGCAAAATGGCTTCAATGATCTATGGAGTTAGCAGAAACGGCAGGAAGGGAATAGGATACCAAGGTAAGGTTCCTACACCAAAGAATGTCATGGATTTAACCATTAAACACACACCTCTAAATTCACATTTTGTGTATGGTCACACACATGATATTAAATACACTAGCAGTAAGTACTCTGTGAAACCAAAATTCAACTAGAGTTTTGGTAAATCTAACAAATCAGGACCCAAGAAAATCTGGGTACCTAAGGATAAAATAATACATGTTGCAGATATCTTTAGCAGCAAATCAGAAACACCAGTCATGGTACCTGGACTCTGGCTGCTCGCGACACATAACGGGAAGAAGGCATATGTTCCAAAGCCTGGAACTTAAGCCTGGAGGCCACGTTGGCTTTGGAGGCAATCAGAGGGGAAAGATAATTGGCTCTGGAACTGTAGGTAATGGAAATCTTCCCTCTATTAATAATGTTCTGGTAGTAGATGGATTAATGCATAATGTGTTATCCATAAGTCAATTAAGTGATAACGGTTATGATATAATCTTTAATCAAAAATCATGTAAAGTTGTTAGTCAGAAAGATGGGACTATCCTGTTTAATGGAAAGAGGAAAAACAACATTTACAAAATCAAACTTTCTGAACTGAAAAGTCAGAATGTAAAGTGTCTTCTGTCTGTTAACAACGAGCAGTGGATCTGGCACAGAAGATTGGGGCATGTTAGTATGAGAAGAATATATCATATTAACAAACTCAATCTGGTCAGAGGGCTTCCTAATTTGAAGTTCAATTCAGATGCTCTGTGTGAAGCATGTTAGAAAGGCAAGTTTGCAAAACCCTCTTTTAAATCTAAAAATGTTGTTTCTACCTCTAAGCCATTAGAACTTCTGCACATTGACTTATTTGGACCAGTTAAAACTGCTTCAGTCAGTGGCAAGAAGTATGGGTTAGTAATCGTAGATGACTATAGCAGATGGACATGGGTAAAGTTCTTAAGACACAAGGACGAGTCACACTCTGTGTTTGTTACCTTCTGTAACCAAGTTCAGAATGAAAAGGATCTTAGAAGCGTTAAATTCAGAAGTGATCATGGTGGAGAGTTTGAAAACAAAGATTTTGAGTCATTCTTTAATGACAGAGGCATTTTGCATAATTTCTCTTGTCCTAGAACTCCCCAACAAAATGGAGTTGTAGAAAGAAAGAACAGAACATTGCAAGAAATGGCCAGAACCATGATCAATGAGACAAACGTTGCTAAGATCTTCTGGGCAGAGGAAATAAACACAGCGTGCTACATCCAGAATAGAATCTCAATAAGACCTATTCTAGAAAAGACTCCATATGAATTGTGGAAGAACAGAAAGCCCAACATTTCATATTTTCATCCATTTGGATGTACCTGTTTTATGTTAAATACAAAGAATTATTTGAACAAGTTTGACTCTAAAGCACAGAAGTGTATTATGTTAGGATACTCTGAACGCTCAAGAGGGTACAGAGTATACAATACAGAAACACAGATTGTGGAAGAATCAATCAGTGTTCGTTTTGATGATAAGCTTGACTCTGAAAAGTCAAAGCAGAATGAAGTTTTTGCAGGTATGGAAATTGAATTTACAGGTTCTGAAGACAAGTCATCAGAAGCTCTCAACACAGACACTCCTTCAACGTCTGAAAGGAGCACTGCTAGCAATCCTACAACAGTTGCTGATCAACCTCATAAGAGATTACCCAGAAGAAGCTTGGATCACCCAGAAGAAACTATCTTAGGAAGAAAGGAAGATCCAATCAGAACAAGAGCAAGCTTCAGAAACTCTGAAGAAACCCTCATGGGACTTGTGTCTCTGATTGAACCTTCTTCTATTGATGAAGCACTTCTGGATAACGACTGGATTCTGGCAATGCAAGAAGAGCTGAATCAATTCACCAGAAATGACGTATGGGATCTTGTTCCCATACCAAAAGGATTCAACGTCATTGGAACAAGATGGGTGTTCAGAAACAAGCTAAATGAACAAGGTGAAGTCATCAGAAACAAAGCACGACTGGTTGCACAAGGTTATAGTCAGCAAGAGGGGATAGACTATACAGAAACCTTTGCTCCAGTCGCCAGGTTAAAATCTATCAGACTTTTAATTTCATTTGCTGTTAATAGAGGCATCACTCTGTATCAGATGGATGTCAAGAGTGCATTCTTAAATGGTTATATAGAAGAAGAGGTTTATGTGCACCAACCCCCTGGTTTTGAAAATACAAAACATCCAGAACATGTTTTCAAACTAAAGAAGTCACTATATGGTCTGAAACAAGCTCCCAGAGCTTGGTATGAAAGACTAAGTAACTTTCTGTTAGAAAATGAATTCACCAGAGGGAAGGTGGACACTACCTTATTCTGTAAGTCAGTTAAGAATGACATCTTAGTCTGTCAAATTTATGTTGATGATATTATTTTTGGATCTACTAATCCTTCTCTTGGAAGAAAATTTGCTAAGTGTATGCAGGCAGAATTTGAGATGAGCCTCATGGGGGAACTGAAATTTCTTTCTAGGAATTCAGATCAATCAAACCCCAAAGGGAACTTACATTCATCAGAGCAAATACATCAGAGATCTTCTGAAGAAATTTGACCTCTCAGAATGTAAGCCATCAAAGATTCCAATGCATCCCACGTGCATTCTGGAAAGAGAAGAGGTAAGCAAAAAGGTAGAACAGAAAGTCTACAGAGGTATGATTAGTTCTCTCCTTTATCTGACAGCTTCAAGACCTGATTTATTATTCAGCGTATGTATTTATGCTAGATTCCAATCAGATCCTAGAGAATCTCACTTAACAGCTGTTAAGCGAATTTTCAAGTATCTGAAAGGTACTACTAATCTGGGTTTATTTTATAGAAAATCTAGTGATTACAGCTTAGTAGGCTACTGCGATGCTGACTTTGCTGGAGACAGAGTAGAGCGTAAAAGTACTTCTGGAAGCTGCCAGTTTCTGGGAGAAAATTTGATCTCTTGGTCCAGCAAAAGGCAATCCACAATTGCGCTATCAACAGCAGAAGCTGAGTACATAGCAGCAGCAGGATGTAGCACACAAATGCTCTGGATGAAAAGTCAGCTTGAAGACTTCCAGATTTTTGAGAGTAACATCCCTATACTCTGTGATAATACTTCTGCTATTTGCTTAAGTAAGAATCCCATTTTACATTCTAGAGCTAAGCATATAGAAATAAAACATCATTTCATTAGGGACTACATTCAGAAGGGAATTTTGAACTTAAAATTTATAGATACAGACCATCAATGGGTTGATATCTTCACTAAACCCCTTTCTGAAGATAGGTTCAATTTCATTCTGAAACATCTCAGCATGAAAATCTGCCCAGAGTGAAAATGCTTTAATTCTATATATTTATCTTCAGAATGTATTTGTTTTACTGTGAACTTCTGATCAATCTCTTTTCAGAAAGATATAACATGCAGATTGTATCATATGCTAGTCTTAAAGATCTGAGCGTTTCAGCTCAAGGATAGACGTGCTGATCACTAAATCAAACAAGTGTCATCCAATCATCAGCAAATCTCTAAAGCAGAACGCGTGCATGCTTCTGAGAAGGCAAAACGCTGATTGGATGCATTGAGACACATGTCTGGTAACCGTTTCAAGTATCTTTCTCAAATCCCCCAAAATCAGCAAGCATTAAATGAAAGTAATCATGTTTTTAAAACGTAATCATGATTTTATTTCTCTTTCTTGAAACCGTTTACACTTTCAAAATATTCTGAAATCTATTTAAGCACGTTAACTTCTCACATTAATCTTTTACAGTTTCTCAAAATCTCTCAAATATTTTCTGCATTTTCTCTGTGTTCATCTCTTTCAAACTTAAATCCATTTTCTCAGTTTCTCTCAGAAACACCCTAAGTGTGAACATGGCAACCTCCAGCAGTGCTTCTGCAGGTTCTCAGAAGAAAGCTTCCTCTGAACAGTACCAAGTTCCATTCAGAACACTCCTTACACCAGTGAAGAATCTAGAAGTGTTGTCTGAACTGATTATTGATTTTGGCAGTCTGAAAGAGAATGGTTTTGACTTGACAGAAGAAGTTAGGGCACAGAAATGGGAGAGATATTTCGACAGGTTGGTTGGACCAACATTCCCAATGTTAGTCAAGGAGTTCTGGATTCATGCGTCCGCTTCAACGCATCAAGTCACCTCCTACATAATGGGAAAGAAGATTGTGATCACTGAGGATCACATAGCAAAACTGATTGGTTACAGTGGCAGTGGCGTCCGTTGTATTGATATGGCTGAAAGATGCTCTGACGTTGGTGTCATAGCAGAACAGATTTTCACCCATGGGGTGCCCAGCAGCAAAATCAGAGACCTAAAGGATCACCACAGAGTTTGGGCGAAGATCATTCTGGTGTGTTTTAATCATAGGAAGCCAACAAGTTCCCCTGATTACATAAATATAGATCAGCAATTTCTGATCTACTTTATTAATCAGAAGGTAAAAATCAACTTGGCCCATCTTCTGTTTAATCACCTCAGAACTAGCGTGAAGGAAACCAGGGAAGAAGAAAGAACAAAGAGGGATTGGATACCCTTTGGAAGGTTAATATCAGATATTCTGACTGAGAATAGGCTGATAGAGCACCTGATAGAAGCTCAAGAGTTAAGCACCATTGAACTAATTGTTGGCAAGCCTCTGAACGCGAAGAATCTGAAGAAAATGAAATTAATAGAGAATATCAGAAAGGAACCCAGCGTTACTCCTACTGCTGACATCACCAGCAGAAGAGTCCCACTGAGTGACTTTCCATTATTTTCTGAGATAGAGTCTAAACCAGTGGTGGTTCTCAGATACTTGGACGCGTGCAAGGCTGATGGTACAGATCCCAAGCTGAATATCAAAGATCTGCACCAACCTCAACCAGAAGTTTCGCTGAAGAAGACGAAGAAAAGGAAGGCCCCTTCAGAAGGAACATCCCAGCAGACTCCCAAGAAAAGAGGTAATTTATCTGCTGCTTCTGTTTTAAATTCTTCTGCTATTCCAACATCTATCCCAACTCCAGCTTCTCATGAAATCCCAATCCCCATCCCAACTATAGATGAAACCGAACCAGAAGATGACCCTTCTGAGGCACTAACACTCAGAAGACCCTGCACCAAACATCCCAAACCAACAACTTCAACAACATCAGAACTTGACAAAGTTCTGTCTGACATTGATCAACATGCTTCTGATCACCTCTCCAATAATCCAAACACTGAACCAGATATTTCCAAACCTCATCAACCAGAACAACCTCTCTCACCCATACCAGAAGAACCACATATTCCTGAACAATCAGAAATTCCTCCTCCTTCTCCACAACCAGCAATTCCTTCTCCTTCTCCTCAATCCTCTGAGCCACAACCTCTGGCAATACAGCTGCCATGTGGAACAATTGTAACAATGGCCCAGCTGCCATCCTCGCCAGAAACCACTCCTCCAAACACTCCCAAAACTCCCCCCAGTCCAATTATTATTTCTGACTCTCCCCCTCCATCTCCCAAACAAACAGCTCCCAAACAAACCACAGAAGACCCCAGCAGGACCTTCATAGATTTAACAATCCTTGACCGTCTTGCTGATCTGAAAAATAAAATAGCCATTCCAAAACCAAAACAGCCAGATGTTGGCTCTGGCATTATGAATTTTGAAACAGGTTTGCAGCAGTGGATTGTTTCTCTGAAGCAAGTTTGTCCTAGAATGATTGATCTAGCTGCCTCAGACCAGCTTTGGACACGATTCAGAATTTGGGTACGTGCTAAAGCTCTAAAATTGCAAGACATCAATTATGAGCAAGCACAGCAGAATTTCAGCAAGCTTCTGAACAAAGTTGGAAGTCAGCTGCTGAAAGAAGAAGTGCTCCTTCTGGATAGTGAGCCATGGTCTGAGAAGCGCCCAGCTTCACAAGTGCAGCCAGAAGAAGATCAGTCAATTCAAGCTGAAGCCAGTAAAGCTGAAGATGTTGCAGAAAGCTCTCAGAAGCTCCCTGCCTCTGATGTTTCTCAAGCTGTCTTGGACAGGCAGACTCTGGAAGAACTGAAGTTGAATGACATTCGTCTGCAGCAAAGAATGGATGAAAATGATCAGAAGATGAAGGAAAGGATGGATGTGCAGGACAGCAAGATAGATACAGTAGTCAGCATGGTGCACAAGCAGACTGAGACTGCTGATCAGATTAAGGCAATGCTGGAGACTCTGTTCACACGCTTTCCTCCCAAACCTTAGATTTTCATTCATGCTATTTTCATGTTTTCTTTGCATATCTTCTGTACTGTTTTGTTTGGCTCTGACTATTTTAATATGACAAGTTTTTCTGCTCTAATTGTTTTAGTACATCACTTACACTTTTTGATTGCTGACAAAAAGGGGGAGAATAAGAATGATATTTTTCAATAACGGATTACTGAGACAAAAAGTCTCAAACATTCTAACTCTGATATTTTTGAGAATGTTTTTCCTTTTTTTGCTTAAGTCTACAGGTACAAGAATGCTCTCTGATTCACTGAAGACCAAAGCTCTGATACTCTGATCCAAAGCAAAGCTCTGATAAAGCTCTGCTCTGATATTCTGATCTAAAGCTTCTGATAGTCAAAGCTCTGATATTCTGATGTTCAAAGAAAGTCAATAAAAATCTGATCCTGAAGATCTCTTGGAATTAAAAAGAGAAGTTATAAATTCAGGGGGAGTATCTCTGATCCCAACTCTCATATCTCTTTATCCCTTATCTTTGATAACTTCTTACTCTGATACATCTTATCACTTAGTTATCTCTGATACTTTTTCATGTTACTTTCAATTAAAAATATCTAGTTTTTTTGTCATCATCAAAAAGAGGGAGATTGTTAGAACAAAGTTTGAATCTACTACCCTAAGTTTAAGTTTTGATGATAACAAAATGAAAAGATATATTAATTATGTGATTCATATAAGAACTATTTGCTACCTAAAATATTACCTTCTGTTTTGCAGAAACTCTGATAGGTATCAGCAAAAGTACATCGTAATCAGCATCAGAATATTGGATATCAACATCAGCATCAGAAGATGCTATATCAGAATACCAGAATCAGAAGAACAACTCACGCGTATGCTGAAGCTTGATGAACAGAACTGCGCTCATCACTCTGATAAAGATAACAACAGTTCATCAGCACTTAAGCAGAGTCAGAATGAGCCCAAGCCAGAACACGCTTTAAGTAGCAACGGTACTGTGCATTCAAGGCGAATTATTACCAACGGCATCATTCCAGACAAGATCTGCTTAATAAGGAAAGTTTGTAATTGGCATTGAATCAAGATTATTGCTCCAACGTTCAACAATTTCAGTGCTATATAAACAAGACAATGAAGATTGAATTGGCTAATGCTCTACAACTATTTCCACGCCAAAAATCTATTCATCATCTTCTCATTCTCAGTTTGCTAAAAGCTCCATATTTCCTTACTCAATTATCTTTAGCAATCTAGTTTCAATAAGCTTAAGTTGTGTAGTATCACAGTTGTGATAAACAGTTTTGTAGAAAACATTCACACACCTAGATTTCTATTCTTTGTAAGAAAGTGATTCCTTGACAAACCGGTTTGTGGTTTGCATCAAGAAGGATTTAGCAGTTGTTAAAGCAGATTGTAATATTCAGTTGAATATAGTGGATTAAGACCTCGTTGGAGAGAGGCGAAATCACCTTGACGGGTGGACTGGAGTAGTTTGAGATCAAACGAACCAGGATAAAAAAATCGTGTTCATTGCATTGATTTTCAGTTTTACAATTCAACCCCCCCTTCTTGTGTTTTTCACTTCTTCAGATCACATGAAGAAAGCTAACCAAAAATCAGAAGAAAAAGAACTAAATCTGCAAAGTCTGCAGATTTTGTTACTGTGACGACCGTCACACCCCCATGACGATCGTAACGCACGTAGTTCATGAAAAGTGCTCGTCACACAGTATTGACGAACGTAATGCACTATTTAAGCGCATTACGACCGTCACCTCCTCATGACGATCGTCACACGCTTATTTCAACGTTATGCATATCAGGAGACGTGGGCAACGTAGTGGACGGTTCTCTTCTCCTATAATTCCTCAACTTCCAGCAACTTACATTCCGAGTCTTCCTCCACTCAAGCAGTTCCTAAATTCTCTTAACTGCAAAAATCCTCTTCTATAAATAGGAGGCATTTTAATGGAACGGGCGGAGAGTTTTTTGGCTACAGATTTTCTTGCCGAAGCCCTGCCAAAATTAAATACTGCAATTATTTTTGTTCTTGTTTTATTTTTCCCTTTTTCCAATTAATAGTTATTTCCAACATTAGGAAATTGTTGTTGTAGTCAGAATTTATTTTTAGCCCCAGAATTTGTTTCAAGTTCCGATTTCGAAGTTCCAATCTTGCCGACTTGTGGAAGAGGGAGCTTGAGGAATAATATTGTTATTACAGGTTTTTCATGCAATTGGTTTTTATTATTCTTATGCTATGTTAGTTATTTTTATGAATTGTCTTTTACGTTGCATGGTTACTAAATATATTATGTCTGGCTAATTTCGTTTGTACCGGTATGTGACTCCTAAGCACCGAAGGAATTCGGTGATAACTTGGCTAAAAACTTTTATAAATAATTTTTGGTTTCCAATTTCCATATTTAATTTAACTACCCTTGTCACGAGAGTGAGAGGATATTTAACACGATTTTGCCACGAGAGTGGGAAATTAATTAAGGTAAGAACTTGCATGCGAGAGCTGGGGTTCGACCTAGATAGTGGTAACGAAACATTAATTTTTAAATACACGAGAGTGTTTTAACAAATTAATTAAACTCAAGTTGTTTTCAAAAAGTGTTATTAAATTTAAAGTGCATCCACTAGGTTTAGTAGCATAACTTATTTCACGAACACGAGAGTGTGTTTCAGGTTTTTAAATAATTCGTTTTTACCGAAATGCTTTATATGCCAAACGATTCACTAAGTTCCCGAAGTCCGACTATCACATACCGGTATAGCTATTACTATTGTTTTTAATTAAAATCTTTTTCCTCTAAAAACCAAACGTGACAACATCCGCCTTAGCTAAACTAGCAAACCTTTAGAGCACTAGAGTGATTACAAAGTCCCTATGGGTTCGATAATCATTTAAAACTAGAACGACTAAACTGTATACTTGCAGTTAGTATCCCAATAGACTCATAAAGTCATTGATCATCAGCGAATATGGATGTCATACATCTGTTAAAAGTGGCAGATGTGTTGCACAACCCAAATGGCATTCTCCTATAGGTGAAAATACCATAAGGGCATGTGAAAACGGTCTTCTCTTGATTTTCAGGGGCCACTGCAATCTGATTGTACCCCGAATATCCATCTAGAAAACAATAGTAATCATGATCAGTCAACCTCTCCAACATTTGGTCAATGAATGGTAAAGGAAAGTGGTCTTTTCTTGTTGCAGTGTTCAACCTTCGGTAGTCAATGCACCTCTCCAACCTGTAAGTTCTTGTAGGAATCAAATAATTCTTCTCATTCATGATGACAGTTGTTCCTCCATTCTTTGGTACCACATGAACAAGACTCACCCATGAGATATCAGATATAGGGTAAATAAGACCCACATCTAACAACTTCACAACTTCTTTGCGAACTACTTCCTTCATGGTTGGGCTAAGTCTTCTTTGCGGTTCGACAACCGGTTTCTGATCATCTTCCATTAATATCTTATGCATGCAAATTATGGGACTAATACCTTTAAAGTCTTCAATGGTCCATCCAATGACACCCTTGTATTTCTTGAGTAATTTAATGAGCTTTTATTCTTGGGCATCTTTTAGGCTAGAGTTGATGATAGCTGGGCATTTTTCTTCAGTATCAAGAAAAATATATTTAAGATTTTCAGGCAGCTGTTTCAACTATGTCCCCTTTTTTGGCTTCTTGCTTCTCTTCAGGAGGTTGTTGTGGTTGTAAATCTTCCCACCGGTGTGGTTTCGATCTATGCCAATGAGGTTGTGCTTCCATCATGGCTAGCACTTCTTACTCTTTCTCATCTCTTTCTTCATCGTTTTTAAAAATTGACAAGCTAAGAACTCTTTCCAAAGGTAATTCGGGAATCTTGCTCTGAACTGACTGAATGAATATTGTGTCCAACACTTCAATATTTTTACTCGTACCTTTATCATCTTTGAATTTCATGGTGTTCCTCACATTAATTTTCATCTCTTCATCATAGACTTTAAGGGTCATAGTGTCTTCCTCAATATATATCATGCATCTTCCCGTCTCTAGAAAAGGTCTTCCCAAAATTAGCGGGATTTTCTCATCTTCTGGCATTTTCAGAATCACAAAGTCAACAGGAAACACAAACTTGTCAATCTTCACAAGAACATCACTTGCAATACCTTAAGGTCTTTTCATTGAATGATCTGAAAACTGAAGTGTCATACAAGTGTCTTGCACCTCACTGTGTTCAAGCTTTTTATAAATCGACAACAGCATAAGGCTTACACTAGCCCCTAAATTGTTAAGTGCCTTTTTGAACGATATATCCTCGATGGTGCAAGGAATAGTGACTGCACCTCTATCTTTTTTCTTCATTGGAATTTTTAGACCCTGCAAAATAGCACTACATGTTTCAGTTAGCATTATCGACTCAGTGTCGATGGAATGCTTCTTGGATATGATGTCTTTCATGAATTTGGCATAGATTGGCATTTGTTCCAAAGCTTCAACAAAAGGAATTTTAATGTCAAGCTTGTTGAACAATTCTAAGAGTTTCTCAAAAAATTTCTCATTAAGATCTTTCTTCCTTGCTCTTGCAGGATAAGGAAGTATGATTTTTGGCTTTGGATCTTTCTGTTTTTCCTTCTTAATCACTGGCGGTATAGCAACTTCCTCAGCTTGTTTTTTATCATCTATGGTTTCTAAATCCACCTATAGCAAACCTTCCTCTTCAATTACTTTTTTTGCAGCATTGCCAAATGACTTACCACTTCTGGTCACAATTGCATTCACATTGTGATTGTCTCTTGCATTTGTAACTATTACACTAGGCAGAGAACCGGGTGCTTGAGCATTTTCTAATTGTTGTGTTATCTGACCCATCTGAACCTCCGGAGTTTTAATAGAAGCATAGGTATTTTTCTGGTTGTTTCTGGTCTCTTCTTAGAGCTAAATATTGTGAGTTGCCATCTTTCCAATGGCCAACTCCTAATTTTCTTTCTTAGAACCGTGTTGTTGTTGCTACTGATATTGGTTCTGATACTGGCCTTGACCATGTTGCCGAACATTCCCTTTTTTATCCCTCCAGGCAAAATTTGGATGGTTTTTCCACCAAGGATTGTAAGTATTTGAATAGGGATTATTTTGCTTCAAGAACTTTATATCTTCAATTTGTTGTGGAGTTGCAAAATAATTTACAGTACTGTGTGGTCCATTACAAACTTCACAAACAGTATTTATGCCTATTGGACCTGAGCCACCTGTTGAGTACCTATGATCATTGCCTTAAGCCTTTTCTCCACCTTTGCAGCAATTGTTTCTTCGATTTTGATTTGTTTGTTGGCTTCCAACTTCAAATCAATTACTCCCTCTGGTTTGCTTGTAACCCTGTCATATAGCTCCAAATACTCGTTTAGAGTGATTTCTTCAATTATCTTCTTAATACTAGTGGCTATTGAAAATTTAGATGAGCCACCAGTTGTTGTGTTAATTAACTATTTTGTCTTAATTCTAAGACCATTTACAATCATTTTCATCTGCTCAGTCTGATCCAAATTGTGAGTAGGATAAGCCACTAGAAGTATTTTGAATATTTTATAAGCATCTTCTAATGACTCACCCTCTTTCTGTTTGAAGTTGAAGATCTCGTATCTTTTTCTCATGAATACTGGCGTTGTGAAGTACTCATTCAAGAAATCATTTTCCATCTCTTCCAAATAAGTAATACTATCATCCAGTAATGAATAAAACCACTCTTCAGCCTCATTCGCTAAAGTGAATGGAAACATTCTCAACTTCTTTGCTTCATCAGTGTGACAATCAATCTTCAAAGTTGTACTCATGGTAAGAAACCTTTGTAAGGGATTATTAGCGTCTTCATTGACCCTTCTAGAGAAGTACCTCCTCTTGAGTTGAGTAATAATGCTCAAATACTTTTGAAAGTTTGGCGCATTCACCGGTTGGTTCACAATTTTCAATCTACCAATCAATACATTTTCCCACCATAGTCACCAAGGAGTCTTTCATGTGCTGGTGGATTTTAACTCATCTTTATTTCTTCTTATGACTCTAACTCTAACTTTGTATGAACTGAAAGATGTCCTGACTCTGAAAGATGCTCTTCATCGGAGGCCAGTCTGGCTAATTGGGCCTGTCTAAGCCTTGCGTGAAAGGTTCTTTCAATTTCTGCGTCAAAAGGAAATTCAGCTGAGAGATCCCCTCGCATAAAAATATTAGAGATAGATCTATTACTATAAAAATAAAAAAATAAATAAAAAATAACAGAAATTAAATTTTAGTTGTAGAACAACAAAATTTCAATTGAACTAAACCCAGAACTCTATATTTTGGCAGTCCCCGACAACGGCGCCAAAAACTTGATCAAAAAAATAGCAAGTGTAATATTTTTGCCTTTGTAGTAATAAGGGAAAAATCCCCCGAATTTCGATCTCAAGGACTACGTCTAGGTATTGAGTTCAATGCTTGGCTCAATTAAACGAAAACTAGTGTTTGTATTTGTTTTGCAGAATTGGGAAAACTAATTGCAAGTAAAATAAATGAATGTGGTGAATAGTTTTGACAGGTATGAGTAACATGCTAGGGAAGGTGTATGATTCTTTCTTGTAAAAGCTAAGAACTATCATTGCAACAACATACTTTAAACATTAAATTACCGGTTATTTAGGGTGTTTGCTCCTAAGTCCTTACTGAGCAAACTTTTAAACATTCCTCCTAAGTCATATGTCCATAGAAACTTATCGACGAAATTAAGCATTATCTTATCAAGAATACTCTGGTTTCTATAGGGTATCTCTAATCCTAGGTGATATCTACTATAGAATACTCTCATAAACACATTATCAATGGCGGTCCAGCCTACTTGCTTATTATCATCATTCCCACTTTGTCCGAGAGAAAGAAAGCATTAAAAACATTATGAGAACAAATTTACTGAATACAACTAGAATTGTCATCGCAATAATAACTTCAAATTCGTTACAGGTCTGAATTAGGAACACCTCTAGCATTGGGGGGTTAGCTACTCATAGAAATAAAGAAAAATATGATAAAGAGTGTTGTCATTACAGAAATTGATTGGAAAAGAGGTCTTCAATTGCAACAACTCATGAAAATCTGGATTTCAAGCATAAATTTGAGTTCTCCAGCCTTCAACAGTGTTCTTTGCCGTCAAAAATCGTCCGACCCCTGAGAAGTCGCGTCCCCTGGATTTTATAACGTGCACCGGGCTTTTCAGCAAAATTCGGGCCTTCATACACGTATCATACGCGTATGGCTCTGGGCAGCTCATACATCATACGCAGACAGAACGCGTTTAACTTTCCTGCATAGATCCATACGCGTATCATACGCGTACGGCAAAATGGATTTTTTTCCTGTAATTTTTTGATTCTCGTATGGAACGCGTAAGGGCTAGCCACGCACCAGGCCATACACGTATGGTACGTGTATGGGCAGTATTGAAGATTTGTCTTTGTTTCCTTCATCTGATCTGTTCTGTAGTCCTTTGACTTCGTGAACCTATATTCAATCAACACACTACCAAAAAGCTTAAAAATAACCAAAATAAACTAAAACGCTTAAAAAAATAACTAAATAAAGAATGACTCCAACAACTACTAACTAAGAACAAAGTGTTATGATTTTCCAAGATTTTTGACGAATAAGCAATAGAAATTGTAGCACAAATGGTGACTGATCAACTTCCATCTGAGACGGTGGCCTCCACGGCCGCTCACGGTGTTCGGGCTCCTAGGGTTCTAAAGGTTTAAGTGTAGGGTTCTTAGGAGACTAGGGTTCATGGGGTTTAGGGTTAGGTTTCATACATTTATAAGGTTCTTGGCTAGGGTTCATAAATTCATAGGGTTCTTCTATTTTTTTCTGGGTTTCGGTTGAAGGTTTGAAGATCCCGGTTAAAGATCAACTGGAGATCTGGGTTGGACAATGGTGTTTAGGGCGGCTAGAGGCTAACCACCGACGGAGCCGATTTTTGGCCGGTGATGGATGGATGTTTATTCTAGAGAGAGGTTAGAGGATTCATAGTAGAGAGAGGGAGAGTGAAGTCAAAGAGAAAAAGAAAAATGGAAAGTGAGAAATGGTGAAACAAATTTGCTTAAATACTCCATTTGTTTGTGGTCAGATGGGTGACGTGTGGCCATCCATTGGCCACACAATCAAAAGACCGTTGATCAGCCTTATGCACGCTCGCTCACCATGCATCACAGTCAACGTGCAATCTTGTTCATGCGTTTGACTTACTTTTGATCAACACTCCAGAATTAACTTTTGGTAGCCATGTGATCAAGATCAAACATTCTCATGCTCGTTGGTACACCATAAGCTCATAGATCATCCACATAAAATCTAAACGGACTCAACCTCCATTCTGAGCCAAGCTCAGTTGCTAATACACCTCCTTGTTTTACTGTGTTGATATAAAATGCTCCCCCTAGTCTTTTTTTTATTTTTTAATTTTTTTGCTTTAGATATTCATTTATTCTTAATAAATTATTTCTATTTATGTTTTATAAAAAAGTAAAATAAATTATTTTCTCTAATAACATCATAAATATTTATTAATTAAATAAAATTTACTAATTGATATTTTTACTTATAAACTTTATTATATTTCTTAACAAAATAATTGCTATACAATTTCTTTTTACAACAAACTAATTAGTTTTTAATATTAGGTTTTTTAATATTTTCGACTAATCAATAAAAATATTTTTTTTATTAGTATTAACTCCAAACTTTCAAATACTAACTTTCTTTTCCATCTTAAAAAATATTTTTATTAAATATGCATTTTTTTTAAATTATCAAATCTTTTCAATTTTCAAAACACGAATCAAATTTAAAACAGTTAATTTCCATTAACATAACAAAATTCAGGAATTTTCTCAACAAAGGATTATCAAAATTGCTTTCAAATCAAATTCAAAACTGCGTCTATCATTAATCAATTTTCAAAATCAGACAAAATTTAAAAATTATTCGAAAGCGATTCTACACAATCCTATAAAAAATAATAATCAAACACTTTGAACTACGAAAGACTCTGATTTCTTCACAAGAGAATACGTAGACACACGGTTTAAAAATCAAGGCGAGTCCACTAACTAAAATACTAGATATTTTTCTTTGTTTTATTAATATGATTAAATAGAAAATATTCTCATTAAAGTCCTAAAGTTAAAGAGAGTCTCCTTGAATACAAGGAAGATAAAGAGTGTCTAACACCTTCTTTTTATCTAATTAACTCGCGAACCTAAAAATCTCTAAACAAATTAGGGTTATTCGCTTCTTTCTCGTCCTTAGGACAAAAATAGTGGTGGCGACTCTCGTATTTTTTGCAGGTTACAACACACACCTCTGAAAATCCCAAAATACTTTTGAATAAATACGGAGATACATTTCCTGACGCATCAAATCTCATTTGCCAAAATTTAATTCTGATATGTATCTTGAAATTTTTCTCATACAATTCATTTTGTTATTTGAACTTATTTCCTACAGATTTCTATTAAAATTGGTGTCGCTTTCGGAAACTCTCGATCAATTTGACCCAATATTAAAGTCATAGGAATTGTATCGTATTTTGCCCCTTATGTTCCTGTGTTTTACACAATTACACGACCTAATATAAAAAACTCAATTTTCTAAAAAATCGACTCTGAATCAAAATTTTAATATGTCAATTTATCAAAAAAAAATCAGGAATGAAAGTCCCTTATTTTGGTACAAAATACAGAATACCGTCCTAAAAACTTTAATTCTTTGTTTTTCTATTTTATTTTATTTATTTTCCGTTTTTATATTTTCAAAAAAACCAGAAGATTTATAGACACTTAATTTGATTTAATTTTATTTTTAATTATATTTTTATAATTTTATTTTAATTATTTTTCCATTTTCCAATTATTTTTCTCAATAAAGAAATAGCTGATATTTATATATTTGTTGGATTACTATTGCATAACTACTAGGTGTGTCGATTCAAATATTTCCAATACTAAGTTTTAAAAAAAAAAACGCATGAAACTTTTCATATATGCTTATTCAAAAATATATTATTTTCGTAAAAAATAAAATTTATTCGAAGACGCATTTGAAAATACCCTTTTTTTATAAAAATAAAATATTTATTCGGATATGCATCTCTAAAAATGCATTTTTCATAAAAAAATAAGATTTATTCGGATATACATTTTTAAAATTACGTATTTTGTGAAAATTATGAGTCCGAAGATACATCTCCGAAAACATGTATCATTTTAGAAATTTTATAGAGTCATGATGAAAGGTACTCAAAAGAGTTTCAAGGACTGCAACAGTTAGACAGTCATAAATTCTCATGTAAATAAACAAAGGTTTCAACTGAATGTTCAATATAAGAATGAAACAATCAAGTCAAACAAATAAAGTCATGATGAAACAGGAAGAAGAGAAAATATAATTTGTTTATTAAATAATTCAAGTAACAGACTTGATATTATTTATTCAAGTCAGCACGACAATAGACGTGAAAATGACTAGAAGAAAAAAGCGACATTCTACCTTCCATTTTTGCAGTCTCCCCTGTATGCATCCAGTCATTTAGTCCATCCATCCTACTCCACCGATAAATGTTGCATAACTAAGGTTAAAATTAGAAACAAAAATAAATACAGCAATTGAATGAGCACAGTGCCCAGCGCAATTTTAGAACACCTTTCACAATAATCAAGTTGATGTCTTCCAATGGCCTTGACCAGCTCAATGAGTACAAAACTCGGAATGTATGAAAATCATGAACATCTCATGGCTCTGGCACCTTTTCGACACTGATATAGGCCCGAGCCACTATCAAGTGTGGTGTATGGTGAAAGCAGATAAAAGCAGCACCTTCCTTGCAGAATGTCTTTGATGGATTTTGATGAGCATTTGTCAGCCTATCGCATTAGAGTATCAAATAGATGTCCGCTGAAACTCCAGTGATGAACTTGGATGAGCTCCAATCTGGGGCTGAGAGAAGCAACAAGCAAGAGCATTCCAGTTAAATAAGACAGATAAAATCCACAACAATCACCATTGATTCCCCTGTTCTGGCATATCTTGGGGATTACGAGTTTTAATTTGGTACACCTTCTTAATGGGTTTATCATAAGCTCCCCCTAATGCAGCTTCTTGATGCCTAGCATATACTCCATCCGTGTCTGGAGCTTTACTAATCCAGTTCGGAGGGGGTATAGGAGGACCAATGTTCTGGACAAATTGGGGTTGTAGATTGGTTGTGTGCCCTGAATTTTGTGGCCTCATTAACATCATCGCAGGTGACCTTGGTGAAGGCGCTGCAGATGACCTAGGTTTCACACCTTCATCCATTGTCAAAGCATGAAATCCAGTTTTCATGTTGTGGAACTGTTCATGATACTGCGACCTATCTTGTATCCTAATATTCTGTCTGTCATTTTGCCAACCATTAGACGACATTGGAAATCTAGGCCTAGTCATCATGCCCTGGGGACTGTAATTTTGTCCATAATAATTGTTTGATTCCTCACCATAATATCTTCCAGATCCGGAGGCTCCAGTTGGTCTGACCTTGTTCATTGTATGATGGCCATGAAACTGGTCCGGTAATCCATATGATGTATTATTATTATTATTATTATTATTATTATTATTATTGAACTGTAGGGAGTTTCTGACAAGACGGTGAGCTGCTTCTCCTAGTTGAGGGCCGGCAATTGCTCCAGGCACCTGTTGTCTGTGAGATGTAACAAAATAGAAAGGTAAGAGTTCTTTGAAATTATAACAACTTATCACTCACAATATAAAGACCAGATTTCATACACAAAATCTTCATGTGCTTAATTTGAAGGGCAATATGAGAATGTAAAGAAACCTACATAACATGAAATTTTCTAGATTTTCCAAGAAAATATTTCTTCAAGTATGGATGATTTCTTCAGGAAAAAATCCGCATATAGTAGTAACATTACCGCATTGAACATTAAATCTAAGTAGTTCTGGGATGCGATGGTTGTAATATTGTTTAACAAAAGGCAATAATATGAAAATAATGTCACACCAGTGACCAAGCTAACAAACTGCAGAATGGATTCTCACCTTTCTCGTGCTTGATGCCGCCTACTATTGTCTTCATGCCATAAAATAGGAAGAGGCTTAATATCACCGGCTCTTAATATCTGCAAACATAACCAATGTCAGAGTATATGTGATCAATGTCCTTGAACCAAAAGGAAATAGACGAGAATTAAACTTTCTTTGAAAATGATGTAACAATAGTATATAAAATGAATTTACACATGGCAACCATCCGAGCCATGTTATTAACAAAAATCTAGTCATGGAACACCATCTACGGGATGAATTCATTACTTTATGCTAGATGCTAAGAGAAGTATACAGACCTTTTTGGGCATTACTACACCATCCGGAGGTTTTGGGATATGCCTATGACTACGAGGATTAAGGTAAGTAATATTTCTGAAATTTAAAAACACTCAACATGAGTACATCTGAAGATTTTAAAATATTAGGCATGTTGACGGAAAACACTTACAAAACTTGATTACTCGCGATATCCTGCAAGCCTCTGACGGGAGAAGATACAACTGTTCTGAACACATTTCTTTCATATGACCAAAAAAATCCATTCATACCATCACTGCCAATAAAGAAAACATGACAAATACATGAGTCCTATTAAAAGACTAAGCAGAATTTGATTAATTACCATTACCAACACATTGACTAACCTAGCACTCGGGTCAATCGGCATAGCAGGTCTTACTCCAAGAGGTATATGACTACAATTTTGGTAATAGTAAGAGATATGATGAACCAACTTATGCGCACAGCTGACATAAAGTAAATCAAGCATCTTACTATTTCGGCAATGTTCCTCCTCCTGCACATAACAACTCAATGAAATTATGCACTCGAGCGCAACTAGGAATAGATTGGGTCTCATAAACTCATGTGCTGTGTAGGGCATGGCTCGCTCTAGACAAAAACAATATTTGAAGCTACAAGTTGGAAAGAAAACAACAAAGGAAAAAATCCATCTCGAACCCCCTCCTCTCAAAAAGAATGTGCAGTTGAGTACAAAAAAGTTGGTATAATCAGTGTAACAAGAGAATGCAATGACAGAGCACTAGTGCTTATCAGGTCGATTTAAAAGCTGCTACCGTCAATAAACAACTATTTTAATAAACTATAATCATCATTTCTTATCAGATTTATTCTTTGATATAATTTGAAAGCCGGCAGCTTTGGACCACAAATCTGAATTAGTTCATAAATGTGGTAGACGAGAAATAAACATAGTAACAAAGCAACACATCCCATACAAAAGCAATAATAATAAAATTTTCCAGACCGTTAATGTGCTTTCAAGCGTCCTTGTGGCAGAAAGCAACTTCTTCTCATCAATGAATGGCAGCTTGGCAACACCCTGAAAATACTCCAAACAAAAGCCTTATTGCCACTTCATTCTAAGGTATTCATAAAATGTTTTACTGATGAAATATCACATACAAGCACATGTGTACACAAGACAAAACATTACTGCATTACCTGCCATGAATATTTTTTGCCATTCATATCAATCTCAAAATCTGTCAAAAAGCAACCCAAGTAAAATACTAGAAAGTATACAAGATGTAGCAGAACACATCAATAACATCCAAGTGATCTCACCCGAAGGATAGAATTGAAGAATAGGTGATGAAGGATTAGTCATCAAATCACGATATCTTTCAGGTAGTGCACTTGAACTGTATCAAAAAATTAACAAGCATCAATATATGAAGAGTCACGTGATACAACAGATCTGAAGATGCAGGAAGCGAAGAAACCTTGAAGAGGGTAGAGTCCCCATGAGCTGATCAAATGGTTTGAATGGTTCTCCCATAAAAAAAGTTATTTCCAGATCAGCTAAATCTTTAAGATCAGAAGCAAAAGGAGCATAATGGTACGGGTAATACCTGATGAAACAATAAATATTGAAAATTTTGAATGGTGGTAATTCAATACAAAATGAAAGGCACTGAGATAATTATGTCATCATAAAGCAATTCAAACGCCAAAGCATATATCCCAGTCAGCAACATGGTAGTTAAGATCACGAGTCATCACGTGAAATTGTGCGTGTCTGCGATCTAGATGGATCTGGGCATGTTTGTGCATGGATGGAATCGCAATCTGGTGCGCACGGCTGGGATTGCCGCGCAAAACTGTTGAATCATGCAACTCTTTCTTCCATTTTTGAGTTTCTCACTTGGATTTGTGGGTCGGGTCTGCGACCCGGTTCCTTAAACACATCTTTTGGGATAAGAAAACCCTAAAAACTCGTTTTAAACACTTCGCTAGCTGCAACGATTAATTTCTTGTCCATGAATCCCATTTTTTTATGGAAAACCTTCCAACTTCTTGTGCATATGAACTCCCTCTCTCACGTTGCATTCTGCTTTGTTTTCTTTGCTACTGTCTGTAGCTTTTTGCATATGAATTCTCTCTCACCCTCTTTGTTTTGCTACTGTTATATGAAAGTACTGTTCACTACAATTGCAAGAAACTATTTCCCTGCTTTGAATCATAGTTGTTTGTGGCATTTATGACTTTTGTATAAATATGTTACAAATTTTATAATAAAAAATTTGAGTTTTATATATTTTGAATGTAATTTGAATTTTTACTTAATCACGTTTAAATGACCTGTCAAAAAGACGACACATATATTACGATCCCTCAATTCTTGATCTTGTGACCGCTTCCCGATCCTGTGTAGAATCTCGACTCTTACTACCTTAGTCATCAAGGCATCCAGTGTATATTACATCTTATTACTTTCCATTCCATATAACCGTATAGTCCTAGAATGGCAGTATCAAGCTACCAAATAATCGTAAGTCAAACAAATATCCAGAATTTGAGGCAAGTCAGCTTCCTAGGACTAAAAAAGGTCAAAGTAGTTGCAATTGATCCTTGTGGGACCAATAATGAGGGTAACTTTGCTTAGCATAAGTTTAGAAGTAATTTTTCACCAAAACTAGCTACCAACAGTATATCATTCGTGTAAATGTACAGCTTGTTGATCCAATATCATATAAAAAAAGTAAGCACTGGAGAGCAAATACAACAACTGTTATCCCATAAAAGCATAACTAACCACTGCCATGAGCAAACACCCTGATAGTAATACCGGCAAACCCAACAAAGGCCTTCTACATATTTCAAGACCTACAAGGAAAAATGTGACAATCAGCTACCTTTTAACGTGATATACATAAAAACCAAAAATTAATGGAGTTGAGTGCAATAGTCACTATCAAGAAAGTAAAAAATATACAATCCAACAAATATCTATTAATACATAAAATAAATTTTCAGCAAGTGCAGCAGTGCTCAGACCCTATCTACTCACGAGCATAACATACAAGGAACTACACAAGCATATTCCTTTACTCCTAATGGAGAAAGTTTTGGGCAATCCTCCAGTCCATACTACTCCTAGTAATGCCCAAAGTTTGACAGTTTTTTTTCAAGAGAAGTTAAAAAAGATAAAACCATACATGCCAAGTGTTCCAATTCAAGACATGCTAACAGCATGTGTCCAACATTCAGTATAGAAATTGGAAAATTTTAAGTGCTTGTCTAAAACATATTTCAGAAAATTGAAAATCTCACCACTGAAGATATGGGAATTTGAATATTTTAAGCAACAAAATTGTAATTTAAATACGTATTCCTGTTTTGTGCCATCAGTGTTTTATCGTAAGTCACAATGTGAATGTGTAAAACAACAGTAAACAATTCCAAGAATACTGGCTGAACTTACTACATCTTTCTTAATCCTCTCAATCTCCTGTGGATCTGATGCACCAAACTTTTCAGCATAATACCTTTCCGTGTATCCAGGCTCTCCTAACTTAACCTGAGATAATAAACACCGAGCAGTTTATAAAACAAATCTATATTGTTAATCCCAAATAGCATCCGTAGCATCGACCCCCTAAAATGCTATAGCAGGATAGCCGCTATTGCAAAGACTACAAATCATTGTGCAAACTGCAAAACATAAATACACAAAATTAAAGAGACCTTCATACTTAATGATTAAAGAACCTATAGTACAGAGCAATAAAACTTAAACTGAGAAGAAAAACATAACAAAACTGAACCAAAAGTAGAAAGAACATATCGACTGTTTGTGAGCAAGAACATAATGACTAACATAGTTTTACTCTTAAAAGGGTCCATGGCATTTATACCCTTAAAAAAGATGGGCTAAAAATGGCTTTGAGGATTTTCGCCCCCAAACCCTCCTAATAATACCGGGGTATAGGGCCGCAATAGCGCCGGCTACACACACAATTGTTGATGCTGGCTTGCGGGCCAAAAGCGTCGCACCGAACCCTACCACACCAACACTACACTACTTTGCGCATTATTGACAACATAGAAAAAAATTCTCATGACTTCTACATTTCTTAACCATTGTGGTAAAAACATTAGCCTAGCCATGCTTTAGTGTGTTCAGTTTTTACTTTTTTGCATCAATTGCACCCTAAAAAAAGTGATTCCATCTAATCAAAGACCCATAATCTACTTCTAACTGATAAAAGGAACATTCAATTTCAAAAAAGAACACTTTAGCCTGGAAAGAAAGGGAGTTGCAATCAAGTTATTCTAGAAGAACTACTTAAAAAGGGTTCAAAAAATTCAGTTGGACCAACATGGTAAGTTTTTTAGTGAACATGCTTCCGAATAGAATAACCTGGTGTGTTTGAAGATGGAATCAAGATTAGAAGGGCCTTCTGAATACATAAACAAAAAAGGTATAGTTCTGTAAGTCAGAGTGTGAATTCGATAACCACAGTTTTATGGGAAAACAATGTCAGCACAACTACTATACAAGTTACATTGCTATCCTTGGTGTATGTTTGGGAAGCCAATAGAATAATTTGGTCTGAGACTTTAGTAAGTTAATGTGGTGGAGTTCCCAAACATGCATTAAAAAAATTCAATATAAAAAAAATTAGTCAAGCCAATTGCTCAAAAGATTCTGGCAATAAAAATTATTACTGAACCTTATCTACAGCTGAGGCTGGTGGCCCTTCAGGCATTTCTCCTCTTGCCCTAGCTCTCATCCCTTCATTAATTTCTTGAGCCTAAATACAACCAAATCACAAGTCACAAATATTATACATTTGCAAGTAAACTTCAAATCATATTAAACATGCATACTGTTGGTGCATATCAGTTCATGAAATTGACAACCACTAGTTTTCGTCCCTTCACTAATTTCTTGAGCCTAAAACACAATCAAATCACACATAGTATACATTTACAGGTAAACTTAAAACAATATTGGAGATATATATGGCTTGTGCATATCAGTTCTTGGCAATAACAAGACAGCCTTGAGTAGGCATCAATGCAACTTGTGAACGACAGAAATGAAGCCTAATGTCACATTCAACCCCTTCACAATTCCTGTTGGGATAAGACAAAAGGATAGAAGGGGAAAGGACAACTATGGGAAACAAATATCATTGTATGTATGTTGGTTCATGCATTTACATGTCGGCGAAAAGTAACAGCCAAAACAGAACCACAGAATTACAGATTACAATGCAGCAGCAAGGATAAAAAAACAATAACCTACAACTTTATTGGATTAACAACCTCATTCATTCTTAGCATGATCCATCCTGACCAAAACCTGACTAAACATTGAGTTGTACTAGTCATTCATCATACATTTAAGATTGAGATTGAGAAAAAAATTATGATGTTCATCAATTGCACAACAATAGCAACAAAGTTGTTTTCACTATGTTAGGTCGGTTAAATGGATCAATCGACGCAATAATGTTCTATCAAATACCATTAACCATACTTTTGTCCAGGTCTTTAATCTCAAGATTTTTCTCAATAGATTCTCTTATAGTTTTTTCTAGGTCTTTCTCTACCTCTAGCAGTTTAACTACCTTACATCTAATTTACATTTCTTACTACAAAATGAAATGTCATTTATAATCTTATTAATTTCAGTCTTACCACACATCCAACGCAACATCTTCATCTTTGCTACACTTAATTTATTTTTGTATTGGTTCTTTACAGCCCAACACTTTGTCCTATACAACATCGTCGGTCTTACAGTTGTGATAAAATTTTCTCTTCAATTTGAATGGTGCTTTCGTATCACAGGAAACACCAGAGGCTCTCCTTCATTTAAACTAATCAACTTGAATTTGATGGTTTACATCTCCTATTTTAAGATCATTTTGTACTATGGAGCAAAAATATTAGTATGACATGATCTCCAACTTTCACCTTTAAGTTAGACATGCTTTGCCTTTTGCTAAAATCACATTCCATATGCTTTGTCTTGTTTCTACTCAAGCAGAAGCCATATGCTACTAAGGCTTGTCTCCAAGTCTCCAGCTTCCCATTTAATATTCCCCTCAACTCTCTGATAGGACTATACCATCTAGGACTATACCATCTGCCAAAAGCATACAATTTGGTGCTAACTCTAGGACGTGTATCATAAGTACGTGCAAAACTAAAGTAAAACATAAAGGTCCAGGGTTAAACTTTGGTGCAACCCTATTTTTATGGGAAAATTGTTTGTATTTGCCTTGTGTCCTTAAACTAATCAAAACCCCTCATACATATCTTTGATAGCTAGAATATAGGTAATCCTAACTCTTTCCTTCTCTAGGGTTTTTCACAAAATCTCTCGAGGCACCCTATCATACATCTTTTCCAAATCAATGGAAACTAAGTAGAAGTCTTCTTGATTCATCTTATACCATCACTCGTCATAGTAAGTAGATCACTTATAAGGTCAACCTCTCAGACATAAAATCAAATTTACGACCATTAATTTTAGTTTCTTTTCTAAGTCTCTATCCAATCACTCTTTTTCACAACTTCATGGTAATGACTCATACGTTTATTTCTCTATAATTTGCCCAATTTTCTATATCTCCCTTGTTCTTGTAGATCAGAATTAAAGTGTTTTTTCTCTATTCAACGCTTCTTTTACCTTGTGCTCATGAATCAATTGATAGTGGTTATGGTTTTGATTCACTTCTCTAATATCTATCCTATTAGAGTCCGATAAAATCGCATATCCTTCATTAAATAAATTATAGAAATACTTCTTTCATCTACCTTTTATATCTTTTTCCTAAACCAAAACTTTATCTTATTCATCTTTAATACACTTACTTGATCCAAGTCTATTGACTTTCTTTCTCTTTTATTAGCAAGTTTATATATAGATTTTTCTCCTTCCTTAATTCCTAAGTTTATACATAGATTTTTCTCCTTCCTCAGTTCCTAAGTGTTAGGAGTCTCACATTGGAAAGGATATGGCCTGAAAATATGTTTATAAGTGGGGGCAATCCTCCCCTTACAAGCCAATTTTGTATGGTTGTGTTAAGCCCAATCACAATTTTAAGATGGTATCATAGTATATCCATAATTCGTTGGGCCACTTACTATCACAATTTTAAGATGGTATCATAGTATAGCCATAATTCGTTGGGCCACTTAGTATCACAATTTTAAGATGGTATCATAGTATATCCATAATTCGTTGGGCCACTTACTATCAGGTTTCCGCTATAAGACCACCCACCATTTATATCCACGCACCAAGCCCAATAGTGTTGAGCATGAGGGGTGTGCTAAGAGTCCCACATTTGAAAGGATATGGCCTAGAAATGTGTTAGTAAGTGGGAGCAATCTTCATCTAAAGTTGGTTTTGTAAAGTTGAGGCTCAACCACAATTCTGAGACTAAGGATTAGTATAACATGTCAAAAACTTGAGTTTTTGCTTCGCTCACCTCCTTCTTGGTCTCTTTCTTAACTTCATTATAATTTTGCAAATTTCAGCATTTTTACACCTAAACCAATCTTTAAAACATTCCCTAATGATTTTACCTTTATTCTCAACAATTTCATTCCACCACCAATCCACCGCCAAGAATAGATTCTTTAATCCACTTCTTAATCCTCCTGACGTCTCTTTTGCTACTTATATAATCTCTCGTGTCATCTTGTCCCACATATCATTTGCTCTTTTTTTGTGGCTGTCAGAAACCTCTCTCAAAGATTTTATGTTGGAAAATCCTTTGTTTTTCACCCTTAAAATGTCACCACTTTATCCGTGGATGCCCCTCGTAGCTTCTTCTCTTTGCTCCCCTCTTAACCCTTGCATCTATAACCAATAATACTCTATGTTGACGGAACTGTTAGAAACTGAACTAGGATATAAAGAAAGAGAGAAGAGAGAGAATCATTTTCATTCAATAACAGTGTTACAAATGAGGATAGCGTAAGCTTATATACCTCTTACCTAACTGTGCTGACTCAGCACAGTGATGTTACAAATATACCCTTGCTATCTTACTATCACTTACTCTAATAGCTCCCCTAGAAACCTAGGTCACTCCCTGTACCAGAGTTGTTTTATCAAGGACCTGTAACTTGCTCCTAAGCTGCAAAAACTTGAGAGGGGAGAGAGGCTTGGTGAGTAAGTCTGCATACTGATCAAAAGCAGGGATGTGCTTCACAACCAAGCTTTTATTTAGCACTTTTCCCTTAGAAAAAAGATGTCAAGCTCCATATGCTTGGTATTGGCATGTATAATAGGGTTATGAGACAGGGCTACTGTACTGAGATTATCACACAGAAGAACTGGAGTAGTGAAAGGCATTTTCAGTTTTGTAAGTGAAGACTGAACCCATTGCACTTCGGCAGCAGAATTGGCAAGACTTCTGTACCCTGCCTCTGTGCTGGACCTGGCTACCAGAGTTTGTTTCTTTCACCACCAGGAAACCAGATTAGGACCTAGGAATATGCAGGATCCAGAAGTGGATTTTCTGTCATCAGGGTCAGCACCCCAGTCAGCATCAGAAAAAGCTGTAAGAGAAAGAGAGACCTGAGTGTTAGCCCCCTGAAGAAGAATCCCATGGTAAAGAGACCCTTTAAGGTATCTCAAGATCCTCTTTACAGCTGACCAGTGACTTTCTAATGGATTTGACAAGAACTGGCAAGCTTTATTCACTGCATAGCTGATCTCAGGCCTAGTTATGGTGGCATACTGCACTGCCCCAACTATAGACCTGTAGTAAGTAGGATCCTACAAGTTGTCTGTACCATGTTTAGTGAGTTTAAGACTGGAAATCATAGGAGTGGGAACACCATTGGCCTCACTCAGTTTGGCCTTAGCTAAAAGGTCTTTGATGTACTTCGTTTGGGACAAAAATAGAGATCCATCCTTGAGAGCAAACTGAGCATGTAACTTGATGACCAGCTCCTGAATGTGTGAGGCAGAATTTCCAGTGACAATAATGTCATCTACATATACTAACATAATTATAGTATATGTAGGAGTAACAAGAGTAAACAAGGAGGGACACACCTGCTAGAAGTGAACCCAAAGCTCCTAAGAGCTGATGTAAGCTTCTCAAACCAAGCTCTGGGGGCCTGCTTGAGACCATAGATGGCTTTATTCAGTCTGCATACTGATGAGCCAGAAGTGCTGTCCTCAAAGCCAGGAGGCTGCTCCATATACACTTCTTCTTGAAGTGTGCCATTAAGAAAGGCATTATTCATATCCAATTGTGTGATATGCCATTTCTTGGAGACAGCTATAGTAAGCACAACTCTGACAGTCACTGGTTTGACAACAGGAGAAAATGTTTCTTTAAAATCCAGACCTTCCTTTTGATGAAACCCTTTGGCAACCAACCGAGCTTTGTACTTATTTAGGGTTCCATCAGGATTTTGTTTCACCTTAAACACCCACTTGCACCCTATGGCCTGCCTATTTGAAGGTAATGGAACAAGTGTCCATGTATTGTTGTTAATGAGGGCCTGATACTCGGCAGTCATAGCTGCCATCCACTTAGGATCTTTCAATGCAGATTTGTAGGAAGTTGGTTCCAGTTCAGTGAGAAGAAGAGTTGGATTTTGTCTGGGTTTCACTATGCCACTCTTTCTTTTGGTGGTCATAGGATGTGTATTATTAGGATGCAGGGGAGGTAAAGGGGAATTGTCACCAGAGGAGGATCAATCTGACAGAGAGGTGGAAGAAGATTGGGAAATGGCAGGTGACAAGAGAGAACTTTGAGAACTGGAGGCATTGGGAGACTGATGCAAAGAGCAGAACCAGAACTGTTGCATTGGGTGGGGCCTGAACTGCTTGAAGCAGATGAAGGAGATGTGTCCGAAGTAATATGAGAAGGTGATGATGGCTGAGACAAAATAGTGGGAAATGGGGATGACACAAAGGTGGAGGTGGTAGAGACATTAGTAGGAGTAGTAGAATGAGGAAGTCTAGTTTCATTAAACACTACACCCTTGGATATATAGATTCTACCACTGGCAGCCAGACATGTATACCCTTTGTGATTGGTTGAATAACCCAGAAAGATGCACTCCTGAGAGTGAAAATTAAATTTGTTGGTGGAGTAGGGCCTAGGATGAGGATAGCAGGCACACCCAAATGCCTTGAGAAACTTGTAATCAAGTAGGCAGCCATAGAGCATAAAGTATGGGGATTTCATGCCCAAGAGAGGAGTAGGCATCATGTTAATCAAGTATGCTGCAGTCAGGCAGGCATGATCCCAGAACTACAGGGGAAGACTTGCTTGAGAAAGCAATGTTAGCCCTGTTTCAACCACATGCCTGTGTTTCCTCTCAACAGTCCCATTCTGATGATGTATGGGGCAAGTAAGCCTGTGTGAAATGCCCTTAGTGAGAAAAACATTGGTGAGAGGCTGGAACTCTCCTTCGCCATCAGTTTGAACTGACCTAATGACAGTTCTAAACTGAACCTCAATGGTTGTGATAAAGTGTGTGACTGTGAGCAGAACATCAGATTTCAATTTCAGTGGAAACACCCAAATATACTTAGAAAATGCATTAACACAAGTCAACAAGTATTTATAGCCACAGCCCACAGGTTGAAGTCATAGGAGCTGGGCCCCATACATCCAAAAACAGTAAATCAAATGCTTTGGTGTAAGAAGTGTGTGAGTGTGTACTAAGCGGCCTATGCACTTTGCAAGACAGCAGGGGACACAAAAATCTAATGATGGCTTCTGTGGCACTGGGACATTGCACAGCTGCAGAGTTGTTTTAAGCACTTCATATTGGGGATGCCCGAGCCTGTTATGCCACAAAGTGTAAGGAGACACACTGATAGAGTTGGCTGCAGAAGGAGAACTCCTTGTGATGCTGTTTATTGAAGCCATAGGTAGAAGAGAACTGAAAGAGTAAAGCCCATCTTTATTAACAACACCTTGTAAAACCACCTCATAGTTGGCCTGTGTTTTGACAAAGCACTTGTCAGCATGAAACTCAAAGTACACACGGTTGTCTTTTGCAAACTGGCTAACAGACATTAAGTTCTTGGTGATAGCTGGCACAAGCAGCAGATTATTCAATGTGAGTGTGGTGTGTGTGTGATGTGGCGAAGTGAACTTAGCTGAACCTATAGAGGTGATAGGTAAACCTTGTCCATTGCCAAGAAAAACTTGATCCGTACCAGGTAGAGTCATGCTCTCAGACAAGTAATCAGCATTATTTGTAACAAGATGAGTAGCTCCTGAATCTGGATACCAGGCCTGTGAGAGCTGTGCAGCAGCAGCAGCAGTAGTGGCATCTGTGCCTGTACCAGTGAAATAGGCTTGTGGCTGATAAGCAGGTTTTGCAGGGAAGCCAGGAGGAGGACCTCTCAAGGCAGGTGCAAGCCACTGATTGGGATTAGGAGCAGTCCACCGATTAGCAGCTGGTGGAGCAGTCATAGCAAGCACATGAGCACTCTGAGTCCACTGATTCCAAGGCTGATACTGAGAGCGCTGCATTTGAGGTTGTTGCCACATATGCCTGTGATAACACACACTAGCATCATGACCTGGCTTGAAGCAAATCTGGCATTGTACCTTGTATCTCCCACCAGACCTACCACCTCTGCCCCTATGTGAGTTACGGCCACCACGAAAACCACCACGAGACTCACCATAACCAGTCATAGCACCATAGGGAGTCTGTGCAGCAGTATCTTGAGAGACTTGACCAGCATCAACAGGTGCATTAGGCGTGGCCTGAGCAACATTAACCGAAATTGGTTCAGCAAGAACACTCTTCTTAGCCTTTTCCAGTTTCGCTTCGTGAGAGAGAAGCATAGATTATGCTTCAATAATAGGACAGAGAAGTGGACGATACTGAATGATCGAAGCTAGGGCATTGTACTCTTCTGGTAAACAATCAAGAATTGCTTCAATCTGATCGCAATGCGAAATCGGATCATTAATTGATTCAAGAACATCAACAATGCGCTGAATTCGTGCAAGATACTCTGCAACCGTCTTCTCACCCTTCGTAATCGTCTTCAGCTCCGGTCGCAGTTGTCGCGACTTCGCATTCGTGTGCGCAAACATATACTTGTGAATCTCATCCCAAATCTGATGAGAGTAACAGCAGTGAACGACACGAGGGAGAACAGAATGAGAGAGCGTCGTAAGGAGCCAGGTGAAGAGCAACGAATCCTGTTGCTCCCAGGTAACGTACGCTGGATTCTCGACGTCGTTCGCACGATCAGCTTCAGTGAGATACCGTTGAGGAATCGTCGGATTCACCAGAAGACGATGCAGTTTATGCGTTTTGATGATGCCTTCAACTTGTTGTTTCCAAGAACGAAAGTTGTTTTCATCAAGCTTCAACGTGATCTGTTGAGCGAAGTTTTTGAACGTGTTCTTCACATTGAACGCCACCGTCACCAGCGTTGCGACGGACGAGGTGTCAGAATCGTTGTCGGAAGCCATGGCTGAGGATCGAGTTTAAGCTCTGATACCATGTTAGAAACTGAACTAGGATAGAAAGAAAGAGAGAGAAGAGAGAGACACATTCTCATTCAATAACAGAAAGTCTTAGTTAGTTACAAATGAGGATACGGTAAGCTTATAAATCTCTTACCTAACTGTGCTGACTCAGCACAGTGATGTTACAAATATACCCTTGCTATCTTACTATCACTTACTCTAATAGGAACAACTTTGTTACCAACTCTAAATACAGAACATTAATATATCATAACTGATAGTTAAGAAGTTTGATTATTGCATAACTTCCAAGAGTTCACGAGTTTAAGGATTCATAATAACTACCCCTTACGAAAAGCAAGACAATCAAACACACAGAGTCAGAAATCACAATACTGAACATTGTTACCAACTCTAAATACAGAACATTAATATATCATAACTGACAGTTAAGAAGTTTGATGATTGCATAACTTCAGAGGGTTCACGAGTTTAAGGATTCATAATAATTACCCCTTCCGAAAAGCAAGACAGTCAAACACAGAAGAAAGTCAGAAATCACAATACCTGCTGAATCCGAATTCGTTTCTGAAATATTTGATCTTCATGAACAGCAACGCACTGAATGAAATTCTCCACTCTCTCTAAGAAAACCTGGGAGGTTTATTGATATTCACATTTCAATGCTTATTGAAAGAAGACAACCAAAGCACAAAAAATAGCAACCGAACAATTGCTGGAAAAGAATCTATCACATTCAAGACCAAATCACTGCCTTACAATAACAAATGCAAAACTGAACACAATTTCAGAGAAAAAAAATTTACCTCACCCGCATCGGTAAGATAGCCACCCATGGCAGTGAATTCCTTTCTATAGATTTGCATCAATAAATTCACAGCCCCCTGAGAAGGTAAAAAGCTTATCAAAGAGTATATCAACCATTAGGTAGAAAGCAAAATATCTAGATAAAAGGTCTAAACTTAAGTATGTTAAGGTCCTACATCTAAAGAATAAAGATCAATATGTAGTAACAAGAAGCAGATTGAATTGGCATATTTTCTGTTTTGAGCAACAGCTCAGTTTAACATGGCACCTGCCAGATGCGTACCTCACGTATTTCTAATGTTGGCATATGCGGAAGAAAGTCATTGCCAACAAAGAAGCATAGGAATACAAAATCATCTACTATGCGCTCAAAGTCGACCTCAAACGGAGGGTTGGGAATCGACAATTCACATTGCAAATATTCACGCAGCACCCAAATGTGAAGAAACTGGGAATAGAATTAGTAAGTAATAAAAAATCAAAATGATAGATTCAAAAAGTAAAGATTCAGATTGACATGCCAGATTCCAATCCTCCAACCTGGTATTTCTTCTTATGAATTGGGGTATCATCAACAGGATTCCAGTCCCCAGGTTTATCACCTGGTTTACCGCGACACTCAGCTGCAAGATGGCCAACTTGGCCACACATGTAACACTTCTCTTGTTGTCCAGGAAAAGTAATTACCTGTTCATTGAGATAATTAATCACCAAGGCAATCCATTGAGATCAATAGAGTTAAAATCAGCACCACAATTCATACACTAGAAACTAACCTCCCTCAATATTGAAAAATGAATCTCATGTGTAGCTAAGGCCAACATAATCAAATCAGCATCCTGATTTAAAGATCACATCACCCAACGTAAAGATCAATGAATGGATAAATATACAAACATAAGATAAGGTGAGATTTCCAGAATTGGACAAAAAAACTCACTAATCCATACAAACAGTGTCGAGTATTTGGATTGAAACCAGGAAGGTTACGCTGCAATCGAATATATTCCATTATTTTATGTTCTCCCTCGCCAGGAACATTTGAATCAGAAAGCAAGACCTTCAAATAATCACCCAAAGCAGCTCCATTAATATATAAATATACAGACAAACTATCCTGAAAACGGATGTATGTGCCATTTGGGTAAGATATATATCAGGATAAGGTCAAGTGCACCTTTGTATGCCGCCAGCCAGGGTTGTAATTCAATCTAGTTTGTATGTAATACTGAAGTGCTACTGACAGCACTGCCATAAATGGAGTGCCAGGAGTAATGACATTTGAGTCATGAGTCTCAGGTTTTTCTTTAGGTGTCAAAAGTTCTATCTGATCAGCAAATTCATTCCTGAGCCTTTCCTCTTCAGCTTCCTACAACACCCCATTGTAAGTCAAAATTTTGTCACAAAAATAGTAAGAGGCCATTGTAAACAAAGGAAAATTCATTTCCTTACAGCCTCAGCTGCATCTTTAGCAGCTCGAAAACGCCGAGAGCGTTGCTGGTTCATTTTGGCTCTTGGGGCAACACCATCTGAAGGGGCAAGAAAAATAAATACGAAAAAGAAATGATTGAAACGAAAAACCCATTCGAAGTTAAGTAAGACATACAATCTTAACATTACAAAATACAGAGAGAAAGATTGCAGCCTTCCAAAAATTGGATACGAGTTTTAATTATTCCATAATGGCTTTTTTCCTGTTTTAACTAACAGTTTACATTGAAAAGATTTGCCATAAATTTGAATGGTCAAACCACTCAGCCATGTTGCTAGATGTGTATAAACTTCTTTATTGTCATTACTAGGTTGTTGACATTAAAAGTATTAAATATCTCGAAATTATAACATAAAGAAAGCGGAAGTGGCAATGAAGATCCGGTAACATAAGTAAATTCGACACGTCTATGATGAGACGGGTAAAATTAGTGCATTACAAAAATACAAAAAAAAAAAAAAAACCGTTAAAACGCAACATACCAATTGCAAGATAAAGAAGCTTCCTTGGACGAACCAATGAAAAGAGATGGTCAATGTAGTCAAACATTAATTTGAATACATCATCATAGGTAGCAGGTGCTGGCTGCATTCAAAAAACTAATCAACAAGCATTTTGCAGAATATAATACATAAAATTCAAGTCTACATTCATGGTTTCAAACACAATCAATAAATTTATATTCCAAATTGCCATAGCATAGTCTGCTTCATAGTTCATGAGATTTCCACTCTACTCATGTCAAATCATATCTTCAAACAATAAACCCTAGTGGCACAAAAAACTCACAAATCCTCTAAGAGCCTGTTTGGATATTCAGTTTATTTGAAGCTTGTAGCAAAGTGCTTATCAAAATAAGCCCTTGTGAAAAAGCTTGCATACGCTATTTTTCTAACAAAGATAAAATAAATTTAAATTATTTTTATATATGCTATAAATTGTTTTCATGAGTTATTTTTAAAAACTTATAAAAATAAGCTTTAAAAAGTTTATGAATAATGTGATAAGCTATTCCAAACACTCACAACTTATGGCATAAGATAAGCTCAAATAAGCCAATCCAAACAGCCCCTAAATACAGCAACAAACTTCGAACAACCAATTCAACAACACAAAATTAAGCACAAGCATCAATTCACTACACAACAAGACCTTAACAGGTAAATTGAATGTCGAAAATCATACAAAGACCTTAAACGATGAATTGAAAAGAAACTCTAAAATTCAGCACTAATATCTCTTGCTCAACCGAAAAAACTAAACAAATTGCATATAATTGAACAAAATTGAAGTGAGGAGTACCTTGCCGTCAGGATGAAAACAAGGATGAATGATGCCGTTCATGTCCAAATACAAGTTGTCGAACTCCATGCCGTTGGGATTAGGTTTAGACACGTCAACGGGAAACGTAACACCGCCGGCAGGTGCTTCTTCCACGACGTCGACGATCGATCGAGGGTACCGATCCGCGAGCCACCGGTAAAACGCTGGCACTCCCATATTTCCGGTTCGGTTCGGTCTGTCCGGTTCAGAGAGAGAGAGAGAGAGAGAGAGAGAGAGAGAGAGAGAGTTTTGAAGAAGAGGTGAAGATCTCTGTTGCCAGTTTCGAATGTACGGGGTGGATGCGGTGGCTGACTAGTACTTTGATGAGACTAACATTGTGTTTGGATCCGTAGAAATTTAACGGAAAGAAAACGAGTGGAAAATTAGTTTTCCAGTCCGTTGGTACTACTTAATACTGCTTCGTGAGTGGAAATAAATTGTATTGATATATCGTCTACTCCTTTATAACTTATTTCTCATTTCATTTTCTATCATTTATTTAATAAACGTTCATTTTAAGTCCTTTAAATTATAATTTATTAATTATATTAGCCATTTCTGTTAAACTTTATCAAAATTAATTAGTTTTATTTGGCATGGCACTCTAGCTCATTCAAGTATTATTGACATGAAATTATTTTATTAATATTTTATTATTTAATTTGTTAAGCATCAACTCTCTTCTCTTTTTTTGATCAAAAATCCTAGTCGTCACCACTTGCTCTCTCTTTCTAATGTATTAGAAGTTGATGTTCATAGTCGACTTCCAATTAACAATTAGCTTTGGAAAATATTTTTCGTGTTTAGGTTAAACTTTGCAGTTTATTCTTTCTTTTTGTGTTCATTGAATTGAAGTTGTTTGTCATATATTAAACATAGATGTTCTCTTTTCTACACTACAATAAATGTTGGGTTTCTTCGGTTAGCTTAGACCGATAAAGATATGAACTCCCTTCAATGGAAAAAGAAGACTATAACTTTCGTGGTCAGATTTAGACCAACACGAACCACCGTTTGAAAAATCACAACTATGTATAAACTCCATGTCATCGCTTCTATAAAAACTCTTAAGAAAAATCAAGATCGAAGAAAATGATCAAAAATCACTGTGTCGGAAATCGCACAACCGTACCAGAAAAGCTATTGAATATGGTATTGTTTATGCTCTAGTGGTTTTATTTTGCATTAAAAGTAAACTTTCATGCATTAGTTTCATTATAACTTACATTAAATTATTTATTTTATTTATATTTTCAAGATGCATGTATCCTGAAGAAACTTGCTCCAACCATTGGCACCGCAAGAACTGTTCTTTGAAAGGTCTTCAAGCTAATGGGCTGAGGTAGAAGACATACAAGGTCAAGTTTTTTTTCCCATGACGTGGACGCAAGACTAAGGTTGGAGCAAGAAGTTCAATTTTATTTTTTTATATTAGTCATTTCTTCATAATATGCATGTATCTCCAATTAATTAATATTGGCTTTTGCTTGTTAGCTCTATAAAATATTATGAGATTCAATTTGATTTGTAACTGTATTTTGAAACCCCTACAAATATTAGGAAAAAAAGATGGTTCCTTTGTAGTGATTATATGCAGGATTTACAAAATGAAGTTGTGGTATGAATATGAAAGAATGTGAAATCTGTGTTGATGAATGAGTGTGTTGATGATAGCGAAAGAATGGAAATATGGTTTACTTTTTGAAGGTATTTTGTTACCTACAATACAATAAATAACTCATAATTTTGTTATCAATATTTATTATATAGTGCTATTTTTCTCAGGTGGAGGATAAAGTTGATGAACTACCACATGTGAAGCTGATGAACTACAACCACCAAAAACAAAACATAAAATACTAATTTTTTAACATATATGTTGGCTCAGCATATTAATAAATGCAACGATGTCATGCTACATAAACGAAGTTAACATTTTTTTAGAAAATTTAACGGTAAAGACTATGAGTGGCAAACGGACATGCTCGTCCCGTTTAGGCTTGCTCTGTAAAAGTCCGAAAAAATGGGGCGGAGCGGCGAGCATCTTTGAGGATGAGGTCCTAAAACTAAGGCTCGCCCCGCAAAAAAGTGAGAGCGGAGCGGAGAAAGCCCGCGGGTACTGCACTTTTTAAGTCTAAAAATGCAAAATTTAATATAAATGATTGTGTCTACAAAAGCCCGTGAAAAAAACGGGATGGGGCGAAGTGGACACATTAAAGGGTAAGGGTATAAACTCTTGGCCCATCCCGCACTAAAATGCAGGCAAAACGGACATGCCCGACGGGCCGGGCCCATTTTGCCACCCATAGCAATGACCAATATGACTAACATAATAGTTTTTAAAAGACTAATATGTAACATTTATTAGCTCAGATGTTTTCTTTATAAATAGATATTGATGTTATGAAAAGGAAGGATTTGATTAGTGTATACATGTGACAAATTTAGGATTTAACTGTTAAAGAATCGGTCAATATAAGAGTTTATATAATGTAAATAGTGAGAAAGTTCGGTGTTGATATTTTACGCATTACTATTTATGCATTGTAATGTTATTGTTATCATTGTTGATTTTGTGTAAATTCTAAATTGGGTTCTTTTAGTAGTTAGTTTTAAATAGGATTAGGATGATATGTATTGTTTATTTATTTTAATATTCTTTATTGTGCTTGAGTTTATTTTGTTTTTTTATTGTAATTGGTCTTTATTTATTAAATTTTTTGAATTGTTTGGACTTAAGACATCTTGAAGCTTTATTATGCGTTGTTAAAAAAAATTCTTTATCGACCTCTTTGGTAATAATTAAAAAATTTCTAAATTATGTATTAAATCAAATTGTAAAATTAAAAAAAAAATAAAAAATTGGCGAGCTGGCCCGCCAACTCGTTAGTAAATGAGGCGGGCTTGATTTTTGAGCTCGGACCTCTACGTTGGCTCGCCCTGCCCCGCCCCACTTTTGGACGGACTTAAACGAGGCGGACCTAAATGAGGCGGGCCACCCGCTTTGCCACCCCTAATTGTCATTGTGGCGTCGAGTAAGCAAAAATGATTATGTCAAAAAAATAAAATTATTAATTAAAATCTCACAAATCTCCACCTTGGAACAAACTCTATATTATCAAAGGAACAAATTAGCTTTCTTCATGCAGTTTATCAACTGTATATAGTGGAAAAACTTACAGCTTGTGTAGCGGTGAAAAATTAGAGATTAAGTTATTGATTAACTTAACTCACAAAACAAGAGTAGCCACCGCACTTTATTATTTTCAAAGAAATGGAAAAAGAGCGAATAAAACTCACAAAAGTTTTTAAAGCAAAACTAATAAAACAAAGAGATCAAGGTCTGGGGTTGGTTGTGCAAAGGGAGCACCATAAATATTCATGGTACTCCATGAGAACCTCTTTGAAAATTTGTGTATTTGACTAAAATGAGTTGTTTGCAAAAAAGATTGTAGGGATGAGAAAAGGAATGATTTTTTAGATTTTTGATTCGGGAAGACTTCGAGAAGAGCCTCGTGCCTACGTATCTCAAAAGTGCAATAAAGAAATCAAAACCACGTAGTTCTTCTAAAAAAATAAAGTTGTTTGTTGGTTAATTTTAAATGAAGAGACGTTTCGTCATCTTAAGGAGAATACTCAACCAACCATCCATAAACATGAGAAAGGTGGGTCTTTGCATCACAATAAAAGAAGGGATCCAACTTGGATAAAAATCAATAAGTATGCCACTAACTCTTTCAAGTGAAAAAGATTCAACATCATATCAATCAGTATTATGGACATGGGAGAATTATATCTCAACTATGAAGAGGACTCATGTCTAATCCTTGAGAAAAGGTTTTAAAATAAGAAGGCAAAATGACAAAATGATCTGAATGTGGTTTATATTTTTGTTAGGAGAACAACCTCAAGTGGTTCCCTTAAACAATGGATACTTGAACTTTTCCTCCTTTAATTTTGAAAGAATTTTGATATGCTTAAGTATCTTAGCATTTATTAAGAAAAGAAGTTTGAAACTGCATTTGACAAAGTCAAGGTTTATTATGAAAGTGGTTCAAGTTTGAAAACAAGAATCATTTGAAAAAGATGAGAAGATTTTGAAAATTGAAGAAGATGGGCAAGAGATGAAGGGACTATCCTAAAGCATAGAGTAAAAGCAAAGGTAGAAAAGATCTAACTAAAATAAGAAGCAAACTCTTGACAATAAGTCAACATTATGCATACATTTCCTTTGGATTAAGCCACATATATAAGTAAGTAATCAGATTAACATTATAAGCATCAGATGAAAATTTGTGCCTCAGGTTCAAGCTCAAGGTCTCAGCATCAGATGAATCACAATAGAGTGCAGATGACTTTTCATGTATCAGATGAAACTTGATGTCTCAAATAAATATTTTTGCACCATATGAATTTCAAAGCCTTAAAGTAACAACACCCACACATAGAAAAGTTCCCAACAAAAAGACAAACATAACACAAAGTCTCATATATAGACTGAGGTCACGGGGTCCAATGAAAGTCCAGGTCAAAGTTCTATCCTAAGTCCAAAGGTCCAAACTCCATAAGTAGAGGATAGTAACCATAGTTTAAGAGAGAGCCATTAAATTTTTTAATGGTTGAGTATTTATTAATGTCTTTAAAGAAAGAATAAAAATGCTCAAGGAGCAAAAGAAAAAGAACATAAAAATAAAGTGCTCAAGGAGCAAAGGATAAAAAATGCATAAAATAAAGTGCTCAATGAGCAAATGAAAAATGACATAAAATAAAGGCAAGAAAGTAAAATGACAAGAATGAAAAAGATGCTGAAAGTACGGGACAAAAAGTAAATTGTGGGTTAATTTAAATGACGGAAAAGTAAAGGTGCAGAAAATTAAATGTTAATATAATTAATAGTTAGTGTTAGTAATTAGTATTTTGATTTGGGACAATTTGGAACTATGTTAAGCAATCGTAAGTGAATTTATATAGAAGTTGCATATATCTGAGACCGAGCCAAAAAAAATGTAGGTGTATTGCATGTAATGCATAACATGGTTTAAAAGCAAAGGTGATCAAGACTAAGTCAAGGAGATGAGATCATTACGTCAATCAAATCCTTCATGATATCTTAGGACAAACTTTCACTAATCCAAAGTATCTTGAGTGATCAATTGATCACTTAGAGGTAGATTTGAAATGATAAAAGTTCATCAAGTACCAATCCAAATTCAATTGAGCAAAGATGAATCAACAATCATCTAGTTGATTAAAAAAGAAGAAGAAGAAGAAAGATGGAACAGAGATAATTTGGACAAGAAAATAAATCCAAAATTGAATCAAGGTATTAATCAAGTTATCATCAACATCATTCATCCATTTTGGTGGATTAGGGTTGTTACCCCATCAACACCCAAGGTCCAATGAGATTGGTGAAACTTATGATCAAATTCATTATGATCCAAGGCCAGCCAGCCAAAAGTAGTAAAACAACAATTAAAATACAATAGTGAATAATTAAAATGTATGAAAAATATTTTTTTAATTAATTTTTAAATGAAATTAAAAGGTAGAATATCAAAGTGCATTCAAAACATCACATAAATTTCAACTGAGACCATGAAAAAAATCAGAAATAAGCTCTAATTTTTTAAAATTTTTTTTTGATCTTTTGGAAATAGAAAACTATTTTTAAACCTATTAAAATTAAGTAAACAAATGAAAAATAGTTTAAAAACATAGCAAACATAAAAATAAAATTGTAAAAAAATTACACAAAATCAGAAATGATAAAAAGAATTTTTGGAATTTTTTGGGATTAAAATGAAGGACAAATGAATTTTCAAAGTTAAATCAAATAAAATGAAAATATGAAAAATAAAATGAAATTAGAAAAAACCACAAGTGTTGGATGGAGGTCCCTTAAATGACATGAATGATCTAAGGATCCAAAAGCGATGACTCGTGGTGGAATTTAACCAAAAATGCACATCTGATCTCAAAAATGATCATCCAACCAAAACATTCACGTGGAATGATCTCATTGGGCGATGGATTTAAAACAAGCTCAGGCCAAACCCCGCCTCTCAGACCATCTTCTTTGATGATCTCTCACTGGAGTTTCAGTGTTTTGCAACATTTGAGTATCAAACCAACACTATCATGATTGTTTCATCAAGGCGATGTCAGATATGGTTTTGAAATTCATTTATATACACTGTATGAAGAGAGTTTGGAAGAAGAAGAAGAAACAAAATGCAAAATGAATTTTCAAAAATATGAAAGGTAAATGCATCAGTTCAACAAAGTTGAACGTCCAAAAAGAATCAACATACTTAGAACTACATTATGGTATCAAGAATGAAGCAAAAAGATGCCTCCAACTACCTGAACAAAGTATGGTCGATTTTCTCTAAAACTGGACTTTGTTGGAGAGCTATGGTGCACCTCAGGGCTTGGTTCTTGTTGTGCCAGCTTCGTGAGATTGCAAGGAAGTTTTAGGGATCAAGAGTTTTCTCTGAAATTGCTTGTAGAGGATTCACGATCTCAGCACTTTGGGAGGAAAATTTGGAGTCTGAGCAGGGTGATTTTGACTCTCTAAAGCTTGAAGGATAATGGAGTGAGCTTCTCTATTTATAGCAGAGGATGATGGAAGGTTTATGCATGTGAATTGATCAAGAAATGAGTGAATTCGTGTGCAACTGAAAATGAGAACAATGTGATCTCATGTGCAGCAAAGCTCCACTTAAACTTGCGCTTTATGAGTCACTTAACTTCTGACTACTTAATTAAACATGTTTAAGCACAAAACTTGTGATAAGTTGGCATGTAAATGCATTTTGGTTGAGGTGAAAATTTGATCATGGTACCAAAATGCAGTTTCATGAGGGCATGTTCACATCATTGGGGCATATTGTACAAGATGCTTTTTTCACTAATTCTTTTTGCAATGTACTTACATCATTACAAAGAACATAATGTGACAAGAAAGGTTGAATTTGGATGCTTGTGAAAAAAGATATAACATATTGAAGTTGGCATAAACACCTGAAAATGAAAGCCTTGAAAATTCTAAGTCCAAAATGGTCAAAGATGACCTATAATGTTTCAATGAATTCCATGGTCTTCCTAGCATAATTAGACTTCGACCATTGAAGAAAACTTGTATAGGGAATCACAAATAATATTGTGCTAGAAGAATAAGCCTTAAATGATAAAAATTGAAAGAGTTATGACTCTTAAAAGTTGGGCAAAATCACTTGAAATTAGGTCAAAATTTCACTAAGTCCACAAATGATCTATAATGTATCCAAACTTTTGATGACCTTTCAAACATAATTAGCTCTTAAATTGAAAATATAAGTTGCAGAGAATATAAAGGAGAGTCATGTGCTCAAAGGATCACTAAAAATGTTGAATATTTAAGGAGTTGTGATATTTTGATCTTGAACTTGAAAAGTGTTAACTTTTGGTCAAAGTGCTTTGAATCAACTTGCATACTTGATCTTTTCTTATATTCCAAGGCATGATGATGCAAATAATAACTTAGAATGATGGATCCTCCATTGATATTTGATTAAACATGGCCAAACTTGAGGTTACTTGATGATGAAGGCATGGAAATAAACACATGAACCTTTGACTTTTCTTGAGAAATAAGCAACCAAACTTGGGGTATCCTTGATCAATTAAGATTAGATGATGTTTGAAGATGATATGACCTAATATTATAGGCCAATCCCTAATTCACAAGCCCTTGTAAATCAATGTTGACCATACTTTGACTTTGATCAGATAAAACCCTAATTGAGGGAACTTGTTTGATCCATTTGGTTCACACTTGTCCTTGCAAAATAAACCAAGGAAAATAAGACATATTTTTGTATTTTAAGTAGCAGTTAGTAAAGCATAAATCATATAAAAACAAATGTACAATATACACAATAGGTTTATTGGTGATCCCACAAATATAAACTTAAGGGGGAGAGATAAAGCAAAAGTTTAGGAGGCAACCCAAAGTTTGTGATCTTTGATAAAGATGCAAAAATGATGGAGATCTTACGGGTAAAAAATAGGGTATAACAGATGCTCCTATTTAAGTTTATTCTATCTGAAGATATGAAGGTTAAAATCTTCGTCTCGACGTGATTGAAGATACTTACATACAAGAAGAAACCCAATTTTTTGCCCTAATATGCCATGCAAAGTTTATGATTATGAATGTCAAAAGGAAAAATCTGCTGAGGAACACAAGACACTACTGGGAATAAAAGAATATAGACAAAGCTACAACTCAAAACTAACAGAGAAGGAAGGTTCAACTAGGAAAATAGCTCACTGGGAGAACGACATAACTCTAGGGGATGACTGTGAATAGGGAAAACCAAAATCACAGGCAGAAAAAACAAATCAACAATAAGTCCACTAGAGAAAACTCAAATCTATTTGGGACCAACCCAAAGAGGAGAAAAGTTCAAATCTATTGGGAAAAACCCAAAAAAAAACGAAACAGAAGAGTCAACTCTATTTGGGACCAACCCAAAGAGGAGAAAATAGAAATACAAACCCTACTGAGGATCAAAGCTCTGAATGGGTGGTAAACAGCAAAGGGAAATGATTATCCACTATCAACCATGTGATAGTTTAACATAGTGTTGAAGCGGTAAAGCGGCAAGCCAAAGTAAGTATTTATTTAGTATTATCATATCATCTCCACGTGGATTAGTGCTACTGAATTATCGTTTGATAATGTCTCACATTTATGAGTTTAGGTTTGAATGAGTTTAAAGTAAATGTAGGAATTAAACACATGAATAAGAAAGAATACATTCTTTGGAGAGGAAAACTTATCAAGCATGAATTTACACTACTCTAAACAAACTTAAACATATCGATCAGTCGTACTCAACCTACAATACTCGTCAAAATCATCAAGTATCTCTCGAAATGTTCCACGATAAAGGTTATGTCTAACGCAAAGTTAGAGACAGTCGTATTACTCACGTTGACGATCTCTCAGCACAACAAAAATAACACAGAGGCATTAGGCTCTGATACCCACACTGATTATTAGCTCTAAATTTATCTCTAGAATCTAGAAACTAATAGATATTCATCCTTAATCAAGATTTGTGAGATATATGTCTATTATAACAACCCAAATCCAAACATAAAGCAAAAAGATTAAGGAAGACATCAACAATAATTTGTAAAGTAAGCTTTATAGAACACCATAATTAATAAATATACATATGTTCAAAGTAAATATACAAACATAACCCAACAAATAGAGAAATACATAGAGAAGAAATGGAGAAAAACCAAACATCTCACGGGTTGTCAGCGTCGATTGATGAGAAATCTGACTCCAAATCATTGTTGTTTTCTAGCTTCTTTAGACCAAAAAATGGGTTTGATGTGTTGGGACTCAAAAATACACAAACCATACCTAAAAATGTGTTTTTACCCTTAAAATGTGTTTCTGCCCAAACTGTCTTGCCCGACGCTTGAAACGGCTCGGCCGGTACTCAAAATTGTATTTTTTTCACGCTTCTGGTCGCCTCTGGCTTGCCCAACGAGCTCAGGACGAGCCTAATAGTAAATTGAAAAATTCAACATTGTTTCGATCATATCTTGAGAACCGTAACTCCGATTTATACCCAGTTTGAAGCGTTGGAAAGCTTATTCAATGTTCTATCTAAAAATGACAAAATATCATTGCTTGAATACCTACAAAAATGATATAAAAATGATTAAACTCAATAACATTTACACAATAACACAATATACACAGTATAAAGTAAACTTTACCGAATATACACTAAAGTTGAGGTTTATTGAAGAAAAGAAAATGAAATAAACCGATGAGTGCTAATTATTCACACTCAAATTCACAACAATTTAGCACTCATCACATAGGTAAACATAAAAGGTGGAATGAATATCATCTATCATCCATGTGATAGTTTAACATAGGTAAACAACTAAAGAAACAATGAATATTATCTATCATCTATGTGATAGTTTAACACAGGTAAATACGTGTAAATACAAAAGGTGGAATGAATACCATTTATCATCAATGTGATAGTTTAACACGGATAAACACAAAAGGTGAAATGAATACCATATATCATTCATGTGATAGTTTAACATATGTATACAATCAAAGAAATAGTGAATATCATTTATCATCCATGTGACAATTTAACACATGTAAACACAAAAGGTGGAATAAATACTGATCGCGTGACTGTAAGAGTCTATCGGATGTGTTAACTGCAAGTGCACACTTTAATCGTGTAGTTTTAAAAGATATCGAACCCATAGGGACTGGTAATCAAAATATTGTTATCTAAAGCTACTGTGTAAAGCTAAGGCTAATGAAATAGGATTTTGGGGTAGACGAAAAGATATAATGTTAAACTTAATTGAAATATTTAATAACGAGACATCGATATGTAATAGTCTAACTTCATGGATTCAGTGATTCATTGGCATAACTTTGAGTATTTAAAACACTTATTCAGTAGAAACTATTAGTTTAAAAATATTTATCTCACACTCTCGTGATTGTTGATTCAGTATAATTGTTTTTCTTCTTTTATATCCTTATTCCTCATAACAAAATTACTCTTTAAAAAATATAGCGACGTGACATCGTGTTCCCAAAAGATTCACTTGTGGAGAAAGATCAGGAGGAATTTCAGCTTCTAATTATACAGTTCGTTGGCGTGTGTGGTACGGTTGGAGAGCTGACTTAAGGGTTTGCGTTTGATCGAAAATGTTGCGGTTAGCAAGAGTCGCCACCTACTTTTCTTTTATCCAAAAGGAAAGGTGAAAAAGCACAGGAAAGACCTTTGAGATTATTTCTTGAGTTCGGGGGTAGATTATGAAAAGGGAAGGTATTAGAACCTTTTCATCCATGGTTTTCCATGGGCTCTTAGTTACTTGCTAGATCACTTGCTTCTGTTTGAAATTGTGCTTTGTGTGGTTTTTTGAAAGTATTTTAAAAAGGCGCCATCGTTTAGGCAAACTTTGTAATGATTCTCGTTCGTAAGAATGTATACAAAGTGTTGATCTTTTGAAAATGTTTTCAAGTTTGAAAGGTGTTTTTGAAAGTGTAGGTGATTATTTTTGAAAATAGAAAGGATGTTTGTTTTGAAATGGAGCAAGTAATTAGGAGCAATCTACTTACTCAAATGTCTTTCTTGTTCATTTTCTTTTCCTTTGACATTGTTGTCTTACCATTGATTTGGTAAGCAACCCTATCTTTGGATATAAATGGGACAGGAGTGGGTCATCGTATAACCATGATTAGCAATGTTGCAAGGTATCTTAGCATTCTTTTTGAGGGACTAAGATCATTTCTAAGGCAACTTAGAGAGCGTTATCGAGGGACTATGATCTTGTATTTGCTTGTTTTTTACTAAGATACCTCGCATGCGTAATTTGGACATTTTGTATAAGGAAACCAAGTGGAATAACCCTAGGGGTGCTTGTGTGCAAATGTGTTGTTTTTATGCTTTGTTTTTGTCTTGAATATGGGTTGTCTATTTGTTGTTTTTATCTCAACATGCACACCCTAATTACTAACAATACATGAAAGCAATAAAAATACGGAAAAGTAAAGTCCTATGCTATTACAAACATTAGGAGGATGGGGTGTACAAATTCACAAATGGGGATTGCAAATTAAATTAAGTCCTAAGTTACTATTATAACCATATTGAATGGATAAGAATGTATAAGAAACGTAAAATGAACTTTCTTTTGTTTAAGAAAAGAGATAAGTTTTGTTTAAGAAAATATTTTTGATCTTTTTATTTTAAGAAGTAAGATAAAGCATGTAAAATGTAAAATGTTTTTGGTGTTTTTGATTAGTGAAAATAGAATTGATAGCAAAAATAGTGAGGAAAAATAAAATAGAATCAGCGCATTGCTGAACTAAAAGAGATCAGAAATTCTGACTCTGGCGTGCTGCAAAAATAGAAATCATATTAGTAGAAATAGGTAAAGTCAGAAGTTGAGTCCGCTGAGAACAAAGAAGATTTTAGAAGTTCTGATGCCACTGGCAGAACTTCATCTCCCTCTCTATGTTAGTCAGAGCATCTGCAACTTGGTCATTTCTCAACAAAATAGAAGATGCGCATATAACAGTTATGGCAGGTTTCATAATGTTTCAGAAACAAAAGATATCATAACTATAAATCAGAAGCAAGCATGAATTTGCTAATCCTAATTCTGAGTTCTAATTTCTTCAAGAAGTTCTGAATTAAAATTCTCTCTACTTAGGCAGGCAAATATATGAAACCTCAGAATGTGTACATCATTAAAATCAGGATGTCTACATTGTATTTTTGAACAAAGTTTCCTGACAATGCCTAAGTAATATGATGAGAGTCAGCAGAAGCTTACCTTGCAGCTAGAAAATGTTCTGTGAGCTAGAGTCTGGCTCTGACCGCTTGTGATGTTCTGAACAACTTCCTCTCGTGTTCAGCAGGCTGGAAACTTTCAACTTGGGTTATGAGTGATTAGAAAACTCTGGAACAGCCAAGGAGCAAAGTTTTGACTTCTTTGAGGTGGATATTGATGGTTAGTGTGTCACAGTTTGACTACAAAAGTTAGGATGGATTTTGAATGTATGTCAAAAACTGTATGGGTTGTTTTGGTCGAAAAAACACTTGAGGAAAAATGGAATTTGAATGCAAGAATCATAAGCTAACATGTTTTATATTTTTTGTTTGCAGTTTTTGGACTCTTGGAATTTTAGCAGGGGTTCAGGGCTTTTCTTTCTCGAATTTCCGACCCTTTTACAGTTGCTAGTGACTTTTAATTTATAGGCAAAGATCTTGTAGCTTGGAGATTGCAACCATCACATACTAGGGTGTTGCTTTGCTGTTGAAGCAAGTATGGTGGTTAGTAGCGTTAGCAGCGCCTAAGCTGGAATTGTAAGTAGGAATTAAGGAAAGGTAACTTTAAAAGCAAAAGTAACGCATGGGCCTAGCACACTTTTGTACAAGAGTTTGCTTTTCCAAGACATTAAAGGTACTTATATGCCACACGTGGAGAAATCCTTTGAACAAAGACCCATAAGTGGTTGTGAGCATTAAATGATGACGAGATTGATCAAACCAGACATCCTGCAACGTGATATTCTGCATCATTGCTTAGTTCTGGATTAGAAGTTCAGCTTCAGCGTGACTTAGAATAGACATCCAACTTATGATCTTTGTATCTCCTTGCTCCAGTATGTTCTGAAAGAGCTCTCAGACTTTCTAGGGAGCTTGCAGCATGCTTTGTAACCTTCTTTGAATTACCCTTGCAAACTCTGACTGAACCTTTGTGAAAACTGGCCCAGAAGTTCTGACCAAAATCTGTTTTAAAAGTGTCCAGCATTTGCTGAGTGCTTTAGTTTCATGGACATGTCTTTGAGGAGTTATAACTTGAAATCCCGACATTTCTAGGAGAAGATCTGTTCTGCAATGTTTTAGATCTCATTGAAATCTATAACTATTGTATCAGAAGTTCTTCCAGAATCAGCTTGCATTATGGTGAAAATCTGGCCAGAAGTTCTGAGCTTGTCATATTTCTTAAACACTTAGAAAAATTCTAAGTATTTAGAATTTTGACTTTTCCAAAGTAGTTTTGACTTTTGAAATTCTTGATAAAACAAACTTCACATTTCAACATGTCTTGATGAAATATGATTCTTGAAACTTGATTTTTATCAAAAGTCAAAGTTTGACTTTTCAATGCGCAAATGACCATTTTACCCTCGTGAATGACTTTCTTGGGAAATTTGTAAATCAAGGCTTGAAATTGGATGGGAGCAAACCTGAGGATCCAGGGTGATCCTTTGAGAAATGAGAGGGCAAATTTTAGGGTACAACAGCTGCCCCTGTTCAATCTTTTTAAACCTGAAGAGTTAGATTGGCGGATTTGCCATTCGTGACTTGAAGGTGGAAGATGATTGAACACTAGAGTGCCCAAAAATTTGCACTCGAAGATGTGTTAGTTGATTATGTAGGAAATGGGCTTAAAGATGCCATTTGGAGAGATGATAGATAGTTACTGGAAGAAGTATCAGCATAGATTTCTTGTTGATTTATACTAAACTTGATGTTTTACCTGTAAGAAAAGGAATTAGTAAAATGCAGATGCTTGTATGATGTTCACCAGATGTGGTATTATGTTAAACGTATGTGGTATGTACATGATATGATGTATGAATGTGAGATGTATGTTTTTGTCCGAGAAAATAAACCCTGACTACTGCTGAGGAAATTCTGGGAGATTGAATCTCTGATTGCCATTGGAGATGAAAAATATGCATATCTTCAATTTTGTTGAAAGGATGCTTTCGTTGGGGAATATCGCTCAAATGTCAATTGTTATCTGGTCGGATCCAAGCTTCACAGTTGTTGAGGATGAAGTAGTCGACTGCTATCTGGTCGGATCCAGGCTTCATGGTAATTTACTAGGGATACAGAAGTTAACTGTTATCTGGTCGGATCCAGGCTTTGTAGAAAATTTCTTGAAATTGAATAGTCATCTGTTCGAATCCAGGCTTCACCATGATTTGTTGGGGATACAGAAGTTAAATGTTATCTGGTCGGATCCAGGCTTCGTAGTAAACTTGAAGTGATAACTATTATCTGGTCGGGTCCAGGTTTCATGGTTTTTGGAAAGTTGTGCTATTATCTGGTCGGGTCCAGGCTTCATAGTGTCTCTCTGGGGATTATAGTTAATTGTTATCTGGTCGGGCTTCAGGCTTCATAATAAAATGTTTGAAAAACTGTTATCTGGTCGGGTCTAGGCTTTGCAGATTTCTGAGGTTGATGAGGTCAATTGCTATCTAGTCGGGTCCAGACTTCATAATAAACTGTTTGGGGATTTAGTTATTATCTGGTCGGATCCAGGCTTTACAACAACTTGCTTAAAAAGATGAAGTTGAGAACTGTTATCTGGTCGGATCCAGGTTTCACAATAATTTGTTAGGGCAAAGGCAAACTCTATTGGGGAAAAGAAGTTAAACCTTAGTCGGGTTGATTCCAGGTTCTTCTATATCTTTAAAGAGTTAGGCCACTATCTGGCCGGGTCCAGGTTTTATAGCATCTTGAAATTGAGATCAACTGTTATCTGGTTGGGTCCAGGTTTCAGATACTCAAATTGTCATTTGGTCGGATCCAGGTTTCAGTGATTGAAGAAGTCCAACTATTATCTGGTCGGGTCCAGGTTTCATAGTGTCTCTCTGGGGATCATATTTAATTGTTATTTGGTCAGGCTACAGGTTTCATAATAAATTGTTTGAAGATATAGTTGTTATCTGGTCAGATCCAGGCTTTGTAGATTTCTGAGGTTGATGAGGTCAATTGTTGTCTGGTCGGGTCCAGGTTTCACAATAAACTAATTGGGGATATAGTTGTTATCTGGTCGGTTTCCAGGTTTCATAATGAATCTCTGAGGGTGATTGCTATCTGGTCGGATCCAGGCTTCACAACAACTTGCTTGAAAAGATGAAATTGAAAACTGATATCTGGTTGGGTCCAGGTTTCTCAGCAATTTGTTGGAGATACAGAGGCAAACTCTACTGGGCAAAAGAAGCTAAACCTTGGTCGGGTTGAGTCTGGGTTCTTCTATATCTTTGAGGAGTTAGACTACTATATGGTTGGGTCCAGGTTTCAATGATTGAAGAAGTCCAACTATTATCTGGTCGGGTCCAGGTTTTAGTAATAACTTGAAAATTGTACTAATATCCGATCGGATCCAGGCTTCATAGTATCTTTTTTTTGGAAATAGTAAAGGCTTTGCTGACGACTTTACTGGGGGTCAGGGGTTGTGACTCTATGATTCTGTAATAATTCGAAAGAGAATTCAAAATGGAGAGTGTAGACTCAATCGGGTAGGACAGACTCAGCTTGGGGAGGATACGCTCAATTGAGGATGATAGACTCCGTTTGGGGATAATAGCCTTGGCTGGGGAAGATATACTCAACGGGGAAAATACACTCAGCTGGGGAAGACAGGCTCAACTGAGAAATTCGTGGTGTCTTGATTATTTTATGTTGAAGAAATTTGAACTCGGCTGGGGAAATAACCCTGTTGGGGAAATAAACCTTGTTGAGGAGGTGACTTTCCTTTAGGAAGATACCCACGAGGCTTCAATTTGTAAAAATTAACTTAGCTGGAGAGAAAGCAGCCAAGAGGTTGAGACTCTGGTCGGGGATTATCCTATGCAAAGAGACTTTGTAGGCAACTCCGTTGGGGAAAGGTTTATCGTAGTCATCCTTATGGAGATAATGATAATGATAATTCTCTGGGGATATTTCATATTTATTAAAGAGATGCTTGCTGCTGCTTAGCAGGACACATGTGCCAAACAATTTTAATTATATTTAAATGCACATGTTCATTCAATTTTAGTCATTGGACAAATTTACATTCAAAACAAAGACATAAATTTTGCACTTCAAAGTATATTTGTATTGATATTTTGCCCATGAATAGGCGTTTTTGTACAGAGAGACGGAGATCCTAGTAAGAGGAAATCGTTGAAAGGAAAACAAAATTAAGAATGAAAACAAATAGCCATGTGAAATGATCTTATCGCCTTCCAATTCTACTATTGCCCCAATATCTTCGAATGTCCCTTGTCGTTAATAGAAGTTAATTGGATTGATCTTGGACCGTTTGAAGTTGGACCTTGGTGATAGAATTGACTGTGTTGATTCCAGGACATAGTCACACGCTTTTAATCCTTAACTTTTTCCTGGACCGCCCTTTCGGGTTTTCAGCCCACCAGGATACCCTTTTTTGCCCAAGTCGCCCTTTCGGGTTTTCAACTTGCCGGGTGTATAATCTTTTGCATATAACCCTAATTTTTGCCCAAACCTTTTGGTTTGCTGGGATACCCTTATTTTTCCTAGGTATGTCAACCTAGCGGGTCTCTTATGCGTAATATTTTTTAACTATGTCCGCGTTTATAGGATATGGGAAATCTTCACCATCCATGGTAGTCAGCATCATGGCACCTCTAGAGAAAACTCTCTCGACAATAAATGGCCCTTCATAGGTGGGAGTCCATTTGCCTCTGGGGTCACCTTGTGGTAAAATGATGCATTTTATCACCAAGTCGCCAACTTGATATACTCGAGGTTTAACCTTTTTATTGAAAATATTGATCATCCGTTTTTGATACATCTGACCATGGCAAATAACAGCTAATCGTTTTTCATCGATCAAGTTCAGCTGCTCCAATATCGTTTGAATCCACTCGTCTTCGCCTAAGCCTGCCTCAATCATAATCCTCAGCAAGGGAATTTGAACTTCCACTAGCAGAACAACTTCCATGCCATAGATTAAGGAAAAGGGAGTTGCCCCCGTTGATGTTCTAGCTGAAGTGAGGTAGCCATGTAGAGCAAACAGCAACGTCTAATGCCAATCCTTATAGGTTACTACCATTTTATGCATAATTTTCTTGATATTTTTGTTAGCCTCTTCGACTGCACCATTCATTTTCGGTCTATACGGAGAAGAATTATGATGCTTGATCTTAAGCTGAGTGCAAAGCTCAGTGATCATAGCATTGTTGAGGTTAGTCCCATTATCGGTGATAATCCTTTTGGGGATACCATAACGAAAGATGAGATTGTGTCTGATGAATCTGGCTACCACATTCTTGGTGACTGAGGCAAATGAGGCGGCTTCGACCCATTTGGTAAAATAGTCGATATCAACAAGAGTGAAGCGATGTCCGTTAGAAGCTATAGGTTTGATCTCTCCTATCATGTCAATGCCCCATATTGCAAATGGCCACGGAGCGGTCATGACATTCAGAGGGATAGGAGGCATATGGACCTTGTCAGCATAGATTTGGCATTTATGACAAGTCCTTGAATGTTGATGGCAATCGGTCTCCATCGTTGACCAATAGTAATTGACTCTTAAGATTTTCTTAGCCATCGTATGTCCGCTTGAGTGAGTACCAAAGAGACCATCGTGCATGTCTTCCATAATTTCTTCTGCCTCCTTCTTGTCCACACATCGGAGTAGAGTTGAATCATGGTTGCGCTTGTACAATATCCCATTACTTAGGAAGAATTTGGCTGCAAATCTTCGTAAGAACTTTCTGTCATTGATAGATGCACCCTCTGGATATTCTTGTGCTTCAAGGTATCTCATCACCTCATGGTACCATGGCTTTTCCGCATTGGTGTCAAGCTCATAGCAATGTGCAGGTTCATCGAATCTTTCAATTGTTATCATAGGGGCTTCGTTGTCCCATCTGACTTTGAACATCGAAGACATGGTTTCCAAAGCGTCAGCCAACTAGTTTTCTTCCCTAGGGAAGTGCTCAAAAGTGATCTCTTTGAACCGAGGAATTAGGGACAACACAAGTTCCTTGTAAGGGATGAGATTAGGGTGTTTAGTGTCCCAATCTCCTTTTACTTGGCTAATCACTAGGGCGGAATCTCCGAACACATTCAAATGATTGATCCTTAAATCAATAGCAACTTTCAGACCTAAGATGCATGCCTCATACTCGGCCATATTGTTTATGCAATCGAAACATAGTCTGGCAGTGAAAGGAGTGTGGAAACCTTCAGGAGAGATGATCACAACACCAATTCTGTTACCTAAGGCGTTAGAAGCCCCATCAAATACCATAGTCCATCGGGATCCTGGTTCAGGTCTGTTATATGGTCCAGATTTCGCACAGTCGGTTACCAACATGATGTCCTCATCAGGGAAGTCGAAGTTCATTGACTGATAATCATCCACAGCTTGATGGGCCAAATGATCTGCTAGTACACTTCCTTTAATGGCTTTTTGAGTCGTGTATTGAATGTCGTACTCAGTCAAGATCATTTGCCATCTGGCTATCCGTCCGGAAAGGGCAGGTTTCTCGAAGATGTACTTGATTGGGTTCATCTTAGAAATCAACAGAGTGGTATACGTCAACATATATTGTCTCAACCGGAGAGCAGCCCATGCCAGAGCGCAACAAGTTTTCTTGAGTAGTGAATATCTAGTTTCACAGTTGGTAAACTTTTTGCTCAGGTAATAAATAGCATGCTCTTTTCGGCCAAACTCGTCATGTTGGCCCAGAATGCACCCCATAGAATTCTCTAATACCGTCAAGTACATGATCAAGGGTCTTCCTTCAACTTGATGCATGAGAATAGGAGGTTCTTGTAAGTATTCTTTGATTTTGTCAAAGGCAATATGGCAATCATCGTTCCATCTGACTACCTAATCTTTCTTCAAGAGTTTGAAGAGTGGCTCACAAGTAGCAGTTAAGTGAGATATGAAATGGGCAATGTAATTGAGACGGCCCAAGAATCCTCTGACTTCTTTTTCAGAATGAGGGACTGGAATTTCTTGGATGGCCTTTATCTTGGCAGGATCAACTTCAATGCCTTTATTGCTGACGACAAAACCTAGAAGCTTTCTAGATCGTACTCCACGCGTGCATTTATTAGGGTTTAACCTCAGCTTGTACTTTTTTAGCCTCTCGAATAACTTGTGCAGGTGATCGAGATGTTCTTCTTCTATTTGTGATCTGGAAATCATATCATCTAGATATACCTCTATCTCATGATGAATCATGTCATGAAATAAAGCTACCATAGCCCTTTGATATGTTTCCCCTGCATTCTTTAATCCGAACGGCATGACCTTGTAGCAGAAGGTGCCCCATTGCGTAAAGAAAGTAGTCTTTTCCATATCTTCGGGAGCCATCCTTATTTGATTATAGCCTGATAATCCATCCATGAATGATAAGACTTTATGTTGAGCGGTATTATCAACTAAGACGTCAATGTGTGGTAGAGGGAAATCATCCTTGGGGATTGCCCTATTCAGATCCCTATAGTCTACGCACATGCGAACTTTCTCGTCTTTCTTTGGCACTGGCACCACACTAGCAACCCATTGAGGATAGGATGTCACAGCTAGGAACCCTGTATTAAATTGTTTCATCACCTCGGCTTTGATCTTTTCAGACATATCAAGCCTCATGTGACGAACCTTTTGTTTAACAGAAGGGTCGTCTTCTTTAGTTGGCAGACGATGAACTACGATATCGGTATCCAACCCATGCATATCTTCATAAGACCAAGCAAATACTTCCACATAAACATGCAACATCTGAACCAACCTGCTCTTGACACTGCTTTCCAGGTTAGCGCCGATCTTGATTTCCTTCTTATCTGCCTCAGTACCCAGGTTGACAACTTCAACTGACTCCTCGTGCGGTTGAATAACTTTTTCCTCTTGTAATAGAAGTCTGGCTAGTTCTCCCGGTATGTCACAATCTTACTCGCCTTCGTCTTCGGCTTGGTTGATAGGACATTCAAAGTCATAGTCGGCAATAGTAGAGTTATTGGCAATAGGATCCAGTGTGGATGTGGACCTACAAGAGTGTGTGTGTGCATGTAAGATACATGGCTATATTTTAAAAAAAAAATGTATTTTAAAGAAAGGAAAGATATGAACACAAATATTTGAATGCAAAAGAGTCCAATATACTGAATGATCATATGATTAGATGAACATAAATAAAACCCTTGACAAATGGACCAAAATGCCCCGGGCCAGGCACATGGCTTAAAAGTCATTATTTGAGTATTACATACAACAAGTTCTCGGATTGAAAGAAAAGAAGAAACAAGTAGATTACTCTTCAACAAAGGAGACTGGTACAAAGTCCTTTGTATGCCAATTCTTCAGCTCTGTAGTAGTTGGATACACCCACTCCTCAAATGCAGTCTCTTCTTCAGAATCACCCACGACGTTGACTCCATGGCTTCCAATGCGGAGAGGTGGCTATCCAGCACGAGCACGCCTCATTTCCTTTTGAGCTTTGACGGTGAATCCCAAGCCAAACTTGTCTGCTTTAAATGGGATATCGAGGAGTTCCCCCCAAGTATCATAGTTTCCTTCTTCTATTGCCGCACAGGCATCCTCGACTGAAACCATCTTTGGCGTGGCCTTAAGAGCTTTAGACTCATAAAAAAACATTTAGTAGCAGCAATCATCGGTGGTACAACCTCAAAGGCTTGACATGGGGTTTCAATGAATTCTCCGTCCATCTCTACGTGCTTGAAAGAATTAAGGTGGCTTACCATAAACTCTTCTTCTCCACAGACGGTGACTATTCTGCCCTTGACGGGATATTTGAGTTTCTGGTGGAGGGTTAAGGTTACTGCCCCAACTTTGTGGATCCACGGGCGACCTAACAGACAAGAATAGGCAGGACGAATATCCATAATATAGAAGGTGGAGTTGAGGATTTGGGAATCCACTTTGATTCAAAGATCTACCTCCCCATGAACAGTCCTCTTTGATCCATCAAACGCCCTTACGATGATATCACTTGGCTTCAACATTAAATCTTCACAGTCAAGACGGTCTAACGCCCCCTTGGGTAATACATTCAGAGAAGAACCAGTGTCAACTAGCACATGTGCTAAGGTAGTCCCTTTGCACTCGATAGAAACATGTAAAGCTTTGTTGTGATTCTTCCGAAGAGGTGTTAAGTCAACATCTGAAAACCCCAAGCCATTATCAGCTGTCAGGCTAGCCACACAATTCTCAAATTGGTTCGTTGTTATCTCATGGGGGACATGAGCCCTTTTCAGGAACTTGATTAATGTCTGAGCATGGGCATCAGAGTAAAGCAGCAATGACAACATTGAAATCTTAGAGGGGGTTTGCCCCAATTGCTCTACAATTTTGAAGTCGCTTTTCTTGATGATCTTCAAAATTTCGTCCATTTCACAGGTGGAGGGTTCTTCATTAGCTACATCTTTGGAAGGTACCTCAATCATAACAGGCTCAACAACCTTCTCTTTTCCTCTTGCATCGGTACCTAGCTTGGCAGCAATAATGTGAGTGGGCGTCTTTGTAACTACTGGAGGTGAGATATTGGGTGAAAATATTCTCCTAGTTCTAGTTACTTTGCTTGAGATAGCCATGTTACCAACATTGTCATCTTTTTCTTCTTTGATCTATCCATCTTGTTTAATCATATGATAGAATACTTCAGCTCCGTAATTCCATGGTACCGCTTTATTTGAAGAGTAAGGAATCAGTCCGGGATTGGTAATGATTAAGGGAGAAACACTGGTTCATTTGAAATCCTAATAGGGTCTTCGGAGGTGATCCTAATAGGTTTATTTGAGATGGTAATGATGGAGAGGTCTTCACATTTGTTAATCAATCTTTTGGTAAGTGGAGTCTTTTCAAACAGAATTTTGTGGCTATCCATCAGGCGTTGTATGCCTTTCTTCAGCCTTTCACAACCATTGTATTGTCTCGTACAACACACACAGTCTTTTTCACAGCCAAGGAAAATCCCAGCTTTTAACAAATTGTTCTTGATTATATTCAGCAAGGTAGTCAAATTCTTTAACAGAGGCAATAAAATTTTTATCTTCTACAACATTAACACCTTTGTCATGCTTCGGCATTGGAGCGGTAATTACATTCGGAATTGGAGGAGGATCAAATTCAATAGTTTTGTTGTCAATCAAATCTTGGATTTTGTTCTTCAAGGCCTAGCACTGGTCAGTCTCGTGCCCGGGGCTGTTTGAATGGTAAGCACACTTGGCGTTCGGATTATATTTTGGTGACGAGGTGTCAGGGTTGGCGGGAGGATCGCGTAATGTCACTAAATTAGCCTTGAGCAAATGTTTAAGTGCTTGAGATACTGAAATGCCTAACCTTATAAACTGTCTTCTTGGAGTTTCAAAACATTGATGATTTGCAGATGGTCTTGGAGTAGGAGTTGGATTGGAGATTCGGACAACACTGACAGACGGACGATCATTCTTCTTGATATGGGCCCTTGCCCCATACACATTATTAATTTCTTTCTTCGTAGCAAAAGGTTTTTTGATAGGATTGGGAGTGGAGGTAGATGCCACAGAGATCTTCTAACTTTTGATGCCACTCTCAATTCTTTCACCGGTTAGGATTAATTCGGTGAAACTAGAAGAAGAGCAACCTACCAACAGATTAAAGAAAGGACCTGATAAGGTGCCCATGAACATGTCGATGTGTTCCCTATCAATCAAGGGAGGTTGGACCTTACTAGCAAGGTCTCTCCACCTTTGTGCATATTCCTTAAATCCTTCACTCTTTCCCATAGTCAGATCTTGCAATTGAACCCTCGTTGGCGCCAAGTCGGCATTGTATTGATACTGGTGATAAAAGGTAGTAGCTAAATCCTCCCAGTTTCGAACATTGGTTCCCTCCAATTGGTAGAACCATTCAAGCTGAGTCCCTGACAGGCTGTCTTGAAAGAAGTGAACCCACAAGTTTCTATCAGCGGTGTGGGGCTGGATCTTCCTTACATAGGAACGAAGATGAAGCTTTGGGTAAGACACCCCATCATACTTTGCGAAAATTGGAGCCTTAAATTTCTGAGGGATGACCACTCCCGACACCAATCCCAGTTATTTGAAGTCCAACCCAGGTATTCTCTGGACTTCCATGGAGCTCAGCCGATCCTCTAACTGCTTGTATCTATCCTTAATGGGAGGATATTGCTCATCATTGTAGTCTGTATCATTATCAAAAACCTCAGGACTAAGATTCTCCTCCCTTGCTTCTCTTTCTTGGTTTTCCCCTTCTTTGGACGAGAAGGTCAGATTGACTGGTTGCTTTAGCGGCCCCCCAAATCTTCTACCCATATTAAGGATACCAGCAGACTTCTTCTTCTTCTTTTTCTCTTTCAGGATGAGGGCCTTCAGGTCCTCTTGCCCTTTCGCCAAACTTATGAACATCTGTTGAAATTGGGCATTTTGTGCCTGAAGATCTTTGATGCTTTGTTCAGAAGACATCTTTGCTGAAATAAACAGTGAAGATGATGAGAAACATGTAATGGTACCTATTTATGCAATGCTATGGATGGGATGTGTATGCAATGATTTTAAGGACTTTGGGAATTTTAACCTTTGCAAACCAAAATGAAACAAATATTTTATTAGTAGAAATCAAGGTACAATTGCCTTTTAGGCGATACGATAAAAAAATTCTAAAAACTAAAAAAAAAAATCAAGTTTCCCATGGATGCTTCCTCTTCGTGCCGAGATAGACATTAAGGCTTCTTTCCTCATGAAGCTGCTTTGTGAGCTCTAAGACTTTCTTCTCCTGGGTATAGAACTGGTCCCTATAAGTATCTCTCTCCTTCTTCAACTGGATCTAAGACCTTTGTAGTTCTTCAAGATCAGTGGTGTTGTACCCCAAAATTTGCCCTCTCATTTCTCAAGGATTCTCTCACAAGATCTTCTATGACGTCAAGTTTACAGCACTCGTACATCAATTTAGGCTTGGAATTGGCACAAGGGCAAAATGGTCAATTGCATATTAGAAAGTCAAACTTTGACTTTTTGGTCAACATTACATTCCAAAGATCAAATTTCATCAAGACATGCAAGAATATCAAGCTTGATCATCAAGAAAGTCAAGAAAGTCAAAAGTCAACTTGAAAAGTCAAGATTTCCAAGACTTAGAAATTTTCTAAGTGTTTTTATACATGATAATTTCATCACTTCATGTCATTCTTTCATCATGATGCAAGATGATTCAAAGAAACTTTCAACATGAAAGTTGTAGATCTCTATGATATCTACAACATTGCTTTACACAGCTTCTCCTAAATATGATGGGATCTCAAGTTACAAATTCATGAAGTCACGACATTTTCATTTAACACTTAGAGAAATTTTCAACAGATTTTGGTCAGGATTTTACCCCAACTTCTTGGCATTGTTTCACATAGTTCCAAGATGATTTTGTCAAAATAACATGAAAGTTATAGAGGATGTTTCAAGCTTTCCAAAACATCCAAGAGCATAAATTTATCATACTTGAGCTAGGAGATTCAAGGGTTTGAAGTTGGCCATCCATCTTTGAATTGCAAGTCATTCTAAGTGAAGAACACATAACAAAACTCTCATGATTTGCTGCTTAATCTTATGTTGCAGGCTTCTTTGCTTGCAAATCTCATCATAATTTAATGCTTACACCCACTCTTGAGCTATTACCCAAGTGTTTAAACCATTGTCCAAAAGATCTTTCCATTTATGGTATAAAGGCACCATTGCTATTCTTGAAAAGCAAGCTTTTTGTACAAAGTTTGTATTTAGCCTATACCTTGCTGGTTGCTGATTATACTTCACCCTAAATCATGGGAAGTAGCTCCTCAATACCAGAAACTTTGGTACTTCTTGGGACTATGGAGTACTTGACTTAGTTTGATCTTTGTAATCCAACCAAACCATAACATGCTGTCTTATAAACCTAATCAGATCATATGCACAAACCCCTTGCCTATAAATAGAAGAAGCATTTGAAAGAGAAAAAGGTTGAAAAAGGTTAGAAAAATAGAGAGAAAATCCATAAGTCTTGTTGTAAACTAGCCATCAAAAACCATAACTGTCCAAAAAAGCTTCCACTCTTGAGTTTTAAAGTCCAAATATTTGGAACTCTCACACCTTGCAAGCTCTGTCTAAACATCTAAGCACCTCACATACATCACCTAGAAATTGTTCAAACTCAAGAACAAGCTTCTACAACACCTTTGTTTCCTATTCCAATTTCAATAATAGTCAAGACAACAACTCAAATTCAGAGTATAAAGATCCAACTCCAAGGTAAGTTTCTTGACTTTAGTAATTCATTTTTTGAAGACAAAAATGTAGTAAACATTGTCCTTAAAGCTAACCTTTTGTTTATCTTCCATTCTTTTCATTATGTGTTGAGAACTAACCCATGTATGTAGCAAAACAATGTTGAACTAGAAAAAATGACAGTATGAGTCGACAAATAGCCTTATGAGTCGATACATACTGCTTTACAAGCCCAAAACAGAAGGAAAAACAATGTATGAGTCGACACAAAGCACGTATGAGTCGACACATGCAGTGTATGAGTCGACACATACCATTATGTATCGACTCATACTGAGTTGATTTGGCAATACAGAGGCAAGGAAAGTTATGTGTCGATGCATATGAGCTTGTGTCGACACATAATAGTTCAAAATGCATTTTTTCCTTCTTTTTACACTGTTTTTACGTTTCCTTCATGGTTATTCGATATGGTTGTAATATTTAAGTTCCTACTTCATCCCCATTTGTAAATTGTACCCTCATCCCCTAAATGATGTAATAGTGTAGGACTTTACATTTCCGTAATTTAACGCTTTCAAATACAAATGTTAGTAATTAGAGTTTGTGTATGGCAAGATATGAAATCAACAAGTAGATAACCCTAATCAAAGATTAAATGCATGCAAAATCAAACACATTATCCACACATGCACCATTAAGGTTAACTCCACTTGGCTGCCTTACAAAATGGCCATATTACGCATGTAAGGTATCTTAGCAAAAATAAGCAAATACAAGATCATAGTCCCTCGATGACGCTATCTAAGTTGCCTTACAAATGATCTTAGTCCCTAAAAAAAGAATGTTAAGATACCTTTCAACATTGCTAATCATGGCTATACGATGACCCACGCCCGTCCCGCTTACATCCAAAGATAGGATTGCTTACCAAATCAATGGTAAGACAACAATGTCAAAGGAAAAGAAAATGAACAAAAAAGACATTTGAGTAGGTAGATTGCTCCTAATTACTTGCTCCATTTCAAAACAAACATCCTTGCTTTTTTCAAAAATAATCACCTACACTTTCAAAAACACCTTTCAAACTTGAAAACATTTTCAAAAGATCAACACTTTGTATACATTCTTACGAACGAGAATCATTACAAAGTTTGCCTAAACGATGGCGCCTTTTCAAAATACTTTCAAAAAACCACACAAAGCATAATTTCAAACAAAAGCAAGTATTCTAGCAAGTAACTAAGAGCCCTTGGAAAACCATGGATGAAAAGGGTGTTAATACCTTCCCTTTTCATAATCTACCCCCCGAACTCAAGAAACAATATCAAAGGTCTTTCCTGTGCTTTTTCACCTTCCCTTTTGGATAAAAGAAAAGTCGGTGGCGACTCTTGCTAACCGCAACATTTACGATCAAATTCAAAACACCCAAGTCAGTTTTCCCACCATATCACACAACTGGCGACTCTGCTGGGGAGGATTCTAAAAGTTACCTTATGGTTAGATCACATTTACTTGCTTTCATTGTTTGACTTGTATGCTTTACATTGTGGTTCTTTGTTTGGGTTTGAATCCTCCACCCAGATTTGGGATACCTTATAGGTAAGTAGCAATACGTTGTAGAAACTGTGTGGGGTATACCAACACGGTCTAAGCAATAGTTACGTTAGTGCGACATATTTGTGGGTACCAGTAGCCCTTGAGTAGTCAAGGAGAATAGGGTGCCGCTGAGCGATGTCATAAAGCACTAATGAACTTTTAGAACCTTTACTTGACCAACTTGGCCATTAGGACGTAGTGAGATGACCGACTTTGGTGCAGTCCGAAGTTGGTAGATACTCGATACTACACTCATTGAGGTTTGGTTTTTTGGGATATTTCGGTCGCCATTTAAGAGGCTTGTGCTGAAACAATGCCCGAGAAAACAAATTAGCGATATTGATCTCCTTAGAACCCGATTACTATTTCTAGGACAGGTTTGAGCCAACTAAACTTCAAGAGGGTACTTACCTATGAAACTCCATGCTAGCCTAAACCTAAGGACTTGTTTGCTTTGTTTGTATATATTTACTTGTACATGACATCATAAACATCATAACATCATACTCATACTCACTAACCATTTCAAGGATGTTTTGGGATTTATCTTTGTTCTGTTTTGTAGGACATGGATTCTATTCGCAAGAAAACCATTCAAGTCAATCTTGTAAGGATCCCTCCCCAACTCAAAGAGTTAGCATCAAGGATTCCTGAAAATTATCCATTTACCGAAAGACATGGTCGCCTACTAAACTTGGTTACCTCTAACACTGATGAAGACATGATGAAGGTGCTCTTTCAGTTCTTTGATCCCTTACACCATTCCTTCACTTTTCCCGATTATTAACTTGTGCCAACTTTGGAAGAATTCTCCTAACTCTTGAGGATTCCCATTCTCAATCAACTACCTTTCAATGGTACGGAAAGAGATCCAAAGCTAGAAGAGATTGCTCAAGCTCTACACTTGCAACCATCTGATATCATAACTAATTGGGAAACAAGGAGTGGTGTCAAAGGCTTCCTAGCAAGGTTCTTGTTTGAGAAAGCCTAAAACTGTTGGAACTCTTTGGATTTGCAAGCCTTTGAGGAAATTGTGGCTCTCCTCATCTATGGGATGGTTTTGTTTCCAAATCCTGACCAACTCATAGATGTGAACACCATCAAAATCTTCATGTCTCGTAACCCGGTGCCTACTTTACTAGGGGACATCCTACATTCCTTTCACACTCGCACTTTGAGGAAAAGAGGTATCCTTATGTGTTGTACTCCTATCTTGGCAAGATGGTTTATTTCGTATCTTCCCTAATCTGTATTGAAGAACGAGCAAGGTTCAAGGTGGTCCTATAGGTTAATGACACTCAGACATTCAGATATTTATTGGTGTTCCCGCTCTTTGGAGAATGTTACTATCATCGACCATTGTGGAGATTTCCCTAATGTCCCTTTGTTTGGAATTAGAGGAGGCATCAATTACAACCCTTGCTTAGCCTTAAGACAGTTTGGTTATGCCCGAAGGGATGGTCCACACAAGATGCTTATTCAAGGTTTGGTTTTTGAATACGAGAACAACGATCAAGGTCACCGCCAGAGATTTATCCGAGCTTAGAGGATGTTGAACAAGGTGGATAGCAAGACACTAGGACACAAGAATTTCATTCCCCTCGATCCTTACCTTAAATGGGTACGAGCCCGTGCTTAGAAACTTTTGATGCCTTATCCCTCTATCCTACCAGTCATCATGGAGCCTGTGGTTAAAGGAGATGTTCCCTACACCATCCTCCATCCCGACATACCTACCTCTCTTGAAGACTTACAAAAGGGTTAGATCCAGCTGAAGGAAGAACGAGATACTTTCGAGGCTCAGTTCTATGCTAGTGAAAAGAGGGTCTTGGAGCTTACGAAGCAGCTACAAGAAGAGCAAAGTGTGAACGCTTATCACGCGCCAAAGAGGATGCGTTCAGTCTTTTTATCTTAGAAAGTTATTTTGTAAGCCCAAGAGGCATGATGTAATCTTTATTGTTTTTCTAATGAAAATTAACATTCTCTTGTCTATACAAATTTAAATTTCATTAATCCTTAAATCATTTGCATGTACATATTCCATGCATCATAACATGACAAGTTTTCGCATAACAGGTTTCCTTATCTTTCTACTGTTTATTTCAGCAAGATGGATCTAGAGAAAACTGTGACGGAACTCCAAGCCCATAATTCTCAGTTTCAGGAAGCTTTACTAGCCCTAGCCAAGGGGCAGCAAGATATGATGGCTTTGCTGGTTGTTAAGAAGAAGCCAAAGAAGAAATCTCTGCTCAACATGGGTAGAAGGTTCTAGGAGATAATATGTCAAATCCCACTAGGAGGAGACTCATCTGAAGAGGACGAGAACCAGGTCGGTGAGTTCAAGAGTACTCAGGCTGAATGTGCTAATGATCAAGAATCTAATGATGATTATTTCAACGAGCAGTATCCACCCGCTGATATTAAATACAAGCAGTTAGAAGACAAATTGAAAGCTGTTGAAATCCAAGCCGTCCCCGGTTTAGATTTTGATGATTTGAGTTTGATCTCTGGGGTAATCATTCCCCACAAATTCAAAGTACCAATCTTTGCAAAGTACGATGGGTTTTCTTGTCCCAAACTCCATTTGAAATCTTATGTACGCAAGATACAGCTGCACATTACTGATAAGAAGCTCTGAGTTCACTTTTTCCAAGAGAGCTTGGCTGGAACACAACTTGAATGGTTTTATCAGTTAGATGGTTCTCGTATCAACACTTGGGAGGATCTAGCTACTGCCTTCTACCATTAGTATCAATACAATGCCGACTTGGCGCCAACAAGGGTTCAGTTACAAGATATGACCATGGAAAAGAATGAAGTATTTAAGGAATATGCGCAAAAGTGGAGAGACCTTGCTAGTAGAGTCCAACCTCCCTTAACTGATAGGGAGCACATCGACATGTTCATGAGCACTTTATCTGGTCCTTTCTTTAATCTATTGGTTGGCTGCTCTTCTTCTGGTTTCACCAAATTAATCTTAATCGGTGAAAGAGTTGAAAGTGGCATCAAAAGTGGGAAGATCTCTGTGGCATCTACCTCCACCATCAATCCTATCAAGAAACCTTTTGCTGCAAAGAAGGAAGTTAATGTTGTGTATGGGGCAAGGGCCCATACCAAGAAGAATGATCGTCCATCTGTCAATGCTATCTGAATCTCCAATCCAACTCCTACTCCAAGACCATCTGCAAATCATCAACATTTTGAAACTCCAAGAAGATAATTTACGAGGTTAGGCATGTCATTGTCTCAAGCCCTTCAACATTTGCTCAAGGCTAATTTAGTGACGTTGCGCGATCCTCCCGCCAACCTTGACACCTCGTCACCAAAGTATAATCCAAACGCTAAATGTGCTTACCATTCAAACAGCCCCGGGCACGAGACTGACCAGTGCTGGGCCTTGAAGAACAAAATCCAGGATTTAATTGATAACAAAACTATTGAATTTGATCCTCCTCCAATGCCAAATTTGATTACCGCTCCAATGCTGAAGCATGACAAAGGTGTTAATGTTGTCGAAGATACAATTTTTGTTACCTCTGTTGAAGATTTGACTACTCCATTGAATATAATCAAGAACAATCTGTTGAAAGTTGGGATCTTTCATGGCTGTGAAAAAGACTGTGTGTGCTGTACAAGATGACTCGATGAATGTGAAAGACTGAAGAAAGGCATACAACGCCTCATGGATAGCCATAAAATTCTGTTTGAAAAGACTCCATTTGCTAAGAGTTTGATTAACAAATGTGAAGACCTCTCCATTATTACCATCTCAAACAAACCTATTAGGATCATCTCCAAAGGTCCTATTAGGATTTCAAATGAACCCACAATTTCTTTATTAATAATTACCAATCCCGGACCGATTCCTTATTCTTCAAATAAAGCAGTACCATGGAATTACGGTGCTGAAGTGTTCTATCATGGGATTAAACAAGATGCCTGGACCAGAGAAGAAAAAGATGACGATGTCGGTAACATAGTTGGCTCAGGCAAAGTAACTAGAACTGGGAGAATATTCTCACCCAATATCTTACCTCTAGTAGTTATAAAGACACCCATCCGCATTACCTCCGCCAAGCCAAGTACCGAGACAAAAGGGAAAGGGATGGTTGTTGAGCCTGATGTGATTGAAGTACCCTCCAAGGACGTAACTAATAAAGAACCCTTCGCTCGCGAGATGGAAAAGATTTTAAAGATCATAAAAAGAAGCGACTTCAAGATTGTAGAACAGTTGGGGCAAACCCCCTCTAAGATTTTAATGTTGTCATTGCTGCTTTGCTCTGATGCCCATGCTCGAACATTAATCAAGTTCCTGAAAAAAGCTCATGTCCCCCATGAGACAACAACAGACCAATTTGAGAATTGCATGGCTAGCCTAACAACTGATAATGGCTTGGGGTTTTCAGATGCTGACTTAACACCTCTCGGGAAGAATCACAATAAAGCTTTACATGTTTCTATCGAGTCAAAGGGACTAACTTAGCACATGTGCTAGTCGACACTGGTTCTTCTTTGAATGTATTACCCAAGGGGGTGTTAGACCATCTTGACTGTGAAGATTTAATCTTGAAGCCAAGTGATATCATCGTAAGGGCGTTTGACGGATCAAAGAGGACTGTTCATGGGGAGGTAGATCTTCCAATCAAAGTGGGCTCCCAAATCTTCGACTCCACCTTCTATATTATGGATATTCGCCCTGCCTATTCTTGTCTGTTAGGTCGCCCGTGGATTCATAAAGCTGGGGCAGTAACCTCAAACCTCCACCAGAAACTCAAATATCCAGTCAAGGGCAGAATAATCACCATCTATGGAGAAGAAGAGTTTATGGTAAGCCACCTTAATTCTTTCAAGTACTTAGAGATGGACGGAGAATTCATTGAAACCCCATATCAAGCCTTTGAGGTTGTACCACCGATGATTGTTGCTGCTAAATATTTTTATGATGAGTCTAAAGCTGTTAAGGCCACGCCAAAGATGGTTTCAGTCAAGGATGCCCGTGCGGCAATTGAAGAAGGAAACTGTGATACTTGGGGGCAACTCCTCGATATCTCATTTAAAGCGGACAAGTTTGGTTTGGGCTTCACCATCAAATCTCATAAGGAAATGAGGCGTGCTCGTGCTGGAAATCCACCTCTCCGCATTGGAAGCCATGGAGTCAACGTCGTGGATGATTCTGAAGAAGAGACTGCATTTGAAGAATGGGTGTATCCAACTACTATGGAGCTGAAGAATTAGCATACAAAGGACTTTGTGCCCATTTCCTTCATTGAGGAGTAATCTACTTGTTATTGCTTTCCTTTCAATTCAAGAACATGTTGTCTGTAATATTTTAACAATGACTTTCCAGCCATTTGCCTGGCCCGGGGCACTTTGGTCCATTTGTAAAGGGTTTTATTTATGTTCATCTAATCATATGATCGTTCAGTACATTGGACTATTTTGCATTTAAATATTCGTGTTCATTGTCTTTCTTTTCTTACAAATACATTTTTCAAAAAAATAGCCATGTATCTTACATGCACACACACACACTCTTGCAGGTCCACATCCACTCTGGATCCTATTGCCAATGACTCTACTATTGCCGACTATGACTTTGAATGTCCTATCAACCAAGCCGAAGACGAAATCGAGGAAGATTTTGACATACCGGGAGAACTAGTTAGACTTCTATTACAAGAGGAAAAAGCTATTCAACTGCGCGAAGAGTTAGTTGAAGTTATCAACCTGGGTACTGAGTCAGATAAGAAGGAAATCAAGATCGGTGCTAACTTGGAAAGTAGTGTCAAGAGGAGGTTGGTTCAGATGTTGCATGATTATGTGGAAGTTTTTGCTTGGTCTTATGAAGATATGCCTGGGTTGGATACCGACATCATAGTTCATCGTCTGCCGACAAAAGAGGATTGTCCGCCTGTCAAGCAAAAGGTTCGCCGCATGAGGTCTGATATGTCTAAAAAGATCAAAGCTGAAGCGATGAAACAATTTGATGCAGGGTTCCTAGCTGTGACATCCTATCCTCAATGGGTTGCCAATGTGGTGCCAGTGCCAAAGAAAGACGGGAAAGTTCACATGTGCATAGACTATAGGGATCTGAATAGGGTAAGCCCCAAAGATGATTTCCCTCTACCATACATTGACGTCTTAGTTGATAATACTGCTCAGCATAAAGTCTTCTCTTTCATGGATGGCTTCTCCGGCTATAATCAAATAAGGATGGCTCCCGAAGACATGGAGAAGACTACTTTCGTTACGCAATGGGGCACCTTCTTCTACAAGGTCATGCCGTTCAGGCTGAAGAATGCAGGGGAAACATATCAAATGGCTATGGTAGCTTTATTTCATGACATGATTCATCATGAGATAGAGGTATATGTGGATGATATGATTGCCAGATCACAAACCGAAGAAGAACATCTCGATCACCTACACAAATTGTTCGAGAGGCTGAAGAAGTACAAGCTGAGGTTAAACCCTAACAAGTGCACGTTTGGAGTACGCTCTGGAAAGCTTCTAGGTTTTGTTGTCAGCAATAAAGGCATTGAAGTTGACCCTGCCAAGGTAAAAGCTTTCCAAGAAATGCCAGTCCCTCATTCTGAAAAAGAAGTCAGAGGATTCTTGGGTCGTCTCAATTACATTTCCCGTTTCATATCCCACTTGACTGCTACTTGTGAACCACTCTTCAAACTCTTGAAGAAAGATCAGGTAGTTAGATGGAACGATGAATGCTAGATTGCTTTTGACAAAATCAAAGAATATTTACAAGAACCTCCTATTCTCATGCCTCCAGTTGAAGAAAGACCCTTGATCATGTACTTGATTGTACTAGAGAACTCTATGGGGTGTGTGTTGGGCCAACATGACGAGTCTGGCCGAAAAGAGCATGCTATTTATTACCTGAGCAAAAAGTTCACCGACTGTGGAACCAGATATTCACTGCTTGAGAAAAATTTCTACGCTCTGGCATGGCTGCTAGCCGGCTAAGATAGTATATGTTGACTCATACCACTTTGTTGATTTCTAAGATGGACCCAATCAATTACATCTTCGAGAAACCTGCCCTTTCCAGACGGATAGCCAGATGGAAAATGATCTTAACTGAGTACGACATTCAATACACGACTCAAAAAGCCATCAGAGTGTACTAGCAGATCATTTGGCCCATCAGGCCGTGGATGATTATCAGTCAATGCATTTCGACTTCCCTGATGAGAACATCACGCTGGTAACCGACTGTGCGAAACCTGGACCGTATGAAGGACCTGAACAAGGATCCCAATGGACTATGGTATTAGATGGGGCTTCCAACGCCTTAGGTAACGAAATTGGTGTTGTGATCATCTCTCCTGAAGGTTGCCACACTCCTTTCACTGCCAGACTATGCTTAGATTGCACAAACAATATGGCTGGGTATGAAGCATGCATCTTAGGTCTGAAAGCTGCTATTGACTTAAGGATCAAGCATTTAGATGTGTTTGGAGATTCCGCCTTGGTGATCAGCCAAGTAAAAGGATATTGGGACACTAAACACCCTAATCTTATCCCTTAAAAGGAACTTGTGCTATCCCTAATTCCTTACTTCGAAGGGATCACGTTCGAGCACTTCCCTAGGGAAGAAAACCAGTTGGCTGGCGCTTTGGCAACCATGTCTTCAATGTTCAAAGTCAGACGGGACAACGAAGCCCCTATGATAACAATTGAAAGATTCAATGAACCTGCACATTGCTATGAGCTTAAAACCAATGCGGAATAGCCATGGTACCATGAGGTGATGAGATACCTTGAAGCACAAGAGTATCTAGAGGGGGCATCTATCAATGACAGAAAGTTCTTGCAAAGATTTGCAGCCAAATTCTTCCTAAGTAACGGGATATTGTCCAAACGCAACCATGATTCGACTCTACTCCGATGTGTGGACAAGAAGGAGGCAAAGGAAATTATGGAAGACATGCACGATAGTCTCTTCAATACTCACTCAAGTGGGCATACGATGGCTAAGAAAATATTAAGAGCAGGTTACTATTGGTCAACAATGGAGACTGATTGCCATCAACATTCAAGAACCTGTCACAAATGCTAAATCTACGCTGATAAGGTCCATGTGCCTCTTATCCCTCTGAATGTCATGACCGCTCCGTGGCCATTTGCAATGTGGGGCATTGACATGATTGGAGAGATCAAGCCCACAGCTTCCAACGGACATCGCTTCATTCTTGTTGATATTGACTATTTTACCAAATGGGTCGAAGCCGCCTCGTTTGCCTTAGTCACCAATAATATGGTAGCCAGATTCATCAGACACAACCTCATCTGCCGTTATGGTATCCCCGAAAGGATCATCACCGACAATGGGACTAACCTCAATAATGCTATGATTACTTAGCTTTGCACTCAGTTTAAGATCAAGCATCACAATTCTTCTCCATATAGACCAAAAATGAATGATGCAGTCGAAGCGGCCAACAAAAATATCAAGAAGATTATGCAGAAGATGGTAGTAACCTATAAGGATTGGCATGAGATGTTTCCGTTTGCTCTACATGGCTACCGTACTTCAGCTAGAACCTCAACTGGGGAAACTCCCTTTTCCTTAGTTTATGGCATGGAAGTTTCTTTTCCAGTAGAAGTTCAGATCCCCTTGCTAAGGATTATGAATGAGGCAGGCCTAGGCCAAGACGAGTGGATTCAAACGAGATTGGATCAGCTAAACTTGATTGACGAAAAACGATTAGCTGCTGTTTGCCATGGTCATACATATCAAAAATGGATGATCAAGACTTTCAACAAAAAGGTCAAGCCTCAAGTATATCAAGTTGGTGACTTGGTGATAAAACGCATCATTTTACCACAAGGCGACCCCAGAGGCAAATGGACTCCCACATATGAAGGACCATTTGTTGTCAAGAGAGTTTTCTCTGGCGGTGCCATGATGTTGACTACCATGGATGGTGAGGACTTCCCACATCCCATAAATGCGGACATAGTTAAAAAAATACTATGCATAAGAGACTCGTTAGGTTGACACACCTAAGCAAAATAAGGGTATCCCGGCAAACCAAAAGGTTTGGGCAAAAATTAGGGATATATGCAAAAGATTATACACCCGGCAAGTTGAAAACCCGAAAGGGCGACTTGGGCAAAAAAGGGTATCCTGGTGGGCTGAAAACCCGAAAGGGAGGTCCAGGCAAAAATTAAGGATTAAAAGCGTATGACTATGTCCCGTGGAATCAATACAGTCAATTTTATCCTCAAGGTCCAAGTACAAACAGTCCAAGATCAATCCAATCAACTTCGATCAACGACAAAGGACGTTCGAAGACATTGGGGCAATAGTAGAGTTGGAAGACAATGAGATCATTTCACATGGCTATTTGTTTTCATTCTCAATTTTGTTTTCCTTTCAACGATTTTCTCTTACTAGGATCTCCGTCTCTGTGTACAAAAACGCCTATTCATGGGCAAAATATCAATACAAATACACTTTGAAGTGCAAAATTTCTGTCTTTGTTTTGAATGCAAATTTGTCCAATGACTAAAATTGAATGAACATATGCATATGAACATAATTAAGAACTATTTGGCACACGTGTCCTGCTAAGCAGCAGTAAGCATCTCTTTAATGTATATGAAATATCCCCACAGAGTTATCTCATTATCATTATCCCCATGAGGACGGCTATAATAAACCTTTCCCCAACAGGTTTTATTTCCCCAATAATAATCGAGCAACCATAAAACTCCTCAGTCGAGTTCAAATTTCCTTAACATATAACAATCAAGACACCGCGAAGTTCCCCAACTGAACCTATCTTCCCCAGCTGAGCATATCTTCCCTGGCCAAGGCTATTATCCCCAAGCGGAGTTTATCCTCCCCAGTTGAGTGTATCCTCCCCAAGTTGAGTTTGTCCTACCCGATTGAGTCTACACTCTCCAGTTTGAATTTTCTTTCAGATTATTTCAAATCATAGGGCCACAACCCCTGATCCCCAGTAAAGCCGTCAACAAAGCCTTTACTATTTCCAAAAAAAAGATACTATGAAGCCTGGATCCGACCAGATATTAGCACAATTTTAAAGTTATTACGGAAGCATGGACCCGACCAAATAATAGTTTGACTTCTTCAAGTTGCTGAAACCTGGACTCGACCAGATAATAGTTTGAGTATCTGAAACCTGGACCCGGCCAGATAACAGTTTATCTCAATTTCAAGATGCTATGAAACCTGGACCCGACCAGATAGTAGCCTAACTCTTCAAAGATATAGAAGAACCTGGACTCAATCCGACTAAGGTTTAACTTCTTTTCCCCAGTAGAGTTTGCCTCTGCCCCGACAAATTACTGTGAAACCTGGATCCGACAAGATAACAGTTCTCAACTTTATCTTTTCAAGCAAGTTGTTGTGAAGCCTGAATCCGACCAGATAACAACTAAATCCCCAAACAGTTTATTGTGAAACCTGGACCCGACCAGATAGCAATTGACCTCGTCAACCTCAGAAATCCGCAAAGCCTGGACCATATCAGATGGCAGTTTTTCAAATAGCTTATTTGTGAAACCTGGAGCCCGACCAGATAACAATTAACTATGATCCCTAGAGAGACACTATGAAGCCTGGACTCGACCAGATAATAGTACAACATTCCAAAAACCATGAAACCTGGATCCGACCAGATAATATTTACCACTTTAAGTTACTGTGAAGCCAGGATCCGACCAGATAATAGTTAACCTCTATATCCCCAGCAAGTTATTGTGAAGCCTGGATCCGACCAGATAACTATTCAATTTCAAGAAATTTTCTGCAAAGCCTGGAATTCGACCAGATAATAGTTAATTCGTCTCTTCCCCCAGTAAGTTACCGTGAAGCCTGGATCTGACCAGATAGCAGTTGACTACTTCATCCTCAGCAAATTGTGAAGCCTGGATCCAACTAGATAACAGTTGCCATTCAAGAGATATTCCCCAGCGAAAGCATCCTTTCAACAAATTTTGAACATATGCATATTCTTCATCCCCAACGACAATCAGGGATTCAACCTCCCAAAATTTCCATAGTAGCAGTCATGGATTTATTTTCTCGGACATAAACATACATCTCACATTCATACATCATAGCATGTACATACCCTATGCATTTAGCATAATACCACATCTGGTGAACATCATTCATGCATCTGCATTTTACTAACTCTTTTTCTCACAGGTAAAACATCAAGTTTTAGTATAAATCAACAAGAGATTTGTGCTGATATTTCTTCTAATGTTTATCAACTTTCCTCCAAATGGCATCTATAATCCCATTCACGATCCATCTTCGAGTGTAAATTTCTGGGTACTCTAGTGTTCAATCATCTTTCACCTTCAAGTCACGAATGGCGGACTCACCAATTTAACTCTTCAGGTTTAAGAAGATTGAACAGGGGCAGCTGTTGTACCCCAAAATTTTCCCTCTCATTTCTCAAGGATTCTCTCACAAGATCTTCTATGACGTCAAGTTTACGGCACTCATACATCAATTTAGGCTTGGAATTGGCACAAGGGAAAAATGGTCAATTGTATATTAGAAAGTCAAACTTTGACTTTTTGGTCAACATTACATTCCAAAGATCAAATTTCATCAAGACATGCAAGAATATCAAGCTTGATCATCAAGAAAGTCAAGAAAGTCAAAAGTCAACTTGAAAAGTCAATATTTCCAAGACTTAGAGATTTTCTAAGTGTTTTTATACATGATAATTTCATCACTTCATGCCACTCTTTCATCATGATGCAAGATGATTCAAAAGAAACTTTCAACATAAAAGTTGTAGATCTCCATGGTATCTACAACATTGCTTTACACAGCTTCACCTAAATATGATGGGATCTCAATTTACAAATTCATGAAGTCATGACATTTTCATTTAACACTTAGAGAAATTTTCAACAGATTTTGGTCAGGATTTTACCCCAACTTCTTGGCATTTTTTCACATAGTTCCAAGATGATTTTGTCAAAATGGCCAACATGAAAGTTATAGAGGATGTTTCAAGCTTTCCAAAACATCCAAGAGCATAAATTTATCATACTTGAGCTAGGAGATTCAAGGGCTTGAAGTTGACCATCCATCTTTGAATTGCAAGTCATTCTAAGTGAAGAACACATAACAAAACTCTCATGATTTGCTGCTTAATCTTATGTTGCAGGCTTCTTTGCTTGCAAATCTCATCATAATTTAATGCTCACACCCACTCTTGAGCTATTACCCAAGTGTTTAAACCATTGTCCAAAAGATCTTTCCATTTATGGTATAAAGGCACCATTGCTATTCTTGAAAAGCAAGCTTTTTGTACAAAGTTTGTATTTAGCCCATACCTTGCTGGTTGATGATTATACTTCACCCTAAATCATGGGATGTAGCTCCTCAATACCAGAAACTTTGGTACTTCTTGGGACTATGGAGTACTTGACTTAGTTTGATCTTTATAATCCAACCAAACCATAACATGCTGTCTTATAAACCTAATCAGATCATATGCACAAACCCCTTGCCTATAAATAGAAGAAGCATTTGAAAGAGAAAAAGGTTATAAAAATAGAGAGAAAATCCATAAGTCTTGTTGTAAACTAGCCATCAAAAACCATAACTGTCCAAAAAAGCTTCCACTCTTGAGTTTTAAAGTCCAAATATTTGGAACTCTCACACCTTGCAAGCTCTGTCTAAACATCTAAGCACCTCACATACATCACCTAGAAATTGTTCAAACTCAAGAACAAGCTTCTACAACACCTCTGTTTCCTATTCCAATTTCAATAACAGTCAAGACAACAACTCAAATTCAGAGTATAAAGATCCAACTCCAAGGTAAGTTTCTTGACTTTAGTAATTCATTTTTTGAAGACAAAAATGTAGTAAACATTGTCCTTAAAGCTAACCTTTTGTTTATCTTCCATTCTTTTCATTATGTGTTGAGAACTAACCCATGTATGTAGCAAAACAATGTTGAACTAGAAAAAATGACAGTATGAGTCGACAAATAGCCTTATGAGTCGATACATACTGCTTTACAAGCCCAAAACAGAAGGAAAAACAATGTATGAGTCGACACAAAGCACGTATGAGTCGACACATGCAGTGTATGAGTCGACACATACCATTATGTATCGACTCATACTGAGTTGATTTGGCAATACATAGGCAAGGAAAGTTATGTGTCGATGCATATGAGCTTGTGTCGACACATAATAGTTCAAAATGCATTTTTTCCTTCTTTTTACACTGTTTTTACGTTTCCTTCATGGTTATTCGATATGGTTGTAATATTTAAGTTCCTACTTCATCCCCATTTGTAAATTGTACCCTCATCCCCTAAATGATGTAATAGTGTAGGACTTTACATTTCCGTAATTTAACGCTTTCAAATACAAATGTTAGTAATTAGAGTTTGTGTATGGCAAGATATGAAATCAACAAGTAGATAACCCTAATCGAAGATTAAATTCATGCAAATAAAACACACTATCCACACATGCACCCTTAAGGTTAACTCCACTTGGTTGCCTTACAAAATGGCCATATTACGCATGTAAGGTATCTTAGCAAAAACAAGCAAATACAAGATCATAGTCCCTCGATGATGCTATCTAAGTTGCCTTACAAATGATCTTAGTCCCTCAAAAAATAATGCTAAGATACCTTGCAACATTGCTAATCATGGCTATACAATGACCCACGCCCGTCCCGCTTACATCCAAAGATAGGGTTCCTTACCAAATCAATGGTAAGACAACAATGTCAAAGGAAAAGAAAATGAACAAGAAAGACATTTGAGTAGGTAGATTGCTCCTAATTACTTGCTCCATTTCAAAACAAACATCCTTGCTATTTTCAAAAATAATCACCTACACTTTCAAAAACACCTTTCAAACTTGAAAACATTTTCAAAAGATCAACACTTTGTATACATTCTTACGAACGAGAATCATTACAAAGTTTTCCTAAACGATGGCACCTTTTCAAAATACTTTAAAAAAACCACACAAAGCACAATTTCAAACAAAAGCAAGTGATCTAGAAAGTAACTAAGAGCCCATGGAAAAACATGGATGAAAAGGGTGCTAATACCTTCCCTTTTCATAATCTACCCCCCGAACTCAAGAAACAATCTCAAAGGTCTTTCCTGTGCTTTTTCACCTTTCCTTTTGCATAAAAGAAAAGTCGGTGGCGACTCTTGCTAACTGCAACATTTGCGATCAAATGCAAAACACCCAAGTCAGTTCTCTCACCATATCACAAGTGGGCATATAAGGATGAAGAACAGTGTAGGGAATATCCCCTTCAGTAACGGGTTCCACAATCACTGGTTAGACGACTATGTAGGGCATTATAAGTTTCTGAGCACGAGCTCGTACCCATTAGAGATAAGGTTCCATAGGAATGGAATTCTTCGGCCCCAAAGTCTTGTCGTCAGATTTGTTTATCATGCCCTAAGCTCGTATGAACCTCTGGCGATACCCTTGAACATCCCCCTCATAGTTAAATATAATGCCCTGGATAAGTAACTCATGAGGACCATCCTTTCGAGCATAACCAAATTGTCGCAGAGCCAAACAAGGATTGTAAGTTATGCCTCCCCTAATGCCAAGTAGTGGGACGTTAGGGAACTCCCCACAACGGTTAATAATAGAAACATCTCCCATAAATCGGGAATACTAGAGAATATCCGCGTAAGAAAGTGACATTATCCTTTGCAACCAACCCAAACCTTCTTCATTCTTCAGCACTGACTTAGGGAGGTGAGAAATAAACCACCTCGACAGTAATGGCATGCAGCATATAAGGAGCCCCCTTCTCTTCATGGTACGAGTATGGAGAGCGTGCAAGATATCTCCGAGCAAGGTAGGCACAAGGTTGCGAGAGAGGAAAATCTTGATAGCATACACATCTATGAGTAGGTCCGGATTGGGGAAAAGCACTAACCCATAGATTATAAGGGCCAAGACCTCCTCAAAGGCATGGAAATCCAAATCATCCCAAAACAGCTAGGCCCTGTCTATTAGGAACTTGGCTAGAAAACCCTTGACTCCGCTTCTCGTTTCCCAATTGGATATCACGTCGGCCCGTTTTAGATGCAAAGCTGAGGCAGTGACTTCTAGCTTCAGAACTTCTTCTAAACCTGTGAAAGGCACCTGGTCAAGAATGAATATACTCAATAACTGAGAGAACTCTTCCATGGTGGGCACCAACTGATAGTCTGGAAAGGTGAAGCAGTGGTGCTCAGGATCAAAGAACTGAAAGAGTACACCCATCATCTTTTCATCAAAGCTTGAAGTAACTAGGTTGAGAAGTCGACCATGTCTCTTGATGAATGCAGAAGTTCCAGGAACCCTCGATACTAGTTATTTGAATTGGGGAGGTGTTCTCACAAAGCTGATTCGGATAGTGTTTATACGAGCGGAAGTCATGACCTACAAAATAGAACAAAGATAAAATCCTTCGGTCCTTGGAATGGTCAGTGTAATAAGAATGGATGTGATGTTATGATGCATGATGTTGTGTTCAAACAAAATAAATCACACACAAGCCACGCACACAATAGGCCTTAGGTTCAAAGGCTTGCATGTGGTTAAAGGTAAGTACCCTCTTGAAGTTTAGTTGGTTTCAAACCTGTCTTAGAAAAGTAACCAGGTTCTAAGGATTCTCGATATCACTGATCATCCTCTATCGGGCATTGTTTCAGCTCAGGCAATCTTTTATTGCGGCCGAAATATCTCGAAATTGTGATCTCAACGAGTGTAGCATCGAGTATCAACCAATCCTAAGCTTTATACCGAGGCCGACTATCTCACTACTTTCTAATGGCCAAGTTTGCTCAACTAAGGTTCTAAGGTCCGTTAGTGCTTCACGACACCACACGACGGCCCCGTACTCTCTTCGTTTCCACACGAAGGATACTGGTACCAACCAAAATGTCACACCAACACAACCATCACTTAAACCATATCGGTCTACGCTGTACAATCTCCATGATCTTTTGCTATTTACCTAATAAGTGTCCCCAGATCCGGGTGTAGGATTTTTAACAATAACCAAGCAGAAAACCCTTAAATGTAAAGCAAACAAATCAAACAAAGAAAAGCAAGTAAAGGTGATCTAACCCTAAGGTAACCCGACTTTTAACATTATCTCCCCAGCATAGTCGCCAGTTCTGTGGTACGGTGGGAGAACTAACTTGAGGGTTTGCGTTTGATCGTAAATGTTGCAGTTAGCAAGAGTCACCACCGACTTTTATTTTATCCAAAAGGAAAGGTGAAAAAGCACATAAATACCTTTGAGATTATTTCTTGAGTTTGGGGGGTAGATTATGAAAAGGGAAGGTATTAGAACCCTTTTCATCCATGGTTTTCCATGGGCTCTTAGTTACTTGCTAGATCACTTGCTTTTGTTTGAAATTATGCTTTGTGTGGTTTTTTGAAAGTATTTTAAAAAGGCACCATCGTTTAGGAAAACTTTGTAATGATTCTCGTTCGTAAGAATGTATACAAAGTGTTGATCTTTTGAAAATGTTTTCAAGTTTGAAAGGTGTTTTTGAAAGTGTAGGTGATTATTTTTGAAAATAGCAAGGATGTTTGTTTTGAAATGGAGCAAGTAATTAGGAGCAATCTACTTACTCAAATGTCTTTCTTGTTCATTTTATTTTCCTTTGACATTGTTGTCTTACCATTGATTTGGTAAGCAACCCTACCTTTATATATAAACAGGACGGACGCGGGTCATCGTATAACCATGGTTAGCAATGTTGCAAGGAATATTAGCATTCATTTTGAGGGACTAAGATCATTTGTAAGTCAACTTAGAGAGCGTCATCGAGGGACTATGATCTTGTATTTGCTTATTTTTTACTAAGATAATAATATGGCCATTTTTTATAAGGCAACCAAGTGGAATAACCCTAGGGGTGCTTGTGTGTAAATGTGTTGTTTTCATGCTTTGTGTTTGTCTTGAATATGGGTTGTCTATTTGTTGTTTTTATCTCATCATGCACACCCTAATTACTAACAATACATGAAAGCAATTGAAATTCTGGCAACAAATACTTAATGTCACAGTGAATGTTATGACACAGTATCTGACAAATTGTACACAAACCAAATAGTAATTTAAAAGACAGTAAAGAACACAATCAATTGTTAACCCAGTTCGGTGTATAACGACACCTACATCTGGGGGCTACCAAGCCAGGGAGGAAATTCACTATAAGAGGTATTAATTTAGGAATAAACCAACCAATTTATCTCCTTCACTTAAGACCTACCCAATGAAACTTCAATCTAAGCCCTACTTAAACCTGAGTTCCTACTCACTCCCCCTCAATCACAGCAGTGATACTAATCTACTGATTAATAAGATTATGAAGACATTCTTCAATACACACGCTTGATTTTACTTCAAAGTTTTAATCAAGAGACACAACACTCATGCTTCAAAGCTTTGAGTGATAAAAAACCCTTACAACCAAAACCTATTCCAAGTCACTTATCAAGTGATAATTGCTTGGCTCACAGTAATTACTAAAACTAGTACAACTACAAAATGCCTTATTGATCTTCTATATAAGCGCTGCCCATCATTAGAATTCGTGAGAAATATATATGCAGTCTATTCTTCATTTTGGGCTTCCATAAAAATAGTTAGGGTTAACCAAAGTTAACCTAAAGACTTGGTCTTGGGATTTCATCATAACAGATTAGGGTTAAGCAAGGTTAACCTAATATCCACGTGAGCATCTGATCTAGTCAACATACTTCAACTCAGAGCAGCACACCAGATTCCTGAAAAATCTCAGGAACAATAAATCTGCACAACAACTTGATCAGTATCGAATGTCTTAACATGGGTTATGACATCATGTATCCTGCTCAATGATTTTGGTAGAATTCAGTACATATGATCATAGCTTAATCATCATGATATTCACTCATATTGAGTTGTTCCTGTAGAACATTCCTTCTGCAGAATTTGTCTTTATCCCAAAATGTTATGACATCAGTCATGACATTCGCAAATCTGGTTTTACTAAAAAATAATGCCAACAAGCAAACACTTACAAACTCCCCCTTTGGCAATTTTTTGGCTAAAACCCCTAAACAATCAGAGATTAGAAAGCAGAAGCAACATGCAGCAGAATTTTTAATAACAACTAATCTAACTCCCAATATCTAATTCTACCAAAATTACCACAATTACTTCTCCCCCTTTTTAGCCATAAAGAGGCCAAAGGATCTAGTACTTTAAGTTATACAATCATCAAAAAGAAATCCAAAATACACATAAACACAAAGAAGGTAGCAAATAGCAGCAACAAGTTCCAGCGTCAATCTTTACAACTCAGCAAACACAGACCTTCAGGTACTGTCATCCCCTGAGGAAGCACTATTTTCAGCAGCATCTTTTGGTGAGCTTCTTGCAGAACCATCATGTTGTTCTTCAACAACATTCTCTTCCCTAATTTGTTCTTCATTCTCCTCCTGTTCCAGACTAGTAATCAGCTCTTCAAGAGTCCTTTTTCTTGTATCAAGCTCTCTGCAGGTTTCTTTTAGAACAGCTATAACATCATCCTTTTTGGAATGAGCTTTGATATTTGATGTCTCAGCATATGTCATAACAATGTCAGGGACATGTGTTCCCTGAAACAGCTTATAGTGAAAACCAAGTGCAGGGGCTCGTTTGCGCACATAGTCCTTTTCAACCAGAATATCAGGATACTGATCAATGATTATACCACACAGGAGAGAGGGAAAAGCAATAGGGCCTTTAATAGCCCAGCTCTCAGCATGTTTCATTGTTTGATCAAAGATGTAGTTGCCATAATCAAAGTTTGTTCTGGTTCCAACAACATAGATAAATCTTCCCAAACCAGTGGAGATGGTGGATTTGTGGTTGGTGGGAACCCAGTTATCTGCACCAATTTTGTGCAGTATGGAAAACTTCACACTCAGCTTGCTTGCAGTTAGCTTCCTTTTCAAGGGCCAGTGCTTGACTTGCTTGGCAGTGATGGTTTGACAAACCTGGTTGACAGTAACTTCACACTCAGGCTGAGCATCATCAGGCCTCCCTAGGTATTTGTTTATCACAGTAGGAGAGAAATTTACCTTCCTTTCTCTCACATAAACACTCTTAAAATCAGCTGACTTTCCATCAGCACATCCACTAGACAAATTTACTATGAATTTTTTGACAAGAATCTCATAGCAGTTGGAAAACTTGATTAAAATATCTCTGTCAAACCTTGTATTAAGCAAAATTAATTGCTACATCTCTTCATATTGGCAAATACCCAGCTTGCTTCTTAAATCCTCAAACTGACTAGCATCAAGTGCCTTGGTAAAAATATCAGCCGGTTGTAGTTCAGTGGAAACATGTTCCAACTTAATCACCTTTTCCTCCACAAGATCTCTGATGAAGTGATGTCTAATGTCAATATGCTTAGTCCTGCTGTGCTGTATAGGATTCTTGGATATGTTAATAGTAATCAAATTGTCACAGTACAATGTCATCACATCTTGTGTGACATTATACTCAGTCAGCATCTGTTTCATCCAGATCATTTGAGAACAACTGCTACCAGCTGCTATGTATTCAGCTTCAGCAGTAGATAGAGACACACAGTTTTGTTTCTTGCTGAACCAAGAAACAAGATTATTTCCCAAAAAGAAGCATCCTCCAGAGGTGATCTTTCTATCATCAGCACTACCAGCCCAATCAGCATCACAATAACCAGACAAAATTGGTTCACATCTATGAGAGTACAGCATGCCATAATTGTAAGTTCCACTCACATACTTCAGAATTCTTTTCACCTGGTTGATGTGACTTACTTTGGGTTCAGCCTGGTATCTTGCACATACTCCAACTGCAAAGGCAATGTCAGGTCTGCTGGCTGTTAAGTATAGCGGACTTCCTATCATGCTTTTGTACAAGCTTTGATCCACATTTGCCTCACTTGTGTCTTTGGATAACTTTAAATGAGTAGGTGCAGGAGTCCTTTTATGACTGGCATTCTCCATCCCAAACTTCTTGACAATATTCTTTGCATACTTGCTTTGAGATAGAAAAATTGAGTCTTCCATCTGTGTGAGTTGTAGTCCAAGAAAGTAGGTCAATTCTCCCATGAGGCTCATTTCAAATTCAGCTTGCATCTGGTTAGCAAAATGTTTAACCATTTTATCTGACATTCCTCCAAATACTATGTCATCAACATAAATTTGAGCTACCATTATCTTTCCTCCTTCATCCTTGACAAAAAGAGTTTTATCCAAACCTCCTTTCATGTATCCTTTGTCAGTGAGGAACTTTGTCAACCTTTCATACCAAGCTCTAGGAGCTTGTTTCAGACCATATAATGCTTTCCTCAATTTGTAGACATGATCAGGACAGTTTGGATCCACAAATCCTTTAGGCTGTTCCACATACACTTCCTCATTTAAGTACCCATTTAGGAAGGCACTCTTCACATCCATCTGAAACAGCTTGAACTTAAGGAGACAAGCAACTCCCAAGAGAAGTCTGATTGATTCCAGTCTGGCTACAGGAGCAAAAGTATCATCAAAATCAACCCCTTCAACTTGAGTGTATCCTTGAGCAACAAGCCTTGCCTTATTCCTGGTGACAACTCCTTCAGCATCTGACTTGTTCTTGTAGATCCACTTTATGCCAATGATGTTTGTTCCTTCTGGTCTAGGAACTAACTCTCATACTTCATGTTGCTTGAACTGGTTCAATTCATCTTGCATTGCTCTAATCCAGTATTCATCAGTCAAAGCCTCTTTAACATTTTTTGGTTCAATCTTAGACACAAAACAAGAGTTTGTGATGATTTTTCTAGATCTTGTAGTGACTCCACTGTTAGGATCTCCTATGATGAGTTCCTTAAGATGATCTTTATGAATTCTGATGGAAGGATCTTTGTTAGCTTCCTTTGATTCAGACTCTGATGGAGTAGGATTAGGCACATCATCCTTTTTAGACACTTGTGTTAAAGTCTCAAAGAATGTCTCAACATCATATGGGACATTTGTTTCCTCATGGTGATCATCGACTATGACATTTATAGACTCCATCATAACTTTGGTCCTGGAATTGAACACCCTATATGCTCCGCTGTTGGTAGAGTATCCTAGGAATATTCCTTCATCAATTTTAGGGTCCATCTTTCTCCTTTGTTCACGATCTGTCAGAATATAGCATTTGCTCCCAAAGACATGGAAGTACTTCACTGTAGGCTTTCTTCCTTTCCATAGTTCATAAAGAGTGGATGATGTTCCCTTTCTCAAGGTGACCCTGTTGTGGACATAACATGTTGTATTTATAGCTTCAGCCCAAAAATGAATAGGAAGCTTCTTGGCATGTATCATTGCTCTGGCAGATTCCTGTATAATCCTATTTTTCCTTTCCACAACTCCATTTTGTTGAGGAGTTATAGGTGAAGAGAACTCATGATTGATTCCTTCTGAGGAACATAACTCATCAAACTTACTATTTTCAAATTCCTTGCCATGATCACTTCTGATTTTGACAACGCATCCTTCTTTTTCTCTCTAAATTCTTTTGCACAATTCCTTAAATACATCAAATACATCAGATTTTTCCCTAATGACGTTTATCCAGGTGAATCTGGAAAAATCATCCACAACAACATAGGCATATCTCTTTCCACCAAGACTTTCCACCTGCATGGGACCCATCAGATCCATATGTAGAAGTTCTAGCACCTTAGAGGTGGTCAGATGTCTTGTCTTTGGATGTGACATTCTAGTTTGCTTTCCAACCTGACATTCACCACAGACTCCCCCTTCATCAATCTGAAGCCTTGGAATCCCTCTGACAGCCTCCATGGATATGATCTTTTTCATCCCTCTAAGATGTAAATGACCAAGTTTTTGGTGCCACAGTTTCACTTCCTTTTCTTCTTTGGCTATAGAGCACACAAAAGAGTAGTTAGTGTTCTCAGACTCCCATAAGTAACATTTGTCTTTTGATCTGGCTCCTCTCATTACAACTTCTTGTTTTTCATTAGTTACAAGACATTCAGACTTGGTGAAGTTGACCTTGAATACTAGATCACATAATTGACTGATACTTATGAGATTAGCAGTCAAACCATTTACCAACAACACTTCATTTAGGTTTGGAACTCCAGGGCAGTCCAAGTTTCCAACTCCTTTAATTTCTCCTCTAGCACCATCTCCAAAAGTGACATAACTAGTAGTATGAGGTTTGACATCATTCAACAGATTCTTGATTCCAGTCATGTGTTTAGAGCATCCACTATCAAAGTACCAGTCTTCCTTGGCAGAAACTCTAAGGGAGGTGTGAGCTATCAGGGTTGCAGTCTTTTTCTTCCACTGTTGAGTGTATGGTTCCTTGTTAGTCTTAGGTTTGACATATGGGGTCTGATTAGGATATCCATATAGTCTGAAGCAGAATGGCTTTATGTGACCAAACCTCCCACAATAATGACATCTCAATCTTTTATACTTTTTCTTCATATTTCTCTGTTCTTGATGTTGAGTCCTATGTTGTGACATCTGCTTTGACATTTGTTTATCAGGCCTGGTCTTCTTCTTGTCAACAACAGATTTCTTTGCAGCCACAAATCCTAGACCAGACATGTTTCCTGCATTTTGTCCAGCCTGAAGGATTTCTTCCAACTTGTCAGTTCCAGTTGTTAACATCTTGACAAACTTAGTCATCTGATCAAGTTTGGAGTTCAACATTAGAACTTCACCTTTGAGATGGCTTATAGTAGCAGTGTCTGCCTTCTTCTCAGCCTCCAACTTCACTATCAGCTTTTTCTGTTTCTCATTTTGCTGACAGACTTCAACACTTCTGATACATAGCTTCTTGTAGGTGTCAGCAAGTTCTTCAAATGTCACTTCCTCATCACTAGAATCATTATCAGAGTTACAAACACCAGATAGTACAATAACTAGTTTAGCAGATTCTTCTTCAGAGTCACTTTCTGAGTCACCATCAGACCAATTAACAGACATTCCTTTCTTTTGTTTCTTTAGAAAGGTAGGACATTCAGCTCGAATGTGCCCATGTCCTTCACATCCATGGCATTGGATTCCTCTGCTTTGATTTCCCTTTTCTTCAGACTTAGTTCTTCTGCTGGAGTCATAGGATCTGCTAATGTCAGAGGAAATGTTCTTGATATTTGACCTTGACTTTGGGTCCATTCTCTTGATGAGTTTGTTGAACTGCCTTCCAAGCATAGCTATAGCTTCTGATATATTCTCTTCATCACTCTCCTTGCTTTCATCTTCAGTATTGGATACAAGGGCTATGCTCTTGTTTTTCTTATCAACATTGTCACTGATCCCCATCTCAAATGTCTGAAGTGACCCAATGAGTTCATCAACCTTTAAGTTGCAGATATCATGAGCTTCCTCTATAGCAGTCACTTTCATTGCAAACCTTTTAGGCAAGGACCTGAGAATCTTTCTCACTAGCTTTTCTTCTGACATCTTTTCTCCCAATGCTCCTGAGGTGTTGGCAATTTCTAAGATGTTCATGTGAAACTCATGAATGGTCTCATCTTCCTTCATCCTTAGATTCTCAAATTTGGTAGTGAGCATCTGAAGTATTGACATTTTTACTTTGGATGTACCCTCATGGGTGGTTTTGAGAGTGTCCCAAACATCCTTGGCCAGTTCACATTGATGTACTAGTCTGAATATGTTTCTATCAATTCCATTGAACAAGGCATTTAATGCTTTAGAGTTACCCAGGGCTAACTCTTCTTCTTCTTCTTTGCTCCATTCTTCCTTAGGTTTCAGACTAGTCGTCCCATCTTTCCCAGTTATGGTGGGATGGTTCCATCCTTTGTCAGCAGCTCTCCAAGCTTTATTGTCCAGTGACTTCAAGAAGGCAAACATACGAGGTTTCCAGTAGTCATAGTTTAATCCATCCATAATAGGTGGTCTGTTCCCAAAGCCTCCTTCCTTGTCCATAGCGCCAGAAAATAATATCCCTAGATCTCACCCAAAAAGACAGGCAGGGTGCCTGCTCTGATGCCAATTGAAATTCTGGCAACAGATACTTAATGTCACAGTGAATGTTATGACATAGTATCTGACAAATTGTACACAAACCAAACAGTAATTTAAAAGACAGTAAAGAACACAATCAATTATTAACCTAGTTCGGTGTATAACGACACCTACATCTGGAGGCTACCAAGCCAGGGAGGAAATTCACTATAAGAGGTATTAATTAAGGAATAAACCAACCAGTTTATCTCCTTCACTTAAGACCTACCCAATGCAACTTCAATCTAAGTCCTACTTAAACCCGAGTTCCTACTCACTCCCCCTCAATCACAACAGTGATACTAATCTACTGATTAATAAGATTATGAAGACATTCTTTAATACACACGCTTGATTTTGCTTCAAAGCTTTAATCAAGAGACACAACACTCGTGCTTCAAAGATTTGAGTGATAAAAAACCCTTACAACCAAAACATACTCCAAGTCACTTATCAAGTGATAATTGCTTGGCTCACAGTAATTACTAAAACTAGTACAACTACAAAATGCCTTATTGATCTTCTATATAAGCGCTTCCCACCATTAGAATTCGTGAGAAATATATATGCAGTCTATTCTTCATTTTGGGCTTCCATAAAAATAGCTAGGGTTAACCAAAGTTAACCTAAAGACTTGGTCTTGGGATTTCATCATAACAGATTAAGGTTAAGCAAGGTTAACCTAATATCCACGTGAGCATCTGATCTAGTCAACATACTTCAACTCAGAGCAGCACACCAGATTCCTGAAAAATCTCAGGAACAATAAATCTGCACAACAACTTGATCAGTACAGGATGTCTTAACATGGGTTATGACATTGGTTATGACATCATGTATCCTGCTCACTGATTTTGGTAGAATTCAGTACATATGATCATAGCTTAATCATCATGATATTCACTCATACTGAGTTGTTCCTGTAGAACATTCCTTCTGCAGAATTTGTCTTTATCCCAGAATGTTATGACATCAGTCATGACATTCGCAAATCTGGTTTTACCAAAAAATAATGCCAATAAGCAAACACTTACAACAATAAAAATGCGGAAAAGTAAAATCCTATGCTATTACAAACATTAGGAGGATGGGGTGTACAAATTCACAAATGGGGATTGCAAATTAAATCAAGTCCTAAGTTACTATTACAACCATATTGAATGGATAAGAATGTACAAGAAATGTAAAATGAACTTTGTTTTGTTTAAGAAAAGAGATAAGTTTTGTTTAAGAAAATATTTTTTATCTTTTTGTTTTAAGAAGTAAGATAAAGCATGTAAAATGTAAAATGTTTTTGGTGTTTTTGATTAGTGAAAATAGAAGTGATAGCAAAAATAGTGAGGAAAAAGAAAATAGAATCAGCGCATTGTTGAACTAAAAGAGATCAAAAATTCTGACTCTGGTGTGCTGCAAAAATAGAAATCATATTAGTAGAAATAGGTAAAGTCAGAAGTTCTGGGTCCGCTGAGAACAAAGAAGATTTCAGAAGTTCTGATACCACTGGCAGAACTTTGTCTCCCTCTCCATGCTAGTCAGAGCATCTGCAACTTGGTAATTTCTCAACAAAACAGAAGATGCACATATAACAATTATGGCAGGTTTCATAATGTTTCAGAAACAAAAGATATCGGAACTATAATCAGAAGCAAGCATGAATTTACTAATCCTAATTCTGAGTTCTAAATTCTTCAAGAAGTTCTGAACTAAAATTCTCTCTACTTAGGCATGCAAATATATGAAACCTCAGAATGTGTACAACATCAGAATCAGGATGACTACATTGTATTTTTGAACAAAGTTTCCTGACAATGCCTAAGTAATATGATGAGAGTCAGCAGAAACTTACTTTGCAGCTGGAAAATGTTCTGTGAGCTGGAGTCTGGCTCTGACCGCTTGTGGTGTTCTGAACAACTTCCTCTCGTGTTCAGCAGGCTGGAAACTTTCAACTTGGGTTGTGAGTGATTAGAAAATTCTGGAACAGCCAAGGAGCAAAGTTCTGACTTCTTTGAGGTGGATATTGATGGTTAGTGTGTCACAGTTTGACTACAAAAGTTAGGATGGCTTTTGAATGCATGTCAAAAAATGGATGGGTGGTTTTGGTCGAGAAACACTTGAGGAAAATGGAATTTGAGTGCAAGAATTAAAAGCTAATAGGTTTTGTATTTTGTGTTTGCAGTTTTTGGACTCTTGGAATTTTAGCAGGGGTTCAGGGCTTTTCTTTCTCAAATTTCCAACCCTTTTAAAGTTGCCAATGACTTTTAATTTATAGGCAAAGATCTTGTAGCTTGGAGAGTGCAACCATCACATGCTTGGGTGCTGCCTTGCTGTTGAAGCAAGTATGGTGGTTAGTAGCCTTAGCAGTGCCTAAGCTGGAATTGTAAGCAGGAATTAAGGAAAGGTAACTTCAAAAGAAAAAGCAACGCATGGGCCCAACACACTTTTGTACAAGAGTTTGCTTTTCCAAGACATTAAAGGTACTTTTATGCCACACGTGGAGAAATCCTTTGAACAAAGACCCAGAAGTGGTTGTGAGCATTAAATGATGATGAGATTGATCAAACCAGACATCCTGCAACATGATATTCTGCATCATTGCTTAGTTCTGGATCAGAAGTTCAGCTTCAGCGTGACTTAGAATAGACATCCAACTTCTGATCTTTGTATCTCCTTGCTCCAGTATGTTCTGAAGGAGATCTCAGACTTTTTAGGGAGCTTGTAGCATGCTTTATAACCTTCTTTGAATTACACTTGAAAACTCTGACTGAACCTTTGTGAAAACTAGCCCAGAAGTTCTGACTAAAATCTGTTTTGAAAGTGTCCAGAATTTGCTGAGTGCTTTAGTTTCATGGACGTGTCTTTGAGGAGTTATAACTTGAAATCCCAGCATTTCTAGGAGAAGTTATGTTCTGTAATGTTTTAGATCTCATTGAAATCTATAACTATTGTATCAGAAGTTCTTCCAGAATCAGCTTGCATCATGGTGAAAATCTGGCCAGAAGTTTTGAGCTTGTCATATTTCTTAAACACTTAGAAAAATTCTAAGTATTTAGAATTTTGACTTTTCCAAAGTAGTTTTGACTTTTGAAATTCTTGATGAAACAAACTTCATATTTTAACATGTCTTGATGAAATATGATTCTTGAAACTTGATTTTGATCAAAAGTCAAAGTTTGACTTTTCAATGCGCAAATGACCATTTTACCCTCGTGAATGACTTTCTTAGGAGATTTGTAAATCAAGGCTTGAAATTGGATGGGAGCAAACCTGAGGATCCAGGGTGATCCTTTGAGAAATGAGAGGGCAAATTTTGGGGTACAACAACGTGGAATAATTATGGAGGAATATTCGCGGAAAAAACAAAACAAAACGCATGTTGTGGATGTGCCGAGTGGAACCCAATGTGTGCCATGGGGCACACATATTTTGATATGTGCTGATAAGAATGGTTTATATGCCGAGGGGCACACAAAATACACTTGTGTCGGGCGAGACAGATGGTGTGTCGAGGGGCACAACCTTCTGATATGAAATCTTCTGGCTTTCTGATTTTTAACCCATTTCTTTTCCATTTCTTCTCCTCCTCTCATTTAGGCCTTGGATGAAATAATTACCTGAAACATACTTGAAAAGCCAACATAATGCAACATAATTTAGATGAAACGATAACTTTATTTATGCAAATCGGGTCAAATAAGCTATGTATTTTCACGTTATCAAACTCCATTATACTTTGAACCTTTGCTTGTCCTCAAGCAAATAATCAGTAAGGTAGTCTTTTAAGCACAAGTTAAATGCAATTACATGACACAAATCAATTCGTATGTGGTTGTGTGATGATTCTGTTAGAACGATGTAAGCTCAATATCAACAACAAAGATACGGTAATAGCACTAGACAACCCTTTCTTATGCAAACCAGTTCCAGTCATGCTATTATAGCTTAACCTAATTATTTTTTCTTTGTTTCATCTGTTTTGCTCGAGCACAATCACATTAAGCCCTTTATCTTATTTTACGCACATTGTAGAGTAGCCGGTTAGTGATGGTCATATTAATCATGGGGTTCTGGTACATAAATTTTGTAACCTCTTAATTAATCTGATTGCAAGATGCGAGGGATCGAACTGTAGTCCGCCCTACCAAGTTCAGCACCAGAAACCTCTGAACCAACTTACATCGGGTTTTTATACATAATATGTAGGTTCCACACTGTTGGATTAAGTGACTGGATGAGGGTCACCTAACTTAATTAGTGCATTCACCGCTTTCAATTAATCATTACAAGATGTTTAGGAAAATTTTAAGACCATTCACTTATATCCGTAGGCTCTCTATGTAGTTTGTTTTGAAGACGGTGTTGACTGCTTATATAAACTACCCGGGGTTACTTTAAAGTTTGAGGTTTCGATATAATAGGTACTTAACTGACCTCGCGTAAGAGGGGGGTTAGAGTGTTAAGATGGTATCGATTTTGTTAAAATCTTACTAAAAAATTGCTAACATATCTTTAAGAATGAGCAACCTATATACTCTTCGAATGTGTCAAGTAAAAGTTTTGTTATGGGTCAATAAAGTGAGAGATTCAAATAATAAATGAAAAATTTGCATATAACCACTAGATATTACACAAATTGTTTTATTGAAGGGAAAATTTGCGGTAATGAAAATCTACTTAGGAAAACGAAAACTAAGCGGTAAAGCTTCCTCCCCCAAACTTAAACTGAGCATTGTCCCTAATGCAAAAAAGTAAGAAAGGAAGGAAGGAAAATGAGATGAATGACTACTCTTTGCCTTGGCCACGCATTCCGTGATGTTCCCGCGCTCGTGCTCGTCCACGTGCATCATTTCTTCCCTAGAAAGGATCAACACCATATCCCTGTAGTCCAACACGAGTAACAAAATCATGCAGTCCGTCAACTCGATAGGTCAATGCTTGCATTTCCTAGGTAAGATCTAACATACTACGGTCATGCCAGTAGGCGTAGTCGTGTTGATCTCTCTGAAGTTGTTGGATTTCTTGCATCATCTCGTTTTGATGTGCTTCCATCCTATGATAGTGTTGGGCTTCAACCTCGTTACGGTGTAACATTTCAGCATAAATGTCTTTGAGAGTACGTGGCTTCCTATGATTTCTTCTTCTTCTAGGATACTCCCCTGATGATGAAGCTGCAACGTTCTCAGTAAGAGCTTGTGTAGCATGTTGGTTGGTGTTAGTCTGGGGAGCGTCTTGCTCAAGTACTTGCTCCATTTCATCTGGTTCAGCATTGCTTGGGCCAGCTTGATCATTTTGAACTTTCTCACACGAAGCATGAACATTAAGATCATAACACCACTTATCCATATCTGTAACATTGGTAAGCTGGGGATTTGGAAAAATAATACTTGGAACAACTTTGTTCCGTACCATAAGATTGTATCTTCCATCATTTCTAACTTTAATAAGGTGTCAAACACGACAGTTGTCAATATCAATGAATAAAACTGGAAGTGAAGGCAGATTCGCCAGTTTGTCCCCCAAGTTCAGAGCAAGTGCTATAGAAGTAACTAAACCTCAAATACAGAAAGGGGTAGTACCTTGTGCACAAAGAGTCTGGATGTGGGCTAAGAGGAATGCACTGGCATTAATCTCCCAACCAAGCGTGAAGGTGCAGTGTAGGATGAACAATTCTTTAAAATTGACTTTGTTGTTGTTTTTCCTCCCGAAAATAGTGTTGGAAAGGATGCGATGAAAGTAATGGATGAAAGGATTGTGGATAGATGAAGCAAAGAGACCCTCTCAACTTGAAGGTCGCTCACCGGTTAGAACTTCCTATAGACCGAATACAGTTGATGCCCAATCGAATTTCGAAGGGATTCGGTAGCGCGCTTCTCCTCCACGAGGAAAACACAACAAATCACTCAGAGCCTCTTGGTTCATAGAGTATTCTTTGTTAAACATATGAAAGCTAGCAGTGCCCATGAGATATATGTTGTCATTTGTTGGGGTGTTGTTTGAAAAAGAGCTCAAAAACTCCAATGTCATAGATTAATAAGTCAGATGGTTTAGGGTGCATGCATAAGATAGGTGTGATACGGTGGGAGAACTGACTTGAGGTTTCGCGTTTGTGTTCGCAAATGTTTCGGTTTAGCAAGAGTCGCCACCGACTTTTTATTTTATCCTAAGGAAAGGTCAAAAAGCACAAGAAAGACCTTTGAGATGTTTTCTTGGGTTCAGGGAGTAGATTATGAAAAGGGAAGGTGCAAGCACCCTTTTCATCCATGGTTATCCATGGGCTCTTAGTTACTTGTTTAGATCACTTGCTTTGCTTTTCAATTGTTTGAAACGGTGCTTTTCAATTGTTTGAAATGGTGCTTTGTGTGTGGTTTTGAAAGATGTTTTGAAAAGAGGCCATCATTGTGGCAACCTTTGTAATGATTCTTGTTTGAATGTATACAAAGATGTTTTTGTCTTTTGAAAAGGTTTCAATGTTTGAAAGTTTGATTTGGGAAATGTTTTGAAATTATGTTGTGAAGTGTGTTTGAAAATAGCAAGGATGTTTTTGCAAGCTTTTGATCAAGTAACTAAGAGCTATCTACCCTATTTTACTCAAAGATCTTTCTTATGTTTTTAACCCTTTTAACAGTGTTGTTTCACCATTGTATTTGGTGAACAACCTTGTGTTAGGATGTTAAACGGGACAGGCGCGAGTCATCGTATAAACCATGATAGCAATTGTGTTAGGTATCTTTGATAATTTTCTTGAGGGACTTGATCATTTTTGTTTAGGCAACCAAGATAGCGTCATCGAGGGACTATGATCTTTTTTGTTTTGTTTTTGTTTTACCAAAGTACCCAACATGCATACCATGGCCCATTTTTGAAGGCAACAAGTGGATTGTAACCCTAGGGGTGCAAGTGTGTATTGTGTTTGATTTTCATGCATTTTTGTCTTTGATTAGGTCAAACTATTTGTTAATTTGGATTTTTGCATACAAACCCTAATTCTCTAATCATGGCATAATTGAAAGCGTAAAGTGCGAGAATTTAAATTCTAAGCTATTACAACATGATTATGGGGATGGGGGTACAATTTTGAATAGGGGGTATTTGACAAGAAATATAAACCATAGTTTACTATTACATCCAAATTGAATTTCAATATTTAAATGGACAATTATTCAAATCAACAAAATAAATAAATATCAAATAAATATGAATTATGCAAAAAAAGGTTTTTGTTTATCTATGTATGTAAAAGTATTTTTAATGTAAAAAGTATAAAGAAATAAATAAAAAAAAGATTAGTTTTATTTGTTTTAAGGGTAAACCCTAATTTCTTTAAGAAAATAGATATAATATATTATTTATATACAATAAAAATATATTAATATGTACAAAAATAAAATATACTTAAAAAAGGTATTTTTTAGTATGAATAATAATAAAAGTAAAAATGTAATATTTTCATATATTTTATTCTAAGTATTTAATAAAATAAAAATATATAAATTGGTTGCCTAAACAGTGTTGTTTCACCATTGTATTTGGTGAACAACCTTGTGTTAGGATGTTAAACGGGACAGGCGCGAGTCATCGTATAAACCATGATAGCAATTGTGTTAGGTATCTTTGATAATTTTCTTGAGGGACTTGATCATTTTTGTTTAGGCAACCAAGATAGCGTCATCGAGGGACTATGATCTTTTTTGTTTTGTTTTTGTTTTACCAAAGTACCCAACATGCATACCATGGCCCATTTTTGAAGGCAACAAGTGGATTGTAACCCTAGGGGTGCAAGTGTGTATTGTGTTTGATTTTCATGCATTTTTGTCTTTGATTAGGTCAAACTATTTGTTAATTTGGATTTTTGCATACAAACCCTAATTCTCTAATCATGGCATAATTGAAAGCGTAAAGTGCGAGAATTTAAATTCTAAGCTATTACAACATGATTATGGGGATGGGGGTACAATTTTGAATAGGGGGTATTTGACAAGAAATATAAACCCTAGTTTACTATTACATCCAAATTGAATTTCAATATTTAAATGGACAATTATTCAAATCAACAAAATAAATAAATATCAAATAAATATGAATTATGCAAAAAAAGGTTTTTGTTTATCTATGTATGTAAAAGTATTTTTAATGTAAAAAGTATAAAGAAATAAATAAAAAAAAGATTAATTTTATTTGTTTTAAGGGTAAACCCTAATTTCTTTAAGAAAATAGATATAATATATTATTTATATACAATAAAAATATGTTAATATGTACAAAAATAAAATATACTTAAAAAAGGTATTTTTTAGTATGAATAATAATAAAAGTAAAAATGTAATATTTTCATATATTTTATTCTAAGTATTTAATAAAATAAAAATATATAAATTGGTTGCCTAAACAGTGTTGTTTCACCATTGTATTCGGTGAACAACCTTGTGTTACGATGTTAAACGGGACAGGCGCGAGTCATCGTATAAACCATGATAGCAATTGTGTTAGGTATCTTTGATAATTTTCTTGAGGGACTTGATCATTTTTGTTTAGGCAACCAAGATAGCGTCATCGAGGGACTATGATCTTTTTTGTTTTGTTTTTGTTTTACCAAAGTACCCAACATGCATACCATGACCCATTTTTGAAGGCAACAAGTGGATTGTAACCCTAGGGGTGCAAGTGTGTATTGTGTTTGATTTTCATGCATTTTTGTCTTTGATTAGGTCAAACTATTTGTTAATTTGGATTTTTGCATACAAACCCTAATTCTCTAATCATGGCATAATTGAAAGCGTAAAGTGCGAGAATTTAAATTCTAAGCTATTACAACATGATTATGGGGATGGGGGTACAATTTTGAATAGGGGGTATTTGACAAGAAATATAAACCCTAGTTTACTATTACATCCAAATTGAATTTCAATATTTAAATGGACAATTATTCAAATCAACAAAATAAATAAATATCAAATAAATATGAATTATGCAAAAAAAGGTTTTTGTTTATCTATGTATGTAAAAGTATTTTTAATGTAAAAAGTATAAAGAAATAAATAAAAAAAAGATTAATTTTATTTGTTTTAAGGGTAAACCCTAATTTCTTTAAGAAAATAGATATAATATATTATTTATATACAATAAAAATATGTTAATATGTACAAAAATAAAATATACTTAAAAAAGGTATTTTTAGTATGAATAATAATAAAAGTAAAAATGTAATATTTTCATATATTTTATTCTAAGTATTTAATAAAATAAAAATATATAAATTGGTTGCCTAAACAGTGTTGTTTCACCATTGTATTCGGTGAACAACCTTGTGTTAGGATGTTAAACGGGACAGGCGCGAGTCATCGTATAAACCATGATAGCAATTGTGTTAGGTATCTTTGATAATTTTCTTGAGGGACTTGATCATTTTTGTTTAGGCAACCAAGATAGCGTCATCGAGGGACTATGATCTTTTTTGTTTTGTTTTTGTTTTACCAAAGTACCCAACATGCATACCATGGCCCATTTTTGAAGGCAACAAGTGGATTGTAACCCTAGGGGTGCAAGTGTGTATTGTGTTTGATTTTCATGCATTTTTGTCTTTGATTAGGTCAAACTATTTGTTAATTTGGATTTTTGCATACAAACCCTAATTCTCTAATCATGGCATAATTGAAAGCGTAAAGTGCGAGAATTTAAATTCTAAGCTATTACAACATGATTATGGGGATGGGGGTACAATTTTGAATAGGGGGTATTTGACAAGAAATATAAACCCTAGTTTACTATTACATCCAAATTGAATTTCAATATTTAAATGGACAATTATTCAAATCAACAAAATAAATAAATATCAAATAAATATGAATTATGCAAAAAAAGGTTTTTGTTTATCTATGTATGTAAAAGTATTTTTAATGTAAAAAGTATAAAGAAATAAATAAAAAAAAGATTAATTTTATTTGTTTTAAGGGTAAACCCTAATTTCTTTAAGAAAATAGATATAATATATTATTTATATACAATAAAAATATGTTAATATGTACAAAAATAAAATATACTTAAAAAAGGTATTTTTAGTATGAATAATAATAAAAGTAAAAATGTAATATTTTCATATATTTTATTCTAAGTATTTAATAAAATAAAAATATATAAATTGGTTGCCTAAACAGTGTTGTTTCACCATTGTATTTGGTGAACAACCTTGTGTTAGGATGTTAAACGGGACAGGCGCGAGTCATCGTATAAACCATGATAGCAATTGTGTTAGGTATCTTTGATAATTTTCTTGAGGGACTTGATCATTTTTGTTTAGGCAACCAAGATAGCGTCATCGAGGGACTATGATCTTTTTTGTTTTGTTTTTGTTTTACCAAAGTACCCAACATGCATACCATGGCCCATTTTTGAAGGCAACAAGTGGATTGTAACCCTAGGGGTGCAAGTGTGTATTGTGTTTGATTTTCATGCATTTTTGTCTTTCATTAGGTCAAACTATTTGTTAATTTGGATTTTTGCATACAAACCCTAATTCTCTAATCATGGCATAATTGAAAGCGTAAAGTGCGAGAATTTAAATTCTAAGCTATTACAACATGATTATGGGGATGGGGGTACAATTTTGAATAGGGGGTATTTGACAAGAAATATAAACCCTAGTTTACTATTACATCCAAATTGAATTTCAATATTTAAATGGACAATTATTCAAATCAACAAAATAAATAAATATCAAATAAATATGAATTATGCAAAAAAAGGTTTTTGTTTATCTATGTATGTAAAAGTATTTTTAATGTAAAAAGTATAAAGAAATAAATAAAAAAAAGATTAATTTTATTTGTTTTAAGGGTAAACCCTAATTTCTTTAAGAAAATAGATATAATATATTATTTATATACAATAAAAATATATTAATATGTACAAAAATAAAATATACTTAAAAAAGGTATTTTTTAGTATGAATAATAATAAAAGTAAAAATGTAATATTTTCATATATTTTATTCTAAGTATTTAATAAAATAAAAATATATAAATTGGTTGCCTAAACAGTGTTGTTTCACCATTGTATTTGGTGAACAACCTTGTGTTAGGATGTTAAACGGGACAGGCGCGAGTCATCGTATAAACCATGATAGCAATTGTGTTAGGTATCTTTGATAATTTTCTTGAGGGATTTGATCATTTTTGTTTAGGCAACCAAGATAGCGTCATCGAGGGACTATGATCTTTTTTGTTTTGTTTTTGTTTTACCAAAGTACCCAACATGCATACCATGGCCCATTTTTGAAGGCAACAAGTGGATTGTAACCCTAGGGGTGCAAGTGTGTATTGTGTTTGATTTTCATGCATTTTTGTCTTTGATTAGGTCAAACTATTTGTTAATTTGGATTTTTGCATACAAACCCTAATTCTCTAATCATGGCATAATTGAAAGCGTAAAGTGCGAGAATTTAAATTCTAAGCTATTACAACATGATTATGGGGATGGGGGTACAATTTTGAATAGGGGGTATTTGACAAGAAATATAAACCCTAGTTTACTATTACATCCAAATTGAATTTCAATATTTAAATGGACAATTATTCAAATCAACAAAATAAATAAATATCAAATAAATATGAATTATGCAAAAAAAGGTTTTTGTTTATCTATGTATGTAAAAGTATTTTTAATGTAAAAAGTATAAAGAAATAAATAAAAAAAAGATTAATTTTATTTGTTTTAAGGGTAAACCCTAATTTCTTTAAGAAAATAGATATAATATATTATTTATATACAATAAAAATATATTAATATGTACAAAAATAAAATATACTTAAAAAAGGTATTTTTTAGTATGAATAATAATAAAAGTAAAAATGTAATATTTTCATATATTTTATTCTAAGTATTTAATAAAATAAAAATATATAAATTAGTTGCCTAAACAGTGTTGTTTCACCATTGTATTCGGTGAACAACCTTGTGTTACGATGTTAAACGGGACAGGCGCGAGTCATCGTATAAACCATGATAACAATTGTGTTAGGTATCTTTGATAATTTTCTTGAGGGACTTGATCATTTTTGTTTAGGCAACCAAGATAGCGTCATCGAGGGACTATGATCTTTTTTGTTTTGTTTTTGTTTTACCAAAGTACCCAACATGCATACCATGACCCATTTTTGAAGGCAACAAGTGGATTGTAACCCTAGGGGTGCAAGTGTGTATTGTGTTTGATTTTCATGCATTTTTGTCTTTGATTAGGTCAAACTATTTGTTAATTTGGATTTTTGCATACAAACCCTAATTCTCTAATCATGGCATAATTGAAAGCGTAAAGTGCGAGAATTTAAATTCTAAGCTATTACAACATGATTATGGGGATGGGGGTACACTTTTGAATAGGGGGTATTTGACAAGAAATATAAACCCTAGTTTACTATTACATCCAAATTGAATTTCAATATTTAAATGGACAATTATTCAAATCAACAAAATAAATAAATATCAAATAAATATGAATTATGCAAAAAAAGGTTTTTGTTTATCTATGTATGTAAAAGTATTTTTAATGTAAAAAGTATAAAGAAATAAATAAAAAAAAGATTAATTTTATTTGTTTTAAGGGTAAACCCTAATTTCTTTAAGAAAATAGATATAATATATTATTTATATACAATAAAAATATATTAATATGTACAAAAATAAAATATACTTAAAAAAGGTATTTTTTAGTATGAATAATAATAAAAGTAAAAATGTAATATTTTCATATATTTTATTCTAAGTATTTAATAAAATAAAAATATATAAATTGGTTGCCTAAACAGTGTTGTTTCACCATTGTATTTGGTGAACAACCTTGTGTTAGGATGTTAAACGGGACAGGCGCGAGTCATCGTATAAACCATGATAACAATTGTGTTAGGTATCTTTGATAATTTTCTTGAGGGACTTGATCATTTTTGTTTAGGCAACCAAGATAGCGTCATCGAGGGACTATGATCTTTTTTGTTTTGTTTTTGTTTTACCAAAGTACCCAACATGCATACCATGGCCCATTTTTGAAGGCAACAAGTGGATTGTAACCCTAGGGGTGCAAGTGTGTATTGTGTTTGATTTTCATGCATTTTTGTCTTTGATTAGGTCAAACTATTTGTTAATTTGGATTTTTGCATACAAACCCTAATTCTCTAATCATGGCATAATTGAAAGCGTAAAGTGCGAGAATTTAAATTCTAAGCTATTACAACATGATTATGGGGATGGGGGTACAATTTTGAATAGGGGGTATTTGACAAGAAATATAAACCCTAGTTTACTATTACATCCAAATTGAATTTCAATATTTAAATGGACAATTATTCAAATCAACAAAATAAATAAATATCAAATAAATATGAATTATGCAAAAAAAGGTTTTTGTTTATCTATGTATGTAAAAGTATTTTTAATGTAAAAAGTATAAAGAAATAAATAAAAAAAAGATTAATTTTATTTGTTTTAAGGGTAAACCCTAATTTCTTTAAGAAAATAGATATAATATATTATTTATATACAATAAAAATATATTAATATGTACAAAAATAAAATATACTTAAAAAAGGTATTTTTTAGTATGAATAATAATAAAAGTAAAAATGTAATATTTTCATATATTTTATTCTAAGTATTTAATAAAATAAAAATATATAAATTGGTTGCCTAAACAGTGTTGTTTCACCATTGTATTTGGTGAACAACCTTGTGTTAGGATGTTAAACGGGACAGGCGCGAGTCATCGTATAAACCATGATAGCAATTGTGTTAGGTATCTTTGATAATTTTCTTGAGGGACTTGATCATTTTTGTTTAGGCAACCAAGATAGCGTCATCGAGGGACTATGATCTTTTTTGTTTTGTTTTTGTTTTACCAAAGTACCCAACATGCATACCATGGCCCATTTTTGAAGGCAACAAGTGGATTGTAACCCTAGGGGTGCAAGTGTGTATTGTGTTTGATTTTCATGCATTTTTGTCTTTGATTAGGTCAAACTATTTGTTAATTTGGATTTTTGCATACAAACCCTAATTCTCTAATCATGGCATAATTGAAAGCGTAAAGTGCGAGAATTTAAATTCTAAGCTATTACAACATGATTATGGGGATGGGGGTACAATTTTGAATAGGGGGTATTTGACAAGAAATATAAACCCTAGTTTACTATTACATCCAAATTGAATTTCAATATTTAAATGGACAATTATTCAAATCAACAAAATAAATAAATATCAAATAAATATGAATTATGCAAAAAAAGGTTTTTGTTTATCTATGTATGTAAAAGTATTTTTAATGTAAAAAGTATAAAGAAATAAATAAAAAAAAGATTAATTTTATTTGTTTTAAGGGTAAACCCTAATTTCTTTAAGAAAATAGATATAATATATTATTTATATACAATAAAAATATATTAATATGTACAAAAATAAAATATACTTAAAAAAGGTATTTTTTAGTATGAATAATAATAAAAGTAAAAATGTAATATTTTCATATATTTTATTCTAAGTATTTAATAAAATAAAAATATATAAATTGGTTGCCTAAACAGTGTTGTTTCACCATTGTATTTGGTGAACAACCTTGTGTTAGGATGTTAAACGGGACAGGCGCGAGTCATCGTATAAACCATGATAGCAATTGTGTTGGGTATCTTTGATAATTTTCTTGAGGGACTTGATCATTTTTGTTTAGGCAACCAAGATAGCGTCATCGAGGGACTATGATCTTTTTTGTTTTGTTTTTGTTTTACCAAAGTACCCAACATGCACACCATGGCCCATTTTTGAAGGCAACAAGTGGATTGTAACCCTAGGGGTGCAAGTGTGTATTGTGTTTGATTTTCATGCATTTTTGTCTTTGATTAGGTCAAACTATTTGTTAATTTGGATTTTTGCATACAAACCCTAATTCTCTAATCATGGCATAATTGAAAGCGTAAAGTGCGAGAATTTAAATTCTAAGCTATTACAACATGATTATGGGGATGGGGGTACAATTTTGAATAGGGGGTATTTGACAAGAAACATAAACCCTAGTTTACTATTACATCCAAATTGAATTTCAATATTTAAATGGACAATTATTCAAATCAACAAAATAAATAAATATCAAATAAATATGAATTATGCAAAAAAAGGTTTTTGTTTATCTATGTATGTAAAAGTATTTTTAATGTAAAAAGTATAAAGAAATAAATAAAAAAAAGATTAATTTTATTTGTTTTAAGGGTAAACCCTAATTTCTTTAAGAAAATAGATATAATATATTATTTATATACAATAAAAATATATTAATATGTACAAAAATAAAATATACTTAAAAAAGGTATTTTTTAGTATGAATAATAATAAAAGTAAAAATGTAATATTTTCATATATTTTATTCTAAGTATTTAATAAAATAAAAATATATAAATTGGTTGCCTAAACAGTGTTGTTTCACCATTGTATTTGGTGAACAACCTTGTGTTACGATGTTAAACGGGACAGGCGCGAGTCATCGTATAAACCATGATAGCAATTGTGTTAGGTATCTTTGATAATTTTCTTGAGGGACTTGATCATTTTTGTTTAGGCAACCAAGATAGCGTCATCGAGGGACTATGATCTTTTTTGTTTTGTTTTTGTTTTACCAAAGTACCCAACATGCATACCATGGCCCATTTTTGAAGGCAACAAGTGGATTGTAACCCTAGGGGTGCAAGTGTGTATTGTGTTTGATTTTCATGCATTTTTGTCTTTGATTAGGTCAAACTATTTGTTAATTTGGATTTTTGCATACAAACCCTAATTCTCTAATCATGGCATAATTGAAAGCGTAAAGTGCGAGAATTTAAATTCTAAGCTATTACAACATGATTATGGGGATGGGGGTACAATTTTGAATAGGGGGTATTTGACAAGAAATATAAACCCTAGTTTACTATTACATCCAAATTGAATTTCAATATTTAAATGGACAATTATTCAAATCAACAAAATAAATAAATATCAAATAAATATGAATTATGCAAAAAAAGGTTTTTGTTTATCTATGTATGTAAAAGTATTTTTAATGTAAAAAGTATAAAGAAATAAATAAAAAAAAGATTAATTTTATTTGTTCTAAGGGTAAACCCTAATTTCTTTAAGAAAATAGATATAATATATTATTTATATACAATAAAAATATATTAATATGTACAAAAATAAAATATACTTAAAAAAGGTATTTTTTAGTATGAATAATAATAAAAGTAAAAATGTAATATTTTCATATATTTTATTCTAAGTATTTAATAAAATAAATATATATATATATATATATATATATATATATATATATATATATATATATATATATATATATATATATATATATATATATATATATATATATATATATATATATATATATATATATATATATATATATATATATATATATATATATATATATATATATATATATATATATATATATATATATATATATATATATATATATATATATATATATATATATATATATATATATATATATATATATATATATATATATATATATATATATATATATATATATATATATATATATATATATATATAATATTAAATATGTATAATATAAAATAAAATATGTACAAAAATAAATCATATTTTTATTAATATTTTCAGTGTGAATAAAAATAGGAAATAAAAATAAAAGTATAAATTACATATTATTTTCAAAGTTTAAATAAATTATAAAAGTATTCAAACGTTTTTTATGTTAAAAAAATAGAATAAAATGCCAAATAAATGTGAAAATATTTTTAAGCCCAGCCCACCACTTCATAACTTAAAACTGAAAATGGGGGGGTGTTAGAAGCAAGCAGGCCAAGCCCAGCCCACCACTTCATAACTTAAAATTTCTCTAAGTTAAAAGTTTTAGGAACCCTTGTTCCAAAAATCATAACTTGAGATCCAAGCTTCTTTTGAGAAAACTTTGTGAATCAAAGTTGTAGACTATGTGGAGGACTACAACTTTCATGTTGTAAGTTTTGTTTGAATCCATTTGCATTATGGTGAAAATGTGGGACAAAGTTAGGAAAAATTAAGAAAATTTCATAACTTAGAAAAATTCTAAGTTATGAAAATTTTCAATTTCAAACCCTAATTTGTAATTTTGGGTTTCTTGATGAACAAGTTTCATAATTTGACACATCTTGATGAAAAATGACCCTTGGCGCTTGATTTTAACCAAAAAGTCAAAGTTTGACTTTTCAGTGTACAGTCAAATTTTGATCAGTTGACTGAAAAATTCATCTGTCAATCCCATGCATTTGTGATCTTTTGAACTTGCTGAATAAGTCAATATGATGCCATTGAGTCTTTGAGTCCATGGTTGAGCTTAATTTGCCATTGGCTAGGTCAAACAGTCAAAAAGTTGCCTTTGTACAGTCAAAACTCTAAAAATGACCATTTTGCCCTTTTGGTGATCTGATCAAATTTCTTGTGGAATTATGGTCCAAACTTGATCAAATGGTTCATATGAGTTCATAATGTTGATGTGGGTCAAAATTCATGAGGTTTGACTGTAAATTGGCCATAGTTGACTTTTTCCCCAATACAGTTGATTTCTAGGTCAATTGTCCAATTGACTGGGCAAAAATTTGATTCAAGGCTTGAAACTTAGTATGTACAAACTTATGAGTCCAAAAAGAAGTATGAAAGTCAATTTGAGCATTGAAGGTCCAAAAATCCTTGTGCAAACTCAAACCCTAATTTAGGTCATCAGTGCAAGGAGATGTCTTGAGCAGAGCAAACCCTAGCTTGATCTTGAGTTCCAAGAGCCTTGTGATGAGAAATGTTGATAAAATGAGAGGGAGAATTTTGGGGTACAACAATAGGTCAGAATTATGAAGCAGCCATTGCACACTCTCTAATAATCCCAACTCACGTAGGCAGTTAATGTCAACATACCTTATGGTTATGACCGAACATTGATAAACTTCCGGTATTGAGCTTCTTGGTGTACCCTAGCTTCTCCGTTTCTGAACACAATTCCGGACAGCTCGGGCTCTCCTCTTGTGTGTTGAATTCGTCGAGACATTATGATAATATGCAAGGGAGGTGGAAAGGTTCGATTTCGGGAAAATGACAAAAAGTTTGTGGGTTTGGATAATTGTTCCTCAAGTGCTTAAATACAAAACAATAGAAAATGCAGGGATTTTGAATTCAATGGTGTTTAATGATAATTGTAGAAATTCAATGAATGTGGAACAGTATGGGTGAGGAATGTGGGAAAGGGTTTAAATGGGGTTTAATCTCTTGGAAAAAGGTTAAAAGAAACGAATGAACCGATTTCTATTTGAATAGATAAGCGATGATGTAATAAAGTCTGTGACGAGGGGCATAGAATGCGTGCTGAGCGGCACACTATGTAAATGGCTGGCGGTTGTCACAAAATGTGTGACGAACGACACAACATAAATATTTATAATTTATCAACAGAGCTAAGAATTAAATCTTCCATATTCATTCGTTCAGGCATATATAGATTATTTATATCAGTAAGAGGCAGATTAATAGTATAACATTTAAAACATATCAGAAACGTAAATATCTCATGCCAAACATTTTAATAAAATCCATAAACTTTAAATTCTTCCAAAAAGTAGTCTAAGAAATAAAAGAAAAGACAAAAACAGAAGAAACAATATGTGAGCATAATGTAAGACAAAAAAACAAATAAATCTAGAAATTGCAGATTGTCAAGATATTTCAGCCACTACTATTAGCATTGAGCATTGAGGAATAGATATGATGGAAAATATGATCCACTTGCTCAGTTACTAAGTCCATAAAGCCATGAAATTCGATGCGCAGTTTGGTGAATTCTTCTCTTAAGCAGTTTAATTCATTTTTCACAGCAAGTAAGGCGGTATCAAGATCAACAAAGTGAGGTGTCGAAGAAACTGGAGCAAAGGAAGCACACGAAAGGGCAGGTTGCTCAATGGGTAGAAAATGGTGATAGAAAGGTGGGGTTTTGGGATCAGTTTCAGTGTCAGAGAGGAAGGAATCATTGTGGTCATAAATTTGAGGTGTTTCGGGAGAAATGGGAGGTGAAGTTGGTTGCGGTTCCAGATCAAAAAGCCAATTGTTTCGGTTATGAATACATGTTCTTGGATTAGGTAGGGTGAAAAGTTGCATAACCTGATTGTTGGTTAGAAGTTCAAATTCACTAGGGCCTAAATTTCTGATTATGCCGGTATTGAAACAAAACCGAATATCCATGGGTCGGAATTTACCTAGAGGGTGGAGTCCTAATAGTGGTTGACACATTCCGATAGCATTTGCTATCATGGTTACTAGACCTCCCACCAAGATAGGTGCATGATTAGTTTGGGCAATATGGTCAAAGTTGGCAATCATAAAGGTAACGATATTAACAGGGCAGTTTCTAAAGGCACAATACATAATGAAGAGCTCATCTCTGGACACAGAAGTTATGTTTTGAGGTTTTCCAAAAAGTGTATGGGCTAGGAACTTATGGAAGTAAAGGATAGCAGGGTTATGAATACTTTCAAAAAACATATTGTCAGGCTCATGGTTTCCGTCTCCAGTTATACTATCCCAGAAGTATCCCAGTTCACGGTCCATAAGAAGGTCCTCTTGGGTACAGATGAAAACATGCGGGCTACTAGGAAATCCTAATAGGTTAGAAAGTTCACGATTATTATAGCGGTATTCTATCCCGAATATTCTAAAAGTGGTTAGGCCTCTATTGAATCCTAAGCATGGTCAGGTAAAAAGATTAGTGACCTTAGGAATTCTAAGGTCATCTTCCTATAAGAGCTAAATCTTCTCCTCAAAGGAGAAGCATCCCAACCTACTTGGTTTAGAAAAAACACTACACTGTCTCTAATGCCTAAAGCGGTCATGGTAGGGCCATCAGGATAAAAGGTTAGTGTCATTTCCCTTGCAGCCAGTGCCTCGAAGCGCCTCCTCTGGGCACTTCCTTAGAAAACTATGTCCATGGTGTCAATTTCTTGCATCTTAAGTTAGTATTTTAAGTTAGCCTGTAAATAAGTTGACAATTAGAATTAAGTCAGTTGTGGATAACATTAGAGATCAATACTGCAATACTATGATGAAAAGGAAAGAAAGAAAAGTAAGAAAATGCAAACAAAACAAAATAGTAAATCAAAATAAAAACTAGAAAAATGGGTTATCTCCCACTAAGCGCTTTGTTTTATGTCGTAAGCTCGACATAATTTTAATGGATGATTAGATCCACGAGTGAGCGGGTAGCTCTGCAAGATGGAAACTAGCGGAATAGTCCTTGTTTTCTATGCAATGATAGTGCTTTAAGCACTACCCTTTTACGATAAACGGTTCGCTAGATTTATTCTTAATTTCAATAGCTGCATTTGGAAAACCTTAGTTATTTTGAACGGACCGGACCACCTAGAATGAAGTTTTCCTGGGAATAATTTAAGTCTAGAATTAAACAGGAGCACTATGTCTCCCTCATCGAACCTTTTTCCAAAAATGCGCTTGTCGTGCCAATTTTTTGTTCTTTTTTATAGATCCTGGCATTTTCATACGCGTCTAGTCTAAGTTCTTCTAGCTCATGGATATTCAAGATTCACTTTTCGCATGCGGAAGTGTAACTTAAGTTGATGGTTTTGATTGCCCAATAATCTTTATGCTCTAGTTCTACCGGCATATGCCATGATTTTCCATAAACTAGTTTGAAAGGTGTGGTTCCTATGGGTGCCTTATAGGCTGTTATATATGCCCACAACGCTTCGTGTAATCTAGACGACCAATATTTCCTAGAAATGGCAACTGTTTTTTCTAAAATTTGCTTAATCTCTCTGTTGAAGACTTCTACTTGTCCACTTGTTTGGGGATGATATGGTGTTGCTACACGGTGGCGGACTCAATATTTCATTAATAGTTTTTCAAAGATTTTCTCAATGAAATGAGAACCACCACCATTGATGACAAGTCTTGGCACACTGAATCTAGGAAAAATTATATTTTTAAAGAGCCTGATTACTATTCATGCGTAATTTTTTTGGAGAAGCTACAACCTCAATCCATTTTGATGCATAATCAACAATAATGAGTATGTATTTATTTCCAAAAGAGGATGGGAAGGGTCCCATGAAATCAATCTCCCACACATTAAAGACTTCTACTTCTAAAATGCCCTTTTGAGGCATTTCATCGCATCTGGTGATGTTACCAGTGCATTGGCACCGGTCACAGTTTATAACAGTATATGAACATCTTTCCATAAGTTAGGCCAATAGAGGCCAACTTGTAAAATCTTAGCGCAGGTCTTTGAAGTGCTCGCATGTCCACCTTAGGGAGCATCGTGACATTGGGAAATTATGTGTTCTATTTCATCTTCGGGGACACATCAACAAAAAATACCATCGGTGCCTCTTTTGAACAGTAGAGGCTCATCCCAATAATATTGTTTAAGATCGTGGAAGAACTTCTTCTTTTGTTGATAGGTTAGATCCGGTGGAAGCACTCCAGCAGCCAAATAGTTAACAAAGTCGGCGTACCATGGCAGTGTGTTCTTACTATTAATGGCTACTGGGTGTTCAATGGCGTTATTTTATAATTGGTCTATGAGTTATTTGTAAGGGAAATTATCATTTATAGGCACTTGTTCAGGTTAATGCCTTCCATTCTAGATAAGTGATTGGCTACTACATTTTCAGTGCCTTTTTTGTCTTTGATTTCTAGATCAAACTCTTGTAGGAGTAAGATCCATCTGAGTAATCTTGGTTTGGCATCCTTTTTTCTCAATAGATATCTAACTGCAGTATGATCAGTATAGATAATTGTCTTTGCTCCTGATAAGTAAGAACAAAATTTATCTGGAGTGAAGACGACAACCAAAAGTTCTTTTTCGATTGTGGCGTAGTTCATCTGTGTAGGATCTAAGGTTCTACTAGCGTAATAGACCGCATGAAGCTTTTTATCTTTTCGTTGTCCTAAGACTGCTCCTACAACATAGTCGCTAGCATCATACATGATTTCAAAGGGTAATCCCTAATCAGGTGGTTGCATAATAGGTGCAGTAATAAGAGCTATTTTTAATTGTTTGAATGCTTTTAAGAATTTGTCGTCGAAATTGAATTCAACGTCTTTCATTAACAGGCCAATTAGTGGTTTGGTAATTTTAGAGAAATCTTTAATGAATCATCGGTAGACACCGGCGTATCCTAAGAAACTTCGTATTTCTCTTACGGTTTTTGGAGGTTGAAGGCCTTCTATAACTTCTATCTTTGCTTTGTCAACCTCGATTCCTTTTTCGGATACTATGTGTCCAAGTATGATTCCTTGTCGGACCATGAAATGGCATTTTCCCCAATTTAACATGAGGTTTACTTTTACGCATCGTTCAAGTATCATTTCTAAGTTCGATAAGCATCCTTCAAAACTTTGTCCATAGACAGAGAAATCATCCATAAATACTTCCATGATGTCATCTATAAAATTAGCGAAAATTGACATCATGCATCTTTGGAATGTCGCGGGAGCATTGTATAGTCCAAACGATATTCGTCTATAGGAAAATGTACCATAAGGACAGGTGAATGTAGTTTTTTCTTGATCTTCGGGGTGTATAGAAATTTGGAAAAATCCTGAATGACCATCCAGATAGAAAAAATGGGAATGCTTAGCTAGTTGTTCGAGAATTTGATCAATGAAAGGTAAAGGAAAATGATGTTTTATAGTGGATTTGTTTAACTTTCTATAGTCAATGCATATTCTCTATCCGGTTTGGGTATGTTATGTACAGATTCACCTTTTGCATTGCTGGCAACAGTAACACCTCCTTTCTTTGGTACAACATTTACTAGGCTAACCCACTTACTGTCGGATATTGGATATATGATTCCTGCTTCTAATAACTTTTGTACTTCTTTCTTAACTACATCACTCAGAACTTGGTTTATTCTTCTCTGGTGTTCCCTCGAGGTTTTGCAGTCTTCTTCAAGCATAATGCGATGCATGCATATTGAGGGACTTATTCCTTTTAGATCAGAAATGTTATAGCCTAAAGCATTCGGGTATTTCCTTAGGGTATATAGTAGTTTTTCCGTTTCTATTTGTCCTAAATTTGCGTTGACTATGACGGGTTTTTCGAGTTCTGTGTCTAGGAATTTATATCTTAGATCTTTTTGGTAATGTTTTAAGTTCAACAGCTGGTTTCCTTAAGCAAGGCATAGGGTCAGGAGTTAGTGCGAGACATTCACTTAGATTGTCATCTTTGTATTCATCACACCAATTATTGTTTTCAAGAATTAGAGGTATGAGAATTTTTAGAGCTTCTGAATATTCGGTTTGTTATTTCTCCATTTCTTTAACACATTTATCAATGACGTCTGTTGTACCCCAAAATTTTCCCTCTCATTTATCAAATATTTTCTCACAAGATCTCCTTTGGTTCAAGACTGCACAGGGGTTGATCAACTCAAGACACCTCCTTAAGCACTGATGACTGAAATTAGGGTTTGAGATTGCACAAGGATAATTGAACTTTTAATGCCTCATATGACTTTCATGGATCATTATGGACCCCCAAGATTTCTCATGTCAAGTTTCAAGTCTTGGATCATATTTTTTCTCAGTCATTTGAGCAGTTGACCTAAAAATCAACTGTATTGGGGGAAAAGTCAATTATGGTCAATTTACAGTCAAACTTCATAATTTTTGATCCATATCAACATTGTGAACTCATATATATCATTTGATCAAGTTTGGACCACAATTCCTCAAGAAATTTGATCAGATCATCAAAAGGGAAAAATGGTCAAAATTAGGGTTTTGACTGAGAAAGGGCAATTTCTGATTTTTGACCTAGCAAATGGTTAATTGGTTTGAGACATGATCTCAAGAGTTAAATCGCATCATTTTTACCTAATGGCATGACTAAAAATATCCCTCAAGATCAATTGATTGATAGTTGATTTTCAATCAACTGATCAAAAGTCAACTGTATATTGAAAAGTCAAACTTTGACTTTTCGGTCAAAATCAAGTGTCAAAGATCACAATTCATCAAAACATGTCAAAATATGAAACGTGTTCATCAAGAAATAAAAAATTCAAGATTTCATTTTGAAAAGTCAAAGTTTCCAAACTTAGAAATTTTTCTAAGTGTTGAAAACTTCATATTTTTTCACAACTTTGAGCCAATTTTTCACCATGATGCAAGATGATTCAAAGGAAACTTTCAACATGAAAGTTGTAGATCTCAATGATATATAAAACATTTCTTTACACAACTCCTCTTATAAATTCTTGGATTTCAAGTTATTAATCCATGAAATCATGGGCATGAAACTAAAACACTTAGTGAAATTTTGAGCATTTTGGTCAGGATTTTGTCCTAACTTCTGAGCCAAGTTTCACATAGTTCCATTTGGATTTTGCAAAAGTTATTCAAAGAGGGACTGTATAGCATATTACAAGCTTTCTAAAATGTCCAAGATCTCCTTGAGATTATTTGTGAGCAAGGAGAATCGAAGGTCAGAAGTTAGGGTTTCAAGTTGTTTTACAAGGCAGAATTTTGTGATGAACAAGAATTCAAATCATTACTAGGCTGCACAATCTTTGCTTTGCACGCCTCAAACTTGTTTAGCACTTCATAATTAAATGTTTGCACAGCTGTTAGAGGCTTCAACTTAAGCATTCAATGCATTGCCCATGCTTATTTCCATTTTGGGAAGAAAGTGCACATTGCCATTTTGAAAAAGTAGCTTTATGCACAAAATCTGTTCTTGAGCTTTGCACTTGTTCTCTTCTGATCATACACAACCTATAACCCAAAATAAACTTGTCTCAAGCCTCTAATAAGTCAGCCCATGCTTGTACTATGCCTTGAAACCATATTTTCACTTTTCTTCAAAATCACGCAACATAGCCATAACTTGTACTTGTGTGATTCTGACCCTCTCAAGCCTCACTTCCTTTTCCTTACTTATGTACAAGTCATTTGCATCAAAACACACACATACACAAGCCCTCAAACACACGAGAACTCATAACTATATCAAAAAACCAACATTGTTGCACAATTTAACCAAAAACTTGAAACTCACATCTCCCTCGTGCGTTTTCAAGCCTTTTGGTTCCTAAAGCTTCTAAACATAAAATACAACTCAACCATGACCGTGTTTTATAACTGTAACTCCATTTTCATCAACCTCCATAACCAAAAATAGAGCTCTGCAAGTTGACTTCTCCAGAATTCCTCAACCACTTTCAGCTCAAGCCAAGCATCATATTAGCTTCCTGGGAACTTGAGGAAGCTAACCCAATCACTGGAACTCATCAAAAGCTGCTCAAACCCAAAACACGATACCCTCTTGCAAGGTGAGTTTTCTGACTTTTGAACTCTTCATATAGGCATCATTAATGTTTAATTTGTGAATGAAAAACATAGATATCATTGCCCTAAACCTAACCATGTCCATAGTTTTCATTTATGTTGCTTGAGCTTAGAGAATTTTAAGATTGAAGTTTCTGGAAAAGTTATGGTTCAAATTAGGGCCAATAAAATTCATGTTTGTCTTTGATCTATAGTTTTAATGCTTTACATTTCTGAAATCGTGAGGAAATTTTCCACAAGATTCATGTTTACACTTTTGCAAAAGGATGAGAAATGAACATGATGCAGGTGGTCTGGCTAGGCGTGGGGTTGAAGATGAAGTTTGTCTTCAGGAAGCAGTTTCTAATATATATTTATGCTTTTATTATATGAACGAATGAAACAGGCCACCCCAGTGGTACAAGAAGCGCGCGCGTATTAGAAGGTCCTGGGTTCGAGCCCCAGCGAGACCTTTTGCAATTTTCACTTTTTTTTTCATTTTTTATTATTAAATAAGGCGCCTGGGCCAGCAGAGTCATTGGGCCTTTGTTTCTTTTGCTAATTTTCTGACCCCTTTAACCATTTCCAAACCCCCCCGACTTTTATATTTTATTATATTTTGTTTTTTTATTTATTTTTTATTACTATTATTATTATTATTATTATTATTATTATTATTATTATTATTATTATTATTATTATTTTTATTAATAAAAAATCCAAAAATATTTTATTTATTATTTTTACACTTATTTAATTTTTTAAAATATAAAATCAAAAGAACAAAAACATTTCTTAATAAATTAATTTCTTTCTTAATAATTAATATTTTAGGTTTAATTATTATATTATATTATTTTCTTGTAAATTAAAATCAATTTAGAACTTAGGACTTTTATTTAATTAATTTTATTTACTAGTTTAATTAAATTCACAAAAACCCTAAAAAAGTTGTTTTCTTTAATAAATTAATTTCTTCTATTAACTTGATTTTAATTTTCTTATTCTAGTCAATTATCTTATTTTAATTTAATTAGGTCAAAAACCTTTAATAAAAAAAATCATACCTTATCCATTCATATTTGTACATTATATTCATTTCATTTCTTGTACATTTATTCAAATTCAATATGATTGTAATAGATAATTAGGGTTTTAATTTCTTGCAATTTCCCAATTGTAATTTGTACACCCCTTCCTCTAATGATGTAATAGCTTCGTATTTTTATTTTCCGGAATTTAATGCTTTATATACAAATACTAGTAATTAGGGTTTATATGGGAAGATAAAATCAATGCTTAGAAAACCCTAATTCAAATACAAAACAAAGCATGTAAAAGACACACTTGCACACTTGTACCCTTAGGGTAAATCCACTTGGTTGTCTTATAAAATGGCCATATTATGCATGTGGGGTGTTGTACCCAAAAATTTGCCCTCTCACTTTATCAATATTTTCCCCCCACAAGACTCTTTGGACTCCAGACAGGATTAGGGTTTGCTCTGCTCAAGACATCTCCTAGCACTGTTGACCTGAAATTAGGGTTTGAGTTTGCACAGGGATTTTTGGACTTCCAATGCTCAATGTGACTTTCATACTTCATGTTGGACTTATAAGATTGCTCATACCAAGTTTCAAGTCTTGAATCAAATTTTTGCCCAGTCAATTGGACAGTTGACCTAGAAATCAACTATATTGGAGAAAAAGTCAACTGTGGCCAATTTATAGTCAACCTCATTATTTTTTACCCACATCAACATTATATACTCATATGAACCATTTGATCAAGTTTGGACCACAACTCCTCAAGAAATTTGATCAGATCATCAAAAGGGCAAAATGGTCATTTTTAGGGTTTTGACTGCAGAAGGGCAATTTCTGATTTTTAACCTAGCCAATGGCAAATTGGGTTCAAGCATGGATTCAAGGACTCAATGGCATCATATTGACCTAATAACAAGGTTCAAAAGATCCCAAAAGCATTGGATTGACAGATGAATTTTCCATTCAACTGATCAAAAATCAATTGTACACTGAAAAGTCAAACTTTGACTTTTTGGTCAAAATCAAGTGCCAAAGGTCATTTTTCATCAAGATGTGTCAAAACATGAAACTTTTTCACCAAGAAACTTAATTTTGCAAATTAGGGTTTAAGATTGAAAATTTTCATAACTTAGAAATTTTCTAAGTTATGAAATTTTCTTATTTTTTCCCAACTTTGCCCAACTTTTTCACCATGATACAATTGTATTCAAAGAAAACTTCCAACATGAAAGTTGTAGTCCTCCACAAAATATACAACTTTTATTCACAAAGTTTTCACAAAATATGCTTGGATCTCAAGTTATGGTTTTATCAACAAGGGTCCAAAAACTTTCTAACTTAGTGAAATTTTGCCCTAGTTTAGGCAGGATTTTGACCTATCTTCATGGCAATTTTTCACCTAGTTACAATTAGAATATCAAAATGAATTTCAAAGATGGATTGTAGAGCATGTTACAGGATTTCCAAAATGTCTAAGAACTCTCCAAAATCATTTATGGTTAGGGAGAATCGAAAGTTTGAATTTGGAAAAATATCACTTTGATCCATGGCATATTTCACTATGCTACAAGTTGTAAATTCTATCCAGCCTTGTTTGTACTTGTTTACAGGTATCTAAACCCTTCCACACTCAAAAATTTAATGCAAACTCAATGGTTTAAGGCATTATTCTGATCAATGGAAGATTACACATTGAATTAATCTAAAAATGGCAAAAAGGTAGCATTGCCACTTTGGTAAAGTTGGTTTTATGTCAATTTGTTTCTCTTGAGCATTGCACCAAGATTTTTGCAGCATACCAACTCCACAAACTCAGGGCAAAGTACAACAACTTTGTTCAGCTAGGAAGGAGGCCTGTACAAGCTCTTTGCTTGATCACTTCACACTTTTCTTCAAAACAAAGAAACCTTGCAAAAACCACATAACTCTTGTATCTGATATAACCAAGGGTTGTAACATTTTAAAACAAGTTTTGCATAACACATTAAGTCAGAAGCAAGAGCTAACCACTTCTCAAGCCTTCCAAAACACCAAAATCACATTTTCTTGCAAAATAGGGCAGCTTCTGCATTTTGACATCCAAAGCAAAATCCACTCGTGCGTTTTGCTCGCAACCACTTCAAACACCTTCTAAACAACACCCTAAGCTATCCCAACCATTGGCCAGCAACTGTAACCTTGTTTTCAAGCTTCACCATTTTTGAATTCTGACTGTGCAGGTTGACTTCTACAAGCTTATTCAAGCAAGTCCAAAGCAAACTAAGTATTGGGGAAGGTCAAAGGAAGTTCAAGCAAGCTCACAAGCATCTTAGGCCTCACTGAAAACCCCTGCAATGCCATACTCAAGCTCAACTGAAACAGGTAAAGTTCAGACTTCTATCTCTCTATTTAGGAAAAATTAGGCTTAGGTTTGTGAATAAAAAATGTAGTACTCATTGCCCTTAAGCTGTACATATGCATAGATTTCATTTAAGTTAACTGTGTTGGGAGAATTTGAATAATGAACTTTCTGAAAAAACTAGGTTAGAAATTAGGGCCAGAGAAATTCTCTCTGGTCTTTGAGAGTTAGATTAAGTTTTTTATATGGTTAGAATCGTATGATCATGCTCTATAACTTTCATGTTGCAAGTTTTTGTTTTTAAGCACAAATGCAGGATTTCCAGTTTTGAGTACAAGCACGCGTTTTTGTTTGGCCAGAGGTTAGAGATGAAGTGTTCTGGGCTGGGCTTGGTCCTGGCTTTCTTTTGACACCCCCATTTCTGTTATTTGCACTCCTCAGCCCATTTGCTTATTTTTTTTGCATATTTTTCCATTTCTTTTTCATTTCCGACTTTATTTTATTTTTCTAAACATAAAAAAATATCAAAAATATTTTTCTTAAAATTTCAAATTTTATTATATTTTTTTTATTTTTTATTTTGGCATAGTATTTAGTTTATTAAGTTTAATATATTTATTTTCTTAAATAAAAACTTGTAAATAATACAAAAAATATTATATATATTATTTTTATTATTTATATACTTAAATAATATTTTCTCACATTATTTTTATTTTCTTAACATTTGTATATATTTTTATTTATTTTATTGTACATAAATAAATAATTATTGATATATATATTTTCTTAAAAATTAGGGTTTCCACCCTTAATAAAAATAATCTTTTATTTTCTTATTCTTAATACATTAAATAATTTATTTTTACATACATAAAAATAATACAAAAAACATTTTTTGCATATTTATAATATATTGCATATTTGTTTAATTGTCCATTTTAATATTTGCTTATTTATTATTTGTACAAAGAATTCAATATGGTTGTAATAGTTGAATTAGGGTTTTATTTTCTTGCAAATAATCCCCTATTCAAATTTATATCCCCCTCCCCATATCAATGTTGTAATAGCTTAGATTACTTTTACGCATTTATAGCTTTCAAATATGCCATGATAAGAAAGATTAGGGTTTGTATGCAAAAATTCAAAATCAAACAAATAGCTTGACCTAATACAAGACAAAATGTATGAAAATGAAAACACAATACACACAAGCACCTCTAGGGTTTCACCCACAGGTTGCCTTTAAAATGGCTATGGTATGCATGCTAGGTATCTTGGCAAAACCAAAATCAAAACAAAAAGATCATAGTCCCTCGATGATGCTATCTTGGTTGCCTATACAAAATGATCTAGTCCCTCAAAAATTGCTAAAGATACTTGGCACAATTGCTATCATGGTCATACGATGACCCGCGCCTGTCCCGTTTAACATCCAAACACAAGGTTGTTTACTAAATGCAATGGTAAAACAACACTGTCAAAGGATTAAAAATGTGTAGGAAAGATCTTTGAGTAAAATAGGGTAGACTACTCTTAGTCACTTGATCAAAACTTGCAAAACATCCTTGCTATTTTCAAAAACACCTATCACACAATTTAAAAACATTTCCCAAAACAAACTTTCAAACATTGAAACATTTTTCAAAAGACAAAACACCTTTGTATACATTCAAACAAGAATCATTACAAAGGTTGCCATAACGATGGCCTCTTTTCAAAAATACTTTCAAAACCACACACAAAAGTACCATTTCAAACAATTGAAAAGCAAAAGCAAGTGATCTAAAACAAGTAACTAAGAGCCCATGGAAAACCATGGATGAAAAGGGTGCTAGTACTTTCCCTTTTCATAATCTACCCCCCGAACCCAAGAAAACATCTCAAAGGTCTTTCCTGTGCTTTTTGACCTTTCCTTTGGATAAATAAAAAGTCGGCGGCGACTCTTGCTAAACTGAAACATTTGCGAACACAAACGCAAAACCTCAAGTCAGTTCTCCCACCGCATCCCAGAACTGGTGACTCTGCTGGGGAATACTTAAAAGTGGGGTTACATTAGGGTTTTAGATCACCTTTACATGCTTATCTTGTTTGCCTTGATTGCTTTACATTTGGCTCTATTGTTTGGGTTTAAATCCTCTACCCGGATTTGGGAAACATTCATAGGTAAATAGCAATACGTTGTGGAAACTGTGCGGGGTATACCGACATGGTTGAAGCAATAGCTATATTAGTGCGACATATTTGTGGGTACCGGTAGCCTTTGAGTTAATCAAAGAGAATACGGGGCCGCTGAGTGATGTCATGAAGCACTAATGGACTTTTAGAACCTTTACTTGACCATCTTGGCCTTTTTAGGGGTAGTGAGATGACCGGCTTTGGTGCAGTCCGAAGTTGGTAGATACTCGATACTACACTCATTGAAGGTTGTTTTCTTGGAATATTTTGGTCACCAGTAAAGTGGATAAACTGAAACAATGAACACATAAAATAATCCAGTGATATTGAGCTCCTTAGAACCCAGTTACTATTTATAGGACAGGTTGAGCCAACTAAACTTCAAGAGGGTACTTACCTATAAAACCCCATGCAAGCCTGAAACTAGGAACTTGTGTGACTTGTTTGTACATATATACTTGTGCATAACATCATAAACATCATAAAGCATCATGTGCACCTACTAACCATTTCAAGGATTTGGATCTTCATCTTTGTTCCTGTTTTGTAGGTAATGGAATCACTTCGCAGGAAAACCATTTAAGTCAACCTTGTGAGAATTACTCCTCAACTCAAGGAGCTTACTTCAAGGATTCCTGAGAATTCTCCAGTCACCGAGAGGCATGGCCGTCTTCTCAACTTAGTCAACACCAACACTGAGGAAGACACAGTGAAAGTTCTCTTCCAATTCTTTGACCCCCTACACCACTGCTTCACATTTTCTGATTACCAGCTTGTGCCTACTTTGCAGGAATTTTCTCAACTCCTGAGAATTCCCATTCTCCATCAACTACCCTACAACGGTACGGAAAGAGATCCAAAGCCTGAAGATGTTGCTCAAGCCCTACACTTGCAACCATCTGATATCATAGGCCATTGGGTAACTAGAAGTGGTATCAAGGGTTTCTTGTCAAAGTTTTTGTTTGAGAAGGCCCAAAGCTGCTGGAATTCATTGGACTTACAAGCTTTTGAGGAGATTGTGGCGCTTCTCATCTATGGGTTGGTCTTGTTCCCTAACCCTGACCAACTTATAGATGTCAATGCTGTCAAAATTTTCATGGCTCGCAACCCGGTGCCTACATTGCTTGGGGATATCCTCCACTCATTTCACACATGAACAATGAGGAAAAGAGGTGTTCTCATGTGCTGTACTCCTCTTCTAGCAAGGTGGTTTATTTATCACCTTCCCCAATCAGTCTTGAAGAATGAGCAAGGCTTAAGGTGGTCTCAACGATTGATGATTCTTACACATTCAGATGTTCATTGGTGTTCTCGATCCAGAGAAAATGTTATCATCATTGATCGTTGTGGGGAATTCCCTAATGTCCCTCTACTAGGCATTAGTGGAGGCATTACCTACAACCCCTGCTTGGCTCTAAGACAGTTTGGGTATGCCTGAAGGGATGGCCCTCATGACATGCTGATTCCAGACTTGGTTTTTGACTTCGACAACGACGATCAAGGACTTCGACAAAGGTTTGTCCGAGCTTGGAGAATGCCCAACAAGGTGGACAGTAAGACTTCGGGACACAAGAATTCCATCCCCCTTGAGCCTTACCTCAAGTGGGTATGAACCCGCGCCCAAAGTCTTATGATGCCTTACCCCTACATACTTCCTGTGATCAAAGAGCCTGTTTTGGTAGGAGAGGTTCCATACACCCTCCTACATCCTAACATGCCAACATCACTTGAAGATTTGCAAAGGAGTTGGATACAGCTCAAGGGAGAACACGATACGTTTGAAGCCCAATTCTACGCCAGTGAGAAGAAGGTTTTGGAACTTACTCGCCAACTTCACGAAGATCAGACTCTCAACACCTACATAGCACCAAAGAGGATGCGCAACGTCTTTTTACATTAGAATTTTGTATTATTTTGCCCATGGGGCATTTATGTACTAACAAATTCTTCTTATTAATATGACGTGTGTTCTTTTTGTTTGCAAAAAATTTGAATTTCTGAATCCTTGAATGCATTACATGAATACACATCATTCATCATATGCATAAGCAGGTCTTCACACCAGGTTTCCTTATCTCTCTGCTGTTTATTTCAGCAAGATGGATATAGAGCAGACGGTCAAAGACTTACAAGCGCAAAATTCACAGTTCCAACAGCTACTCATGACCTTGGCAAAGGGTCAGGAGGAGCTCAAAGGTCTACTGGAAAAGGAAAAGGAGAAAAATAAAAAGAAGAGGGTTGGTGTGGCTACCATGGGTCGAAGATTTGAGAACCAAGATAGAAGGGTCCTGGATTTCCCCTCAACATCTGATGAAGGGGTTGGAAAAGGTAAAGGAACTGTCGTGCAATCTGAGTATGAGGAAGAAGAAGATGAAGAGGATGAAGATTATTCTGAGCAGCAGTACCCTCCTGCAGACGACAAATATAAGAATCTGGAAGAGCGTCTGGCAGCTATGGAGGTGCAAAGAGTGTCTGGGCTGGATTTCGAAGAGTTAGGGTTGGTTGCTGGGATTGTCATTCCCCCTAAGTTCAAGGTGCCTCTTTTTGCTAAATACAATGGTTTGTCTTGTCCAAAGATGCATCTACGGTCTTACGTCAGAAAAATCCAACCGCATTCTTCTGTTAAGGACCTATGGGTTCATTTCTTCCAGGATAGTCTTTCGGGGACACAATTAGATTGGTTCTACCAGCTAGAGAGATCTGATGTGCACAATTGGGAGGATTTGGCTGCTTCTTTCTACAGAAAGTACCAATATAATGTGGATTTAGCACCTACCTGTACTCAATTACAGAGTATGGGCATGGTATCAAATGAAGGTTTCAAAGAGTATGCCCAGAAATGGAGAGATTCGGCGGGGCGAGTACAACCACCTCTATCTGAGAGGGAGCTGGTAGATATGTTCTTGGGTACACTGTCTGGCCCCTTTTTTAATCACCTGATTGGAAGTTCGTCTGCAGGGTTCACCGAGTTGATTATGACTGGTGAGAGAGTTGAAGCCGGAATCAAGAGCGGAAAAATTCAAAAGAATGCATCTGATTCCGCTGCCATCAAAAAGACTTTTCCTGCAAAGAAAGAGGTATCAACTGTCTACTCCCAGAGAAGTCAAGGAAGAGTTGAGCACCGGCCAACGGTGGGGGCTGTAATGATTCAGAAGACTGCAACTGATCAGCCTAGAAACAATCAACCCAGAACCAACCAAGCAAGGGTGGAGAGGCCTGCACGGCAATTCACCCAGATCAATATGACACCTGCTCAGGTTCTCCCTCATCTTTTGAAGTTAAATCTTGAAAGTTTGAAAGAAGCGCCGAAGAATCCGAATACATCTTCTCCTTACTACCATTCAAATGCGAAGTGTGCTTATCATTCAAACAGCCTGGGGCATGACACAAACAATTGTTGGGCCCTCAAGAATAAGATCCAGGACTTGATAGATGCTAAAGAGGTGGAGTTCGACACCCCTGAAAAACCTAACATAATCTTTGCTCCAATGCCAAAACATGGTCACAATGTCCATGCTGTTGAAGAAGATCTTTTTGTTGCTACTGTTGATGATTTGATGACTCCGTTACCGATAATCAAGTTGAATTTGCTGAAGGCTGGGATTTTCCCAGGTTATAAAGAAGATTGCTGTATTTTTTCCTCCTTACCAATCGACTGTCTGTTGTTGAAGTTAGGCATCCAGCGCCTAATGGATAACCAAGAGATACTCTTTGAAAAGACTCCTGTTACACCGTCTCCTGTTACACCGTCTCCTGTTAATGATGTTTCGATAATTACCATATCCGCCAATCTTTCCAAGGTCTCCAAAAGACCTGCTAAGATTACATCCGATCCGAAGATTGTACCTTTGAAGATAACTATGCCGGGGCCTATCCCATACAAGTCCAACAAATCAATACCGTGGAACTACGGAGGAGAGATCTTCTACCACGGTGTTAAACAAATTGAATCGACCGAAGAGAGTTCTGATGAAGAGACTTCCAACATTGGAAACATTGCCGGAACGAGTAAAATCACCCGCAATGGAAGAATTTTCTCTCCGGAGATTGCGCCTCCAAAGTCAATCTTCGGACCCTCAGCCGCTCCTGAAGTTAACCCTGTACCGATCAACATATCTGCAAGAACTCCAGTTATTGAAGAAGTTGTGACTTCTGAAGTTGCCCCCTCTGCTGTTGCTAATGATAAAGGGAAGGGGATCCAAGAAGAGCCCGTCAGGACGAGGTCTTAGCCGTTGATCATCCCTGAAACCACTCAAAAATAAATGGAAGAGATTTTGAAAATAATCAAGAAAAGCGATTATAATGTTGTTGAGCAACTGGGGCAAACCCCCTCAAAAATCTCTATGCTGGCCTTGCTGCTTTGTTCAGAAGCTCATGCCAAAGCTCTGGTCAAATTCTTGAAGACGGCCCATGTGCCCCAGGAAACTTCTGCGGATCAGTTCCAGGAATGCGTAGCTAGCCTAACAGCAGACAATGGTCTAGGGTTCTTCGATGCTGATTTAACAACCAAAGGGAGAGAGCATAATGACGCTTTGCATGTCTCAGTAGAATGCAGAGGGACTACTCTTGCACATGTTCTGATAGACACTGGTTCATCGCTGAACGTCTTACCAAAGAAAGCATTGGACATGCTAGATTGTGAAGGTCTAACTTTGAAGCCCAGCAACATCATTGTCAGAGCCTTTGATGGTTCTAAACGGATGGTTCACGGGGAGGTGGACATCCAGATTAAAGTGGGTACTAAAACCTTCAACTCCACATTCTATGTCATGGACATCCATCCCTCCTATTCTTGCTTGTTGGGAAGGCCCTAGATTCATCATGCTGGAGCCGTTACTTCTACTCTGCATCAGAAGCTCAAGTACCCTGTCCAGGGGAAAATTGTGACAGTTCACGGTGAAGAGGAATACATGATAAGCCATCTTAATTCTTTCCGCTATGTGGAATTGGATGGTGAATTCATCGAAACCCCCTTTCAGCATTTTGAAGAGGTAGCTCAGGAGATTGCGGTAATGCCTTCTGTACCCATGATTACCCGACCTCCGCCTCGGATGTCGTCACTCAAAGATGCAAAGGCTGTGATTGAAGAAGGAGGAAGTACAATCCGGGGGCAACTTCCCGATTTTCCTTTCAAGTCTGATAAGTTCGGCTTGGGTTTCACTGCTGCTAGTCAGAAGGCTGTGCGTCACTCTCGGGCTGGAGGACCACCAGTGAAGATCACTCATCATGGAGTCAGTGCTTTGGAGGATGGTGAAGAGGAGAGAAATCTAGAAGGCTGGATATTCCCTAGCATTAAAGGAGGCTTGTGCAATTGGGAGGCAAAGGACTTTATTCCCATTACTTTCATCAATCAGTAATTTATCTTTCAAACATTTCTGTTGGTTTGTAATAATTCCTAAACAATTCGTACACTTTTAACCTTGTGCCTTACCCGAGGTACATAGGTCCATTTGTAAGGGTTTGATTTTTCATCTTCATATGCCATTTTAATGAATCATGGACGTTTTCATATATAAACTTTTGTGTTCATTTTCTTTCTTTTTACATTTTATTTGTTTAAAGGTGGCTATCCCTTACACACACCCATACTCACCAATGCAGGTACCCATCCATTCCGGATTCCATGGGTAACAATTCTGCTATGTCCTTCAGTGACTCTTAAGATCTGGTCTACCATGCCGAATACGAAGGTGATGAAGATTGTGAAGTGCCTGGAGAATTGGCTAGATTGCTACAACAGGAAGAAAGGGCTATTCTACCTCACGAGGAGTTGTTAGAGACAATCAACTTGGGTACAGAGGAAGACAGAAAAGAAGTTAGAGTTGGTGCCAACCTAGAGCCAAGTGTCAAAGAGCGCTTAGTTCAGCTATTGAATGAATATGTTGAGATCTTCGCCTGGTCCTACGAAGACATGCCGGGGCTTGATACAAATATTTTGGTTCACCGTCTCCCTACAAGAGAAGACTGTCCACCAATCAAACAGAAAGTTCACCGCATGAGGTCCGACATGTCTGAAAAGATCAAAGCTGAAGTGATGAAGCAGTTCAATGCTGGCTTTCTGGAAGTTACATCCTATCCACAATGGGGTGCTAACATTGTGCCCGTGCCTAAGAAGGACGACAAAGTCAGAATGTGCGTGGATTACAGAGACTTAAACAGGGATAACACTAAAGATGACTTTCCGCTGCCACACATTGACATCTTGGTTGACAATACAGCTCAGCACAAGGTATTTTCTTTCATGGATGGATTTTCAAGGTACAACCAGATTAAAATGGCCCCTGAAGACATGGAGAAAACTACCTTTGTTACACAGTGGGGTACGTTCTGTTATATAGTGATGCCATTCAGACTGAAGAATGCCGGGGCAACCTATCAACGCACCATGGTAGCTTTGTTTCATGATATGATACATCATGAGATAGAGGTCTACGTAGATGACATGATAGTCCGTTCACAAACGAAAGAAGAACACCTCGACCATCTGCAAAAGCTGTTTGTCAGATTGAAGGAGTACAAGCTCAGACTGAACCCTAACAAGTGCACTTTCGGAGTTAGGTCCGGTAAACTCTTGGGTTTCATTGTCAGCAACAAAGGCATCGAGGTTGATCCTGCCAAAGTAAAAGCTATACAAGAAATGCCTGCCCCTCACACTGAAAAGGAGGTCAGAGGTTTCTTGGGACGCCTAAACTACATTGCAAGGTTCATTTCTCACCTTACATCTACCTGTGAGCCAATCTTCAAGCTGTTGAAGAAAGATCAGGTGGTTAAATGGAATGATGACTGTTAAGTTGCTTTCGATAAAATCAAGGAGTATTTGCTAGAACCTCCTATCTTGATGCCACCTGTCGAAGGAAGGCCGTTAATTATGTATCTGACTGTCCTGGAGAATTCAATGGGGTGCGTACTGGGCCAACATGATGAGTCTGGCCGAAAAGAGCATGCCATTTATTACCTTAGCAAAAAGTTTACCGACTGTGAGACCCGATACTCACTGCTCGAGAAAACTTGCTGCGCTTTGGTATGGGCTGCTCGCCGGCTAAGGCAGTATATGTTGACACATACCACTCTACTGGTATCTAAGATGGATCTGATCAAGTATATCTTCGAGAAGCCTGCTTTATCTGGAAGAATAACTAAATGGCAAATGATCCTGACTGAGTATGATATCCAGTACACGACCCAAAAAGCTATAAAGGGGAGTGTGCTAGCCGATCATCTGGCCCATCAAGCTGTCGAAGATTACCAATCCATGAGATTCGACTTCCCCAACGAGGATATCCTGACTTTGAGCAACATTGAAGAAAACAGACCGTATGACGGACCTGAACAAGGATCCCGATGGACCCTGTATTTTGATGGTGCCTCTAACGCACTTGGCAACGGTATCGGCGCGGTACTTATCTCTCCAGAAGGTTGCCATACACCTTTCACTACCAGACTCTGCTTCAACTGCACCAACGACATGGCCATATATGAAGCTTGTATCTTTGGTCTCAAGGCTGCTATTGACTTGGGAATCAAATCTTTGATTGTATTTGGGAAATCAGCTTTGGTTATCAGTCAAATCAAAGGAGAGTGGGATACGTAATATCCAAACCTCATCCCTTATAAAGAACATGTCCTGACATTGTTACCACATTTCGAGTAGATCACCTTCGAGCACTTTCCGCGAGAAGAGAATCAGCTAGCAGATGCGCTAGCTACAATGTCATCCATGTTTAAACTTAACTAGGATAATGAGGCTCCTCAAATTACCATTGAATGGATGGACGAACCTGCACATTGTCACGAGATTAATACCGATGAAGTAGTGGACCGACCTTGGTTTCATGACGTCAAAAGGTATCTCGAAGCACAAGAATACCCTGAAGGAGCTTCAGTCAACGACAAAAAGTTCTTAAGGAGGTTCTCGGTTAAGTTCTTCCTAAGCAATGGTATCCTATACAAGCGCAATCATGATTGCATTCTGCTTCGTTGTGTGGACAAGGTTGAAGATGAGCAAATCATGGCTGAACTACATAATGGCACCTTCGGCATCCACTCGAGAGGTCATACGATGGCTAAGAAGATTCTACAGGCAGGCTATTACTGGTCTACCATGGAAGCTGATTGCCATTAACATTCCCGTACTTGTCACAAATGTCAAATCTACGCTGACAAGGTACATATACCTCTAGTTCCTCTCAATGTCTTAACAGCTCCTTGGCCATTCGTAATGTGGGGAATCGACATGATTGGAGAGATCAAGCCTACAACATCCAATGTACACCATTTCATCCCGGTGGCCATTGATTACTTTACCAAGTGGGTCGAAGCTGCTTCCTTCGCATCCGTCACAAAGAATGTTGTTGCCTGCTTCATCAAGCAGAACCTCATTTGCCGGTACGACATCCCTGACAGGATTATCACTGACAACGGTACAAACCTGAACAACACTATAATCACCGCTCTGTGCGAGCAATTCCAGATTTAACATCACAATTCATCTCCCTATCGGCCGAAGATGAATGGTGCTGTCGAAGCTGCGAACAAAAATATCAAGAAGATCATACAAAAGATGACAGTCACCTACAAGGACTGGCACGAGATGTTACCGTTTGCTCTGCACGGGTACCGTACCACAACACGAACATCAACTGGGGCAACACCCTATTCTTTGGTATACGGCATGGAAGCTGTTTTACCTATCGAGGTTCAGATTCCCTCCTTGAGAATCATGAAGGATACTGGTTTGAGTGAAGATGATTGGATTCAGACCCGGCTTGATCAACTTAACTTGATCGACAAGAAGCGACTTACTACTGTTTGCCATGGTCGGGCGTATCAAAAACGGATGATCAAGGCATTCAACAAGAAAGTCAGACGCCAGGTATATCAAGTCGGAGATCTTGTAATCAAGCGGATCATCTTGCCGCAAAGTGATCCCAGGGGAAAATGGACTCCTACTTACGAAGGACCATTTGTGATCAAAAACATCTTTTCTGGTGGGGCAATGATCCTGACCACCATGGACGGTAACGACCTGCCGCACCCTGCAAACGCAAACATAGTCAAAAGATACTACGCGTAAACGACCCGACAAGTTGAAAACCCGAAAGGGCGACTTGGGCAAAAATGGGCATCCCGGTGAATCGAAAACCCGAAAGGGCGGTTCAGGCAAAAATTAGGGATAAAACAAAAAAAATCTGTACACCCGACAAGTTGAAAACCCGAAAGGGCGGCTTGGGCAAAAAAGGGTTTCCCGGTGGATCGAAAACCCGAAAGGGCGGTCCAGGCAAAAGTTAGGGAATTAAAGTGTATGACTATGTCTCGTCAGATCACTTTAAGGACAATCTCTTCACCAGGCAAGCTCCAGGCTTCTGACCAATCCAATCATCGTCGAACGAAGCAACAGATGGACAAGATATCCAGAGTTACAAAGGCTATAGCAGAATGGGAACCCCATGGAATTTTTTACACATAGCCATCTTTCTTTGTATAAATTTTTCTCAATTTTTATGACAACATTCTCTTACTAGAATGTCTGTTTCCTTTGTACAAAATACTTACACAAAGTTAATACAAAGATACTTCAAAGTTCAGAAAACTATTTGCCTTTTCTTTTTCTTTACACTTGTGTTTTATTTGAAAACGTCCAATGATTTATTAAATAAGCACATGCATTTGAATATAATCACTGTTTACAAATAAACGAAATATGAAAGAATAAATACTGATAGGTTGAAAGGATAGGAAAACGTCTCTAGGCTATTCAAAGAGAAATCTCCTGCAGTATATCATCTGGATCCCCAGTGGAGCTACAACCATGAAAAAACATATCCCCAGCGGAATTAAATTTCAAAATCCTCTCCAGAATCCGAACTTCAAACTCTCGATCCCCGGCGGAGTCATATTTCAAACCTTTAATTCTCATCAGAGTTAAAATCCTCAGCAGAGCAAAAACTTTGGGTCATGAATCCCCAGCGAAGATGAAACCTTCTTCCCCAGCGGATTCAAATTTCCAACCACCAATCCACAGCAGAAACCATCCAGTTTCTCCAGTTTCCCCATCAAGTTATCTTAAAGGCTGAGAATCAACCAGATAACAGTTAACTTTTATCCCCAACTAAGGATAATTACCCAGTAGATTGGCATACAACCCAAACTCCTGAAATTTTTCCAGACAGGAATAAGCCTCTTCCCCCAGAGTCTTGAAATTACTTTCTAGCAGGATAGCTGACTCTCCAGTAGCATAGCTATTCCACACAGAGTTTCTTACTCACCAACGGAATGAAGATTCTCATTCTTAACTCCCCAGTTTGAAGTCCCCAAGGATTTATTTTCCCTAGCAGGTTGAAGATCCTCAGTCTGGACTCCCCAGTGAAGTTATTTGAGTATCCATGACTCTCGAGCATGAATTTGTCAGAATTTTTAATCCCCTACAGATCGAAGATCCTCATTCTCACTTCTCCAGTGAAGCCCCCAAGGTTTCAATTCCCCAGGAGATTGAAGTTTCTCATCCTTTTTCTTTGTAGAAGCCATCAAAGTCTTCCTTATTCTCCAGCAGATCAAGGTTTTTCTTTCATCTAATCCCCAGTAGATTCATCAGAGTTTCCCTATTCCCCAGCCGAGTAAGGATTCCCATTGGTGTAATCCCCAACTACAGTCGTCAAAGTTCTCCGGATTCCCCAAGCAGATTTCTCTAGCAGACTTAGAGGATCCCTATCCCTAGGAAAGTCAGGATGGATTCTCACATCCCTACAGAAGTTGTCAAAGTTCTTGTTAATCCCCACTAGTCGCCAAGGATTTTCTATCCCCAACAGTGGTCCAAGGACTTCTCATCTTCAGCAATCAAAGATTCTGAATCTCCAGCAACGGTCATGGATTTATTTTCCCCAGCAGCAGTCAAAGATTTCATTATCTCCAGCTATCAAGGATTTATTTTCCTCAACAAGACAGCTAATCAGCTTACATGCGCATACCTTACATTCATATCTCATAAACATTGATAAGACATATTTTATTGCATCATACATGTCATGCAACATAACACTGTGTTTCAGCTAACATTTTACCCTTTTCAGGATAAGATTAAAAGCTATCTCTAACAAATATTCAGAATTCAGATGCAGTACGGATACACTCCAAGACATGGAAGTCATTCTGTTACTCATTCAGATCTTTTATTCAGATACAATATGGATACACCCCAGACACGAAGGTCATTCTTTTACTCATTCAGAATTCAACAATCAGATACAGACTAGATACGCCCCAGACACGGAAGCCATTCTATTTCTCATTCAAATTCAACTATCAATTTCAAAGTACGGATACACTCCAGACACGGAAGTCATTCTGTCACTTATTCAGATCCCAGTTATAATTCAGATACACTCCAGACACGGAAGTCATTCTGCTACTCATACAGATCTCAACTACAGATACATTCCAGATACGCACCAGACACGGTTGCCATTCTGTCACTCATTCAACCTTTTCCCCAGCCCAGAGATGCCCCAGACACGGATGCCATTCTGTCGCTTATTCAGATCTCAGATTCAGATACATACATATACACTCCAGACATGGCAATCATTTTGTTATTCATTCAAGAATCAAATACAATTACAGCTCGAATACGCTCCAAACACGGACGCCATTCCCTTGCTCATACAAATCCAATCTCCAGATACAACTCAAATACGTTCTAGATACGGATACCATTCTGATGTTCATTCTCCTGACTTTTCAACAAACATTCTTGGATGGCATCTTTTAAGCCCATCTCCGACAAGATTCTTTCACCTCTCCAAATGGCATCTTTAAGCCTATTTCCTCAACTACATTCTGACGAGTGCAAATTTACGGGCACTCAAGTGTCCAATCCTCTTTTACTTTCGAGTTATGAAAGGAAAACTCGCCAATCTAACTCTTCAGGTTCAAGAAGATTGAACAGGGGCAGCTGTTGTACCCCAAAATTTTCCCTCTCACTTTATCAAGATTTCCCCCCCATAAGACTCTTTGGACTCGTGACAGGATTAGGGTTTGCTCTGCTCAAGACATCTCCTTGCACTATTGACCTGAAATTAGGGTTTGAGTTTGCACATGGATTTTTGGACTTCAAATGCTCAATGTGACTTTCATACTTCATGTTGGACTTATAAGATTTCTCATACCAAGTTTTAAGTCTTGAATCAAATTTTTGCCCAGTCAATTGGACAATTGACCTAGAAATCAACTATATTGGGGAAAAAGTCAATTGTGGCCAATTTACAGTCAAACCTCATAATTTTTGATCCACATAAACATTATAGACTCATATGAACCATTTGATCAAGTTTGGACCACAACTCCTCAAGAAATTTGATCAGATCATCAAAAGGGCAAAATGGTCATTTTAAGGCTTTTGACTGCAGAAGGGCAATTTATGATTTTTAACCTAGCCAATGGAAAATTGGGTTCAAGCATGGATTCAAGGGCTCAATGGCATCATCTTGACCTAATCACAAGGTTCAAAAGATCCCAAAAGCATTGGATTGACAAATGAATTTTCCAGTCAACTGATTAAAAATCAACTGTACACTGAAAAGTCAAACTTTGACTTTTTGGTCAAAATCAAGTGCCAAGGGTCATTTTTCATCAAGATGTGTCAAAACATGAAACTTGTTCACCAAGAAACTTAATTTTTAAAATTAGGGTTTAAGATTGAAAAATTTCATAACTTAGAAATTTTCTAAGTTATGAAATTTTCTTATTTTTTCCCAACTTTTCCCAACTTTTTCACCATGATACAATTGGATTCAAAGAAAACTTCCAACATGAAAGTTGTAGTCCTCCACAAAATATACAACGTTGATTCACAAAGTTTTCCCAAAAGATGTTTGGATCTCAAGTTATGATTTTATGAACAAGGGTCCAAAAACTTTCTAACTTAGTGAAATTTTGCCCTAGTTTAGGCAGGATTTTGACCTATCTTCATGGAAATTTTTCACCTAGTTCCAATTAGAATCTCAAAATACATTTCAAAGATGGATTGTAAAACATGTTACAAGATTTCCAAAATGTCCAAGAACTCTCCAAAATCATTTATGGTTAGGGAGAATCGAAGGTTTGAATTTGGCAAAATATCACTTTGATCCATGACATTTTTCACTATGCTACAAGTTGCAAATTCTATCCAGCCTTGTTTGTACTTGTTTAAAGGTATCTAAACCCTTCCACACTCAAATATTGAATGCAAACTCAATGGTTTAAGGCATTATTCTGATCAATGGAAGATTACACATTGAATTAATCTAAAAATGGCAAAAAGGTAGCATTGCCACTTTGGTAATGTTGGCTTTATGTCAATTTGTTTCTCTTGAGCATTGCACCAAGATTTTTGCAGTATACCAACTCCACAAACTCAGGGCAAAGTACAACAACTTTGTGCAGCTAGGAAGGAGGCCTGTACAGGCTCTTTGCTTGATCACTTCACACTTTTCTTCAAAACCAAGAAACCTTGCAAAAACCATATAACTCTTGTATCTGATATAACCAAGGGTTGTAACCTTTTAAAACAAGTTTTGCATAACACATTAAGTCAGAAGCAAAAGCTAACCACTTCTCAAGCCTTCCAAAAACCAAAATCACATTTTCTTGCAAAACAGGGCAACTTCTGCATTTTTACATCCAAAGCAAAATCCACTCGTGCGTTTTGCTTGCAACCACTTCAAACACCTTCTAAACAACACACCTAAGCTATCCCAACCATTGGCCAGCAACTGTAACCTTGTTTTTCAAGCTTCAACATTTTTGAATTCTGACTGTGCAGGTTGACTTCTACAAGCTTATTCAAGCAAGTTCAAAGCAAACTAAGTATTGGGGAAGGTCAAAGGAAGTTCAAGCAAGCTCACAAGCATCTCAGGCATCACTGAAAACCCCTGCATTTCCATACTCGAGCTCAACTGAAACAGGTAAAGTTCAAACTTCTATCTCTCTATTTAGGAAACATTAGACTTAGGTTTGTGAATAAAAAATGTAGTACTCATTGCCCTTAAGCTGTACATATGCATAGATTTCATTTAAGTTAACTGTGTTGGGAGAATTTGAATGATGAACTTTATGAAAAAACTAGGTTAGAAATTAGGGCCAGAGAAATTCTCTCTGGTCTTTGAGAGTTAGATTAAGTTTTTTATATGGTTAGAATCGTATGATCATGCTCTATAACTTTCATGTTGCAAGTTTTTGTTTTTAAGCACAAATGCAGGATTTCCAGTTTTGAGTACAAGCGCGCGTTTTTGTTTGGCCAGAGGTTAGAGATGAAGTGATCTGGGCTGGGCTTGGTCCTGGCTTGCTTTTGACACCCCCATTTCTGTTATTTGCACTCCTCAGCCCATTTGCTTATTTTTTTGCATATTTTTCCATTTCTTTTTCATTTCTGACTTTATTTTATTTTTCTAAACATAAAAAAATATCAAAAATATTTTTCTTAAAATTTCACATTTTATTATATTTTTTATTTTTTATTTTGGCATAGTATTTAGTTTATTAAGTTTAATATATTTATTTTCTTAAATAAAAACTTGTAAATAATATAAAAAATATTATATATTTTATTTTTATTATTTATATACTTAAATAATATTTTCTCACATTATTTTTATTTTCTTAACATTTGTATATATTTTTATTTATTTTATTGTACATAAATAAATAATTATTGATATATATATTTTCTTAAAAATTAGGGTTTCCACCCTTAATAAAAATAATCTTTTATTTTCTTATTTTTAATACATTAAATAATTTATTTTTACATACATAAAAATAATACAAAAAACATTTTTTTGCATATTTATAATATATTGCATATTTGTTTAATTGTCCATTTTAATATTTGCTTATTTATTATTTGTACAAAGAATTCAATATGGTTGTAATAGTTGAATTAGGGTTTTATTTTCTTGCAAATAATCCCCTATTCAAATTTGTATCCCCCTCCCCATATCAATGTTGTAATAGCTTAGATTACTTTTACGCATTTATAGCTTTCAAATATGCCATGATAAGAAAGATTAGGGTTTGTTTGCAAAAATCCAAAATCAAACAAATAGCTTGACCTAACACAAGACAAAATGCATGAAAATGAAAACACAATGCACACAATCACCTCTAGGGTTTCACCCACTTGTTGCCTTTAAAATGGCCATGGTATACATGCTAGGTATCTTGGCAAAACCAAAATCAAAACAAAAATATCATAGTCCCTCGATGACGCTATCTTGGTTACCTGTACAAAATGATCTAGTCCCTCAAAAATTGCTAAAGATATTTGGCACAATTACTATCATGGTCATACGATGACCCGCACCTGTCCCGTTTAACATCCAAACACAAGGTTGTTTACCAAATGCAATGGTAAAACAACATTGTCAAAGGATTAAAAATGTGTAGGAAAGATCTTTGAGTAGGTAGGTAGATGCTCCTAGTTATTTGATCAAACTTGCAAAACATCCTTGCTATTTTCAAAAACACCTATCACACAATTTCAAAACATTTCCCAAAACAAACTTTCAAACATTGAAACATTTTTCAAAAGACAAAACACCTTTGTATACATTCAAACAAGAATCATTACAAAGGTTGCCACAACAATGGCCTCTTTTCAAAAATACTTTCAAAACCACACACAAAAGCACCATTTCAAATAATTGAAAAGCAAAAGCAAGTGATCTAAAACAAGTAACTAAGAGCCCATGGAAAACCAGGGATGAAAAGGGTGCTAGCACCTTCCCTTTTCATAATCTACCCCCCGAACCCAAGAAAACATCTCAAAGGTCTTTCTTGTGCTTTTTGACCTTTCCTTTGGATAAATAAAAAGTCGGTGGCGACTCTTGCTAAACCGAAACATTTGCGAACACAAACGCAAAACCTCAAGTCAGTTCTCCCACCGCATCACATGGGGTTTCAACAAAAATAAACAAAATACAAGATCATAGTCCCTCGATGACGCTATCAAAGTTACCTTTTAAAAATGATCTTATTCACTTAAAGAAAATTCTAAGATATCTTACAACATTGCTAATCATGGTTATACGATGACCCTTGTCCGTCCCTTTTACATCCAAAGATAGGGTTACTTACCAAATCAATGGTAAGATAACAATGTCAATGGAAAGAGGAAATAAACATGAAAGACTTTTGAGTAGGTAGAATGTTCCTAGTTGCTTGCTCATTTTCAAACCAAAACATCCTTGCTATTTTCAAAACAAACACCAACACTTTCAAAACATCTTTCAAACTTGAAAACATTTTCAAAGGATCAACACTTTGTATACATTCTTACGAACGAGAATGATTACAAAGTTTGCCTAAACGATGGCGCCTTTTCAAAATACTTTCAAAAACCACACAAAGCACATTTTTAAACAAAATAAAGTGATCTAGCAATCAACTAAGAGCCCGTAGGTAACTACAGATGAAAAGGGTGCTAATACCTTCTCTTTTCATAATCTACCCCCCGAACTCAAGAAAATATCTCAAAGGTCTTTCCTATTCTTTTCAGCCTTTCCTTTTGGATAAAAGAAAAGTCGGTGGCGACTCTTGCTAACCGCAACATTTGCAATCAAATGCAAAATGACCAAGTCAGTTCTCCCACAGTGTTACAGAACTGGAGACTCAGCTGAGGACTTTTTAAAAGTGGGGTTACCTTAGGGCTAGATCACATTTACTTGCTTTCATTGTTTGATCTGTTTGCTTTACATTTTGGTTCTTTGTTTGGGTTTAAATCCTCTACCCGGATTTAGGATACCTTATAGGTAAGTAGCAATACGTTGTGGAAACTGTGCGGGGTATACCGACATGGTCTAAGCAATAGCTACGTTAGTGTGACATATTTGTGGGTATCGTTAGCCCTTGAGTAGTCAAGGAGAATACAGGGCCGCTGAGTGATGTCATGAAGCACTAACTAACTTCTAGAACCTTTACTTAACCAACTTGTCCATTAGGACGTAGTGTGATGACCGACTTTGGTACAGTCCGAAGTTGGTAGATACTCGCTACTACACTCATTTAGGTTTGGTTTTTTGGGATATTTCGGTCGCCATTAAAGAGGCTTACGCTGAAACAATGCCCGAGAAAACAAACTAGTGATATTGAGATCCCTTAGAACCCGGTTATTATTTCTAGGACAGGTTTGAGCCAACTAAACTTCAAGAGGGTACTAACCTATGAGACTCCATGAAAGCCTAAACCTAAGGACTTGTCTGCTTTGTGTGTATATGATTATTTGTATATAAACTTGCTTACTTTGCATAACATCATACCATAGCATTTTTCAATAACTGTTTCAAGGATCTCAAGGGCCTATGATGCAGGGTCACGTTGAACCAGACGTCTATCAAAGGCCAAGAGGATTTATTTTCCTCTAAACAAACGCCGTCAAAGATCAAGTACAAAAATTTGAGTCAAGGGATACAACCCACTTGGCATGGTGAGCTTAATTCTCGTGGAAGGACATCCACTGATACAAAGTTCTCCAATCAAAGCTATTGGTCAAAGTCCAACTTCTAACATCTTCTTGTGTTTACCCCGCGAGATCCTTGAAAACATGTATCCACATATCATGCATCATATCATGACAGGTTTCTCTCATACAGGCCTCCTTATCTTCCTACTGTTTATTTCACTAAGATGGATATGGAACAAATGGTGAAAGATCTCCAAGCTCAAAATGCTCAATTCCAACAAATGTTCATGGCTTTGTCTAAAGGGAAAGAGGACCTGAAGACTCTTCTCCTCAAATACAAGAAGAAAAAGTCCAAGAAGTCCGTAGGCGTCCTGAACTTGGGAAGGAGACTTAAAGGACCACTCAAGGGGGCTCTAGATCTTCCAACTCCATCCAACATGGGGGATAGTCATGAAGAAGACAACACTCTGGAGATTGATGATGTCGAAGCTGATTACTCTGAGGAACAATATCCTCCAGCTGATGATAAGTACAAACAGTTTGAGGATCACCTCAATGCTATGGAGATTCAGTAGATACCTGGATTGGATTTAGGAGACATGGGCTTGGTTTCTGGAGTGTTCATCCCACCAAATTTCAAAATCCCTACCTTTTCCCTGTACGATGGAGTTTCTTTCCCTAAGATGCACTTAAAGTTTTATGTCTGCAAGATTCAGCCATACACAACTGATCCGAAGCTATGGATCCATTTCTTCCAAGAGATCCTGGTAGGGACTCAACTTGAATGGTTCTATCAATTAGAGAGTTCTCGCATCCAATCCTGGGAGGATTTAGCTGCTGCTTTCTACAAGCAGTACCAGTACAACGCTGATCTTACACCAACTCGTGTGCAATTGCAGAACATGACCATGGGTTCCAATGAGAGCTTCATAGGATACGCCCAAAAGTGGAGAGATCTGGATGGTAAGGTGCAGCCCCCTTTAACTGATAGGGAGTTGATTAACATCTTCATGGGAACTTTGACAGGACCTTTCTTCAAACACCTAATCGGAAGTTCCTCGGTCGGGTTCATTGAGCTAATACTAACTGGCGAAAGAGTCGAAGCTGGCATCAAAAGCGGAAAGATTCAAGGAGCTACGCCCTCCAATGCTCAGAAAAAGCCATACAATGGGAAGAAAGAGTCCAATGCTTTGTATGGTCAAAAGAGTCATCGTGACCAACACGTGGGGGCAGTCCTGATCTCTGGTTCTGTGTCGCACCGACAACAGCAAAAGGGAAATCAATGAAGGCCAGACGAGCCCAAAAGATAGTTTACCAACATCAACATGCCGCTGTCTCAAGTGCTAGAATACTTGTTGAGGATGAATCTGATTACATTGATCGAACCTCATCCAAACCCCAAAACTTCTTCTCCTAACTACAATCCTAATGCAACGTGTGCTTATCATTCCGACAGTCCCGGGCATGATACTAACGATTGTTGGGCGTTGAAGTACAAGATTCAGAATTTGATTGACACCAAAGAGATCGAGTTTGACCCTCAGAGACTCTAAACGTGATCACTGCTCCAATGCCGAATCATTGAGAGTGTCTTGTTCATTTTGAATTTTCAATTGTAATTTCTTTTGTTATTCAAACAATTATCTATTAATGTTAAACTTTGTTTCATTAATGCATTAAATATGATTGTCTTGAATTAATCCATTAATTTTCATCTATTTAAATTATGCTCTTTACTTCTTTTTATGATATTCAACTCTTGTTTTAAAAGTTATAAGCCTTAGAGGAAGGATGACGAAAACAATACCATAATCTCATACAATATGCTTTTGGACAGACCTTGCTGACGATGTACAAGCGTTTCTTTCAAATCCTAAACACTGGAGTTATAAGGAAGATAATCCCTAGTCAACCCTTTCGAGCCAAAGAAGTAGAAGTTTTCTTTTTTTACACACAAATTGAAACCTTTAATCAAAACCTGGGGCAGGGTAGTCTCTCAGTTAATTCAAATGCGCGTTCAGTCGCAAACTTCCACTTTGTAATACAACGAATGACATCAAAAATCAAAAGACAATGATGGTTCCTGTTGTACCCCAAAATTTCCCCTCACATTTCATCAACATTTCTCATCACAAGACTCTTGGAACTCAAGAACAAGTTAGGGTTTGCTCTGCTCAAGACACCTCCTTGCACTGTTGACCTAAATTAGGGTTTGAGTTTGCACAGTGATATTTTGACCAACAATGCCCAAATTGACTTTCATACTTCATGTTGGACTCACAAGTTTGTCCACACCAAGTTTCAAGCCTTGATCCAAATTTTTGCCCAGCCAATTGGACAATTGACCTAGAAATCAGCTGTATTGGGGAAAAGTCAACTGTGGCCAATTGACAGTCAAACCTCATGAATTTTGACCCACATCAACATTATGAACTCATATGAACCATTTGACCAAGTTTGGATCACAATCCCACAAGAAATTTGATCAGATCATCAAAAGGGCAAAATGGTCATTTTTAGGGTTTTAACTGTACAAAGGCAATTTTTGACTGTTTGACCTAACCAATGGCAAATCAAGCTCAGTCATGGACTCAAGGACTCAATTACATTGTCTTTACCCATTCAACAAGTTCAAAAGATCTCAAATGCATAGGATTGACAGATGAATTTTTCAGTCAATTGATCAAAATTTGACTGTATACTGAAAAGTCAAACTTTGACTTTTTGGTCAAAATCAAATTCCAAGGGTCATTTTTCATCAAGACATGTCAAATTATGAAACTTGTTCATCAAGAAACCCAAAAATGAAAATTAGGGTTTAAAATGGAAAAATTTCATAACTTAGAAATTTTCTAAGTTATAAAATTTTCTTATTTTTTCCTAACTCTGTCCCATTTTTTCACCAAGATGCCAATGGATTCAAACAAAACTTGCAACAATAAAGTTGTATTCCATCACAAAGTCTACAACTTTTATTCACAAAGTTTTCTCAAAAGAAGCTTTTATCTCAAGTTATGATTTTTGGAACAAGGGTACCTAAAACTTTTAACTTCGAGAAATTTTGCCCTAGTTTAGGCAGGATTTTGACCCATTTCTTGGCCATTTTTCACATAGTTCCACTTGGAGTTTCAAGTTGCATTTCAAAGAAGGATTATATTACATGTTTCAAGCTTTCTAAATTGTCCAAGAACTCCTCAAACACCTTTGTGGTTAGGGAGAATCGAATGCTTGAAGTTGGCAAAAACTCACTTTGAAACCATGGCCAATACATGTTCATACCAAGTTGCAAATCTGACCAAACTAGCTTAGTACATGATTACAGGCCTCTAAACCAATTTACACTCCAAAATTGAATGCAAATACATTGGATATTGGCATTGTTCTGATCAAGAGAGCTTTGTACAATGAACTTTTCCATTTTGAGCATAAAGGTCATACTTCCATTTTCATAAAGGCCAGTTTATGTCAATTTCCATTTTTCTTGAGCCTTGGACTTTTTTTCCTTGCAGCAAACAACTTCCCTAATCTCAGGCATAGTACACCAAGTTGAGCATGATTGTAACTAGCCTGTACAGGCCCTAGCTTGGACAGTTCACATCTTTGCTTCAAAAACAAGTCAAATGGCCAAAAGCTTGGATCTCTCATATCTGATAAAAACCAACGAGAACAAAGTTGTCAAACAAGTTTTTGCATATCCTAACAAGCCAGAAACACGAGCCTTTCACCCCTAAAGCACCCTCATACTCCAAAACACCATTTTTCTGTAAAACAGGGCAAGCCCTGCAGAATCACCTCCATCTCCACTTTGCCTCGTGCGTTTGGCCTAGAAATTGTTCCAATATCTTCCATTCAACTCACCTGAACTATCCCAGACCTCCATTGCTAGCTGTAACACCATTAACACACATTGCCATTTTTGTTTCAAAGCTTTGCAGGTTGAGTTCTGTAGCACGATTCAGGCTACTTCAAAACAAGCCAAGTATTGGGAAAGCTTCATTGGACCTCAGGCAAGCTCAAAAGAACCTCAAGTACTCTTGGAAGTTGCTGCATTGTCCAGCTCGAAGTCAACTGAAACAACTATTTCATGAACTTCTATCTCTCTATTTAGGAATAGTTAGACTTAGGTTTGTGAATGAAAGATGTTGTACTCATAGCCCTGAAACCATACATGTGCTTAGTTTTCATTTATATTAATCGTGCTAGGAGAATTTTGTTCATGAACTTTCTGAAAAAACTAGGTTAAGAATTAGGGCCAGAGAAATTCTCTCTGGTCTTTGAGAGTTAGCTTAAGTTTTTTATATGGTTAGATTCATTATTTGATGCTTTACAAGTTTCATGTTATGAGTTTTGTCAAAAAATCAAGGAATCAGGAGATATCATTTGATGTACAGAACACACGCTTTTTTTGAACTAAGGAAGAAGATGAAGTTGATTGGGCTGGGCCTGGTTGTTTTTACTTCTAACACCTGCCTTTTCAGTTTACACCCCCCTGGCCCATTTCTTTGTATATTTGTCATTTTTGTATTTTTATTTTTATTCTGACTTTATTATTTTATGTCCAAATATAAAAAATGCCAAAAAATTATTTTTATATTTTTTCATATTTATTTGATATATTTTTTTTATTTTACTAGTATAAAAATGATTTAAATACTTTATATCCCTTTTATTAAAACTCAAAAATAATGTAAAAAAATATGTTTATTTTCATTTATTGTTTTATACACATTTGAAAACATTCATTTTTTTGAAAAAATATACCTTTTTGTAAATAATTTATTTTATTACACACTTAATATATATATATATATATATATATATATATATATATATATATATATATATATATATATATATATATATATATATATATATATATATATATATATATATATATATATATATATATATATATATATATATATATATATATATATATATATATATATATATATATATATATATATTTTAATATACTTATATTTTTGTACAAATTAATACTTTATTGTATATAAATAATAAATAATACTAGTTATTTAAGAAATTAGGGTTTTTGCCCTAAAAAACAAAATAATTGAAATTGACTTTTTAGTTGTTTACATTTCACATTAAAAATACTTTTTCATACATAAAAAACATTTTTGCATAATACACTTTATTTAATATTTATTTATTGTATTTATTTAAATATTGTATATTTAAATATTATGCCTTACCCATTCAATATGGTTGTAATAATTTAGGATTTAATTTCTTGCAAAATAATCCCCAATTCAAATTTGTACCCCCCTCCCTATATCATGATTGTAATAGTGTAGAATTTAAATTCTTGCACCTTTAAGCTTTCAATTATTCCATGATTAGACTTAAGGTTTTGTATGCAAAATAAAATCAACAATTAGTTTGACCTAATCCAAGATAACAATGCATGAAAACAAACACAATGCACACTTGCACCCCTAGGGTTACAATCCACTTGTTGCCTTCAAAAATAGGCCATGATATGCATGTCAAGTACTTTGGCAAAACAAAAACAAAACAAAAGATCATAGTCCCTCGATGACGCTATCTGAGTTGCCTAAACAAAATGATCAAGTCCCTCAAGGAAATTGCCAAAAATACTTGACACCATTTCTATCATGGTCTATACGATGACCCGCGCCTGTCCCGTTTAACATCCTAACACAAGGTTGTTTACCAAATACAATGTTGAAACAATACTGTTAAAAGGGTTAAAAAAATATAAGAAATATCTTTGAGTAAAATAGGGTAGACAACTCTTAGTTACTTGATCAAATCTTGCAAAAACATCCTTGCTATCTTCAAAACACACTCCACAACACAATTTCAAAACCCTACTTTCAAACATTGAAAACTTTTCAAAAGACAAAAACACCTTTGTATACATTCAAACAAGAATCATTACAAAGGTTGCCACAACGATGGCCTCTTTTCAAAACATATTTCAAAACCACACACAAAGCACCATTTTAAACAATTGAAGAGCACCATTTCAAACAATTGAAAAGCAAAGCAAGTGATCTAAGCAAGTAACTAAGAGCCCATGGATAACCATGGATAGAAAGGGTGCTAATACCTTCCCTTTATATAATCTACTCCTCGAACCCAAGAAAACATCTTAAAGGTCCTTCCTGTGCTTTTTCACCTTTCCTTAGGATAAAATAAAAAGTCGGTGGCGACTCTTGCTAAACCGAAACATTTGCGAACACAAAACAAAAAATACCAAGTCAGTTCTCCCGCCGTATCACAGAACTGGCGACTCTGCTGAGGATATATTTAAAAGTGGAGTAACCTTAAGGGCTTAGATCACCCTTTGCATGATTATTTATTTGTTTTGATTGCTTTACATTTGGTTCTCTTGTTTGGGCTTGAAATCGTCTACCCAGATTTGGGAAATATTCATAGGTAAATAGCAATACGTTGTGGAAACGGTGTGGGGTATACCGACACGGTTGAAGCAATAGCTATATTAGTGCGACATATTTGTGAGTGCCGGTAGCCTTTGAGTCAATCAAAGAGAATACGGGGCTGCTGAGTGATGTCATGAAGCACTAATGAACTCTTAGAACCTTACTTGACCATCTTGGCCTTTTATTAGGGGTAATGAGATGAACGGCTTTGGTGCAGTCCGAAGTTGGTAGATACTCGATACTACACTCATTGAGGGTTGTTTTCTTGGGATATTTTGGTCGCTAGTTAAGTGGCTAAACCAAAACAATGAACATGGAAAACAATCCAGTGATATTGAGCTCCTTAGAACCCGGTTACTATTTATAGGACAGGTTTTGAGCCAACTAAACTCAAGAGGGTACTTACCTATGAAACCTCATGCAAGCCTGAAACTAGGGTTTTGCGTGACTTGATTGCACATGTGCTTGTGAATACATCATGAACATCATAAAGCATCATATGCATCCACTAACCATTTCAAGGGTTTGGATCTTCATCTTTGTTCTTGTTTTGTAGGTCATGGAATCTCTTCGCAGGAAAATAATTCAAGTCAACCTTGTGAGAATCCCTCCTCAACTCAAGGAGCTTACTTCTAGGATTCCAGAGAATTCTCTCTGTAGTGAAAGACATGGTAGACTCCTCAGCTTAGTCAACACCAACATTGAAGAAGACATGATGAAAGTCCTCTTCCAGTTCTTTGACCCCCTACACCACTGTTTTACATTCCCTGATTACCAATTGGTGCCCACTTTGGAGGAATTCTCTCAACTCTTGAGAATTCCTATTCTTAATCAACTACCCTACAATGGTACGGAAAAAGAACCAAAGCCTGAAGATGTTGCTCAAGCATTACACTTGCAACCATCTGACATCAAGGGGCATTGGGAAACCAGAAGTGGTGTCAAGGGTTTCTTGGCAAAGTTTCTGTTTGAGAAGGCACAAGACCGCTGGAATTCTCTTGATCTACAAGCCTTTTAAGAGATTGTGGCACTCCTCATCTATGGGTTGGTCTTGTTCCCAAACCCTGATCAACTTATAGATGTGAATGCTGTCAAGATTTTCATATCTCGGAATCCTGTGCCTACATTGCTTGGGGACATCCTACACTCATTTTACACACGAACAATGAGAAAAAGAGGTGTTCTCATGTGCTGCACTCCTCTCCTAGCAACGTGGTTTATTTCTCACCTTGCACAATCAGTTCTGAAGAATGAGTAGGGTTTAAGGTGGTCACAACGATTGATGACCCTCACACATTCTGATGTACATTGGTGTTCTCGGTCTAGAGAAAATGTCATCATCATTGATCGTTGTGGGGAATTCCCTAATGTCCCACTACTTGGCATTAAGGGAGGCATCACCTACAACCACTGTCTAGCTTTGAGACAATTTGGATATGCTCGGAGGGATGACCCTCATGACATGTTGATTCCTGACCTAGTTTTTGACTTTGACAACGATGCGCAAGAACTTCGACAAAGATTCATCAGAGCTTGGAGGATGCCCAACAAGGTGGATAGTAAGACACTAGGGCACAAGAATTCCATCCCCCTTGAGCCTTATCTCAAGTGGGTACGAACCCGCGTCCAGAATATTATGATGCCATATCCTCACATTCTCCCCGTGATCAAAGAGCCTGTTATAGAAGGAGAGGTCCCATACACCATCCTACATCCTGACATGCCAACATCATGGGAAGAAATGCAAAAGAGTTGGATCCAACTCAAGGAAGAACGGAATACTTTTGAAGCCAGCTTCTATGCCAGTGAGAAGAAGGTTTTGGAGCTTACCCGCCGACTTCATGAGGAGGAAACTCTCAACACTTACATCGCACCAAAAAGGATGCGTAATGTCTTTTTACATTAAAGATTTTGTAATATTTGGCCCATGGGGCACTTATGTACTAACAATTTCTTCTTAATATGACGTGCGTTCCTTTTTGTTTGCAACAAATTTGAATTTCTGAATCCTTGAATGCATTACATGAATAACATACCATTCATCATATGCATAAACAGGTCTTCACACCAGGTTTCCTTATCTTTCTGCTGTTTATTTCAGCAAGATGGATTTGGAGCAGACGATAAAGGATCTGCAGGCACAAAATTCACAATTCCAGCAACTCCTCATGACCTTGGCAAAGGGTCAGGAGGACCTCAAAGCTCTGTTGGAGAAGAATAAAGAAAAAAAGAAAAAGAGACCTGGAGTAGCCACTTTTGGAAGAAGGTTTGAGAGCAATGCTAGGAAGGCTCTTGAGTTCCCCTCAACGTCTGACGAAGGGGTCGGTAAAGGAAAAAGGACTGTTGTACCTTCTGAATCTGAGGTTGAAGAGGAGGGAGAGGAAGAAGATGAAGAATACTCCGAACAACAGTATCCTCCAGCGGATGATAAATATAAGAATCTTGAAGATAGATTGGCAGCCATGGAGTTGCAGAGGGTACCCGGTTTGGATTTTGAAGAGCTAGGGCTGGTAGTTGGGATTGTTATCCCTCCCAAGTTCAAGGTGCCAACATTCGCCAAGTATGACGGTCTGTCTTGCCCAAAGATGCACCTGAGATCATATGTCAGAAAAATCCAACCCCACTCATCTGATAAAGACCTCTGGGTACACTTTTTCCAAGACAGTTTGTCTGGCACGCAGTTGGAATGGTTCTATCAACTCGAGAGATCAGAGGTTCATAATTGGGAAGACTTAGCTGCCGCTTTTTATCGTCAATATCAATACAATGCTGATTTGGCGCCCACTCGTACTCAGTTACAAAGTATGGGGATGGTTTCCAATGAAGGATTTAAAGAGTACGCACAGAAGTGGCGTGATCTGGCTGGAAGGGTGCAACCACCGTTTTCAGATAGGGAGTTAGTTAACATGTTTCTGGGGACCCTGTCTGGCCCCTTCTTCAATCATCTAATCGGGAGTTCTTCCGCGGGATTTACTGAGCTAATTTTGACTGGCGAAAGGGTTGAGGCCAGGATTAAAAGTGGAAAGATTCAAAAGGATGCTTCCGCATCCACAAATGTTAAGAAACCTTTCCCAGCTAAGAAGGAAGCATATGCTGTGTATTCTCAGAAGGGTCAGAGAAGAACCGAGCGCCGGCCAACTGTAGGGGCTGTGATGATTCAAAATTCTTCAAATGATCAACCTCGCGGAAATCAGTCGAGACCTAATCAACAACGGGTAGAAAGGCCACAATGGCAGTTCACCTGCATCAACATGACGCCAGCTCAGGTACTCCCCCATTTTTTGAAGCTGAATCTTACCGGTTTAAAGGAAGCCCCAAAGAACCCTAACACCTCCTCTCCATACTACCACTCCAATGCCAAATGTGCTTACCATTCTGACAGTGTTGGGCACGATACCAATAATTGCTGGGCGCTTAAGAACAAAATCCAGGACTTGATTGATGCCAAAGAAGTAGAATTTGATGCTCCTGAGAAGCCTAATTTTATATCTGCTCCGATGCCCAAACACAGCCACAATGTTCATGCCGTTTTATAAGACCTCCATGTTACTGATGTTGCCAATATTTTGACGCCGTTACTTGTGGTTAAAGAGAATTTGATGAGAGCCGGGATCTTTCCTGGTTGTGGTAAAGACTGCTATTTTTGTTTGAACATACGAGGTGATTGCCCAATGTTGAAGTCAGGTGTCCAACGCCTGATGGATACCCAAGAGATACTTTTCCAGAAAACCCCTGTTGATACCTTCAATCCTGTTACTCCTGCTACTTTTGCTACTTCAACCAACGATATTGCGATCATAACCATTTCCGACAATCCTCCCAAGGCTTGCAAAAGGCCTGTCAGGATTACACCCAACTCTAAGTGTGTACCATTAAAGATCACCATGCCGGGACCTGTTCCGTACCAATCCAACAAAACGATACCATGGAACTATGGGGGAGAAATCTTCTACCATGGTATCAAACAAATTGAGGCAGTCCAAGAAAATTCTGAAGAAGAAAGCCCTAATATAGGGAACATTGCGGGTACAAGCAAGATAACCCGCAGCGGCCGGATCTTTTCTCCGGAGATTGCTCCCCCTCGAGCAGTTTTCGGACCCTTGAAAGCTTCTATACCTGTTGGACCATATGTGCAAGGCCCAATGATTAAAGAATTGGATACTCCTGAAGTAAGACCATCTGCTGATACTACCAATAAGGGTAAGGGGATACTAGAAGTGCCTGTCAGGACGAAGGCTCATGCTGTTGTTATCCCCGAAACCACTCAGAAAGAAATGGATGAAATCTTGAAAATAATCAGAAAAAGTGACTACGACGTTGTGGAACAGCTAGGGCAGACCCCTTCTAAAATTTCAATGTTGGCTCTTCTACTCTATTCTGAGGCCCATGCTAAGGCCCTAATCAAATTATTGAAGGCGGAACATGTACCCCAAGAGACTTCGGCTGACCAGTTTCAGGAATGTGTGTCCAGTCTTACTACTGATAATGGCCTGGGCTTTTCCGATGCTGACTTGACTCCCAAAGGGAGGAAACACAATGACGCGCTACATGTCTCAGTTGAATGCAGGGGAACCACCCTCGCCCATGTCTTAGTTGATACTGGTTCTTCTTTGAATGTGTTGCCGAAGAAAGCCTTAGACCGTTTGGACTGCGAAGGATTGACCCTCAAACCTAGTAACATTGTTGTTAGGGCTTTTTATGGTTCCAAAAGAATGGTTCATGGAGAGTTTGATATTCCTATCAAAGTAGGCACCGAAGTTTTCAACTCCACCTTTTACGTGATGGACATCCGTCCGTCATACTCGTGTTTGTTAGGGAGACCGTGGATCCATTATGCCGGGGCAGTTACCTCTTCTTTGCACCAAATGCTGAAATATCCTGTTAAGGGTAAGATTATAACGGTTCACGGTGAGGAAGAGTACATGATAAGTCATCTCAATTCCTTCCGCTATGTGTAGTTGGATGGCGAGTTCATCGAAACACCTTTCCAACATTTTGAGGAAGTTTCCCCTGAGGTAGCAGTTGCGAAGACAATGGTTGAAGTGCCTGTCGTTCCCAAGCACGTATCTAGGATGGCATCTCTCAAGGACGCAGAGGCTGTAATTAAAGAAGGAAAGAGCACAATGTGGGGGCAATTGCTTGACTTTCCTCATAAGACGGACAAGTTTGGGTTAGGGTTCACTACTGCAGGACAAAAGGCTATGCGTCGCTCCAAGGCCGGAGGACCACCCGTCAAGATCTCTCACCATGGAATCAATGCTGTAGAAGATAAAGATGAAGAGGGCCACTTTGAAGATTGGATATTTCCGACCGTCGAAGGGGGTTTAAGCAACTGGGAAGCAAAGGATTTTATTCCCATCACCTTTATCAACCAGTAATTTTATCTTTGAACAATTTCCCATTTATGGTCTGTAATAACTAAACAATTTGCACACTATTTTCGCCTCATGCCTTGCCCGGGGCATGTAGGTCCATTTGTAAGGGTTTGATCTTCTTTATTATCATATGCCATGTTTTAATGAATCATTGGACGTTTTTCATCTATAAACTGCTGTGTTCGTTTTCTTTCCTTTTGCATTTTGTTTGTTTAAGGATGGCTATCCCTTACACACACCCACAATCACAAATGCAGGTACCCATCCACTCCGGATTCCATGGGTGACTATTCTGCTTTAGCCTTCGATAACTCTGAAGATTTGGTTAATCATGCTGAGTACGAAGTTGACGAAGACTGTGAAGTGCCGAGAGAATTAGCCAGACTTCTACAACAAGAAGAGAGGGCCATTTTGCCTCACGAAGAGTTGCTAGAAACCATCAACTTGGGGACAGAGGAAAACAGGAAAGAAGTAAAAGTGGGTGCCAACCTGGAACCAAGTGTCAAGGAGCGCTTAGAGCAGTTGTTGAACGAATATGTTGAAATCTTCGCTTGGTCTTACGAAGACATGCCAGGGTTAGACACAGATATCGTGGTTCACCGTCTCCCTACAAGAGAAGACTGTCCACCGATCAAGCAAAAGGTCCGCCGAATGAGGCCTGACATGTCTGAGAAGATTAAGGTTAAAGTAATGAAGCAATTCAACGCTGGCTTTCTGGCTGTTACTTCTTATCCACAATGGGTTGCTAACATTGTGCCCGTGCCTAAGAAGGACGGCAAAGTCAGAATGTGCGTGGACTATCGGGATTTAAACAGGGCTAGCCCTAAAGACGATTTTCCACTGCCACATATCGACATTTTGGTTGACAACACAGCTCAACACGAGGTTTTTTCCTTCATGGATGGATTCTCGGGATATAACCAGATCAAAATGGCCCCCGAGGACATGGAGAAAACTACTTTTGTCACGCAATGGGGTACCTTCTGCTACAAAGTGATGTCATTCGGACTGAAGAATGCAGGGGCAACCTATCAACGCGCCATGGTAGCTTTATTTCATGATATGATACATCATGAGATCGAAGTTTACGTAGACGATATGATAGCTCGATCACAGACAGAAGAAGAACACCTTGATCATTTGCAAAAGCTGTTTGCCAGGTTGAAGGAGTATAAGCTCAGACTAAACCCAAGCAAGTGCACTTTTGGAGTTAGGTCTGGTAAACTTCTGGGATTTATTGTCAGCAACAAAGGCATTGAGGTTGATCCAGCTAAAGTAAAGGCTATACAAGAAATGCCTGCCCCCCGTACTGAAAAGGAGGTTAGGGGATTCTTGGGACGCTTGAACTATATTGCCAGGTTCATCTCTCACCTGACATCTACCTGTGAGCCAATCTTCAAGCTGTTGAAGAAAGATCAGGTGGTTGAATGGAACAACGATTGTCAAGTTGCTTTTGATAAAATCAAGGAGTATTTGCTAGAACCTCCTATTCTGATGCCACCCGTCGAAGGAAGGCCGTTAATCATGTATCTGACTGTTTTGGATAACTCAATAGGGTGCGTGCTGGGCCAACATGACAAGTCTGGCCGAAAAGAGCATGCCATTTATTACCTTAGCAAAAAGTTTACCGACTGTGAGACTCGCTACTCACTGCTCGAGAAAACTTGCTGCACTTTGGTATGGGCTGCTCGCCGGCTAAGACAATATATGTTGACTCATACCACTTTGCTGATTTCCAAAATGGATCTGATCAAGTATATCTTCGAGAAGCCTGCTTTATCTGGAAGAATTGCTAGATGGCAAATGATCCTGACTGAGTATGATATCCAGTATACTACCCAAAAAGCTATAAAAGGGAGTGTACTAGCTGACCATCTAGCTCATCAAGCCGTCGAAGATTACCAATCTATGAGATTCGACTTCCCTGACGAGGACATCATGACATTGGACAACATCGAAGGTAACAAACCGTATGACGGACCTGAACAAGGATCCCGATGGACCCTGTACTTTGATGGTGCTTCAAATGCACTTGGCAACGGTATCGGTGCGGTGCTCATTTCTCCGGAAGGTTGCCATACACCCTTCACTGCCCGAATTTTCTTCAGCTGTACCAACAACATGGCCGAATATGAAGCTTGCATCTTTGGTCTCAAGGCTACTATAGACTTGGGAATCAAATCTTTGGTCGTATTTGGGGACTCGGCTTTGGTTATCAGTCAAGTCAAAGGAGAGTGGGATACCAAGCATCCTAATCTTATCCCATACAAAGAACATGTCCTGACGTTGTTGCCTCATTTCGAGCAGATTACCTTCGAACACTTTCCGCGAGAAGAAAATCAGCTAGCAGATGCTCTGGCTACAATGTCTTCCATGTTTAAACTCAACTGGGATAACTAGGCTCCCCAAATTACCATCGAGCGAATGGACGAACCTGCACACTGTCATGAGATTAATATCGAAGAAGTAGTGGAACAACCTTGGTTTCATGAAGTCAAAAGGTATCTCCAGACTAGAGAATACCCTGAAGGAGCTTCCGTCAATGACAAAAAGTTCTTAAGGAGATTCGCTGCCAAGTTCTTCATAAGTAATGACATCCTTTATAAGCGCAACCATTATTGTGTTTTACTTCGTTGTATGGACAAAGCTGAAGCAGAGTTGATCATGACTGAGATACACAGTGGCACATTCGGCACCCACTTGAGCGGACATACGATGGCTAAGAAGATTCTAAGGGTAGGCTACTACTGGTCTACCATGGAAGCTGATTGTCATCAACATTCCCGTACTTGCCACAAATGCCAAGTCTACGCCGACAAGGTACATATTCCTCCTGTTCCTCTCAACGTTCTGACAGCTCCTTGGCCATTCGCAATGTGGGGCATTGACATGATTGGAGAGATCAAGCCCACGACATCCAATGGACATCGCTTCATCTTGGTCGCTATTGATTATTTCACCAAGTGGGTCGAAGCAGCTTCCTTTGTCTCAGTTACAAAGAATGTGGTTGCCCGCTTCATCAAACAGAACCTCATATGCCGGTATGGTGTCCCCGACAGGATTATCACAGACCACAGTACAAATTTGAACAACACCATGATCACCGCTCTATGCGAATAGTTCAAGATTTATCATCACAATTCATCTCCCTATCGGCCGAAGATGAACGGTGCTGTTGAAGCCGCAAACAAAAATATCAAGAAGATCATTCAAAAGATGACAGTCACCTACAAGGACTGGCATGAGATGTTACCGTTTGCTCTGCATGGATATCGTACCACGACATGTACTTCAACAGGGGCAACCCCATTTTCTTTGGTGTATGGCATGGAAGCTGTTCTACCCATGGAAGTTCAGATTCCTTCCTTAAGGATTATGAAGGATGCTGGTTTGAGTGAAGACGATTGGATCCAGACCCGGCTTGATCAACTTAATTTAATCGATGAGAAGAGACTTACTGCTGTCTGTCATGGTCAGACGTATCAAAAACGGATGATCAAGGCTTTCAACAAGAAAGTCAGGCGTCAGGTATATCAAGTCGGAGATCTTGTAATCAAGCAGATCATCTTACCGCAAAGTGATCCCAGGGGCAAGTGGACTCCTACTTATGAAGGACCATTTGTGATCAAGAGCATCTTTTCTGGTGGGGCAATGATTCTGACCACCATGGACAGCGACGACCTACCGCACCCTACGAATGCAGACATAGTCAAAAGATACTACGCATAAAACGACCCAGCAAGTTGAAAACCCGAAAGGGCGACTTGGGCAAAAAATGGGCATCCCGGTGAATCGAAAACCCGAAAGGGCGGTTCAGGAAAAAATTAGGGATAAAACAAAAAAAATCTGTACACCCGCGAAGTTGAAAACCCGAAAAGGCGACTTGGGCAAAAAAGGGTTTCCCGGTGGATCGAAAACCCGAAAGGGCGGTCCAGGCAAAAGTTAGGGAATTAAAGCGTATGACTATGTCTCGTCGGATCACGTTAAGAACAATCTCTTCACCAACAAGCTCCAAGCTTCTGATCAATCCAGTCATCGGTGGACGAAGCAACGAATGGACAAGATATTCAGAGTTGTGAAGGCTATAGCAGAACGGGAATCCCATGGAATTATTACACATAGCCATCTTTCTTTTGTATAAAATTTTTCGATTTTTACGACAACATTCTCTTACTAGGATGTCTATTTCCTTTGTACAAAGATACTCACAAAAGTTAATACAAATATACTTCAAAGTGCAAAAATTTGCTTGCCTTTCTTTTCTTTTTACACTTATGTTTTATTTGAAAACATCCAATGTTTTGTTAAATAGGCATATGCATTTGAATATAATCACTGCTTACAAATAAAACGAAATTGAAAAAATTACTGGTAGGTTGAAGGTGTAGGAAGATATCTTTGTGCCATTTCAGAAGAAATCCCCTACGATACATCATTCAGATCCTCAACAATGCTAAAATTTGGAGTATATTTCCCCAGCGGAGTTAAACTTCAAGATCCTCAGCAGAGCCAGCTCATTCTAAAACATGATCCCCCAGCTGAGTTAAGTTTCAAAATTCCCATCAGATTTAAGCTTCAAGATCCCCAGTGGAGCCCGAAAACCTTGAAAATCCTAGCCCCAACGGAGCCGGAATAGTGAACATTTCCCCCACAGAGTTACCTTCCAAAAGATTGAAGATTCCCGGTCTCATTTCTCCAAGCAGAATCCTCCTAGGTTTTAACTCCCCAGTAGAGATTTTCAGAGTCTTCCCTATATCCCAGGAAAGTCATGAAAGATTCTCATTCCCTGTAGAAGTCGTCAAAAGGCCTTGTTAATCCCCATGAATCGCCGAGGATTTTCAATCTCCAGCAGTGGTCTAAGGATTTCTCCTTCTCAACAATCAGAGATCTTTAATCCCCAAGCAGTCAGCAAGGATTTCTCATCTTCAATAATCAAGATTTTTGGAATCCCCAACATCGGTCAAGGATTTACTTTCCCCGACAGCAGTCAAAGATTTCTTTATCCCCAGTTATCAAGGATTTATTTTCCTCGGCGAGACAGCTACCCAGTTTACATGCACATCAATTACATTCATATATCATAAACATTGATAAAACGCAATTCATTGCATCATACATATCATGCAACATAACTTTGTGTTTTAGATAACATTTTACCCTTTTCAGGATAAGATTAAAAGGCTATTGATAACAATTATTCAGATACAGTATGGATACACCCCAGACACGGCGATCATTCTATTACTCATTCACAATTTCAAGTCAAAATACAATATAGATACACCCCAAACACGACGGTCATTCTACTACTCATTCAGACTTCAACAATCCGATACAGACTAGATACGCTCCAAACACGGCAGCCATTCTATCTCTCATTCAGATTCAACTATCAACCACAAGTTCAGATATGCTCCAGAAACGGATGCCATTTTGGCCTTTACACCAGCAGTTTGATTCTTCCCAGTGCAGTCGCCACAGAAGTCATTCTGTCACTTATTCAGATCCCAGTTACAGTTCCAAATACACTCCAGACACGGAAGTTATTCTGCTACTCATACAGATCTCTACTTCAGATACAGTCCAGATACGCTCTAGACACGGTTACCATTCTGTCACTCATTTGGAATTTATCCCCAGCCCAGAGATGCTCCATACACAGATGTTTCTCTATTGCCCATTCAGAATTCAGATACAATACGGATACACTCCGGACACGACAGTCATTCTAATATTCATTCAAAGTTCAAATACAGTTACAGCTCAAATACGCTCTAGACACGGACGCCATTCTTTTGCTCATACAGACCTAGTCTCCAAGATACAGTTCAAATGCATTCCAGACACGGATACCATTTTAATACTCATTCTTTTGACCTACCACATTGCTGTTCAACAAACATTCTTGGATGGCATCTTTAATCCCATCTCCATCAAGTTTCTACCCTCTCCAAATGGCATCTTTAAGCCCATTCCCTCATCTATGTTTTGACGAGTGCAAATTTACGGGCACTCTAGTGTCCAATCCTCTTTTACCTTCGAGACGCAAAAGGAAAACTTGCCAATCTAACTCTTCAGGTTCAAGAAGATTGAACAGGGGCAACTGTTGTACCCCAAAATTTTCCCTCACATTTCATCAACATTTCTCATCACAAGACTCTTGGAACTCAAGAACAAGTTAGGGTTTGCTCTGCTCATGACACCTTCTTGCACTGTTGACCTAAATTAGGGTTTGAGTTTGCACAGTGATATTTTGACCAACAATGCCCAAATTGACTTTCATACTTCATGTTGGACTCACAAGTTTGTCCACACCAAGTTTCAAGCCTTGATCCAAATTTTTGCCCAGCCAATTGGACAATTGACCTAGAAATAAGCTGTATTGGGGAAAAGTCAACTGTGGCCAATTGACAGTCAAACCTCATGAATTTTGACCCACATCAACATTATGAACTCATATGAACCATTTGACCAAGTTTGGATCACAATCCCACAAGAAATTTGATCAGATCATCAAAAGGGAAAAATGGTCATTTTTAGGGTTTTGATTGTACAAAGGCAATTTTTGACTGTTTGACCTAACCAATGGAAAATCAAGCTCAGTCATAGACTCAAGGAATCAATGACATTGTCTTGACCCATTCAACAAGTTCAAAATATCTCAAATGCATAGGATTGACAGATGAATTTTTCAGTCAACTGATCAAAATTTGACTGTATACTGAAAAGTCAAACTTTGACTTTTTGGTCAAAATCAAATGCCAAGGGTCATTTTTCATCAAAACATGTCAAATTATGAAACTTGTTCATCAAGAAACCCAAAAATGCAAATTAGGGTTTAAAATGGAAAAATTTCATAACTTAGAAATTTTCTAAGTTATAAAATTTTCTTATTTTTTCCTAACTTTGTCCCATTTTTTCACCAAGATGCCAATGGATTCAAACAAAACTTGCAACATGAAAGTTGTATTCCATCACAAAGTCTACAAATTTGATTCACAAAGTTTTCTCAAAAGAAGCTTTTATCTCAAGTTATGATTTTTGGAACAAGGGTACCTAAAACTTTTAACTTAGTGAAATTTTGCCCTAGTTTAGGCAGGATTTTGACCCATCTTCTTGGCCATTTTTCACATAGTTCCACTTGGAGTTTCAAGTTTCATTTCAAAGATGGATTATAGTACATGTTTCAAGCTTTCCAAATTGTCCAAGAACTCCTCAAACACCTTTGTGGTTAGGGAGAATCGAATGCTTGAAGTTGGCAAAAACTCACTTTGAAACCATGACCAATACATGTTCATACCAAGTTGCAAATCTGACCAAACTAGCTTAGTACATGATTACAGGCCTCTAAACCAATTTACACTCCAAAATTGAATGCAAATACATTGGATATTAGCATTGTTCTGATCAAGAGAGCTTTGTACAATGAACTTTTCCATTTTGAGCATAAAGGTCATACTTCCATTTTCATAAAGGCCACTTTATGTCAATTTCCATTTTTCTTGAGCCTTGGACTTTTTTTCCTTGCAGCAAACAACTTCCCTAATATCAGGCATTGTACACCAAGTTGAGCATGCTTGTAACTAGCCTGTACAGGCCCTAGCTTAGAAAGTTCACATCTTTGCTTCAAAAACAAGTCAAATGGCCAAAAGCTTGGATCTCTCATATCTGATAAAAACCAACAAGAACAAAGTTGTCAAACAAGTTTTTGCATATCCTCACAAGTCAGAAACACGAGCCTTTCACCCCTAAAGCACCCTCATACTCCAAAACACCATTTTCCCTGTAAAACAGGGCAAGCCCTACAGAATCACCTCCATCTCCACTTTGCCTCGTGCGTTTGGCCTCAAACTTGTTCCAATATCTTCCATTCAACTCACCTGAACTATCCCAGACCTCCATTGCTAGCTGTAACACCGTTAACACACATTGCCATTTTTGTTTCAAAGCTTTGCAGGTTGAGTTATGTAGCACGATTCAGGCTACTTCAAAACAAGCCAAGTATTGGGAAAGCTTCATTGGACCTTAGGCAAGCTCAAAAGAACCTCAAGTACTCTTGGAAGTTGCTGCATTGTCCAGCTCGAAGTCAACTGAAACAGGTATTTCATGAACTTCTATCTCTCTATTTAGGAATAGTTAGACTTAGGTTTGTGAATGAAAGATGTTGTATTCATAGCCCTGAAACCATACATGTGCTTAGTTTTCATTTATATTAATCGTGCTAGGAGAATTTTGTTCATGAACTTTCTGAAAAAACTAGGTTAAGAATTAGGGCCAGAGAAATTCTCTCTGGTCTTTGAGAGTTAGCTTAAGTTTTTTATATGGTTAGATTCGTTATTTGATGCTCTACAAGTTTCATGTTATGAGTTTTGTCAAAAAATCAAGGAATCAAGAGATAGCATTTGATGTACAAAACACACGTTTTTTTTGAACTGAGGAAGAAGATGAAGTTGATTGGGCTGGGCCTGGTTGTTTTTACTTCTAACACCTGCCTTTTCAGTTTACACCCCCCTTGGCCCATTTCTTTGTATATTTATCATTTTTGTATTTTTATTTTTATTCTGACTTTATTATAGGCCATGATATGCATGTCAAGTACTTTGGCAAAAATAGGCCATGATATGCATATTGTATACATATATTTTTGTCATTTATATATATATATACATATTTTATTAATTAATTAGGACAAAAAACATAAAAATAGTGCATTTTTATTTTTATTAATATTTTATACTAAAAATACCATTTTTTTTAATATACTTATATTTTTGTACAAATTAATACATTATTGTAGATAAATAATAAATAATACTACTTATTTAAGAAATTAGGGTTTTTTCCCTAAAAAACAAAATAATTGAAATTGACTTTTTAGTTGTTTACATTTCACATTAAAAATACTTTTTCATACATAAAAAACATTTTTGCATAATACACTTTATTTAATATTTATTTATTGTATTTATTTAAATATTGTATATTTAAATATTATGCCTTACCCATTCAATATGGTTGTAATAATTTAGGATTTAATTTCTTGCAAAATAATCCCCAATTCAAATTTGTACCCCCTTCCTATATCATGATTGTAATAGTGTTTAATTTAAATTCTTGCACCTTTAAGCTTTGAATTATGCCATGATTAGACTTAGGGTTTTGTATGCAAAATAAAATCAACAATTAGTTTGACCTAATCCAAGATAACAATGCATGAAAACAAACACAATGCACACTTGCACCCCTAGGGTTACAATCCACTTGTTGCCTTCAAAAATAGGCCATGATATGCATGTCAAGTACTTTGGCAAAACAAAAACAAAACAAAAGATCATAGTCCCTCAATGACACTATCTGAGTTGCCTAAACAAAATGATCAAGTCCCTCAAGGAAATTGCCAAAAATACTTGACACCATTGCTATCATGGTCTATACGATGACCCGCGCCTGTCCCGTTTAATATCCTAACACAAGATTGTTTACCAAATACAATGGTGAAACAATACTGTTAAAAGGGTTAAAAAAATATAAGAAAGATCTTTGAGTAAAATAGGGTAGACAACTCTTAGTTACTTGATCAAAGCTTGCAAAAATATCGTTGCTATTTTCAAAACACACTCCACAACACAATTTCAAAACCCTACTTTCAAACATTGAAAACTTTTCAAAAGACAAAAACACCTTTGTATACATTCAAATAAGAATCATTATAAAGGTTGCCACAATGATGGCCTCTTTTCAAAACATCTTTCAAAACCACACACAAAGCACCATTTCAAACAATTGAAGAGCACCATTTCAAACAATTGAAAAGCAAAGCAAGTGATCTAAGCAAGTAACTAAGAGCCCATGGATAAACATGGATAGAAAGGGTGCTAATACCTTCCCTTTCTATAATCTACTCCCCGAACTCAAGAAAACATCTCAAAGGTCTTTCCTGTGCTTTTTGACCTTTCCTTAGGATACAATAAAAAGTCGGTGGCGACTCTTGCTAAACCGAAACATTTGCCAACACAAAACACAAAATACCAAGTCAGTTCTCCCGCCGTATCACAGTTCCTTACCAAATAGGCAGTCATTATCTCTCAAAAAGAAAATCTCACTAAGTCAAAACCTGCAAAGAAGAATACTAGGGCATCCCGCTGACTGTAATCTCAAAACAAGAATAGTCATGGAAAAATTTGGGATAACAAATAAAAAAAAAGGGTCACTACAAATCCTCGACAACATTAAAAATGTTGCGAGAAATGACTGCCTTTCGACAAACTTAACTTGTCTAAACCATCACCAAAACGTCATTCCAGACTCAATTGGAGTTCAAACGTACAATTAGCTGAGTTTAGGACTGAAGAACATCACGAAGAATGGGCGGGTATAAATACACTTTGAGCCTTTATCCTTCGTTTCTTAAACCGTGAACCAAGCCACATTACAACCCTTCAAAAGTCCTAATTGAAGCATGGGTTAGTTCGAAAGCATACTGTTACAAAATATATCCTGACTCCGATAAGGCTTTACTCTAAATCCTGAGTTTTAATTTGCTTACAAAATTTCTTTACTTGCTAAAACACATTTTCAAAATTTCAAGACAAGCATATACTTTGCATTATTTGAATATCGTTGTTTGCATATGGCTATTTGTTTGAAAACGGAGAAATTCACACAATGAATATCCGATGAACGAAAGCTCTCTCAGTGAACAAAATCACTTCAAATGGGATAACACTTCTAATGACAAATATCATATAAACAAGGGGGTATGACATATCACTATCTAGCACACCTGGGGAAGTCAAGTCAAGATTCCCAGAAATCTCTCAAGAAATGCGGAATAACCATGGGCAGGTCACCATCTCCATCACTTGGGGAATTGAATGGGTTACCTACAGTCCAACATCTCATGGCAGTGCCACAAACACTTGCTACTAGAGGCAGTGAAAAATCTCCCAAGAATCCTTCTCATAGGATGATTCCCCAGCTAGATTTTCAATCTCTGAAAACCTCTTCCCAGCTGAGTCGACTTCAAGAATCCTTGAGGATTTCTGCTAGTGAAGTCTCGGCCTCTCCAACAGACTAAGCAACAGGGTTTATTTCCCCAACAAACGGCAGGATTCCCCAACTTGAGGTGTCCTCTCCGACCACTATAAATCAAAGGACCACAACTCCTCTTCCCCAACAAACTACTATACAATCCCCTACAAGTTATTGTGAAGCTTGGACCCGACCAAATATCAGTTCAACTTCGACTCCCAAGTGGAGCAACGAACAACTAAGACTCCTGAAATCTTTTTCCCCAAGCAAGGATCAACACTCTCCACAAAATTTTCAACATTCCTTAGTGGAGCTCTCCTCAAACAACAAAACAGGAATCCTTGGTGGAAATATTCCAAGCAAAGTTTGAAGACTCACCTACTCTTCAACAGCAGTCCAAGATTTAATGACTCCCAAGCATTTGTCAAGGATTTATTTTCCTAGAAAAAAATACATTCATTAACATTTCACACATGATAAGTGCATTCAACATAATCTCATTTATTTTTTAGAACATCATGATACCATGCATTTCATACATCATGACATTGCATACATCTAACGTTTTACCTTTTTCAGGAAAAGGTCAATCAACAGATGGCTATCATCAACAATTTTCAACAGGTACAAGATTAGTTTCTAAAGCAAGACAAAGCAACTACCTACATGACCAGATGTAGCTTTACACGGGCTCATCATGAAGCAATCTTACATGGATTTCTTCTCATCATGAAGCAATCTTACACGGGTTCCTTCTCACTTCCAAATGCAGCTTTACATGGGCTCATCATGAAGAAATCTTACATGGATTCCTTATCATCATGAAACAACCCTACCCAGTTTTACACGGACTCATCATGAAGCAACCCTACCCAGGTTATTTCTCATTCCCATATGAAGTTTTACAAGGACTCGTCATGAAGCAACCCTACACAGGTACCTCCTATTTCCAAGATGAAGTTTTACACGGACTCGTCATGAAGCAACCCTACATAGGTTCCTCCTATTTCCAAGATAAAGTTTTACACGAACTCGTCATGAAGCAACTCTACACAGGTTCCTCCTATTTCTAAGATAAAGTTTTACACGGACTCGTCATGAAGCAACCCTACACAGGTTCCTCCTATTTCCAGATGCAATTTTACACAGACTCATAATGAAGTAATCCTACCCAGGTTCCTTCTCAGAAAATTCCAGATGCAGTTTTACACGGACTCATCAGGAAGCAGCCCTACATGGGCCCATCATAAATTGAAGAATATTAAGACCCCTACCGGTTCAGTTTAAATCTCTCAACAGTTTATTCTGATTCTTTCCCGCAAACGTCTTTCTCTGGTTCAGATAAATCTCTCAACGATTTATTCTAATTCTTCTCCAGATCCCTGCCGGTTTAGTTTAAATCCCTCAACGGTTTATTCTGATTTCTTTCCTGCAAACGTTTTCTTTGGTTCAGATAAATCTCTCAATGGTTTGTTCTAATTCTTCTCTAGATCCCTGCTGGTTCAGATAAATCTCTCAACAATTTATTCTGATTCTTTCCTAGTAGGCACTTTCTCTGTTTCAGATAAATTGCTCAAAGATCTACTCTGATTCTTTCCAGTTAAAGAATATTCAAGATTTCTTTTGGTTCAGTTTAAAACCCTCAATGGTTTATCCTGATACTTTCCAAAGGAACACTTTCGGTTCAGTATAAATCTCTCAACAATTTATTCTGATTCTTTCCGCAGTCACTTTCTCTGGTTCAAATAAATCGCTCAAAGATTTACTCTGATTCTTTCCAGTTAAAGAATATTCAAGATATCTTTTGGTTCAGTTTAAACCCCTCAACGGTTTATCCTGATACTTTCCAAAGGAACACTCCTGGTTCAGATAAATTTCTCTAAGATTTATTCTGATTCTTCCCAGTCAAACAACATACGAGACTTCTTCTGGTTCAGATAAGTCGCTCCAAAGATTTATTCTGATTCTTTTCCAGTTGAAATCAAGTTTAGACTTAGTCTATTCTCTGTCAACAGTCACCCTTAGATGGAATCTACAAGCCCATCTCCAGAAAATCTCCATCATTCCTCCAAATGACATCTATAAGCCCATTCCCATTTCATCTTCGAGTGCAAATTTCTGGGCACTTTAGTGACCAATCATCTTCCACCTTCAAGTCACGAATGGAGGATCCGCCAATCTAACTCTTCAGTTTTAAGAATATTGAACAGGGCCAGCTGTTGTACCGTAAAATTTTCCCTCTCATTTATCAAATATTTTCTCACAAGATCTCCTTTGGTTCAAGACTGCACAAGGGTTGATCAACTCAAGACACCTCCTTAAGCATTGATGACTGAAATTAGTGTTTGAGATTGCACAAGGAAAATTGAACTTTTAATGCTTCATATGACTTTCATGGATCATAATGGACCCCCAAGATTTCTCATGTCAAGTTTCAAGTCTTGGATCATATTTTTGCTTAGTCAATTAAGCAGTTGACCTAAAAATAAGTTGTATTGGGGAAAAAGTCAACTGTGGTCAATTTACAGTCAAACTTCATAATTTTTGATCCATATCAACATTGAAACTCACATCTCCCTCGTGCGTTTTCAAGCCTTTTGGTTCCTAAAGCTTCTAAACATCAAATACAACTCATCCCTGACCATGTTTCATAACTGTAACTCCATTTTTATCAACCTCCGTAACCAAAAATAGAGCTCTGCAAGTTGACTTCTCCAGAACTTCTCATCCACTTTTAGTTAAAGCCAAGCATCACATTAGCTTCCTGGGAACTTGAGGAAGCTAACCCAATCACTGGAACTCATCAAAAGCTGCTCGAACTCAAAACACGATACCCTCTTGCAAGGTGAGTTTTCTGAATTTTGAACTCTTCATATAGGCATCATTAATGTTTAATTTGTGAATGAAAAATGTAGATATCATTGCCCTAAATCTAACCATGTCCATAGTTTTAATTTATGTTGCTTGAGCTTAGAGAATTTTAAGATTGAAGTTTCTGGAAAAGTTAGGGTTCAAATTAGGGTCAATAAAATTCATGTTTGTCTTTGATTTATAGTTTTAATGCTTTATATTTCTGAAATCGTGAGCAAATTTGCCACAAGATTCATGTTTACACTTTTGCAAAAGGATGAGAAATGAACAAGATGCAGGTGGTCTGGCTAGGCGCGAGGTTGAAGATGAAGTTTGTCTTTAGGAAGAAGTTTCTAATATATATTTATGCTTTTATTATATGAATGGATGAAACAGGCCACCCCAGTGGTACAAGAAGCGCGTGCATATTAGAAGGTCCGGGGTTCGAGCCCCAGCGAGACCTTTTGCAATTTTCACTTTTTTTTCTTCATTTTTCATTTTTTGTTGAATCAGGCGCCTGGGCCAGCAGAGTCATTGGGCCTTTGCTTCTTTTGCTAATTTTCTGACCCCTTTAACCATTTTCAAACCCCCCTGACTTTTATATTTTATTTTTTTCTTTATTTTATTATTATTATTATTATTATTTTTATTAACAAAAAATCCAAAAATATTTTATTTATTATTTTTACACTTATTTAATTTATTTTATTTTTTTTATATAAAATCAAAAGAACAAAAACATTTCTTACTAGTAATTAGGGTTTGTATGGGAAGATAAAATCAATGCTTAGAAAACCCTAATTCAAAGACAAAATAAAGCATGAAAAAGACACATTTGCACACTTGCACCCTTAGGGTAAATCCACTTGGTTGCCTTATAAAATGGCCATATTATGCATGTGAGGTATCTTAGCAAAAACAAAAAAAATACAAGATCATAGTCCCTCGATGACGCTATCAAAGTTGCCTTTCAAAAATGATCTTAGTCCCTTAAAGAAAATGCTAAGATATCTTACAACATTGCTAATCATGGCTAAATGATGACCCTTGCCCGTCGCTTTTACATCCAAAGATAAGGTTACTTACCAAATCAATGGTAAGATAACAATGTCAAAGGAAAGAGGAAATAAACATGAAAGACTTTTGAGTAGGTAGAATGTTCCTAGTTGCCTGCTCATTTTCAAACAAAAACATCCTTGCTATTTTCAAAACAAACACCAACACTTTCAAAACGTCTTTCAAACTTGAAAACATTTTCAAAGGATCAACACTTTGTATACATTCTTACGAACGAGAATCATTACAATGTTTTACTAAACGATGGCGCCTTTTTAAAATACTTTCAAAAACCACACAAAGCAAATTTTCAAACAAAAGCAAGTGATCTAGCAAGCACCTAAGAGCCTGCAAAATGACCAAGTCAGTTCTCCCATCGTGTTACAGAACGGGTGACTCTGCTGGGGAATTTTTAAAAGTGGGGTTACCTTAGGGCTAGATCACATTTACTTGCTTTCATTGTTTGATCTGTTTGCTTTACATTTTGGTTCTTTGTTTGGGTTTAAATCCTCTACCCGGATTTGAGATACCTTATAGGTAAGTAGCAATACGTTGTGGAAACTGTGCGGGGTATACCAACATGGTCTAAGCAATAGCTACGTTAGTGTGACATATTTGTGGGTACTGTTAGCCCTTGAGTAGTCAAGGAGAATACGGGGCCGCTGAGTGATGTCATGAATCACTAACTAACTTCTAGAACCTTTACTTGACCAACTTGGCCATTAGGACGTAGTGAGATGACCGGCTTTGGTACAGTCCGAAGTTGGTAGATACTCGATACTACACTCATTGAGGTTTGGTTTTTTTGGATATTCCGGTCGCCATTAAAGAGACTTTCGCTGAAACAATGCCTGAGAAAACAAACAAGTGATATTGAGCTCCCTTAGAACCCGGTTACTATTGCTAGGACAGGTTTAAGCCAACTAAACTTCAAGAGGGAACTTACCTATGAGACTCCATGCAAGCCTAAACCTAAGGACTTGTCTGCTTTGTGTGTATATGATTATTTGTATATAAACTTGCTTACTTTGCATAACATCATACCATAGCATTTTTCAATAACCGTTTCAAGGATCTTAAGGGCCTATGATGCAGGGTCACGTTGAACTAGACATCTATCAAAGGGCAAGAGGATTTATTTTCCTCTAAACAAACTCCGTCAAAGATCAAGTACAAAAATTTGAGTCAAGGGCTACAAACCACTTGGCATGGTGAGCTTAATTCTCGTGGAAGGACATCCACCGATACAAAGTTCTCCAATCAAATCTATTGGTCAAAGTTCAACTTCTAACATCTTCTTGTGTTTACCCCGCGAGATCCTTGAAAACATGTATCCACATATCATGCATCATATCACGACAGGTTTTTCCCATACAGGCCTCCTTATCTTCCTACTGTTTATTTCAGTAAGATGGATATGGAACAAACGGCGAAAGATCTCCAAGCTCAAAATGCTTAATTCCAACAAATGTTCCTGACTTTGGCTAAAGGGCAAGAGGACCTGAAGACTCTTCTCCTCAAAGACAAGAAGAAAAAGTCCAAGAAGTCAGTAGGCGTCCTGAACTTGGGAAGGAGACTTAAAGGACCACTCAAGGGGCTCTAGATATTCTAACTCCATCCAACCTGGGGGATAGTCATGAAGAAGACAACATTCTGGAGATTGATGAAGTCAAAGCTGATTACTCTGAGGAATAATATCCTCCCGCTGATGACAAGTACAAATAGTTGGAGGATTGCCTCAATGCTATGGAGATTCAGCAGATACCTGTCTTAGATTTAGGAGACACGGGCTTGGTTTTTGGAGTGGTCATCCCTCCAAAGTTCAAAATCCCTACCTTTTCCCTGTACGATGGAGTTTCTTGCCCTAAGATGCACTTAAAGTTTTATGTCCGCAAGATTCAGCCATACACAACTGATCCGAAGTTGTGGATCCATTTCGTCCAAGAGAGACTGGTAGGAACTCAACTTGAATGGTTCTATCAATTAGAGAGTTCTCGCATCCACACCTAGGAGGATTTAGCTGCTGCTTTCTATAAGCAGTACCAGTACAACGCTGATCTTACACCAACTCATGTGCAATTGCAGAACATGACCATGGATTCCAACGAGAGCTTCAAAGGATACGCCCAAAAGTGGAGAGATCTGGCTGGTAGGGTGCAGCCCCCTTTAACTGACAGGGAGTTGATTGACATCTTCATGGGAACTTTGACAAGACCTTTCTTCAAACACCTAATCGGAAGTTCCTTGGCCGAGTTCACCGAGCTAATACTGACTGGTGAAAGAGTCGAAGCTGGCATCAAAAGCGGAAAGATTTAAAGAGCTACACCCTCCGATGCTCAGAAAAAGCCATACAATAGTAAGAAAGAGTCTAATGCTGCGTATGGTCAAAAGAGTCGTCGTGACCAACACGTGGGGGCAGTCCTGATCTCTGGTTCTGTGTCACACCGGCAACAGCAAAGGGGAAATCAACGAAGGCAAGACGAGCCTAAAAGACAGTTTACCAACATCAACTTGCTGCTGTCTCAAGCGCTACAACACTTGTTGAGGATGAATCTAATTACGTTGATCGGACCTCATCTAAACCCCAAAACTTCTTCTCCTAACTACAATCCTAATGCAATGTGTGCTTATCATTCCGGCAGTCCCGGGCATGATACTAACGATTGTTGGGCGTTGAAGTACAAGATTCAAAATTTGATTGACACCAAAGAGATCGAGTTTGACCCTCCAGAGACTCCAAACGTGATCACTGCTCCTATGCCGAATCATTGAGAGCGTCTTATTCATTTTGAATTTTCAATTGTAATTTATTTTGTTATTCAAACAATTATCTATTAATGTAAAACTTTGTTTCATTAATGCATTAAATATGTTTGTGTTGAATTAATCCATTCATTTTCATTCAATTTAAATTATGCTCTTTACTTCTTTTATGATATTGAACTCTTGTTTTAAAAGTTGCAAGCCTTTAGAGGGAGGATGACGAAAACAATACCATAATCTCATACAATATGCTTTTGGACAGACCTTGCTGACAATGTACATGCGTTTCTTTCAAATCCTAAACACTGGAGTTATAAGGAAGATAATCCCTAGTCAATCCCTTCGAGCCAAAGAAATAGAAGTTTTCTTTTTTTACACACAAATTGAAACCTTTAATCAAAACCTGGGGCAGGGTAGTCTCTCAGTTAATTCAAATGCGTGTTCAGTCGGAAACTTCCACTTCGTAATACAATGAATGACATCAAAAATCAAAAGACAATGATGGTTCCCTACCAAATAGGCAGTCATTATCTCTCAAAAAGAAAAGCTCACTAAGTCAAAACCTACAAAGAAGAACACTAGGGCATCCCGCTGACTGTAATCTCAATACAAGAATAGTCAGGAAAAAATTAGGGATAACAAAAAAAAAAACAAGGGTCACTATAAATCCTCGACAACATGAAAAATGTTGCAAGAAATGAATTCCTTTCGACAAACTTAACTTGTCTAAACCATCACCAAAACGTCATTCCAGACTCAATGGGAGTTCAAACGTATGATTAGTTGAGTTTAGGACTGCAGAACATCACGAAGAACGGGAGGGTACAAATACACTTTGAGCCTTTATCCTTCATTTCTTAAACCGTGAACCAAGCCACGTTACAACCCTTCAAAAGTCCTAATTGAAGCACGAGTTAGTTTGAAAGCATACTGTTACAAAAGATATCCTAACTCCTATAAGGCTTTACTCTAAATCCTGAGTTTGAATTTGCTTACAAAATTTATTTACTTGCTAAAATGCATTTTCAAAATTTCAAGATAAGCATAAACTTTGCATTATTTGAACATCGTTGTTTGCATATGGCTATTTGTTTAACAGCGGAGAAATTCACACAACGAATATCCGATGAATGAAAGCTCCCTCGGTGAACAAAATCACTTCAAATGGGATAACACTTCTAATGACAAATCTCCTATAAACAAGGGGGTATGACATATCACTATCCAGCACACCTGGGGCAGTCAAGTCAAGATTCCCAGAAATCTCTCAAGAACTACGAAATAACCAGGGGCAGGTCACCATCTCCATCACTTGGGGCATTGAATGGGTTACATACAATCCAACATCTCCTGGCAGTGCCACAAACACTTTCTACTAGGGGCAGTGACAAATCTCCCCAGAATCCTTCTCATAGGATGATTCCCCATCCAGATTTTCAATCTCTGAAAACCTCTTCCCAACTGAGTCGACTTCATGAATCCTCGAGGATTTCTGCCAGTGAAGTCGTCACCTCTCCAACAGACTAAGCAACATGGTTTATTTCCCCAACAAAAGGCATGATTCCCCAGCTTGAGATGGCCTCTTCAACCACTACAAATAAAAGGACCACAACTCCTCTTCCCCAATAGACTACACTACAATCCCCAACAAGTTATTGTGAAGCCTGGACCCGACCAGATATCAGTTCAACTTCGACTCCCCAGTAGAGCAACTGACAACTAAGACTCCTGAACTCTTTTTCCCCAAGCAAGGATCAACACTCTCCACAGAATTTTCAACATTCCTCAGTGGAGCTCTCCTCAAACAACAAAACAGGAATCCTTGGTGGAAATATTCCAAGCAAAGTTTAAAGACTCACCTACTCTTCAACAGTAGTCCAGGATTTAATGACTCCCAAGCATTTGTCAAGGATTTATTTTCCCAGACAAAAATACATTCATTAACATTTCACACATGATAAGTGCATTCGACATAATCTCATTTATTTTTGAGAACATCATGATACCATGCATTTCATACATCATAACATTGCATACAACTAACGTTTTACCTTTTTCAGGAAAAGGTCAATCAACAGATGGCTATCATAAAAAATTTTCAACAGGTCCAAGATTAGTTTCTGAAGCAAGACAAAGAAACTACCTACATGACCATATGCAACTTTACACGAGCTCATCATGAAGAAATCTTACATGAATTTCTTCTCATCATGAAGCAATCTTACACGGGTTCCTTCTGACTTCCAAATGCAGCTTTACACGGGCTCATCATGAAGCAATCTTACATGGATTCCTTAACATCATGAAAAAACCCTACCCAATTTTACACGGACTAATCATGAAGCAACCCTACCGAGGTTCTTTCTCATTCCCAAAGGAAGTTTTACACGGACTCATCATGAAGCAACCCTACACAGGTTCCTCCTATTTCCAAGATGAAGTTTTACAAGGACTCGTCATGAAGCAACCTTACACATGTTCCTCCTATTTCCAAGTTAAAGTTTTACACGGACTCGTCATGAAGCAACCCTACACAAGTTCCTCCTATTTCTAAGATGATGTTTTACAGGGACTCGTCATGAAGAAACCCTACACAGGTTCCTCCTATTTCCAGATGTAGTTTTACACGGACTCATCATGAAGTAATCCTACCCAGGTTCCTTCTCAGAAAATTCCAAATGCAGTTTTACACGGACTCATCAGGAAGCAGCCCTACACGGGCCCATCATAAATTAAAGAATATTCAGACCCCTGCCGGTTCAGTTTAAATCTCTCAAAGGTTTATTCTGATTCTTTCCCGCAAACGTTTTTCTCTGGTTCAGATAAATCTCTCAACAATTTATTATGATTCTTCTCCAGATCCATGCTAGTTCAGTTTAAATCTCTCAACAGTTTATTCTGATTTCTTTCCCACAGACGTTTTCTCTGGTTCAGATAAATATCTCAATGGTTTGTTCTGATTCTTCTCCATATCCCTGCTGGTTCAGATGAATCTCTCAACGATTTATTCTGATTCTTTCCTAGCAGGCACTTTCTCTGTTTCAGATAAATTTCTCAAAGATCTACTCTGATTCTTTCCAGTTAAAGAATATTCAAGATCTCTTTTGGTTCAGTTTAAACCCCTCAACGGTTTATCCTGATAATTTCCAATGGAACACTTCTGGTTTAGTATAAATCTCTCAACGATTTATTCTGATTCTTTCTGCAGACACTTTCTCTGGTTCAGATAAATCGCTCAAAGATTTACTATGATTCTTTCCAGTTAAAGCATATTCAAGATCTCTTTTGGTTCAGTTTAAATCCCTCAATGGTTTATCTTGATACTTTCCAAAGGAACACTCCTGGTTCAGATAAATTACTCTAAGATTTATTCTGATTCATCCCAGTCAAACAACATACGAGACTTCTTCTGGTTCAAATAAGTCGCTCCAAAGATTTATTCTGATTCTTTTCCAGTTGAAATCAAGTTTAGACTTAGTCCATTCTCTGTCAAAAGTCACCCTCGGATGGAATCTACAAGCCCTTCTCCAGCAAATCCCCATCATTCCTCCAAATGGCATCTATAAGCCCATTCCCATTTCATCTTCGAGTGCAAATTTCTGGGCACTTTAGTGTCCAATCATCTCCCACCTTCAAGTCACGAATGGAGGATCCGCCAATATAACTCTTCAGGTTTCAGAAGATTGAACAGGGCCAGTTGTTGTACCGCAAAATTTTCCCTCTCATTTATCAAATATTTTCTCACAATATCTCCTTTGGGTCAAGACTATACAAGGGTTGATCAACTTTAGACACCTCCTTAAGCACTGATGACTAAAATTAGGGTTTGAGATTGCACAAGTTTAATTGAACTTTTAATGCCTCATATAACTTTCATGGATCATTATGTACCCCCAAGATTTCTCATGTCAAGTTTCAAGTCTTGGATCGTATTTTTCTCAGTCAATTGAGTAGTTGACCTAAAAATCAGCTGTATTGGGGAAAAAGTCAATTGTGGTCAATTTACAGTCAGACTTCATAATTTTTGATCCATATCAACATTGTGAACTCATATATGTCATTTTATCAAGTTTGGACCATAATTCCTCAAGAAATTTAATCAGATCATTAAAAGGGAAAAATGGTCAAAATTAGGGTTTTGATTGAGAAAGGGCAATTTCTGATTTTTGACCTAGCAAATGGTTAATTGGTTTGAGACATGATATCAAGAGTTCAATTGAATAATTTTGACCTAATGGCATGACTCAAAACATCCCTCAAGATCAATTGATTGGTAGTTGATTTTCAGTTAACTGATCAAAAGTCAACTGTACACTGAAAAGTCAAACTTTGACTTTTTGGTCAAAATCAAGTGTCAAAGATCACAATTCATCAAAACATGTCAAAATGTGAAAATTTTTCATCAAGAAATCAAAAAGTCAAGATTTCATTTTGAAAAGTCAAAGTTTCCAAACTTAGAAATTTTTCTAAGTGTTGAAAACTTCATATTTTTTCACAACTTTGAGCCAATTTTTCACCATGATGCAAGATGATTCAAAGGAAACTTTCAACATGAAAGATGTAGATATTAATGAGATATAAAACATTTCTTTACACAACTCCTCCTAGAAATGCTTGGATTTCAAGTTATTAATCTATGAAATCAGGGTCATGAAACTAAAACACTTAGTGAAATTTTGAGCATTTTGGTCAGGATTTTTGACCTAACTTCTGAGCCAAGTTTCACATAGTTCCATTTGGATTTTGCAAACGTGATTCAAAGAGGGGTTGTAGATCACATTACAAGCTTTCTAAAATGTCTAAGAAATCCTTTATATCATTTGTGAGCAAGGAGAATCGAAGGTCAGAAGTTAGGGTTTCAAGTTGTTTTACAAGGAAGAATTTTGTGATGAACAAGAATTCAAATCATTGCTAGGCTGCACAATCTTTTCTTTGCAGGTCTCAAACTTGTTTGGCACTCCATAATTAAATGTTCGCACAACTGTTAGAGGCTTCAACTCAAGCATTCAATGCATTGCCCATGCTTATTTCCATTTTGGGAAGAAAGTGCACATTGCCATTTTGAAAAAGTAGCTTTATGCACAAAATATGTTCTAGAGGTTTGCACTTGTTCTCTTATGATCATACACAACCTATAACCCAAAAGAAACTTTTCTCAAGCCTCTAACAAGTCAGCCCATGCTTGTATTATACCTTGAAACCATATTTTCACTTTTCTTCAAAATCAAGCAACATAGCCATAACTTGTACTTGTGTGATTCTGACCTTCTCAAGCCTCACTTCCTTTTCCTTACTTATGTACAAGTCATTTGCATCAAAACACACGCATACACAAGCCCTCAAACACATAAGAACTCAGAACTGTATCAAAAAATTACCATTGTTGCACAATCTGACCAAAAACTTGAAACTCACATCTCCCCCGTGCGTTTTCAAGCCTTTTGGTTCCTAAAGCTTCTAAACATCAAATACAACTCATCGCTGACCCTGTTTCATAAAACTACACAAAGCACATTTTCAAACAAAAGCAAGTGATCTAGCAAGCAAATAAGATCCCGTAGATAACTACAGATGAAAAGGGTGCTAATACCTTCCATTTTCATAATCTACCCCCCGAACTCAAGAAAACATCTCAAAGGTCTTTCCTGTTCTTTTCAGTCTTTCCTTTTGGATAAAAGAAAAGTCGGTGCCGACTCTTGCTAACCGCAACATTTGCGATCAAATGCAAAACGACCAAGTCAGTTCTCCCACCAAAATTTTGGATAAAAGAAAAGTCGGTGGCGACTCTTGATCTTGTGACTTTAAGAGTCTATCGGGTGTGTTAACTGCAAGCGCACAGTTTATTCATGTAGTTTTAAAAGACATCGAACCCATAAGGACTTGTAATCGAAATACTGTTATCTAAAGCTACTGGGTAAAGCTAAGGCTAATGAAATAGGATTTTAGGGTTGACGAAAAGATATAATGTTAAACTTAATTGAAATATTCAATAACGGGACATCGATATGTAATAGTCTAACTTCAAGGATTCAATGATTCATTAACATATCTTTGAGTATTTAAAACACTTATTCAGTAGAAACTATTAGTTTAAAAATCTTTTATCTCATACTCTCGTGATTGTTGATTTATACTATATTACTAAGCCTAAATAATCACTCTCGTTGTTTCATTCAACATTTAAAAATACTTTTTGAAAACAAATAGATTCTAATTAATCGTAAACCACTCTCGCTGTATTTAAAACCAATGTTTGATGACCACTATCTTGTTAAAGCTCACACTCTCGCGATTATTGATTTTAGCCTTTTGTTTGTTTCTTACTCTCGTAACAAAATAATTTTATATTAAAAATTGGAAATCAAACCAGAAAAATATTTTTATAAAATCTTTATGTCAATTTATTATCGAATTCCTTTGGTTGGTGACCTTACATACCGGTATCAGGGAGATTAGTCAGACATGTTATTTGTTAAGAACACAAAACAATAGCAATCATACAATCATACTGTTGTACCCCAAAATTTTCCCTCCCATTTTCACACAAAACATACTCCTAGAGGTCCTCAATTGCTCAAGTTGACTAAGGATTGACCAGACAAATCCTCCTCTTAAGACAATAAGCCTCAAACTAGGGTTTTAATCCTCATCAAGATGGTTGAGTTTCAAGGACCCCAAATTTTTTCCATTGTCCTAACATGTCCTCAAGATCATCCATGCCAAGTTTTATGCTGTTGTACCCCAAAATTTGCCCTCTCATTTTACTCAATACATGTCCATTGAGATCTTCAATTTGCTCAAGGTTGCCCCAAGAATGGACCAGACAAACTCTCTCCTAAGGCAGTGTACCTCAAATTAGGGTTTCCATTTTCATCAAGATGGGTGAAACACAAAGGCCTCATATGATCTCCATGGTCTTAATATGTTCTTAAGACCCTACATGCAAAGTTTCATGCCTTGCACAAGAAGTTTGCTCAATCAACTGCTCAGATGCTTGAGAATCGATTGTATTAAGTCAAAAGTCAACTGTGACCCACATACAGTCAAACTTCAAGATTTTTGGTCAAAATTAACATTTTGAAGTGAATTTCATCATTTGATCAAGGGCTGATCATGATTCCCCAAGGAATGCTCCAAATTCATCAAAACCCAGAAGTTGCTAAATTAGGGTTTCTTAGTAAAAGTCAACCAAACTTTGACCAAGCATAACTTCCACATGCTTTATCATAAATTTTCCATCCAAATCTCATTTAGAATAGGATGCAATTCCATACAATTCATCTTCATTCCACAAGTTCAAAATGTGCACTCATAAAAAGATATGAACTTCTACATTATGGGTCCTTTTGAACAGTCAACAAAAACACCTTTTGGGTCAAAGCTTCTTACATGAACATGGAAGACTCAATTGATATGAGACCAAAAAGGTTGCTTAGGGGACATCCTAAGCTTTCTAAAAAGTCCAAGAACACCTCTCTAGGGTTAAAATTGGAGGAGATATGCCTTGTAAAAGTTGACCCTTTTTGCAAAATTGCCAAAAGTCAAATGTGCTCAAAAATGCATTTTTTGCTAAATGGGCCTAACTTTTTATGCTTGCACCTCACTTATAATGTGGTCCACGACTCAAATATTCACCCACACATTATTTGCTTCATTTTTCAATTTATTTTGATTTTTTATTAATTAAAAATTGAATTAAATCAAATAATTGATGAATAATATAAAAGATATGATTTGATTTGGTTTTTGGACAGGTTGGCAATCAAAATATTCTGAATTATCAAGGCCAAAATGAATCAAGCATAATTGGTACAAGAAAGGGAAGATTTGGCTCAAAATAGCAATTTGCATATGGCTAAAGAATCAAATCAAATCTCATCAAACTTCAAGATTCAATCCAAGTTTGCAACCCTAATTCATCCCTAGGTATATATTGGACAAGAACAAAGCACGACATAGGGGTTAGCAGTCGTGAAAACACCAAACAAAATTAAAAAAAAAGTGACAAAAAGTGCTGGATCGTTTTTGAACTTAGAGACCAATTCAAGCCATTCCAACGATTCCAATCGTTTCTTGGACCTTCCCAGAAGCCAATTGGATCATTTGCAAGTCTTGAAATACCCAGAAACGCGCATAATCACTCTCACGATTTGATTGTATTTTCAAAATTGATTACTGTATTTCTTGCATCATTAGCATGTTTAAGTTATATATTTGTGATACTCATCGTGTTTGCAAGCTAACTGGATGATTTAATTGCATTTTTGAAGCCTGTACATGCCTTTGCCATTGTTAGGGTTTATGTGTGCAATTTAGGGCTTTCTTTCACAAGTGAAATTAGCCAAAAAGAAGGGTACCATGAGGTTCACGAGATCAAAAGGAATGGATCTATATAGTTAGAAATAATTTATCATGTATCTTGTGCGATTTGGAAATTTGCAGGGGCTATGGTTACATACCTTTGTCCGTAGGTAAAAGTATCAGAACCTAAGACAACAGAGAGAGGAAGAAGAAGGTTAGGTGTCAGCCAGCCATTCACCCATTCGAACCAGCGCGCGCGTTTTTTTTTTGTTTTTTTCCCACTAACCACTTTATTTTATATATTATATTGTGTTTTTGTTATAGTTACAACTATACATGATAGCCTAGTGGTTGGGCGCATTAGTGGGGATTATAAGGACTTGGGTTCGATCCCAGGTCCCAACCAATTTTCTTTATTTCACTTTCTTGTAACAGATCCAATGCATCATCCTTCCTGGTGACCACCACACACCCTTGCGTCCAACCGTTTGATCAAGCATGCCATCAGATCTAACGCTCCATTCATGAGGGACCATGATGCACGTTCATGTCAACATCACACAGAATCCAATATTGACTGGGCTGAGAGCGTTTTGGGCCTCAAAAATTTTAGATTGACACCCCTAGATTTTCTATTCAACACAATTTGCATTTTCTTTTCTATTTTCTTTTTAATTTCTTCAATTAATTTTTTTTATTATTTGTTTTAATTAATTAACCCACAATTATTATTTTTCTATGAAATCAAAAATCACCAAATACATAAAATCTTTTTTTAATAAAATTATTTTATTTCTTATTTAATTTAGTTTAATTAATTTAAGGCAATTTAATCTCTTTCTATAATTAAAAATAACTAGACCTAGGATTTGAATTATACATAATTTAATTAATTTTCTTTAATAATACACCAAAAATATTTTTTTATTAAAATATTTATTTTAATGAATTAGGTTAATTAGGTTAACTTAAATACTCTTTTTCATAATTAAAAAGCAATTAGAAATTAGGGTTTTATTTGTACAAAAATCTTTTTTCTTCCAAATTAGGGTTTAGGTTATTTTTCAACATCCCTCGTATTTAATTTGCCGCGCATTTAATTATTTCTTTTCCATTATTTTTGTAACTGCCAATGGTTTGTAATAGTTAAATTAGGGTTTTATTTACTGCTTTAATCCCCGATTTTTTGGTTATGTAATTAATCCCCATCCCCCGAAGCCTTGTAATAGCTAGGTTTATTTTTTCGCACTTTTAAATTCCTGCGAATATTTAACTGTCTAGATGTATGCTAATAGGATTGTATGACAAGAATTACTTGAAATTTAAACGGTAGATCACCTAATGTGAAAAGATTAAATAACTGAAACCAATCATATGCACATATTTCACTCCTAGGGTTTACCTCACTTCGGCTGCCTTCAGTAAACAGTCATTAAATATAGGATATTTTAGTGGTCGCCCTCCAGTCTAAAAGATCAAAATGTCTCGTTCGAATTTTGCCTCGGAAATGTTGCCTCAGAAAGATCTTAAGACTCTAGGGTTACTACTAATGTTTTCTAGATATTGCTTTAATGATTGTACTTGTCCCTTTCGAATGTCCCTTACAAACTCCAACGACGGTGCTGCCTACTCCTTCATAGTTGGATAGCACTGTCTAAAGGAACGAAAATGAACAACCTTTTTTCGAGTAGGTAGAATATTAAGTACTTGCTCAATAAAAACTTTTCACACGAACACCTTTCAAAACAATTTTCAAAAAAAACTTCGTCACACTCTTGAGGACAAATACAAGGGTTATCAAGAAGTTAAACAAAAGCTTTTCAAAACACACACAAGCAATTTCAAAATGAGTAAGTACCTAAGAGCCCGTGGAAAACCACAGATAGAAAGGGTGCTAACACCTTCCTTTTCTATAAGATTGTAATGAACCTTTGCCCGAGGAAGATCCTGATCCCGAATCCCGATGAGGTATGGTGTTTGATGGAGCTGTAAATGCTTATGGAAAAGGAATTGGTGTCATGATTATCACTCCTCATGGGTCACATATCCCTTTTAGGGCAACATTTTCATTCAATTGTACCAATAACATGGCGGAGTATGAAGCATGTATCATGGGTGTTGAAGAGGCGATAGGTCTCAGAATCAAAATTCTTGATGTATATGGTGATTAAACTTTGGTAATAAATAATATTAAAGGAGAATGGGAGACTCGTCACATTAGCTTGATTCCTGTAACACGGTGGGAGAACTGACTTGGGTGCTTTGCATTTGATCACAAATGTTGCGGATAGCAAGAGTCACCACCGACTTTTCTTTTATCCAATGAAGGAAAGGGTGAAAAGAACAGGAAATACCTTTTGAAAATTTTCTTGAGTTCGGGGGGTAGATTATGAAAAGGGAAGGTGTTAGCACCCTTTTCATCCATAGTTATCTACTGGCTCTTAATTGCTTGATCACTTTAAAATGCTTTGTGTTTGTGTAAGTTTGAAAATATATTGAAAACGCCTAAGTTTGGCAAACTTTGCAATGATTCTCGCATCGTTGAAAATGTATACAAAGTGTTGGTTTTGAAAATATTTGTTGAAAAGGAATGTTTGAAGGATGTTTTGAAAATTCCAATGTAAGGTAATTTTGTAATGATTCTCGTATCGTTGAGAATGTATACAAAATATTTGTTTTGAAGAGTGTTTTGAAAGTGTGAAGTATGGAAATGGTTTTGTTTACGAGCAAGCAATTACGAGCAACCTACCTACTCAAAAAAGTCTTTGTTCTTTTCCTCCTCCTTTAGATAGTGCTTGTCTACCATTAGTTAGTAGAGAGCCATATCATTGGACGTGAGGGACAGGCGTGGGTCATCGTACAGTCATAGAAGGCAACTTGTAAGATGTTTTAGCAATTGTCATAAGGGACTAAGACCGTTTACCGAAGGCAACATCAAAGGGTCATCGAGGGACTATGATCTTTTAATCGAGGGTATTTGCTAAAACATCCCACGTTCGAGGGACATGACTGTTTTAATCCGAGGCAACAAGTGTGGGTTAATCTAGAGGTGTATGTGTGCAAAGTGTTTTGTTTTCAAGTATATTGTCTTGAATTAGGGTTTTGCTAAGCTTGATTGTAAGTCTTGCCATACAAACCCTAATTACTAGCAATAATAAGGAAAGCGATAAATTGTGGAATTTAAACGTCCTACGCTATTACAATGCGTTGGGAATGGAGGGTACAAGTTTGTAAATGGGGAATGGAAAGTAATAAACCCTAATTATCTATTACAGACCATTTACATAAATAATAACGCGAAATAATAAAATGTGCAAAGAAATGTAAGGTGTAGAAAATAAAAAGGAAGTTTGTTCTTGGTGATTTTTGATAGAAAACAAAGTTTGATCATTAACCTAAGAAAGCTAATTAGTTTTAATTAAAAAAAAACTAATTATTTTAAACAAACAAACCTAAAAAATCTAAGTTAATTTAAATTAAGGAAATTAAAATAAAACCTAAGTATAATGATTTTAATTGTTTAGGAAATAATTTGGATGTTAGTGTCAATTCCCATCGATGCAAAATGTCCAATGTACCCTTAATGATAAAAAATTACGGCAAAAAATTTCAAATAGGATTACTGGCGCCTAGGCTGACACGGGCCGGGTCACCGGACACGAGCACTCGTGTCATAATCTGCTCAATGCCTTCTGCGCATTCTTAGTCCCAACTGAGTTGACACGGGCCGTGTCGTGTGACATGGGTGCATGTGTCACCTTCTACCCTACTTCCTTGCCATCTCTTCTCCCTGACACGGCCCATGTCAGGCGACACGGCCACCCGTGCCAGGGCTCTTGAAGCATTTTTTTGGAATTTTTGGATATTTGCACTCTTTTGTCCCAACTTGTCCTATTTTATTTTTTGAAATCGAAAGCAAATGATGTATGTATAAGGATATCACAGTTTGAGAAAACTTACCTCTTTTGGAGAAAAGTCTGAAACCTCTTATAGCTATTCCAGGTGCAATATTATGATCGATTAAGCTCCCTTGGACCTTCTTGGAGCTATGCCAATCCTTACTTTGTGCTGAAAGTTGCGGAATCACCCCAACCAAGTCAAGTTGTAAGGTACTGTTTTTGAGTTTGGAAGATGGTGATAATGATGTTACAAAAGTTGCTCTTGTGTTTGGATAAATCATATATGATGTATGTGAAGTATTTGGATGATTTGTTTGGGCAAAACTTGCAAGGTTTGAGAGATTCAAAGATTTGGACTTCAAAGCTCAAAAATGGAGGTTTTGTGGACAATTCTAGTTTTTGAGAGTATAAGGGGTTTTGTGGGCTTGTGAACTTGTCTTTGCTTGTAAAATAATACCTCTATTTATAGAGAAAGATTTTTGAAGGCTCAAGAAATCAGAATCCAAAGATAACAAGTTATGGTTTTTTGAAAGCAGGAAGTCATTATTTTTCAAAAGAAAAGCCCGATAAGTCAAAACCTATGAAGGAGACTTAAGAAAAAACTGGGGCATCCCACTGACTGTAATTACAAAAGAAACAGTTCAGGCAAAAGTAGGGATAACAAAATAAAAAAAAGAGGTCCTACAAATCCTCAACAAAAGAAAAGGTCACAAAAATGACTGCCTTCTCAAACAAACATTCAATTTCTGAACCATCACCATGTATCAGAGCAAAGATTCCAGACTCAATTGGGATCTAAACACATAATTAACTAAGCATAGGACTGAAGAACATCACGAAGAGCGGGTTGGGTACAAATAAAATTTGAGCCTTTATCCTTTGTTTCTTGAACCGTGAACCAGGCCATGTTATAACCCTTAAAAGTCCTAGTTGAAGCATGGGTTAGTTCGAAATCATACTGTTACAAAAGGTGTCCTGACTCCTGTAGGGTTCGCTATAAATCCAGAGCTGACATCACACTTTTACAAAATTTGTTTATTTTACTAAAAATTGAATTTTCAAACTTTAAGACAGACATAATCTTTGCATTCTTAAAATACCATTATTTGCATATGACTATTTGTTCAACAATAGAGAAATTCGCACGATGGATATTGGATGAACAGAAATCCTCTCAGTGGATAGAATCACCTCAGATGGAAAGACATTCCAGTGATAGGCCATTCATAATCAAGGGGCATAGCATGGTGTCCATCTGATCTGGGGCAGTCAAGTTAAGGTTCAAGGAATCTCTCAAAAATGCCAAATAGCCAGGGGCAGAACTCCATCTGAATCACTTGGGGAATTGGACATGAATTCCAACAACGAATCCTGTACGATCAAACAAACACCTTCTGGCAGTGTGACAACACTTACTACTAAGGACAGTGACAATTCTCCGCACCCGGTGAACATGGACATAGTCAGAAAAGACTACGCATGAAAAAGACCCGCTAGGTTGACTGGCCTAGGCAAAAATAAGGGCATCCCAACGAACCAAAATGGTTCGGGCAAAAGTTAGGGATATACATATGAAAAAATTGTACACCCGACAAGTCGAAAACCTGAAAAGGATGCTTGGGAAAAAAGGGTATCCCGGTGGACTGAAAACCCGAAAGAGCTGTCCAGGAAAAAGTTAGGGATTTAAGCGTACGACTATGTCCCGCCATCTTGTCACTTTCCTATTAGTAGAAGACTTATCATCCTGATCAACATTTACCCATCACCTCATGAGTTGGGACGACACTGAAACCATCCACAAAGCCTCCACAGGTACTTTCTCCAGCAGGTACAGGGGCAGAAACTTCCTGATGCAAAGTCACCACTATGTCCTCAGCATACGACCCCGTGACGTCTATGTTCCCCATAGAGTAGAAACAACCAAAGTTTCGATCTCTCGTTCCCTAAGCAGGAATTATCTCCTCCAGCAAAATTCCTTCTCCAGCTGCAATCTGTATTCCCCAGCCGAGTTTTATAATTTCAAATAGTTCATAAAACCTACTCCCCTGTAGAGTTTATTTCTCCAACTGCGGAAGCTCGTTCCCTAACAGAGTTTATTTCTCTACATCGGCAAAATCTTCCAACAAAGCTTCCTCCCTCCATAGAGTTACCCTCAAGAAGAGTCAATCACCGGTAGAGTATCCTCAAACAGAAAGAGGGAATCTCTGGCAAGTCATATCCATTCATCATCCCCAGCGGAAATGAATGATTAAGCTTCCCAATACTCTCCAGCAGTAGTCCGAGATTTATTTTCGTAGACTGGGAAACATCTCAATAGCATCCCATATTCATACATCATGGCATGTGCATACACATCTCATACAACATAATCTCATTTATTTTGAGAACATCATCATAATGCATTTCATACATCATGACATTTCATAGAACTAGCTCTTTGCCTTTTTCAGGGAGAATATCAAATCAACAAACACAATTGACTACTTATGTGACATGGTAGTATTCTCGAAAGCTATATCTAACGAAGGGTTATTTCAACATTTTCCTCAGAAAGATGTCCTCACAAGACCTTCTCTGGTTTAGTCAAATCGACACTAAGATCTCTCTGATTTCTATTCCAGTTGAAGATATTCCAAGACTTTTGTATGGTTCAATTGAATCGATGCTAAGATTCTTTTGATTTCCGTTCCAATCAAAGTTAAGACCTTCTCTGGTTCAGTCAGATCGACACTAAGATCTCTCTGATTTTTATTCCAGTTGAAGATATTCCAAGACTTTTGTCTAGTTCAGTTGAATCGATGCTAAGATTCTTCTGATTTCCATTCCAGTCAAATTTAATCCAAAACCTTCTCTGGTTCAGTCAGATCGACACTAAGATCTCTCTGATTTCTATTCCAGTTGAAGATGATCCAAGACTTTTTTATGGTTCAGTTAAATCGACACTAAGATTTTTCTGATTCTTATCCAGTCAAAGTTAATTCAAGATTTTCCTCTAGTTCAGTCAGATCGACACTAAGATCTCTCTGATTTCTATTCCAGTTGAAGATATTCCAAGACTTTTGTCTGGTTCGGTCGAATCGATACTAAGATTCTTCTGATTTCCATTCCAGTCATAGTCAATCCAAGACCTTCTCTGGTTCAGTCAGATCGACACTAAGATCTCTCTGATTCCTATTCCAGTTTAAGATATTCCAACACTTTTGTCTAGTTCAGTTGAATCGATCCTAAGATTCTTTTGATTTCCATTCCAGTCAAAGTTAATTAAATACCTTCACTGGTTCAGTCAGATCGACACTAAGATCTCTCTGATTCATATTCCAGTTGAAGATATTCCAAGACTTTTGTCTAGTTCAGTTGAATCGACCCTAAGCTTATTCTGATTTCCATTCCAGTCAAAGTTAATCCAAGACCTTCTCTGGTTCAGTCAGATCGACACTAAGATCTCTCTGATTCCTATTCCAGTTGAAGATAATCCAAGACCTTTTTCTGGTTCAGTTAAATCGACACTAAGATTTTTCTGATTCTTATCCAGTCAAAGATAAATCAAGATCTCTGCTGGTTCAGTTCGAATCGACCTTTGATTTGTTACTGATTCTTTTCCGGTAGATCCTTTCTCTGGTTCAGTTAAATCGACACTAAGATTTTTCTGATTTCTATTCTAGTTTGAGAAACTACAAAGCCTAGAGTATGACCAGACAACAGTTTAATCTCATTTCCCCAGTAAGTCGCTATGAAGCCTGGAATACGACCAGATAGCAGTCAACCTTATCATCCTCAGCAAGTCATTGCGAAGCCTGAAATGCGACCAGATAGCAGTCAGCCTTATCATCCTCAACAAGTCACTACGAAGCCTGGATCCTGACCAGATAGCAGTTCACTTCCGTCTCTTCAGTCAAGGGATGATTCCCCAATAGAGTAATGGAAAATTGAAGCTCCTAGACTCTATTCCCCTAAAAAACATTCCCCAGCAGACTCCTCCTTAGACAGCAGGAACAAGAATGCCCACAAAGAGACTCCTTACGAAGTCAACATCTATTTTGGATGGCATCTTTAAGCCCATCTCTGACGACTCTCCGTCATATTCCTTGGATGGCATCTTTAAGCCTATCTCTGACAGTCTTCTGTCATCTTTTCCAAATTGCATCTGTAAGCCCATTCCCGATATTATTCACCAACAGTCTCACTTCGGACGAGTGCAAATTTCTGGGTACTGTAGTGTTCAGTCATCTTCCACCTTCAGATCACGAAAGGCAAACAAGCCAATCTAAATCTTCAGGTTTAAGAAGATTGAACAGGGGTAGTTGTTGTACCCTAAAATTTTCCCTCCCATTTTCATACAAGACATACTCCTAGAGGTTCTCAATTGCTTAAGGTTGACCAAGAATTGACCAGACAATTCTCCTTCTAAGACAATGAACCTATAACTAGGGTTTCAGTTTTTATCAAGATGGTTGAGCTACAAAGGTCTCAAACTTTCTCCATGGTCCTAATATGCCTTCAAGATCATCCATGCCAAATTTCATGCCTTGAACAACAAGTTTGCTCAGTCAATTGCTCAAGTATTGGAAAATCAACTATGCTAGGTCAAAAGTCAACCGTGGCCCATGTACAGTCAAACTTAAAGATTTTTGGTCAACATCAAAATTTTAAAGTGATATCCATCATTTGATCAAGGGTTGATCATGATTCCTCAAGAAATGCCCCTAATTCATCAAAAGTCAAAATTGCTAAAGTAGGGTTTCTATAGGAAAAGTCAACTGAACTTTGACCAGGCATAACTTTCACATGCTTCATCCATTTTTACCCAACAAAAGCTCATATTGAAGATAATATCATTCCCTACAACTTTTCTTCAGCCCTCAAGTCCAAGAAATGCACAATTTGAAAGATACAAGCTCATACATTACATGTCATTTTCAGAAAGTCAACAAAAAGCCACTTTATGCCAATACCTTTTACATCAAGATAACATCTTCAAATGCAAAATTGATAAAAAGAGGGATTAAAGTAGACATCTTGGGATTTCCAAAAAGTCAAAGATCACCATCATGAGATAAAAATTGAGCAAGTTATGGCTTTCCCAAGTTGGGAAAGTTTGGGAATTTTCAAGAATTATGCATTGAGCAAATTTGAAGTTTTAAGGCAAGGGCTCAATTTCTTGGAATTAAAGCATCTTCCTAAGTTTATAGAGGATCTCTAAAATTATTCTTGCCATGCCTTGCATTTCTAACTATTTTATTCATATTTATTTTAATTTATTTTAAATAAATATAAAATAAAATGTATAAAATAATTGGAAATGGGATTTGAGCTTTGGGTTGATGTTTTGGACAGCCTAGGCCCATAAAATTTCGTGCAAAGGTGCCCACATTGATTCAAATTCAAAAAAGGACAAGTTTCCTTGTTTTTGGCCAAAGTTACAAATTTCATTCATGGCTTTGAAACATTTGCTTTAAGGTTGTTTAAACCTTTATTTTCTTGTCTCCTCATTCCACTCTATATAAGAAAGTATCTAGAAAGAATTTCAACACGCCTACACAGCCTAGAGAGAGCTTTACCTTTTTTTCAAAATTATCAAAAGTGGTAAAAATTCGAAACCCACTTTGCAGGTACTTTTAGTACGAACTAGTAATCATACATTGCTCTTGAGGTTCCCAGGGACTTGTTCCAACCATCCTCAAAGCTTGCAAGGTCCCAGATGACCGGATCCAAGCTATCACCGTTTTGGTATAATCTCAAATTCGAATCTCTATTTTTATTAATTGTTGAATGTTCTAATGTGTGCATATGAGTTCCTGGATATCCTTAGAGTAGGTTAGGGGAATTACATGGAATGCATGACGTCTAGAACATGAGATACTGTGTACCATCAAGTACTTCCCACACTGGATCCAAGGATGGACCTGGGCTTAGCGAAATTTCAATTCCAACCCCCATTCTACTTCAGCCATCAAGCCCAATCTCTTTTCTTTTTGTTTTATTTAGTTATTTCATTTCTTAATCTTTTTTAATAATAATAGTAATAAAAAACTCACAAAAAAAATTAGGCATAGACTTTTTTTAATTAAATAATTAATTAATTAATTAAATTAATTAATTAATTAATTAATTAATTAATTAAATTTTAACTATTTTCTTAATTTAAAATAAACTAGAATTTAGGACTTAATTTAGATTTAATATTTCTTTTCATAAATATAAAAAACCACAAAAAGAGTTTAGTTTATTTTTCTTAAGTTAATTTTCTAAATAGACTTTAGAATAATTAATTTAGTTATTTTCTTAAATCAAAAAACAATCAAAAAGAGTTTTTACTTAGTATTTTCTTAGGTTCCTTTTAGACGTAATATCCATTTCGCACGCATTATTCTTGTTGTCACATTTTTTATAATAATGTAACTGTATACCGGTATGTAATAGATTAAGTAAGACTTTTTTTACTGCTTTCTTTATTTTTCCTAAAGCATTATACAGTGTAAATCCCCCTTCCCAAAGCCATGTAATAGTCTAGATTTTTACTTTCCGCATTTTATTTTTCTGTATATATAATTGTTAGTAACTTAGGCGTGCATGACAAGATTAATTAATTAACCATTAGATCACTAACCTTAAGATAATATAATTGAAAAAATACACTTCTCACACTTGCATCCTTAGGGTATTCCTCACTTGATTGCCTCGGAAAATAATGGTCATGTCCCTCGAACGTAGGGATATCTTAGCAAAGACCCTGAATTCTAAAGTCATCAAAAAAGATCATGGTCCCTAATGTCCCTCGAGTTGCCTACGAGAAAAATGATCTTGTCCCTCGATGTTGCCTATATGATGACAGTCCCTTCGAAAGTTAAGATATCCTTACAGGTTACCTTCAATGACCATAACGTCCCTTTTGATAAGTCCCTCAACATCCAACGATAGGGCTACCTACTCACTAATAGTAGGATAACAATATATAAAGGAAAGGAGGAAAAGAACGTCCTTTTTCGAGTAGGTAGATAGTTCTTAAGTACTTGCTCAAAAATAACTCTTTTCACACTTACACACTTTTCAAAAATCTTTTCAAAAATGCTTTATCACACTCGTGAGGACTGATACAAGAGTTACCATAAAGCAAACAAAAATATTTTCAAAACACACAAACACAAACAATTTTAAAAAATGAGCAAGTACCTAAGAGCTCGTGGAAAATCACGAATGGAAAGGGTGCTAACACCTTCCCTTTCCATAATCTACCCCCTTACTCAAAAAATCTCGAAAAAGGTCTTTTTCTATTCTTTTCACCCTTTCCTTTGTTGGATAAAAGAAAAGTCGGTGACGACTCTTGCTTACCGCGACATTTGCGAACAAATGCAAACCAATATAACAGTCGGTTCTGCCACCATATCACAGTCGATTATACCGAGAACGGGCTTAAAGATGCCATTTGGAGAGTGACGAGATATCGTCTGAGATGGGCTTATAAATTCCATCCAGAGTAACCGTTGATAGGAATATCAGAATAAGTCTACGTTTGAATTTGTCTTAGAAGATGTATTTGGAATGAGTCTACGTCCGACTTTGTCTAAAATGATGCATTTGGAATGAGTCTACGCTCGACTTTTTCCAAAAAGAATATCAAAATAAATCTACGCTTGATTTTATCCGAATGATATACTAGAATGAGTCTACGCCAGACTTTGTCTAGAATGATGTACTAGAAGATGTCTACACCCGACTTCATCTAGAAGAGGTATTGTAAGGAGTCTACGACTGACTTTTTTCCCAAAAGAGTATCAGAAGGAAATCTACGCCTTATTTTATCTAAATGATATACTAGAATGAGTCTATGCTCTACTTTGTCTAAAAGATACGTTTGGAATGAGTCTACGCCCGACTTTGTCTAAAAAGAATATCAAAAGGAAATCTACGTCTGACTTCATCTGAATGATACACTAGAAGATGTATACGTCCGACTTCATCTAGAAGAGATATTTTTCAGAATGCCTCTCTGGGGAAAGTGCTTAAGTAGATACTTGTCAGATTTAATCTCTGAGGGAAATGCTTGTCAGAATTCAGTTCCTGAAGGAAATTGTTTGGTCATGTAGATAGTTGCCCTGTCCAGTTTCAGGAATTACTCTGCGACCTGTTAGAAAATTGTTGATGTTGTTCGTCTGTTTGTGAACTTTACCTGAAAAGATAGAGTTAGTATTTATGAAACATCATGATGTATGTAGTGCATTGTGTAATGATGTTCTTAAAGAAAATGAGAGTGTGCTATATGTGTTTATTATGCATATGCTATGATAAATGATGTATGAATGTGAGATGTCGTTGAGGTGTATCGGTAGATTTGTACAATATTTTTGATCGGGAAAATAAATCCCGGACTATTGATGAGGACTCCTGCTTGCTGTTTGAGGAAACTCCACTGGGGAATTTGATTTTTGCTTGGGGAGAAGAGTTCAAGAATATCGGTCGCTTATCGCTCTATTGGGGAGTTTAATTCTTATATACCCTGACTGGGGATAAAAGAGATGGATAACCTTCTGAGGTGCTGTCTGACTGATTTTTTGATATGGATGCCGACTCGTCTAGGGAGGATAAGATTAATTGATATCTGGTCCATTTTCAGATTTTGTAGCAACTCTCTGGGGATAGTGGTCTGGACTACCCTTTGTTGGTGAGAGAAGTTTTGCCGGTGATTTGTAGTAGTCGAAGTGATAGACTCAAGCTAGGGAGACTATATCTTGTTTGGGAAATAAACCTTGTTGGAGAAACACTTTGTTGAGGAATATGCTCTGCTGAGGGATATGCTTTACTGAGGAATTTTATTGTGTTGGAGAAATAAGCTCAGTTGGGGGAGAGAACTTCTGTGAACTGTGTTGATGATATACTCTCTAACGAGTATTGGGACTCCATAGGTTGACGACTGCTAGAAAAATCATAATCCTTTGTCTGCTAAGGGGTCTGCTGGTGAGTATGATTAGGGTATTTCAGACTTGTGGGGAATGGGTCGAGTTTTGTGAAGATGACTCTGCGGGGGACAATCTTATGGGAACTTCTCTGTGGGGATTACGAACGACTTGAACGTTATCCCATCTCCTGGAGTCTTGAGTAAATGCTTATTACTGTTTTTATGCATATATTTGTTAACGGTAATCATATTCATATGCATATGTTCATTCAATTTAGTGATTAGACGTCTTTGCAAACAAAACAGAAAAAGTAAAACAAAATTTAAATTTTGAAATTGTGTTTATATTGATAGCTTGCCTATAAACAAGCGACTGTTTTACAAAGAGACATAAATCCTAGTAAGAGGAAGTTGTCCTGAAATGAAAGGAGTATAAAATATATAGCTATGTGTAAATGATCTTGTCAGGTTTCAACTCTGCTATTGCCCCTATGTCTTTGAGCATCTTATCCCTTACTATCGGAAGAAGTTTACTGAATTGATCTGTACCATTTGAACTTGCCATTGGTAATAAAGCTGGCTGTGAGTGATCCAACGGGACATAGTCGTACGCTTTAATCCCTAACTTTTGCCTGGACCGCCCTTTCGGGTTTTCAGTCCATCGGGATACCCTTTTTTGCCAAAGCCGCCTTTTCAGGTTTTCGACTTGTCGGGCGTACAGTCTTATATATATATATATATATATATATATATATATATATATATATATATATATATATATATATATATATATATATATATATATATATATATTCCTGATTTTTGCCTGAACCCTTTTGGTTCGCTAGAATGCCCTTATTTTTGCCTAGGCCAGTCAACCTAGCAAGTCGTCTTCATGCGTAGTATTTTTTAACTATGTTCGCGTTCACAGGGTGTGGAAGATCTTCACCGTCCATGGTGGTAAGTATCATGGCACCGCTCGAAAATATCTTCTTGATCACAAATGGCCCTTTGTAATTGGGAGTCCATTTTCCCCTGGGATCACCCTGCGGTAGGATGATGCACTTTATTACCAAGTCACTAGCCTGATATGCTCGATGCTTGATTTTCTTATTGAAGGCTTTGATCATACGCTTCTGATATATCTGACCGTGATAAACATCCGCAAGCCTCTTCTCATCAATCAAATTCAATTGATCCAACCTAGTCTGAATCCATTCGTCTTTGTCCAAATCTGCCTCTTTCATGATCCTCAGGGAAGGAATCTGAACTTCAATAGGTAGGACAACTTCCATACTGTAAACTAGAGAGAACGGGGTTGCCCCAGTTGATGTCCGAGCTAAAGTGCGATAACCATGAAGAGAAAATGGTAACATCTCATGCCAATAATTATATGCCACGGTCATTTTCTATATAATCTTCTTAATGTTCTTATTAGCGGGTTCCACTGCGCCATTCATCTTTGGTCGATATGGAGAAGAGTTGTGGTGCTTGATCTTGAACTGCATGCAGAGTTTCGTGATCATAATATTGTTCAAATTAGTACCATTGTCCATGATAATCCTTTCGGGGATGCCATACTGTGATCGGTGGATCTGGAACTGACTGTTTAACGCTGGTTCGCGAAATGTCGCGGAAGCAAGAGTCGCCACCGTCTTTTATTTTCTCCAAATGGAAAGGACAAAAGTACAGAAAAATTCCTTAAAGAGATTGCTCTCGGTTCGGGAGGTAGATTATAGAAAGGGAAGGTGTTAGCACCCTTTCTATCCATGGTTATCCATGGGCTCTTAGATACTTGCTCAATGTGTTTTCAAAATTGTTTGTTTGCTTTTCAATGTGGGTTTTAAAAAAGTTTCTTTGAAAAATTTCAGTTCGACTCGTATGTCAGAGTGTTTGAAAAGTTTGCTTTGAAAGCTTTTGAAAAGTGTCAGTGTGAAAAGTCTTTTTGAGTTTGTTTTGAGATTAGAGCAAGTATCCTTGAGAACCTACCTACCCTAAGGAATTCGTCTGTGTAGATGTCCTTTAAAGTAGTGCCATCCCACCATTGAGAGGTAGGTAGCACCACCGTTGGAGGTGTTCGGGTCAATTCGAGGTTCGGGACATGGTGATCACCAGAGCAATGGGAAGACACCTTAGAAGCTACCCTCATGCCAGGTTCCCGGATCATGAGGACTTACTAAGACATCCTCTACTCGACGATCACCTTTTGAGAGGCAAGGCAACAGTGAGGCGTACCCTAGGGGTGGTGTGTGCGAATTGTGTGTCATGTTTCAGTTATTTGTCTTGTCATGTTTATTTGTGTTCTACGCTTGATTTTAATTAAGGCATTCATTCTTGCATGCTTTTTAACAGTTATAAGTTGCGGGAAAATAAATCTACGACTATTACAAATGGCGCGGGTCCACATCGCCAAAATTAAACCGGACCCGATTTAGCGGAAAATAAATAAAGCAAAATAAATAATAGTGCGAGAAATTTAAATTACAATGCTTTGGGAGAGATTATAATAAGCAATATAAAATAAATGCACAAAATAAAATAATTAAAAAAACAATGGGCGTTGGACCCTTTTGCAAAAAATTAAAGTTGATGAATTAATTGGAATTAAAGATTAAATGTTTTTTTGGTATTTTATGTTTTTTAAGATTTAAGGGGAAAAAGAAAAATTAATTAAAATTAAAATGAGATGCTAAACCCTAGTTCTAATGTTTTTTAAGTTTATTACAAAAATATTGAAATTTGACCTAATTTAAATCTAATTTATTTATGTACAATTTTAATTATAAAAAAATAAATAAATAAATAAATAATTATTACTGTGGAAAAAGGGCAAAATATGAAAAGGAATCAAAATTGCTAATTAACCTAATTCTATATTTTGGATTTTTAATTGTTAAAAAGAATGAATTTATAACCTAATTAAAACTAAGTTTATTTACATATAAAATTTAATTATAGAAAATAAATAAAATAAATATTATTAAAAAAGACAGTAAGAAGAATAAAAATTAACCCTAATTCTATTTTTGGATTTTAGTTATTAAAAGGAATTAAAGTTAAAAACCTAATTAAACTAAATAATTTACATACAATTTATTTATGGAAATAATAAAATAAAAATTATATTTTGGCATTTTTTGATTTTTATGATGTTTTTGTATTTTGACTAAAAATTAAACAAACAATAATTAAAATAAACATAACAATTAAAATTATAATTAAAAAGATATAAGAAAATAAATAAAATTGGCAAACCAGGGTGGGGTGTAGTCCCAAATGTGAGGTTCAGGCCTAGCAATTCTGGCCCAACAAGCTTTGATTCGTTGACTTCTCCAGTTGGTGTACCAGCGCGTTGACCTAGGCTTATAGTGGACCTTCAATCTCAGCCTTTGATCTGTATCCATTAGGCATGTGTACGCTTGGATGAGGGGACATATGGTATGTCTGCATTACTGAAGCTGCATGGGATTTGTAAGTGAAAAATAATATTGAATTTGTTCAGACCTGGGATTCGAACCCAGGTCTTATGCCTTGCCAATGCCTTCCCTGACCACTACGCCATGTGAATTCTATTTAATATATAATATCCAATAAATAATATAAAGGCAAACGCGTTAATGGCCTGGAAAAGCGCGCGCGTTTTTAAACGCACCAACCATCAAGTGACACGGCTTCGTCTTCCTCCCTGTCCCTGTAAACAAAACAAAATAGGCAACGGTTTTAGAAGTGTGGTTTTAGGCAGCTTTCAAGAAAATAGCGATTAGGCTATTCTTGAACATAAATCCATCGCGAATAGTGCTTCTTCTTCGTCTTGAGGAGCTGGTTTGAATGGTCATACTTTCATTGGCTATTTTTTCCTTATCGCTAAAGCCCTAAATTACAATCCTGCAAAACCTAAAAATCGCGCATGGTGGAATTTGATATACAGGGAAATAATGCAATTAAACATAGTGGTTAGCTTGCAAACTTCATTATGAGCATGAATACATGAATAAAAATGCAAAAAGATGCTTGAATTATGCTATACGATTTCAAAAGTTTTGCTTTACAGTTTGAGTTCTTGATGCCAATTCCTGGAGCTTTTGGGGTTGATATTGATTGGAATACGATCAGTGAATCACGAGCAAGCTTTTGGTATAAGAATTAGGGCTTAAAACCACTTGTAACCTTGAAATCATTTTTGAGTTTTTATGGAAAAATTTCAATATGCAATAGCTTGTTTGGGCGCAGCTTAGAGTCTCATCTCATTAGGTTTATCATCAGGGTTATGTAGTGAGGTGATTAGGTCAAGAAAACTGAACAAAATCTATGGCATTGATGATTTCACATATTTGATTTTATGAAATCTTTTTTTGAATCTTTTTTCATGTTATTTGGTTCAATCATGCTCCAATCACACCAAAACTTGCCATATTTAATTGTACACGAAATCTTGAGAGTAGAATGTGCACAAAAAGATTTTTTAGGTCAAGCTTTATATTTTTCATGTATTAAAATAATTTAAATGAATGAATATTAATATAAATTCAAATAAATAATTAAAAAATGAGAAAATACTTCCCTTTGGGCCTAATGGTCGTGCATAGGCTTGGCATGAAGAAACTTGGAAGAAAAATGGGCCCATTTGCATTTTTAGGTCATTTGAACCATTGTTGACTTTTCAAAATTCCCAAAAATTTCCCAACTTCCACAAGGCATAACTTGCTCAATTTTTAAGCTTTTCACATGTTCTTGGACATTTTGGAAAGGTCTTTGAGTCCTTTAACCAATGCCTTTGGTCCCATGTCATTTTGATTTACCAATCTCAAGTTATGGCCTTTGACTTAAAGTCCCTTTTTGTTGACTTTTGAAAATGACCTATAATGTTGAAATTGATAACTTTTTGTGAGAGCATTTCTTGGACTTGGAATATGAAGATGAATTGTAGGAAATGTCTTTTTCTTCAAAATGAGATTTGGATGGAATTTTTCTGATAATCCATGTGAAAGTTATGCCCTGGTCAATTTCAGTTGACTTTTTCAACTGTCCAAATATAGCAACTTTTGCATCTTTGATGATTTCTGAGCCAAATTTTGAGAATCATGATCAAGCATTGATCAAATGATGTTTGTGGCTTCAAAATGATGTATTGACCAAAAATTTGAACTTTTGACTGTCAAATGACCATTTTGCCCCTACAGTTGACTGTAGTGCAATTTAGGGTTTTGACTGTGCAATTTTGAGCTGAATGCCTTGAAACTTGATATGAGGATATTTGACCATCTTTGTAGGCATATGAGACTTGATTGGGCATTTGAAAACTTCCAATTCTTGATCAGAACACAAACCCTAGTTTTGACTGTATAGGAGACAGTTGAGCTGCACAACCCTTGGGGAATTTTGTGACCTTGACTTGACAAATCTTGGAGAATATGGGAGGGAAAATTTTGGGGTACAACAGTTGCCCCTGTTCAATCTTCTTAGACCTGAGGATGCAGATTGGCTGACGTGCCTTTCGTAATCCGAGGGTAGAAGATGATTGGACACTAAAGTGCCCAGAAATTTACGCTCACATAGTGACAGTGATGGGGGAATGGGCTTATAGATGCCATTTGGGGATTGCTGGATAGGATGATGGGCTTATAGATGCCATTTGGGGATTGCTGGATAGGACGATGGGCTTATAGATGCCATCGGGATGTTGATCGCGTAGGAGATTCCTTAGCGAGAACCTGCATACCTGCAAAAGAGAAAATGAGTACCTGACACGTTGCAGGAGCCGATTTTAGATGCTTGGTATAGATATGTCCTGACTGGTTACAGGAGCTGAGTCTGGAGCTTCAAACGCTGATGAATGAACCAGGAACGGTTACTGCCTTAGTATGAATGGTAAGAGAACCTTGGGCGATTTTAACTTCAACAACGCTCGTTGAGAAAAATCTTGGCGGGAATTACCATCTTTGCAACATCAGGAAGAGAACCATAGGCAATTATAATCTGAAAGGAATGATCACCTCACTCAACATTGGAGAGGGAAACATCTGAAAAGGGCTTACTACCTCACACACCACTGGAGAGGGAACCATAGGGGATTATATCACCTCACACTCATCGTCGGAGAGGGAAACATCAAAAAGGACTTCTGGAAGCAGTATCAGAACGTCACCATCGCTGGGTTTACATCTGAAACTATATCTGGAAGGGAATCTGGAAGCAGTATCAGAACGTCACCATCGCTGGGTTTACATCTGAAACTATATCGAGAAGGAATTCTGGAAGCAGTATCAGAACGTCACCATCGCTGGGTTTACATCTGAAACTATATCTAGAAGGGAATCTGGAAGCAGCATCAGAACGTCACCATCGCTGGGTTTACCTCTGAAACTATATCTGGAAGGGAATCTGGAAGCAGTATCAGAACGTCACCATCGCTGGGTTTACATCTGAAACTATATCAAGAAGAAATTCTGGAAGCAGTATCAGAACGTCACCATCGCTGGGTTTACATCTGAAACTATATCGAGAAGGAATTCTGGAAGCAGTATCAGAACGTCACCATCGCTGGGTTTACATCTGAAACTATATCTAGAAGGGAATCTGGAAGCAGCATCAGAACGTCACCATCACTGGGTTTACATCTGAAACTATATCTAGAATGAATTGCGATTAGTTGATAGTAGTCATTTTTGTATTGATCTTTTTCCTGAAAAGGCGAGACATAATTGGATGCAAAATCATGATGCATGAACTGTATGTCTTCAAAATCAATGAGATTTGTGTAATATGATGCATATGCTTGCTATAATGATGTAGATATGACGTTTTATGAATGTATGTTTGTCTAAGAAAATAAATCCTTGACGGGTGCCGGGAAGTCGTATCCTGGGCTGATGTTGAAGAATAGTTGCAAGAATTTCAATAGACGAAGATAACTCCGTTGGGGAATAAACTTGGCGAATGGAGGATTCTGCGGGGAGAAAAAGATATTCTAGCGACCATGCTGGGAAGAAATACTCTGTGGGGGATGCTTTTGCTGAATTGTTTAGGATGACTCGCTGAGGATACCTTGCTGTATTGGAAGTATGAATGGACTTCGCTGGGGATAAGAAGGCTTTGTCGACGACGCCCTTTCCGTGGCTTTTGGCTGAGGATAACCCAGTTATATCCTGTTAAGGAAATAACTCTTTAAATCAAGCCGGGCGACGCGTTCGTGCCTTGAGAGGGGTAAGCTTCCGTAACTTACTGGGGATAAGCTCACTGCTTGGGGAGATGATTCCAACTTTCCTGGGGAACTAGATTAGACTCTCCTGGAGAAGTATTTAACTGTATTGATCTTGTTCTTCAACGGAACTTACCCTGATACCTTGGAGGATAGGACAATCAGACTGCTTAGACCAACCTTTATTGCCCCTGTTTCTTGTGGGGTGCTAATAGTTGTTGGTGGACCAAACCTTCTTCTGGTAGGCAAGTGACTGGATGACGGGACATAGTCGTACGCTTTGATCCCTAACTTTTGCCTGGACCGCCCTTTCGGGTTTTCAGTCCACCGGGATACCCATTTTTGCCCAAGCCGCCTTTTCAGGTTTTCGACTTGCCGGGTGTACAGCTTTTTTTCATTTCATCCCTTCATTTTGCCCGAACCCTTTTAGTTCGCCGGGAAGCCCTTATTTTTGCCTAGGTATGTCAACCTAGCGGGTCTTTGATTGTGCGCAGTATTTTTTCGACTATGTCCGTGCTCTTAAAATGTAGGGAGTTGCCCCTGTTAGAAGTGTTTTGTCACCAGAAGATGTTTGATCAGGCGAGATTTGTTGTTGAAATGCCCCAAGTGGCTCAGGTAGAGATTTGCCCCAGGCTTTTGGCCTTTTGAGAGATTCTCAGGACATTGCTTTAACTGCCCCAGATAATGGACAATAGTCATGCCATGCCCCTTGATTGGAAGTGCTTTTGTTCACTAGGCATTCATCGTGCGAATTTCCCTGCTGTTCAAAACAAAAAGTCATATGCAAACAAAGTTATGTTAAAAACGCAAAGCTTATGTCTGTCTTGAAGATTTTGAAAATGTATTCTTTTTCATAAAACATGTGAATGTTTGTAAAACATGATGTCAACTCGTTATTTTTACTGTGGGCCTTCAGGAGTCAGGATACCCTTCGTAACAGCATGCTTTCGAACTAACCCGTGCTTCAGCTAGGACTTTTAAGGGTTATAACGTGGCTTGGTTCATGGTTTAAGAAACAAAGGATAAAGGCTCAAATTATTTGTACCCACCCACTCTTCGTGATGTTCTCCAAACCTAAACTCAGTTGATCGTGCGTTAGACCTTGCTTGAGTCTTTGCTTTGATGTTCCAATAATGGTTCGAATGTTAATAGCTTATTTTGAATAGGCAGTCCTTCCTTTCTTGTTGAGGGTTTGTAAGACCTCTTTCTTTTTGATTTTGTTATCCCTATCTTTTTTTTGCCTGAACTATTTCCTTTTTTGGAATTACAGTCAGCGGGATGCCCCAGTTTTGTAAGTCTCCTTCATGGGTTTTGACTTAATGGGTTTTCATTTTTGAGATATAATGACTGCCTGTCCTTATTGATTTATTCAGAACTATCACTGTCTTTTGTTTTGTAAGGACTCCTTTGGTGCCATTTGTTATGCACTTGGATCAACTGAGAGAACTACCCTACCCCAGGTTATGATAAAGGGTTTTAAATTTCGAAAAGAAAAACTCCTACTTCTTTGGCTCAGAGGGGTTGACGAGGGATTATCATCCTTATAACTCCAGTGTTTAGGGATTGAAACAATGCCTGTACCTCATCAGCGGGGTCTGTTCAAAAGCATACTGTAGATTATGGTATCGTTTTCGTCATCCTCCCTCAAGAGGCTCAGAATTATTAACCAAGAGTTGATCATCAGAAAAAATATGAAAAGAAATTTGAATATAATGAAAACAATTGTATTAATTCCCAAAACAGACATATGCGATGCATTAATAGAATAAAAGAGTTTGCTATGACATTAATTGTTTATATAAGCAAAGAAAAACACAACTCAGAAATTCAAATAAACAAAAGGTCTTCAACGATTGGGTAACGGAGCAGTGATTATGTTCGGAGTCTCATGCACTTCAAACTGAATCTCCCCGGCGTCGATCATGTCTTGAATTTTGTTCTTGAGAGGCCAGCAGTTGTCCGTAGTATGCCCCGGGCTATCAGAATGATATGCGCACCTATCGTTGGGATGATAGTTAGGAGCCGAAGTGTTCGGATTCCGAAGGGGAGCCCTTAAGGTGATCAGCCCTGCCTTCAACATTTGTTGTAGTGCTTGATCCAGCGACATGTTGAGTTTGGTATACTGTCGTTTCTCCTTGCGCTGCTGCCCCTGTCCTTGTTGAGCAGGTCCAGGATTGGAGATCTGGATTGCCCCTACCTCGTGACGGCTCTTTTTACCGTGCACAGCATTGGATTCTTTCTTTCCATGATGAGGTTTTTTATTAGAAGGTGCGGCCTCTTGAATTTTCCCAAACCGGATACCAGCTTCTATTCGCTCTCCAGTCAAGATAAGATCTGTGAATCCAGCAGACGAATTCCCAATTAGGTGGTTATAAAATGGACCAGACAAGGTCCCCAAGAACATGTCCACAAGTTCCCGATCAGTCAGAGGTGGTTGTACCCTTCCAGCAAGATCCCTCCATTTCTGCGCATATTCTTTAAAACCTTCACTTGCACCTAACGACATACCCTGGAGTTGGGTACGTGTGGGGGCAAGGTCGGCATTATACTGATACTGCTTGTAGAAAGCAGTAGCCAACTCCTCCCAGTTACGAACCTTGGTCCCATCTAGCTGATAGAACCATTCGAGATGAGTCCCTGAAAGACTCTCCTGGAAGAAGTGGATCCACAAATTCTTGTCCACCGTATATGGTTGAATCTTCCGAACATAGGACCTGAGATGTAACTTGGGACAAGACGCCCCGTCATACTTGGTGAAGGATGGTGCTTTGAACTTCCGAGGAATAATCACACCAGTTGACAAACCCAAATCTCCAAGATCCAGCCCAGATACCTGTTGGATCTCCATAGCATTCAGCCTATCCTCCAACTGTTTGAATTTGTCCTCAGCCGGAGGGTACTGTTCGTCGTCGAAATCTGTTTCATTGTCAGAGACCTCTGGACTGAGAACCCTTTCCTCTTGATGACTGCTTTTCCCCACAGATGGAGTTGTCCTCTCAGTTTCAATTTGCGGTGTATTCCCAGATCTGCGTCTAGGGCTGAACAAAACATTCCTCTTCTTCTTCTTGTCCTTCTTCAAGAGCAGAGCCTTCAGATCTTGTTGCCCCTGGGTCAAATTCATGATCAGCTCTTGGAACTGGGCGTTCTGAGCCTGGAGGTCCTTGATAGTCTGCTCGGTTGATGATTCAGGATTCATGACGATCGGCTGAAATAAACAGCGGAGAAGGGTAAGCAACCTGCCAAAGGGATACCTGCAATGCAATGAGATGTATGACATGCATGCAATGTTTTCAAGGACCTCGCAGGGTAAACAGAGAAACTTGTTAGAGTTGGAAACTGGCAACTTGATTGAAGGAACTTCCTGTTGTAGAGAGTCCTTCTTCAAGGGTCAAAGGCTCACCATATCCAGTGGGTCATAGCCCCTGACAACCTTAGCTAGAGGAAAATAAATCCTCTTTGCCCCTTGCTGGGATGATTGATTCACCATGACCTGCATCACAAGCCCTTGAGATCCTTGAAATGGGTTAGGATGTATGCAATGGTATGATGTCATGCTATGCATGGGGTGATGTAGGTAAACCCTGTTATGAGTCCCAATTAAGGACTATAAACAGACCCTGCAAGAAATTCAGTATACTTTGTTATGAGTCCCAATTAAGGACTATAAACAAACCCTGCAAGAAATTCAGTATACTTTGTTATGAGTCCCAATTAAGGACTATAAACAAACCCTGCAAGAAACTCGGTAAACCTTGTTATGAGTCCCAATTAAGGACTATAAACAAAACCTGCAATAAATTTGGTAAACCTTGTTATGAGTCCTAGTTAAGGACTATAAACAAAACCTGCGGGAAATTCATGTGTCATCTAACAAGCATGCAAGTAGGCAAGTACAAAGGCACACAAGTCACACATGAGAAACCCTTAGGGTTTAGGCCAGCATGGGGTCTGGGTATTACCCTCTTGAAATTGGTGGGCTCAACCTGTCCTAATCAAAGTAACCGGGTTCTAAGGTTCCCAATATCACGGGATTGCTTTCATTATTCATCGTTTCGATTTAGCCACTGAACTGGCGACCGAAATATTCCAGGAAAGCAACCCTCAATTGAGTGTAGTATCGAGTATCAACCAACCTCGGACTGCACCAAAGTCAGTTATCTCACTACCCTAAAGAGGCCAAGATAGTTCAATTAAGGTTCCTAAGGTCTGTTGATGCTTCACGACACCACGCGGAGGCCCCGTACTCTCCTTGACTGAACTCAAGGGTTACCGGTACACACCAAAGTGCCACATCAACGTAGCAGACTGTTTCAACCATGTCGGTATACCCCGCACAGTTCCCTCACAGCCTTGTTGCTACTTTCTAAGAAAGGTATCCCCCAGATCCGGGTTAGGATCTATAGAACTCCCAAGCAACCCACAATTTAAAGCACACAAGGAAAACAATTGAAAACACAGTTATGAACTAGCCCTAAGGTACACCTCACTTTAAGTTATTAAATTCCCCAGCAGAGTCGCCAGTTCTGTGATCGGTGGATCTGGAACTGACTGTTTAACGCTGGTTCGCGAAATGTCGCGGAAGCAAGAGTCGCCACCGTCTTTTATTTTCTCCAAATGGAAAGGACAAAAGTACAGAAAAATTCCTTAAAGAGATTGCTCTCGGTTCGGGAGGTAGATTATAGAAAGGGAAGGTGTTAGCACCCTTTCTATCCATGGTTATCCATGGGCTCTTAGATACTTGCTCAATGTGTTTTCAAAATTGTTTGTTTGCTTTTCAATGTGGGTTTTAAAAAAGTTTCTTTGAAAAATTTCAGTTCGACTCGTATGTCAGAGTGTTTGAAAAGTTTGCTTTGAAAGCTTTTGAAAAGTGTCAGTGTGAAAAGTCTTTTTGAGTTTGTTTTGAGATTAGAGCAAGTATCCTTGAGAACCTACCTACCCTAAGGAATTCGTCTATGTAGATGTCCTTTAAAGTAGTGCCATCCCACCATTGAGAGGTAGGTAGCACCACCGTTGGAGGTGTTCGGGTCAATTCGAGGTTCGGGACATGGTGATCACCAGAGCAATGGGAAGACACCTTAGAAGCTACCCTCATGCCAGGTTCCCGGATCATGAGGACTTACTAAGACATCCTCTACTCGACGATCACCTTTTGAGAGGCAAGGCAACAGTGAGGCGTACCCTAGGGGTGGTGTGTGCGAATTGTGTGTCATGTTTCAGTTATTTGTCTTGTCATGTTTATTTGTGTTCTACGCTTGATTTTAATTAAGGCATTCATTCTTGCATGCTTTTTAACAGTTATAAGTTGCGGGAAAATAAATCTACGACTATTACAAATGGCGCGGGTCCACATCGCCAAAATTAAACCGGACCCGATTTAGCGGAAAATAAATAAAGCAAAATAAATAATAGTGCGAGAAATTTAAATTACAATGCTTTGGGAGAGATTATAATAAGCAATATAAAATAAATGCACAAAATAAAATAATTAAAAAAACAATGGGCGTTGGACCCTTTTGCAAAAAATTAAAGTTGATGAATTAATTGGAATTAAAGATTAAATGTTTTTTTGGTATTTTATGTTTTTTAAGATTTAAGGGGAAAAAGAAAAATTAATTAAAATTAAAATGAGATGCTAAACCCTAGTTCTAATGTTTTTTAAGTTTATTACAAAAATATTGAAATTTGACCTAATTTAAATCTAATTTATTTATGTACAATTTTAATTATAAAAAAATAAATAAATAAATAAATAATTATTACTGTGGAAAAAGGGCAAAATATGAAAAGGAATCAAAATTGCTAATTAACCTAATTCTATATTTTGGATTTTTAATTGTTAAAAAGAATGAATTTATAACCTAATTAAAACTAAGTTTATTTACATATAAAATTTAATTATAGAAAATAAATAAAATAAATATTATTAAAAAAGACAGTAAGAAGAATAAAAATTAACCCTAATTCTATTTTTGGATTTTAGTTATTAAAAGGAATTAAAGTTAAAAACCTAATTAAACTAAATAATTTACATACAATTTATTTATGGAAATAATAAAATAAAAATTATATTTTGGCATTTTTTGATTTTTATGATGTTTTTGTATTTTGACTAAAAATTAAACAAACAATAATTAAAATAAACATAACAATTAAAATTATAATTAAAAAGATATAAGAAAATAAATAAAATTGGCAAACCAGGGTGGGGTGTAGTCCCAAATGTGAGGTTCAGGCCTAGCAATTCTGGCCCAACAAGCTTTGATTCGTTGACTTCTCCAGTTGGTGTACCAGCGCGTTGACCTAGGCTTATAGTGGACCTTCAATCTCAGCCTTTGATCTGTATCCATTAGGCATGTGTACGCTTGGATGAGGGGACATATGGTATGTCTGCATTACTGAAGCTGCATGGGATTTGTAAGTGAAAAATAATATTGAATTTGTTCAGACCTGGGATTCGAACCCAGGTCTTATGCCTTGCCAATGCCTTCCCTGACCACTACGCCATGTGAATTCTATTTAATATATAATATCCAATAAATAATATAAAGGCAAACGCGTTAATGGCCTGGAAAAGCGCGCGCGTTTTTAAACGCACCAACCATCAAGTGACACGGCTTCGTCTTCCTCCCTGTCCCTGTAAACAAAACAAAATAGGCAACGGTTTTAGAAGTGTGGTTTTAGGCAGCTTTCAAGAAAATAGCGATTAGGCTATTCTTGAACATAAATCCATCGCGAATAGTGCTTCTTCTTCGTCTTGAGGAGCTGGTTTGAATGGTCATACTTTCATTGGCTAATTTTTCCTTATCGCTAAAGCCCTAAATTACAATCCTGCAAAACCTAAAAATCGCGCATGGTGGAATTTGATATACAGGGAAATAATGCAATTAAACATAGTGGTTAGCTTGCAAACTTCATTATGAGCATGAATACATGAATAAAAATGCAAAAAGATGCTTGAATTATGCTATACGATTTCAAAAGTTTTGCTTTACAGTTTGAGTTCTTGATGCCAATTCCTGGAGCTTTTGGGGTTGATATTGATTGGAATACGATCAGTGAATCACGAGCAAGCTTTTGGTATAAGAATTAGGGCTTAAAACCACTTGTAACCTTGAAATCATTTTTGAGTTTTTATGGAAAAATTTCAATATGCAATAGCTTGTTTGGGCGCAGCTTAGAGTCTCATCTCATTAGGTTTATCATCAGGGTTATGTAGTGAGGTGATTAGGTCAAGAAAACTGAACAAAATCTATGGCATTGATGATTTCACATATTTGATTTTATGAAATCTTTTTTTGAATCTTTTTTCATGTTATTTGGTTCAATCATGCTCCAATCACACCAAAACTTGCCATATTTAATTGTACACGAAATCTTGAGAGTAGAATGTGCACAAAAAGATTTTTTAGGTCAAGCTTTATATTTTTCATGTATTAAAATAATTTAAATGAATGAATATTAATATAAATTCAAATAAATAATTAAAAAATGAGAAAATACTTCCCTTTGGGCCTAATGGTCGTGCATAGGCTTGGCATGAAGAAACTTGGAAGAAAAATGGGCCCATTTGCATTTTTAGGTCATTTGAACCATTGTTGACTTTTCAAAATTCCCAAAAATTTCCCAACTTCCACAAGGCATAACTTGCTCAATTTTTAAGCTTTTCACATGTTCTTGGACATTTTGGAAAGGTATTTGAGTCCTTTAACCAATGCCTTTGGTCCCATGTCATTTTGATTTACCAATCTCAAGTTATGGCCTTTGACTTAAAGTCCCTTTTTGTTGACTTTTGAAAATGACCTATAATGTTGAAATTGATAACTTTTTGTGAGAGCATTTCTTGGACTTGGAATATGAAGATGAATTGTAGGAAATGTCTTTTTCTTCAAAATGAGCTTTGGATGGAATTTTTCTGATAATCCATGTGAAAGTTATGCCCTGGTCAATTTCAGTTGACTTTTTCAGCTGTCCAAATATAGCAACTTTTGCATCTTTGATGATTTCTGAGCCAAATTTTGAGAATCATGATCAAGCATTGATCAAATGATGTTTGTGGCTTCAAAATGATGTATTGACCAAAAATTTGAACTTTTGACTGTCAAATGACCATTTTGCCCCTACAGTTGACTGTAGTGCAATTTAGGGTTTTGACTGTGCAATTTTGAGCTGAATGCCTTGAAACTTGATATGAGGATATTTGACCATCTTTGTAGGCATATGAGACTTGATTGGGCCTTTGAAAACTTCCAATTCTTGATCAGAACACAAACCCTAGTTTTGACTGTATAGGAGACAGTTGAGCTGCACAACCCTTGGGGAATTTTGTGACCTTGACTTGACAAATCTTGGAGAATATGGGAGGGCAAATTTTGGGGTACAACACATACCGACAGATAAAGTTATGCTGAATTAACCAGGCCACAACATTCTTAGTAACAGAGGTAAATGAGGTTGCTTCAACCCACTTTGTGAAGTAATCAATGGGGACGAGGATGAAGCGATGTTCGTTGGAAGCAGTGGGCTTAATTTCTCCAATCATATCAATGCCCCACATTGCAAATGGCCAAGGAGCAGTCACGACATTCAGAGGTACTGGAGGCACGTGTATTTTGTCAGCATAGATCTAACACTTGTGACAAGTTCTTGAGTGGTAACGGCAGTCCGTTTCCATAGTCGACCAATAGTAACATGCTCTTAGAATTTTCTTAGCCATAGTATGTCCACTGGAATGAGTACTAAAGATACCTTCGTGCATATCTTCCATAATCTTCTCCGCCTCTTTCTTGTCCATACAACGAAGCAGAGCCGAATCATGGTTGCGCCTGTGTTGTACCCAAATTTTTGCCCCTAAGATTCCCCTATCATATCATATCAACTCGATCATAACAAGATCACATTAGGGTTCGTTCTTCCTCTTTTTCTATCTTCTATCTTTAAGTTTGCTTTTGAGGAATCTTCAAGCACCTTAGTTGTGTATTTTGTATATGTGTTGTTCACTAACTTCTAATCAAAATACAAAAAAAATATTTGTCTTTTTCTTTTCATATTTGTGTTTTGTAGGTACCGAGTCGAAGCATATGGCAAATAATGTTTTCTGGTATTATTTCCCTAAAATCTCTATTTGCAAAGAAAAAGAATTAAATTTTTTTCATTTTTTTCACTGTACAATCGATTGCTCCTAGAGTGCAATCGATTTCATAAAGTGCATTTTGTGCAATTTTTGAAAAAATACACTGTGCAAATCAATTTACACTGTAGTGCAATCGGTTGCACAGCGTGAAAATTTGAAAAAATCAGCAATTTCAAGCTTGTCAAATTTTGGCTCCAATTTTTCTCTAATTTTTGAAAGAATTATCATTAATTCAAATTTTGGCTCCAAGAATCAATTACCAAATTACCACTAATCTCAATCCTAAACTCTATAAATAGAGCCCTCATTTCATTCAAATTTCAAGCTTTTGATAGCCAAATCCACATTGCTAAAAAATCTCTCAATTCTCTCTATCTACCAAATTCACTCAAAGCTCCATTTTCAAAAAGTTAGTAAGCTTTGCATTGAAGCTTACTAATCTTTGAGCTAAACCTTCATCCAAACAACTTTTCTTTATCAATTATCTATATCCAAGCTTGGGAAATTGATTGTTGTGGTTGAATTGAAGCAAATTCTTGAAGTTGTTTTAATAATTCTCTAGATCTACCTTTGGTAAGTTGGATAATTCATCTTTCACAACGTGATCTCTTGTTGATCTTTAGGTTTGATTCATTGAGCATTGTTTTGTGATTCCAATGGTGCTATTTTCTCATAATTTGATGGAATTTTTGTGCTCAATTGAATCCATGATCATAAGGTGTTTGATGGAAAGTTTGAACAAGAATTTGGCCTTTTGAAATTCCAATTTGCACAGAAACATAATGCATTTTTTTGCCTTGTTTTGGGGCAGCTTTGATCCAAAATGCTTTTTCTACTCACTCCTTTTGATTGTTGGTTTGGATTACAATTTTAAATGTCCAATTTCTCTTTAAATTCAATGGACTTTGTGGTGTAGATGAAGTTGGATAAATGTTCATCAATTTAAATATATCAAAGAGTGAATTATTTAATTCATTTTTGGTGCTTTAGATTAATGATATGTTTAGTGCTTTAATCCATCTAGATGACTGATTGAATTTAAAGATGAAAGAAATTTTGAGGTGGTGATCCAAATTAGCTTATCATTCCCCTCCCTCTTCATCTTATCCCTTTCTTTTTTTTAATTGTGCTACATGTTAAGGGATGCTGATCTCTATATCATTCATCCAAACATGAAGTACATAGATTGCTATTGACCGACCTCAAAATAGGTGCAACTTCTACATAAGTCCATTTACGATTGCTTAACATAACGCTAAATTTTGTCCCGATTCAAATAAATGATCATTCGTGGCCCAAACCTATATTTGCAAGCCCAAGTATGTTAATTTGATCTCTTTGATCCAATAACCTTGAGATTCATTGTGTGGAGGCTTTGGTTCTACCAATCCTCTAATGGATCTTCATCAATTTTGGTCAATGCGGATCACTTAAACATTGTTTATTATTAAATGTTGCCTTGGGAATTCTTAAATGGATGATATACTTGACAAAAAGCAAATGCAACTTGTTGTGTGGAGGCTTTGGTTCTACCAATCCTCTAATGAGTTCCAAATGCAAGTTTCAAGATGGTCATCCAACTAACCACTAATTTCTAACAATTGACTTTATTTTATGCTTTTACTTTATTATCTTTACTTTATGTACCATTTACTTTAGCATTTACATTTCATGTTATTTTCATCTTTTCTCACTTGAGCATTTATTTTCATGTCATTTTTATTTTGCTCACTTGAGCTTTTCTTTTCTTTTGAAGATACTTAATAATCAACATGAACCATAAAAAACTTTAATGATACTTGGACTATTTGGTTACTGTCCTTGGCATTATGGAGTATTGGACTTCTTGGACTTAGGAATAGAAACCTTGGACTATGTTGGAGACATTGTAACCTTAATTGATATTTTGTCTGGAGCTCTTGAGGTTTACCTCAAGACATTGGGTTGTTCATTTGTTTTGTGTGCAGGTTATTGTGATTATACACTTTGTCTGTAATCTGGAATTCATCTGTATACAACCGTTACTCTGCCCATTTTTTTCGAAGACTTAATACACTTGAAGTTTGGGTCTCTCAAGAGGTCTAGCATTTTTTCTTGCTTGGTTTCAATCCAAAGAATGAGAATTCTATCTTGACTCATAATGTCAAGTATTGGCTTCTTGTTGGTTAGATGGTTCTTATCCATAGCTTTTACCTTATGCTTTAGGATAGTCTCCTCTTATCCTCCCATCTTCTTTAATTTCAAAAATCTTCTCCCTCCTTTTGAAAACTCTTCTTGTTTTGAAACTTGAACCATTTTCATAATAAACTTGGACTTAGGTCCATGCATTTTCAAAAACATTTTCATGAATAAACTCTAATCAATTTAATAATACCTTGAAATTTTTTGTGAGAAGACTAAAAGTCCATCAATCTCATTTCAAACCATTTTTCCAGTTTGGCTTTTTATTTTTAAACCTTTCTCAAAAGATTAGACTCTTGTCAATCCTTGTAGTGATGCAAACAACTATACTTCTACAATATGTAGTGAAGTGAGATATTTTCCACTTGGGTGTTGAGTGAGGAATTGTTGATTTTAAAATCCAAGCCATATCCTCCACTTTGAGATGATGCAAATTCTCCTTTCTCATAATTGTGGTTAGTAAGTTTGTTTTCCACACGGACAATGACGATGATATCTTATCTCATAAAATTAACAAACACACTTGTGTTTTAAAATTTTTAAAGGTGAACTACGAGTACCCTGATCCCCTATTGCATGAAAGGTGGTACGTAGGCACTAAATGTTCGCAACCACAGCGGGTGCAAAAATCATAAAAAATATTTCTTTTCTCACCTCCACCACCCATCTTTATACAACATTTTATAGCCAAAATATACAGATTTTACAAAGAGGTTCCTACGGAGTACCGTATATGTTTAGGATGCTAATACCTCCCCTTTTTATAACCAACCCCCTTACCTTGAATCTTTCCCCTTCTTTTTGGGTTACTTGCTCTTTTCCCATTCCCTTGGAAACAATAAAGCGCGGTGGCGATTTTTATTTTGATCTGTGTAAGTCTAGTCAATCCAATGGCTTAGTCTTAAACATTTCTACCGCTATAGAAAAAAATGGCGACTTAACTGGGGAAAGGTTGAACTCTTGCTGGTCCTTCCCTAAATGAGTTAAACCTATCTTGGTTTATATCTGTATATGTGCTATTGTTTGTTATATATTATATGCTGTATATCTGTTTGTCTGGACTTTCTTGGTTTTCGGGGTACTTGGTGATTACTTATAAGTTCTATACCCGGACTTGGGAAAACTTTAAGATAGGGCGGATGGTATAGTCATTCTAACTTTAAGGGAGTAATCCCAAAAAAGGAGGCATGAGATTCCCCACTCAGTGGAGGCCCCTTTAACTGTAGTGTCGTTTACCGAGTAATCGGGAAGACGTACTGCTTTTGACTTGGGAGCCTGCTGAAGCTGAGGACCGTAGAATACCTAACCCATCTCGGCCTTTTAGTTTTACTGCGGAAGCTATGACGGAGTAATCCGGAAATAGTTGTCACGCGATACTATGCACGGACGAGTTTTTCTTGAGAATATTACTAACTACCGATTTAATCGAGAAGTTGGTAATATCCGAAGGAAGGATGTAGACTCTGGGAACCTCTAGAACCTTGTTCGACAGGTGATAACTTTTAGACCATACCTTATGGGTAGTATCTTCGACCTCATGCTCGTGATGTTGAACCTATGAAACCTATGTTTGTGATCTTGTGTGTGATTGTTGCATCATGCATCCATGCACTCATAAGCATCTTTTGAAGAAATTTTATTTCAAGGGACTTGAAAATTGACCATTTGTGAATATCTCAGGTACCTTTTGACCATGAATTCTGGAAAAAGAAAGATCGTAAAATACAGTTTCAAAGATCCCAAGATAGATGAGTTGATCAGTCTAATTCCCGAGATTGAGTGTTCTGTAGATTTTCGGAGGAAGTATGGATCCATCATTTCTCTCATGAAGCTCAGGATGAAGGAGGGTATTCTATCGACCTTGGTCCGGTTCTATGATCCGATGTATCATTGCTTTACTTTCCCTGACTATCATTTGATGCCTACACTAGATGAGTATTCTTATCTGTTGGATTTACCTATTACCGATCGTGTTCCTTTTACTAGTTTGGAGGGTGAGCCAAAACCACATGAGATTTCTGCTTTGATCCATCTGGGGAAGTCTGAGGTTGAAGCCCATATGACTACTAAAGGAGGGATTAGAGGATTACCAGCTCAGTTCTTATTGGAGAAAGCTCGTTACTTTTCCAGGATGAAGAGTACAGTTGCTTTTGAGGCCATCTTTTCTCTACTTGCTTACGGGTTGTTTTTATTTCCTAATGTGGACACGTTTGTTGACTTTAATGCTATCAGGATCTTCATGATTGGAATCCCAGTTCCTACATTGTTGGGTGATGCTTATTACTCTATTCATCTTCAGAATTCTTATCACGGGGGGATGATTATTTGTTGCATGCCTCTGTTGTACCAGTGGTTTACTTCTCATGTGCCTCAGTCTGATGCTTTCTGGGATGTCAGGAAGGAACCCTGTTGGGCTCCTAAGATTATGGCACTTACTCACTCAGATATTGTTTGGTATCATCAGGCTTACCATGATGTAGATATTATCGACAGTTGTGGTAGTTTCCCCAATGTACCTCTTCTTGGTACAAAGGGAGGAATTAACTACAACCCTGTTCTTGCACAATGACAACTTGGTTATCCGATGAGGGATAAACCAAATAATATTCATTTGAGTAGTTTATTCCTGAAGGAGGGAGAAGACCATAAGGAAGCTAGGGAGAAGATTGCGAAGGCATGGCGTCACATTCATAGGAAGAGTAGGAAAGACTTGGGACCTAGGGGGGCTGTTTCTTTGGAGCCTTATCTTCAGTGGGTCCAAACGAGAGCTATTCAGTTGAAGATGCCACATTCCCGGGAAACACCTATGCCTGATTTGTTTGTGAAGACCACTCCTCCCTTATTGGATGATGTGGAAGAGCTACATATAGTCATATCTCCCGATTGGTCTCTACCTTTCGAGATCATGTGTGATGCAAGTGATATAGCAGTGGGGACAGTCCTTGGACAAAGAAAGGAAAAGCTCTTGCATGTGATCTATTATGAAAGTCATTTATTGAATCCTGATCAGATGAATTATACCACCACAGAAAAAGAGCTTCTAGCAGTGGTCTATGCCTTCGACAAATTCAGGTCCTACTTGTTAGGGACAAAGGTAATTGTTTATACTGACCATGCTGCTTTGAATTATCTCTTTGCTAAATAGGATTCAAAACCACGGCTGCTCAGGTGGATCTTACTCCTGCAAGAGTTTGATTTAGAGATTGGGATAAAAAGGGGTGTGAAAACACCGTTACTGATCATTTATCCCGAATGTCTCCGATTAAAGAAACAGAAGAAACACACCCAGTCAAGGATGAATTTAATGACGAACGAATCTTAGCTGTGATTGGTGTCCCGTGGTTTGCAGACTATGCAAATTATGTGGTAGGTGGTGTTATCCCTGGTGATTTTGATTATAACAGAAGGAAAAAGTTTTTGCATGACTACAGGTTTTATCTATGGGATGAACCCTTTTTGTATAAGAAGGGAATTGATGGACTTGTGAGAAGATGCGTTCCAGAGGAAGAACAAAGAGAGATATTGGTAGCGTGTCACAAATTGGAGTATGAAGGGAATTTTAGTAGAGAAAGGACAGCTGTAAAAGTCCTCCAGTCTGGACTGTATTGGCCAACTCTGTTCAAAGACGCTCAAGGCATGGTGAAGGAATATGATCGGTGTCAGAGAACAGGTAACATTTCTAAGAGAAATCAGATGCCTCAGAAAGGTATGCTTGAAGTTGAATTGTTTGATGTATGGTGCATTGATTTCATGGGTCTGTTTCCACCATCATTTGGGAAGAACTATATCATTGTGGTTGTTGACTATGTTTCTAAGTGGGTTGAGGCAGTAGCTCTTCATATGAATGATGCCAAGGTGGTAGTGAATTTTCTCAAGAATAACATATTCTCGAGCTTTAGGGTACTGAGAGCTCTAATAAGCGATGAACATACCCATTTCTTGAACAAATTGATGGAGAACCTGTTGAAGAAATACTATGTGAAACACAAGATTACAACTGCCTACCATCCTCAGACGAGTGGTCAAGTTGAAGTTTCAAACAGGAAAATTAAACAGATTCTAGAGAAGACTGTCAGTGCTTCGAGGAAGGACTGGGAAGTGAAGTTGGAAGACGCATTATGGGCATACATAACGGCATTCAAAACACCAATAGGCATGTCTCCTTATCAGTTGGTTTATGGAAAAGCATGTCATCTGCCGCTCGAACTTGAGCACAAGGCATTCTGGGCCTCCAAATCCCTTAATTATGATCTTTTTAAAGCGGGTGAATCTAGAATTCTTCAACTTCATGAGTTAGAAGAGTTCTAGAACCAGGCTTATGAGAATGCCAAGATTTATAAAGAAACAACAAAAAAATGGCATGATCAAAAGATTCAGAAAAAGAAATTTTGGGAAGCGCAATTGGTTTTGTTGTTTAATTCCAGGTTAAAGTTATTTCCTGGTAAACTGAAGTCGAGGTGGTCTGGACCATTCATAGTGAATAAGGTGTTTCCACATGGGGATATAGAGCTGAAAAATGACAAGAATGGAAACACCTTCAAGGTCAATAGGCAAGGGTTGAAACCTTATTACACTGGACAGAACTCAAGTACCATTGATCATCTTCGTCTGAAGTGATGAGATGAATAACCGTCGAGCCATGTGACTTTAAAAGAAGCTCTTCGTGAGAGGCAACCCAAGATTTTGTTTTACTAATTATTTTTCTGTTGATTTATTTATGCAGGTGTGTTTTGTTTAGGTGGAGTAAGTATGTTACAGCTAAGCAGAGTGAACGGAGAAAAATCTCAAAAGGAGGGGCTTGACATGGGTGGCCGTGTGAGACAACACGGCCCGTGTTGGACTGGAATTTTTTAACCCATATATTTTCCAGGGAAGTAACACGGGTGGCCGTGTGAGGCAACACGACCAATGTTGGATTGGAGTGTGCTCTCCATACATTTTCCAGGGAAGAAACACGGGCGACCGTGTGAAGGGACACGACCCGTGTTGCGCGTCCTGACAACAATTGTTTTTTACAAATTTCAATCTATTCCAAGTTGTTGTGGGGCCCACGGGGTTTAAATTTATTTTTATCAATCTCCACCCATAACTCCCTTTTCTCTCTCCTTTTCCTCGTCCTCCTCCTCAGTAGCTGTTGTGAGTCCTCACCACATATGAGCTAAAACATTGCAGCCAATGTTTAGTTTAAGTGTGTGTGTGTGTGTGTGGGGGGGGGGGGGGGGTTCTTTCATTTGATTTGCGTTTCTTTCAATTTTTTATTTTCATTTGCATTTGTTTTGGATTGTTTTCATTGTTTTTGTTGTCGTAGTTTGTTATTTTGCTTTGTGTCAAGATGTTAAAGATTGTATGACGGATGAGCAATGGAATGATAAGTGAGTGGATGAACGGTATAACCTGAACTTATTTCTCCAAGGAACCCTTGAAGAGGATGTCGCCGAAAGAAAATTAACGGTTGGACGCAACTTGGTGCTACTAGACAGAAAAGGTGGATGGTATACCTGGACCAGAAAAGAAACCACATGACTCTAGGAGTGCTTTGAACCTGTGAGCTTATCCAACATGGTGAGGTACAAAAAGGCCATACACAATTGATGATCATCATGAGAGTTCAATCAAGTATAACTTTATCACTTTGATTTTGCGTTTGTTCTACCTACACAACACAATAGGAAAATTCACATTGAGGCACTTGTTTGTTTTACCATCTGAGCCTTTCTAGCCATCCATAATAATATGTTTATCCTTTGTTAAACCCCATTGAGCCTATCCATTTGTTTGTTTTAACCATATCAGTAATCCATGTCCAAACGCTTCCTACCCTTTTGTTCAGCATATGTGTTATGGATTTTTTTATTTGTGCAAATTCTAAGTTTGGGGTAGTTATTAGCAAATAAATGGGAAAGTGTGAGTTTGAAAAAAAAAGAGAAAGGAATAGATAAAAGAATTTTTTTTTAACACATGAAAGCATGAAAAGAAAAAAAAAAGAGAAAAGAGTTATAGAAAACACTTGCCTGAACTAAAGACTCAAACACTATTAGATACTCCAAGAGAAACGAGTAAAGCAAAAGAGTCTAGGTAAATAAGTTCCCCTTGCAACAATATAAGCACAAAGATGAAAAACATAACATAAATGCTGAGCCAAAAACCATTTTCTTATCCCTTTCCTTGTTTATCCCACCTTTCACCTAAGCCCCGTTACAACCGAAAAAGACCTCAAAAAGTGTGTGAATTCCGTTTGTGTAGTGAAAGGAGAATTAATTCAAAGTTGAGAGTTGATATTGCATACCGTGATTTTATGAGTGAAAAAACACTTTAACCTTGAGAGATTTGGTGAGAGGTGTGAAAAAGCTTATAGGTAAAAGGTACTCTAACGTGGAAGTGTGGTAGGCGATATGGTTTGGTGAACCAGAAGCTTGAGCAAGAAGGTAAAAGCAAGTTGCAAAAAATGTCGGCGGTATTAAGGAAAAATAAAATTCAGGGTGACCTCCGTTTGGTCTCTTGCATCACTTGAGGACAAGCAATGAGATAAGTTTGGGGTTGTGATCGGTCACCATTTCTATCTAATTTTCATCATGCATACGGTCTAAAGTCTGTCAATTGAGTAACATTTTATGTTAAGTCTTATTGTTTTCTTAAGTATTTCATGTCTAGCTGATTTTCTTGCATTTTATTTTCTTTGAGTTATTTTGATGCTTTTAATGATTTTTGTTGGTAGTATGCATGTCTCAGGTTCAGTGGGTTAGTCTAAAGCAAGAGTGCAAAGCATGGAACAAGAGTACAAAGGCCAAAGAGGAAATGTGTAAGAGTATGAAGACCAACACGGTCCGTGTCCCATGACACGACCCGTGTCAGCAGAGCAAGCCATGCCCATACAAAGAACCCGGGGGCCAACACTGGTGCCCGTGCTACCTAGCATGGCCCACGACAACAGGCCTGAAGCAGAAGAAAAGAGAAGCCATTTTTTGAAGCAACACAACCCGTGTGGGTTCAACACGACTTGTGTTGGCCTGTACGTCAACTATTTTATTTTGGTCCTTTTTCATTAAATCTTGACCTTGAGGGTACTTTAGACATTCCAGCTTGCTGATATTTATACCTAGGTATTTATTTGAGTTTTTGAGTGAGATCCAGACACTTTTTGCATCATACAATAGAGAACATACAAGAGAGAAGATTGCTTCATCAAGGTTATTGGAGACGGAGGGATTCAAGGGTTTCCACCATTGAAGATCAAAGTCCACCTTTATTCTTGTAATGTTTAACTTCTTAATTATGTCTATCTTGAATATTATGAGAGACTAAACCCCCCAATGCTAGGGGGGTGGTCTTGAATTGGTTTATGCAATGGATATGAAATTCTAAGTTAATCAAAGTTTGAATTCATATTTTTCAATTTAATTATGAAACGTGTTTCTGCTTTCTCTTTCGATAAAATTGGGAATGATCTATGGCTAACAAGTGCAGGACTGTAGTTGTTAGGTTTTTTTTTCATAATTGGATTATATTAGATACGACCTAGGACTAGGAGTACCCTATAATCACCATAGACAACCTTGTTATTATAATTTCTTGAGTTCACTTTTTATCTTCACAGGTATTGGGATTAAGGGTGAATGTTCAAGGATTTTTTACTATAGACATAGGGAAAAACAATCTAGAGGTTGGTAATTAAAAAAATATAAGATTAACCTTTGAGAGAATCAAAATTCATATCTTTGCAATCCAAGTCAACCACTTTCCCTAGCATGTTTTGCTCTTATAAAGAAAAGTCAAGTTATTTTCGCTTTATTACTTTTTGCAAAGATTTCATCAAAGCAAACCAACCAATTATTTTTGTTCAATTGAACTACTGGGGAACTTAGTATTTACTATGCACTCCTCGAGATCAATATTTGGGGTAAACCCATTATTACTACATCGGTTAAAATAGTACACTTGCTATTTTCCCGATCAGCCGCCTTCGATCGCTCATCACCACCTTCAATCAACGCCGGAGCCTACAAGATCAAAGAAAGGCTTAGTACCGAATCATAAAAAGCAAGAATCAACAAAGAAAATCACGGAAAGGGTAAAGACCTTTTAGCTTTTGCTTTTGTTTGGGTGTGATTCACGGTGTAGGAGAGAGTCGGGTTTGTGCCGCCGGGATGATACGGTTTTAGGGTTAATGATGAGGGTTTTAGGGATTGCGAATAAGAGAGGGAATGGTTTGTAAGAGAGAAAACGAGAGTGAGGATTGTTGTAACAAAAAACAAACAATGAAAATAAAAAGTTAAAACGAAATATAATCTCCGTTCAATCATATGCACACGCGCCCACACTAATAAACATGGTCTCTCAATCTTGTCCCTTTGATCATGATCTGACGGTCGTAAGGCCAAGTCACACGTTAGGTATCATACTCCCTCACCCGCACAATCTCCCTGAACCTCTCCATAACACGTTTAGGCCTAAGCCCATTCACTTTTCACACCCCTCTTTCACCTAATTACTGAATCACAAAACAAACTGCACCTCCCTGCCCAGCCTGCATATTTGGGCCTAGCACAAAGTCCTAACTGCACCCCCTGTTTTTACTCGCTATTATAAAAATGCACCCCCTCCTATTTAATTAAAAATTGCTCTATAGTTTGTATTTTTATAATTCATTTTTATTATATTTTCTTATTAACTATATTACTATCTATATATTTTTATAATAATTATTGATTATTATCATTGTTAATTATTATTATTATAATTAATTTTTATATTTTGCTATTTATTTATATGTAAATATTATTATCTAAATAAATTATTTTTATTCGACACATGAAATTATTTATTCCTTATATTATTGCATTAAATTTTTGGTATCATGCATTAATAAAGATTTTTTGCAATTAATACGACTAAAAAATACGCAACAAACATCAAACTATTTTTCGCAACAAACTAAGCTAATCAAATGTTTTTTTGCAAAAGGGTTTCAAACGGATTTTGACTAATCGCGCATTTAGCCAAAATCTCCACAATCACTACAACCGGTCAAAATGCTAGGTGATTCAAAATACATTTTCAACCCCTAAAAAACACCAACCCATACGAACTACGAATTGGGACTCTGATTCCTCATAAGAGGATACGTAGGTATACGATCAAAAATCGTGGCGAGTCCTCCCTATTAAAACTTAAAACCATATTTTACCCAAACCTAAACCTAAAACCTAGTATCCTTGTGAACAAGGTAGATGAAAGGTGCCTAACAGCTTCCTTTCGTCTAATAGAGTCCGAAACCTAGAATCTCTGTCTGTGAATTAGGGTTTTCTGTTAGGTTCCCTTCCTTAGGATAAAAACTAATAGTGGCGAATCTTGATTTAAAAACCAGTCGCAACATCAACACAGTCAAACTTCAAGATTTTTGATCAACATAAACATTTTGAATTCATATTCATCATTTGATCAAGGGTTGATCATGATTCATCAAGAAAACTCAAGATTCATCAAAAGACAAAAGTTGCCAAATTAGGGTTTTCTTAAGGAGAAGTCAACAGAACTTTGAACAAGCACAACTTTCAAATGTTTCATCAGAGTTTACTCACCCAAAGCTCATTTTGAAGGAAATTCAATTCTATACAACTTTGTCTCTCTAGGCTCAAGTCCAAAAAATCCTTCATTTGAGAGATATGAGGCAATACATTATAGGTCATTTCAAAATTCAACAAAAAGACACTTTTTGTCAAGGCAACTTACATCAAGATAAATCTTCAAATGCAAAAATGATCAAAATAGAGATTATGGCGGACATCTTGAGCTTTCCAAAAAGTTCAAGATCACCTTCAAATGATAAAAATTGGTAGAGTTATGATTGATGCAAGTTAGGAAATTTTGAGCAAATGCATGAAACCAAAAGTGACCAAACTTGGAATTTTGGGCTATTGGGCTTGTGATTCAAAGTCTATGCATGTTTTGCAACCTATTTTAAACCTCAGAACTCATTCATGCACCTCTTGGGTTTTTATTTTATTTATTTTTTATTTTCATTTATTTAAAATTCAAAATAAATGAAATAAAAGAAGGCTTCTTACAAAAGGTCCAAGCCCATATACATTTAACCTAATTCATTCTTATATATTCTCATCAATTCAGACAAGCATGCACACGAAATCCTTGCAAGAAGAAACACTCCAAAATTCCAAAATTCTCAAAGAACTAGGGCAACTTGTAAACCCTAATTGCAGCCACTCTCAAGACAAACTAACCTTTCCATTCACTTCCAGGAACACTATAGGGTAAGGTTGGATCGATTGTAATGATCAAAAAGGCATAAAAACTTATATACGTGCCTCACCGATTTTGTTATTGGATGAATTTCATACATTCGTTTTCTTTGTGTTTTTATGCATACTAACTTTGCTAACGTGTTCCTGAGGTTTAATAGTGAAGGATAACCCAAAGCATGATCCCCGTGATGGATGAATCATGAACTGCCATGCTTGGTCTGATCCATGATATTTTTATTATACCTCTCAAACCAGTGCGAATCAGTCAAATATAATGGTTCCATTGAATTTGCAAGGCCTGATTTAGGGGGGTAGGGTGCCCTTGGATAATTAACTACGTATATTTTGCAGGAACAAAGAAAAGGGTTACCGAAGAAGACGATCAGAGCTAGGGCTCCGACGCTTCTCCGGTCCTGACAATCTTGTTTATTTTATATTTAATTTGTTTCAGTTATGATATCAGATATATAGTCACCCCAGTGGCAAGTGAGCATGCATTAAGGCATTTGTATAATGAGGCATGGTGTTATACCCCAAAATTTGCCCTCTCATTTCTCAAGGAATCACCCTGGATCCCAAGTTTTCTTCCATCCAATTCCAAGCTTTGAACTGCAAATTTTCCAAGAAAATCACTCATAAGGGCAAAATGGTCATTTACACACTAAGAAGTCTAACTTTGACTTTTGGACCAAAACCAAATTTCAAGAATCATATTTCATCAAGACATGTCGAAATGTGAAATTTGTTTCATCCAAAAAATTCAAAAGCCAAATTTCTAAATACTTGGGATTTTTTCTAAGTATTTAAGAAAAAATGACACTTCAGAACTTTTAAGCCAGCCTCCAGGCAGGTGCGGTCAGAAGTTGCAAACATGGTTCAGAACTTAGCCTTCAGTCAGAACATGGTTCTTCAGCCTCTACGCAAGCTCAGTCAGAGTTTTCCAGGGTAATTCAAAGAAGTCTAAGAAGCGTGCTGCAAGCATTTCAAGAAAGTCTGAAAGCTCCTTCAGAACATGCTGGAGCCAGAAGATAAGAGGATCCGAAGATTGGATGCTACGCTGAAGCAGAACTTCTGATCCAGAACTAAACCCTTGTGTGGTATCTCACGTGCAGGATTTTTGGTTGTGATAAGTCTCATCGTCATTTAATGCTTATTTATTGCTCACAACCACCTTCTGAGTCTTTATCCAAAGGATCTTCACCACGTGTAACTCTACTGTCTTGGGATATCAACTCTGCTTTTGCTTTTCCTTATTTCCTGCTGACAGCCACCATGTTTGCTTCAAAGACAAGGCAACACTTCAGCACATGAAGGCTATTTTCAAAGCTTTGGTCAGAACTTGACCAAATCCTAAAACCTTACTTATACAACTTGCTGCAGACCTATGACCAACAACTAGCTCAGCCTACGCTTGCATCTCATGATTACACCAAACTAGCCTACAAAAACTATGATGAAAAAGCAAAGGAACATGATGCCAAAAGGGGTTCAAATCCTATTTTTTCCCCCCAAAATCATAACAAATTCATCTATAAATACTTGGCTCCATCATACGTTCAAGGGGGCTTTTTTTGGACGAGAGGCTGAAAGTTAGAGGCTGGCTTTTGAAGAGAGAGATTGGCCAAAAGAGAGAAAAGGAAGTTGTGAAACCTTCATAAAAATCCAGATTTCTCATACACGAAAACAAACCTTTGTTCCCCCCTTTGAATCAAAAGGACACAACCATTCTTCCGTCTCTCTTGCTGACTCAGAACATCCAAAGGCAGCCACCCAAAGCTCCAAGCACGCTCCAGGTAAGTCTTTCTGACTTTACTTTCTTTTCATTCTGAACATCATTAACATGTAAATATCATAGTATTAATGTTGTACATATCATTGCATGAATAGAAAAACTATGGATCAGAACTTCTAGAATAATGCTAGGCTCAGACTTAGGATTGGAACTTCTGGATTCATCCTTTTTTTATTAACATAAAAAAAAACATAAAAATATTTTCTTTTATTTTATTTCCTTAAGACAAAAACATTTTCTAAAACTAGCCCATTTCCTTGTACATTCTTATACATTTCAATATGGTTGTAATAATAACTTAGGATTTATTTTTACTTGCAATCCCCATTCATAAATATGTATCTCTATCCCCTAAATATTGTAATAGCGTAGGACTTTACATTTCTGCAATTTATCGCTTTCAAATGTAAATGCTAGTAATTAGGCGTGTATAACAAGATAAAATCAACATGTAGACCACAAAAAATCAAAGACAAATGCATGCAATCAAACACTTTACACACATGCACCCTTAGGGTAATCTCACTTGTTGCCTATCGGAAAAATAGTCATGTCCCTCGAACACGGGCAATTTAGCAAAGACCCTTGATAGAAGATCGTAGTCCCACGATAACCCTCGATGTTGCCTTCGGTAAACGATCTAGTTCCTAAAAACAACATTGCTAAAACGTGCCATATGTTGCCTTCTATGACTATAAAAACGTCCCAAACACCCGTCCCTTCACATCCAACGATGGGGCTTCTTACCAAATCAATGGTGAGATAGCAACATCTAAAGGAGGAGGAAAAGAACATCTAAGCCTTTTGAGTAGGTAGGTTCGCTCTCAGTTACTCGCTTGCTCACAACAAAAACATTTTATACACCTACACTTCCACTTTGAAACATTTTCAAAAAATAAACACTTTGTACGCATTCTTATAGAGACGAGAATCATCACAAAGGAAACCCTTTTCAAAATCACTTTCAAAAACACATCTCACAAACACATCTTTGAACTATTTTCGAAATAAACACTTTGTATGCGTTCTTATAGAACCGAGAATCATTACAAAGTTATATTTTCAAAATACTTTCAAAAACCCACACCACAAAACACATTCAAACAAAAGCAAGTGATCTAGAGAGTAACTAAGAGCCCATGGAAAACCATGGATTAAAAGGGTGCTAATATCTTCCCTTTTCATAATCTACCCCCCGAACTCAAAAAACATCTTTAAAGGTCTTTCCTGTGCTTTTTCACCTTTCCTTTTGGATAAAAGAAAAGTCGGTGGCGACTCTTGCTCAACCGCAACATTTTCAAACACAAAACACAAAACCTCAAGTCAGTTCTCCCACTGTACCACACATGGGTTCGATCCCTGCTTTTGACATTTATTTTTTCACATTTTCTAAATCTTGCAGGTTTAACATGAAACACGTTGATCTCACTCCACTAACACAGGCGCGCGCCTGGCGCAGTGGCAAGGCATACTTGGTAGAAAGGCTAAGGGCGTGGGTTCAACACCCACCCCTGACATTTTCATGGTTTTTTGGTGTCTAACCAATTTGTCTTATTTTCCCCCTTTTAACCCTAAATTCACCTAAACCATAAACCTATTTTACAAACCTAAAGATAATTGTTTTTTTAAAACCCTAAAAAATAATTAGGATTTAGGTTTTTTATCATTAGCCCTTTTTAATTAAAATTAATTAACCTTTTTTAAAATTAATTAGTTTTTTTAGGTTTATTAATTAATTATAATAAACTTTTTCCATAAAAAAAATCATCAAAAACATTTCTTTTTCCTTCAATTTTAATTTTATGTTTTAGGTCGATTGTATAGGTTCACGAATGTAATAACGTAGCCTTATTTTTCGTTTTTTCTTCATTATTATGTATTTGCTTATAGTATGTAATGTCTTAGGATTTTTTTTCCTCTTTCACTATTATGTATCTGTCCCGAAGCGATGTAATAGTTTAGGGTTTACTTTCTGCCTTTACGTTTCGCACTTACATTTCTATATTCTAAATTTGCTACTATTTCTTAGTAATTAGGATTGTATGGAAAGATTAAAACGAATCGATAGAAAACCCTAATCTCAAAGATAAAATAATTGAATACAAATCATTCACACACTCACACCTCTAGGATAACCTCCCTTGTTGCCTTCGGAAAACAATCACGTCCCTCAAACATGGGGACGCTTTAGCAAAGTCCCTCGATTAAAAAGATCATAGTCCCTCGATGACCCTTCGACGTTGCCTTTTCAGTAAATGATCTAGTCCCCTATGAAAATTGCTAAAGCGTCCTTACCAGTTGCCTTCGATGACTATACGATGACCCTCACCTGTCCCTTCATGTCCAACGATAAGGCTTCCAACTAACTAATGACATAGATAACACTATCTAAAGGAGGATAAAAATACAAGAACAACCTTGAGTAGGGTATAACTCCTAATCGCTTTCTCACAAAGCTCTTAAAAAAAAAACACTTCTCACAATCACACTTTTCAATAAATATTTTCAAACAAACACTTTGTACGCATTCTCGAGGACCGATACGAGAATCATAAAAAAGTTTCTCCTTACATTGGCAACTTTTCAAAATATTTTCAAACACACAAAGCGGTTTTCAAAGTGAGCTAAGCAGTTAAGAGCCCGTAGATAACTACGGATGAAAAGGGTGCTAACACCTTACCTTTTTATAACCTACCCCCCGAACTCAAAAATCTCAAGGTATTTCCTGTTCTTTTCACCATTTCCTTATTGGATAAAATAAAATTCGATGGAGACTCTTGCTATCCGCATATTTGCGATAAAATGCAAAACAAGTCAGTTCTCCCACCGTATTACAACAGCAACATGTGAACCAATTTTCAAGCTGTTAAAGAAAGATCAATGTTGTGCATAGATGGATGATTGTCAAAGGGCATTTGAAAGCATTAAAGAGTATCTACTTAAGCCTCATATATTTCTCCCTCCTGTTGAAGGAAAACCATTGATTATGTATCTGACTGTGTTGGATAACTCCATGGGTTGTATTTTGGGACAACAAGATGAATCAGGAAGAAAATAATATGCAATTTATTATTTGAGCAAGAAGTTGACTAACTGCGAGTCACAATATTCTATGCAAGAAAAACATGTTGTGCTTTGGCCTGGGAGGCAAAGCGATTGCGGCAATATATGTTGAATCACACTACTTGGTTGATTTCTAAAATGGATCCAATTAAGTATATATTTGAAAAGCCAGCTCTTACTGGAAGAATTTCCCGTTGGCAGATGTTGTTATCTGAATATGATATTGCATACTGTACTTAGAAAGCTATTGAAGGCAATGTGTTGGCGGAGTACCTCACTCACTAACCAGTTGACGACTATCAGTCTATTAAGTTTGATTTCCCTGATGAGGATGCGATGTATTTGAAAGTAAAATATTGTGATGAACCTTTTCCTAAGGAAGATCCTGATCCCGAACCTAATGAGGTATGATGTTTGATGGAGCTGTAAATTCTTATGGAAAAGGAATTGGTGTCGTGATTATCACTCCCCATGGGTCACATATCCCTTTTAGTGCAAGGTTGACATTCAATTGTACCAATAATATGGCGGAGTATGAAGCATGTATCTTGGGTCTTGAAGAGGCTATAGATCTCAGAATCAAAATTCTTGATGTATAAGGTGATTCAACTTTGGTAATAAATCATATCAAAGGAGAATGGGAGACTCGTCACATTAGCTTGATTCCCTACAAAGATTATGCAAGAAGATTATTACCTTTCTTAAATAAAGTTGAATTCCATCATATTCCCAAAGATGATAATCAGATGACAGATGCTTTATCCACTTTGGCTTCCATGTACCAAGTAAATGCTTGGAACGACGTACCTTAGATTATGGTTCAATGTCTTGGTAGACCAGCTCATTTGTTTGCTACAGAGGGACATCAAATGAAAAACCTTGGTATTATGATATCAAGCATTTCCTTCAGACTCAAGAATACATGTTTGAGCCTTTATCCAATTCTTTGTAGTTCTTATTTTATTCTGTCTACAAAAATTTCATTTATTATTGATAGTAATTTTCAAAACAAAAATACTTAATAATAAAAACATGTTTTTGAAAATAATTTACAAATCACTCTTTACTTCAATTATGTGATTCAAACGGGACAAAAGAAGTGGTTCCAAGGATGGATGAACTCTAAAGTTTTGAAAATGTTCCCCAAGAAATATTCTCGGGTTACTCCTGCTGATATGCACGTATTCCACCTGTGATTGTTCCTTGGATAGTTGGATTTCATACCAGTTGATATGTGGTGTTGTTTTGGGTGGTTTGATACCTCTATCCCGTATTCCCCAATTAGGTCTCAATGCAGATTTCTCTAGCTGAGCATGATTCTTTCCCCAGATGGGTTATCATCAAGTGGAGATTGTAAAGTTATGGAGCCTTTTCTCATTTGTTGGATTATTTCTCCCTTTGTGTGTTGAGAATTGATGAAGAATCTCTTGCAGAGCATTGTTCTCTCCAGTTATAACACTGTTGCTGTTGTGAACTCTCCAATTATCCAGAATAAAGCATTACCTTTTCTAAGAAGTGTTGAGACAACTGTCAATTTTTTTGGGTTTTCTCTCACCATGTGTTAAGTTTGATCTAAAATCCTCACAATTTTGACTTCTTACTATGGTGTTAACTTCTTAAGTCTCCCCAGATGAATCAAGGATGATGTTCCCCTTTAAGTTTGAATATCCCCATAAAGTTTCTGAATTCCCCAGAGAAGTTTGTAGAACCACTACTCTTGATATTGAGGAATGTATTTGGGCTCCCCTCATCGATGTGGCATTGTCTTCCCTAGTGAAGTCAATACAACCTCCCCGATTGAAGTCTAGACGATGAAGAATTGTCTTCCCTAGCGAAGTTTGTATGATATTCCTCGGTGAAGCCTGAAAGGGTGTATTATATCCCTGCAGCTGTATTGGTTTATTGCTATCAGATTTTGCTTTGATTATTTTTCAAGCCATGTTTCTTTCCAGTGAAGTTAAGCCTTGAAGTAGGACTTTGTTTTCTCAGTTGGTGCTTACTCTCTTATGGAATCTTCATCCTGGATGTGATTTAGCCAAGTGTTGTCTTTACCCAAGTTGGTTTTGTCTGGTTATTCCCAGTGCAGTATGTCTATTTTGTCAGCATATACATGATAACATTCATACACTCATACATACATCATGTATAGCTGAATTAAAAATCATGGTTCATTTTCACTCATTAATGTCTATATTGCTATTTTATCCTCTTTGAAGAGTTATGTTATCCTCTCTCCAATAGAGTGTTAACCTTAAGTAGAAAGTGTATATTCCTTTCAACTTCCCCATAGAGTTATCCCTCATGGAAGAATTTTGATTTAGCCTTCCTACCCAGCTCATTATCTGGATGAAATTTGATCCCCATTTGAGTTTATTCCGCATTGGATGGTGTCTTGGTTGACTGTTTCAATCCAGTTTATTACTAGTTTGAATTTTTGGTCACCGACATCAATATTATTTTGATCCCTATATGTTGTGAGTCTTGGATTGAGAATGTGCATTTATTTTGCACGCGAAGACTTTATCCCCTCAGCAGGAAAGTGTTGGTATTTCCCCACGAAATCAAAATTCATTTCCCAACAGTGTTATCTTAATCCTTTTCATAACAGTAAGTGGAGGTCTCTTTACTTGAGTAACATGTACTTCCCCAGTAAGTCTGTTAATGCTAGAGAAGATGTTTATACTCCGATGAATGGTAGTCTCTATGTTATGGGAGATAGTTTGTTGTTGAGATTGGATGTACTTCGATAATAAAGATAGTTTCTTGAAAGATACTTACAATATTTATTACCCTTTTAAAGTGATATCTTGATCAAAGAAGAAATTGTTACCATTCTCGGTGAAATCCAGAAGTTGGTAAAATTTGTTACCCTTTCCAGGTGGAATGCCTTGGTAAAGAAGAAGTTGAGACCCGTTCTAGGTGGAATGCCATAATTTGGGGAAACTTGTTATTATTCTATGTTTTTTTTCTACCTTCATCCTTGAGTTGGCAGTTCACTATCATTCGTTAGTCAATATTTATCTCTTTCTCCTCATTGGACATCATCCCAATAGAGTTGAGTTGTTTCCAGTTATAAGTATCGACGTCAATCTGTTGCTCCCATTCATAAGCACTGATGTAAATCCTTTATTCCCAATCATAAGTACTGATGTCAACCTTTGTTCCCAGTCATAAGTATTGACGTCAATATTTTTTTCCCAGTCATAAGCACTAATATCATCCTTTGTTCCCATTTATAAGTACTGATATCACTCTTTGTTACCAGTCATAAGTACTAACGTCAATCCTTTGCTCCAATCATAAGTACTGATGCCAATCATTTGTTTACTAGTCTTGAGGCTAACATTCACCATCGTCTCTGAGTCAGTATTATGATGTATGTTCTATCTTCAACCCTGAGTGGGTAGTTTACGATCCTGTGTGAGTCGATGTTACTCTCTTTTTTATATCTCGTCTATGAGTGAGTAGTTCACAATTATCTATCGGTTATTGTTATCCATTTCTTTTTCCTTATTTATTTAGTTGATGATACTTTGTCTCCTATTTTGGCTTTACCCCAGTAGAGTTGAGTCTTCTTTTCCCCAGCAAAGTTGTTCTTTCTCCAACTGAGTTAAGTTTCTTTCCCTAGTCGAGTCAGTAACCATTTTAATGGTTACCTCCTTGTTAGCTTGTTGCTTGTATTGTTAAGAATTTATGTCGTTGAAATCTTACTATGCATTTGGGTTCTTTAATCGAGATTTTGGTTTTTCCTATTTATAGTCATCCCTAGAATCATTTCGTTCCCCAGTAATTTTTGCCTGATTGAACTCTCTTCATTAGGTTGCCTGTTTTATTTTTGCCTCCCCAGTGGTGTTGTGTGTCATATATGAAGTTGGTCGTTTGCATTCATAATCATAAGCATTGCATGACATCTAAGGGCAAAAAATAGGGTTTGTTTTGTATTTAAGTATCTTCAATCGCGTCGAGACCAAGATTTTAACCTTTGTATCTCCGGATAGAAGACACTTAAATAAGGGCAGCTGCTATACCCTGAATTTTGCCCCTAAGATCTCTCATTATATCATATTATCAATACATCGAAATCACACATTAGGGTTGGTTCTCCCTTATACTCCATCCTATCTTTAAGTTTTCTCTTGAGGGATCACCAATCACCTTGAATTGTATATCTTGTGCATGTGCTTTTAGTTGGATTAACTTTTAAATAACATCAAAATATGTATATATGTTTCTTCGGATGTTCATATTGTAGGTGATGACACAACTGCATCTATCTCACCATCTAACCTAGGGTTTTGAGGGATATTCCTCAGTCAAATGGTTCTTCAATGGATTGCAAGATCTACGCTTTAAGGCTATGTCTATTGTGATATGGTGCGAGAACTGACTTGGGTGTTTTGCGTTTGATCGCAAATGTTACGGTTAGCAAGAGTCGCCACCGACTTTTCTTTTATCCAAAAGGAAAGGTGAAAAAGCACAGGAAAGACCTTTGATATTATTTCTTGAGTTTGGGGGGTAGATTATGAAAAGGGAAGGTGTTAGCACCCTTTCCATCCATGGTTTTCCACGGGCTCTTACTTACTTGCTAGATCACTTGCTTTTGTTTGAAAATGTGCTTTGTGTGGTTTTTGAAAGTATTTTGAAAAGGTGCCATCGTTTGGAAAAACATTGTAATGATTCTCGTTCGTAAGAATGTATACAAAGTGTTGATATTTTTAAAATGTTTTCAAGTTTGAAAGATGTTTTTGAAAGTGTTGGTGTTTGTTTTGAACATAGCAAGGATGTTTTGGTTTGAAAATGAGCAATCAACTAAGAACAATCTAACTACTCAAAAGTCTTTCATGTTTATTTCCTATTTCCTTTGACATTGTTATCTTACAATTGATTTGGTAAGTAACCCTATCTTTGGATGTGAAAGGGACGGGAAAGGGTCATCGTATAACCATGATTAGCAATGTTGTAAGATATCTTAGAATTTCCTTTAAGGGGCTAAGATCATTTTTGAAAGGCAACTTTGATAACATCATCGAGGGACTATGATCTTGTATTTTTGCTTGTTTTTTCTAAGATACCTCACATGCATAATATGGCCATTTTTGTAAGGCAACCAAGTGGATTTACCCTAAGGGTGTTTATGTGCAAGTGTATTGATTTACATGCTTGATTTGTCTTTGAATTAGGGTTTTCTAAGCATTGATTTTAATCTTTCCATACAAACCCTAATTACTAGCATTTGTATATAAAGCATTTAAATTGCGGAAAATAAAAATACTAAGCTATTACATCATTTAGGGGAGGGGGTGTACAAATTACAAATGGGGAATTGCAATAAATTAAATCTAAATAATTATTACAACCATATTGAATTTGAATAAATGTACAAATTTGGATAAGTAAAAATGAAAGAATGTAAATGTAAAAAGAAATGTGATTTTTGTTTGGTTTTCATGAAAAGGGTTTTTTGACCTAATTAAATAAAATAAAATAAAAAACTAAAAATAATAAAATTAAGATTAAGTTAGTAAAATAGATTAATTTAAAGAGAACAAATTTTTTTAGGGTTTTTTGTGAACTTGATTAAATTAGTAAAATAAATAAATTAAATAAAAGTCCTAAGTTTTAAATTGATTTTAATTTACAAGAAAATAATATAATAATAATTAAGACTAATTATCTAAGTATTTAAAAAAAGAGAAATTAATTTAATAAAGGAAATGTTTTTTATTCTTTTGTTTTATGAAAAGAAATAAACTAAATAAAAATAAAATAATAAAATATAAATATTTTTGGATTTTTATTAGTAACAATAACAATAATAATAATAATAATAATAATAATAATAATAATAATAATAATAATAATAATAATAATAAAGAAAATAGAAAAATAAAAAGAAAGAAAATGGGTCAGGATGTATGAAAGCAAAACAGGGAGGTGATGTTCAACAAAATAAACAGAAAGCCCAAAGCTTGGGGCCCACCGCTGCAAACAACAACCAAAAGTGAAAAAATGTGAGAAAAATAAACAAAAGGGTACCACTGGGGCTCGAACCCAGGTCCCTAAGGTAACAAGCGCGCGCTTTAACCACTGGGGTGGTGATACATCAGTTAACTTGTATGAAACGATAAATACATAACATAAAACTTTCCCTGACTGTGCTTCATGTTCAACCTCCAGCCAAAGGATCTATAACTTGCTCATTCTTCAACCATTTTCAGAAATGTAAACATGAAACTTGTGTATTTTTTCATCACGAATCCAACCATGTAACTAATTTAAACTAACATTCAAAGATAAGGATGAATTTATTAAAGTACCAAATTCTGACCTAAACATTCCAGCAAATTCAAACTCAAACTCAAAATTCTCCATGTTTAAGCAACATAAATGAAATCTATGGACATGTATAGTTTCAGGGCAATGATATCTACACTCTATGTTCACAAATGTAAGCCTAACAATGCCTAAATAATGAGATAGAATTTCAAGAAAATTACCTAAAAACTGGAAATCGTGAAATGGATTTGAGCTTGTTTCAGGAAATGGTGATGATCAGGCTAGCTCCCTTGGACCTCTAGGAAGCTAATGCAATGGCTGGCTTGAGCTGGGAGCGGCTGGAATGGTCTGGAGAAGTCCAACTATGATGCTATTTTTTTGAACTTGGAAATGGGTGAAGATGGTGTTACAGTCGTGTAACAGGGACATGGATGGCTTGTGTATGATGCTTGGAAGCTTTTGGAAGCAAAAGGCCAAGAAACGCACGAGTAGTTTTTGATTTTGGGATTTCTGGCCAAAATATGCAACAATGGAAGTATGAGATACAATTTTGAGTTCTTGTGTGTTTGAGGGCTTAAGCATGCGTGTGTTTTCATGCAAATAACTTGTGTATCTTTAAGAAAAAGATTGTGAGGCTTGAGAGGGTCAGAAGTACAAGATATAGGCTGATTGCTATGTTACTTGATTTTGAAGAAAAATGGGAAGTATGGTTTCAAGGTGAAGTACAAGCATGGTCTGACTTGTTAGAGGCTTGAGACAAGTTTCCTTTGGTTTATAGATGGTGTATGATCAGAAGAGAACAAGTGCAAAGCTCAAGAACTGATTTTAAGCATAAAGCTGCTTTTCCAAAATGGCATTATGCACTTTCTTCCTAAAATGGACATAAGCATGGGCATTGCATTGAATGCTTAAGTTGAGACCTCTAACAATTGTGAAAACATTTAATTATGGAGTGCCTAACAAGTTTTAGGCCTGCAAAGCAAAGATTATGCAGCCTAGCAAAGATTTTCAATTTTGTTCATCATGAAAATGACCTATAATTCAAGAATGAAATGCCAACTTCATGCTTTTGATTCTCCTTGATTACAAATGATCTGAAGGAGTTCTTGGACATTTTAGAAATCTTGTAGTGTGCTATACAACCCCTCTTTGAATCACTTTTGAAAATTCCCCTTGGAACTATGTGAAAAATTGCCATGAAGTTAGGTCAAAATCCTGCCTAAACTAGGGCAAAATTTTCACTAAGTGTTTAGTTTCATGACCATGTATTCACAAAATCATAACTTGAAATACATGCATTTCTAGGAGAAGTTGTGTAAAGAAATTTTTTATATCTCATGGAGATCTACAACTTTCATGTTGAAAGTTTATTTTGAATCATCTTGCATCATGGTGAAAAATTGGCTCAAAGTTGTGAAAAAATATGAAGTTTTCAACACTTAGAAAAATTTCTAAGTTTGAAAACTTTGAATTTTCAAAAAGAAATCTTGACTTTTTGATTTCTTGATGAACAAGTTTCATATTTTGACATGTCTTGATGAATTTTGATCTTTGACACTTGGTTTTGACCAAAAAGTCAAAGTTTGACTTTTCAGTATACTGTTGACTTTTGATCAGTTGACTGAAAATTAACTATCAATCAAATGACCTTGAGCAATGTTTTGTGTCATACCATTAGGTAAAAATGATGCAATTGAACTCTTGAGATCACGCTTCAAACCAATTAACCATTTGCTAGGTCAAAAATTAGAAATTGCCCCTTCTCAGTCAAAACCCTAATTTTGACCATTTTTCCCTTTTGAAGATTTGATCAAATTTCTTGAGGAACTATGGTCCAAACTTGATAAAATGATACATATGAGTTTATAATGTTGATATGGCTAAAAAATTTTGAAGTTTGACTATAAATTGGCCACAATTGACTTTTTCCCCAATATAGTTGATTTTTAGGTCAACTAGTCAATTGACTTCGCAAAAATGTGATCCAAGGCTTGAAACTTGATATGAGTAATATTGAGGGTCCATAATGATCCATGAAAGTCAAATGAGGCATTAAAAGTTCAATTATCCTTGTGCAATATCAAACCCTATTTTCAGTCATCAGTGCTTAAGGAGGTGTCTTGAGCTGATCAACCCTTGTGCAGTCTTGAACCAAAGGAGATCTTGTGAGAAAATGTTTGATAAATGAGAGGGAAAATTTTGGGGTACAACAGCTGACCCTGTTCAATCTTCTTAAGCCTGAAGAGTTAGATTGGCGAGTCTGCCATTCGTGACTTGAAGGTGGAAGATGATTGAACACTAGAGTGCCCAGAAATTTGCACTCGATGATGTGGTGGTTGATTGTGTAGGGAATGGGCTTAAAGATTCCATTTGGAGAGATGATGGACAGTTGTTGGAGATGGGATTACAGATGCCATCCAAAAGTGATTGTTGGCAGAAATGGAAGAAGTGTCAGAATAAATCTCTGGTTGATTTATACTGAAATAAGGATGTGTTGGGTTGAGTACCCGAATAATATCCATAAATGGATTGTATTTGAATCGTGTCTGAAATGTACTGGATGAGTGTCAAAATGACATCCATATCTGGATCATATCTGGACTGTATCTGAAGGCTGAATCTGAATGAGTATTAGAATGGCGTCCATATCTGGAGCATATCTGAAAGCTGGATCTGAATGAGTATCAGAATGGTGTCTATATATGGAGCATATCTGAACTGTATCTGAAAGTTGAATCTAAATGAGTATCAGAATGGCATTCGTATCTGGAGCGTATCTGAACTGTATCTAGAAGCTGAATCTGAATGAGTATCAGAATGGCGTCCGTATCTGGAGCGTATCTGAACTATATCTAGAAGCTGAATCTGAATGAGTATCAGAATGGCGTCCGTATCTAGAGCATATATGAACTGCATCTGAAAACTGTATCTGAATGAGTATCAGAATGACGTCTGTATCTGGAGCGTATCTGAACTATATCTGAAAGCTGGATAAGAATGAGTATCAGAATGGCATCCATATTTGGAGCGTATCTGAACTGTATCTGAAAACTGAATCTGAATGAGTATCAGAATGGCGTCCGTATCTGGAGCATATCTTAACGGTATCTGAAAGCTGGATCCAAATAAGTATCAGGATGGCATCCGTATCTGGAGCATATCTGAACTGTATTCTAGAAGAGTGTATGAGAAGGAGCCCGTGTAGGATTGCTTCAGCTGGTCGTGTAGATAATTGTCCTAGCTTGTTTAATGTATTAATCTCTAACCTTTTGAAAATTGTTGATGATAGCCATCTGTTGATTAACCTTATCCTGAAAAAGGTAAAACGTTAGCTGTATGCAATGTCATGATGTATGAAATGCATGGTGCAATGATGTTCTCGAAATAAATGAGATTGGGTCGTATGCACTTATGTTGTCAAAGCTATGTAATGTATGCGCATGTAAGTTATTCTGCTGCAATACCGTTGGATTAGGGAAAATAAATCCCTAATTGCTGCTGGGGATGTGGAGTGCAAGTCTTAATGTTTTGAAGTTGAAGTGTTGATGAGTTTCCACTATTTAGAGAAATAAACTTTGTTGTGAAAGGGAAATGCCGTGCGTTGCTTGTTGACTTCGTGAAAACCTGTTGGGGAATCCTGAGAAACTGGGCGACTTTCACTTGGGAATCTTCGGAGTGGTAACCTGAAGTTTTGTTCTGTCGGGGATGTGAAAGAGCTTGATATCATTAAGCTGCATACTGGAGATATGATAATGATCCTGTAGTGGGATGTCCCGTTTTCCAATCTTGCTGGACAAGTATCTGCAAGGGACTTTATGGAATAGTCAAAAGATATCATCCTATTTCTTAACACCATTAGCGATTGTCTTTCTATTTTCGGTTCCTATTTTTTGTTCATTTGTAAACAGTAGTCATGTTCAAATGCATATGTTCAAAGATAAATCATTGGACGTTTTTGTAAACAAAACACGGAAAAAGAAAAACAGATAGTTTTGCACTTTCAAAGGGATATCTTTGTATTGACTTGAATAAGTATTTTTGTACAATGAGACGAACATTCTAGTAAGAGAATGTCGTCGTAGAAAAATGAAAATTGATACAAAGAAAAGATAGCTATGTGAAATAATCCCATGGGGTTCCCATTCTGCTATAGCCTTCGTATCTGAGTGTCTTGTCCACTTGCTGCCTTGTCCGAAGTAGATTGGATAGATTAGAACCGTTGAGTTTGTCAGTCGATGCTAAAGTTTGTCTGTAAGGTGATCCAACGGGACATAGTCATACGTTTTAATTCCCTAACTTTTTCCTGGACCGCCCTTTCGAGTTTTCTGTCCACCGGGATACCCTTTTTTGCCCAAGTCTCCCTTTTGGGTTTTCAACTTGCCGAGTGTACAGATTTTTTTATTTTTTATCCCTAATTTTTGCTCGAACCTTTTGGTTCGTCGGAATGCCCTTGTTTTGCCTAGGTGTGTTAACCTAGCGGGTCTCTTATGTGTAGTATCTCTTGACTATGTACGCGTTCACAGGGTGTGGAAGGTCGTCTCCATCCATAGTGGTTAAGATCATTGCTCCACCAGAGAATATACTTTTGATTACAAATGATCCTTCGTATGTAGGAGTCCATTTGCCCCTGGGATCACCTTGTGGCAAAACGATACGCTTGATTACCAAGTTACCAACCTGATATACCTGACGTCTGACCTTTTTGTTGAAAGCCTTGATCATATGTTTTTGTACATCTGGCCGTGACAGACAACCGTAAGCCTCTTTTCATCAATCAAGTTCAGTTGATCAAGTCGAGTTTGGATCCATTCATCTTCATTCAGCCCTGTATCCTTTATGATTCTCAGATAAGGTATTTAGACTTCAATTGGTAGAACATCTTCCATGCAGTATACCAAGGAGAAGGGAGTTGCCCCTGTTAATGTGAGCGTCGTGGTACGTGAAATTCTGGCAACAGATACTCAATGTCACAGTGAATGTTATGACACCGTATCTGACACACTTCAAGACAGTAATTTTAAAAGCAGTAAAGAACATAATCAATTGTTTACCCAATTCAGTGTGTAACAACACCTACTCTGGGGGATACCAAGCCAGGGAGGAAATGCACTATAAGAGATATTAATTTAGGAATAAACCAACCAGTTTATCTCCTTCACTTAAGACCTACCCAATGCAACTTCAATCTAAGTTCAACTTAAACCTGAGTTCCTGCTCACTCCCCCTCAATCACAGCAGTGATACTAAACTATTGATTAATGAAATTATGAAGATACTCTTCAGTACACACACTTGATTTTGCTTCACAGCTTTAATCAAGTGATAAACACTCGTGCTTCAAAGCTTTGAGTGATACACAACCCTAACTTGACTTTGCTTCAAAGCTTTAATCAAGTGACACAAACACTCGTGCTTCAAAGCTTTGAGTGATACACAACCCTTACAATCAAATCCTACTCCAAGTCACTTATCACAATGATAATTGCTTGGCTCACAGTAGTTACAACTATACAATCCTTTATTGATCTTCTGTCAAAAAGTTTCCTTCATCAACAATCTTCATGAGGAATATATAGGCAGCTATTCTTCAGTTAGGGTTTCCACGAAAATAGCTAGGGTTAATTAGAGTTAACCTCAAGACTTGGTCATAGGTATTTAACAACCAGATTAGGGTTAAGCAGAGTTAACATAATGTCCACGTGAGTATCTGATCTGGACTGTATAAACCAGATTCCTGAAAATTCTCAGGAATAACAAATCTGCACAAATGTTAGATCAGTACAGGATGTCTTAACATTGGTTATGACAACAAGAATCCTGTTCAACGATTTTGGTAGAATGCAATAAATATGATCATTGCTTAATGATCAGCTAGACACTTATATTGAGTAGCTTCTGTATGACATTCTTTTTCTGCAGAATGTACCTTGTATCCCAGAATGTTATGACATCAGTCATGACATTCACAAAACTGGTTTTACCAAAAAAGATGCCAACAACCAAACACTTACAAACTCCCCCTTTGGCAAATTTTTGGCTAAAACCCCTAAACAATCAGAGATTAGAAAGCAGCAAAATTTTTTAATAACATCTACCAAGTCTAATTCTACCAAAATTATCACAAAATCTTCTCCCCCTTTTTAGCCATAAAGAGGCTAAAGATACTTGTACTTTTAAGTTATACAGTCATCCAAAAGGAATAATAAAAACACAGAGAAAAATAAAAGGTCATTTGGCAGCAACAGGTACCAGCAACAAACTTTTCAACAACACTGATCTTCAAGCACTGTCATCTTCCGAGGAGGCACTATCTTCAGCATTATGCTGGTCTTCATCAGCATCCTCTTCCCTTCTTTGTCCTTCATTCTCCTCCTGTTCTAGTCTAGCAATCAGGTCCTCAAGAGTCCTTTTCCTTGTATCAAGCTCTTTGCAGGTTTCCTTCAGCATAACTATAACATCAGTTTTCTTAGAATGAGATTTGACAGTTGATGTCTCAGCAGATGTCATAACAATGTCAGGGACATGTGTTCCCTGAAACAGCTTATAGTGCAAACCAAGAGCAGGGGCTCTTTTGCATATAGTATCTCTTTCAACTAGAATATCAGGATACTGAGCAATGACTATACCACACAGGAGAGAGGGAAAGGCAATAGGGCCTTTAATAGCACAACTTTCAGCATGTTTCAATGTTTGATCAAAGATATATTTGCCATAGTCAAAGTTTGTCCTGGTTCCAACAACATAAATAAATCTTCCCAAGCCTGTGGAGATGGTTGATTTATGGTTGGTGGGAATCCAGTTAGCTGCACCAATTTTGTGCAGAATGCCAAACTTCATGCTCAACTTGCTTACATTCAGCTTCCCTTTTAAGGGCCAGCTCTTGACTTGATTTGCAGTGATGGTTTGACAAACTTGGTTGTCAGTAACTTCAAGCTCAGGGCAAGCATCATCAGGTCTTCCTAGGAATTTGTTTATTTAAGAGGGAGAGAAATTTATCTTCCTCCCTCTCACATACACACTCTTAAAATCAGATGACTTTCCATCAGCACACCCATCGGATAAATTTACTATGAATTCTTTGACAAGAATCTCATAGCAGTTGGTAAACTTTATCACAGTTTTCATTAGACCATCAGTCTTGATTAGATCCATGATCTCCTTACATTCAATGGCACTATTGTTCAGCTCTCTTTCCAAGGCAATCCTTTTCAGAAATACATACTTCCACCTATTTGCATTTTCTGGATGGTGAAAGGAGATGTTGTCAATGGCAACTTCAGGGACTTTAGGCATTTTGCTCGAAGAGAGTTTCTTTCTGAGAGGAATGTCTAGAACATGGCTCTCAACATCAAACTCAAATTCTGATTCCTCATCAGATTCAGAGGGTTCAAGGTCCTTCCTTTTCTTGGCTATTGGTTGTCTCAAAGGTTTTGAGAGACTACCAACAGGTACTCTAGTTTTCACCTTCCTCTTCTCTTTTGACAATCCATCTTTCTGATCCTTCTCAGCTTCTACTCCAGTCTTGTTCTCAGACCTGGTTTTCTTATGAACAACTTCAGTAGCCTTCTCTTTGGAGAGGCTTTTGGCAGCATCCGGCTTTCCTTTTCTGTTCATCATCCTTCTAGATATGCTAGGGTTGATATTGGCAATTAAATCATTGTCAGAGTATTCTTCATCAACATCAATAACCGGGGGTTCAACATCCTTGTCAGTAGGGTTCTGGTGATCATCATGATTTTCAGGAGATTTCCTAATGTTGTCATCAGGTGTCTCAACATTCTGAGTGACATCTGGATTCATTTCAACATTTGGACTAGCAGATTCTTGGTTCAAAGGTACAAAAATGCCAGGTACAAAGTGATTCTCATTTAGAATCCTAGTGACTAGTCTAGCAATAGCTTGATGAACATAAACAAAACCTTCCCTATTTGCTATTTCTGGAGGAACAAAAGATGATGGTTGAGAAGATTTACCAGATGGAGAGGCTTGTGATCTTCTTGCATGTCTGGTTCGCAGCTTCTTGACCTTAGTGGGATCAGCTGCCAGTTCACGAAGAGGAGTTATCTCCAGAACATCAGAATCCATGCAATTTGTGATTGCCCTAGGTTCGCGGTCAGAGGATACGGAAGAAGCAGTCGCCTTTGAAGAGGATGATGACATGGATAGTTGAGACATTTTAAGTAATTTAGAAAGCAAGTAATAGCGATAGTGAAATCTTCGTTTGAGAGATTGGAGATTGTTGCAGAAACGCGAGAGGAGGGAGATATATGAGTGTCTATTCAACTTCTTAAAAATTCGGAAAGAAATAGAGAAACAGATGATTAGCCCAATCAGAGTAGACTTAACTAAAATATCTCTTTCATCCCTTGTTTTAAGCAAAATTAATTGCTACATTTCTTCATGTTGGCAAATACCCAGCTTGCCCCTCAAATTTTCAAATTGACTAGCATCAAGTGCCTTAGTAAAAATGTCAGTCAGTTGTAGTTCAGTGGCAACATGTTCCAGTTTAATCGCCTTTTCCTCCACAAGATCTCGGATGAAGTGATGTCTAATGCCAATATGCTTGGTCTTGCTATGCTGAATAGGATTCTTGGAAATGTTGATAGTACTCAGATTGTCACAGTACAATGTCATGACATCTTGTGTGACATTATACTCAGTAAGCATCTGTTTCATCCAGATCATTTGAGAACAACTACTACCAGCTGCTATGTATTCAACTTCAGCAGTAGATAGAGACACACAGTTCTGTTTCTTGCTGAACCAGGAGACAAGATTATTTCCCAAGAAGAAACATCCTCCAGAGGTGCTCTTTCTATCATCAACACTTCCAGCCCAATCAGCATCACAGTAACCAGACAGAGTTGGTTCACATCCATGAGAGTACATCAAGCCATAGTTGTAAGTTCCACTCACATACTTCAGAATTCTTTTCACTTGGTTGACATGACTTACTTTGGATTCAGCCTGGTATCTTGCACATACTCCAACTGCAAAAGCAATGTCAGGTCTACTGGCTGTTAAGCATAGCAGACTTCCTATCATGCTTCTGTACAGGCTTTGATCCACATTAACCCCACTTGAATCTTTGGACAGCTTTAAATGAGTAGGTGCAGGAGTCCTTTTGTGACTGGCATTCTCCATTCCAAACTTCTTGACAATGTTCTTTGCATACTTGCTTTGAGACAGAAAAATTGAGTCTTCCATCTGTGTGACTTGCAGTCCAAGAAAGTAGGTCAATTCTCCCATGAGGCTCATTTCAAATTCAGCTTGCATCTGGTCAGCAAAATGTTTAACCATTTTATCTGACATTCCCCCAAACACTATGTCATCAACATAGATTTGAGCTACCATTATCTTTCCTCCTTCATTTTTGACAAAAAGATTTTTATCCAAGCCTCCTTTCCTGTATCCTTTGTCAGAGAGGAATTTTGTCAACCTGTCATACCAGGCTTTAGGAGCTTGTTTCAGGCCATATAAAGCTTTCCTCAATTTGTAGACATGATCAGGGCAGTTTGGATCCACAAATCCTTTAGGCTGTTCCACATATACTTCCTCATTTAAGTACCCATTAAGGAAGGCACTCTTTACATCCATCTGAAATAGCTTGAACTTAAGGAGACAAGCAATCCCCAATAGGAGTCTGATTGATTCCAGTCTGGCTACAGGAGCAAAAGTCTCATCAAAATCAACCCCTTCAACTTGAGTGTATCCTTGAGCAACAAGTCTTGCCTTATTCCTGGTGACAACTCCTTCAGCATCTGATTTGTTCTTGTAGATCCATTTTGTGCCAATGATGTTTGTTCCTCCTGGTCTAGGAACTAACTCACATACTTCATGTTGCTTGAATTGGTTCAATTCATCTTGCATTGCTCCAATCCAGTATTCATCAGTTAAAGCCTCCTTAACATTTCTTGGTTCAATCTTAGATACAAAGCAAGAGTTTGTGATGGTTTCTCTAGATCTTGTAATGACTCCACTGTTAGGATCTTCTATGATGAGTTCCTTAGGATGATCTTTCTGAATTCTGATGGAAGGGTCTTTGTTAGCTTCCTTTGATTCAGACTCTGATGAAGTAGTTTTAGGAACATCATCCTTTTGAGTTGAGGTCTCAAAGAATGTCTCAACATCATATGGGACATTTGTTTCCTCATGGTAATCATCAACTATGACATTTACAGATTCCATCATAACTTTGGTCCTGGAATTGAATACCATATATGCTCTGCTGTTGGTAGAGTATCCTAGGAATATTCCTTCATCACTTTTAGGGTCCATCTTTCTCCATTGTTCACGATCTGTCAGAATATAGCATTTGCTTCCAAAGACATGGAAGTACTTCACTGTAGGCTTTCTTTCTTTCCAAAGTTCATAAATGGTGGAGGATGTTCCCTTTCTCAAGGTGACCCTGTTATGGACATAACAGGCTGTATTCATAGCTTCAGCCCAAAAATGAATAGGAAGTCTTTTGGCATGTATCATTGCTCTGGCAGATTCCTGGATAGTCCTGTTTTTCCTTTCCACAACTCCATTTTATTGAGGAGTTATGGGTGAAGAGAATTCATGATTAATTCCTTCTGAGGAGCAGAACTCATCAAACTTACTGTTTTCAAATTCCTTGCCATGATCACTTCTGATTCTGACAATGCATCCTTCTTTTTCTCTTTGAATTCTTTTGCACAGTTCCTTAAATACTTCAAATACATCAGACTTTTCTCTAATGAAGTTAATCCAGGTGAATCTGGAAAAATCATCCACAACAACATAGGCATATCTTTTTCCACCAAGACTTTCCACCTGCATTGGTCCCATCAGATCCATATGTAGAAGTTCCAGCACCTTAGAGGTGGTCAGATGTCTTGTCTTTGGATGTGACATTCTAGTTTGCTTTCCAACCTGACATTCACCACAAACTCTCCCTTCATCAATTTGAAGCCTTGGAATCCCTCTGACTGCCTCCATGGATATAATCCTTTTCATTCCTCTTAGATGTAAATGACCAAGTTTTTGGTGCCACAGTTTCACTTCTTTTTCTTCTTTGGCAATAGAGCATACAAAAGAATAATTAGTGTTCTCAGACTCCCATAAGTAACAGTTGTCTTTAGATCTGACTCCTCTCATTACAACTTCTTGTTTTTCATTAGTTACAAGACATTCAGACTTGGTGAAGTTGACCTTGAATCCTAGATCACATAATTGACTGATACTTATGAGATTAGCAGTCAAGCCTTTTACCAGCAACACTTCATTTAGGTTTGGAACTCCAGGGCAGTCCAAGTTTCCAACTCCTTTGATTTCTCCTCTAGCACCATCTCCAAAAGTCACATAACTAGTAGTATGAGGTTTAACATTATTGAGAAGATTCTTGATTCCAGTCATGTGTTTAGAGCATCCATTGTCAAAGTACCAGTCTTCCTTTGCAGAAACTCTAAGGGAGGTGTGAGCTATCAGGGCTGCAGACTTTTTCTTCCACTGTTGAGTATATGGTGCCTTGTTAGACTTAGGTTTGACAACTGGGGTCTGATTAGGATATCCATATAATCTGAAGCAGAATGGCTTTATGTGACCAAACTTCCCACAATGATGACATATCCATCTTTGATACTTTTTCTTCATATTTCTCTGTTCTCGATGTTGAGTGCTATGTTGTGACATCTGCTTTGACATTTGTTTATCATGCCTGATCTTCTTCTTGTCTACAATAGATTTCTTTGCTGCCACAAATCCTAGACCAGACTTGTTTCTCACATTTTGTCCAACCTGAAGGATTTCTTCTAATTTGTCAGTTCCATTTGTCAGCATCTTGACAGGTTTGGTCATCTGGTCAAGTTTTGAGTTTAGCATTTGAACTTCACCTTCGAGATGACTTATAGTATCTGTGCCTGCCTTCTTCTCAGCCTCCAACTTTACTATGAGTTTTTTTGTCTCTCATTTTGCTGACAGACTTCAGCACTTCTAATACATAACTTCTTATAGGAGTCAGCCAGTTCTTCAAATGTTACTTCCTCATCACTAGAGTCACTATCAGAGTTACAAATACCAGTTAGTGCAGTAACTAGTTTGGCAGATTCTTCTTCAGAATTACTTTGAGTCACAATCAAACCAAGTAACAGACATTCCTTTCTTTTGTTTCTTAAGAAAGGTAGGACATTCAGCTCGAATGTGCCCATATCCTTCACATCCATGGCATTGGATTCCTTTGCTTTGATTTCCCTTCTCTTCAGACTTTGGTCTTCTGTTGGAGTCATAAGATCTGTTAATGTCAGAGGGAATGTTCTTGACATTTGAACTTGACTTTGGGTCCATTATCTTGATGAGTTTGTTGAACTGCCTTCCAAGCATGGCTATAGCTTCTGAAATATTTTCTTCTTCATCCTCCTTATTTTCATCTTCAATATTAGATACAAGTGTTATGCTCTTTGTGATCGGTGGAAATAGAACTGACTATTTTTTAGCTGGTTTCATGAAATGTCGCGGTAAGCAAGAGTCGCCACCGTCTTTTATGTTCTCCAACATGGAAAGGACAAAAGCACAGCAAAATTCCTTATGAGAATGTTTCTCGGTTCGGGAGGTAGATTTATAGAAAGGGAAGGTGTTATCACCCTTTCTATCCGTGGGTATCCACGGGCTCTTAGGTACTTGCTCTTATGTTTTCAAAAGATGTTTGCTTTTCAAATGTGTGTGGGTTTTGAAAAAGTTTCGTTTGAAAGATTTCTAAGTAACTCTTGTATCAGTCCTCAAGAGTGTGTGAAAAATTTGTTTGAAAAAACCTTTTGAAAGTGTGAGGTGTGAAAAGTTGTTTTTGTTTGTTTGAAAAGAGCAAGTACTTAAGAGAATCTACCTACTCTAAGGAATTAAGCTGTGTAAGTGTCCTTTAGATAGTGCTATCCCACCATTGAGAGGTAGGTAGCACCATCGTTGGAGGTATTCAGGTCAATTCGATTATCGGGACATGTGTGGTCACCGAAGCAATGGTAGGACATCTTAGAAGTAACCCTAATGTCCTAGATCCTTTTATCCGAGGCAACTGTTTCGAGGCAACTGGATCTTTAGACAAAGGGCGACCTCTAAGACACCCTATACTTGATGACCACGTTTCGAGGCAACGAGTGAAGCGTACCCTAGGAGTGGCATGTGCTTTGTGCGTTGTTTTTCAGTTAATTGTCTTTGTACATGTTATTTGTGAGCTACAGATTAATTTTATTTACATACATTCTTTCATGCATTTAACAGTTAAGGGGGTGCGGAAAGTAAATTGCAGAAATATAAAGTTCTACGCTATTACAAGGCGCGGGTCTATACATCGCCAAAAATACAAAGACCCGTTTTGGTAAATAAGTACGAGAAATTAAAATAAAGCAGTAAACCTATTTACTATTACATTCGGAGGCAGTTACAGAAATAATCAAAAATAAAGAATTAAAACTAAAATGCGCGCGAAAGAATGAATCGGGAATGTCTTAAGGGTGTTGACCCTTTTAAGAAAAGAAATTGAATTTTTTGTCTTTTTTGTGATTAAATGAAATTAATAACTAATAATTAAACTAATTAATTAAAAGAAAATATTTTTTTGTATTTTTATGTTTTTATGAAATAAAATAAAAGAATTAAAATTCTAAGTTAACCTAATTCTAAATTATTTTAGTTTATTTAAAAAAGTTAAAATTGCCTAATTAAAACTAATTCAATTATTTAATATTTATTTACAAAAGTAATATGAAAATAATAATAATAATAATGTTAATTCTATTTTTTTGATTTTTTATGAAAACATTAATTGGTTAATTGTTAATAATAAAAATAATTAAAAAGGTTAATAATTAAATTAGAAAATATAAAAAAAAGAAAAGAAAGGAATAAAACCAAGGGAAGGGGGTATGGGCCAGAATGGAGGGTGCTTGATTGGAATTATGGCCCATTTGAATCTTCAGCCACGTTGACCATTGGAATTGAGTGGAGCGCTGTTGACTCCTGAGCATGGTGCTCTTGCTTTCTGGGCCTTTGGATCTGCATCTATAGACACATGGCGTGCTGATCTGTGAGAGCACATGGTACTCACCATTTGGAAACCTGCACAGGAATGTATTTGAAAAAATAATATGAATTATGGGGGGACCTGGGAATCGAACCCAGGTCCCAGAGATTACAAGCCACGTCTTCCACCACTGCATCACTTAGGCGCGTTTGTTAGTAAAATAGAAAAGAAACATTATATAAAACAAATGCGCTATATGCTGAAAAAAGGAAAAAACGCGCGCCCAATTTGAACCTGCCAATCACATGAAGGCACGCAGTCATCTTCTCCATTTCCTGTAAAATAAAAAACACATAGCGGGGGTTTTAAACCCCCACAAAATGCAAGCATTTTAAAAATAGCGATTAGACGCTCGTTGCATATAAAAAGGGCGCGAGGTGTGCTTTAGCTTCGTCTCATCCTGCTGGGTTTGGCCATGTAAGTCTTGAGGCTTAATTTTACACTATGTGAAAAACCCCAAATTACAAACTCTGAAAACCTAGAAATCCGTCCATGGTGATTTTCAATTTAAGGCACCATTCTCAAATTAAATCATATGGAAAGATTTGTATGGATCCTGTGAGCATAATGCAATCAACAAAAAGTGTTAAAAATGCATAAATGTATGACTGTGATTTTGAGAAAGAATGTAAACCGTATGAGTTGTGTAGCGTGATTTCTTGAGTGTGAGGACTTGTTTGTGCTTGCAAAAGGTTCCTGGCAATGTGAGGAGTGTGTTTGGATCAAAAGGGAGGTCTGAATTATGCTGCAAGGTGGTTTTCAGTTTCACACTTTTCCTTTGAAATTTTGAAATTGCTTATGCTGTATGTGAGAGTTCTAGGTCGTGAATCAAGTGTGGGAGGCTTGCCTATAAGGTTATGAATAATAATCAACCAATATCATGAGCCTTAAAGCCTTGTAATGAGGTTTTGATTTGCTCCATAACCACCATTGAACCACTTGCCATATTTGTTTCAAATTTGAATTTTGTGTTTGAAATAGGCTGTACACGAATTTGGCATGTGAGTTATGGTGTATCAAAGCTATTCAAACCACAAAATATCCCTCCATTAATTTCTTTGATTTTTATTTGAATTTTAAAGATTTAAAATGAATTAAATCAAATAAAATTAAATAAAAATAGGAAAATTAATTTTTAATCTTGAAATAAATCATGGGACACGTGGTAAGCAAGGAAAAGCTGAACCAAGTGGAAAAAGTGGGCCCTTTTTGTCAAAATTGAAGTTTCAAGGATAGTTGACTTTGGCCATTTCACAAAAATTCCCCAACTTCTCCAATGCATATCTTGCTCAATTTTGATCATATGAACATGTTCTTGGACATTTTGGAAAGGTCTTGAAGTCCTCTAACCAATGTCTTTGGTCCCATGTCATTTTTATTTACCAATCTCAAGTTATGGTCTTTGACTCAAAGTTCCTTTTTGTTGACTTTTGAAAATGACCTATAATGTTGAAATTGATAACCTTTTGTGAGAGCATTTCTTGGACTTGGAATGTGAAGATGATTTGTAGGAAATGTCTTCCCCTTCAATATGAGCATTGGATGGGATTTTTATGATGAATCATGAAAAAGTTATGCCTTGGTCAAGTTACAGTTGACTTTTCAGCTGTCCAAAAATAGAAACTTTTGCATCTTGAGACTTTTTGAGCCATGCTTGAGAAATCATGATCAAGAATTGATCAAATGATGTTTGTGGCTTCAAAATGAGATGTTGACCAAATTTTTTGACTTTTGACTGCCAAATGACCATTTTGCCCCTGCAGTTGACTGTGGGGCAATTAGGGTTTTTGACTGTGCAACTTGACCTTGTGAGCCTTGAAACTTGACATGTAAGTGCTTGACAATGTATATGAGCATATGGGATTTGATTGGACCCTTGGAAACCTCAACTTCCTTGCAAGAACCAAAACCCTAATTTGATTGGCTTAGGAGAGTGGTTGACTGTGTAGCCCTTGAGTAGACTTGAGCAATTTGAGGTGATGCTTGTCAAAACTTTGAAGAATATGGGAGGGAAAATTTTGGGGTACAACAGTTTCCCCTATTCAATCTTCTTAGACCTGAGGATGTAGATTGGCTTGTGTGCCTTTCGTGATCCGAAGGTGGAAGATGATTGAACACTAGAGTGCCCAGAAATTTGCACTCACATAGAGTGTCAGCAGTGTGACAACGGGAATGGGCTTACATATGCCATTTGGAGAGATGATGGATAGGAGGATGGGCTTATAGATGCCATCTGGAGGTGTGACAGGACCTTGTCGGGAATGGGATTATAGATGCCATTTGGAACTGTGATGGATAGTTGTGGAGATGGGCTTATAGATGCCATCGGGAGGTTGTCGATCGCGTAAGAGATTCCTTAGCGAGAACTTGCGTACCTGAGAAAGAAAGATAATTACCTGGCCTGTTACAGGGGTTGATCTTCAAACTCTTCATGTAGATATGCCATGGCTGGATACAGGTATCGAATCTACAATTGGTTGCTCACGGACGTGCCCTGGCTGGATACAGAAATCGAATCTGGAATTAGTCGTCAACAGATATGCCCTGGCTGGATACAGGAATCGAATCTTCAAACTCTTCAGACGTGCCCTGGCTGGATACAGGAATCGAATCTGGAAATATTCGTCAACAGATATGCCCTGGCTGGATACAGGAATCGAATCTTCAAACTCTTCAAACGTGCCCTGGCTGGATACAGGAATCGAATATGGAAATAGTCGTTAACAGATATGCCCTGGCTAGATACAGGAATCGAATCTTCAAACTCTTCAGACGTGCCCTGGCTGGATACAGGAATCGAATCTGGAATTAGTCGTCAACAGATATGCCCTGGCTGGATACAAGAATCGAATCTTCAAACTCTTCAGACGTGCCCTGGCTGGATACAGGAATCGAATCTGGAAATAGTCGTCAACAGATATGCCCTGGTTGGATATAGGAATCGAATCTTCAAACTCTTCAGACGTGCCCTGGCTGGATACAGGAATCGAATCTGGAAATAGTCGTCAACAGATATGCCTTGGCTGGATACATGAATCGAATCTTCAAACTCTTCAGACGTGCCCTGGCTGGATACAGGAATCGAATCTGGAAATAGTCGTCAACAGATATGCCCTGACTGGATACAGGAATCGAATCTGGAATTGCGACAGTTGATAGTAATTATCTTTGGATTGACCTTTTTTCCTGAAAAGGCAAAACATCAGTTATATGCAATGTCATGATGCATGATGTCATGATGTTCTCAAAAAATAGATGAGATTGTGTGATATGATGCGTATGCATGCTATAATGTATGAAGATGTGATGTTTATGAATGTATTTTCGTCTAGGAAAATAAATCCTTGACGGATGCCGGGAAGTTTGAATCCTGGGCTGATGTTGGAGAGTATAGTTCTTCATTTCCGCTGGGGATGATGGTTGCAAGAATAAACCGGTAGGAGAAGATGACTCTGTTGGGGAATAAACTTGTTGGAGAGGTTACTATGCGGGGAATTTCTCTGTGGGAAGAGATACTTCGCTGAGATTTGGTGATAACCTCGCTGGGGATTCCATTGAGAAGTTATGTTGAGGAATTTGATGAACTCCGCTGAGGATAGGAAGAACTTCGTCGAGGACGATCTTTCCGTGGTAATTAGCTGAGGATAACCCAGTTATAGACTCTGGTGGAGAATGGCCTTTGAATAAAGCCGGGGAGATGCTTTTGTGCTCTGTAGGGGATTAGCTTCCGAAATCTACTGGGGATAAGCTTCCAGAATCTACTGGGGAGATTGATTCAACTTTCCTGGGGAGACTTTTGGACTGTACTGGGGAATGGCCCCACTGGATGTCTGTATTCCGCCGGGGAACAATCTTATATTAAGAATTCCGGGGATGCTTGCTGAGGAATAATCTGTATACTCCGCTGGGGAATATTGAGATTTTTTGGAGATACCCAACTTCCTTAAGGCTGACTGTAGGCTAACTCTGCTTGGGGAGAGTGTTGCTGACTTGCTGGAGATACTGTGCCTTTTCAGGGCTGACGGGATACCTACTCTGCTTGGGAGAGTATTGTTGAATCTGGTCTTACTCTGCGGGGAGTGGAGGTAACTTGGTTATGTTCTTCAGCCGAACCTACCTTGGTACCTTGGTGGACAAAACGACTAGATCGCTTAGACAATTCTTTATTGCCCCTGTTTCTAATGTCACCTGTAATTATTCCTTCGTTTCGTATGCAGATATTTATGAGTTAGCAATTAGTGTCAAATGCATATATCAAAAATTGAACATTGGACGTTCTTCGCAAGACAAAACAGAAAAAGGAAAAACAATTGGCAATTGGTCTGAAAAGTGAATTTGTATTGATTTTTGAATTTGCCTGTAAATAGGCGTTCATGTACAAGAGGCTGACGTCCTAGTAAGAGAACGCCGCCAAACAGAATAGAGTTTATACAATTTGTACAAAGGAAAACAAAACAGCTATGTGAAAAATCCCCCTGGGTTCCAACTCCGCTATCGCCTTTATGTCTTCAAGCATCTCATCACTTTGCTGCTTAGTTGATGATGAAGCTGACTGATTGATGCCGTCTGAACCTGACAGTTGATGCCAAATTCTGGATGCGAGGTGATCCAATGAGACATAGTATTACGCTTATCCCTAACTTTTGCCTGGACCGCCCTTTCGGGTTTTCAGTCCACCGGGATACCCTTTTTTGCCCAAGCCGCCTTTTCAGGTTTTCGACTTGCTGGGTGTACAGATTTTTTCATTTTTCATCCCTTATTTTTGCGCGAACCCTTTTGGTTCGCCGGAAAGCCCTTATTTTTGCCTAGGTGTGTCAACCTAGCGAGTCTTTGATCATGCGTAGTATCTTTTTACTATGTCTGCATTGGCGGGGTGAGGAAGGTCGTCACCATCCATGGTGGTTAGAATCATGGCTCCTCCTGAGAAGACATGTTTAACCACAAACGGCCCTTCGTACGTAGGGGTCCATTTGCCCCTGGGATCACTTTGAGGAAGGATGATGCGTTTGATTACCAGATCTCCGACTTGATACTCTTGTCGTCTGACTTTCTTGTTAAATGCCCTGATCATCCGTTTTTGGTACGTTTGACCATGACACATAGCAATGAGTCTCTTTTCGTCGATTAGGTTTAATTGATCAAGCCGAGTCTGGATCCAGTCATCTTCGTTCAAACCTGCATCCTTCATTATCCGGAGAGAGGGTATCAGGACTTCGATAGGCAAGACTGCCTCCATGCCATAGACCAAGGAAAAGGGTGTTGCCCCGGTTGACGTCCTTGCTGAGGTACGGTACCCATGAAGAGCAAATGGTAACATCTCGTGCCAATCTTTGTAGGTCACTGTCATCTTCTGCACAATCTTCTTGATATTCTTATTAGCTGCTTCGACAGCCCCATTCATCTTCGGCCGGTAGGGAGAAGAGTTGTGGTGCTGTATCTTGAATTGCTCGCAGAGCTCAGTGATCATCTTGTTGTTAAGATTGGTATCGTTATCCGTAATGATCCTCTCAGGTACACTGTATCGACAGATCAGGTTGTGCCGAATGAATAGTGCCACGACGTTCTTGGTTACGGTGGCATAGGAAGCTGCTTCAACCCACTTTGTGAAGTAATCAATTGCTACCAGGATGAAGTGATGCCCGTTGGATGCCGTAGGTATGATCTCGCCGATCATATCAATGCCCCACATTGCAAAAGGCCAAGGTGCTGTCAAGACATTTAGAGGAACTGGAGGAACGTGCACCTTATCAGCATAGATCTGGCATTTGTGACATGTCCGAGAATGTTGGTAATAGTCAGCTTCCATTGTGGACCAGAAACATCCTGCCCAAAGGATTTTCTTTGCCATAGTATGTCCACTGGAATGTGTTCCGAAGGTACCTTCGTGTAGCTCTTCCATGATCCTTTCTACTTCAGTCTTATCCATACAACTCAGTAAGGTTGAATCATGGTTTCGCTTGTACAGAATGCCGTTGCTGAGGAAGAACTTTGCCGCGAACCTTCTCAGGAACTTCTTGTCGTTAACAGATGCACCCTCGGGGTATTCTTGAGCTTCCAAGTACCTCTTCACTTCATGATACCAAGGTTTTTCAGTTACCTCTTCAGTCTCAATATCACAGCAATATGCAGGTTCATCCAGTTTCCAGATAATGATCTGGGGAGCTTCGTTATCCCATTTGACCTTGAACATAGAAGACATCGTAGCCAGCGCGTCCGCCAACTGATTCTCCTCTCTTGGGAAGTGTTCAAAAGTTATCTCCGTGAAGTGGGGGATTAATGTCAACACACATTCTTTGTAAGGAATAAGGTTTGGGTGTTTCGTATCCCACTCGCCTTTGATCTGATTGATCACGAGAGAGGAATCTCCGAAGACACTCAGAAACTTGATCCTTAGGTCAATTGCAGCTTGGAGACCCATGATACACGCCTCATACTCCGCCATGTTGTTGGTGCAGTTGAAACATAGCCGGGCGGTAAGTGGAGTATGAGTGCCTTTTGGGGATATGATCACAGCGCCGATACCATTACCCAAAGCGTTGGAGGCTCCGTCAAAGTGCATAGACCATCGGGATCCTTCCTCAGGTCCTTCATCCGGTCCAGGTACTTCACAATCAGTTACTACCATGATATCCTCGTCTGGAAATTCAAAGTTCATTGGTTGGTAGTCGTCCACTGCCTGGTGTGCCAAATGGTCTGCCACTACACTTCCCTTGATTGCTTTTTGAGTCGTGTACTGGATGTCGTATTCTGTCAAGATCATCTGCCATCTTGCTATTCTCCCGGATAAGGCAGGCTTTTCGAATATGTACTTGATTGGATCCATTTTTGAAATCAATAGAGTAGTGTGAGTCAACATATACTGTCTCAGCCGGCGAGCAGCCCATACCAAAGCGCAACAAGTTTTCTCGAGCAGTGAGTATCGGGTCTCACAGTCGGTAAACTTTTTGCTAAGGTAATAAATGGCGTGTTCTTTTCGGCCAGACTCATCATGCTTCCCCAGCACACACCCCATTGAGTTGTCAAGTACTGTCAAGTATAAGATTAGAGGTCTCCCTTCAACCGGTGGCATAAGAATGGGTGGTTCTTGGAGATACTCTTTGATTCTTTCGAAAGCGGCCTGACATTCATCGTTCCTACGTACTACTTGATCTTTCTTCAGTAGCTTGAAGATTGGCTCACAAGTAGCCATTAGGTGCGAGATGAATCGGGCAATGTAGTTCAGACGTCCTAGGAAGCCTCTGACTTCTTTCTCTGTCTTGGGAGCTGGCATATCTTGTATGGCCTTCACCTTGGTAGGGTCCACTTGAATACCTTTGTCACTTATGACGAAGCCTAGCAATTTTCCAGATCTCACTCCGAAGGTGCACTTGTTTGGGTTCAACCTCAGCTTGTACAACTTCAGACGGTCAAAAAGCTTCTGTAGATGGTCAAGGTGTTCCTCCTCAGTTTGGGACCTTGCAATCATATCATCGACGTACACTTCAATCTCATGATGGATCATGTCATGAAACAAAGCAACCATGGCACGTTGGTAGGTTGCCCCAGCATTTTTCAACCCAAAAGGCATGACCTTGTAGCAAAAGGTGCCCCACTGAGTAACAAAAGTGGTCTTCTCCATGTCTTCCGGAGCCATCTTGATTTGGTTATAACCAGAGAACCCATCCATGAAGGAGAATACTTTATGTTGAGCAGTGTTGTCAACCAGAACGTCGATATGTGGTAGGGGAAGTCGTCTTTGGGGCTTGCCCTGTTCAAATCCCTGTAATCAACACACATTTGGACCTTACCATCTTTCTTTGCCACTGGAACCACATTGGCAACCCACTGAGGGTAAGAAGTCACTGCTAGAAACCCGACATCAAATTGCTTCATAACCTCAGCCTTGATTTTCTCGGACATCTCTGGACGCATACGGTGGACCTTCTGTTTTACTGGCGGGCAGTCTTCCTTGGTAGGCAGGTGATGAACCACAATGTCGGTATCCAACCCAGGTATGTCTTCGTAAGACCAGGCAAAGATTTCCACATAATCATGCAACATCTGAATCAACCGTTGTTTCACACTAAGCTCCAGATTGGCACCAATCTTGACTTCCTTTTTGTCTGTCTCAGTACCCAGATTTACCGTTTCCACTGGCTCCTCATGTGGATGAATGGCCCTCTCTTCCTGGAGTAGCAGTCTTGCAAGCTCACCAGGCACTTCGCAATCATCTTCACCTTCGTCTTCGGCTAAGTTGATCGGATTTTCGAAGTCATAACTGGCAGTAGCAGGGTCGTTACCAGTGGGATCCAGAGTGGATTGGAACCTGTATAAGTGAGTGTGTGTAAATATAGCTGTTTTGCAATATATAAAGAAAGAAAGGGAGCGCAAGATTTGAAATGTGAAAAACGTCCAATGCTTTTATTCATGATATATGAAAGTGACAAACAATAGCCCTCACAAATGACGCCACGGTGCCCCGGGTAAGACACCGGGCCATAGAGTTTAAAATTATTGTTTGTTACAAATTCAAAACAAAGAAGTTCATTACTAGGTGACAAAAGTAACAGGCATGGAGTCTTTGGCAGTCCAGTTTCTTGGTCCATCTTCGGTTGTTGGGTATATCCAGCTGTCGAATTCGGATTTTTCCACTTCATCTTCATTCCCAATAGCATTTACCCCATGGTTAGGCATGGGAGCAGTCACCATATTAGGCTTCTCGGGCGCCTCGAACTAAACCTCTTTAGCATCAATAAGGTCTTGAACCTTATTCCTTAGGGCCCAACAATCATCAGTAGAATGTCCCGGGCTATCAGAGTGATAAGCGCAATGGGCGTTGGGGTTGTACTTCGGAGATGTTGTGTTTACCAACTTCGGAGCTTCCTTGACAGTCACCAGGCTAGTTGACAGCAGTTGCGGTAATATCTGAGAGAGAGTCATGCTGAGCCGAGTATACTGCCTTTTGGGCCTCTCAGCTCTTGGCTGGTTGTATTGCTGAGGAGCAGCAGTAGGCTTAGAAATAACCACCGCGTTGACAGCTTGGCGGCGTTCTGGTTTGTTTTGCCTCCTTGGACCATACACGGCACTGGCCTCCTCCTTGAAGGGCTTCTTTTCAGTATTTGAGGAGGCACTCTTCTGTATCTTCCCCGATTTTATACCAGCTTCGATCCTTTCACCTGTCAGGATCAGGTCAGTAAACCCAGCAGAGGAATTACCAATGAGATGATTGAAGAATGGACCAGATAGGGTCCCCAAGAACATGTCTACCAGTTCACGATCCGTCAACGGTGGCTGCACCCTGCCAGCCAGGTCTCTCCATTTCTGTGCGTACTCCTTAAAACCTTCTCCCGATCCTAGAGACATACCCTTGAGTTGGGTATGTGTAGGAGCGAGGTCGGAATTATATTGATACTGCTTGTAAAAAGCAGTGGCCAAATCCTCCCAGTTACGAACGTTGGTTCCATCCAGCTGATAGAACCATTCGAGGTGAGTCCCTGAAAGACTCTCCTGGAAGAAATGGATCCATAAGTTCTTGTCTGCTGTGTAAGGCTGGATCTTCCTTACATAAGAGCGGAGGTGCATCTTAGGACAAAAAGCCCCGTCGTACTTCACAAAGGCAGGCGCCTTGAACTTGTGTGGGATCACCACCCCAAAAGATAATCCCAAGTCTCCGAAATCCAACCCAGACACACGTTGAATCTCCATAGCATTTAACCTGTCCTCCAGTTGTTTGTACCGGTCCTCAACAGGAGGGTAATGTTCGTCATTGAAGTCTGTCTCGGTGTCAGAGACCACAGGGCTAGGAACCTCTCTCCCTTGGTGACTGCCTTCCCCCACAGACGGAGTAGTCCTCTCAGCTTCATTCTGCAAGGTATTCCCGAGTCTGCGCCCAGTGTTGAACAACACAGTCCTCTTCTTCTTTTTCTTCTTCAGGAGCAGAGCCTTCAGCTCTTGTTGTCCTTGGGCCAAGTTCATGACCATCTCCTGAAATTGGGTGTTCTGGGCCTGGAGGGCCTTGATAGCTTGTTCGGTAGTGAGTTCAGGATTCATGATGACTGAGTACTGAAATAAACAGCGAAGAAGATTAAGCAACCTGTAGAAAAAGGGTACCTGTGATGCATATGATGAATGGAATGCGTATGAATTATGTTTTCAAAGACAATCGGGAATCAACTTTGTAGGCAAAAGGGAAACACACTTTATTAGATTCAAACTTTAAGTTGTTCAACAATTTGCCCTTAGGCGTTACAAGAATGAAAATACTGAAAAGGAAATAAAGCTGTAAAAGAAACATCCAAAGCCCATCAGTGCTCCCATGGTCTCCTCTTCTCAGTACGGATGTAGCCATTCATGATCCGCTCGTTCACCAGTTGCTTGGTCAGCTTCTGGATCTTCTGTTCCTGTTCGTTGAACTTTTCTCGATAATAATCCCGCTCTTCCTGTAGTTACGCCCAAGACCTCTTTAGTGTATCAACATCAGTGGGTATCTGAGGAGGGAGTATGGTTGGAGGAACCCCGTCTTTATCAGGAATTTCAAGAATGATAGGCCTGACAGCTTCATATGGCATACCTAACTTCTGAGCACGGATGCGGACCCATCTGTAATAGGATTCCATTGGTAGAGAAGTCTTCAGTCCCAACTCATGGGGGTCAGCTTTGTGAATTATGTCCCAAGCTTTGATGAATCTACGGCGCAGTTCGTCACTATCTTCCTGAAACTCAAAACTGATGTGAGGCACCAACATCTCATGAGGCCCTGCTCTTCTGGCTCTTCCAAACTGACGGAGAGCTAAACATGGATTATAAGAGATTCCGCCCTGGGTACCAATCAATGGAACATTAGGATATTCTCCGCAACGATCAATAACAGCCACCTCATCCAAACCTCTGAGAGTCCAAATGATGTCATTATCAGTGAGAGACATCAACCTATGAGCCCAACCTTTTCCTTCTTGGTTCTTCAGCACAAACTTGGGGAGGTGCGAAATAAACCACCTCACTAACAAAGGATCACAACACCACAGAGTTCCCCGTCTTCGGGCAGTACGAGCATAGAGTTGTTGCAGGATGTCACCCAAGAGAGTGGGTACAGGGTTCCGAAACATGAAGATCCTTATGGCATTGATATTGACAAAGTTATCAGGATTTAGAAACAATACTAGACCATAGATTAAGAGAGCCAGAATGTCTTCATACGCCCTGAAGTCTAAGTCATTTCAGAAACTGTTAGCTTTACCAATCAGAAACTTGGCCAAGAAACCCTTAACTATGCTTCTAGTCACCCAGTTGTCCATTACCTCCTTGGTGGTCAAATGGAGGGCTGCAGCAATCTCCTCAAGCCTAAGAGTCTTTTCCCAACCAGTGAAGGGAATCTGATCCAAGATAGGGATACCAAGCAAATCAGAGAACTCTTCCAGGGTAGGGACCAGCTGGAAGTCTTGAAAGGTGAAACAATTGTACAAGGGATCATAAAACTGGGTCAAGACACTCATCAGTTGTTGGTCCCACTTTGCAGTGACTAAACCGAGAAGAGAACCATGCCTCTGGATGAAGGAAGTGGTGTTTGGAATTCTGCTAACCAATTCTTCAAGCAACTCAGGTGGGTGAACAAAATTAAACCGGATAGTGTTCCTTCGCACAGGCATCATGATGTCCTACAAAACAAGAGCAAAGGTGAAACCCTCTTGTATTTGAAATAGGTCAGTCCTTATGCAGGATGCATGCAATGGTATGATGGTATGATGTTATGATAAAGCACACCACAAATATTCACATAGGCAAACATGATAAGGCACACAAGTCACACAAGACAGCCCTTAGGGTTTAGGCCAGCATGAAGTTCAGGTACTACCCTCTTTCAGTTTCGTTGGTTAAGACCTGTCCTATCAAAAGTAACCGGGTTCTAGAGGATCCCAATATCACTGACTACCCTCAATCGGTCATAACTCCAGCGTCGCAATCTTTTCTTACGGCCAGAACCATCGTGAGAGTTTAGCCTCAATGGGTGTAGCATACTGCTACTGTTCTATGGCCAAGTTGGGTCACATTAGGGTTCTAAGGTCGGTTGGTGCTTAATGACTCCTCAGAAGACCCATATTCTCCTCGTTGCAACACAAGGGATATCGGTACAGACCAAGGTGCCACACCAACGTAGCCACTGCTTCACCCATGTCGGTCTACGCCGGACAGGTCCCTCACAGCTTATGCTACCTAAAAGGGTATCCCCAGATCTGGGTTAGGATCTATGAAACTCCGATGCAAAAGCCCACAAATATAAAGCAATCAAAGCAAAGCAATTGAAAACATAACTATGATCTATTCCTAAGGTACACCTCACTTTTAGTGTCCCCAGTAGAGTCTCCAGTTCTGTGATCGGTGGAAATAGAACTGACTGTTTTTTAGCTGGTTTCGCAAAATGTCGCGGTAAGCAAGAGTCGCCACCGTCTTTTATGTTCTCCAACATGGAAAGGACAAAAGCACATCAAAATTCCTTATGAGAATGTTTCTCGGTTCGGGAGGTAGATTTATAGAAAGGGAAGGTGTTAGCACCCTTTCTATCAGTGGTTATCCACGGGCTCTTAGGTACTTGCTCTTATGTTTTCAAAAGATGTTTTCTTTTTAAATGTGTGTGGGTTTTGAAAAAGTTTCGTTTGAAAGATTTCTAAGTAACTCTTGTATCAGTCCTCAAGAGTGTGTGAAAAATTTGTTTGAAAACCTTTTGAAAGTGTGAGGTGTGAAAAGTTGTTTTTGTTTGTTTGAAAAGAGCAAGTACTTAAGAGAATCTACCTACTCTAAGGAATTAAGCTGTGTAAGATTCCTTTAGATAGTGCTATCCCACCATTGAGAGGTAGGTAGCACCATCGTTAGAGGTATTCGGGTCAATTCGATTATCGGGACATGTGTGGTCACCGAAGAAATGGTAGGACATCTTAGAAGTAACCCTAATGTCCTAGATCCTTTTATCCGAGGCAACTGTTTCGAGGAAACTGGATCTTTAGACAAAGGGCGACCTCTAAGACACCCTATACTTGATGACCACGTTTCGAGGCAACAAGTGAAGCATACCCTAGGAGTGACATGTGCTTTGTGCGTTGTTTTTCAGTTAATTGTCTTTGTACATGTTATTTGTGAGCTACAGATTAATTTTATTTACATACATTCTTTCATGCATTTAACAGTTAAGGGGGTGCGGAAAGTAAATTGTAGAAATATAAAGTTCTACGCTATTACAAGGCGCGGGTCTATACATCGCCAAAAATACAAAGACCCGTTTTGGTAAATAAGTATGAGAAATTAAAATAAAGCAGTAAACCTATTTACTATTACATTCGGAGGCAGTTACAGAAATAATCAAAAATAAAGAATTAAAACTAAAATGCGCGCGAAAGAATGAATCGGGAATGTCTTAAGGGTGTTGACCCTTTTAAGAAAAGAAATTGAATTTTTTGTCTTTTTGTGATTAAATGAAATTAATAACTAATAATTAAACTAATTAATTAATTTATTAAAAGAAAATATTTTTTTGTGTTTTTATGTTTTTATGAAATAAAATAAAAGAATTAAAATTCTAAGTTAACCTAATTCTAAATTATTTTAGTTTATTTAAAAAAGTTAAAATTGCCTAATTAAAACTAATTTAATTATTTAATATTTATTTACAAAAATAATATGAAAATAATAATAATAATAATGTTAATTCTATTTTTTTGATTTTTTATGAAAACATTAATTGGTTAATTGTTAATAATAAAAATAATTAAAAAGGTTAATAATTAAATTAGAAAATATAAAAAAAAGAAAAGAAAGGAATAAAACCAAGGGAAGGGGGTATGGGCCAGAATGGAGGGTGCTTGATTGGAATTATGGCCCATTTGAATCTTCAGCCACGTTGACCATTGGAATTGAGTGGAGCGCTGTTGACTCCTGAGCATGGTGCTCTTGCTTTCTGGGACTTTGGATCTGCATCTATAGACACATGGCGCACTGATCTGTGAGAGCACATGGTACTCACCATTTGGAAACCTGCACAGAAATGTATTTGAAAAAATAATATGAATTATGGGGGGACCTGGGAATCGAACCCAGGTCCCAGAGATTACAAGCCACGTCTTCCACCACTGCATCACTTAGGCGCGTTTGTTAGTAAAATAGAAAAGAAACATTATATAAAACAAATGCGCTATATGCTGAAAAAAGGAAAAAGCGCGCGCCCAATTTGAACCTGCCAATCACATGAAGGCACGCAGTCATCTTCTCCATTTCCTGTAAAATAAAAAACACATAGCGGGGGTTTTAAACACCCACAAAATGCAAGCATTTTAAAAATAGCGATTAGACGCTCGTTGCATATAAAAAGGGCGCGAGGTGTGCTTTAGCTTCGTCTCATCCTGCTGGGTTTGGCCATGTAAGTCTTGAGGCTTAATTTTACACTATGTGAAAAACCCCAAATTACAAACTCTGAAAACCTAGAAATCCGTCCATGGTGATTTTCAATTTAAGGCACCATTCTCAAATTAAATCATATGGAAAGCTTTGTATGGATCCTGTGAGCATAATGCAATCAACAAAAAGTGTTAAAAATGCATAAATGTATGACTGTGATTTTGAGAAAGAATGTAAACCGTATGAGTTGTGTAGCGCGATTTCTTGAGTGTGAGGACTTGTTTGTGCTTGCAAAAGGTTCCTGGCAATGTGAGGAGTGTGTTTGGATCAAAAGGGAGGTCTGAATTATGCTGCAAGGTGGTTTTCAGTTTCACACTTTTCCTTTGAAATTTTGAAATTGCTTATGCTGTATGTGAGAGTTCTAGGTCGTGAATCAAGTGTGGGAGGCTTGCCTATAAGGTTATGAATAATAATCAACCAATATCATGAGCCTTAAAGCCTTGTAATGAGGTTTTGATTTGCTCCATAACCATCATTGAACCACTTGCCATATTTGCTTCAAATTTGAATTTTTTGTTTGAAATAGGCTGTACACGAATTTGGCATGTGAGTTATGGTGTATCAAAGCTATTCAAACCACAAAATATCCCTCCATTAATTTCTTTGATTTTTATTTGAATTTTAAAGATTTAAAATGAATTAAATCAAATAAAATTAAATAAAAATAGGAAAATTAATTTTTAATCTTGAAATAAATCATGGGACACGTGGTAAGCATGGAAAAGCTGAACCAAGTGGAAAAAGTGGGCCCTTTTTGTCAAAAATGAAGTTTCAAGGATAGTTGACTTTGGCCATTTCACAAAAATTCCCCAACTTCTCCAATGCATATCTTGCTCAATTTTGATCATATGAACATGTTCTTGGACATTTTGGAAAGGTCTTGAAGTCCTCTAACCAATGGCTTTGGGTCCCATGTCATTTTGATTTACCAATCTCATGTTATGGTCTTTGACTTAAAGTGCCTTTTTGTTGACTTTTGAAAATGACCTATAATGTTGAAATTGATAACCTTTTGTGAGAGCATTTATTGGACTTGGAATGTGAAGATGAGTTGTAGGAAATGTCTTCCCCTTCAAGATGAGCATTGGATGAGATTTTTCTGATGAATCATGAAAAAGTTATGCCTTGGTCAAGTTACAGTTGAATTTTCAGCTGTCCAAAAATAGAAACTTTTGCATCTTGAGACTTTTTGAGCCATGCTTGAGGAATCATGATCAAGAATTGATCAAATGATGATTGTGGCTTCAAAATGAGATGTTGACCAAATTTTTTGACTTTTGACTGCCAAATGACCATTTTGCCCCTGCAGTTGACTGTGGGGCAATTAGGGTTTTTGACTGTGCAACTTGACCTTGTGAGCCTTGAAACTTGACATGTAGGTGCTTGACAATGTATATGAGCATATGGGATTTGATTGGACCCTTGGAAACCTCAACTTCCTTGCAAGAACCAAAACCCTAATTTGACTGGCTTAGGAGAGTGGTTGACTGTGTAGCCCTTGAGTAGACTTGAGCAATTTGAGGTGATGCTTGTCAAAACTTTGAAGAATATGGGAGGGCAAATTTTGGGGTACAACACTCTTGGTTTTCTTGTCGACATTGTCATTGATCCCCATCTCAAAGGTCTGAAGTAACCCAATGAGTTCATCAACCTTCAAGTTACAGATATCCTGAGCTTCCTCTATAGCAGTCACCTTCATTGCAAATCTTTTAGGCAAGGATCTGAGAATCTTTCTCACCAGCTTTTCTTCTGACATCTTTTCCCCCAATGCTCCTGAGGTGTTGGAAATTTCCAAGATGTTCATGTGAAACTCATGAATGGTCTCATCTTCCATCATCCTTAGGTTCTCAAATTTGGTAGTCAGCATCTGAAGCCTTGACATTTTTACTTTGGATGTGCCCTCATGGGTAGTTTTGAGAGTGTCCCAAACATCCTTGGCCAGTTCACATTGATGTACTACTCATAATATGTTTCTATCAATTCCATTGAACAAGGCATTTAATGCTTTGGAGTTACCCAGGGCTAACTCATCTTCTTCTTTGCTCCATTCTTCCTCAGGTTTCAGACTGGTTGTCCCATCTTTCCCAGTTATGGTAGGATGGTTCCATCCTTTGTCAGCAGCTCTCCAAGCCTTTTTGCCAGTGATTTTAAGAAGGCAATCATACGAGGTTTCCAGTAGTTATAATTTGATCCATCCAGAATGGGTGGTCTGTTCCCAAATCCTCCTTCTTTGTCCATAGCGCCAGAAAATAATATCCCTAGATCTCACCCAGTAAGACAGGCAGGGTGCCTGCTCTGATGCCAATTGAAATTCTGGAAACAGATACTCAATGTCACAGTGAATGTTATGACACCGTATCTGACACACTTTAAGACAGTAATTTTAAAAGCAGTAAAGAACACAATCAATTATTTACCCAGTTCAGTGTGTAACAACACCTACTCTGGGGGCTACCAAGCCAGGGAGGAAATGCAATATAAGAGATATTAATTTAGGAATAAACCAACCAGTTTATCTCCTTCACTTAAGACTTACCCAATGCAACTTCAATCTAAGTTCAACTTAAACCTGAGTTCCTGCTCACTCCCCCTCAATCACAGCAGTGATACTAAACTATTGATTAATGAAATTATGAAGATACTCTTCAGTACACACACTTGATTTTGCTTCACAGCTTTAATCAAGTGACAAACACTCGTGCTTCAAAGCTTTGAGTGATACACAACCCTAACTTGAATTTGCTTCAAAGCTTTAATCAAGTGACACAAACACTCGTGCTTCAAAGCTTTGAGTGATACACAACCCTTACAATCAAATCCTACTCCAAGTCACTTATCACAATGATAATTGCTTGGCTCACAGTAGTTACAACTATACAATCCTTTATTGATCTTCTGTCAAAAAGTGTCCTTCACCAACAGTCTTCATGAGGAATATATAGGAAGCTATTCTTCAGTTAGGGTTTCCACGAAAATAGCTAGGGTTAATTAGAGTTAACCTCAAGACTTGGTCATAGGTCTTTAACAACCAGATTAGGGTTAAGCAGAGTTAACCTAATGTCCACGTGAGTATCTGATCTGGACTGTATAAACCAGATTCCTGAAAATTCTCAGGAATAACAAATCTGCACAAATGTTAGATCAGTACAGGATGTCTTAACATTGGTTATGACAACAAGAATCCTGTTCACTGATTTTGGTAGAATGCAATAAATATGATCATTGCTTAATGATCAGCTAGACACTCATATTGAGTAGCTTCTGTATGACATTCTTTTTCTGCAGAATGTACCTTGTATCCCAGAATGTTATGACATCAGTCATGACATTCACAAAACTGGTTTTACCAAAAAAGATGCCAACAACCAAACACTTACAGTACGGTAGCCGTGAAGAGCTAATTGTAGAATCTCATGTCAGTCCTTATAGGTTACTGTCATTTTTTGTATGATCTTCTTGATGTTCTTATTTACGGCTTCGACAATGCCATTCATCTTTGGCCGGTAAGGAGAAGAATTATGGTGCTGGATCTTGAATTGCATGCACAATACAATGATCATAGTATTGTTGAGATTCGTACCATTGTCTGTGATGATTCTCTCTGGGATACCGTACCGACAGATGAGATTCTGTTTAATGAATCGGGCCACAACATTCTTGATAACGGAAGCGAAAGAAGCTACCTCAACCCACTTTGTGAAATAGTCAATGGCCACCAACATGAAGCGGTTACCATTAGAAGCTGTAGGTTTGATTTCTCTAATCATGTCAATGCCCCACATTACAAAGGGCCAAGGAGCCGTCAAGACGTTCAAAGGAACTGGAGGTACATGCACCTTATCAACATAGATTTGACATTTGTGACAAGTTCGGGAATGCTGATAGCAATCTGCTTCCATGGTATACCAATAGTATTCTGCCCGTAGGATCTTTTTAGACATCGTATGCCCACTAGAATGGGTGCCAAAAGTGCCTTCATGTAGATCATCCATGATCTTTTCTACCTCAACCTTGTCTACGCAACGAAGCAAAACAGAGTCGTGGTTGTGCTTATAGAGAATGCCATTACTGAGGAAGAACTTAGCAGAGAATCTTCTCAAGAACTTCTTATCATTGACTGAAGATCCTTTCGGATACTCTTGATCCTTGAGATACCTCTTAACTTCATGGAACCAAGGCTGGTCCACTACTTCTTCAGTATCGATCTCGTGACAGTAAGCTGGTTCATCCATCCGTTCAATGGTGATCTGGGGAGCCTCGTTACCCTACTTGAGTTTAAACATGGATGACATGGTGGCTAGCGCGCCCGCTAGTTGATTTTCCTCTCGTGGAAAATGCTCAAATGTAATTTCCTCGAAATGTGGGATTAATATCAACACATGTTCTTTGTAGGGGATGAGGTTAGGGTGCTTCGTATCCCATTCTCCTTTGATCTGACTGATGACTAAAGCTGAATCTCCAAATACACTTAAGGACTTGATTCCCAAATCTATGGCAGCTTTGAGACCAAAAATACACGCTTCATATTCTGCCATGTTATTGGTACAGTTGAAACAAAGTATTGCAGTGAAGGGAGTATGACATCCTTCAGGGGATATGATTACAGTAGCTATGCCATTGTCGAGTGTGTTAGAGGCTCCGTCAAAAACTAAGGTCCACCGGGATCCTTGTTCAGGTCCGTCACATGGCCTGAGTTCTTCACCAGTGTTTACCATCATGATGTCTTCATATGGGAATTCAAATTTCAAGGACTGAGTGATCCACAGCCTGATGAGCAAGGTGATCGGCCAACACACTTCCCTTTATTTCTTTTTGGGTAGTGTATTGGATGTCGTATTCTGTCAGGACCATCTTCCATTTTGCTATTCTCCCAGAGAGGGCAGGCTTCTCGAATATGTATTTAATTGGATCCATCTTGGATATCAATAAGATAGTATGGGTCAGCATATACTGTCTTAGCCGGCGAGCAGCCCATGCCAGAGTGCATCAAGTTTTCTCGAGCAGTGAATATCTTGTTTCACAGTCGGTAGAATTTTTGCTCAGGTAGTAAATAACATGCTCTTTTCGGCCAGACTCGTCATGCTGCCCCAACACACACCCCATTGAATTTTCTAAGACAGTTAGATACATGATCAAAGGTCTTCTCTCGACTGGAGGCATCAAAACAGGAGGCTCTTGAAGGTACTCTTTGATCTTGTTGAAGGCAACTTGGCATTCATCATTGCATTTGACAACTTGATCTTTCTTCAGTAATTTGAAGATTGGTTCACAAGTAGCGGTTAAGTGAGAAATGAATTGGGCGATGTAGTTTAGTCGTCCTAAGAATCCCCTGACTTCTTTCTTAGTGCGAGGAGCATGCATTTCTTGTATTGCTTTCACCTTGGCAGGGTCTACTTCGATGCCTTTACCGCTGACGACGAAGCCTAGGAGTTTATCGGACTTCACCCCAAATGTGCATTTATTCGGGTTCAATCTTAACTTGTATTTCTTTAGCCTTTCAAATAGTTTCTGCAAATGGTCAAGATGTTCCTCCTTAGTTTGAGATCTGACTATCATGTCATCTACATAGACCTCTATTTCATGATGGATCATGTCGTGAAACAGAGCTACCATGGCACACTGATAGGTTGCCCCAATGTTCTTCAACCCGAATGACATAACCTTGTAACAGAATATGCCCACTGTGTGAAGAAGGTCGTTTTCTCCATGTCCTCAGGTGCAATTTTGATTTGACTGTACCCAGAGAAACCATCCATGAAAGAAAATACCTTATGCTGTACGGTGTTGTCAACCAGAATATTGATGTGGGGAAGCGAGAAGTCATCCTTGGGGCTTGCCCTATTCAAATCTCGGTAATGCATACACATGTGCACTTTTCCGTCCTTTTTAGGTACTGGAACAACATTGGCGACCCATTGTGGATAGGAGGTGACAGCTAAGAATCCAGCGTTGAATTGTTTCATGACTTCAGTGTTGATCTTCTCTGACATGTCTGGCCTCATGCGATAAACTTTCTGTTTTACCAGAGGGCAGTCTTCTTTTGTCGGTAGACGATGGACCATGATATCAGTATCAAGTCCTGGAATGTCTTCGTATTACCAAGCAAAGACCTCAACATAGTCATGTAGTAACTGAGTTAAGTGCTTCTTGACACTAGGTTCCAGATTGGCTCCTACCTTGACTTCTTTCTTGTCCTCTTCGGTACCTAAGTTAACTGTGTCAACCTGTTCTTCGTGGGGTTGTATGGTCCTTTCTTCTTGTTGCAGTAACCTGGCTAGTTCCCCTGGCACTTCACAATCTTCCTCACCTTCGTCTTTGGCTTGGTGGATTATATTTTCAAAGTCACAATAGGCCATAGGAGAACTGTTACCCATGGGATCCTGAGTGGATGTGGATCTACATTTTATATGTGAGTGTGTGTAAGAGCATAGCTATCATTGAAAAAAATAAAAATGTAGAAAAAGAAAAACAAAGAGCGTAAAGTTTGTATGCAAAAACGTCCATGATTCATTGATGACATATGAAAATGAAGTAGCAACCCTTACAAATGGACCGTTGTGCCTCGGGTAAGACACAAGGTTTTAAACGTCTGAATTATTTAATTATTATAGGTCCGCCAAAATTTAAAGACAATTACTGTTGGATAAAAGTAATTGGGATAAAATCTTTAGCTTCCTAGTTGGTGAGTCCTCCACTGACAATTGGAAAAATCCAGTCTTCCAGTTCACAGTTGTCATCATCGCCCTCCACTGTGTTGACTGCATGGTTGCTGTTCTTCAAAGGTGGTCCTCTGGCACAAGCGTGGAGAATAGCTTTTTGTGCCTCTGAGGTGAATCCCAAACTAAATTTCCATATTTATAAGGGATATCCGGGAGTTGGCCCCAAATAGTACACCCACCTTTCTCGACTAATGCCTTGGCATCTTTCAGTGAAGACATCTTTAGCGGAGGTCTTGTAATCTTCGGGACTTGTGAAACAGTTTTGGTTGCTGCCACTGTTTGTGGGACTTCCTCGAAATGCTGAAATGGAGTTTCAATGAATTCACAATCCAATTCCACGTATCTGAAGGAGTTCAAGTGACTGACCATATATTCCTCTTCTCCGTGGATAGTAGTGATTTTACCTTTGGTTGGGTACTTCATCATCTGATGTAATGTAGAGGTGACGGCACCAGCGTTGTGAATCCAAGGTCGACCCAATAAACAGGAATAGGAAGGGAGAATGTCCATCACATAGAAAGTTGAATCAAAGGTTTGAGTTCCAACTTTAATGGGGATCTCCACCTCCCTATGCACCATTCTCTTTGAACCGTCGAAGGCCCTTACCACTATGTTACTGGGTTTTAAAGTCAAACCTTCATAGTCGAGTCTATCCAAAGCCTTCTTAGGAAGCATATTCAAAGATGAACCAGTATCAAATAGGACATGGGCCAAAGTTGTGCCCCTACATTCGACAGAAACATGCAATGCCTCGTTGTGTTTTCTCCCTCTAGGTGTCAGGTCAGCATCAGAAAAGCCTAAACCATTGTCAGCGTTCAAACTGGCCACACAGTCTTGGAACTGATCAGTAGAGGTTTCTTGTGGCACATGGGCAGTTTTAAGAAATTTCACCAAGGCCTTCGCATGAGCCTCGGAGCACAACAACAAAGCCAGCATAGAAATCTTTGACGGAGTCTGCCCTAGCTGTTCGACTACGTTGTAGTCGCTTCTCTTTATAATTTTTAAAATTTCTTCTATCTCCTTTTTGGAGGCCTCTGGGATAGATACTGATTGCGCCTTCATCTAGACAGGCTCAACCAGAATGCCTTTGCCCCGAGTCTCAGTCGACTCGGTGCTAAGGGTGTTAGTAGGGGTAACCATGGGAACTATAGTAGTAGTGTCAACAGGAACAAAAGTAGAGATGATCATAGGACTGGTAACAACTTTCGGAGGAGCAATCTCAGGGGAGAATACCCTTCCACTTCGGGTTATTTTGCTGGTTCCCGCAATATTGCCGATGTCGGGGTCAGCCTTCTCAAAAATCGAGTCTTCATTAGCCAGCCAATCCTGCTTGACACCGTGATAATAGACGTCACCCCCGTAGTTCCAGGGGACAGTTTTATCTGATGAGTACGGGATCGGTCCTGGCATAGTAATTATCAGTGGTGTCACTTTAGGAACTGATGTAATCCTAATGGGTCTTTTGGTGGAGACCCTAGAAGGATTAGCGGAAATGGTTACTATTGAAACATCTTTGTAAGCAATGGTTGGAATGGGAGTATTTTCAAACAAAATCTCTTTGTCATCAATTAGGCGTTGGACACCTGCTTTCAATAAATGACAATCAGTTGGTAGGGATAAACAGAGGTGGAAGCCTTCGCCACAGCCCGGAAATAAACCGGCCTTCAATAGGTCCCTCTTGATAGGCATGAGAGGAGTAACAAGTTCATCAACAACAGTAACAAACACATCATCTTCAACAACGTTAACATCACGACCATGCTTGGGCATAGGAGCAGTGATAAAATTTGGGGTCTCAGGAGCATCAAACTCAATTTCTTTTGCCTCGAGAAGGTATTGCACCTTGTTTTTCAAGGCCCAACAGTTGTTGGTATCATGGCCTGGACTTTCTGAATGGTAAGCACAACGAGCATTAGGGTGGTAATAAGGAGAGGTGGTGTTAGGATTCTTCGGGGCTTCCTTCAACGTTACCAGATTAGATCTCAATAAATGTGGTAGGACTTGAGACAACATTATATTTATCCGGGTAAATTGTCTTACCGGTCTTTCTGTTCTAGGCTGATTATTCCTTTGTTGAGTAGGTGTAGGTTTAGGGATCATGATGGCCCCTATCGTTGGACGATGTTCAGTTCTATCCTGATTCCTTTGAGGGTATAAAACACCAACCTCTTTCTTCCCAATGAATGGTTTTCTCACGACACTAGAGGATGCGTCCTTTTGGATCTTCCCACTCTTAATCCCAGCTTCCACTCTCTCCCCGGTCAAGATCAATTCAGTGAAATCGACTGAGGAGCTTCCAATTAGATGATTAAAGAAAGGACCAGACAGGGTGCCCAGAAACATGTCTACTAGATCTCTATCTGATAGGGGGGTTGGACTCTTCCTGCTAAGTCCCTCCATTTCTGAGCGTAGTCTTTGAAACCCTCGCTTGAACTCATGGCTATACTCCGGAGTTGAGTACGGGTGGGAGTAAGAACTTCATTGTACTGATACTGTTTATAGAAAGCAGTGGCAAGGTCTTCCCAATTATGGATATTGGACCTTTCCAGTTGATAGAACCAATCTAGCTGAGTCCCGGATAGACTATCCTGAAAGAAGTGGACCCACAAATCTCTGTCAGCAGTGTGAGGCTGTATCTTCCTCACATAAGATCGGAGGTGCATCTTGGGACACGAAACCCCTTCGTACTTAGAAAACACTGGTGCCTTGAACTTTGGTGGAATAAAAATCCCACACACCAAACCCAGCTCTTCAAAGTCCAACCCAGGCACTTTCTGAATCTCCATTGCGCTTAAGCGATCTTCCAACTGTTTGTATTTATCGTCAGCCGGAGGATACTACTCTTCAGAGTAATCTTCTTCTTCTTCCTCTTCAGATTCTAGATGATCAGTCACTTCCTTGTTTTTTCCTTCTTGATTGTCCCCTTCACCTGATGATGTTGCGAAGTCTAGGGTCCGTCTGGCTGGAACTGGGAACCTTCTTCCCAGATTCAAAACACCGGTTGATTTCTTTGCTTTCTTCTTCTTTTCTTTGATCAGTAAATTTTTCAGCTCATCTTGTCCTTTTTCCAGAGTCAAGAACATTTGTTGAAACTGAGCGTTCTGCGCCTGGAGATCTTTTACTGTCTGCTCAAGATCTATCTTACTGAAATAAACAATAGAAAGATAAGGATACCTGTTGTAAGAAACCTGCTTATGTTATGATGAATGAAGATGTATATGCAAATGATTTCAATGAAATTAAAGATTTAAATTTGCTTTAGATAAAAAGGAAACACGCATTATATCAATAAATCAAAGTTTGAGTACATCACGCCTCTTTGGGCTTACAAAGAAATACAAAAACTCTAAGATAAAAAGTTGTACGCATTCTCTTTGGTGCGATGTAGGCGTTTAGACTCCGCTCCTCATGAAGCTGCTTGGTGAGTTCCAGAACCTTCTTCTCGCTGGCGTAGAATTGGGCCTCGAAGGTGTCTCGTTCCCCTTTAAGCTGTATCCAATCCCTTTGCAAGTCTTCGAGAGAGGTGGGCATGTCAGGATACAGGATAGTGTATGGGATATCTCCTTCCACAACAGGCTCTATGATAACCGGGAGACTGGAGGGGTAAGGCATCATAAAACTTTGAGCACGGGCTCGTACCCATTTGAGGCAAGGCTCAAGAGGGATGGAATTCTTTTGCCCCAATGTCTTTCTATCTACCTTGTTCAACATCCTCCAAGCTCGGATAAATCTCTGGCGGTGACCTTAATCATCATTCTCGTAGTCAAATACCAACCCTTGAATAAGCATCTCATGTGGGCCATCCCTTCGGGCGTAACCAAATTGTCTTAAGGCTAAGCAGGGGTTGTAGGTGATACCTCCTCTAATGCCAAGTAAGGGGACATTAGGGAATTCTCCACAATGGTCGACGATAGTAACACTCTCTACAGATCGGGAACACCAATGGATGTTTGAATGTTTAAGTTTCATCAACCTATGTGACCACCTTGAACCTTGCTCGTTCTTTAATATAGATTGGGGAAGATGCAAAATAAACCATCTTGCCAAGATAGGAGTATAACACATGAGAATACCTCTTTTCCTCATAGTGCGATTGTGAAAAGAATGTAGGATGTCTCCTAACAAAGTAGGCACCGGGTTACGAGACATGAAGATTTTGACGGCGTTTACACTATGAGTTGGTCAGGATTTGTAAACAAAACCATCCCATAGATGAGGAGAGCCACAATTTCCTCAAAAGCTTGCAAGTTCAAGGAGTTCCAACAGTTTTGGGCTTTCTCAAACAAGAACTTGGCTAAGAAACCCTGACACCACTTCTTGTTTCCCAATTAGCTGTGACATCAGATGGTTGCAAGTGTAGGGCTTGAGAAATCTCTTCTGGCTTTAGATATTTTTCCATACCATTGAAGGGTAGTTGATTGAGAATGGGAATCCTTAAGAGTTAGGATAATTTTTTCAAATTTGGCACAAGTTGATAATCGGGAAATGTGAAGCAATGGTGTAAAGGATCAAAGAATTGGAAGAGCACCTTCATCATATCTTCATCAGTTTTGGAGGTAACCAAGTTTAGGATGCGACCATGTCTTTCGGTAAATGGAGAATTCTCAGGAACCTTTTATGCTAACTCTTTAAGTTGAGGAGGGATCCTTACGAGATTGACTTAAATGGTTTTTCTGCGAATAGAATCCATGTCCTACAAAATAGAACAAAGATAAATCCCAAAAATCCTTGAAATGGTTAGTGAGTATGAGTGTGATGATATGATGTTTATGATGTTATGTACAAGTATATATATACAAACAAAACAAATAAGTCGTTAGGTTTAGGCTTGCATGGAGTCTCATAAGTAAGTACCCTCTTGAAGTTTAGTTGGCTCAAACCTGTCCTAGCAATAGTAACCGCGTTCTAAGGGAGCTTAATATCACTGGTTTGTCTTCTCGGACATTGTTTCAGCGCAAGCCTCTTTAATGGCGACCGAAATATCCCAAAAAACCAAACCTCAATGAGTGTAGTATCGAGTATCTACCAACTTCGGACTGCACCAAAGTCGATCATCTCACTACATCCTAATGGCTAAGTTAGTCAAGTAAAGGTTCTAAAAGTCAATTAGTGCTTCATGACATCACTCAGCGGCCCCGTATTCTCCCTGACTATCCAAGGGCTACCAGTACCCACAAATATGTCGCACTAACGTAGCTATTGCTTAGACCATGTCGATATTCCTCGCACAGTTTCCACAATGTATTGCTACTTACCTATAAGGTATCCCAAATCTGGGTAGAGGATTCAAACCCAAACAAAGAACCAAAATGTAAAGCATACAAGTCAAACAATGAAAGAAAATAAATGTGATCTAGCCCTAAGGTAACCCCACTTTTAGAATTTATTCCCCAACAGAGTCTCCAGTTCTGTGATACGATGGTAGAACAAACTTGGGTGTTTTGCATTTGATCGCAAATGTTGCGGTTAGAAAGAGTCGCCACCGACTTTTCTTTTATCCAAAAGGAAAGGTGAAAAAGCATAGGAAAGACCTTTGAGATTATTTCTTGATTTCAGGGGGTAGATTATGAAAAGGGAAGGTGTTAGCACCCTTTCCATCCATGTTTTTCCATGGGCTCTTAGTTACTTGCTAGATCACTTGCTTTTGTTTGAAAATGTGCTTTGTGTGGTTTTTGAAAGTATTTTGAAAAGGTGCCATCGTTTGGGCAAACTTTGTAATGATTATCGTTCGTAAGAATGTATACAAAGTGTTGATCTTTTGAAAATATTTTCAAGTTTGAAAGATGTGTTTGAAAGTGTTGGTGTTTGTTTTGAAAATAGCAAGGATGTTTTGGTTTGAAAATGAGCAAGCAACTGAGAACAATCTAACTACTCAAAAGTCTTTCATGTTTATTTTCTCTTTCCTTTGACATTGTTTTCTTACCATTTATTTGGTAAGTAATCATATCTTTGGATGTGAAAGGAACGGACAAGGGTCATCGTATAGCCATGATTAGCAATATTGTAAGATATCTTAGCATTTACTTTAAGGGACTAAGATCATTTTTGAAAGGAAACTTTGATAGCATCATCGAGGGACTATGATCTTGTATTTTTGCTTGTTTTTGCTAAGATACCTCACATGCATAATATGGCCATTTTTGTAAGGCAACCAAGTGGATTTACCCTAAGGGTGTTTGTGTGCAAGTGTATTGATTTACATGCTTGATTTGTCTTTGAATTAGGGTTTTCTAAGCATTGATTTTAATCTTTCCATACAAACCCTAATTACTAGCATTTGTATATAAAGCATTTAAATTGCGGAAAATAAAAATACTAAGCTATTACATCATTTAGGGGAGGGGGTGTACAAATTACAAATGGGGAATTGCAAGAAATTAAATCTAAATAATTATCACAACCATATTGAATTTGAATAAATGTACAAATTTGGATAAGTAAAAATGCAAGAATTTAAATGTAAAAAGAAATGTGATTTTTGTTTGGTTTTCATGAAAAGGGTTTTTTGACCTAATTAAATAAAATAAAATAAAAAACTAAAAATAAGAAAATTAAGATTAAGTTAGTAAAATAGATTAATTTAAAGAGAACGAAAAGTTTTAGGGTTTTTTGTGAACTTGATTAAATTAGTAAAATAAATTAATTAAATAAAAGTCCTAAGTTTTAAATTGATTTTAATTTACAAGAAAATAATATAATAATAATTAAGACTAATTATCTAAGTATTTAAAAAAATGGAAATTAATTTATTAAAGGAAATGTTTTTTATTCTTTTGTTTTATGAAGAGAAATAAACTAAATAAAAATAAAATAATAAAATATAAATATTTTTGGATTTTTATTAGTAACAATAACAATGATATTAATAATAATAATAATAATAATAATAATAATAATAATAATAATAATAATAATAATAATAATAATAATAAAGAAAATAGAAAAATAAAGATAAAGAAAATGGGCCAGGATGTATGAAAGCAAAACAGGGAGGCGATGTTCAGCAAAAAATATAGAAAGCCCAAAGCTTGGGGCCCAACGCTGCAAACAACAACCAAAAGTGAAAAAATGTGAGAAAAATAAACAAAAGGGTACCACTGGGGATCGAACCCAGGTCCTTAAGGTAACAGGAACGCGCTTTAACCACTGGGGTGGTGATACATCCGTTAACTTGTATGAAATAATAAATACATAACATAAAACTTGCTCTGACTGTACTTCATCTTCAACCTTCAGCCAAAGGATCTGTAACTTGTTCATTCTTCAACCATTTTCAGAAATGTAAACATGAAACTTGTGTATTTTTTCATCACAAATCCAACCATGTAACTAATTTAAACTAACATTCAAAGATAAGGATGAATTTATGAAAGTACCAAATTCTAACCTAATCGTTCCAACAAATTCAAACTCAAAATTCTCCATGTTTAAGAAACATAAATGAAATCTATGGACATGTATAGTTTCAGGGAAATGATATCTACATTCTATCTTTACAAATATAAGCCTAACAATGCCTAAATAATAAGATAGAAGTTCAAGAAAAATACCTCAAAACTGGAAATCATGAAATGGATTGGAGCTTGTTTCAGGCAATGGTGATGATCAGGCCAACTCCCTTGGACCTCTAGGAAGCTAATGCAATGGCTGGCTTGAGCTGGGAATGGATGGAATGGTCTGGAGAAGTCCAAGTGTGATGCTCTGTTTTTGAACTTGGAAATGGGTGAAGATGGTGTTACAGTCGTGTAACAGGGACAAGGATGGCTTGTGTATGATGCTTGGAAGCTTTTGGAAGCAAAAGGCCAAGAAACGCACGAGAAGTTTTTGATTTTGGGATTTCTGGCCAGAATATGCCACAATGGAAGTATGAGATGCAATTCTGAGTTCTTGTGTGTTTGAGGGCTTAAGCATGCGTGTGTTTTCTTGCAAATAACTTGTGTATCTATAAGCAAAAGGTTGTGAGGCTTGAGAGGGTCAGAAGTACAAGATATAGGCTGATTGCTATGTTACTTGATTTTAAAGAAAAGTGGGAAGTATGGTTTCAAGGTGAAGTACAAGCATGGGATGATTTGTTAGAGGCTTGAGACAAGTTTCCTTTGGTTTATAGATGGTGTATGATCAGAAGAGAACAAGTGCAAAGCTCAAGAACTGATTTTAAGCATAAAGCTACTTTTCCAAAATGGCATTATACACTTTCTTCCTAAAATGGACATAAGCATGGGCATTGCATTGAATGATTGAGTTTAGACCTCTAACAGTTGTGCAAACATTTAATTATGGAGTGCCTAACAAGTTTGAGGCCTGCAAAGCAAAGATTATGCAGCCTAGCAAAGATTTGCAATTTTGTTCATCATGAAAATGACCTATAATTCAAGAATGAAATACCAACTTCATGCTTTCAATTCTCCTTGATCACAAATGATCTCAAGGAGTTCTTAGAAATTTTAGAAATCTTGTAATGTGCTCTACAACCCCTCTTTGAATCACTTTTGAAAATTCCCCTTGGAACTATGTGAAAAATTGCCATGAAGTTAGGTCAAAATCCTGCCTAAAGTAGGGCAAAATTTTCACTAAGTGTTTAGTTTCATGACCATGTATTCACAAAATCATAACTTGAAATCCATGCATTTATAGGAGAAGTTGTGTAAATAAATGTTTTAAATCTCATGGAGATCTACAACTTTCATGTTGAAAGTTTCTTTTGAATCATCTTGCATCATGGTGAAAAATTGGCTCAAAGTTGTGAAAAAATATGAAGTTTTCAACACTTAGAAAAATTTCTAAGTTTGAAAACTTTGACTTTTCAAAATGAATTCTTGACTTTTTGATTTCTTGATGAACAAGTTTCATATTTTGATATGTATTGATGAACTGTGATCTTTGACACTTGGTTTTGACCAAAAAGTCAAAGTTTGATTTTTCAGTGTACAATTGACTTTTGATCAGTTGACTGAAAATCAACTATCAATCAAATGACCTTGAGAAATGTTTTGAGTCATACCATTATGTAAAAATTATGAAATTGAACTCTTGAGATCATGCCTCAATCCAATTAACCATTTTCTAGGTCAAAAATCAAAAATTGCCCCTTCTCAATCAAAACCCTAATTTTGACCATTTTGCCCTTTTGATGATTTGATCAAATTTCTTGAGGAATTATGGTCCAAACTTGATCAAATGATACATATGAGTTTATAATGTTGATATGGCTAAAAAATTATGAAGTTTGACTGTAAATTGGACATAGTTGACTTTTTCCCCAATACAGTTGATTTTTAGGTCAACTAGTCAATTGACTGAGAAAAAATGTGATCCAAGGCTTGAAACTTGACATGAGTAATCTTGAGGGTCCATAATGATATATGAAAGTCAAATGAGTAATTAAAAGTTCAATTATCCTTGTGCAATCTCAAACCCTAATTTCAGTCATCAGTGCTTAAGGAGGTGTCTTGAGCTGATCAACCCTTGTGCAGTCTTGAACCAAAGGAGATCTTGTGAGAAAATGTTTGATAAATGAGAGGGCAAATTTTGGGATACAACAGCTGCCCCTGTTCAATCTTCTTAAGCCTGAAAAGTTAGATTGGCGAGTCTGCCATTCGTGACTTGAAAGTGGAAGATGATTGAACACTAGAGTGCCCAGAAATTTGCACTCGATAATGTGGTGGTTGATTGTGTAGGGAATGGGCTTAAAGATTCCATTTGGAGAGATAATGGAAAGTTGTTGGAGATGGGCTTACAGACACCATCCAAAAGTGATTGTTGGCAGAAATGGAAGAAATGTCAGAATAAATCTCTGGTTGATTTATACTGAAATAGTAGATGTGTTGGGTTGAATACCAGAATAATATCCATAAATGGATTGTATCTGACTCGTGTCTGAAATGTACTGGATGAGTGTCAGAATGACATCCATATCTAGATCGTATCTGAACTGTATATGAAGACTGAATCTGAATGAGTATCAAAATGGCGTCCGTATCTAGAGCGTATCTGAACTGTATCTGAAAGCTGGATCTGAATGAGTATCAGAATGGTGTCCGTATCTTGAGCGTATCTGAAATGTATCTGAATGAGTATCAGAATGGCGTATATATCTGGAGCGTATCTGAACTATATCTAGAAGCTGAATCTGAATAAGTATCAGAATGGCGTCCGTATCTGGAGCGTTTCTAAATTGTATCTAGAAGCTGAATCTGAATGAGTATCAGAATGGCGTCCGTATCTAGAGCGCATCTGAACTGTATCTGAAAACTGAAGCTGAATGAGTATCAGAATGGCGTCCGTATCTGAAGCGTATCTGAACTGTATCTGAAAGCTGGATCCGAATGAGTATCAGGATGACCTCCGTATCTGGAGCGTATCTGAACTGTATCTGAAAAATGAATCTGAATGAGTATCAGAATGGCGTCCGTATCTTGAGCGTATTTGAACTGTATCTGAAAGTTGGATCAGAATGAGTATCAGGATGGCATTCGTATCTGGAGCGTATCTGAACTGTATTCTAGAAGAGTGTATGAGAACGAGCCCGTGTATGATTGCTTCAGCTGGTCGTGTAGATAATTGTCCTGGCTTGTTTCAGGTATTAACCTCTGACCTTTTAAAAATTGTTGATGATAGCCATCTGTTGATTAACCTTATCCTGAAAAAGGTAAAATGTTAGCTGTATGCAATGTCATGATGTATGAAATGCATGGTGGAATGATGTTCTCGAAATAAATGAGATTGTGTCTATGCACTTATGTTGTCAATGCTATGTAATTTATGCGCATGTAAGCTATTCTGCTGCAATGCCGTTGGATTAGGGAAAATAAATCCCTGATTGTTGCTGGGGATGTGGAGTGTAAGTCTTCATGTTTTGAAGTTGAAGTGTTGATGAGTTTCCACTTGTTAGAGAAATAAACTCTATTGTGAAAGGGAAATGTCGTGCATTGCTTGTTGACCTTGTGAAAACCTGCTGGGGAATCCTAAGAAACTGGGCGACTTTCACTGGGGAATCTTCGGAGTGGTAACCAGAAGTTTTGTTCCATTGGGGATGTGATAGAGCTTGATATCATTGAGCTGCATACTGGAGATATGATAACGATCCTGTAGTGGGATGTCCTTTTTTCCAATCTTGTTGGACAAGTATCTGCGGGGGACTTTATGGAATAGTCAAAATACATCATCCTATTTCTTAACACCATTAGCGATTGTCTTTCTATTTTTGGTTCCTCTTTTTTGTTCATTTGTAAACAGTAGTCATGTTCAAATGCATATGTTCAAATGCATATGTTCAAAGATAAATCATTGGACGTTTTTGTAAGCAAAACACGGAAAAAGAAAAACAAATAGTTTTGCACTTTCAAAGGGATATCTTTGTATTGACTTGAATAATTATTTTTGTACAATGAGACGAACATTCTAGTAAGAGAATGTCGTATTAGAAAAATGAAAATTGATACAAAGAAAAGATAGCTATGTGAAATAATCCCATGGGGTTCCCATTCTGCTATAGCCTTCGTGTCTCTGAGCCTCTTTCATGATTTAAAATGGATATAACCTTCGTGTCTCTGAGCGTCTTTTCTAAGTACAAAGAATCTATGTGTTTTTCATGATTTAAAATGGAAATAACTTTCTGCTCAAGCATCCAAATGAAAACTTTCAAAGAACATTGTCAAGTTTGATCATCCAACTTTCCAAAGAACCCATGATTGCATCATAAAGGTCCCCGAGTAGTGAGTTATGCATGGTTGAAGTTGGCTCCATGGAATCTATTATTTGCTTCGAGTCAGAATTTTTAATATGAGTAAACTTGGATACAAGTCGAATTACTCAATGTTTAGTTGCTAAACATGTTTAACTAATTATCTAGTGCATTTTGATGAGAATTGCACTTGATGTCAGGTCGTTTTGATGCATTTCAAGTCACACATTTGGCATGATCAAAACCAGCTTGCTTTGCATAAATCAATCAACATTTCTCTCAAGCCTCATAACCATTCACTTTTCCTACAAATAGAGACCCTCTCCACATAATTTTGTAAATCTTTGATAGCCAAAGAAGCTTTGCCAAACTTCTTCCTTCTCTCTCTTTTCTGAATTATCAATTTCTCATTTCCTTCACTTCCAACTCTTATTTCTTGATTAATTCTTCATCACTGAACTCTACTGAAGCTAACAGAAGAAGAACCAAGCCTTGAAGTGCTCTAAATTGTGCTAGCCAAGTCAAGTTTTAGAGCAATTTCAGTGGACTTCGTTCAGGTAGGAATTGACATCAATTATTCTAACTCGAATTATTGGAATGGTCTATGATGTTCATTGATGCTTGCTGATGGTTTAATTCTGGTTAACTGATGCGTTTGATACCTCTGCTTTTAAATTCAAATTTCTCAAATTTCTCTGGTTTTTTTCAAATCGAGTAAGTTATAGTTTAAATAAATTTTTCGCTAGGGGTTGGTTAGAATCGTATAGATGAGATGAATTCAATGATACCGCTATGAGATTCTAGCATTTCCGTTTGAAGAATCTCACAATATCCCAATTCGTAGGTGGCTGGAGGTTGAAGACGACCTACGTGTCGTTCTTCAACCAATGAACCTTAACCAATTGTTTTAATTTGATTGGTTTGACTATTTTGTGTTACAAACGCGTGCATTGACTCTGTCTCACCGTGTGTCCACACCTTTGGTTCATTCAAATTGCCACCTTGTTTAAAAGTACCTCTAGATCCAACGCTCTACATTTTTTTTCTTGTTTTATATTTTATTTTTTTAAAACTGATAATCCTGTGTGAAATTCAAGGATGACCATAACATGCACATCCCGTCAGATCCACCAGACCTGCTTACTAACACGCTTTGACACTGATTCAATGGTCTATATTATTTTAGCTTTATTTTTATTTTCTGGTTTTTCTATTTAATTGTTTTAAACTTTAAAAATTCATAAAAAATTCATTTAAACTTATAAAATTGTGAAAAAATTATCAAAAATACTTTTGATTTTTCTCTTTGTGATTTTTATTTTTTCACAATTTTATTTTGTGATTTGGTATTTTTTTATGATTTTTCACTTTATTTTACTTGTTTTAATTGTTTAAAAAAACTTTTTGATCTTTTAAAATTCTGAAAATTTTATGGAAGGATCCAATGACCTCTCAACAAATATTGGTGACCTGATTTTATTTTTATTTTTGATTTTACTATTTTTTTTATACAAATTTAGGTTTATTTTTCTTATTTCTTTATATTTTAAAAATAGTTTTTGACTTTTAAAAATTCTAAATATTTTTGTCAACACTTGTTGACTCATGTTTGACCTCTGATATTTTTTTAATATTTTTATTTTGGTGTTGTAATACATGTTGTGTATTTTACCAATTATTTCCTTTTCATAAATCATTTAAAATTAGTTTTTATATTAAATATATTTTATTATTTTTTATTAGTCCTGATTTGGATACATGAGTATTACTTTGGAACAAGTTCTTCAACCTAATTGGATCTTGGGTGTTAATAGGTTGAAAAACCAAATCCACCAAAATGGATGAACAATGTTGATCATATTTGAAACCCTAATTTCATCTGAGGCATTGATTACACTATCATTCCCCTCTCTCTTCATCTTATCCCTTTCTTGTTTTTACTTGTGCTATATATTTTTGAAGAATGATCTACATATCATTTCTCTAACATGTATGGTACATAGATTGCTATTGACCGGCCTCAAAATAGGCGTGGCTTCTACATAAGTCCACTTAGATTGCTTAACATAATGCTAAGTTTGTCCCGATTCGAAAAATGATCATCTGTGGCCCAAACTTTTTGTTTGAAAGCCCAAGTATAATTGATTATTGGATTTTGGTTCAAAACCTTTGAAGCTTCTTGTTAGGAGGCTTTGGTCTTACCAATCCTCTAACAAGCCTTCATCAACTTTGACCGAAGTTCTATCTTCAATTATAGTTGGACATATGTGTTGGCTTTTAGTATTTGAAATTAATGATATACTTGACAAAAACAAATGAAACTTGTTGTTGTGAGGCTTTGACTTTATCAATCTTCTAATGAGTTTTCAAAAGCAAGTTTCAAGATGGTCATTCAACTAACTTTTTGTTATAGTTGACCTCTAAATTCTAATTCACTAACAATTAACTTTACTTTATGCCTTTATTTTGTGCATTTACTTTTATGTACCATTTATTTTTTAGCATTTACATCTCATGTTATTTGCCTTTTGCTCACTTGAGCATTTATTTTCTACATTTTTATCTTTGCTCACTTGAGCTTTATTATTTATTTTTTTTGTAAATATACTTAATAATCAACTTAGACATTAAAAAATATTAAGGTTTCTTGGACTACTTGGTTACTATCCCTAGCACTGTGGAGTTGTAGATTCCTGAGACCTAGGATTAGAAGCCATGAGACCTTGGAACTCTGTAATCTTTGGTTGGTATTTTTGTGAAGATCTTCTGAAATCCTTGGGTTTACTCCAAGGCATTGGTTTGAATTTTTTATGTGTGCAGGTTATTCTGATTTTCATGCTTTGTCTGTGATTGAGAATTCCTTTATATACAGTTGTTACTCTGGCCAATTTTTGTCAATGAAGACTTTGCTTGGTTCTTAATTCATCTGAAGCTTGGTATTCCTCAGAGGTTTAGTATTTTTGCTTGCTTAGTTTTAATCCAAAGGATGGGAATTCTACATTGACTTCTTTATATTAAGTGTTGGCTTCTTGTTGGTTAGACCATTCTTTTCCTTAGCTTATACTTTGTGTACTTAGGATAGCCCCCTCATCTCCTCCTATCTTCTTTAATTTCAAAAATATTTTCTCCCTCATTTTCAAAACTCTTCTTGTTTTCTAACTTGAACCAATTTCATAATAAACTTGGACTTAGGTCCATGCATTTTTAAAATCTTTTCTTAATTAAACTTTAATCAATTTAACCATACTTTGACATCTTTTTTTTAAGACTAAAAGTCATTAACCTCATTCAAACCATTTTGCCACTTTGGCTTTTTTACTTTAAAACTTTTCTCAAAAGATTAGAATCTTGTTAATTCTTGTAGTGACGCAAGCTACTATACTTCTATGGTATATATTGAAGAGAGCTATTTTCCACTTGGGTGTTGAGTGATGGATTTTAAATCCAAGTTATATCCTCCAATTTGAGATGACACAAATGCTCCTTTCTCATAATTGTGGGTAATAAGTATGTTTTCCACTCAGATATGACGATGGTGTCTCTTATCTTAAAATTAACCAACACACATGTGTTTTAAAATTTTTAAGGTGAACTATGAGTACCCTGATCCCCTATTTCACGGAAGGTGGTATGTATGCACTAAAGGTTCGCAATCGCGGCGGGTGCAAAATTATAAAAAATATTCCTTTTCTCATCTCCACCATCTTATTTTTTATATACACTTTTTATAGCCAAAATACACAAACTTTCAAAGAGGTTCCTGCGGAGTAGCATAGATGTTTAGGGTGCTAATACCTCCCCTTTTCATAACCAACCCTCATACCTAGATTCTCCCCTCTTTTTTGGGTTTATTCACTCTTTTCCCATTTTCTTTGGAAACAATAAAGCACAGTGACAATCTTTATTTGATTTGTACGAGTTAAGTCAATCCAATGGCTTAGTCTCAACATTTCTATCGCTACAGTATCCAGAAAAAAGGAATGAAAACCAAAGATGAAGAGTACCGTACTTCGAATATGAGGACGAGAACAAGAATGAAGTTGTTGAATATTTATGATTCAAATGAACGAAAAGGGTGAAGATTTGAGTTCCAAATGAATGTATATGATAACGATACAGACTACCCTACCGTTGTCTCTATGGTTTGCTTGTTCACCTAGGGAATCTTATGAAAGAAATGCAGAATAAGTTTAGTTTTAATTTATCAGTAAAACCTTTAACCACACTTGAACAATTCAATCATAGTGGAAATTTAAATCATCTAACGATGGTTGAGTAAAACCACCATTGTTAAATCATTCTCAATTTATGTTTTCAATAATGGAATTAAGTGGCACATGCTTAATGTAATTGAAAAAATGAAAAAATATAGTTGTTAGGAATCAAATCTTGTTACACATAATTTATCACCATGATTTTTAAGAACAACTGTCATTTAATTAATTTTTATAAAACAAGACATTCACCAGGTGCTTCAACTTTAACATATTACAACGGTGTATAAGATAACGTTATAACTTTGGTGTTATTGTATATACATTTAGTAGTAGTGTTCCGATAACAACAATCCACTCAAAAGGATACAAAGTTGCTGCAATCAATCCACTATAGGGAATAATAGAGCGGTTGGAAACAACACCAATCATCTTCTAGGCTTCGTTGGGGAAAACAACATATAAACCCTGTTGTAGATGGTAACATCACATATGGTGAGGAAAACCATTATACAAGCTCAACTGGGAAAAACAAAAAAATGGCATCCTGCTACGGGAGAAAACAAATGCTGGGAAAACACCAGAAACTCTTCTTGGGGATTAACAATTCTGTTGGCACACACCAAGCTAAGAGACCCTATGGGAAACAAATACCACAAGCTAAAACATACCAACATGCTAAAATAAATTTGTTGAAGGATAACCATAAAATGCTTCACAGTTCAAGGGGAGGAAGGGTTCATTCTATGCTTCAAGTTTCTTCTATCCCTATAATAACTGTTTTTTATTCTTTTGGTTTACAAATTGAAGTAAATTTTTTTTGTAATTTCAAAAAACATGATTTGTTATTTAAATATTTTTGTTTCAAAAAATAATATCTACAATAAATGAAATTTTGGCAAGCAGAATAAAATAATAGTTGCAAAGAATTTGATAAAGGATCAAACTTTATTAATAGAATGGTAGTCCACAAATGGCGTGACTGCACAGATGATCACAAAGTTTAGGAAAATGGTAAATACATGGAAAAGGTACATTTAAGTACAATGACCGTTATTCTCCTTAACAACTTTGAACTCCTGTATTTAGGCTTCAATTGAGAAGTGATGAGAATCTGATGAAGATTATTGTTTCAAGCGATCAAGTCTTGTTTGACGCAACTACTTGCCAAGAATCCTTAACTTTTGCCTAGATTTTCCTTGCGGGTTTTCAATCTACCTAACTGATTTATTCTGTTTATGTCTCTAATTTTTTCCTGAATTTCCCTTTCGAGTTTTTAGCCCACCGAGACGCTCATTTTTGCCTAAGCCGCCCTTTCGAGTTTTCAACTTAGCGAGTTGTTCTTTTATTATATTTTTTAGGCGAAGTATTTCTTGACAACATCAGCATTCACGGAACGTGGGAGCTCCTCACCATCTATAGTTTTCAGAGTTAATGCACCACTGGAGAAGTCTTTCTTGACAATATATGGGCCTTCATAATTAGGAGTCCACTTGCCCCTAGAATCATTATTGAAAGACAAGATATTTTCTGAGTACGAGGTCTCCATCTATGAATTCACGAGGTCTGACCTTCTTATCAAATGCTTGTTTCATTCTCTTCTGGTATAATCGGACATGACACAAGGCCGCCATTCTCTTTTCTTCAATCAAATTCAGTTGGTCAAACCTATTCTGGACCTATTCAGCCTCGAACAACTTGGTTTCCATTAAGATACACAGAGATGGAATCTCAACCTCTATGGGGAGCACTACTTCCATACCATAAACAAGAGAGAAAAGGGTTTCCTCTGTTGAGGTGCGGACAGATGTATGATACCAATGCAAAGCAAAAAGGAGCATATCATGCCAATCCTTATATGTAACCACCATATTATGGATGATCTTCTTGATATTCATATTAGTATCTTCAACATCCCCATTCATCTTGGGCTTGTAAGGAGAAGAGTTGTGATGCACAATTTTGAAATTGTCACAAGGCTCTTTCACCATCTTGTTATTCAAATTCAAACTGTTGTCGTTGATAATCTTGCTTGGCACGCCATACCCATAAATAATGTGATTCTTAATAAACCGGACCACAACCTGCTTGGTCACATTTTCAATGGATGTCGCTTCCACCCACTTGGTAAAATAGTCAATAGCGACTAAGATGAAACGATGTCCATTCGAAGCCTCAAGCTCAATAATTCCAATCATAACAATTCCCTACATTGAAAAAGGACATGGGGAGGAGATAACATTGAGAAGAGTTAGAGGCACATGAATCTTATCAGCATAAACCTGACACTTATGGCACTTCTTCACAAATTTGTAGCAATCATATTCCATTGTCAACCAATAGTAACCTTCTCTAAGCATCTTCTTAGCCATTGAATGTCCATTGGCATAGGTACCAAACGAACCTTCACGAGCTTCATGCATTAACATGTCTGCTTCTTTTCTATCTACGCATCTAAGCAAGACCATGTCATAATTTATTTTGTATAACACATCTTCATTGAGGAAGAAACTGCCATCAAATCTTCTCAATGTTTTCCTATCTTTGTTGGATGCCCTAAGTAGGTATTCTTGAGTTTGATGGAAATGCTTGATATCATAATACCAAGGCTTGCCATCTGAAACCTCTTCTATTGCAAACACATGAGTAGGTCTATCAAGACGTATGATTGTAATTTGAGGTGCTTCATTCGGGAAACTCACCTTGTACATGGAAGACAAAGTGGCCAAAGCATCTGCGACCCAATTCTCATCTTGAGGAATATGATGAAATTCAACTTTATTGAAGAAGGGTAACAATTTCCTTGCACAATCTTTGTAGGGAATCAAACCAGGATAACGAGTCTCCCATTATCCTTTAATTTGCTCAATTACCAAAGCTAAGTCTCCATACATATCAAGAATCTTGAATCTTAAATCAATGGATTCCTCGAGTCCCATTATAAAAGCTTCATACTCTTCTATATTATTTGTACAATCAAAGATCAACCTCATAGTGAAAGGGATGTGGGAACCATGGGGTGTAATGATCACAACACCAATTCCTTTACCATAAGAATTCAGAGCTCCATCAAATACTAAACCCCAACGAGACCCGAATTCTGGTCCTTCTTCTAGCAATGGTTCATCACAATCTTTGGCTTTCATATACATCACATCTTCATCCGGGAAGTCAAAGTTGATGGACTGGCAATCATCAATTGGTTGGTGAGCAAGGTGCTCTGCCAACACACTACCTCTAATAACCTTCTGAGTATGGTATTCAATATCATATTCAGACAACAACATCTATGAACTGGCAATTCTTCAAGTAAGAGAAGGCTTTTCAAATATGTACTTAATTTGATCCATTTTGGATATCAACCAAGTAGTATGATTCAACATATATTTCCGCACACGCTTAGCAGCCCAGGTCAAAGTATAACATGTTTTTTCAAGAAATGAATAATGTGACTCGCAATCGGTAAACTTCTTGCTGAGATAATAAATGGAATATTATTTCCTACATGTTTCATCTTGATGACCCAAGACACAACCCATGGAATTATCCAACACAGTCAAATACATAATCAAAGGTCTTCCTTCAAAAGGAGGGAGCAGGATATGAGGCTCAAGAAGATATTCTATGATACTGTTAATATCCTTATGGCAATCATCAGTCCATACACAACCCTGTTCTTTCTTTAAAAGTTTGAAGATCGACTCACAAGTAGCACTCATATGAGAAATAAATCTGGAAATGTAATTCAGACGTCGGAGGAAACCCCTAACTTGTTTTTATATTTTTGGTACAGGAATTTCTTGAACTGCTCTGACTTTATCAGGGTCAAATTCAATTCCTTTATGACAAACAATGAAGCCTAACAACTTTCCAGAACAAACACCAAATGCGCACTTGTTTGGATTTAAGCGGAGAAGGTACTTCCTCAAACAATGAAATAACTTCAACAAATCTTTTATGTAACCTTATTTAGTCTAATATTTGGAAATCATATAATCAATATATACCTCAATTTCCTTATGCATCAGATCATAAAATAGGGTTGTCAGAGCCCTCTGGTACATTGCATCAACGTTCTTCAACCCGAAGAGCATCACTTTGTATCAGAATGTTTCCCAGGGTGTGTTAAACATTGTTTTTTCCATTTCCTCAGGAGTCATCTTAATTTGATTATATCTGGAAAATACATCCATAAATGAGAAGACATTAAACTTTGTTGTATTATCTACCATTATATCAATATGTGGTAGAGAAAAAGTCATATTTTGGACTGGCTTTGTTCAAATCTCTATAATCAACGCATATGCAGGATTTTCCATCTTTCTTTTGAACAGGAACAATATTGGCGATCCTTTGAGGATAAACTGAAGTCCCAAGAAAACTGACTTTAATCTTCTTTAAGACTTCCTCTTTGATTTTGACTACCATGTTGAGGTGAGTCCTTCTTAGCTTCTGCATGATAGGTGGGCATTCTAGCTTTAGCAGCAAATGATGCTCCACAATATCAATATCCAAACCAGGAATGTCTTGATAAGACTGGGCAAATATGTCAACATATTCTTTCAACAAAATCAGTCAAGCTGCTCTTCATATCTGGATGAAGTAGTTCCCTAATCTTGACTTAATTCTTATCTTTTCCAGAACCCAAGTTAATCGTCTCCAACAGCTCTTGGTATGGTTGAATGGTCTTCTCCTCGTGCTCAAGCAACCAAGGGACCTCTTCTAGAATTTCAATCAACTCCTCTTCTTCAGCTTCATACACAGGATATTCAAAGTTGGGAGAGGACGTAGGGTCATTATTCTTGATTTTAGAAACAGATAAATGCAACAAGTGATTATGTAGATTACTGAAAGTCATTTTAAAGGGTTCTCTAGATTACCATTTTCCAAGAAAAAACAGAAAGTAAAAACACAATTGGATAACAAAAATAACTTTTATTATTGATTTTAAAATTTGAAACAACAAAGCTAAGCCCAAACAACATCACTTTCACCTTGGGCAAAGTAAAAGGATTTTGAAAAAAACAAAACAAATTACTTTGAAATATGAATACAGCTAGGAATCTCAATAGAGATCCAATTTTGAACTCTTCCACGCGTCACATATGTTGACCTTTCTAGCTATAACTAGTCTTCTAGGATGGCATCAACTTCTGGACGAGTAGGATTGATGAAGCCTCCACTATGAAACATTTCTTTTTACGGGCAAAAAGCAGACTTTGGCTTTGCAGCTTCAACATTTTGATAAGAAAAACCCGAACCAACTTTGTTCTTATTCTTTAGAAAATCAATAACATGTCCCCAAACACCATTATGACCCTTCTGCACAACTTGTTAATCATCTTTAAATGAAGAAATGGAAGCCTCACTCTTCTTGAAATCATCATCAAGTGATAAAGCTTGGAACGGTGTTCCAACACCGACTTCACCTGCTTCAACAAAACCGAAGGAGGATAAACGAGACACCAACATAGCTTGTTCTTCGTTAATAACTACCACCTTGCCATTCCTGAAAATTTTCAACTTTTGATGCAAAGTAGAAGTAACAACACCAACCTCATGTATCCAAGGGCGACCCAACAAACAACTATAAGCGGAAATATATCCATGACTTTAAATGTAAATTGAAACATATGTGGCCCTACCCAAATAGGCAAATCCACTTCACCAATAACAAACTTCCTGGACCTTTCAAAAGCCTTTATCACAACACCACTATATCTCACAAGGGTTCCATAACAAGCAAGATTTGACAAGTTACACTTTGGCATAACATTCAGAGCTGAGCCATTATCAATTAGCACATTAGATAAGGAATCATATTTACAATCCAAAAGAATATGCAATGCCAAATTATGGTTCTTGCCTTCCTCAACCAATCACAAATTGAGATTATTACAAGATGTAATATTTCCCACAACATATGTGAAATGATTAATTGTCACATCATGCTCTACAAAAGCCTGATCTAAGACCTTCATGAGAGAATACCTATGAGTAGCATAATTAATCAACAAGGATAAGATATAAATCTTTGAAGGAGTTTGCAGCAACTGATTGACAATCTTGTGATCACCCATCTTTATAATTTTCAACAAATCACCAACGTCTTTTTCTTAGGTAAAACCACTAGTCTGACCTTCCACCGGCTTAGGTTCAGCACTATCTTCACATATTATTTCCCAACATTCTTATTAAAATCAACAATTCTCTAGGGTAACGAAGCAAAAACTCGACCACTACGGGTAACCCTACTAGCGTCTGCAATGTCTTAAATAGAAGATAAAGGATTAATCTCCACTTTTATGTCATTTTCCAACATTGTTACATTATGTTTGTAAGGCACAACCTTATCTGACTCGTACATAATGGGTCAAAGAAAGCAAATTACAAGTGGAGTCACATCAGGCTTGCTATGATACACAATTTCCACAGGCTCATGAATATCAACGTAAGGTGCTATGATATTCACATCATCATCATCATCATCATTATTCAACAGTCTACTAAATTGAATAAGACGTTCATCCATTAACCGTTAAATATCTATTTGAACCATATCACATCCTCAGATAGTCTTAGAACAAGTCTGGCACACAATATGATCATGCTGGCAATAACCCAATTTACAAACTTCTTTGTGAATTTCCATAAAAGGAGCTTGGATCATTTTAATATCAAAGATTTTGTATTCTCCAGGACATCCGTCAACCATATTTATTTCATGATGATGATTTATTTCTCTTAAAACTTGGATGAGACCTTTATCCAACATATCTTGAAGATCTCTCTTCACAATAGAACACCCACGTGGACTCCTCAAACAAATCTTGTAACCAACGTATCCCCGGTTTGGTCGAATGGTCTAAATCCGCTATTAGTCTCTGGTTCAAAAGGGCATGAGTTTAAATTCAACGGGTGTCAATTTTATAATGGGAATTTCTTTCCCCACCCTTACACCTTCTTAGCCACCTCTAGAGAAATTTCATTTTTACCCCCAGAATTCGGAGATGTATCTCTGAATGCACTAGAGTTCATTATTCTAGGGTGATTTTGGAGATGTATTATCGAAGTTATGAAATTTCATTTTTTTGGGGTGAATTCAGAGATTTATTTATGAATATACCCAATGCTATAATTCAGATGTACATTTCCGAAATAGACACAGATTGATTTCAAAAAAATAGTAACCTTGAAACAGAAAATTATGTATATATAACATAGATATTGAAACATTGATATTACATATATATATTACATAAACCATAACATTATTTTATCATTGAAAGTCGAAATTGCATAGATATTGGAACATAAATTTAACATTATATGTTATTATAAACGGGTAATTGAGGATGTCATAACATTTTGGTAACATCTTCACCGGATCTCTGAATCTTTGCATCCAATTCAATTGAACCCTTAGTAGAGTATCATCGAGAAGTACTCCATATGACCTTTAAATCATCATCCATCTTCAATGGAAACTCAGTGAACTGTATCTTTCCTTTAGTGTCAAGAGATGGTAAACGATACTCGAGCTTGACTACCTTCCAATTTTCTAAATATTGCAAGAGACAGTTGAGTATGGTAATGAGCTCGTCGAGAGGCGTGTCTTCACAGAACCTAAATTGAAGTGGCAGCTTCGCACTGTTGAAGTAAACAAAATCAAGGTGAGGATATGTTTGTGTCATATCTGATTTGTGGTGTGATATCTGATTTATGGTGTATGAGGTTGAAGAAATGGTTAAGATACCCTATTTAGAGAAGATTTGGAGCAATTTGGTCCCAAGAATTCTTATCATGTGTCAGGGCATTGTAGTGGTAGAAATGTTTAAGACTAAGCCATTGGATTGACTAGACTTTGTACAAATAAAAATAAAAATCGCCACCACACTTTATTGTTTCCAAAGGAATGGGAAAAGAGCGAATAACCCAAAGAGAAGGGGAAAGATTCAAGGTAAGGGGGTTGGTTATGCAAAGGGAAGGTATTAGCACCCTAAACTTCTACGGTACTACGTAGGAACCTCTTTGTAAAATCTGTATATTTTGGTTATAAAATTTTTTGTATAAAAATGGATGGTGGAGGTGAGAAAAGAAATATATTTATTTTATAATTTTTTTGCACCCTCCGCGGTTGCGAATCTTTAGTGCCTACGTACCACCTTTTCGTGCAATAGGGGATCAAGGTACACGTAATTCCTCTTTTAAAATTTGAAACACGCATGTGTTGGTTAATTTTATGAGATAAAACATCATCGTCATTGTCCGTGTGGAAAACATACCTACTACCCACAATCATGAGAAAGGAGAATTTGCATCATCTCAAAGTGGAGGATATGGCTTGGATTTTAAAATCAACAATGTCTCACTCAACACCCAAGTAGAAAATATCTCTCTTCACTACATATTGTAGAAGTATAGTTGTTTGTACCACTACAAGGATTGACAAGAGTTCAATCTTCTTTTGAGAAAAGTTTAAAGATAAAAGACAAAGTGGAAAAAATGGTTTGAAATGAGATTGATTGACTTTTAGTCTTCTCACAAAAAAATGTCAAAGTATTATTAAGTTGATTAGGGTTTATTTATGAAAATGTTTGAAAATGCATGGACCTAAGTCGAAGTTTATTATGAAAGTGGTTCAAGTTTAAAACTAGAAGAGTTTTCAAAAGGAGGGAGATAATTTTTGAAATTAAAGAAGAGGGGAGAAGAAGAAGAGGCTATCTAAAGCATACGGTAAAAGCTAGGGATAAGAACCATCTAACCAACGAGAAGCCAATACTTGACATTATGAGCCAAAATAGAATTCCCATTCCTTGGATTGAAACCAATCAAGAAAAAAATACTAGACCTCTTGAGAGAACCAAACTTCAAATGTATTAAGTCTTCACAAAAATTGGGCAGAGTAACAGTTGTATACGGGTGAATTCCAGATTACAAACAAAGGGTGTAATCACAATAACCTGCACACAAAAACAAACAAGCAACCCAATGTCTTGAGGTAAACCTCAAGAACTCCAGACAAAATAATCAGATAAGGTCAGAAGGTCTCCAAGATAAGCCAAGGTTTCTAATCCTAAGTCCAAGAAAAGTCCCATGCTCCATAATGCCAAGGATAGTAACCAAATAGTCCAAGTACCACTAAAGATTTTTATGGTTTATGTTGATTAATAAGTATCTTAAAAAGGAAAAGAAAAGCTCAAGTGAGCAAAGTAAAAAGGAGAAGAAAGTAAATGCTCAAATGAGCAAAGATGAAAATGGTATGAAATGTAAATGCTAAAAGTAAATGGTACATAAAGCATAAAAAATAAAAGCATAAAGTAAAACAAGTAAATAATTAGTGGTTAGTTGGATGACCATCTTGAAACTTGCATTTGGAACTCATTAGAGGATTGGTAGAACCAAATCCTCCACACAACAAGTAGCATTTGCTTTTTGTCAAGTATATCATCCATTTGGAATTCTCACAAGTGCCATTTAATGATCAACAATGTTAAAGTGATCCGCGTTGACCAAAGGTGTTGTAGATTCATTAGAGGATTGGTAGCACCAAAGCCTCCACACAATGAATCTCAAGGTTATCGGATCAAAGAGATCAAATTAACATACTTGGGCTTACAAACATAAGTTTGGGCCACAAATGATCATTTATTCGAATCGGGACAAAATTTAGCGCTATGTTAAGCAATCGTAAGTGGACTTATATAGAAGTCGCACCTATTTTGAGGCCGCTCAATAGCAATCTATGCACCATTTGTTTTGAGACATGATATAGAGATTATGCTCCAACAACATTTAGTGCAATAAGAAGGGGATGAGATGAAGAGGGATGGGAGAGAATATACAAACCACTTTTGAATTAAATTTAATCAAACTATTATTAAAATCATTCATCCATTTTTGTGGAGTTAAACTCAACACCATGGATCCAATGATGTTAATAAAGTTCATGATCCAAAATTTAACCCAAGATCAGCCAGAAAATAGTCACAAAATAATATTACATTTTAATATATACAAAAGGGTTTAAAAATAATGTTTAAAAATATAAAATAAAGAGAAAAATATCAACTATATTCAAATTAATCAAGAAATAAAAGTAAGACCATAGAAAAATAAGAAAAAGGCTCAAATAATTTTACAAATTTTTTGGAAATTTTTTATAGTCAGAAACTATTTTTAAAATTAAAAGAAATGGATAAAATAAACCAAAAATGATAAAAAATAACAAAGTCAAAAATAAAAAATAAATGAGGTCAGCAATATTTGTCACAATATCATTGGACCATTCCATAATTTTTTCAGAATTTAAAAATGTATAAAAGTATTTTTAAACATTTAAAACAATTCAAATAAAGTGTAAATTTGTAAAAAATACCAAAACACAAAATTAAATTGTGAAAAAATAAAAATCAGAAAGAGAATAATCAAAATATTTTTTCATAATTTTTTCAGATTTTTTGGACTAAAAATGAATTTTCTACAATTTTTGAAATTTAAAACAATTAAAATATAAAAATCAGAAAAGAAAAGAAAAGTAAAAATATGTGGACCATTGGATGAGAGTCAAAACACGTTAGTAATCAAATCCAAGGGATCAGGCGCGCTGTGCATATCATGGTCATTAGTGAATAAAGTACATAATCAAATATAAATCAGATTTTCAAAAATAACAAGTGGCGTGCCATCATTGGTTGGAAGATGAAACGTAGGTCATCTTCAACCTCCAGCCAACGTGATTTACAGGTCTCTCAAACTGTAAAATCAGATGCTCAGACCTATGCCATTCGCTTCGTTTCTTCAAGACGAAGACAACCACGCCCTCGCGCCAAATTTATATAAACTGTATTTCAAGCAATTTGGAAAGAAAGTTTTGAAAAGGGATTTGAAATTTCATGGTCAAAACGTGTTTCCAGTAAGAAGTAAGTGTTGACACTAGAACCAGGGAAATGAGAGCATCACAATGATATCAGAGTTTTGAAGAATTGATGAAGGAATCTACCTATTGAAGTTGAGTTGCAGAGCTCTGAAACTGGACTTCTATGGAGCAGTATAGGGCACGATTCTTGAATGTAATTATATGGTTAGCTTCAGGGAAGATCAAGGAAGGTGAATTGATGGAAAAATGGATTGAAAAAGGCTTGAGAAAGGATTTTGAAGTTACTGAATTCTGAGTTGTGGAAGAAGTTTGGCATGGTGATTCTAGCTATCCAAGCTTGAGAAAATGAATGGGGAATGACCCTCTATTTATAGGGAATCAAATAGAATGTTCAAGCGTGTGAAATGATGAAGTTTGGAGGGAAATCATATGAAGTTGCAAACAAGAAAAGTGTGACTTCAAACTTGATCAAAACTCATCCAAAACGTGTGTTTTTCTATGCTAATCACTTCTGGAAGTTCACTAAACATGTTTAGAAGCAAAAATGCGCAGAATCAAAGTGCTTAGAAGCCAAATCAAGGATTTCAAACTTCTGACTTGGTGAAAAATTCAGTTTCAAATTGCCAACTTCTGACCAATGGCATTCTCAGCTCAAGGGGTCTTAGGACATGATTCTTAATCTTTAGAAAGATGAAGTTACAAGCTTTGCAATGGAAAAAGAATGGAGTTAAATGGATGCTTGAGCTGAAAGTTGTGTTGAGTCAAAGTTGGAGAAAAAGAGTTGACTTTCCATACTTAGAAATATTTCAAGTTCTTCTTTAAAAATGACCTATAATGTCTTGCATCCAAACATGGCCTTCCACTTGGAATTTGCTCTTGACCAAAAAATATGGCATGAAGTAGATCTCTTGAATGACATTTTGAAACTTGAACCATTCAAAATCTCCAAAATTTTAGAGAGTTATGAATTGTTGAAGTTGGCAAAAAATCATGAAATGACCTATAATCTTTTGTATCCTTAAGGAAACTTCCATCCATTTTCTCACTTTGCACATAAAAGAAGGATTAAATTTCACCTCTTCAAGATCATTATGGAAAAAGAATAGGCTCAAGGTGATAAGATTTGACCAAGTTATGATCATTTGAAGTCACACATGAAAAATTAGGGATTCATCTAGAGGACTTCTAATCTTTCTTCCTTATTAAGTCTCTTCCTCATGAAAACTCCTTGAAACTTTTGAAGTGATTTGTTTATAACCCTTTGAAGAGAAGGATGTCTTTGGAATCACTCAAAAATACCAAAATATGAGCAAGATACATTTCCTTGAAGTTCAAAACCCTAGCTCCTTAGATCAAGAGAATGCTTTGAGGAACTTTGACAATTTTGAACAAACTTCTTGTATCAACAAAAATGATTTGTAAATAGAAGTTGTTGAGGATGATAATGAGAATTCATAGCCACAAAAACCACTTCCATATCTTGAAAATTGAGAGAAATATGCAGTTGTTACCAATGGGAACAAAGCCTTGTCCAAACATGACAACTTCTTCAATCAACCCCTTGTAGTTTTGAACCAAATTTGATAACCTTGAAATGTGGTGAACCAAAATAACCTTTCCATTCCATTTCTTCCAAAACAAATCCAATGGTGAGGTTTGAACTTCTCAAGCTTTATTGACTAGGACATTGAAATAAACTCATGAACCCATGGGGTAACTTGTTGAATCTCATTGCCTTTACCTACATGGATAACAAGCAAGACAAACCAACATTGCATTTTATTAATTAAGAGAAGAAATCAAGACAGAAAAATATTCATGATCAAAAAAGAAAATAAGTTAAGGTGCTTGGTGATTCCTCAAAAGGAAAAGCTAAATATAGGGAGGGGAACCAAGAATCCTAATGTGATCTTATTGTGAATGAATCAACATGGTATGATGAAGAGATCTTAGGGGCAAAAATTGGGGTATAACAACTGCCCTTATTTAAGTTTCTTCTATCCGGAGATACGAAGGTTAAAAATCTTCGTGTCAACGCGATCGAAGATACTTAAATATAAAACAAACCCTATTTTTGGCCCTAAGATGCCATGCAAATATTTATGATCATGAATGCATATGAGCAAGACCAAAGAGACGCAAAACACCACTGGGGATGTAACAATAATAAAGAAACAAGAGAATGACCCAACCAGGAAAATAAATCACTGGTGGATCAAAAGACCTGAATCAAATGGGATGGTAGAATGGTCAAAGGATACACCAACTTCTACCGAAGGCGAAGCAATCGATGTTCACTGAAGGTAAAGGAAAAATAAAAACAACACCGACGTTCACTGCCGATGTCCTACCAACTTTCACTGAAGGTAGAAAGAGAATAGAAATATCATAACACTGCCGTTCGATGATAGTGAACTACCAACATTCACTGAGGGTAGCAAAGAGATAACAAACATCGACGTTCACTGCCAATGTCCTACCAACTTTCACTGAAGGTGGAGAGAAAAGAAATATCATAACACCTCCGTTCACTGATTATGAACTACCAACATTCACTGAGGGTAGCAAAAAGATAACAAACACCAACTTTTACTGATGGTGATCTACCAACTTTCACTGAAGGTAAAAGAGAATATATTATAGCATCTCCGTTCACTAACGATGAACTACCAACATTCACTGAGGGTAGAAAAAAGATAACAAACATCGACGTTCACTACCAATGTCCTACCAACTTTCACTGAAGGTAGAAAGAGAATATATCATAGCACCACCGTTCACCGATGATGAACTACCAACGTTCACTTAGGGTAGCAAAAAGATAACAAACATCAACGTTCACTGCGGATGTCCTACCAAATTTCACTGAAGGTAGAAAGAGAATATATCATAGTACCACCGTTCACTGACGATGAACTACCAACGTTCACTGAGGGTAGCAAAAAGATAACAAACATCGACGTTCACTGCCGATGTCCTACCAACTTTCACTGAAGGTAGAAAGAGAATATATCATAGCACCGCCGTTCACTGACGATGAACTACCAACGTTCACTGAGGGTAGAAAAAAGATAACAAGTTTCCCCAAGATTCTGGCATTTCACCTAGAACGGGTTTCAACTTCTTCTTTAACCAAGGCACTCCGCCTGGAAAGGATAATATATAAGCTGTCTCAAATAAAGAGACTTCCACTTGCAAATATTTCACAACGAGCTATTTCTGTGATATTGAAAGTCTTGCCATCCATTATCGTAATTTGACGACAAACTGCAAACTATTCACTCATAGAGGAGATAGCAAAAAAAAGTTACATCGACTTTTACAGGGAAGCACAAGTTGCTCAAATAAAGATACCTGCTACTTGTTGTCATGGAAGATGGTAAAAAGAAATGACTTTCTGGGGAAAGAAATATGACTTCCCGGGGAAAGAAATATGACTTCCTGGGGGAAATGCCATGATATTTCTGCTGAGGAGATAAAGTCTTCTCGTGCAAAATAAATGCACAAACCAAAACTCGAAGTTTTAAGAAATCCAAAGTAAATAATATTGTTGTGGAACCACAAATTCAAACTAGAAATAAACTGGAATGAAACAGTCAACCAAAATACATCCTTTGAGAAATAAAATCAAGAGGGAAAATCAAACCCATACAAACAAGGAGCTGTACAGGAAGGCTAAAGCAAAAATCTTCCATGACGGACAACTCAGTGGAGAAATTGAAAGAATATATGCTTTCTGCTTAAGGCCAACACTCTATTGAAGAGAGGATAACGTAACTCTGCAAAACAGGGTGATAAATCAACAAAAATATTAACAAATGTCAATGAACAATGATTTGCCAATTTTATCTATGCATGATGTATGTATGGATGTATGAGTGTTATCGTACGTATGCTGACAAAACAAATATACAACACTGGGAGTAACCAGGCAAAATCACCTCGGGCACTAACAACACTCAGCTAAACTTCATCCAAGATGATCATTCCAAGAAAAAGTAAATTCCAATTGAGGAAACAAAACCTACTGGCTGCTTTAGCTTTACTGGGGAGCAACATAATCCGAAAGTAAGCAAGTGTAGTACAGATACAGGGATAGAACATCCTTCTTCAGGCTTCACCGGGGAAACAAGTGTTTTTAAAAGTAACATTCCTACTGGAGATTGCAAAACCAGTCTCAAGTAAAGCAGACTGACACCAAAACATAAAAAAATTCACTGGGGAATTCAAGCCTACTTCATTGGGGAGGTTAACACCACACCCACAAAGGGAAAACCATAATACGTCCTTCACTAGAGAAACCAGGGACATGCGTTCTTCAAGAGTGGTTATGATACCAACTTCTCTGGAAAAAGAACTTCTATTAGGCCAAATGAAAACATTACTGGAAAAAAATGCGGATTGAAACTTCACATCATGAAAACTCAGAAAAGAGGAGAAATGAATCCAAACTTGACTGAGGATACCAGAATCACGAACCCAATACGGCGAGTCATCCTAAGTAAACTTTCCCGAGGGGAACAAAAACTTCTCAAAACAACTTGGAGTTTGTCCATTCCTGGGATCACCATTTTTGTTGTCATTGTTTCATCATAAATACCAAAGTAAAAGCAGATTGTAAATTCTTTTTTGAAAAATCAATTTTGTTATTTAATCTTTTTTGCTTTGAAAGTTATTATCAATAATAAATAGAGTCTTGGAAAGCTAAATAAAATAAGAAATACGAAGAATTGGGTAAAAGCTCAAATTTCACTAATAGAATGGTAGTCTGTGAATGGCGAGACTCCATAGATGATTACAAAGTTTGAAAAATGGTAATATATAATGGAAAAGATACATTGAGATACAATGACCACTATCCCTTCTAACAACTATTAAAATCCTGAGCAGCAACTTCTGTTGAAGTATCGTGAGGATCCGAGAAGATTGTTGCTTCAACGATCAAGTCTTGTCTGACGTGGTTACTTGCCAAGAAAGTCCCTAACTTTTGCCTAAGCTGCCCTTGCGGGTTTTCAACTTAGCGGGAAATTTATTCTGTTTATGTCTCTAATTTTTGCCTAGACCACCCTTTCGGGTTTTCGGCCTACCGAGACGCTCCTTTTTTGCCTAAGCCGCCCTTTCGGGTTTTCAACTTAGTGAGCTATTCTTTTATTTCTTTAGGAGAAGTATTTCTTGACTACGTCAGCATTCATGGGACGTGGTAACTCCTCGCCATCCATAGTTTCAAGAATTAATGCACCGCCAGAGAAGGCTTTCTTGACAACATATGGGCCTTCAAAATTGGGAGTCCACTTGCCCCTAGAATCAGCATTGAAAGACATGATCTTCTTGAGCATGAGGTCTCCTTATCTGAATTCACGAGGTTTGATCTTTTCATTAAAATCTTTCTTCATTCTTTTCTGATATAACTGTTCATGACATAAAGATGTCATCCTCTTCTCCTCAATCAAATTCAATTGGTCAAACCTATCCTGGACCCATTCAACTTCTGTTAATTTAGTTTCCATTATCACACGCAAAGAGGGAATCTCAACCTCGACAGGGAGTACAACTTCCATTCCATACACCAGGGAGAACGGGGTTGCTCCTGTTGAAGTGCGGACAGATGTTCGATATCCATGCAGAGCAAAAGGGAGCATTTCATGCCAATCCTTATAAGTAACAACCATTTTCTGAATAATTTTCTTGATATTCTTATTAGCAGCTTCAACAGCCCCATTCATCTTTGGCCTGTATGGAGATGAATTGTGATGGACAATCTTAAATTCTTCAGACAGTTCTGTCATCATATTGTTGTTCAAATTCGAGTCATTGTCAGTGATGATTCTACTTGGCGCACCACATCGACATATAAGGTTATTCTTAATGAAGCGCACAACCACCTGCTTAGTAACATTGGCATATGAAGCAACCTCCACCCACTTGGCGAAGTAATCAATTGCCACCAAGATAAAACGGTGTCCATTCGAAGCTTTGGGTTCTATCATCCCAATCATGTCAATACCCCACATAGAGAAAGGCCACGGGGAGGAAATCACATTGATAAGTGTCGGAGGCATATGGATATTGTCTGCATAAATCTGGCATTTATGGCACTTCTTTGCAAATTTGTAACAGCTGAACTCCATCGTCAGCCAATAATAACCTGCCCTTAGCATCTTTTTAGCCATCGAATGTCCATTGGCATGAGTGCCAAATGAACCTTCATGAATCTCATGCATCAACATGTCTGCTTCGTGTCTATCCACGCATATGAGCAAGACCATGTCATAATTTCTCTTGTACAACACATTTTTACTGAGGAAGAAACTGCCTGCCAATCTTCTCAATGTCTTTCTATCTTTATTCGACGCACCAATCGGGTATTCCTGAGTCTGAAGAAAATGCTTGATATCATAATACCAAGGTTTTTCATCTGCTACCTCCTCTGTTGTAAACACATGAGCGGGCCTATCCAAACGTCGAGCCATAATTCGGGGTATATCATTCCAAGTATTCACTTGGTACATAGAAGCCAGAGTTGCCAGAGCATCCGCCATTTGATTTTCATCTCTTGGAATATGATGGAATTCGACTTTATTAAAGAAGGGTAACAATCTTCTAGCATAATATTTGTAAGGGATCAAGCCGGGGTGACGAGTATCCCATTCTCCTTTAATCTGATTTATTACCAAAGCTGAATCACCATACACATCTAGAATTTTAATTCTGAGATCAATAGCTTCTTCGAGACCCATGATGCAAGCCTCGTATTCTGCCATATTATTAGTACAGTCAAATGTTAACCTTGCAGTAAAAGGAATGTGCGATCCATGAGGAGTGACAATCACAACACTAATTCCTTTACCATAAGCATTCACAGCTCCATCAAATATCATACTCCAACGAGATTCTGGGTCAGGACCTTCCTCAGACAATGATTCATCACAATCTTTCACTTTCAGGAACATCACATCCTCATCGGGGAATTCATATTCTACAGACTGGTGATCCTCCACTAGTTGGTGAGCAAGATAATCTACCAACACACTGCTTTTGATAGCTTTTTGAGAGCGGTATTCGATATCATATTCAGATAACAACATCTTCCAGCGGGCAATTCTCCCACTAAGAGAAAGATTTTCAAAAATGTACTTGATTGGATCCATTTTGGAGATAAACTAAGTAGTGTGATTCAACATATACTGCCGCAAACTCTTTGCCGCCCAGGCCAAAGCATAACATGTCTTTTCCAGCATGGAATACCGCGACTCACAATTAGTGAATTTTTTACTGAGATAATAAATGGTGAATTCCTTCTTCCCTGTTTCATCCTGTTGTCCAAGAATACAACCCATGGGTTTATCTAACACTGTCAGATACATAATCATCTATCTTCCTTCTACAGGAGGGAGCAAGATAGGAGGTTCAAGAAGATATCCTTTAATACTTTCAAATTCCCTTTGGCAATCATCCGTCCACACATAACCTTGATCTTTCTTTAACAACTTAAAGATTGGTTCACATGTTGCAGTCATATGGGAAATGAATCTGGAAATATAATTCAAACGCCCGAGTAAACCTATGACTTCCTTTTCAGTTCTTGGCGCTAGCATCTCTTGAATTGCTTTGACCTTATCAGGGTCAACTTCAATTCCTTTCAGGCTAACAATGAAACCCAACAATTTCCCTGATCGAACACCGAAGGTGCATTTATTTGGATTCAAGCGGAGATGATACTTCCTCAAACGCTAAAACAACTTCAACAAATCTTCTACTTGCCCTTCTTCAGTATGGGATTTAGCAATCATATCATAAATATATACTTAAATTTCCTTGTGCATCAGATCATGGAATGGGGTCGTCATAGCCCTCTGGTACGTTACACCAGCGTTCTTCAACCCGAAGGGCATCACTCTGTAATAGAATATTCCCTAGGGTGTGATAAACGTTGTTTTTTCCATGTCCTCTGGAGCCATTCTTATTTGATTATACCCAGAAAATCCGTACATGAACGAGAATACCTTGAATTTTGTTGTGCTATCCACTAACATATCAATGTGTGGCAATGGAAAATCATCTTTTGGACTAGCTTTATTTAGATCTCTGTAATCTACGCACATGCGAACTTTTCCGTCTTTCTTTGGTACTGGGACAATATTGGCAATCCATTGAGGATACAATGACGTCACAAGAAAACTAGCATTAATCTGCTTTAGAACCTCTTCTTTGATTTTTATTGCCATATCTGGGTGAGTTCTTCTCAACTTTTGTTTGATTGGTGGACACTCTGGCTTCAACGGAAAACAGTGCTCTACAATATCTATATCTAGACCAGGCATATCTTGATAATACCAAGCAAAAATATCCACATACTCTTTCAACAGTTCAATCAACCTGCTCTTCACATCAGGACGCAACAATGCTCCAATCTTGACTTCCTTTGGATCTTCTTCTGAACCCAAATTGATCACTTCCAATGGCTCTTTGTATGGCTGAATGGTATTTTCCTCGTGCTCAAGCAACCGTGAGACCTCTTCTGGAATCTCATCATAATCTTCTTCTTCATCCCCATACACAGGACATTCAAAGTTGGAAGAGGGTGCAGGGTCATTGTATTCAACATGTTTTTTAATTAATCTGCACATATAATTTATGATTTCTTTTAGAAACTGACACATATAACAAGTGATCATGCAGATTGAATTTCAGTTATTATTTATTTTGAAAGGTTTTTTCTGATTACCATTTTCCAAGAAAAGCAGAAAAAAAAGCAGAAATAAAACACAATTTGGGAAACAAAGACAACTTTTATTATTGATTTTAAAAGTCACAGCAAACAGATAAGCCCTACAACATTAATACTTCCACCTTTGGAATAGTGAAATCTTTTTCAAAAATATTAACAAATCAAATTACTTTGAAACATGTATGCAAGAGGGAACATCAATGGTGATCCAGTTTTGAACCCTAACTCCGTGCGTCACATAATTCAGCATTTTCTACTCCACTTCATCTTCTACGATGGTGTTAATCCTGGAAACAGTCAGATGAAGATAATCCCCGCTACGGAAAATGTCTTGATACCTGCCTGTAGCAGACTTCGGCTTCATTCCCTTACCTTTGTCATTCTTCGAAGAGAACCCCAAGCCAGTTCTGTTCTTATTCACAAGTGGATCCACAATTCGTCCCCAAACCTCACTATGACCATTACGCACAACCTGCTGCGCGTCCTTCAGCGAAAACATGGAATTCTCATTTCCTCTTATGTTGTCAATGGATAAGGCTTGGAACTGGGTTCCAACAGCAGCTTCATCCGCCTCTACAATGCTGAAAGAGGACAAATGAGATATCAACAATGCCTGTTCCCCATTTATGATCACTACTTTTCCTTCACGTACAAAATTTAGCTTCTGGTGTAAAGTTGAAGTGACAGCACCAACCTCATGTATCCACGGCCGTCCTAGGAAACAACTATAAGCGAGAAAAATGTCCATGACCTGGAAAGTGATCTGAAACAAATGCGGTCCTATATGAATAAGCAAGTCCACTTCACCAATAACAGACTTCCTTGACCCATCAAATGCTTTCACAATGATGCCACTCGGGCGCATAGGTGTTCCTTGATATTTCAACTTCATAAGCGTACTCCTCGATATAACATCCAACGCGGATCCATTATCAATCAACATATTAGATAGTGAATCGTTCTTGCAGTTCATAGAGATGTGGAGGGCCAAGTTGTGATTCCTTCCTTCATCTGGTAATTCATCATCGCAGAAACTCAAGTTATTACATGACATAATGTTTCCTATTACACTGCTGAATTGGTCTATTGGCATATCACTCTCCACAAAAGCTTGGTCTAGTACCCTCATTAAGCATTCTCTGTGAGCAGAGGAGTTCATGAATAAAGCTAAGATATATATTTTTTAAGGAGTCTGCAATAGATGATCTATAATTTTGTAGTCGCTCATCTTAATTATCTTCAAAATATCATCCACTTCTTTCTCTAACGTAGCTCCACTAGTCTCACCCGTAGCCTTCTTAGGTTCATCATTTTCAGCAATTTTCTTTCCAGCACCAACATCTCTTCGAACAATTGGTGCAAACACACGACCGCTGCGAGCCACTCTACTAGTCTCAGCAATATTTCCAACATCAGGAATTGGCTGGATGGGAACTTCCACTCCATCCTCTAAAATTGTAGCGTTATATTTTTAAGGCACAACCTTATCTGATCTGTAGGGGATAGGACCCGACAAACTAATCACCAATGGGGTAACAACTGGCTTGCTATGATACTCAACTTCAAAATGGGTGGGTGCACCAAAACAAGGCACGATGACGTTTACCCCTTCTTCAACATAATCAGTCATCAATAAGTTATTTCTGGAAAACAAATCTTCGTCTGAAGAGAAATACTCATCTGCGGAGGCATACTCTTCATCTGACTCTTCTTCAGTCAAACAAACCTCAACCATATCAACCTCATGGTAATCATCCCTTTGACTTGTGACCTTGATAGTTCCATTGTATAAAAACAACTAAACACCCTTCTTCACGATTGAAAATCCTCGGGGGTCTCGACAGCAAACTCGACAAGATCCATATTGGTGTTCCACCTGACCAGCCGTATGGCAGAAGGTTGCATGCAATTGCACAAGGTCCTCATTCATATACTCTACATCAAAAATTCTGAATTCTCCAGGACATCCAGAAGCCATATTCACTTCCTCTTCATACTTTGCCCTAAGCCTGATTATGTGGATGAGGCCCTCATCCATCATCTCTTGTAAATCAGCCTTTATCTTATCGCAACCCTGTATGTCTGTACTGCAAATAGCATAATCGGCATGGTCATGCATATAGTAGCGAAATTCACAAAGGTCCGTATGCATTTTCACCAAATATCCTTTAACCAGATTAATATCAAAAATCCGGAAGTCGCCTGTACAACCGGCCACCATATTCACAACATTTACTCCCCCATGCTTGGGTAGAGGATTATCTTTCACATTAGGTCCCACGTCCTTGAAAGATAGAACACCAGACTTCACCAATTTTTGTACCTCAGTATTCAAAGGATAACAATTCTCAACATTATGCCCTGGTGCTCCCTGATGAAAAGCACATGTTTGGTCTGCCTTGTAATACCAAGGCAATTGTAATGGTACGGCGGGAGGTGGTCGAGTCTGAACCAACTTCTTCTGAATCAATTCCGGTAGTAACTCTGTATAGCTCATAGGAATAGGTTCATAACTCTCCCTTCTCTGATTATACCCTTGATTCCCCTGCTGGGACGGTCTCTGATAAGCAACGGTAGTTGGAGCGACACTCAAAACAGGAGTAACTGAGGCGACTTGCTGATGACGCTGATAACTCCTTCTAGGAGTATTTACCCTCCTCTCTTGTATAAAAACATTTTCATATCCTTATTTCTTCTTGGTAAACCCATAAGATGGCTTCTTCGCACCTCCAGATCCTTTACTCTTCGTTAAACGGCCCTCTCTTACAGCCTCTTCTAAGCGGATACCCATTTCTACCATTTCAGTAAAGTCACTTGGCGCACTTGCTACCATCCTCTCGTATTAGAAAGCACCCAACATCTTCAAGAAAATCTTAGTCATCTCCTTCTCTTCCATGGGAGGAATCACCTGGGCGGCTACCTCACGCCATCTCTGTGCATATTCTTTGAACGATTCCTTGTCTTTCTGAACCATAACCCTGAGTTGATCACGGTCAGGCGCCATGTCTATGTTGTACTTGTATTTTTTGATGAATGCTTCTCCCAAATCATTAAAAGTATGCAGCGCAACACCAGTCAAACTATCCTGAAAAAAGTGAATCAGCAGACGCTGATCATCAGTATGGGTAGACATTCTCCTTATGTACATCACCAGATGAGCACGAGGGCAAGTGTTTCCCTTATACTTCGTAAACTCCGGGACCTTAAACTTAGCAGGTATCTTAACATTCGGGACCAAGCATAATTCATTCACATTCTGCCTGAATAGCTCTTTTCCCCTGAGGGCCTTCATCTCTCTCTGCATATTGTCAAACTGCTCTTGAAAATCATCCATTCTGTCATAAAAACCCAAGTCTTCACTCGGTGGAGGGAAAGGACGAAACACATCATCATTAACAAGCGGGACCATATTCACCGAAGGAGGCCCAGTAGGAGCAGCATGCACCATAGGAGGTGCAGGAGTAACAATAGTCTGAACAACTGGAGTATCTTGAGGACCAAGATTGAAACCTTCAGGTGGAAAATTTTCTGGCATTCCCCATGGATAACCTTGAGGCATGCGATTCTGAACAACAGTTGGAGTAGCAGATACGAGAACAGTTGGAGCTTCAGTAGTTGCCCTTGTTGGTTGAGGTTGAACACTTGGTGGATGATTCTGAGCAGCCACCAGAGCTTCCATCAGAGTAGTTAGATTGACCATGCCTCTCTTGTTCTAAATTGTCCATCTTCTTTCTGAAATTAGCCCGAGTGTTGTAGTGATGAGTCAGCTTGCTGAACGAAGTAAAGAAGCTTGGTAAGACACCTGGATATGCATAATAAATGCAAGAAAAATGTGCAATATGATGCATGATATGTAATGCACATTATTATTTTTACTTTTTTATTTTAGTAATTTAAGGGATTTATAGATTTATAGACACATTGCAAATGTCAGAGTAATAACACATTTGAAATACTAATTTTTTTATTATAATAACTTAAAAATGGATTACAAGTTTCAATGATGCCAAGTACAAGATGAAAATAAAATCTGAAACCCTGAGAAATAGAATTGATGGATATCACTCTATATGTTGGCGCTTCCCCGTGAGCCTGGAAATATGAGCTTTCAACCTCTGGTTTTCTTTCGCATGTCTGATGGCAACCTCCTTCCAATCATCTGAATCAGGAAGTGAGTAATCAGCACCTGATTGAGGCTTAGGAGAAAATAAACCCCCTTGCCTCTCCATAGACTCTACTGCTCGACTCTCAAGAATCTCAATCAAGTCATCTTTCTCCTTCAAGTCTTCTCTATAGGAACTCTCTAAAGTTTGGAACTTGTTCTTCCAAGCATCCTTTTCCTGTTGCATCCTAACTAAAGCAAGTTGCAGCTCTTCTAGATCATCTAATAAGGGAGGAGTGGTCTTCACAAATAGATCAGGCATGGGTGTCTCCTGGGTATACGGCATCTTTAACTGAATAGCTCTCAATCGGACCCACTGAAGATATGGATCCAAAGACACAACACCCCTAGGTCCCAAATCCTTCTTACTCTTCTTATGAATGTGACGCCAGGCCTTCGCAATCTTCTCCCTAACTTCCCTATGGTCTTCTCCTTCCTTCAGAAAGAAAATACTCAAATGAATACTATTCAGTTTATCCCTCATCAAATAACCAAGTTATCATCATGCAAGAACATGGTTATAGTTAATTCCCCCCTTTGTACCAAGAAGAGGTACATTGGGGAAACTACTACAACTGTCAATAATCTCTATATCATTGTAATTTCGATAATACCCATCAATATCCGAGTGAGTAAGTGCCATGATCTTAGGAGCCCAACATGGTTCCTTCTTGACATCCCAAAAAGCATAAGACTGAGGCATATGAGAGATAAACCAATGGTACAACAGAGGCGTGCAATAAATAATCATCCCCCCATGATAAGAATTATGAATATGAATAGAGTAATAAGCATCACCCAACAATGTAGGAATTGGGTTTCCGATCATGAAGATCCTGATAGCATTAATGTCAACAAACTTGTCCATATTAGGAAATAAGAACAGCCCGTAAGCAAGTAGAGCAAAGATGGCCTCAAAAGCAACTGTACTCTTCATCCTGGAAATAACGAGCTTTCTCCAATAAGAAATAAGTTGGTAATCCTCTAATCCCTCCTTTAGTAGTCATATGGACTTCCACATCAGATTTCCCCAAATGAATCAAAGCAGCAATCTCATGTGGTTTTGGTTCACCCTCCAAACCAGTAAAAGGAACACGATTGATAACAGGTAAATCCAATAGATAAGAATACTCCTCCAGTGTGGCAATCAACTGATAGTTGGGAAAAGTAAAACAATGATACATCGGATCATAGAACTGGATCAAGATCGAGAGTATACCCTCCTCCATCTTCAGCTTCATGAGAGGACTAATGGATCCATACTTCTTCCGAAAGTCTGCAGAGCACTCGATCTCGGGAATTAGACTGATCAACTCATTTATCTTGGGATCCTTGAAACTGTATTTCCTGGTCTTTCTCTTTCCAGAATCCATGGTTAGAAAGTATCTGAGATATTCACAAATGGTCAACCTTTAAATCCCTTGAAATATGGTTTCTTCAAAAGATGCTTATGAGTGCATGGATGCACGATGTAGCAATCACACAAAAGATCACACATATAGGGTTCATAGGTTCAACATCGCGAGCATGAGGTCGAAGGTACTACCCATAAGGTGTTGGTCTAAAAGTTATCACCTGCCGAACAAGGTTCTAGAGGTTCCCAGAGTCTGCATCCTTCCTTCGGATATTACCAACTTCTCGATTAACTCGGTAATTAGTAATATTCTCAAGAAAGACTCGTCCGAGCATAGTATTGCGTGACAACTATTTTCGGATTACTCCGTCATAGCTTCCGCACTACACCTAAAAGGCTAAGATGGGTTTGGTATTCTATGGTCCTCAGTTTCAGCAGGCTCCCAGGTCAAAAGCAGTACGTCTTCTTGATTACTTGGTAAATGACACTACAGTCAAAGGGGCCTCCACTGAGTGGGGGATCTCATGCCTCCTTTTTTGGGATTACTCCTTCAAAGTTAACATGACTATACCACCCGTCCTATCTTAAAGTTTGCCCAAGTCCGGGTATAGGACTTATGAGTAATCACCAAGCACCCTGAAAACCAGGAAAATACAGACAAACATATATACAACATATAACACAAAAAACAATAATAACACATATACAAATATAAACAAAGATAGGCTCAACCCACTTAGGGATGGACCAGCAAGAGGTCAACCATTCCCCAGTGAAGTGCCATTTTTCTGTAGCGGTATAAATGTTTAAGACAAAGCCATTCAATTGACTAGACTTTGTACAAATCAAAATAAAAATCGCCACCACGCTTTATTATTTCCAAAGGAATGTGAAAAGAGAGAATAACCCAAAAAGAAGGGGAAAGATTCAAGGTAAGGGGGTTGGTTATGCAAAGGGAAGGTATTAGCACCCTAAACATCTACGGTACTCCGCATGAACCTCTTTGTAAAATCTGTATATTTTGGTTATAAAAAATGTTTTATAAAAATGGATGGTGGATGTGAGAAAAGAAATATATTTATTTTATAATTTTTTTCCACCCGCCGCGGTTGTGAACCTTTAGTGCCTATGTACCACCTTTTCGTGCAATAGGGGATCAGGGTACATGTAGTTCCTCTTTTAAAATTTGAAACACGCATGTGTTGGTTAATTTTATGAGATAAAACATTATCATCATTGTCCGTGTTGAAAACATACCTACTACCCACAATCTTGAGAAAGAAGAATTTGCATCATCTCAAAGTGGAGGATATGGCTTGAATTTTAAAATCAACAATGCCTCACTCAACACCCAAGTAGAAAATATCTCTCTTCACTACATATTGTAGAAGTATAGTTGTTTGCATCACTACAAGGATTGACAAGAGTTCAATCTTCTTTTGAGAAAAGTTTAAAGATAAAATCCAAAGTGGAAAAAATGGTTTGAAATGAGATTGATTGACTTATAGTATTCTCACAAAAAAATGTCAAAGTATTATTAAGTTGATTAGGGTTTATTTATGAAAATGTTTGAAAATGCATGGACCTAAGTCCAAGTTTATTATGAAAGTGGTTCAAGTTTAAAACAAGAAGAGTTTTCAAAAGGAGGGAGATAATTTTTGAAATTAAATAAGAGGGGAGAAGAAGAAAAGGCTATCTAAAGCATAAGGTAAAAGCTAGGGATAAGAACCATCTAACCAACAAGAAGCCGATAGTTGACATTATGAGCCAAGATAGAATTCCCATTCCTTGGATTGAAACCAATCAAGCAAAAAATACTAGACCTCTTGATAGAATCAAACTTCAAATGTATTAAGTCTTCACAAAAATTGGGAAGAGTAACGTCTGTATACGGGTGAATTCCATATTACAAACAAAGGGTTTAATCACAATAACCTGCACACAAAAACAAATAAGCAACCCAATGTATTGAGGTAAACCTCAAGAACTCCAGATAAAATAATTAGATAAGATTACAAGGTCTCCAAGATAAGCCAAGGTTTCTAATCCTAAGTCCAAGAAAAGTCCCATGCTCCATAATGCCAAGGATAGTAACCAAATAGTCCAAGTACCATTAAAGATTTTTATGGTTTATGTTGATTATTAAGTATCTTAAAAATGAAAAGAAAAGCTCAAGTAAGCAAAGTAAAAATGACAAGAAAGTAAATGGTCAAATGATCAAAGATGAAAATGGCATGAAATGTAAATGCTAAAAGTAAATGGTACATAAAGCATAAAAAATAAAAGCATAAAGTAAAACAAGTAAATAATTAGTGGTTAGTTGGATGACCATCTTGACACTTGCATTTGGAACTCATTAGAGGATTGGTAGAACCAAAGCCTCCACACAACAAGTTGCATTTGCTTTTTGTCAAGTATATCATCCATTTGGAATTCTCAGAAGTGCCATTTAATGACAACAATGTTAAAGTGATCCACGTTGACCAAAGGTGTTGTAGATTCATTAGAGGATTGGTAGAACCAAAGCCTCCACACAATGAATCTCAAGGTTATCGGATCAAAGAGGTCAAATTAACATACTTGGGCTTGCAAACATAAGTTTGGGCTACGAATGATCATTTATTCGAATCGGGACAAAATTTAGCGCTATGTTAAGCAATCGTAAGTGGACTTATATAGAAGTCACACCTATTTTGAGGCCGCTCAATAGCAATCTATGCACCGTTTGTTTTGAGACATGATATAGAGATCATGCTCCAACAACATTTAGTGCAATAAGAAGGGGATGAGATGAAGAGGGATGGGAGAGAATATACAAACCACTTTTGAATTAAATTTAATCAAACTATTATTAAAATCATTCATCCATTTTTGTGGAGTTAAACTCAACACCATGGATCCAATGATGTTAATAAAGTTCATGATCCAAAATTTAACCCAAGATCAGCCAGAAAATAGTCACAAAATAATATTACATTTTAATATATACAAAAGGGTTTAAAAATAATGTTTAAAAATAGAAAATAAAGAGAAAAATATCAACTATGTTCAAATTAATCAAGAAATAAAAGTAAGACCATAGAAAAATAAGAAAAGGATAAAATAAAAGTCAGAAATGGATAAAATAAACCAAAAATGATAAAAAATAACAAAGTCAGAAATAAAAAATAAATGAGGTCACCAACATTTGTCACAATATCATTTGATCATTGCATAATTTTTTCAGAATTTAAAAATGTATAAAAGTATTTTTAAACATTTAAACAATTCAAATATAGTGTAAATTTATAAAAAAAATACCAAAACGCGAAATTAAATTGTGAAAACATAAAAATCAGAAAGAGAATAATCAAAATATTTTTTCATAATTTTTTCAGATTTTTTGGACTAAAAATGAATTTTCTATGATTTTTTGAAATTTAAAACAATTAAAATATAAAAATTAGAAAAGAAAATAAAAGTAAAAATATGTGAACCATTGGATGAGAGTCAAAACGCGTTAGTAATCAAATCCAAGGGATCTGGCGCGCTGTGCATATCATGGTCATTAGTGAATAAAGTACAAAATCAAATATAAATTAGATTTTCAAAAATAACAAGTGGCGTGCCATCATTGGTTGGAAGATGACACGTAGGTCATCTTCATCCTCCAGCCAGCGTGATTTGTAGGTCTCTCAAACTATAAAATCAGAAGCTCAGACATACGCCATTCGCTTCGTCTCTTCAAGACGAAGACAACCACACCCTCGCGCCAAATTTATATAAACTGTAGCTCAAGCAATTTGGAAAGAAAGTTTTGAAAAGGGATTTGAAATTTCATGGTCATAATGTGTTTCCAGTAAGAAGTAAGTGTTGCAACTAGAACCAGGGCAATGAGAGGATCACAATGATATCAAAGTTTTGAAGAATTGATGAAGGAATCTACCTATTGGAGTTGAGTTGCAGAGCTCTAAAACTGGACTTCTATGGAGCAGTATAGGGCACGATTCTTGAATGTAATTATATGGTTAGCTTCAGGGAAGATCAAGGAAGGTGAATTGATGGAAAAATGGATTGAAAAAGGCTTGAGAAAGGATTTTAAAGTTACTGAATTCTGAGTTATGGAAGAAGTTTGACAGGGTGATTCTGGCTATCCAAGCTTGAGAAAATGAATGGGCAATGACCCTCTATTTATAGGGAATCAAATGGAATGTTCAAGCGTGTGAAATGATGAAGTTTGGAGGGAGATCGTGTGAAGTTGCAAACAAGAAAAGTGTGACTTCAATCTTGATCAAAACTCATCCAAAACACGCATTTTTCTATGCTAATCACTTATGGAAGTTCACTAAACATGTTTAGAAGCAAAAACGCGCATAATCAAAGTGTTTAGAAGCCAAATCAAGGATTTCAAACTTCTAACTTGGTGAAAACATATTGCAAGCTTCTCAAGTCATATTTAAAGCATGTGTTTTGATGAAGACAACATGAACATCAACATTCAAAGGATGTGCAAAAAGCTTATCAACATCATATAAAAGTCTTGAAGATTATTGAAGAATTATTGAAGAATCATCAAATGTCAAATGGTATAAATAATTCTTAAAATCTTGAATATAGATGTTCACAATATGCATTCATCAACATATACATATTCCATAATTTTAACATCAAGAAAAACTTTGTTTGAAATATCTTTCAAAAAGTATTTTTGAAAATAACCCTTTAGGAACCGGTTCCTCCCTAACAGGGAACCGAGTTCTAGAATTTCTCAAAAAGCATGTCCCTGGTTTTTGTACCGGGAACCGGGTTGTACCAATAGGGGAACCGGTTCCTGCGTGATATTTTTGAATTCTAACTTATAACGTTCACTAAGAACCGGGTTCTGTCAGTGTCGGAACCGGTTCCTAGCGAACCAGTGCAGCTTTTCTTTTGGTTTTTAAACATTTTTCAAGTGGTATCTTTTCATGAATGCATTGCAACTTTTCACATGAATTGGCATGAATGAAGAGGTTCTTATGACTTTATAAAATGCAGATTTTTCAGTTTTAAAAAAAAACACATATAACATTTTCAAACAACAAAAAAACCTTCTTCATATTAACAATTTTCTCATTCATTCAAATTTGCACATAAACTTTCATGTGTTCATAATTTTGTGAAACTTGCCATATACACTTTCATTATCATTACAAGTTTCATACATACATTGTGAACATTTATATACATTGTTGAGAATTGTTTTTGTCTTGAAGAAGAAGATCAATTGAAGATTGATAAAGCTCTCCATATACTTCAAATTAATCATTGTATCACTTAAAGAAATTATTCCCTTACTATCCAGGATTGTTGGAAGTAAGTGTTGTGATTCGAAGAGGATTGTTCTTCATTCACATTAGTGTTTGTTTGGTCTTAAAGGTGTTAAGAACCTTTTATCACCCTATAGGTTAGATAGTAAGCATAGGCTGTACAATCATTCTAACTATAGTGAAATCTCTTTCGTGTTGGAAAGGGGACTGGAGTACTCTCGGATTGTGAGGGGAACCAGGATATATCACCGTCTCCTTTACTTTTCCGCATTTATCGCTTTCATCACCATAATCAGGAAAAGATAAAGATATAATCAAAACCTTCAAACACTTAACCAAAAATTACTACCAAGCATTCTCATAAAACCGAATAAATTTTTATAAGACCTAATTCACCCCCCCCCTCTTAGGCACTCTGAGACTTACAATTGGCATCAGAGCAAGTTATAGGTAACTTGTTCCTAAAGATCCAGAATGGCTTCCGCAAATCATCAACCAGTTTTCAGAGATGGTGGTAGTAACAACAAGCCTCCTCTATTCTGTGGTGAATATTTTGACTTCTGGAAAATTCGCTGAAGGCGCATTTAGAAGCGCAAGGAGAGGAAGTATGGGATGCTGTTGAAAATGGTCCATTTATCCCAATATCAGTAATCAATGGAATTGATTCTGCAAAGCCCAAAACTACATGGGACGACGATGATAAAAAGAAAGTTCTCTATGACAAAAAGGCAATAAACCTTCTTCAAGGTGCACTCAGTATGGACGAATTTTTCCGTGTCTCGAACTGCAAGACAGCAAAAGAAATATGGGATACCCTGGTTCAAACTCATGAAGGAACGGCTGAAGTAAAAAGATCAAGGCTAAATACCTTGAGTCAAGAATATGAACTATTTCGAATGCAGCCCGGAGAATCCATTCTTGACTTACAAAAGAGATTTGTGCATTTGAAAAATCACATAAATGCTCTTGGTAAAACCTTGACAAATGATGAACTCAACTTGAAAATCCTTACATCATTGACTAGGGAATGGCAACCAAAGGTAACGGCAATCTCGGAAAAGAAGAGTCTCTCCGCAATGACTTCCGCTACATTATTTGGAAAACTTCAAGAATACGAAACGGAACTCGGTAGACTTGAAAAACATGAAAATTTAGAGAAGAAATCCAAAGGCATTGCTTTGAAAGTTGATTCAAAAGAAAGTCAAGATAAAGATGCATCAGAGGAAGATGAAAACTTCTTGCTTCTTGTAAAAAGGTTAGGAAAATATTTTGGTCATAAAAATAATCTTCATAATGCTAACTTTGTCAAGAGGAAGAAATTTTATAATCATAAAGATAAAGAAGCCTCCATATCAACACAAGATGTCACATGTTATGAATGTGGAAAGAGAGGTCACATAAAGCCGGATTGTCCAAAACACTCCAAGAAAAATGGATTCAAAGGCAAAAAGGAGTTCAAGAACAAAAAGGCTTATGTTGCATGGGAAGATAATGAGATAAGTTCTTCATCCGATTCGGAAAGCGACGAATGTGCAAATCTAGCATTAATGGCTTCACATCACTCCGACGATGAAGAAGAGGCAACTTGGGTACCTAACAAAGAATAATTTGTTTGTGTAGGTATGCTTGAAATCCACATCAAATGTTTGGTATCTTGATAATGGATGTTCAAAGCATATGACAGGAGATGTACACCAATTTTCATATCTAGTACATAAAGCCAAAGGGTATGTCACCTATGGAGACAACACCAAAGGAAAGATACTTGGCGTTGGAATAGTTGGCACACCTCCATCCATTCAAATTGAGGATGTTCTCTATGTTGAAGGATTAAAGCACAACCTTCTTAGCATAAGTCAACTTTGCGATAGAGGGTTCAAGATCAAATTCAACAAAGATGAATGCCTTATTATGGATGAGGCAACCAATGAGGTAAAACTCAAAGGTATAAGAACTAACAATATTTTTATGATTACTTTAGATGATTTGTCTCTGAAGGTACAATGTCTTATGGTAAACAACAATGACGCTTGGTTATAGCACAAGAGGATTGCTCACATTCACATGGAGCACTTGAACAAATTGGTTAAGCATGACTTAGTTATTGGTCTACCAAAGATGAAGTTCATCAAGGACAAATTATGTAATGCATGCCAAAAGGGAAAACAGACCAAAACAACTTTCAAATATAAGAATGTGGTGTCTACTACAAGGCCACTACAATTGTTTCACATGGATCTCTTTGGTCCATCAAGAACAAAAAGCTTCGAAAAGAACTTGGTTTTTTGGATGAAGGTGATCACTAAATGTTTCTCATAAGGTGCACTCCTTCTTTTATATATGTTCTTTTTTATAAATATGTGTGTATATATTGTTTGTACAAAACTTTTCCTTTCATAAATTTTTTTCCAAGTTTTTGGCAATATTTGCATGTGGAACCCGGTTCCCATATTGGTAGGAACCGGTTCCTAGTTCATTTTCCAGAAACGTTATTTTTTCAAAAGCCAGGAACCGGGTTCACTATAGTGCAGAACCGGTTCCCAGCATGCAGACCGGCCACACGCCCCTTTTTATGCTTAAGTGCTTTTTAATGTGTTTTATGTCATAGTCAACATTCATCTCTCAAAACCCTTCCACCTCCATTGACAAACCTCATAAAAGCTCCAACATCTCTTTTTCTTCACCAATTTTTTAATACCCACTACTCCAAATCACTATATAATCACTTCTCCTTCCATATTTCATACTCAAATATCCCAATCTCTCACCTATTCCGAAAATCCCAAATCAAAACCCCAACTTTCAGATTTATCACAAATCTCCATGGGTCCTAAGAGAGCTACCAGATCCAGCAAGGGAAAGGCTCAGGTTGAAGAAGAGACTTCTAACATTCATCCTCAGACCATCAAATCCAGAAGGCTCACCTTCAAATCTCGTAATCGGAAGGTTCTTAAAGCTAAGTTTTGTAGGCTCCATACATTTCCTGCTCATAGCTTTTTATTTCCTGCTCAGTTGGCCTCTACTGGGGTTGCTAGATTTGTAGGTAACAATGGTGAAGTGTTTCCTGACCTTGTTAGAGAATTTTATCACAACTTAAAACTTATACATGATGAATTTGGTGATATTACTCTAACCTCTCATGTTCTGTCAAAGAGTATCTGTTTAACTGTTGAGGAATTTGGTGAATTATTGGGTGTTCCGCATGAAGGTTTGGTTCTTGTTAATGGTGTTATTACACATGATTGGCTACCATACAATAAGGCAGAAATTTTTATTAACATGTGTAGGCCAAATCATCAAAATACTGCTCGTCAACAACTTCTCTCATCATCAAATTTGTTTGGCTCAAATCTCTCTGTAAGTGACAGAATGCTCCATCTTATTATTGCATATATCCTCTTTCCAAAGAATTCTAACCACTCGCGTATCAATGAGTTTGAATTAATGGTCCTTAATGCATTGAGACGCTGTTGTTCGGTAAATTGGGCACTTTCTATTATGTACCATATGCAACTTATGGAATCTCTTGATGGTGGTTTACCATATGCTCGAGCCATTTCTCACATTTTGGAAAATGCACATGTTAACCTTCAACGGGAAGTTACAAGAATTCAAGGAGATAAAGAGGAAATTACAGATGCAACCGTACTTAAAAACACAGGGATCATTCTAGATGCAAGAGGTCACTTTCACTACAAAGAGGACTTCGAACCAACTGTCCAATATGTGGCTCAACCTCCCGAAGGCGGCTACACCTTAGACATGTTGTTTAATCAGATGACAATCTTCCAAAGACATGTGGATGATCGCTTCGATGTGCTCCAACAAGAAAATGCTTCAGCACGGCGACAACTACGAAATGTCCAAAGAACTCAAAAGCTTATTCTTGATCACTTTGACAGAAAAGAAGTTCTAGAGGAAGAGGTATCCGGAAGTGGTAGTGGAAGTTATGAAGATGATGATGAGATGAATGAAGATGAAGATTAAAAGTTTTTTTTTAAAATATTTTTTCTATGTCATTTCTTTTTAATGTATTTTACTTTGTAATGTTTAGACAATGTTCTATTTTTATGCTTCGTGATGTTTAGGCATTTTTGTTTTATTGTTATGTAATCGTACAATTCGTTGTTCGTATTTTAGTATGTTTGAAATCATACAATGTGTTTTGTTCGTACTTTAATGTATGGTTGTGTTTTATGCACGTCTTAATTTTTATATGTATTTATTTCACTCATTTTCCCCATCCTTTTTGATGTTAACAAAGGGGGAGAAGAATATGCATATGTGTTGTTTTGTTTCAATGAAATTGTAGGCCCAAATAAATATCAAACTCACTCCAAAATTCAAAGAATCATGGACTTAGGGGGAGCATACAATTTAGGGGGAGCCTTGCATTTGCTCAACATGTTTGCTATACAAAACAACATAAATATTTCAAGAAATCATTTTCAAGACTTGGTTGTCATCATCAAAAAGGGGGAGAATGTAATTGCAAGCTTCTCAAGTCATATTTAAAGCATGTGTTTTGATGAAGACGACATGGACATCAACATTCAAAGGATGTGCAAAAAGCTTATCAACATCATATAAAAGTCTTGAAGATTATTGAAGAATTATTGAAGAATCATCAAATGTCAAATGGTATAAATAATTCTTAAAATCTTGAATATAGATGTTCACAATATGCATTCATCAACATATACATATTCCATAATTTTAACATCAAGAAAAACTTTGTTTGAAATATCTTTCAAAAAGTATTTTTGAAAATAACTCTTTAGGAACCGGTTCCTCCCTAACAGGGAACCGAGTTCCAGAATTTCTCAAAAAGCATGTCCCTGGTTTTTGTACCAGGAACCGGGTTGTACCAATAGGGGAACCGGTTCCTGCGTGATATTTTTGAATTCTAACTTATAACGTTCACTAAGAACCGGGTTCTGTCAGTGTCGGAACCGGTTCCTAGCGAACCAGTGCAGCTTTTCTTTTGGTTTTTAAACATTTTTCAAGTGGTATCTTTTCATGAATGCATTGCAACTTTTCACATGAATTGGCATGAATGAAGAGGTTCTTATGACTTTATAAAATGCAGATTTTTCAGTTTAAAAAAAAAACACATAACATTTTCAAACAACAAAAAAACCTTCTTCATATTAACAATTTTCTCATTCATTCAAATTTGCACATAAACTTTCATGTGTTCATAATTTTGTGAAACTTGCCATATACACTTTCATTATCATTACAAGTTTCATACATACATTGTGAACATTTATATACATTGTTGAGAATTGTTTTTGTCTTGAAGAAGAAGATCAATTGAAGATTGATAAAGCTCTCCATATACTTCAAATTAATCATTGTATTACTTAAAGAAATTATTCCCTTACTATCCAGGATTGTTGGAAGTAAGTGTTGTGATTTGAAGAGGATTGTTCTTCATTCACATTAGTGTTTGTTTGGTCTTAAAGGTGTTAAGAACCTTTGATCACCCTATAGGTTAGATAGTAAGCATAGGCTGTACAATCATTCTAACTATAGTAAAATCTCTTTCGTGTTGGAAAGGGGACTGGAGTACTCTCGGATTGTGAGGGGAACCAGGATATATCACCGTGTTCTTTACTTTTCCGCATTTATCGCTTTCATCACCATAATCAGGAAAAGATAAAGATATAATCAAAACCTTCAAACACTTAACCAAAAATTACTACCAAGCATTCTCATAAAACCGAATAAATTTTTATAAGACCTAATTCACCCCCCCCCCCCCCCCCCCCTCTTAGGCACTATGAGACTTACAGTTCACTAAACATGTTTAGAAGCAAAAACGCGCATAATCAAAGTGTTTAGAAGCCAAATCAAGGATTTCAAACTTCTAACTTGGTGAAAAATTCAGTTTCAAATTGCCAACTTCTGACCAATGGCATTCTCAGCTCAAGGGGTCTTAGGACATGATTCTTGATGCTTTAGAAAGATAAAGTTACAAGATTTTCAATGGAAAAAGAATGGAGTTAACTGGATGCTTGAGATGAAAGTTGTGTTGAGTCAAAGTTGGAGAAAAAGAGTTGACTTTCCATACTTAGAAATATTTCAAGTTCTTCAAAAATGACCTATAATGTCTTGCATCCAAACATGGCCTTCCACTTGGAATTTGCTCTTGACCAAAAAAGATGGCATGAAGTAGATCTCTTGAATGACATTTTGAAACTTGAACCATTGGAAATATCCAAAATTTGAGAGAGTTACGAATTGTTGAAGTTGGAAAAAAAATCATGAAATGACCTATAATATTTTGTATCCTTAAGGCAACTTCCATCCATTTTCTCACTTTGCACATAAAATAAGGCTTAAAGTTCACCTCTTCAAGATCATTATTGAAAAAGAATGTGCTCAAGGTGATAAAAGTTGACCAAGTTATGATCATTTGAAGTCACACATGAAATATTGGGGATTCATCTGGAGGACTTGTAATATTTCTTCCTTATTAAGTCTCTTCCTCATGAAAACTCCTTGAAACTTTTGAAGTGATTTGTTGATAACCTTTTAAAGAGAAGGATGCCTTTGGAATCACTCAAAAATACCAAAATATGAGCAAGATACATTTCCTTGAAGTTCAAAACCCTAACTCCTTATATCAAGAGAATGCTTTGAGGAACTTTGACAATTTTGAACAAACTTCTTGTATCAACACAAATGATTTGTAAATATAAGTTTTTGAGGATGATAATGAGAATTCATATCCACCAAAACCACTTCCATATCTTGAAAATTGAGAGAAATATGCACTTGTGACCAATGGGAACAAAGCCTTGTCCAAACATGACAACTTCTTCAATCAACCCCTTGTAGTTTTGAACCAAATTTGATAACCTTGAAATATGGTGAACCAAAATAACCTTCCCATGCCATTTATTCCAAAACAAATCCAATGGTGATGTTTGAACTTCTCAAGATTTATTGACTAGGGCATGGAAATAAACTCATGAACCCATGCTGTAACTTGTTGAATCTCAATGCCTTTACCATCCCTGGATAATAAGCAAGACAAACCAACATTGCATTTTATTAATTAAGAGAAGAAATCAAGACAGAAAAATATTCATGATCACAAAAGAAAACAAGTTATGGTGCTTGGTGATTCCTCAAAATGCAAAGCTAAATATAGGGAGGGGAACCAAGAATCCTAATGTGATCTTGTTGTGAATGAATCAACATGGTATGATGAAGGGATCTTAGGGGGAAAATTTGGGGTACAACAGGCATGTTTCATAAATACACTTTAGAAATAACCCCTTATTTTTTTAAAACAAAAATAGGGTGTTTTCAAAAGTACACTTCCGAAACATTCCCTGATTGTTTTTTTTTACTTTCGGAAATGTATTTCCGAATTATGCAGAGACATAACTCTATCTTGGCAGAGTTAATACCATCCAAAGATAAATTCACAATTTAATCGATAAAAGTATAAACCAGTAAAATGTATAAATTGATAAAATGTTAAATAGATAGATTATATATGTATTGAATCATATAGATACATTCCAAATGATTTGATTACATGGTGCACGATAATACATACAAAAAATGGTTTGATTAATTTCTAAAATGTTTCGAACGAATGGTTACTGCTTAAATCTAAAACTGGTTATTTCTTAGACTTCTCCCTATTTGATTCTCTTTCATGTTCTGACAAATTGGTGAATTCGACCATCCTTTCCAAAAAATGATCTGACCAAGTTTCCGTCTCTTTTGAAGAACGTGTCGTCCATTACACTAATGTAGCCAAAATAGGACACCTCGACTTCAAATAAACCTGAAAGAAATGAAGCGATCTAATATACCTAATACAAATGATGTGGCCAGATTGGACTTGAGGTGGGTGACTCCGTAGTGGGAAAAATGTCTTCGAAAACATATCTCGTGAGAGAGATACACACCCTGTCACATCCACTTGCTATAAGATGGACGATTTTAGGGAAGCATATCCACTTGCCAGGTTGTGCGGAACCGGTAACACATGGAACAAGATTGTTGTGAATTTTATTAAAACCTTCCTTACTCTTGTATAGTCTTGTGTAATCTTCCCTATGCATCGTCAATTCCGAAATAAGTGTTTGTCGCACAATTGTATGGTTCTCCCCACCTTTACCAAGTAAATCAAACACGACACGAAACCCGTAATTACCACCCCCACATCTATGATCCTTTAAATGTGTTTATGCATAAAAACCGGCATCTCATCAATGTGAACAATCAGTGGTGGAATTGGTGGTTTTTTGATCAGAGGTGTACAAGGTGGTTTTAAAATGCGAGCTCCCTTGAAAACACTTTTTGCGATTTTGGGCTTGGAGAATCCGGGAAATATGAATCAACAACTTCATGGTAAGATGGAGTCCACCTTGTTGAATTATCATCTTGTGTATTTTTACACTTCTTAGGGGCACCTTTGGTTTTTACCGATTGTGAAGGAGGTTTCATATCGATGGTTTATGGATAGGAATTTTTCCTTAACTGTTCTTTAATGTGCAATCTCATAGTGCCACCCGCTTTAGAAAATCTATCCATGATCACGTCCAAATCAATTGCGATGGTAATACTCGATGCACTGTCCTTTGTAAAACCATAGTCATCAAATCAGAGTCTTTTCCAGTGAGTAAATACCTCATCCATGCGTATGAGGGTATTACCTTAAATTTTTTTAGAAATGAGACAAACACATGGAAGCCCGTAGGTTTCCTTAATTGTACATCCACACTTTAAACTATCCGGCCTTGTAGTCTCGACATGCTTTGCTTCCTGAAAAATAAAATTCAATCTCGCTTGGGATATGTTAAGATTCAACTGTGAGTAAAGAGTGTTATCTTTGAATCAGTGTTCTACCACAATTATGCTTTGGCCAAAAGTTGTTTGAATTTCATTATGTTGGTTTTGGAGCATTTGGTTCACCGTGTCCCATTCTCTACAAAGGTCTCCCTTGCTATCACCTAACCATTTTTTCAACTCCGCATGCACAAATTCGACTCTATTAGTTGTAGTGTTTCTCAAGTTCCGAACACAATCCGTCCAAGAACACACCACTTTCTCTTTCACCTGATGAAGAATAGTAGTTTCAACGTATTTTTGAAAATTTGGAAACTTGACACAGAAGCTCCTGAAATGTACCACATTCTCAGCATATAACTCTTATGTAGAATAATTCAATATATTTGCCCATGCATCCATTATATTCTCCACCACATTATTATCTTTGACAATGTTTCTGTCTTCACCCTTAAAGTCTTTGGTGCCAACGCCCGGTTTGAGCTTAGATCTCACATTTTTTGTTATATGATACCGATAAAGTAATGCATTTATGAAACACACTTACAACAACATTCATAAGGGCGTTATCTCGGTCGGTTACTAGGACACTAGGAAAATTTTGTGGATCCCTCAACAAAGTCTTGCATATATCCAACGCCCATGTAACGTTGTCTTCTTTCTCACATTTGAGAAATGAAAATCCAACCGAAAAAGTCTTACCCGTAAAAGTGACACCAACAATTTCTAGAAGCGGAAGCCTATACTTGTTGGTCTTGTATGTTGAATCAATTATAAGGACGGTTGGAAATATGTTGAAAACAACTTAATATTTTCCGGATGAGTCCAAAAAATGTCACGGACATTGAATTTATCATCACACAATATGTACTTTGAAATATAATGGTTATCATCAAAAAGTTTCAACAACTGTTGCATTTCCGACCTCAGACTTCTACTCACAATGATCCGTTTATAAAGTTCATTGTATACTTGCTTGATATTTGAAACATTTTATGGTTATTTCCGTTTCAAATCTGCAAGTATATTTCTCGGTGCAACTTTTATTATCGAAATTTCCGAAATAATTTCCTTCTCCTCCGACTTAAGTTGACCTATAATTATATGACCTTATAGCTTGGTGTCCAACGCATGATTTTGTTTACCAAAAATGATAGAAAATTGTCACGTATCATCCACCCTACATGATCCGCACAATTTGAACATACACTTACATTTTCTTGATCCATTGTCATTACGTTTTAACTTCCAAACTTTTGGAATATATTTTATACTTCTCTCGCATCTCATCGTTACAAATTCTTTCCTTCTACTAGTGCCATTGTTGGACCTTCCAATCATAACGCTAAAGTCGGGTTTGCTAACTTTCATTCTGACCCATTTAAGCACATTTTACCGATCATTGAAAACATCATCATTTGAAAATTGGTGTTCAACATCTATGTCGACAACAATCAATTTAAAGTCGTTCTTCACCTCATCCGACTTAGCAGTGTTATTCATGTTGTCCGAAACATCTTTGGGAAATATGTTGGGGTGAACTATATCTAAAACGGGAAAAAACAGAAAATTTTTTAATAATTTTGTTTCTGTAACATGAAGTTTCAGAAATGTATTTCTGAAATAGCTTAGGTCATTTCCGAAGTGACGCAATTTTTCATCTAAAAATCAGCATCAATGCAAGGAAGTGAGAGATGAAATGAGGAAAGTTTACCTTAAATTGTAGCTTTCTATTCTCTCTTTGACATGATAAAACACTTGAAACTTAGTTTGGAGAGAAAAATTGATTGACAGTGGATTAAGTTTTTTAGAGGGTTTTTGTTATGGAATGAAATGAAGAGAATGAAATTGTTCATGCATCAAGGTGGTATAAGTTGCATATTTTCGAAAATACATCTCTGAAAATATACCTGAATGTTTAAATTTAATGTTAGCTATAAACATGGTATTTCCAGATGTACATTTCCGAAATCATCTCAAAATTTGATTTTGGATGCTTTCGGAGATGCATCTCCGAAGGGTATTGTTGGGTTTTCAGAGGTTTTTTCTCACTCCTAAGAAGTGTACAAAGAAATTCCCTTTAATAATTTGCCTTCTAATAAATTGAAAGATCTTCCAATGACTTGGGTCTAAAGCCCAAAAAATTCTTTTTTTTTTGGGTTTCCTTGTACTTTAGTTTTTTTTATAAATAATGTAGTTACTTTGAAGTTTAATATAGATGAAAAATTAAAAAATTAAAAAATATTTTATAAATAATTTTTTATCAATTTCGAAAATATAATAATTTTTAATTTTTATTTTTTTAATAATTTATTAGCAATGAGTTTATCCATGATTTTCTTTTAGTTATGATATTTTAATATACATATTTTCCTGTGATTTCTTTGCTTTAAAAGGAAGCTTTTAGATTATAAACTGATCTTAACGGTTGATCAGAACTTGAAAGTGGATCGAAGGATGACATCTGCTTGGCTTGAAAGTTGAGGAGAGGAGGGGGTGTACTTGCAAGGCACTCCAATGATCAAGTAAGAATGGGTGTAAAGAGATACAAGAAAGGTATTAGGGTTTTAGGTGTGAATATTGGATATTTGGCCCTCAAGAGTGTGAGGGTTTATATAATTCCCCCGACGCTTAGCCATTGGTCCCTATTTTTGGGCCTAGATATTCAAGTCTGCAAAAATAGGTAACTTCCAGGACTTGGTCAAAACGGGCAGTCGTGCCCGTAACCAGTCGTTGTTCCGAGCAAGGACGAGATAATAGGCAAAAGCATTTATGAGCATTTCTTAGGTTCTGCTTTACGTGTGTCGAGCAGACTGTGAGGTAGTTGCCTACATGGGCAGATGTACATCTCAGGCATCATTGGTTGTGTCGCTCGAGGGTGCGGTCGACCAAGGATGCTAGGCCAAAATTATTGAGCCGTGCAAAATGTAGAAGCACATTTGGCCAATTCTAATCATTGGGTCAATCCAAAACAAGATCCCTCTAAGTCATTGTTTCTAGGTGTAGGAGTGATGACTTAGAGTCATCCCACGATGAGTCGAGGACGCTTCAGTATGAGCTCGGGGTAGCTGGATCGAGGAGATCGAATATGGTCCTTTTGTGTTTGGCTCACGGGGAGCTGAATAGTTGATTGGACTTTGAGAGGTAGCGTGCCATGCTTACTTTAAGCCACATGGCAAGTCTAGGGACTAGGGAGCAATGATGACGACCCTTAGGTTCCTTTAGGGGCGTGTCCCCTCATGCGCTAGCGAAGTTTATCTAGAAAATAGAGAGAGAGAAAGCTTCATTGGTACTTTTCGATTTCTCTTTTTCTGCTCGTTTCTGGTTCTTGCACGACACCGTCATTCTCCACTGAAGCTCTTTCCCTTTCCACTGTTCACCGCTATGATTTCTGCTTGTTCTGCAGCTGGTCTTCCCTAACCTAGTAAGTTTCCTACTTTTCTTCCAATTTGCCAAAATTTCCCTATTTTAGGTTATACTTTTGGTTGAGATTATAGATATGCATGCGCTTAGGGGTAGATTAGCTTTAGATTAGACGAATTTCGATAGTTTCATCGCTAGGGAATGTTGGCTCTGCCATGGAGCTGTTTGGTAACCCCTGGTGGTAGGGGCGGTAGTGGAGGTTTGTGATGAGTTTTCTGGAAAATTTGGGTCATTCCTTGAGCTTCTGTCTTGAATTTCTTGCATTTCTGATGCGTCCCTGAGAGAGGTCTAAAACCCATTTATCGGGGAAAACACTTTCCCCACGTAAGCCAGGGTTTATCCCGGTGGCCAGACGCCTAATATGTTCAGAGGGAATCGTCCTCGTTTTACTTTATGCTTGTTAAGTGAGGGATCTGGTCGGGGACATGATCCTCGTTCATTCCCTTTCACTTGATTAGAAGTGGAATGGTGGATTTGATTTGATGTCGAACTCACTTTTGTCCTCTGTTTTTAGGTATGATGGCCAGTAGTGTCGAAGACTAACTCATGAGCGAGCATAGTGATTCTGTACCAAGTTCCTCGAGCGTACGTCAACTGAGGAGAGTACTTCGAGGGCGCATGAACTTAAACCGGCGTACCAGAGCAGGGTGCGGATGTGCAGGGTGTGCCTGCGGCTCCTGAGGATCCCTTGGCCTAGGTTACGTCGAGTATTATGGATATTACTTCCCACTACACCGAGCACCCGGACGACGTGTTCATGTTGGTGGCTCCGGGGATAGATTTGGAAGACGCCGAGAAAGAATGGGAGATTTATGTTCCCGGGAAGGATCACTGCATATGCTCGAAGTTTGATTTAAGCCATCTTTCTATGAATGAGATTCTTGTTCGGGAGCTGGGTTTTCGGCTTCCTTTTCCTGATCTTCATGTGTCCGTTTTTAGGCATCTTCGTCTTTCTCCCTCCCAGGTTCATCCCAACTAGATTGCCTTCCCGCATGCTTTCTAGATAGTGTGTGATTATTTGAAGATAGGGCCCATCGTTCCTCTGTTCTTCTATTGCTTTCACCTCCAATAGGGACAATTTGGTTACTAGTGGGGATGGGTCTCCTTAAAACAAGCTAACGAGAAGTTGTTCAAGGCTTACCTTGAATCCATCCAAAAGTTTAAGGAAAGGTATATGTTAGTCCAGCCCACGTCAGAGAGGGTGCTGTTGAATGTTTTTAGGAGTGTCCCACTGGTAGACGATAAAGGGGGACCCGTGCTGAACAAGGAGGGGAACCCGATGATGAAGCTGGTGGCAAAGTTCAGTTTTCATTGGTCGAGGAAACATTTTTTCCGTGAGACCGACCATTATATCTGGAAGAAGGGCTAGCTGAATCCTGAGGACCAGGCTAGCCACAATCGATTGTCGGCATTTTTTGCGGGGATACTTCCTATCCAACATATGGGCAAAGGGGGGAGGCCCGTTATTGACGAGGATGGGGTGCCTGTGTTTGAGCCAGGGCTTATAAATGTTAAGGAGCTCCTCGAGTGTGGGGATCATCTGGCGTACTTGGGTAGTTATCTTGTATTTAGATTCTTTTTGTATGCATATTTCTTTAACCTTGTTTGCTGACTTTCACTTGTTGTTTTGCAGGAAAAATGAATGTCGCTCAGGAGTGTATGGTGAAATCGGCAGCCCTTAAATCAAAGAAGGGACAAATGTCGGGTAGAGGTCCTCAAGGTGGTGCAGGGACGACCCCCTAAGCGGGTTCGGGGACGTCATCCTATGGCCCTGTTATCGGGCATCCTTCTCCTCAACAGGTGTATTCGAGGTTTAAGAGATCATGTATTAAGGGTTTCATTGATATGACCGATGAGCTGGATAAGGGTAAGTGCGAGCTGCCTCCATGTTTTCATGACAAGACTTTCTTCGAGGGCTTTTCCTTGCAACTTCCCCGAGTTGAATCACTGATGCTTGAAGATATGGATCGCTCGAGCAAAAGGGGAATGTTGGCCCGAGATGCTGGTGTCATCATAAGGGTATTGGGAATGGCTGTGGCATATACCGAGGAAGGCACTTCCATGGAGGTCGAGCTGAGGAAGTCTCAGGCTAAGGTGGCGACTCTCAAGGAGAAGCTTGTCACAGTGAATGCTGTGAACAAGGCGTTGACGGAGTGCCTAGCCAAGATGACTCAGGAGCACAATACCCTTCTTCTAGATAAGAAGTCCCTTGAGGAATCAGTCGCTACTCTAAGGGAAGAGGCGGCCCCTGTCGAGGATGAGCCGGAAGAGGCCAAGGGTCTAAAAACTCGTGTAGAGTTGGTTTCCCTCTGAAACATCCGGAGGAATAAATCATCGAGAGAAAATCAAAGAAGTCTCCATCGAACATTTTTAATCCCACATGAAGGGAAAGGAAAATATAGAGTAAACTTGAGAAGGGTGAAATCAAAATCAAATGACTGAGAGATACGAGTAAGGGAGTCGATTACGCAAGGGGAAGGTATTAGCACCCTCTCAGGTCTGTGGTACTCCACAGGATCCACTCTTGTTGTTCTAATCAAAGGGTGTGTTCTAATCTAAAGCTTACGAGCTAAGGGAAAAATGCAAAGAGGGAATGCATGCAAAAGAAAACATGGGGAAAAGAAGGAATATTTACAAAGTTTCGCTCACCTGGGCCCCGCAACCAAATGCCTACATATCCCTTTTCAGGAATCAGAGTGTCGTAGTTCAGCTTAAAAGTTTTGTTTGTTTTGTGTCTTTTATGGATAATGCTGCATTCACATCCTTACGATTAGGATTGCGATTCGTGCTTGGTGTTGCAGCTGGTAAAGAGACTCATGCTTAGCCCCTCGCACACTTAGCATTTCCAAGTTGTTCGAATTTGAAACAACACATCCTTATTGAAAAGGTTTTAAGAGAAAAAGGTCCGAAGACAATTTTTTTGCATAGGTTTATACTTTTTATTGTGAAAGAATTTGCGACTTAAACCATAATAAAGTCCAAAAGTGAAAATAGGACGGGGCTTAGTCTAAACCGATTCGCTCTACCCCACAAGACTCAACTTTATACGATTCACATCTTCCTTTATTAAGTGTTTTAGAATTTGCCACGAAAAAGAATTTTTAGTTTTAAGGATGCAAGAAGAAAAGAAAACATCGAAGGGAAACTATCTAGCTCTAACCCTAACGCTATCATGCAATGGTTGATCCTATAGTTGAGTTTAAAAGAGAAATATCTACCTATGTTAGCATGCATGGATTATGATCCTAATGTCTAACTTGCCTCAGAAACGAAACAAGCGAATCCTAAGGGAGCATACAAAGGTTACAACCTAATGGAAAGCATAAGCACAAGGTGAGAACAAGCAAAGATGAGCTGAAGTAAAAAAAATCATCGAGTGCGAGCTAATAGCAGACAATAGAGTCCAATGGATCTCAAATTGGTAGTAAATAAATCTTTCCACTTGATTTTCTCGAGCACCGGCATCGAGTAACAACTCGAAGCATCAACGTCGAGCGATGCGAGATAACATCGTTGAAACAAATGACAAAGTGTGGGGGTTAGTTATGGACCCCTGTATTCCACTTTATTTGACCCGATGAACTAGAGTAGGCACGGTTCGAAGCATCAACATACAACACGAGCTAGGAACAACACAAACTTGAATGTGTGGGGGTCGATTACGGATCCTCTGTTCCACTCATTAATTCGATGGAAAGCACAATGATAAAAGGGGAAGGGAAATGCCTTCTTCGAGGACTTTAGAAAAAATGCCTCTTTTGAGGTCTTTAAACAAACAACAAGAAATCTCCCCTTTTGGAGTCTTTTGCAAACAAAAACATCGCCTTATTTAGAGGACTTTAACAAAACAATCATCACCTCACTTGAGGACTTTAAACAAATTTCCCACCTAAGGTAGGGACTCTCAGTCATGCATCTACACTCCTACTTCTCATGGAAAGGAAAGCAGTAAATGATGCGGAAACATAAACCAACATCAGTATAATACCAAACTAACAAGTGTTCCTAGCAAGCAAGCAAAAGCAGAAATAACTCCGAAAAACTTTGTCCAGGCTAGCATCAACAACACAATAGTTAGAATATGCGTCGAAGCATCAATAAAGTACTATGAGAATGTGTGTCAGTTACATCCGGAATAAACAGAACACCTGCACAAAAATTCATATCCATACAGAAACACAAACAATGCATATTTCTCATGAAATGAGAATCAAAGTATATCACGTCAGAAGAGAATCCACAAATAAAGTGGCATAGCATGCTTTAATCGAATAACCAAAAATTAGGTAATCGATTAAAAGCGCTCTCAAAGTTCCTTGCACAAGTCAACAAACATGTTAGAAATAACAAGGAAGCAAAATCGGAGGTATGCATTCTCATCACAATTAAATTTAGAATTAAATAATGAAGAAAAATAAACTAAATGCACAATGGAAGCACAAACATAAACTCCAGGCAGCAACTTATTACAAATGCAAGT